>OY997595.1:54542878-55902378 GCA_963921825.1 Erodium maritimum
TGGATGGAAAATCAGACGACAGGGGCTTTAGTTATATTTCGAAACATTTGAGTATGTATCGGTTAAAAAAACATGAGGATAGGTATCAGTTAACCGTGACAAGTTTGGGGTATGTATTTGTAGTTTACCCTAGATACATTATCAATAATAATCTGTGGAAGTCAGCCAAGACTCGGGAATAAAAACTGGAGCCATTAATCTCTCTGAGAAACAAGGAACTAAGAGGCTCTATAGTTTCTTCGCACTTACTTGAACTACAAAGCACTCACCTTGTCATTCTTCACTCTAATCTTACCGTGGAATCAGTACTTAGGGAGATAGCATTAGATGGAGTATATGAGATCAGCTTGAAATCCTTGGGTTGTTGATTGGGAATACTTTACTGCTCGGATCCTGCATTTGATGCTGAGCTAGTCAAAGATAAAGGTTCTTGGATGAGTCAATGGCTCACTTTTCTGCCATAGAGTAAGCACTTTTGCCTAAAAGGAGGTTTCTTCAAATAGTACCCCATCAAAGGTCTGCCTTTTCAAGCTCGGTGCGATGAAAGCTTTCACTCTTACTTATCCTCTTTGGGTGAATTTGTATATGCTCACCCTCAGACTACTTGTAAAATCATTTTGAGTACACAAACATTTTCAGTCGTCGTATTTAGTTTGGATTTCTCCTCAGTCCCAACCACTTTTCATCTTGTGTTCAATGCAATTTATAGCTCAGATACTGCCTCAAATCACAGCAACAGTTTGGTGTCCTCTCCCTCTTATTCTTCAGATGAAGAATTCAATCAACCAATAATTAGTTAATCCAATGACAATGATTCAGGGGACAAGAGGAATGTTCTTGGCATGGAAAGTCCTGTTTTGGATTTGTTGCAACATAACTCGATGGATCAGTTAGTTTATTGTCCCTCAAAGTCCATTACTTGGACTTAGTTTATTGAAGTAGTAGCTATTGGCAACCCTTCTCCTATTACTGGTGGTAGTCTAATTAATTCCATTCTTCCTCTTATCAACAACAAGTCTCACAAATCAGACAAAGGATCTAAGGAGGCTCCTCAACCACAGCCTACAACTCCAAATGAGGAATGTTCCGATGGGTTTAGGATTACTTCCCTCACTATTGTTGGAACAAGAGCAAGTACAGCTTCAGAAGTTATAGGAAGGGATGGTTTGGTTATTGACAGCTTGAACTCTGGCAAGAAGGATACCTTGAAAGTTGGTGCATTTAATGATATCACAATTACAACCAGATCAGTTTAGTCTTTGGGACCATTAGGTTTTGAATCTGAGTTTCCCATTTTGGAGGGAAAGTCTTCAAGTGTGTTAGCATATATGATTATTCTGTTAGTAGTATATATTCAAGTGTTGTATTTGAATAGATAACCTTATCCTTAGGCTTTTTATTTGAATGAGGATAAGATCATATATTATGTATATATTGGGGAACATGAAATCAATGAAATCACGATTGATACCAATTCTATTATGGTATCAGAGCTGACAATTGTATTACAGCTATAACTCTTCTTTATCACTTCTCCTCGTTGTAGTTATCTTTGAGCACTCCATTTTGCTTTCATCCTCATTTCTTTTTGTAGAATTAGTATTCGTCCCTTGCTCTCATATTTGCAGCCATGGCTTCTCACCCGGCTCTTACGGTTTCTAACATTCACTTGACTATTCCTATTGTTCTTGACATGGAGAATTATTTAAGATACATTGCAGGGCTTTTCAGGTTACTCAACATATTTTACCTGAGATCATTGAAGAGGCCAAATCTGCAACATCTGAAACACCTGCCACGGAAGTCATTGAAGCTGATACCGCCATTGCATCTCCTACATCAACTCAGGTTCATGAATTCTCTACCACTCCTAATACTGAGTTATGGTTTCGTGTTGATGATGTTGTACTCCAATGGATTTATGGAACCATCTCTAGCGATCTCCTGCAAACAATTATCGAACCGGATTCGATTGCTGCCCGTGCTTGGTCTGCATTAAGATGTATTTTTTAGGACAATCGTCAAACTCGCGTTGTTCATCTTGAAAATCAATTTTCCAACATCAGGTTAGATGCATTTACTGGTATTTCAGCTTACTGTCAAGAATTAAAATCAATTGCAGATCAACTTACCAATGTCGGAGCTCCGGTGTCCAACAACCGGTTAGTTGTGCAAATGGTCACTGGGTTAACTTCGGCCTACAACCATGTTGCTGCCCTTATTCAGTAGCGAAATCCATTGCCTTTGTTTCATGAAGCTAGGTCATAGCTTCTCTTGGAAGAGATTCGAAAACAAAAGCAAACTTCCATTTTGGGAGCTCCGTCTACAATGGTATAGCAATGACTGACAGGGACGCTAGAGCCGGTCCTATTTCCGGTCGTAATCAACGACCTCGGCGTGGTGAACGAACAGGTCGGGGATGCAACAGGAGTGGCAGCCATGGGAATCGATCGCGGCCGACATCTCAAAGGGGTATTCTGCAATCGCAAAACTTAGGGTATGCGTTACCTCCCTATTTCTTTGGGCCCTGGCAGGTTGGGGCGTGTCCTTATCCAAAGCATGCCTCATGGCCTGGTCCACATGGTCAGTCTCAGCGGGCTTCTTGGGCTGGATCTCTCGGCCCACCTAATCCAACTGCTTCAGCATGTTCCAACAATGGCAGCGCAAGCGCCAGGAACATGATGCACGAGCAGGGCCTGCTCAGCCCACTTCCTCACTCCCATGGTCAAGGCCCTTCTCAGCACTAGAATCAGGCCCATCATCTAGAGCTCATTCCTCCAATAGCAATGACAATAACGTCCCTACCAATATTGAGGCTGCCTTCAACTCTATGACGTTAAATCCACCCGACCAATTGTACATGGACTCAGGTGCGACTTCCGACATGACATCACACTCAGGTGGTCTATATTCTTATTCTAATTCAAACTATAATCGTCATGTTGTGGTAGGGAATGGTCATCACATTCCAATTGTGGGTTATGGTAGTGCGTCTTTAACACCCGACCACCCTTCTCTTACCTTGATTGATGTTATTCATGCTCCTAACATTATTAAAAATCTTGTTTCGTACACCGTTTCGTCACTGATAATAATGTGTCTGTGGAATTTGATCATTTTGGTTTCTCTGTAAAGGACTTTCAGACGGGCAGAGCTATGCTAAGATGTGATAGCTCAGGGGATCTTTATCCTGTGTTCTCGATGTCTTCCTCATCCCAAGGTGCAACGTCTTCTTTTTTGGCTTCCTCCCCGTCTCTTTGGCACTCTCGACTAGGTCACCCTGGTACCCCGGTTTTTGATGCTCTTCGGCGTAATAATCTGGTCCGTTATGGATCACAATCTAGTTCTTTTTGTCAGTCTTGTGCTCTTGGGAAAAACATTAAGTTACTTTTTCCATTATCTCGTTCTTGTACTTTTGCTCCCTTTGACATTATTCATGGGGACTTACGGACATCCCCGGTTTTGAGTTCTACAGGACATCGTTATTATTTATTGTTGGTGGATGATTTTACTAATTTTGTATGGACTTTTCCGTTGCATGCTAAATCTCAAGTATATTCTGTTTTCGAATCGTTTCACTCTTATGTTCGTATCATTTTGGGATTTCCATCAAAGCGTTCCAATGTGACAACAGGAATGAGTTCGACAATGGATCGGTTCAGAAACTTTGCTCGGATTTTGGCATGCTCTTTCAGTTCTCCTACCCATATACTTCTCCTCAAAATGGACGCGTAGAACGTAAATTTCGCACCATATATAATATAATTCGTACAATTTTGGTACACTCAGCTGTCCCTCCTAAACTCTGGCATTTTGCTTTGTCCATGTCTACTTATCTACATAATATTCTTCCATCCAAGTCTCTTAATTTCACACACTATTTATTCTCTCGCATTCCATCTTATGATCACTTACGTATATTTGGGTGTGCATGTTTTCCCTTTCTTCTTGCTGTTTCGACTCACAAATTGTAGGCTCGTTCTGTTCCATGTGTATTCTTGGGATTTCCATCTCAGCATCGTGGATACATCTGCTTTGACCCGGCTACAAATCGTATCACTATTTCACGACATGATATCTTTGAAAAAACGGTATTCCCTTTTGCTACTGATCCTCCCACACCTAATGCATTGATTTTTTGGACCTTTCCACCCCTCTATTTTCGACTCTTGACTGTACAAGTCCTATCCAATCTCCCGGAACAGCTCCTCCGTCTCCAACTGTACCCATGCCACCTACTTCACCTTTGTCCGTAGATGACTCTTCGGACACGACTACTCCAGTATCTGACAGTCATGTGACCAATGTGCCTACTGCTCCTCCACCACACATTCACCCTATGCAAACCCGGTCACGTTCAGGTATTGTCAAACCTCGTACATTATTTAACCTCACTGCCTTTACCCCGCCATCTCCAGTTCCCAAATCAACCAAAGATGCTCTATGTGACCCACATTGGCACCTTGCCATGGGTGACGAGTACGATGCTTTGATAAATAATAATACATGGGAGCTCGTATCTCGTCCTCGTACTGCTAATATTGTTAGGTCTATGTGGATTTTTCGTCATAAAGTTCGTTCTGACTGTTCTTTTGAGCGTTACAAAGCTCGTCTTGTAGGTGATGGAAGTTCTCAACAAGTTGGCGTGGATTGCGATGAGACGTTTAGCCCCGTGGTTAAACCGGCTACCATCCAGACTGTTTTGAATATTGCGCTCTCCCAGTCGTGGCCCATTCACCAACTAGATGTCAAGAATGCATTTCTTCATGGTGATCTGTCTGAAACTGTCTATATGCATCAGCCACAAGGATTTCGCAGTACTACACATCCGGACTATGTCTGTCTCCTTCGCCGTTCACTCTATGGTCTTAAGCAAGCTCCCCGGGCATGGTATCAACTGTTAACTGATTTTGTCGCCACCATTGGGTTTTCTCACAGCAAGACGGATCATTCTTTGTTTATATATCGGCGCGGGCCTGACACATCTTTTCTCCTCCTCTATGTGGATGACATTATCCTCACCATCTCAAGTGACTCACTTCGCCTTTCCATCATGGAGATTTTAACCTCCGAGTTTTCCATGACGGATCTCAGTCCTCTGTCTTACATTCTGGGCATCGCGGTTACTCGTCATCCAGATGGCCTCTTCCTCTCTCAACGGAAGTATGTCGAGGACATCATTCATAGAGCTGGCATGGATTCATGTTCTCCATCATCTTCACCAGTTGACTCCAAGGGCAAGTTGAGTGCCTCGGCCGGTGAACCATTCTCTGACCCTACACTATATAGGAGTCTCGCTGGTGCTTTGTAATATCTCACCTTCACACGTCCCAACATTGTGTATGATGTTCAGTAGGTGTGCCTTCATATGCACGACCCACGTGTTGGTCACATAGGAGCCCTTAAGCGTATCATTCGCTACATTCAGGGATCCTTGCATCTTGGCCTTCATTTATATGCCTCTCCATCTATGGATCTTGTTGCCTACACCGATGCTGACTGGGCAGGCTGTCCTAATACTCTTAAATCCACATCTGGATATTGCGTATTTCTCGGGGACAACCTTATCTCTTGGTCCTTTATACAACAACCTACAGTCTCACGTTCCAACACTGAGGCGGAATATCGTGGAGCTGCTCAGGTGGTGTCTGAATCATGTTGGCTTCGCAATCTTCTCTTGGAGCTTCACTGTACATTATCTCGAGCCACCCTAGTCTACTGTGATAATATAAGCGCCATATACCTCACTGGGAACCCTGTTCAGCATCAGCGCACTAAGCACATTGAGCTTGATATTCATTTTGTCTGGGAAAAGGTTGTTCGTGGTCATGTTCGTGTTCTCCATGTTCCTACTCGCTCTCAGATTGCAGATATATTTACCAAGGGACTACCTCACGTTCTGTTCGTCGATTTTCGTAATAGTCCGAACGTCCGTGAACATCCCGCTCCGACTACGGGTGTGTTAGCATATCTGATTATTCTATTAGTAGTATATATTCAAGTGTTGTATTTGAATAGATAATCTTATCCTTAGCCTTTGTATTTGAATGAGGATAAGATCATATATCATGTATATATTGGGGAACATCAATGAAATCACGATTCATATCAATTCTATTAAAATGTCTCTTTGGGCTCGCAAAGTCCCAACCTTTCAACATTAGCTACTACAAAAAAACAAAAGAAATACAATTAAAAGCCTATTACTTATTTTTATGCAACTCAATCAAATAAGGGCTTGATAGTTCACAACACCATCCTTTCCATTTCATCTGAGAAGAACAAAATCAGAGGCAAGAAAATCATCATGGGTGATATAGAAGGAGAAAATTCTTTGAGCTACTGTAAAGCTTTGGGACTGAAGGCTTGTGTTGTTGATGATTTGGTGATTGAACAATTCGAGGCACTAGATGAGGAGATAAACCAGAGAGTCCTATTTAATAGTGAGTGAGGAAGATTATGTGGACTTGGAAGATGATTTTGATCCTGTTTTGGAAGATGAGGGATCTCTTCCACTAAATTCTCACACTTGATTCTCTTGAGGACTCTCTCTTGGATTGGGAGTGGTTCATCCTCCTCATCGAAGAGGAGGGCCTTCTGAAACTTGCTCCATAAGCAATCTCCCTTTTTCTTTCTTGTTCTGGATCATACTAGCATTGTCGTCTATTTTTTTGGGTTTCTTTCACTAGATCGTGGGCTTGATTTCGTGTTTTTTGGGGAAACTTTTATGTTAAGTTTGTGTTGGGTAGATTCCTTGGGTCGCCCGTCTTGGTTGGTTGGTTTCTATGGTTGTCAAGGGTGGGTTATTTACTTCTGATTGTGGGTGTCATATTGATTCTGGTTTTGCTGCTATTTTCTTTTTCTGTCTGGGGTCGATTCGAGAACTGTTTCCTTGGGTTGTTTTTTTAGACTTGGGTAGGCTCTGTCTTTTGGTTCAGTTGCTTCCTTGGCTTTATGGGCAACTTTGGCTGCTTCGTTAGAGTTTTAGGTTTGGGTCCTTAGGCAACTAGGCTGCATTTGGTGTTCGGGAGTGTGTTTGGGTGTAAGACCCGCTTCCGGTCGAAACGGTGACTCCGGAAGTCACTCGGGACTTTTCCGGAACCCAAACGGATTAGCCATTATCACGGTTGACTTCAGGGGAGAAAACCCTTTCGTTTGAGTATAATATCGGATAAAGTCAATTTTGGTCAAAACGAGACTTTATATCGACTAAAACTTCTTTTTTAAAAGTGCTGGAAAGTAATTTGGAAAATTAAATGAGCTAGAGGGACACTTGTCCTCTTTTGGTTGAAGGAGAGAAAAAGGGATGGTCATTGTCCCTTTTACCCTCCCACAAGCTACTACAAAGGAATCTAGATCAAGGGCCTTTAGGTCTTTACTTCTTCTAGGTATTATATTGGATTGGAGAAGCAAAATCAAGTCATTTTGCTCTTGTTGTAGCCGAAACTTAGAGGGGAAGCAAGGAAGGAGAGCTCCCATGGAGGTTTGAAGGAAAACCAAAGAAGAAGGAGTCATTTGGGGTCTTCCTCTAACCATCCACCCTCAAAATCACTAGCATCCTCTTCATCTCATCACTCTAGAGGTAATGGAACTCTCTAATCCTCATTTCTCTTCATCTATTTTCTTGGGTTTTGGGTGAAAAGTGCTAGATGATGTTGGGTTGAGTAGAGATGGTGAGAGATGGTGTTGATGATGAACCTTGTTGGATTTTGGTTGAGAAATCAATAGTTGTTGGAGATTTTGAAGTGGGTTTGATTTTGATGAATCCTTGGAAACTTGTTTGTGTGTTGATTCCTACCATGGGTAGAGGAGTATTGAAGGATTTGGACTGTTTTGGGAGTTGTAAGGGGTAAATTTCTGGGTTTAAGAGTGGTTTTTCGGAGTTTTGGAGCTGGAGGTTGAAGAAGGGCGAAACTGCCCTGGTGCGCCACGGATCCGTGACGGATCCCGTGACGGGCGACGTCACGGCTCCGTGAGGGAGTCCGTGACGGCACTCGTCACAGCTCCGTGACGGTAACCGTGAGGGTTAGCGTCACGGATCCGTGACCAGATCCGTGACCCACCAGGGTGAGGGTTTCTTGAGGGTTCTTGAGGGTTTTGGCATCTTGGTTTTGAGCTGAACTTTGGAAGGGTTTGGGGGTCTTTCTTACTGTCTAAGTGGAGCCTAATTAGCGTTTCTTGGTGTCCAAGACGTTGTGGATCGAGCTAGAGGAGCGAGGATCACGCTGGGAACCGAGGAAGGAGCAAAGTGGTGATCACCGGACGTCATCAAAACGTTGAAGAGGAGGACCTTGAGGTAGGGAAAGCCTTAACCTCTCGTTTATGATGCCTAGTATGCATGCTAAGCTAATAAAATCGGAAAAGGTCCTAGACATGCATATAGGATGCGAATAACTAGCTTAATCGTCTTTCAATTGCTAATAACCGGAGAGTCTAGTGGTGACCGATTAGGATGCCAATCACTAGTGTAATTCGCTTATAATACTTGGGATATGATTGTCTGGTAGAGGAGCCTTGGCAAAGCCCTCGGATTAGTTGCTTGTTAGGATCACATGCTTGGTTGTTAATTGCTTAGTGGATAGGCTAAAGAGTCTAACGAAACTAGTAGAATTGCATGCATGCATGCTCTCTTGAAGGTTCTTATAATTGGTTGATTGTACTCGTACTTGCTCGTTGATTGTATTCGACTGATTACTTGATTTACCTGAATGCTTGTTTGGAGCATCGAGTATGACTGGTTGTACCGAGCGGTGCAATCAGGTGATCGATGCCCCGGTGGTTCGAAACTGGTAAGTGAATGGTAAGTTGGGTTCGTGTGATTGATGTGCTATGTTTGTGTGATTTCGTGTACTGCTGTTGCGGTGAATTGATGATGTGTGAGCCATGTGTGGAATTGAATTGGTGGTTGTTGAACTTGTATTTTCTTCGTGTTCGGTTGAGTACGTATGCAATTATTAATTGCTTCTCATTAAATTGTCCAAGTGTATGCTCTCCATGGGAGTAATACATTTGGTTCCCGAGGACATAAAATCCCTTGGAGACGTTTCTGAGAATCCCGATGATAAGCGCCCCGAAGGGTTGTTTCCGGTCGCCTCAATGTTATGCGTCTCCTCTGGATTTGAGGGAAAATCCGAGAGGACACGTTATGTGGATCGGAGGGTGGAGACTTCATGTACCACAGCATTGGTTGACTTCGCTATCCCCTGTGTTTGTTAACATATTTGTGGTTGACTTTATCTGTGATCTGTTGATTTGAAGATCCACTTGGTTACGTGTTTTCCCTACTGAGCGTAAGCTCACCCCTGCGAGTTCTTTGTTGTGTCTACAGGTTTGATTGAGGAGTAGAGGCTTGGGAGCTTCTCGGTGTGGGTCCCGTAGAGACTTCATGTTTATACCCTTTGGTTTAAGAACAGTTTTTGTAAGACTTATTATTACACCCCCTGAGGGTTATTTCATGTTTTGACTACGTTTTGATGGATTCGAGTTATAGTATCGAAATTTTATGGGCTGCGGTACTTATTGGAGGTTTTCAAGGTTTAAATATTGTTTTATTGTTTATTCGTCTTCTTTTACCCGTCATGCCTCGAGTCCGGGCGATAACCGGATTTGGGGCGTGACATTGGGGGTCGTTAGGTGTTGGGGGTTTTGATTTTGGGCTTTTTTTGTGGGATAGTTGGTTCTTTGGGTAGTTACTTAAAGGTTCAGTTCTTTGGGTAACATGTCGGATTTACATCGACCTCGGTAGGGCAAGATGTGCATCCTCACACACACGTCAAAGGTGTCAAAGTCTCGATCTAGCGGATGGGGTTGCAACGCTGAGTGCACCGATGGCCGACAGGAGCAGTTGCTGATTCTAGTTTCACCAACTCCGAACGGTGGTGTTAAGGTCTAAATCCAGCGGATGGGTGTACTACAGTCCTAGCGCCGACCTCTGGGTCGGGCCATTGTTGATATTGGGCGATCTTCGGGCAACCAAGAGGACGTGTGATGATATCGATCTGTACCAGATATGTATGGAGAAGGTATGCATTGGAGGCAACGCAAGAGGCTGAGGCGGTAGCTATGGTGGCAGAGTAGACGAGGACGATGGCGGCTTTGATGATATAAATGAGGTGGTGGTGGCTCTGGTGGCATCAAAATAAGTGGCAGTGGCGGCTCCGGTGACAGATGAGGAGGTGGTGGCAGTAGCGGCTCTATTGGAAGAGGATGTGAGGATGACAACTGGTCTTCTAACAAAGAAGGAGGTAGCGGTGGCGCTGTTGGTGGCTCAAGAGTAGGAAGTGAAGGCAGTTATGGTGGCATTTGGATCAGCTGGGAGGGACGACGATTTCTCCATGGGGTGTTAGGGCCGGATATGGAGAAAATCATGGCCATTACTGCAGTTGAATCTCGTAGGCCCATAAACTGCAGTGGAGGTAAACGAGGGAATGGGGTGATCTGATGTGGTGGTGGTTGTGGTGACGAGCGGGGCGACGACTTGAAGGAAGGTGGCACTTGGGGCAACGATGTTGGAGATGAAGGCAGAGGCAGCGGAGGGGGGAGGAGAGGGCTGAGGTTCCCTCTTCTTTGATCGCGGCGGCTTAATAAAGTCCGTTGATGGAGTTGGGGGGCATGGTTCTAAAGAACTCGAGTAAGGGGTCCGCGTGAGGGATCTTATGGAGGAAAACCATTATAGTTGTAGAGAAAAGAGGAGGAGGAGAAACTACCGTAAAAAGAAAATGAGTTGTAGAGAAGAAATAGAGAGTTGATTGGAGAAAAAATTCTAAAGGCTACGAAAAGTTTTTGTGTGTTGTATATTTGATTTTTGTGTGACTGACAATCATATCACCGCGTGTGTGATTGATCCAAAACTACATGTTTATGATCGATGATGTGACATTATACTGAGTATTAGACTGAATTCAAGGTAATTGTAATATAGATTTCAATTCATGCTACGTCAAGTTTAACGGTACAAGTGTGAATTACGAGACAGATAACTTAGATGTATATACATATATACAGCCAACATATAATTGACTTTTTGTTTCTCCAGATTTAATAACAAACAAAACACGGATACTGATTGATATGGTGTGCCCTAATGAAGCCATTGGAGACATATAACTTGCTTTTGCAAAATACCAAAATTTATACGAAACACTTAATTCTTCTTCTTCCCCAACAATGAGACCAGCCTCTCATTCAAATCGCCATAGTCTACTTTGTAGTTTTCCTTCACCTGTTTGTACACACAATCATTAATACGATAAATTAAGAAAAGATCTTAAATGTTTAACCGTAAGGAATATAATATACCTGAAGATGCAAATTGTAGAAAAGCAAAGTGCCACAGAAGGACTCAAAAGAAGAGGCATTCAAGGGAAGAAACCCTTGTTCCTCTAGATTGAGCAAGAGCTCCGACATTGATGCACAATCTTGGTTCTTTTGTACAGGTATCTGAATCACAACGTCTCCGTTTTTGAGCCGATTCAGTGAAATGTTCTTTGCTTCTTTTGCTTGATTGTGATTGTGTTGTTGACTCGTCTGATTATGATGTTGCTTAGCAATCGTCGACAAAAGCTTTTCTTTCTCGACCATAAGTTTCTGCACCTCTTGCTGTAGCTCCGGTATGTACTTCACCACCCGCGCAACTGTTGATGGAATGCTCCATTTTTTCTGAAACAAAAAATAACAATTACATCTCTAGCTTCAATATTAATAAAAAAATATTATTGTAAGGTAAGCGCGTCCAATGTCACATATTGAGAGTAAATGATTTTTGTGATACATACAATTTTCTTGGCGATAAATATTGTTAGTGTTAGAATAGAATTATTATTAGGCCTTCAATGACCAGTTTGAGCTTTTAGTTGAGTTGGTTTTCTAATATAGTGTCAGAGCTTGATTCCGTATGGACTGGAGTTCAAATAATTTATTCTTTATTTATCAAATTTGCCCAAAATGGACTAGCCCTTATCACTCTTCTAAATGGACTCATCTCTCTTTTCTAAACAATTCGCCTCCAAACCCGTAAACGGATTTTTCCATGAGAACGCGTGTTAGAATATAACTATAATTGAGTGTTCAACTATCAGCTTGAGCTTTTAGTTGAGTTGTTCCTCTAATAATTAGGTACATAGTAATATTCGATCTACTTTAAAACTCAACCAAATATATATGATGAATGTTTTTTCACTTGCAAACCAGATAGAGATGATCTATATATAATGTGAGACTCGAATTTGTTTATGGTCGGATTTAACTAAAAACTCAAGTTGACATGCATATGAGTAGAAGATATTGGCGCTTACCATTTCATCGGCCGCCGGAAGTAGTGAACGGAGAGAGGAGTAGAGGATATTCATCTTCTTTCGACGGTCACGCTCACTGGCGTTGTGGTGCAGTTTCTGAATTACCGTGGTGTCAGCGTTACTGCTAATATCAAGAGTAACGGAGTTGGGTGGAAGTGAATGACGGAGCTCGAATATCTGTTGGGGAAGGAGTTGAAGATCATTGGAGTCTGCTAAAACAAACGTTTGGGTTGGTTCATGGTGATAATAAGGTGCTAGAGAAGTGCAGAAATAGTTGTTCTGTTGATGATCAGGTGATTCCATGGACCATCCCAAGTTTGGAAACAATGGTGGAGTTGGTGATGGTAGAGCTATCATGTTCGATTGCTTGATGGAATGTGAGACTGCTTCACTTTTGCTTATTCGAGTAAGATGGTCATGACTTGCATAAATAGATGTGTATACAAGTACAAGTTGACATACAAAGCTATTATTTTAGAGTAATTATATATATATTTTTTTTAGATTAGTGTGAATCCTCTCTAATTTCTTTTGTTTTCATTAGATTCTAGAAAGAAAATTTAGATAATGGTTTCGAGCTGCCTACTTGCCGGGCTCAGGAATATCACATTTGTGTACTGAAGCCTGATTAAATTGTTTTATCCGTGGAAGGAAAACTAGTGGTTAAAACTCAAAAGAAAAAACTCTCTCGACTTTTTGACATACTAATCTTAGCTCTAGTCCTTAGCCGTCATAGGGTTTTCCCCTGCCACCGTCTGCAGCCGATGTCGGAATTGCAGACGTGTTCCTCTGTCCCATCGGGTCGCAACCCTCGCAGACCACGCAGGGTGCAGGGGATATATATCGATGGGACTGAATCCCCATCCTTATCCCTTCGTCTTCCCTCTCTCTCGTCGTCTCTCCTACGGTATCGTCGGCTTCTAGCCCGACCGCATTGGGACCCCGACTCTCCTCTCTGCCGATGTCGGCTGGGTCTTCGGGTCCGCGAGCCTTGTCCCCTTCTCCGCCACTTGGAGTCCTCCGTCGGGAGGAACTAGTGCAGGGGCGTGGGTGACTTCCGACCCACGCCAAGAAGCGGCATGTCTTCGTCTGAACCCTAACTCATCTCCCTCGGCTCACCACGACCTTGCTCTGGTGGCTGGGTTGGATGGGCCACGGCTTAGAGATACGCCTCCAAAGTCTGCACCCCTCGCTTCATGGAGGCGGGAATGATCAGGGACGTGACGGAAAGATCGACTTTCTCTTCGGTCACGATGGTAAAAACCGACTCCAACGCTTGGTCTGCGATGGCTATGGGGTGAGACGGAGTACGGTGGAAGTCTCCTCCATGTTCGTTCGGCGTGGTTAGGCACGGAGGCGAAGTAGGGTTTGGATACCTACAGCGGGGTCGGCCCCGGTTCTGCTTATGGGACTGGTGGCCCTCTATCTCTGGCCTCGAGGATGGAGGCGCCGGATTATATGGGGACCACGGCCCGGAGGAGAGCTCGGACATCGGCTTCGACACGGTATCTTCAAAATCACCTTCTGGCGTATCAGAGAGGTCTGCTGCGATATAATACATTGAGAGGGCCTCGCCCACGCGTCAGACGTCTGGTAGTTCACCCATCTTTCCCTGCGGGGCTGGCGCCGCAATCCTATGGGGATTTTGGTGGTGATGGTGATGCGGTGGGTTGGGAGCTAGAGCATGTGGCCCCAACCCTGGTGGCAATGGATCTGATACCTAAGGCTCGGTTACCTAGAGGAAGGGAGACCGGGGTAAAAATGGACCCGGTACCTAACCCGGGTCCTCGAGCCCCCACCTAGGATGCCAGCCAGGTGCCCGCGATAAGCCCCCTTGGGTGGTCATACACACATGCCTCGGCTTTTGTACACAGGAACATCCGGCGAGGGGCTGGTGGAGATCAGCTCTCTGTTGATTCGATTGCTGTCCAGCTACCACGGGAGCGTGTTAGGTTTGGGGCTGGAGGACGCGCTCACCTAGGAGCACGAGCTGTGGAAGCTACGACGCCTTTGGATCGTAGGGGCGTAGCTGCTGAGGTCTTGGGAAGGATGGCGCCAACATATGGTTGGGACGCCAAGGCACAGGCGGGGGAGATGCCCCACTGGGAGGAATGATACACCACCTGAGCATCGAGGACTGGCTCTAGGAGGGGTCCCTAGATGATTTGCCTCCAACCACCGCCACTACTATGAGGTCCCTCAGGATCTCCGGTATCCCGTTCCCCCTCTCCATCTTCTACCTTTGCCCATGGGGCGTCAAAATACCGTATGTGACGGTTCTGGTACGAAAAGGTTCAGTGAACCGTTGTTCATTCATATTGACCTTTCATGGTCAAGGAGCATGTTCCTCGAGGCATTTCGATGTAATTGTTCTTAAAAAGTTACAATAATGCAATTTTCGTTCAAAAAATGGTTAAAACTTAGAAAAAAATTCAATGAAACATCCTACCAAATATTTACTTTTGAAATGATACCTGACAAATAACTTTTGAAGGTTTATACTTAAACCAAACATTTACTAACATTTTCATACCCCGTAGTTTCAATATTCTTCACCTTTTGATGGCGTTAATGCTCTCCTTTCCTGACTTTTGTTCGGAACTGTTGTCATTGTATGGTAAGTATGTTAAACTTATTCATACGACAGTGCAACTAAGGCATGGAGCTACTGAAGGTTGTGCTGGTGTTGGACTTTATAGTTCTCGTTGAACTCGACGGCAAGGGCAGTGGAAGGAAAGACCTAAGGTTCATGATGTCAAGGTGAAAACCCGACAGGGCTTGGCCAAGGCAACCCCGGTGACAGCTCCCAAAATCGCAGAGGAGTTGTAGAAGAAGGAAGGGCTTGCTGATGAGGCTGGGTCATCTCCTTCCGAGTCGGTTGCTGTGGTGGGGTTGATGAAGCAAGGGCAGGGGAGTCGGTTGCTCAGGATACCTTATCGAAGAGGATAGACCGTCGAATTCATTCAGGGAGAATTTCAAAATCCGTGAATTTTGTGATGCAGAAGGATGGAGTCTTCGCCAGCAACCTCCCTTTCGAATCATCGAAAGACTGGGTTCGAAATGCCTTCAGTTCAGTCGGCACGATCGTCTCCGCGTCCGTTCTCCGGCGTCCGAACCGTAAAGGTCATTACTTCGGTTTCATTCGATTTGATTCTAAGGTTGAAGCTGCTCAGGCCATTGAAGGGTTATATGGGTTCAAAATCAATGGGTATGTTCTCCTTGTTGCGGTAGCGCACCACCGGCTGTAAGCTGCAACGACTCCTCATATTTCTGGTGGCGTTGTTCTTGTTGCTCAGAAACAGAGCATCTTTGAGATTGAGTCGAATAGTCGGAAAATCTCCAAGGGCACTAATATCATCCTCACGAATGATTGGGAGGATTTAGTGGTTGATTTTCCAACCAAAAACTCGCCGGAGGCTGAGAATGGTGGTGATGATTCACAGGTTTCGGGTGAGCTTCGTTCTGTCAATCGCGAACTTTCAAACTCCGATCTTTCTGCTCTGGTTGGATTAGGCAAGATTCATGGGATTCTTGAATCTCGAGATTTGAACGAGAAGATCGTAATCATATCCGAAGGTGGTGGTTCCGCAAATCGCGATCTAGTCTGCGATTTGCGTGGTAACGAATGTGTAGATAAAATGATGGGTGGGCTTGGATCAGACCCCGTTCGGACTTGTTTTGGGCCTACCGGTTTGAGCCCAAATCCTCCATTAAGTATCCAACCTTTTAGCTGGTTTGGGCTCAGGTTCTGCCGGGTCGGTTTTGGATATGACGACCCAAAATCCACCAGTTTCTATTGTCGATGAGTCGGGAGTTACAGTAGGTCTTTCGACACAACAGGTGGATAATAGCGATCCGATCGGGGTTCAACAAAGTAGTCCGTGGAAGTAGGTTCTCCTTCAACCTCCGATTTCTAAACCTTTAAATATGGGTCGTCACTCGAAGCAGGTTCCTCCTAGAGCTTCGAATCGTCAAAGTCGTCCTCCCAAATTTTTAGTGGACTACTACACTGCTGAAATCAAACCAGTCTGTTCCTTGAGTTGTGTGTATCCTGTGGATATTGGGAAGTAGATTTTACAAACTCAAGACGCTCAGCTAGCTCATTCAGCTAAAGCTTTTGATGATCCGACTTTGACTTCGGAAGATAAATAGTGGGTCACTGATGGTTGATTTCGTGTCGTTTTTTGGTTTTTATTTTGGGTTGTGTACCCACAGCTCCTTATGATAGCTCCCTTGTAATGGTTTCCTTTGGTTAGATCCTCCTCGGATCTAACTTTTCTAAGGTTGATATTTATTTCAAAAAAATAACCCATATAAATATATTAAACTAAAGTGAGTTGAAATAATATTAGAGTAATATATTTTCAGGCGGTCCTATTAATTTATATATATAGGTTCGGTATCAAATGAGAACCAGAGCTTATTGTGAGAACAGCGGACGCACAGGAGAGCGACACGTGTCCTGTTCGCACGCACGGCTATTGTTCACACGCGCGCGCCAATTGTTCACGTGCACGCGCCTACTGTTCACGGGTCAATCCTGTCCGATCGGCGGGTCAATCCTGGCCGATTGGTGGGTCAATCCTCGTCGATTGGTGGGTTAGTGGCCGATTGGTGGGTCAATCCTCGCCGATTGGTGGGTCAATCCTTACCGATTGGTGGGTTCATGACCGATTGGTAATGTACCAGGACATGTGTAATGAAGTACCAGAACTTTTGCATTGATGTACTAGCACTTTTGCATTGATATACCAACACATGTGTACGTATTGAATCGGCAGAGTTGCATCGGCGACTAGAGAACTTGAACTGGTGTTAGTATCATATTTTGACAAACCCCTAGCATTTTTTTGGTGGAAACGACATGGGGAGCAATAGTCACAACTACGCCGTGATGTACGATGTTTTTTGGCCATCCGAGGTCATCTAGAGAGTCAAAATCGTACTTTTAGATTCTGGATTTTTGTTTTTATTTTGTTTTTGGGTTTTCTTATTTCCTTAATTCATATTAGGACTTTGGGATTACTTTTTTTAGGGTTTAGAGTTTAGTTTTGGGGTTTAGGGTTTAATTTTTAGTGTTTAGGGGATTAGTTTTTAGTGTTTATGGTTTAGTTTTTAATGTTTAGGGTTTAGTTTTTGTGTTTAGGGTTTAGTTTTTGGGTTTTGCGTGAAAAGTAACCCGAACAGGACACGTGTCGCCCTTATGTGCGTCCGTAGTTCTCACAATAAGGGCAGTTCTCACGTTATCTCGTCCCTATATATATATATATATTAGGTTCTATATTTAAATTATAAGAAAGTTAGGAAAACTAGTTTGACTAGAAAAGAAAAAAACCTAGTTTGATTGGAAAAAGAGGAAATAAAATTCCTCTTTGTTTATATCTTTTTCAAGCTTTCTTATTCTAAAAAGAGTTGTTTTAGAAAAAACATACCCCTACAAATACAAGCACCTTGATTGAAATTAAAGAGTACATCATTTGTTTAAAGTTGCGAGAATTACTTTATTTGTGTGGGTTCCGTTACAGGGTGGACTTTGTTAAGGACGCCTTGACAAATCTCCAACCGAGTGAAGGTCCTAGAATCTACGTATTAAAGTGAATAGAAGATTGGCTATAGGAGGTGAACCAATCTATATTATGTTTGTATGATTAGTTGCTCGATATAAAATTGATCAAGTTAAGGATTATGTACTAATTTTTTTTGTTTTCCATTGCATTGTCGAAACCCATAATCTTTCAGGTTTGAGGGACCCTTAAAACGGACATGACATAGGTCGGGATGGAGGTGTGGGTCGTCTACGACCGTATCCATTTTACCGATCATGTTTTACTGATCATGCATATAGCTCTACCTACCAGAGATAGCAGTTAACCTGCCCATGACCGGATCCATTTGAGGATACGGTCGCTGAAATAGGAAAGTATTTGTTGCCAACTTTGTCCCAACATGTTCGGTACCCCAAATAAATAGTTTTTTTTATCTTAAATTCCCTGAAAGTCATGGATCCCACAACACATCTGTTAGATATAGGGCTCCGTGTTGGTATTGAAGAAGACCAAAGAATTCTGGTTGTTGATCATTTGACTAACCATAGCCCTAAAGCATGAATGATGTCATGTACATGTCCCATTTCATTTTCATTCGCACGATAGAAAATGTAACAATCATCTGCAATAAACATATGAGAGATAATCGGAGCACCTTGGGTTATAGAGCATCCTTATAATAGGAACCCTAGTTCAACACTCGAAATAAGTATGGAGAGGTCTTCTATGTATATGAGAATGAGATACGGGGACAAAGGGTTCCCTTGTCTGATGCCCTTGGTGAGCGTGATGGTTTTTGTCATCGATAAGATATAAAAAAAAACCCCTTTCACACGGTCATACGCATTTGTCATGTCCAATTTCAGGACCATGAAGATCCGATGAACTTGAGTTTTTCTACGTATATAATATATATCCTCAAAAGAAATGAAAATATTTTCCTGAATTAACCAAAATGTAATAAATAAAAAAACTAGCTCGGGGTGATGATGGTTGTAATAACCACTTCTGGTCAACGTCAGTCAAACCTGCGAAAAACAAGAAAATTTAAAATTTTTAAGACAGACACTTACCTTAACATAAGTTGACCCCGAGGGTCATGCCGGACTTAAGTTGACCCCGTTATCGACTAAAATGAGTTACGGGGGACTCAGGGCAACTTTCTGGTCAATTTGGGAAAGATTGATTTTTCGCTGGAAAGGTCACCCGAGCGACGTTTTGGTCCATTCGAGGACCGTTTTGGACCCGAAAAGCTTAGCCGTCATCGTAGCGGTCTTAGTTGGGCCGTTTCCTTGAAGCCCGTCCAGTTTAAAAATTTCTTGGGAAAAGTGCCCGTTCGGGGCCCGAAACGTCCGTTTTTCGCGAATCTGATTGGAAAATATCAACTAGATATTTTCCAAAAGGTATGGGACCCACCTTGACACTTGTCAAGTATATGGTGGTGTAATTTTTGGAGGGAAAAGGTGTGGAGGAGAATAGTTGGCCGAGTATGAGGTTTTAAAGGAGGAAAGTTAGTTTTGTTGTTAGTTTAATTAAATTAGAAATTAGAAGAGAGGTTTTAGAGAGAGAAGGAGAAGGAGAAGAAGAGAGAAGAAGGGAGGTTGAGCTAGGGTTTGTGATCGAGCCCTTGGATCGAGTCAAAGCAAAGAGCAATCCCGTTCCCCTCGTTCTCCTCTACGGTAATACCCGAACCGATTCTCGTTTTAGTTATTTTCTTAGAAGCTAGGGTTTGAGTATAAACTAAGGCTTAGGGTTGTGTAGAGTGTGGGGAGGTGTTGGAGACGTTTTAGAGGTGTTTGGGGGTTTAATTTCACGTTTTCCGGTGACCGGAGGCTCGGGAGGAGCTCCGGCCACCATGGGTGGTGGCCGGCCGGCCATGAGGTGGCTGGCCGGAGCTGGCAGCAGCCACCACATGGTGGCCGAGCCTCCCCTTAAACCATAGGGTCTCGGCCAAGTAGTGTGGGTGGGGCCCATATGCTCGGGTGCTCGGGTTTTATCGTTCGGGTGGTTTAAAACGTTCCCCGGACCATTTATCCTTAATCGAATCGAAATTTGGAATTAAATTGGAGAAGTTGTAATTAACGGGTTTTGGGAAACTTTAAACGTTAATTAATTGATTTAGAAGTCGGAATTCGATTCCGTCAAGTGCGTTGAGTTCCTTGATTTATTCTAAGACCGTAGAAACGAAAACGGGGGCTTTTGGAGCCCCGGAAGGCAATTAACCAAAACCGGGCAGATTCGCCATGTCGGGCGAATCTGGCCCTTACGGGTCCTTTTTCGGCAATATCGAATAATTGGGAAGTTTGGGAGTGACCGACATTGTCGGGGTTACGTTTGGGCGTTAAGTATGTAAATTTTTGGTTTATTCGTACTAGTTTAAAAGTACTTTAAATTTGTGTTCTTTTAGATCGTGCTACGGACCGAGGCAAGGGGAAGCTCGGCGAGTGACTGAGTGTGCTTCGGGTGTTGTTGGAGCGCTTTTGGGATTGTATATGAGGTAGGGAAAAGTAGCCGGATCTCGGCCCTGATTAGGGAAAGTTAATAGTAGAATTGCATGTGACACCGGGGTGTCGTGGGTTGAGTAGATTTATTTAATTATTAGAAAAGCATGATACGGGATTGTAGCGTTCAAGAGAAAAGCATGTGACACTTAGTAGTGTCGTAGGAACAGAGAACTTAGCGATAATTGAATTACTGGAGGCATATGACCATGCCCGGAGGTTGTTTGTGAAACTAGTGATTTTAGGACCGTTGGAGGCATCGAGTATGCCGGAGGTTGTCGTGCGTTTTATTTAATTGTTGAGTTTGGGTGGCCTTGAGAGCCTGTATTTAATTGTTGAGTTTGGGTGGCCTTGAGAGCCCGTATTTAATTGTTGAGTTTGGGTGGCCTTGAGAGCCCGTATTTAATTGTTGAGTCGGGGTGGCCATGAGAGCCGTGTATTTATTTTGGTGTCTTGAGTGGCAGTGAGTGCCCGTGGGGTTGTTGAACCCGAGTCTTGACTGTTGAGGTGTCTTGAGTGGCCTTGAGTGCCTGTGTGATTGAACTTGCCTGTGATTGTGATTGTGGTTACCTGGGGTGGTGAGTTCTAAAGGTCGACAGCCTGATCCGACTTAGTGTCGATGAATTGCGAGTTCTAAAGGTCGACAGCCTGATCCGACTTAGTGTCGATGAATTGCGAATTTTAAAGGTCGACAGCCTGATCCGACTTAGTGTCGATGAATTGCGAGTTCTAAAGGTCGACAGCCTGATCCGACTTAGTGTCGATGAATTGCGAGTTTTAAAGGTCGACAGCCTGATCCGACTTAGTGTCGAGGAATTGCGAGTTTGAAAGGTCGACAGCCTGATCCGACTTCGTGTCGAGGAATTGCGATAGGTCGAACCCTGACCTGATTGAGATTGGTTACTGAGCAGCTGGTGTGCGATCCTTTGTGATCTTGTTTGGTGTTGTGTCGTTTCGTTCGAGTCCTTGAGGAGGTCGTCGATAGTTGTATCGGGTCTACACTGTTTTTATCGAGTGTCGAGTCTGTTGAGGAAGGTGACGGGTTGTGGGTCAGTTGGGTACTTGAGTTGGGGACTGTAGTCCCGGTGTTGGGTTTGGTTTTAGTGTTACTGGCTTTATCTACTAATTATGCCATAGTCAGTCTGTTATCCGTGGAGGTGAGCGAACGCTCACCCCTAGCTGCTTTTCCTACAGGTACTGATCACCGGACGGACTAGGTTAGCTCTTGAAGTCCATGGAGCTTGGAGCGGAGTCTGGTCTTTACTTTTGTTGAGTCTAGTGACGGGGTGTGTACCTTGTCCACTTGTTGGGACGTTTTTGTATTGTAAATAATATTATTATTTTTGGTAATTAAATGGAAATATCAGAGTTTTATTCAAAACAGGTTTTAAGTGTTCATGTTTTAAATGTTCGCGTCCCGAGTTCGGTTCGCTGAAATTGGGGCGTGACAATGGTCAGGAGAAGACACTTGAAGTGGTTGGCGAAGACTTAGGACATGATTCTGAAAATGATGTATAATTCCATGAGCTGGAGGTCCATCACTAGTTTAGGATCTTACTTCTAAGGGATCAAGACCAAGGTTGTATTTTCAACGTCGGTTACATGTCACCGCATGCTACAATATGTTGGAAAAATCGAGAAACTGATATTCGGATCGTGGGCCAATAATATTAGTAGAATCTCGTGTCAGGCTATCCTCCCCCGAAGATTTTTTAGGTCCCATTTGGAACATTGTTGCACTCACTTCCACATCACTCACCCAATTTAGGAGTTTTCCATTTTGGGCGGCTATGATCTCCACAAGAAGGTGCATATGGACTATATTCAGGTCCATAGAAGATGTTGCAAACGGAAGTAGTCGAGAAGCGGTATATCCATTCCCGATTCATAGATCGACATCTCCTTTATGGGCATACTTCGTTGCTACACGATGGAAATATGTAGCTACATGAAATAATTTGGTGTTTATATCTCTTTCGTGTTGGGTCTCGAGGTAGGGTTGGAGATGAACCAACTCGTAGCGGAAAATCAATGAAAACCAAGAGACAATTAAAACCATGAAACAACTAACAAAGAATGGATTAACAAGAGAAAAATTCAGCACTAGTTCTTACCAAAACAAGAACACCGGTTAACGAATGATTGGCTTGAGTCTCCAAGACGCCTACGTATCCACATGGGAATCAAAGCCACGTAGTTCTTCTCTTTGAGGACTCAAGAACACAAACATGGAGGTGGAAACTAGCCAAACCCGAAATGGCCATGGAAGAGGGAGAGAAAATGTGTTTCCTATTCTTGTCTTGTGTTTGTTATGTTGAAAAAAGATGACTTAAACATAACAAAACCCATACTTGTCCAACTAAAGGCATGGGACAAGTATGGTGTCAAGTAAGGTGTAAATAGGACAAAGTATGGCAAGACAAGATTCGGTTAGGTGGTGAATCACCAACACCTTAATCCTTGTCTTGCTTACTTAGTACTAATTAATCAAGACTTGATTAATTAGTTCCATGGGCCTTGGTTGCATGGGCCTTTCATGGGCCTCTTGGAACATGGCCCGTGGCCATTTCCAACGAGGTCCCGTGATTCGCTCATCGCCTCCATGCCTTCCATACCGGAAATGTCCAACATTATCCGACGCGATCAATCCCAAGACTCCAAGCCTTGTCTCGATCTGTGAAGTCCTATTCACTTACGGGCACATGACCCAAAACCCAGTTTTGGTCATGTCCCGAGACAACTCCCTTTTGGCCATTCTCCATAAATGTGTCAATGAGTTTCATCCTCCGATGTGACCCTTAGGTTTATGCATGTCAATAGATCAACGTAAAATCCCATTTTACTTGATCCTATTTAAGTGGCAACTAACGAGACTTTAGTATTGCCTGACACTACATAACGAATCGACCCTGTCGATTCTAACATTTCCGTCGTCCCTGTCATTATCTTTTTATCTCCGATATCCTGATTGAGATAAGGCATAGAGCCGTCATCCTTATTATTCTCAATCACCGTTCCTTGATATGTGAGATGACTGAAGATATGATACCCAGTATCATGTGCATGGCCATGCTATTCTTCCAGTCACTCTCGATCAAGTGGCCGAGAACCGATATCTTTCCCATACCTTAGTATGAGGGATAAATCCCTTAGCCGTCTTTCGTGTCACTCATGTAGCCCGTCCCCAAGCCAATCCTGGCCGTTATGGAAGCCCTGTTACGGACAACGTTAGGCTCAGGTCAAACTCAGTTGTTGACTACATAGCGATCACAAAGACTCCTTGGTCTAAGGATACATGACAAGCTACAACACTGAATATGTTCATGACTTAATCTATGGCACATATTCAGGGCGGGTCGTCCAATATCATGTCCCACATGATATCTATGATCAGACTCCGGAATCTCATTCCAATGACTAACAGAACATAAGCCATAAAGAGCCATCTTTCATACTAGTCGCTTCTAGTGAAGCTTTGTTGACTAGGGACCCATCGAGTGTGATCTATCTCGATCTATGGTTCTATTCGCATGGTGGGCATAGATCAGAGCACACATCGATATATTACTCCAACACATAAGTAATATAAAGCCGCTTTAATTTTATTGCTAACGATGATATATACATTTGGACATTTAGGATTGAACTACGGGCACTAAGACTAACATTTCGATCAACCAACGATTCTTTTCCCTCTGGTTCCAAAATGATTCTTGTTTCAGGTGAGCTTTCTCGTATTGTAGTTGAATCGCCTTTCAGTGATTCATGCCTGCCCTATCCAATTTCCCATTAAGTATACCAATCTGACGTTGACACCACTGGATATTATTGATATTAGGGTGAAATACATCATGTCCCTAAATGTGATTAGTCCTTGTGTTTCAGATGTTGTTCTAGATCGGAGAAATGTCTACAAAGTCTCAAGTGGTTTAGAGAAAATAACCACATGGTCCTATGTCCAAACTAATTAAAAACAAAACTTTTAGGTCACATGTTGAGGGGGAGTGGTTTCCAATGTAAGGATAATCGACTTATGATCCAAGGTGGTTATGTTAGTATTCTAGAGTTCAATAAGGGGTGATAAAAAGTACGGGGTACCAAGGCTCTATCCAGATGTGACTCTATTCGTCATCCTTATTTTTTTTCCATGGTGACATGTAAATAAATGACCCTCAATCGAGATATCCAATACCCTTATAGCATCAATAGTTCTTAAAACTTATCAATTAAGGATTGGGGATAAGTGTTTCCTCCATTTGTTTCGACTTGGTCTAATATGTCATTGAAGTAATCGATCAACACCCAATGATCTTGATCCCTCAATGCCTACTGGCGGAGAAGATCCTAAGTTTGATGGTGGTGCTTTATGTTTGACTTTTCATATATCTTAAGGACTCGTACAAACTCATAGCCCTAACAGGTGATCAATGTAACAATATGATTTGCCGAAAAGAATTGAGTCGTAACAATGCTACATGTCCAAACATGGCAAGGCCGCGTTGGTAACCTATCATCGTAACTCACGTGCCCCCATGAAATCCCAGGTTACGAAGTAGGATGAAAGGTTTAGTATCCGAGAGGATCATTTCCGCAAGAAGACAAGGTGTGGTTTGTTAGTTGGAGGAGAAGTTTAGGGTATTGCGAATAGGCTTTGGAACCCATCTCCTAACAGTTCCAAGCGAAGATTCGAAAGTGAATCGATGTGAAAGAGGTGTGATCAAGGAGATATATGACCGTCCATACATCGATGGAGATGTGAAACCCTAAGAATAGTCGAAGGAATATTCATTTTCTAGACGCACAGATAAACGTTACTTAAGGATATTATGAGACACAAAAACTCTCTCTGATGTGAGAGAAAATCTCATGAATCCTCTTACACCAGTCGTGTGCCTCTTCCGAGGAAACCCTAAGCCCTAGTCTTCCTATGGCACGTCCCCCCTATTCCACCACCGACGACCTAGCCCTCAGCCTTATCCCATCACCACCTGCACCAGCCATGCAATTTATTGCTTCTCCCTTGACTGTCCCACATCCACGCTCGTCCTCTGAAATTGTGACCCCCTTAAAGGCGCGACATAGGAGGAAACCAAATTCAAACACAATCGGATCAGTTCTGATGCCACCGTCTAGCACTGCGGTTGTGGCCTTCTCTCCGGGGCTCACCACGCTGTCGTCGTCACAACTGAAACCTCGGTGGGGCCGTTTGGTGAAAACCCTAGTTATTTCTTTGGCGATACGCATCCTTTGTCGGACATCCCTCGTACCCTAGGAGACGGTCCTGAGTCTCTAAATCTACTGCATGGAAACCCTATCCAAGGGAAATGGCCCATCAACTATGGCGGCCTGATGAACAATACAGAGGCGTCTCCGCTGGTCCGGATTTCCTGACCTGAACCGCCTACAGCTATAGGTTCATGCCGATGGTCTTCCACCGCTGGTCCGGATAAGGACGACCGGAGAAACTATTGGCACTACCTTAGGAGCTTGTGTGGAGGTCCCATGTGATCAATGGGGACTTTTTTGGGAGGGGCGGTAAAGGTTTGTTTCTGGCGTTCTATACAGTGTCCTCTTCGACAGAATCTTCTGTTGTGGTTTAGGGAATTCTGATACCCTGCTCGAATTTCACTGACCTACACCAAGCTACCCACATTCTGTTTCAATTGTGGGAGGCTTGGGCATGTGGGTCGGGGTGTGACCATGAGGTGCATGGTACCCACATTTTGCCAACTCAATGTTGAAGTTCTAGAAGGACCAGAAGGTCAAGCAGTACGCGAACGATTGGGAGGCTAAGGCATCCCCGAAGACTCCACCTGACTTTGGACCTTTAACCCTGAACATCGTGCTTAAGGGCGCCTCACATCGGGGAAGATGCCCAATAGTATCCCTGAATAGTGTAACTAACGGTATAGAAAGACGGGTGGGTACTCCAACAGCGGTACGTGATCACTATTGGAAAAACTTGGTGGCCGAACAACTCTCTGGGAGTAGGGAAACTGAAGCCTCGGGAACCTCCTCGATTGGAGCTATAGGATTGAAGAGGGGGGTTAGCTAGAGAACCTTGTGAAGATCAGGCGAGGGCTGAAAAACAACCTCGCCAAGAGGAATGGTAGGGAACCATGGCTTCAGGGATTTGTCTTGGGATGGGTCCGTAGTGAAAGCCATTGCTCTCTGTACCGAGGAGTTAGGTTCGGTCACACCTCACAAGGTCATATGCAACGTTTAGGCAATAAATTAAATAATACTCGTCAGTTTCGTTTTCCAACCCCCACCCTTCCCATCCTCTCCCTTCTGCCTTCCTATATGAGGATTTCAATACCGTTTATAAAAGTTATATTATCTTAGAGTTATGTGTTTTGAGCCCTTCAAAGACTCTACTGGCTCTCATACTTCTATTATTAATAAAAATAGGTATCTTTTAAGGAGGAGAAATCTAATAGAAACTCCTCTTATCCTAAGAACTGTGTGAACCAATCCTATCCGCATCTTTTAAATCCAACATTCACCATAATGTCACATCATCACCCCAATTCCACCAAAACTCAAGCCAATTTCATCCTCTCTCACACAAGCAATGGCATAATTGTAATAGCATGGTGCCATGTGGACAATCGTCCATTTTTTTCTTAACCAATTCACTAATTTAATATTTCTCGATTTGTTTGAACTCCGATTAGCTTCAAACTTGCGCCAATATTTTTCTTTTTCCAAGGGCTTTAAATCAAGATCAGTCATAAATATATTTTGAAGTACGAAAATAAAAAGTTATATTGGGGTGATAAAAACAATGTTTAGTGTTGATAAATCTTCACTAATAAAATTTTTATATCGGGGTATCAAACTATTACTAAATGTTGATAAAATAACATGTATTGGGGTGATAAAAAACAGATAATGAGGTGATAAAAATCATGTTCAATTAAAAATAAGGGTGATAAACTAAAGTTTAGTGTTGATAAAAAAACATGTGATGGGATGATAAAAACACATGTAATATAATGATAAACATAGTGTTTAGTGTTGATAAAACTAGTGCTTAGTGTTCATAAAAAAACATGTGATGATGTGATAAAAATCATGTTCGATTTTGGAAAACGAGGTGATAAAACTAGTGTTCAGTGTTGATAAACCCAGTGTATAGTGTTGATAAAAATTACTCAGACTTAACTTTTTTTTTAAATCAGCCCCGAAATAATTTTTTTTTGTGCTTCAAAATATATTCATGACTGATCTTGATAGAAATCCCTTGAAAAAACAAAACTAATGGGGCAAGTTTAAAGCCAATCAGAGTTCAAACGAAGCGGGAAAAATTAAACTAGTGAATTGGTAAAAAAAAATATGATGATTTTACTAAAAAGCTCTTACCACTTACTAAAAAGTGTTGTTTTTTTGCAGTCAACAAATCAATTGCATCTCATCCATCCATTCTTAAAATGAATGGCTTGGATTGGTTCACACGATTTTTACGTTAAGTAGTGATTTCTATTTGATTTTTCTTCTGAATAAAAAATAAAAAAAATCAAATGTGCAGCCTCTTTCTAAACCGCTCTGCTAGGGTTTAGAAAACGTTTTGCGATTTCACCTTCGTCCATGGAGTTTTCGAGCACTGTGGACGGCGGGGACAATGGTGTCGACGGCGGGGTCCATTGGGGACCCTGTCTCTCGGGACAGGAAGCTGGGGCCGGGCTCTCGTCGGTGAAGACGGGGTCCGGGCGACTGGTACGGAACGGTTGGGTTTTATCCGGTTGAGCGAGACGCCGGCTGCGGAGGAGACGTGTTCGGGGGAGGATCGTGAGGAGGACGAACTGGAGGAGGGCTTGGAGGAAACGGGCTCCCTGTGGCCGATGGAGGTGTCGGAGCGGGAGACTACTCTGGTAATCTCGACGGGGGTGATGACGACCTGTGTGTCGGGATCGCCGATGCGATTCTCGGCCAGCCGTGAAGAGGAGCCTGGCTGGGTGGTTGGGGGTCGTGTTCGATCTGGTCCGGCGACCCTTCGTCGTACGTAGGCGAGAGGTCCGCGCCCGCGGCGTGTGGACACGGGGGTAGCTCGACGAGTCCCAGAACAGCCGGCGAGGGAGGGGGAGGATTTGCTGCCGATCCAGATCTCGTCGGGATCAAAAGTCAGGCCGGAGGAGGTGCTGGAAGCGGTTACTTGGCGTCGAAGAAAGGGGAAGGAACTGGCGGTGGAGGAGGCTAGGGTTTCTGCTGTTCGGGCCGGGGAGTCGGGTCTGGGTCGGGGCTTCATGGGCGACGCTAGGTGGGCGGGAGGTGGGCCTCGGGTTAGGCCGAGACCACACACGGGCTGGACTCGTGGACGGGTGGGCGATGTGGCGGAGTGGGCTGCCCGGTTCGGCTCGGGTCGTGCCCAGTCGGTCGGGCCTATGGGCTTGCAGGTCGGGGATGGACCACGGGTCGGGGAGGAAGCTAAAGCGGGTCGGGGGTGCGGACTGGCCTCGAACCCGTTGGGTCGGGATGTCCGGTCGGGTCAGGGCGGTCCGGAGTTCTGGAATGGTTCAGCGTCGGGAGGTGGGGACTCTCGTGGGGATCAGGCTGCACTGGACTACCAAATTAGAGGGATGAGGATTAAAGAGGTAGTGGTGTCAGTCCAGGAGGTCACTAGTCGAGGGAGCTCATATAAATTTGCTCTGCCAGCCAAGGTTCTGACCACCAGGAGGATCTTTTGGAAGTCGGTGGTGGCCCGAATGGAGGATGTTTGGGGTATGAAGGTCGAGGCTAAGCCATTGGAAGGGGGTTTGGTCGCCTTTTTCTTCAGGACAGTTAAGGAGAGGGAGAGGGTCCTGCTGGGGGAGCCCTGGTCCTTCTGGGATTCTCTGATTCTGTTTACGGATCTGAGAGCCCATATGCAGGTCAAGGATCTGCAATTCCATCACTTCTCGGTCTGGGCGAGGGTGTCGAATTTGCCAACCGGAGCTTGGACGAGGGATGTGGGTTTTAGAGTGGGCAACACGCTGGGAGTCTGTCAAGGCGTGGATGTGGACGAGGATGGCCTTTGTTGGGGAGATTTTATGAAGGTCCGGATCAGGGCAGATATCAGAGTCCCGCTATAGAGCCAAGTCTGGTTCCGACTTTCTGTCTCACAGGTACGCACACGTTTGTATATCTCGTATGAACATCTTCCTGAACATTGTTTTGGATGTTGTTGTGCGGGTCATCTATTCCCGGTCTGCCCGGTTGTGGGGGGGAGTCAGGGGGTCCTCACTGAAAGCACCAGGGGACCCGAGGTCAGCACTAGAGAAAGCAAAGCATGGAAAGGCTACACCGGGGACGAACTGGACTTATTTAGGGGGATCAGAAAAGGGGGGCCGGTCGAAGGAAGCACCAAGGACACCACCACGGAAGGACGGGACAGGGTGGTGGAGTCAGAGGGAAGTAGAAGAGGAGGAGGGGCCGAGGGGATGGCTGCCAAGGGATCCAACACCAACATTATCTGGAACCAAGGGGGCCATGAGGGGGGAGGACCCCGAGGAGGATGAAGACTCGGCGGCGTCAAATGAGGCGTCATCTGCAGCGGCGGGGGGCTTTAAGCACCCTCGCCTCCAGGAATGAGTAACCAAGTGGCCAGGGAGGGTTTGGTCGGTTGTACCTTCTCCCTGGTGTATAGGTGGCATTGGTATCACCAACAGCTGACGGGTTACTTCTCTACCACTTCGGGGTCAGCAATCCCGCGTTCAGGAGCCCTACCATTAGCAGTCAAGGGAGGACGACGCACGCTGACATACCGGGGGAGTAATCGGTCCACCATTGTTTTCTTATCCTCTGATCTGCTCGATCAGTTTCTTCTGGTTGGAGTATACTGTATCGGTATCCTCGGATGCTACCGCAGTCCCCCCCCCCCCCCCCCCCCCCCCCCCGACCGCAATTATGCTTAAGAGCACATTTAATTATTCTGCAATTGTCTTTCCACTTATGTTAGTTTGGTTTATGTACGGTGATTCCTACGTTTGTGGGCACCATGCTACTTTATTTTAATAATATCATCATTTTCCTCTCAAAAAAAATTGATTTTTCTTCTCTTTTTAAATGAAAAAAAAGATATTACGAGGCCGGGAGGTATGTCTCTCATTGTCTAAGTAATTAGCAAATTTTGTTTTGATAGTTACATATTAAAGTCAGTAAGTCACTGTGATGAGAAAAACAATTAATTCTACAAAATCTTAAATGTAATGGGATGAAAAGACATGAGAAGAAGCTCATCTAGAGAAGACGAGTGGTGGGTGGACGCACGCAAGCTCGTGGCCGGATAATAACAGGCACATGCCTGAGCTGCATGTTCTCGTGCGGCACGCTCTCTTCTTACGTTCAATTCAGGAAACAGAATCTTTGTACACTCCCTTTTATTAATCCAAACTATATAATTGTTTTATCGTTATTCTCTCTATTTTCTAATATGTTTACGTCAATTTGTTCTGAACTCATCCGTTTAGTATCTTTCTTTCCTTGTGTTGCAGCTATTTATCATCATAAAAAATGGCAAACGTTATCCTCCACAAGACATCTAGTTGACTTCCAGTTTATAAGAAAATCATTTACTATTAAAATAATTATTAAGATTAGTATTTTATTTATTTATTTTTCTAAACCATAGAATTTGGATTGTGTGTATGGAGATTAATATACGGTAGCTCTTCCCTCTGTTCTGAACACATGTCTCTATCTCACAACCCCTCAACCATTTATTTATTTGGATCCAACAACCTCTGTTTCTCACCATCATTCCCCAAAACAATTTCTTTGCATAATTTCGATTTTATTTCCGGAAAAGCACATTTCTATATTTTTCTTACATGTTTTATATGTGTTTTATTACTAGCTAATCGTACATTTAGAAAAGTTGACATGATGGTGGCTCTCCATGCGAACCCTTGAACAGAGTTAGAGAAAGGGAGAGATGGCGGTAAGGTTCTCCACAACAATCTGGTGGTGGCATGGCCTCTCTCCAACAGTTACAATATCAGAGCGGGCTTCTCCGGCTTGATGCGTAAGTCTTCTCCCTTTAGGTCGGCGTTGGGGAATGGGCGAGGGACCCGTTTTTGGGGTCCAACGAGGCATACACGAAGCTTCACTTGACGGATTCCGGCGTGTGGACCTCGTCCTCGAAGCTTCAATCGCCGGATTCCGGCGTGGGGACCTCGTCCTCGACTATCCCGAGGGATGGTGAATCGAGACGGGGTGTTACGTCCAACCTCTCGGCCAGGGGCGGGACTGATTCAGGCCGGGGAGGATGAGGTGGCGCGAAGGGCCGGTGCCGAACGGCCAAACGGTGTGGAGATGGCGGCCAGAGAAAGAACTGGGTGGGGTTCCGGACATGGGGCTGATTGCTATAGTTCCACAGCATGGGCCTACGGGTCGGGATCCACTAGAGACAGGCCTAAGGGCCCGGGGAGAGGAGGGTAGGCCCAAGGTAGGCTCAAGGAGGGTCTGGGTCGGATCGGGCCAAGAGAGTGGGTCGTCTGGGGTACACACCCCAGTCGGATCTACCCAATTCGGGGCATCACATACAGCGATGGGGGGGCCTTCAGCACCCTCACCTCGCGGAATGAGTCCAGATAGGGGTCAGCCAGTTTCACTGCCCCTCTAGACGTAAGCTGGCAGCGGTACCACCAAGAACCAGCAAGGTACTTTCCTACCAGCTTAGAGGTCAGTAATCCTGCGTTTTAGAGCCCTACCACTATCAGCCAAGGGAGGACGACGCACGCTGACATCCTTGGGGAGTATTTAGTCCACCAATATCTATATCCGGTAAGGGGTCAGCTCGATCCTAGCTTTCGCCAGTCTAGACTCGCTGTATCGGTGTCGCCAGACGCTACTGCAGTATCAACCTCCAGCCGCCTTCAAGAAGTAGTCGGAAAAATTGAGCTCTTTAATTTTTGTCTGAGTATCCTCTATCGTGGGAACTCGTTTCTTTTTTGTTATTTACATTCAGTTATGTTTAGTGGTTTAGTGCTTTCATGCCCTGTAAACACTTTTTATTATTAATATATCCAATCGTTTATCTCAAAAAATGTGTTTTATTAGATTTATAGCCCCCATTTGTTCATATTTACGATTTATATGATTTTGTATCAATTTGTATTTTTTATTTGCTAAGGCATTATATTTGGGAAACCTCCATTTGGGAAAGCTATAGTTTGTAAGAGGGAAATCGTTCTTTTTTCATTGGATTTTGTTTATAAAACTCTCTGATTTTAACACATATTAGCTTTCCAAAACAAATTGTTGCATAATTGACTTGAGTTTGTTGTTTATAGCTATAATTTTTCTTGTATTTTCTAATGGATTAGTGTCAGAAAAATATAATATCTAAGCTCTTGTGTTTTCGTTTGTATGTCGGATTAAATTAGGGGTTTTTTGTTTATGAATTTCTAAGCTCATTATTTTTTTTTCATATATAGTACATATATGTGAGAAAAAATTGAGATCAAACTTGAAACTCTATACTTATTTGATGTGATTTTATTTTTCTAATCATAAATAACCATATAAAGAGTCAAAGAATTACACAGGAACACAAGCCTACAGAGAGAGTCGCTCTGATCTCTCTCTAGAAAAAAAAACCCTAGCTTCTCTCACAACCCCGCCGCTCCCCTTCTCCCCTTCAACCGCCGGCGACTCTCTGGGTATCCTTGACCATGGAGTTGCTGGCGGTGGATCTCCTCTTCCCTTTCTTCCCTTCGTTTTCCCTTCCTTCCTCCCTTCGTTCTCTCGCCGGTAAGCCTCGATGGTGACTTTCCTTCCTCTCTGGTGGTGCTTTCTTCTCAGATCGGAAAGTGGGACGTCTTTCCCCTCTTCTCTACAGTGGATTGATGCTGGTCGGGTAGCTTCCGCCGTTCTCGTGCTGAAGAAGACTCCGCCCTGGTCTTGCTGTTGTAGATCTAGACTCCACTGAGTCAGATCTGCGGCCTCCTCCGTCCGCCGGGCCTCGACCTCCACTCGGCCGTGACGTCTTGCTCGGGTTCGTGCTGGAGGAGAGCTGATTTGTGGATCTTCGCAGCCTCCCTTATTCATGTAGAAATACTAGCTCTCCTCGTTAGCCCCTTCTTCGGTGTAGGCCAAAAGTTGGTGAGGAGGGCTGAGTAAGGGTCAAGGACTGTTTAGATTCTTCGATCTACTCATCTGAGGTACTCACTCTTCCCCTTCCTTGTTTGATTTTCCTTCTCTTTCCCTTTCAAGCATTCCTTTCCTTTAGACTTCGCTCCTTCTCGACCATTGTGTGGATCGAGCTCGCCGGCTCTGTTGTTTCGCCGGCGAGTCCTTTGGGCTTGTTCATCCTCCTTTGAAGTCTTTGGGTTTAGGTTTGCCTGTTCAAGAGGGTCTGGTGGGTTTCCATCGGACTATACTCTGCCGGGTATGGTGTAGGCCTCTGGCGTAATAGTGGCTCCACCTCGTTGGTAGCACTATTGAGTTGGGAGTTTGGAAGTTTAAACTCGGATAAGGATTGGGTGAGTTCTGGTTGCTGGCCAACAATTGGTATTCAAGTTGGTATTCAAGTTTTAGACCTTGTTTTGATGTCCTTCGGTGTTGTTGTTGAATTCCTTATCTGGTGGTTCTCTGGTTGTATTTCCTTTGGTTAGTTTGAGGATCCTTTGTGATTGCTCCTTTGGTTGTATTCAAACTTTGTTCTTCTTTCCAAAGAACAATTTTAATCTAAATTTGCTGTGCCGATCAAAAAAAATAACCATATAAATTGAACTTTGAAAATTGTTATATATGAACAACAGTGTATGTTGTTATTAATTTAATTATATTTAATATATTTATAACATTTCGGGATAATCTCACAAAAATATACTAACCTTAACATTTGTCTTACTTAACTATACTGACCTTTAAATGTTCTCACTTTTTTATATCAACAAAGCAAATTTAGATTAAAAGCTCTTTAGAGGATAAAGAGGAGTACAAAATCTTGCTACAGATCAACGACATAAAGTCGGAATCAAAAACAACCAACCTAAACTGCACAAATAATAAAAGAAACGGAGTAAACAACAAGGTAACTAATTGAACGGCCAACTAAACAAACACAAAAGGAACTGCAACTTAAGACTTGAAATCCCTTATAATGGAACTGAAGCCAACAAAGAACACCATCCTTCTCACCATAGTCTTGAGTCTTGAGCCACAACCATCCATGACTGAAGGATAGAAACTAGAGCCAACAACCCTCCAAATTGATCAATTATGCGGCAACTGAGATTGGATATGAATTTGTAAGTTGTAGTTGAGATTGAACCAAAAAAACCAACAAACAAATCGAGTGTAGATCATAATTAAGGACTGGAGCAAGACATCCAAGAGAATTCCAGAGAAAACCAAACCCCACAACTCTCCACTAAGAATAAGAAAGAGATCCTCAAATGACTGAAAAGATAGAGAGCTTCTCAAATGCTAGAGGAAGCAGCAAACATAGGAGAGAAATGAGCTTCAAAGGAGAAGGAAAGACTAAACCAGAACACTCAGCTCTAACAAAGAACTACCCCCACACCACAGAAGAGGTCCTAGAACGACAACCAAAAATAGCTAACCTCACTTATAGCCAGGAGAGCAAACCCAAAAAGAAGAAAAAGGCCTGACAGACCAGAACAAAACCAAAAACCCATCAACAAGTCCAGAACCCACCTATAAGACAGATGAGGACCTCACATCCCACAACACTCTCCAGCCCCTCACAGATTCCACCCTTAAACCAAAACCCATAAGGAGTATGCAAAAATGCCTAAAAGTCCATAAGTTCCCTTTCTGAGATTCCGCACAAGATTACTTGAGCTTCAAGGCAGAACTGATATTGAGTTCAACAGAGATTGTTTATGTTCCAAGGCAGGGGTGTAATTTCCAACTACTTTTGAATTATAATCTTGAATTTGATGAAACCCAACTCATCAAGATATGAATCCCAACCAACATCCCCATCTCCACTAATAGTCAATTTTCCAAGAAATGCAAGCCATTGGATAAACTTTCCAATTATTAAAAGAGAATAATTTACCTGAGGCATGAAAGGAAGACCATCCCCAAGAGTAAGATTGCTGTAATATTTTTTGAAAAATTTCTTTAGGAGATGAGTTTTCTTCTTTGGAAATAGAAGCATTCCTTTCCAACCAGATCTGCCAACAAGTAATCTGTAAAGGCCTTATCCAATTTCTTTTAAACTTTTGATCTCTGAAGAGAATTCCACGAGGATAGAAAGTCATTTACTGAACCTGAGATTATCATACTCACATCGCACCAATTTACCAATAAACACAATATTGTTCAAGCCCTTGGACAATGTAATAAAACATGAGCTCCATCTTCTAGATCCCAGTCACACACATGGCATAAGAGTTATTGTATGGAAAAGTTCATGCCTCTTGATTCTAGGAAGCACCTTAAGGGGATTTTTTTCATGACAAGACAACCAAGAGAATGAAAATATCTTGGGAAGAATTTCAAGTATCTAAAGATGAGAGCTTCATGCAGAGATGGAGGAGGATTGAGTTTCTTGATACTCAAGTAAAGTATAGAGTTTTTTAACAATAAAACCTTTTGGATCCCAATGCCATATCAGAAAATCCTCATGATCCCCAAGCTTTATACCATTCAGAATTAGATTGAGAGTAATCCAATCCTACTAAGCTCTGCCTCTTGGGGATCTTCTGAAATATAGATCCATTCATCTTCTGAAATATAGATCCATTCATCTTGGGATATACTAAGCTCTGCCTCTTGGGGATCTTCTGAAATATAGAGTAATCAAGTCATTCCAGGCTTAATATACTATTAGTTTCTTAGATTGAGATAAAGTAAATAATCTTGGGAATAAAAACTAGAAAGTTGTATCTCCCCACCAAGCATCTAACCAGAAGAACACTCTCTCACCCTTTCATACCTTCCCATGTAGACCTTTAGTACCAAAAATATCTCCAACCCTGGGATCTTTTAAAAGATCTAAGATATGGTATATAAAGCTAGATGCTCCTACTTCTGGAAAGTTTGATAGATCCCCTTCTTTGACCCCCTAACCAAACTTGCCACGGATGATTAATTTCCATAAGGAATTTCTCTCTAACGCAAATCTTCACCACCACTTAGCTAGGAGTGCTATATTCATGCTTGAAAGGCTTTTAATTCCCAACCATCCTTCTTTTTTAGGTCTACAGATTTTGCCCCAATTAACTTCGCAACATCCTTTACCAGAGGCTTTGCCATACCATAAAAACCTTCTTTGCCAGCTTTTCATGGCCTTAAGAACTCCTTTTGGATTTCTAAGAATTGAGAAAAAATATAGAGGGAGAGCATCTAAAGTGGACTTGATTAAACTTATCCTTCCTCCAAATGATAATAGCTTAGCTTAAGTACATTAAACTTTTAAATTTTCTCATTTTATTTTATTGTGATGATAAATGAAAAATTACTTTTTAAAATTTGTTTTTAAAATATTTTTGTCGCTCCAACATATCCATTATACGATTTTGTGATTACATGATCTCCTTTTTTATTTGGTTAATATAGACAGTGCTGGAAAAATAATGGTGGACTCATATATCTAAAAAGAGAATGCAGTTATAAGGAATAAATTGCAACCTTATTTATTAGTATAGCTATGTAAGAACCACTCCCGGTCAACGCCAGTCAAATCGGCGAAAAACAGGAAAATTTAAAAAAATTGGACAAACACCTAAATGAACCCAAATTTGACCCCGAGGGTCATATCGGACTTGAGTTGACCCCGATATCGACCAAAGTGAGTTCTGAGGGACTCAGGGCAACTTTCTGACCAAATTGGGAAAGGTTGACTTTTTGCTGGAAAAGTCAACCGAGCGACATTTTGGTCCGTTCGAGGCTCGTTTTGGATCCAAAAATCTTAGCCGTCATCACAGCGGTCTTAGTTGAGCCGTTTCCTTGTAACCCGTGAAGTTTCATAATTTCTTGGAAAAAAGTGTCCGTTCGGGGCCCGAGACGGCCGAATTTCGCGAATCTAACTAAAAATATCTAAAAGATATTTTCCAAAAAGGGGTGGGACCCATTTGCCACATGTCACACAAGTGGTGGTGTTAGGTTTTTGGGACAAAACAAAAGAAGACTACTTGAGTGTTAGTTTGGTAATTAAGTGTTAGTGTTGTGTTTTGAAACAAAATGAAAAGGGAAAGAAGTGAATGGTCTCGGCAATTAGAAAGAAAAAGGAAGAGTGGATAGTAGTTTTGTAATCAAGGATTGGTTGTGTTGTTTTAAAACAAAACAAAAGGAAGACTTGGAGATAGGTTCGGCCATAGTTGGAAAAAAAAAGGTAGAATTGGAGAGAGAAAGTGGAGAGAGGAAAGAGAAGGAGAAAATGGAGAAAAAGAGAAGAAAGGATTGGGGCTTTGTGATTTCCCGACGATCCAACCGACGGATCGTCTCAACGATCGAAGAATCGAGCTCCCACCGTCCTTCCCTACGGTGAGCAACTATCCGATTTTCGTTTTGTTAAGTTTAAAGTTTAGGGTTTGGGTTAAAATTAGTAGTTTATGGATGAGTTGAGGTGTGGGGTTCGTTGGGGACGTTTTGGGAGCGAAGGAGGAACATTTTCCAGTGACCGGAGGCTCGGGGGAGCTCAGGCCACCGTGTATGGTGGCTGGCCGGACGGGTGGTGGCTGGCCGGAGCTAGGACCGACCACCACCATGGTGAACCGGACCAAAACCGGCCCAACCACCCTCGGTCTTAAGGGCCGGGTGGGGCCCACATGCTCGGGTATCGGGTATCGGGTTTTCATGTTCGGGTGGTTTAGGACGATCCCCAAGTCGTTAATCCACACCCGGAACGAATTTTGGATTTAAATTGTAAAAGTTGTAAATGACGGGTTTAGAAACTTTAAACGCGAATCAAATTACTCGGAGGTCGGAAATTGATTCCATCGATTGCGTTGGAACCCTTGAATTATTCTATGACCGTAGAAACGAAAACGGGAATTTTCGGAGCCCCGGAAGGGTGTTTTCAAAACCCGGGCAGATTCGCCAAGCCGGGCGAATCGGGCCTTTCCGGGCCCATTATCGACAATTTCGAGTAATTGGGAAGTTTGGGAGTGATCGACATTGTCGGGGTTGCATTTGGGCGTCAAGTGTTTTAAAATTCAGTTTATGCCTGCGAACTTAAAGGTATTTTAAATTGTGTTCTTATTAGATCGCGCCACCGACAGAGGAAAGGGAAAGTTAGGTGAGTGATCGTGAACCTGTCGGAGCTTGGTTGTGAGCTTTTGGGAAAGCATACGAGGTAGGGAAAAGTAGCCGGATCTCGACCCTGACTAGGGAAAGTTAACAGTAGAAATGCATGTGACACTTGGGTGTCGTGGGTTAAGTAAGTTTATCGAACAATAGAAAGGCAGGCGACACGGGTGGTGTCGTATGATACGGGAACGTATCGAACAATAGAAATGCATGTGACACTTAGTAGTGTCGTAGGAGCAGTGAACTTATCGATATTAGAATTACTGGAGGCATTTGATTATGCCTGGAGGTTGATTTGTTTAGTTTGTGTCTTGGGTGGCCATGAGTGCCCGTGGGGTTGTTAAACCCGTATTTTACTGTTGGAGTGTCTTGGGTGGCCATGAGTGCCTGTGGGGTTGTTAAACCCGTATTTTACTGTTGGAGTATCTTGGGTGGCCATGAGTGCCCGTGGGGTTGTTAAACCCGTATTTTACTGTTCGAGTGTCTTGGGTGGCCATGAGTGCCCGTGGGGTTGTTAAACCCGTATTTTACTGTTGGAGTGTCTTGGGTGGCCATGAGTGCTCGTGGGGTTGTTGAGCCCGTATTTTACTGTTGGTGTGTCTTGGTGGCCATGAGTGCTCGTGGAGTTGTTGAACCCGTGTTTTACTGTTGGTGTCTTGGGTGGCCATGAGTGCACGTGGAGTGTTAAACCGGTGTTGTTGTTGTTGGTTGAACTTTGCTTGTGATTGTGATTGTGGTTTCCTGAGGATGGGGTGTGACAGGTCGATCGCCTGATCCGATAGCGTGTCGGGAAAAGTGTGACAGGTCGACCGCCTGATCCGATTGCGTGTCGGGAAAAGTGCGACAGGTCAACCGACTGATCCGATTGCGTGTCGGGAAAAGTGCGACAGGTCGATCGCCTGATCCGATTGCGTGTCGGGAAAAGTGCGACAGGTCGACCACCTGATCCGACTGCGTGTCGGGAAAAGTTGTGTGGGCACTGAGCAGCTGGAGTGCGATCCTTTACGATCTTGTTTGGTGTGCGATCCTTTGTGATCTTGGGTGTTGTGTGGTTATCTTTCGCGTCTTTGGAGGAAGTCGTAATCGTTGTGTCGGGTCTACATTACGTGTCCGGGTGTTGAGTCGGTTGGGGGAAAGTATTGGTTTGTTGTGTCAGTCGAGTTACTTGAGTCGGGGATAGTAGTCACCGGTGTTTGTTTTGTTGTTGGTGTTTCCGGCATTGTCTGCTAGTATGTCGTAGTTAGTCTGGTATACGTGGTGGTGAGCGAACGCTCACCTTTAGCTGCTTTTCCTACAAGTACTGGTCGCGGGACGGACTAGGTGAGCTCTCGAAGCTGAAGAGCTGGGAGCGGGAGTCCGGGTTTCCTTTTGAGTTTAGCGACGTACGCCTTGTCTTTTGTCCGCTTGTTGGGACGTACTTTCGAGTTGTAAATTAATCTTTTGACTAATTAAATGGTGATTTTAAGTTATTTATTTAAAAGGTTTGAAAATGATTTTATTGTTTTACCGTTCGCGTTCCGGGTTCGGTTCTACTGAATTCGGGGCATGACAGCTTGGTATCAGAGCTTGAGGTTTCACACCTCAGACTGTACGTCTATTAGGTGGGGAGAGTCGAGTTAGTAAAGTCCCATCGTGCGTTGGATGCGCAAGTCGGAAACCGTGTGTAGACCCGTAGGGACATGAGTCCTGTTTGTGATTGTGTGTATGTGCAGTATTATTATTACTGGCATACTGATTGTGTGTTGCTGCGTGAAACGTTTTTAAGCTGTCGCGACTCGACTCAGGAGCGCTCCTGTAGTCGAACGTGACGGTGCTGATGTCAAGTGGGTACAATGTAGTTCGGGGACACCTGGACTGGGGTATAACTACCTGATGTCAAAATGAGATTTTATGGTGAAAAGGAGAAAGTTTTAAAATCGGTTGGCCCGGTGGGCGTGAGTTTTAAATTTGGTTGGCCCGGTGGGCGTGTTTTGAAATTTGGTGGCCCGGTGGGTGTGTGTTGATTTTGGTTGGCCTTGTCGGCTTGTGTTTGAGGTTGGGTGACTTGGATTTGTCTGTGAGTCGTTGTGCGTGTTGTCGGTAATTTTGGTGATCGAGCGTGTGTGACGCTTAAAACTGTTTTTGGGGTTAAAAATGAGTAAAAAGTCGAGTCTGAAACAATTTTGGGAAATAGGCATGCGCGAGCGTCACGGACCCTGTCACGGATCCGTGACGGAGCAGCGCGTTTTGGCGAGTTTTGGGCCTTCGTCACGGCTCCGTGACCCCAACCGTGACAGGGTCTGTCACGGATCTGTGATTCCTGTCTTGTTCCACCGTCCTGATTGTGCAGTTTGAGTGTTGGTTTTACGTGGCTGTGTTCATGATTGTGTTGGTTGTAGGGGCCGTAAGTTTGGTATTAAAGGGTGAGGTCTTGGGTTCGAGACTAATCAATAACCTACGGTAGTGATACAGCGCCTCGGTGTGAGAGTCTCACCGCAGAGAGGGGTTAGGGTTGGTGCGCTGCGGCGCCATACGAACTAGGTTTCCCCTACGTGAACGGGTTTTTCGAGGTTTCCCTCGCGTGAACGGGTGGTTTGAGGTTTCCTTCACGTGAGTGGGTTATTTGAGGTTTCCTACGTGATCGGGTAATTGGGGTATCAAGGTTGTGAGCAATAGTGGTTTGCTGAGTTGAGAACATAATCCCCGTTTGAGGTTTCCCTACGTGATCGGGTAATTGGGGTATTGAGGTTTTGAGCAATAGTGGCTTGCTAAGTTGAGAATATGATCCCCATTCGAGGTTTCCCTTACGTGAGCGAGTTTTTGAGGTGTTGATAGCGTGAGCAGTGTGACGTTTTGGTATCAGGTTTTGAGGTAGTGGTTTGCCCCGGTTAGATTGGGGACGAGTAGCGAATACTGGTTGGGTTTCGGAACGTTATAACTAAATGCATAGAGAACCGTGTGAGGGTTGTGCTAGACTTTACCGGAGTGACTAATGGAGGGGTTGTTCGGTCTCTGATTTGGGCGTCAGTTTTATTGAATACCGGGGTGTCACGCTCGTTTGCTTCGTCGAGTGGTGCTGAGATGTTGGGGCTGAGTTTAGAGCCGTTGAGTCCACCCATGCGTCTGGATACGCCGGTTGGGGGTGATGTGGTGTTGACTAGGGTCTGCCGTGCCTGCGGAGTTAGAGAAGCGAACCGATATAGGAGGTTCGAGACAGGGCTCAAGAGCCCTGATGCTGGATCGAGTCCTCACCCCGAGGATTCGGGTATGTTCGGAGTTGGTAGGCACGACGACGGTAGAGGAGCGAGGTCTTAGAGAGACCGCGAGGTTCCGTGAGGTTTGGCAGCGACTGAGCTTGTGCGTGTATCCGTGGGAAGGATACTTACGAAATGACAGCCTTTGACGTGATCCTGATAAAGGATTGGCCAGCGAAGTGTCGAGCCAATATCGACTGTTACTGGCGACGAGTGACGGTGTCAACAGGCAACACGAAAGGTTCGTGCATCTGGGCAGTAGGAGCGGAGTTCTCCTGTCGGCTTGTCCGCAGTAAAGGAAGCATCGGCCGTGCAGAGCCGAGATTTACCGCGAGTGGCTTGCGAGTTCCCCGAGGTCTTCCCTGAGGAGTTGAGCGGGTTGCCACTAGTTCGTGAGGTGGAGTTTGGGATTGACTTGGTGCCGGGAATGGTAGCGATATCGATGGCGCCTTACAGGTTCGCGCCAGCCGAGTTGACCGAGCTGAAGAGTCAGCTCGAGGAACTTCGGGAGAAGGGGTTTATCCGGCCGAGCACATCGTCGTGGGGAGCGCCAGCACTCTTCGTGAAGAAGAAGAGTGGAGAGCTTCGGATGTGCATCGACTACCGGAAGCTGAACCGGGTTATGGTGAAGAACCGATACCCGATGCCGAGGATTGACGACTTGTTCGACCAGTTGAGAGGGTTGACATGCTTCTCGAAGATCGATCTGTGATCCGGATATTACCAGTTGCGAGTCCGAGAGGGGGACGTCGCAAAGACTGCATTCAGGACACGCTATGGGCATTACGAGTTCTTGGTGATGCCTTTTGGACTGACGAACGCACCTGCAGCGTTCATGGATCTGATGAACATTATATTCTGGTCGTTCTTAGATCAATTTGTGGTGGTGCTTGTGGACGATATCTTGATCTTCTCGCAGAACGAGGCGGCGCATGAGGAACATCTGAGGGGTGTTCTAACCCTGTTGCGCACACATCAGTTATACGCCAACCTGGAGAAGTGCGAGTTTTGGCTCGCTGAGGTGGGATTCCTCGGTCACGTTGTGTCCCGTGACGGCATTTTGGTCGATCCGGCGAAGATCGACGCGGTTTTGAAGTGGGCGCGGCCCACGAGTGTCTTCGAGATCCGCAGATTTCTGGGGTTGGCAGGCTATTATCGGCGGTTTGTCCAGGACTTTACGCGACTAGCCGCACCGATGACTCTGTTGACGCGCAAAGGAGTCGGGTTTGTGTGGATAGAGGATTGTGAACGTGCGTTCACGGAGTTGAAGACTCGTCTGACTACCGCTCCAGTATTGGTAGTGCCAGAGCGAGGGATCGGGTATGAGGTCTATTGTGATGCGTCCGGGGAAGGACTGAGCTGATGCGGTTGGGTAGAGTTGTTGCTTGTGGCTCAAGGCAGTTGAAGACACACGAGCGCAACTATCCTACCCATGACTTGAAATTAGCAGCAGCCGAGTTCGCGCTAAAGGGCTGGAGGTATTATCTGTATGGTGGGCGATTTCAGGTGTTCTCGGATCATAAGAGCCTTAAGTACATCTTTTCCCAACGAGACCTGAACATGCGCCAGCGGCGATGGATGGAACTAATGAGGAGTACGACTTTGAGCTACTCTACCATTCGGGTAAGGCGAATGTGAGCGCCGACGCCCTGAGTAGGAAGCTGATGTCGTGTCCTGCTAGCATCTCAGTCCGGGAGTGGGACATGATGGGAGAGCTGGGCACGCTCGGGTTGGAGCTAGAAGAGGTTACCGGCGGCGTGGCCACGTGCTTCTTGGTGGCTCAGCCCACCCGGCTTGGCCGAGAGATAGAGGCACAGTCGGTGGATGTCGAGACGACAGAGATCCGGGAGAGAGTTGCCGGCGCAGTTGACGCCGAGGGCGGGGATCGTCGTGCTAATTGGGAGTTACGGTATCGCGGAGGTTTGTTCGTACCGAGTAACGGTGGAGGTGACGAACTGCGAGAGTCGCACTATTCGCGTCTGATAGTGCACGTGGGTAGCACTAAGAGGAGCGCGACATCAGGCGACATATCTAGTGGAGCGGGATGCGGAGAACGGTTGCAGGGTTAGTATCGCGGTGCCTCACTCGTCAGCGGGTGAGAGCCGAACAACAGCGTCCCGCTGGATTATTGCAACCACTGCGAGTTGCACAGTGGAAATGGAGGCACGTCACGATGGATTTCATGAGCGGTTAGCCGAGTTCGCCTACAACAACAGCTTTCAGGCCAGTATCATGATGGCACCGTTCGGAGCGTTGTATGGTAGGTCGTGTGGGTCGCACGTGTGCAGGGCGGAAGTGAGGAATGAGGGTTCACTGGGTCTAGAATTGGACTGAGAGACAGCTGAGTCGGTCGTGCTGAAGCGTGAGCGATTGAAGACCGCGTAGAGTCGGCAGGAGCTATGCTGACAGACGTCGCCTACCTCTCGAGTCAGCAGTCGATGACCATGTATCCCTGAAGGTGAGTCCGAAAGGTAGAGTGGTGCGTTTCAACCACGGCGGAGGCAGGTTAGCCCCCCCGGTGTATCGGGCCTTTCGAGGTCTTGAGTAGAGTGGGAGCAGTTGCATACCGACTTGCATTGCCACCGTAGCTTGGGAATATCCACGTTTCCCAGTTGCGGAAGTATATGCGAACCCCTCGCACGTCATTGAGTGGAAAGATGTCGAGGTAACGGGTGATGTCTCGGGTAAGGAGAAACCGGTTCAGGAAATGGATCCACGAGACCATGTCCTGCACGGAAGGTTATCCGCTTAGAACAGGTGCAGTGACGACACCTCGAGGCCGAGTCGACTTGGGAACGCGAGGACGAGGTTCGCGCGGAGTACCCCGATCTGTTCAACTCCGGATGTACGTTTGTTTTATATTTCGCGGACGGAATTCCTTTAAGGGGGGTAGATTGTAAGAACCACTCCCGGTCAACGCCAGTTAAATCGGCGAAAAACATTAAAATTTAAATTTTTTGGACAGACACCTAAATGAACCCAAATTTGACCCCGAGGGTCATATCGGACTTGAGTTGACCCCGATATCGACCAAAGTGAGTTCTGGGGGACTCAGGGCAACTTTCTGACCAAATTGGGAAAGGTTGACTTTTTGTTGGAAAAGTCAACCGAGCGACGTTTTGGTCCGTTCGAGGCTCGTTTTGGATCCAAAAAGCTTAGCCATCATCACAACGGTCTTAGTTGAGCCGTTTCCTTGTATCCCGTGAAGTTTCATAATTTCTTGGAAAAAAGTGTCCATTCGGGGCCCGAGACGGCCGAATTTCGCGAATCTGACTGAAAAATATCTAGAAGATATTTTCCAAAAAGGGGTGGGACCCATTTGCCACATGTCACACAAGTGATGGTGTTAGGTTTTTGGGACAAAACAAAAGAAGACTACTTGAGTGTTAGTTTGGTAATTAAGTGTTAGTGTTGTGTTTTGAAACAAAATGAAAAGGGAAAGAAGTGAATGGAGAAAAAGAGAAGAAAGGGTTGGGGCTTTGTGATTTCCGGACGATCCAACCGACGGATCGTCTCAACGATCGAAGAATCGAGCTCCCACCGTCCTTCCCTACGGTGAGCAACTATCCGATTTTCGTTTTGTTAAGTTTAAAGTTTAGGGTTTGGGTTAAAACTAGTAGTTTATGGATGAGTTGAGGTGTGGGGTTCGTTGGGGAAGTTTTGGGAGCGAAGGAGGAACATTTTCCGGTGACCGGAGGCTCGGGGGAGCTCCGGCCACCGTGTATGGTGGCTGGCCGGACGGGTGGTGGCTGGCCAGAGCTAGGACCGGCCCCCACCATGGTGAACCGGCCCAAAACAGGGCGAACCAACCTCGGGTCTTAAGGGCCGGGTGGGGCCCACATGCTCGGGTATCGGGTATCGGGTTTTTGTGTTCGGGTGGTTTAGGACGATCCCCAAGTCGTTAATCCACACCCGGAACGAATTTTGGATTTAAATTGTAAAAGTTGTAAATGACGGGTTTAGAAACTTTAAACTCGAATCAAATTGCTCGGAGGTCGGAAATTGATTTCGTCGATTGCGTTGGAACCCTTGAATTATTCTATGACCGTAGAAACGAAAACGGGAATTTTCGGAGCCCCGGAAGGGCGTTTTCAAAACCCGGGCAGATTCGCCGAGCCGGGCGAATCGGGCCTTTCCGGGCCCATTATCGACAATGTCGAGTAATTGGGAAGTTTGGGAGTGATCGACAATGTCGGGGTTGCATTTGGGCGTCAAGTGTTTTAAAATTCAGTTTATGCCTGCGAACTTAAAGGTATTTTAAATTGTGTTCTTATTAGATCGTGCCACCGACAGAGGAAACGGAAAGCTAGGCTAGTGATCGTGAACCTGACGGAGCTTGGTTGTGAGCTTTTGGGAAAGCATACGAGGTAAGGAAAAGTAGCCGGATCTCGGCCCTGACTAGGGAAAGTTAACAGTAGAAATGCATGTGACACTTGGGTGTCGTGGGTTAAGTAAGTTTATCGAACAATAGAAAGGCATGCGACACCGGGTGGTGTCGTATGATACGGGAACGTATCGAACAATAGAAATGCATGTGACACTTAGTAGTATCGTAGGAGCAGTGAACTTATCGATATTAGAATTACTGGAGGCATTTGATTATGCCCGGAGGTTGATTTGTTTAGTTTGTGTCTTGGGTGGCCATGAGTGCCCGTGGGGTTGTTAAACCCGTATTTTACTGTTGGAGTGTCTTGGGTGGTCATGAGTGCCCGTGGGGTTGTTAAACCTGTATTTTACTATTGGAGTGTCTTGGGTGGCCATGAGTGCCCGTGGGGTTGTTAAACCCGTATTCTACTGTTGGAGTGTCTTGGGTGGCCATGAGTGCCCGTGGGGTTGTTAAACCCGTATTTTACTGTTGGAGTGTCTTGGGTGGCCATGAGTGCTCGTGCGGTTGTTGAGCCCGTATTTTACTGTTGGTGTGTCTTGGGTAGCCATGAGTGCCCGTGGAGTTGTTGAACCCGTGTTTTACTGTTGTTGTCTTGGGTGGCCATGAGTGCCCGTGGAGTGTTAAACCGGTGTTGTTTTTGTTGGTTGAACTTTGTTTGTGATTGTGATTGTGATTGTGGTTGCCTGAGGATGGGGTGTGACAGGTCGACCGCCTGATCCGATTGCGTGTCGGGAAAAGTGCGACAGGTCGACCGCCTGATCCGATTGCGTGTCGGGAAAAGTGCGACAGGTCGACCGCCTGATCCGATTGCGTGTCGGGAAAAGTGCGACAGGTCGATCGCCTGATCCGATTGCATGTCGGGAAAAGTGCGACAGGTCGATCGCCTGATCCGATTGCGTGTCGGGAAAAGTGAGACAGGTCGACCGCATGATCCGACTGCGTGTCGGGAAAAGTTGTGTGGGCACTGAGCAGCTGGAGTGTGATCCTTTGCGATCTTGTTTGGTGTGCGATCCTTTGTGATCTTGGGTGTTGTGTGGTTATCTTTCGCGTCTTTGGAGGAAGTCGTAATCGTTGTGTCGGGTCTACATTGCGTGTCCGGTTGTTGAGTCGGTTGGGGGAAAGTATTGGTTTGTTGTGTCAGTCGGGTTACTTGAGTCGGGGATAATAGTCCCCGGTGTTTGTTTTTTTGTTGGTGTTTCCGGCATTGTCTGCTAGTATGTCGTAGTCAGTCTGGTATCCATGGTGGTGAGCGAACGCTCACCCCTAGCTGCTTTTCCTACAGGTACTGGTCGCGAGACGGACTAGGTGAGTTCTCGAAGCTGAAGAGCTGGGAGCGGGAGTCCGGGTTTCCTTTTGAGTTTAGCGACGTACGCCTTGTCTTTTGTCCGCTTGTTGGGACGTACTTTCGAGTTGTAAATTATTCTTTTGACTAATTAAATGGTGATTTTAAGTGATTTATTTAAAAGGTTTGAAAATAATTTTGTTGTTTTACCGTTCGCGTTCCGAGTTCAGTTCTACTGAATTCGGTGCGTGACAAGCTAAGTGAGAAAGTTTAAAAGTCTAATATAGTTAAATGAGAAAATATAAAGATTTATGTAGTTAAATGAAAAAGCGGTTAAGGTCAATGTATTTTGTGAGATTATCCCTAATATTTTACAAGTAACTTGTCTACGAAATTTTGAAGGGATTCCTATCTTTTCTTTTGATAACTTGGTTGCCTTTTTGGTCCCTTTGTGTCCTATACTATTTTTTCTTTTATTTGTTCTTTTCTTTGAAGTATTTTACATGATACCTGATTCTCGGTTTGATCTCCTTGCTTTGTATTTGTACTCTTAATACATATTCATCGATAAAACCATCATCTAGATAAATAAAAAAACTTATCTGTGAAATCATCATGGATGGACAAAATTACTTGTCTTTAAGAACTTAAAATTACTTTTAGTAATGGAGTAAAGATGAAACGAGTATTTAGTTAATAAAGTACTTAAAATTAGTACAGACATTTTTCTGTAAGCGTAATTTTTTATCAAAAAAACTAAAGATATGAGGAAGATGAGTATTAACATATAATAAACCTTTAAGAAAATTGTAACCTAGGGCTTCTCTTCCTATACCTTCTACGTGTCGTCCTCTGGCTCATGGAACCCTCGCCGCCATACTCGCCATCCCTATGTACGGGTCCGGGTATCATTGTCCTCCTTATGTACGAGTTAAATCTGCTTCTGCTTCTACAGATCTACCTATTGCAGTCGTTGCGAATGAGGACTCGATTGTGGATAATTCTGTAATTGATCCTTTGATTGTAGATCCACAACTGATTGTCCACATTCTGCGGTTGAGTACTGAAGCCCATGGTGAGCTAAAGCGGCCCCAAGGTGAATTGAATCAGGCTTAGTTTGTTGTAAGTTCGCCATCACCTTTCGAAACGACAAAAACCCATAACCAATCGCTCAAAATGGTTGGAACGAAGATTGTTGTTTCGGAGGACTCGACCTTGCATGACGAGGGCCAGGACATCCTATGAAACACTGCCTTTCTCAAGCCTTCGACTATTAAGGGTCGGGTTACTAAGAGATATTATTCGTGTGGTTCTATAGTTGTTTACCCCCCAGGCCTATCACTCGTTCTTTGAGTCGAGAATATGTCGTTAAAGCAGTACCTTCGGTTAAGGATGTGTTGAATGAGGCGGTACTTAAAGACCAAAGAGCTCTCTCGGTCAAAGAAAAAGCCTTTGTTGATACCATCTTGACCTCAGAAGATGAAAAATGGATTAAGGATGGTGGTGGAATTCGTTTCTTTTTTGTTTGTTTTAGGACATGTCGTCCTTAATTTTTTTTTCAAGGTTGTGCCTTTGGATCCAGTGCTGGAAGCTCTTTGACCCTTAGACGCTTTCTTCTCGGAAAGTTGTCTTCTTTTAATAAAAAAACTGAGATGATAAAAAATATATATGATTAGAGTCTGTCATGGCATACCCTAAACCCTTCTGAATCCGTCTTTGTGCGGTGATATGGATAACTTCTACGACTTCATAATATAGTCGTAAAGGTGACTATTCCTAATAGTGATACTATGAATAGTCATCTTTTATATGTCTTTTTTATGTGTTTACTAAATCATAAAGCATCGATAAAAAATTAGTGATTATTATTTTAGAGTCAACATCTCAAATCTGTTTATAAGATCTAAAATTATGTCTAGTTTTTGTTTTCATGACAAAACGAACTCATCATTATGCTTAAAGAAAATGAAGATGCGTGGACTCTTTGAAAATGTGTTAGGGAAATTTGAAAAAATATGCTTCATAATAGCATGTATTTTATTTCTATGCTAACATAATCCAAAATTGGAAAAATATGTCTTCCAAAAGTTTTTTAAGACAAAAATAACCTTCTTTTAATTGATACAAAATTCATAATTTCACATTCTCTATTTTTCATATTCCATTCACATCTATTTTGAAAATATATTCATGTTTAATTAACTTATTAAAATATATTTTCGACATATAAATTAAAATTTTATATAAATGCTTTTTTATTCAATTTTATTAATTATTAAAATCACATTTTAATTAATATTATTTTTTATAACTATTTTTAAAGAAAAATAAATTTAATAATTAATAAAATTGAACCAAATATATATTTTATTATATCTAATATATTTTTGAAAAAAAAAATATTTTAAATTAAAATCAATGATATATATACATATATATACCAAAATTATTAATTTTTATTAAATTTACTTTAATTATTAAAATTATATTTTAATTTATGTTTTTTGAAAAAATCAGATTATTTTGATAAGTATTTTTAAAATATAATTCGAATTTATAATGTTAATTTTTAAAAAATAATTTACAATTCATGAAAAAATATTTTAATCGAATTTATTAATTATTAAATTAATTTTTTAATTTTAAAAAGTATTATATTCAAATTTAGTAATTTTTAAAATTAGGTTATTTTGATATATGTATATATATGATTTAAATTTAAAAAATATTTTTTTCAAAATAAACTTAGATGTTATAAACAATATATTTTATTCAGATACACTAATTATTAAATTCAAATTTCATTTTTTAAAATTTATCAAAATAATCGTATTTTTTGAATTTCTTATAATTTAAAATCTGATTTTAATAATTAATATATTGAATAAAATATTTTTCATGTAAATATTAATATTTATTTTGAAAATATATTCGAATAAAATAATTAAACATCAATTTATTTTTAAAGGATCGGTGAAGAAGATGAGAAATAAGGAGGGTAAGATAAAGAATTTTTTATAAATTAGAAGATTATTTTTGTCTTAAAAAGTTTGAAAGGCATAGTTTTTCAATTTTAAATTATGCTAGCATAGAAATAAAATAGATGCTATTATAAAGCATATTTCTTCAAATTTCCCATGTGTTATCCTATCGAAATTTATTGGTTTCCGAGCTGGTACAAGTCGGAATTGAAGGAGGGTCAACTGATTTTTAAATTTAACCACATGGGATGTGACTATGTATGAACAATAGAAGCAAATTATCCTCTGTTGGGCCCAGCTCAGAGTTAATTAGATTTCAATTTTCTTTGTGGGGCGTCGTTTACAATGTCTATTAGGGCGAGGCCCAAAACAAACCCATTTCAATTTGTTGTTGGGCCGGTACGATTCATCACATCACTTCACTTTAAATCTGAGGCGAACACACATGTATATTCAATTTCGTTGTTTTATTCTCCTTATAAAGTTTTGTATAGAATAATAATGACTAAAATATAAAATAAAAAATGTAAAAGTAAAGTCCATAGGTAGCACTTGTCCTTTGACATATATGGGTATAACTTAATTAAATTCTAAATCAGTTGTAACTTGAAGATCAAGACAAGGTTTCGCTTGGAGCTGGATGTTAGAACGATAGGAGCTTCTCCGTCAATTGATCACACTCCAATCTACACGTTTGTCCCACCTGACAATAATTAAATAAAACATTGATATATTTGTTCGTGTATGGATTTGTAGCTTAAACCATGATGATCAGATGAAATCGAATATACCTTCAAGTGTAGGCTGTAGAAGAGGACTCCATTAGAAGACTCAAAAAAAGAAGCATTGAGCAGAAGAAGACCCTCTTGCTCCAGAATCGGCAAGACCCCGCTCAGTATGGCCTTGTACGAGCTCATCTGAACCAAAACGTCGCCGTTTCCCAGCTGGCTCGCCGATACCGACCACAAGTTCCTCCGAGAACCACCGGACTTTCTGTATTTTGGATGCGTTATGCGGTCCTCACTAGCTCGGCTCGCTATCTTCTGCAAGAGCTGTTCCTTTCTTCTCATCAGTCGTTGCACCAGTTGTTGTAGCTCCGGTATGTAGTTTAGCACGTGCGTAATGGTCCCCGGTATGCTCATTTTCTTCTACACAACAACATTAATAATTACATACAAATAAAATAATAATGTTGTCGTTGTATTCTGAGAGACTTTACTGATACATTATTATCATACCGTGTGATGATGAGGAAGGGTAGGGAGGAGGGATCGGAGGTAGGAGAACAAGTGGTTGATCCTCTTGCGCCGGTCACGCTCGTTCGCATTGTGGTTCAGTTTCTTAGCCGCTTTCGGGTCATGAACCGGAGTGGCTGTATCCGTACTCGACTGACCATGAACAATCAACGGTTGAGAACTCATCATCTTCATCTTCCTTTGATGCCTGGTGGGGTCATCGTCTTGATCCAGCCACCGTACAAACTCCGAAAGTTGAACCGGCGAAGGAGACATGGCTAGTAGCATTTTGCTGTATCTTCTAATTAAAGCTACTTCTTATGAATCATTCTTATTTTTCGTTACATGTCTCTCCTTATATATATAGACACCAACACATATTATCTGTGCATATAACATTATGCTAAACCTATTATTATTTAAAGAGTTGAAAACTACGTATCTTTTTTTCTGATTATATAACGAGTTGACATTTAAGAGCACATAATTATATTACTCTGTATTTTTCTTCTAAAATAGTTAGATGTGTGTTGGTTGAACTTGAGGTGAAGACTGAGGATTGGGGAAATTAAGGAAGCATCATCAGGTTATTTACTAAAATATTGAAGGAAATGGTGTGCATGATCATGTCTTGATCAGACAGATTTGGAACATGCCTTTGGATATTCTTATGTTTCACAAAGATCCGATGATTCAGAAAGCATATTCTTAAGTAATTAATGCTACTGCCTCCTCATTTCGAGCACGTGCAGTAAAAAATTGAAGGATGTGACACAACTTATTTCTTTCTTTTACGAGGGCTTGAAAGTCGATGTTATTGAACTTGAACGGGCCAACAATCTCGGATGTGTACACGTGTACGGATTCCATCATCGCGGTAACTATGTGTCATGTATGAGATGTTGCAGTTGACTTCTCAATCATAGTTTGTTTTTTAAGATTTGACTTTTGATTGATGATTTAAGATTTACCGAGAATATAGCATAGCATAATATTATACTAGTTTAGAAACTAATACACTACTATCACTGATTATTTAAATTGCTTTTCAAAATTAACTGCATTCTTTGTTTAAAAATGTTTTATTTAAATGTTGACAAAACGTAGAAATCAAGCAATTTATATTCATTCGTAGGAAGAGTGTTTCGAAGAAAACAATTATAAACTATGAATTTATTGGTTGTCGCATCATTGGACCGTTTACACGCAACATAGTCCTTTATTAGTTTTAACGGAGAGGCTCTTAGATAAGAATTATAACCACCTATATGATTGGGGACGAGATGAACCAAATCATTCACATGGAATTCGAGAGGGATATAGTTTTGGAGGTGCGGCGCATAATACATTTTTAATATGATCACAAGGACTAGATAGATATTGATAAGCAGGTTTGGGTGTTGGTTCCTAGATGCAGAGCTCATTCAGTTGAAAGTTTAAAACTAATTGTGGATGTTTTTTTTCTCAATGAGAAGTAAATGCATTGATAAATATATAGCCAAATACAAATAAAAAGAATCAGTGCACTCAAAGTAAACAAGGCCCAAGCAAAAAAGCAGCAAAAGCCTAAAAAAGTACAATTAAATGACCCCAATAGATTTCAACTACCTGAACTGCATCTGGGTTCTAGAGAGAGGGGTCTCACCTCTCTCTAGAAACCACTTCTCCTTCCTCCTTCGCTTAACCTTAATCCGTTGCCATCGTTTCACCGTCGGCGATCTCCGCCTATGGAGGTCGCTGGCGGCCCCCTTCCTCAAGTCCTCGCCTTCTCCATCCCCTTGTCTCTCCTTTTTATTCTCTCCCTTTCTACCCCTCTTCCTCCCTCCTTCGAGCTTGCCCAGATCTGTTGTGGTAGCTTTTTCCGTGAGGATTGAGTAGATCTGGCTTCTCTCTCGCCCGCCCCCCCCCCCTCCTTTCCCCTCTCTCCCCTTTGGCGTCCTCGTGTGCTTCTCGGTGCTGTGGCTTTGTCTCCGGCAAGGACCCGCCTCTTTCCGGCGTGGGATGATCTTCTTCGCCCTTTCTGGGTGAAGATCTCCGCGGTTAAAGATTCGGATCTCCTAGCTCGTTGCCTGTTAGCTCCTTTGGTGCTGTCTCACCTTCGTTTTGGTCCTCTTCGGGTCAAATCTGAAGCCGCCGTGCTCCGCCGCCGTTCGCCAGACCTTGCTCCCTCGGTGTCCGTGCTCTAGTCTGTTGCCGGTGAGTTTAGATCTCGTAGCCCTGTAAGCCTGGAAAGCACCCAGTAGAAATACCATATCTCCTCTTCAGGCGTGTCTTGGTGTTGACCGGAAACGTGAGGATTTTAGGGTTTGCTGCTAGGTTTTTGGGTCGTCGGATCTGTAAGGTATTCTCTCATCCTTTTCTGGTAGCACTACTGCTGATCTTGACCTGGGAGACGGATCAGATCCGTCTCCTAGGTTAGCTTATCCGTCGGCCTGGATCTTGCCTGACGGATACATCCGTCGGCCAAGATCCGTCGGCCAGGTCTCGTCGGCCAAGTTTTTGGCCGACGGATGCAACAATCCATCGGTAAGCTGGAAAATGACCCGACGGATCCCTTCCGTCTGCCAAAACTGAGCACCTGAGTCACGGATCCGATCCGTCACTCTGGTTCGATGACCCTGCCGACGGTTGTCATCCGTCTGTCAAGAATTTCCACCTGGCCGACATATCCGACCCGTCGGCAAGGAGTAACTTCTTGACAGACGGATGTCACCCGTCGGCAGGGTGTTATGGCTTGGCAGACGGATCGCACCCGTCAGGCAAGTGTTATGTCTTGGCAGTCGGATCTCACCCGTCTGGCAAGACTTCCACCCTGCCGACGTGTGCCATATGTCGGTCAAGGTTTAACACCCTACCGACGGTTGCTATCTGTCGGCCAGGTCTAAACCTGTCCGATGGATGTAGATGCTTGTATTCGTCAGCCAAGTTGTAGTAAAAAAACAAAAAAAAATGTTTCAAAAGTCATGCACCCAACCGTGCAGTAAAATGTACCTGTTCCTGTACCATCCAAACAGTAATAACAGCAAGCACATAAAAACCATAAACACGTCAACCAAACATTCAACCGACATTATCAAATATAGTAGTTCTAAATAAGTTTATCAGTGTAGTGAACATAAAAAGTTATCAGTTCAGGTATCCAAATATCATAATGTTCATAGGAAAAAGGGGAGGACTGACTAAGGTCAAGATGGCGGGGCTGATGGCGGGGTCTCTGAAGCCGGAGTCGCTGATGTAGGAGTCGCTGACGGTCTGACATAAGAAGGCACGATGTTGTTCTGCTGAGTGGAAGCCCAAGAGTTGAACAACTCCCGGAATTGAGCTTGTTCAGCAGCTTGGGCAGCAATCCTGGACTCCATTTCTAGGCGCTGCTCCTCCATCAACCGGCGTTGCTCCTCCAATTTCCGAGCGAACTCAGCCTGTTGATCAGCCAAGCGAGTCTTCAGCTCTTCTAGCTCCTCAGACGAGCTGACTGAACGCGCACTCGAGCACCCACTGGCTCCCACATCCCGTTGGTTTGGGAGCTTGACCGCCTTCCCGATGCCTGATTGGAGTCTTCCCTTCTGCTGTTTACCCGTGATAATCTGGATGAGGGGGAGCTCTTCCTCCAAAGTCAATGGCTTCGCCACAGTAGGCGATGAACTCTCGCACTCCGTCACTTGAGACTGCGATAACCGCTCACGGGCCTCATCCACAACAGATTTTGCATGTGCCTGAGATACATAAAACATAAAACACCAATATAATTTAAAGTTTTATACGATACAGGAGAGAAATATAAATAATCGTATTATAATACATAAAACATAAAACACCAATATAATAATAAGTTATGCAAAAAATTTAAGTAAAACAAGATATACCGCTCTTTTCACGTTCTCCTTGTTGAGGTCATTTTCCTTTGTGTAGACCTCGACGTAGGCGTCGCAGCGTGGAAGGAGGGAGGATTTGGCAAGAAACCGTTTGCCCCTTTTTGCGAGCGGCATACTACCCCCGTGGTGTGCAGTCACGTTCTGTGCTCGAGAGGCCTTCGATTTCTCGCTCGCTTTCTACAATAAACAAATCAGATGGTAATCAATTATAATACACTCTAATTCGAAACTACTTATTGATAACTCGTGAGTAATACTTTACAGAATTTACCAAACACAATAATAAAGTATTTACTTTGAATTCCTCTGATTTGAAGTGCCTGCAGAGCCAACGGAACTGCTCCTCGCGTTCAAGGAACTCCAGCGGTGTGGGTACGTGTATCTCAGCATCGGGGTGCTCGGGGTCTTTGTACTTCGCCTCCATCTTCACGATCCACTCATGGATTTCATACTTCCATTCACGATAGCGGCTGGATGTCGTTTCCATGACAAAATCCAGAAGCTTGGTAAAGAATGGACCGGTTTCGAACTCGTACAACATCTGAGAAAGTAAAAACACCAGGATTAGTAATTATATAAGAACTAATTAAATGAATCAATGAATGCGAAAAGGTAATGTACTTACGCTGAGCTGGTAGAACATAACCTCCTTAGCACTTTCAGGAACTTCATGGAAGTACGCCTGGCCCATGGGGATGTAAGTCTGCACTATGGACCCAATCACCCGTACGGCATCCTCCCTCTCAAGCGTCCCTGTCAGTTCTTTACTGTTATGGCCCAAGATAAATTTTCCCCCTGGCGGAGCCAGATCCTTGAGCCTACGGTGGAGGTTCTTGTTGGTCACAATACCTCGCTTCCCCGTCTTGGTCTTGGTTATGGTGGAGGCCACCTCTCCTCCGGCCAGCATGGCAGCCACATCCTCATCGTCCTCCAGTGCTTTTTGGGAACGAATGCTCAGGACATCTTCCCTGTTGGTGGTAGATGCTGCCTCACTACCACCGGGAGAAGGGGCTGCCTCACTACAACCGCCAGAAGGAGACTCGCAGTCTCGAAGGCGCCGCATTGTAGGTGCCCGAGCCGTTGTATTTTGGGTGGAGTCTTGGGTGGTTCCACCAGATGCGCAGGGTTGCGCTCGAAGGGCCTCGGGGGCGCTCAAGAAGTTGAGCCGGTTGTAGAACTTGTTATAATTTCTCTTCCCCATCCTGAAAAACAGATGTGAAGTCAAAGCATACTTTGACTTAGAAAATAAAGCATAGCAACTGAACAACAAAATTGCAATCTTATACATAGTAATGGTATAGTGCAATAACTTGGGACTACGAGATCATACTACGATTGATGAAATATACAAGAAATTAGATATCATCGTCTACAAAGATATTTCGCAATCACTACATGTCACAAGTTTATTGTCAACTTTTAAGTGAATCGGATGTCAACAAATTGAAAGGGCTAAAGTCACAGACTATTAACAAATATATATATATATATATATATATATATATATATATATATATATATATATATATATATATATATATATATATATAAATTAAAGATACTATAATATAATAAAATATATTATTATTTTAAATTTTAATTTAAATGTAAATATCAAATTCCAATCCAAATATAATTGGTTTCTTAAATCTCTGTTTTGGACATAAAATATTTAACATCTTACAATTGTGTATATAGTTGAGATGTATAAATCTATATTTTAGTATCCTTAAAATAAATAAGGAATCTGGTTTTTAAAAACCCTACAAAATTCAGACTTTCGTAAACTCAAATAGCATATTCTGAAGAAAAAAAAAACAAATTTAAAGGTACGCTATGACTGTGACCCATATAAGTATAACTGAGGCGAAAATTAGAAAGTTCAAAGAAATAGTAAATATATGTTTACGATAAGAGTTGAACCCATGTCACATGACAAATAAACATAGTTTAAGCTTGAGTTCTAAGTTGAAAAGTCCAAAATAAAATGAAATTAAAAAAATTGAAAAAGGAAAAATAAAATCCAGAAAGAATAAAAACATTCAGCTGTAACTTAGAGAGAGCTTGGGAATTATTGAGTTGAGTTTGAGAAGAAGTAAATTGTCTCTTCTAAGCATCGAACTCAGGTTGCAAGATAGAAAATCATAGCATCTACCACCAGACTAAATACCAATATGTTTAGGGTATGCCATGGGGAAATTCAGGTCCCTTCATATCCACCTTGTTAGTGTATGATAATGATACTGGGGAAATTCTCACTCAAGTGTTTTTTAAGTTAGCTTGTACCGTTCTCAACGAACTATAACCCCAAGGTATTATTAAAGTTTTGTATTTTTTTGTTGCTCGTTTCTAATAGAAAAAACTCATATTAAATGCTAAGAATAAGTTTAGTATTTACTCGTTTCTAATCAATCTGTGTCATTTCATATGCTTTTGCAATTTAGTTTTGATGCTATGTGTTCTTAGAAAAAAATAAAAGCTTTGTTTGCTTTGAGCATCTACTAAGAGTAAGCAGTCAAGACACTGGTATAATACTAATTGTCCTATGCCCAGATGTGAGTCAGTCTTAGGAACATGCCCAAATCGATACTCTGCACTTTTTTCTTTGATAAGCCATATGAAACTTTATTTTGATTGAGCAGAGAGGTTCTAAAACGATTAAAAATCCATATATTTACTTGAGTAGAGCTTCTATTATTAATAACTATTGACTTGAGTACAGTATTAACAATCAACGATATAGTGTCATTCCAAATTAAAGCTACAACTATCCAACAAATTGAGTATATTTAAGAATAATAATTGATAAAAATGATCCAGTATATGATGAAAGACTTAAGTGTGCCTTTCTCGCATTAGGATGTTCCTAATTTAGGATAAATGGTCCCTAAAATCACTTGCCATTTTCCTTGTAAGTTACTTTTCATTGAACAGACAACACTTAGGACACCATAACCATCCTTCATTTCACATTCAACACCAAAATGCAGACCAGAACCCTAAGAAAATTCACAAACCTCTACTACCCCCTCTCAGAACCCTAAGAAAATTAGCCCCCACTCAACACTACCGATTGACAGAAAGAGAGAGAGAGAGAGAGAGAAAGGCTTACAGGTCGGAGACGATGACGGTAGGCTAAGAAACGGGTCGGCCACGAGAGAGGCGTTGGCGCTGGGCCTCGAAGACGTCGTCGACGGCGATCTCTGGTCGGAGACGACAACCCCTGGCTTTGTAGGACTCGGCTGCGGCGCGAACAGGTCGGCGACGAGAGGATCGGCCGAGAAACGTCACCGGCGACTCAGAGAGAGGGAGAGAAGACTGACGAAGAAGATAAGAGGAATGAGGGAAAAGGGAGTCGGACTCGGTCTTGACCTAACATTTAGACCTTTGCCAACGGATGTCGCTATCCATCGGCCAAGGAAATACGATGTCGTTTTGCCTTCAACACTTAGAAATTTTGCAGAAATTTCTTCACCTGGCCGACGGATATCTACATCCGTCGGCCAGCTTTATTTGACTACCATTGACCAAAACCCGAAAACCCGTCATATTTTCCGACTATTAGAGTATTGAAAATGGATCGATATAAGTACTTAGTATGACTCATAGTTTGGAGAGAAGATCGTATAATACTCATACATATGACATAAAAAAAATGAACGAGACAATGTCATACGTTATAAGCTGAATATGTTCATGCACATACTGGAACTGGCGATTTCGATCAATACCTGTCGGTATCTCGCATATGATATAATCAAGACCGGTCATCACATATGTACTATCTAAACTAGTGTACTTATGTAAAAAAAACAACATCGAACGGTTCATTCGTCGTTAATAGGGTGGTCAAATATATTTTGCAAATTAGTCAACCATCTCTACCGACATATAGGTCGACCTTGGCAGACGGATACGCATCCGTCTTCCAAGTGATAACAACCTTACCGACATATTCAGTGGATATGTCGGTACAGAAGTAAAAAAATCGATTAATTGACTTAATGATTTTCGTAATTCTCTTTCACATCATATATATGTTTAGGGTGTTGTAAAACAATGTATGAACGCTGTAACATACAAAAACAAAGCAATATCACGTGTTTATGCACAAATTACCCACTGAAATAGAGCATTTGCTCTCTGTTTTTGTGTCTGCTTGCATCCGTCGGCCAGGAACTGTCCTGACCGACGGATGCTTGCATCCATCGGCCAAGTTACAGGGCAGAGTAGAACAAAATTGCAAGAAACGTCATGCTACCTGGAAAACAGTTTATCTGCACAGCCAATCATTGCATTTCTTTCAACTTGATAAGTTTGCACACATACAACACATTAGAAGTTACATGTTTGTACGTACAATATTAGTACAATGCTTATTTAATCGGATTCATGTATTTCTTCATTGTTGTATCCATGATATTCGCAGTCATGTTCACTGTTCTCGTCGTTATCGTCCACATCATGTACCTCTTGGAGACCGCCATCATAATGGGGTAGCACATTTAGTTCCACTACAAGAAGTGCAGTTCCAGGCTCGGACTCTTGGTAAGGAGCGTCAACCGCGTACGAAATGAATGGAAAACGATTTGCAGAGATGAATAGTCCTCTAGGGGCAACCTTGTTCACGATCTTATACCCTCCACCCATTTTCGGGTCATCGATGTAGAATATCTGTAATGCACATTAAATAATTAGTAACATATCCAACAATGAAGTACAATACTATATACAAGTAATGCAACTTGCTTGTTTGGTCATGGTTGCTAGACAGAATGGATCGTCTCGATATGCATTTGTGTTGGTATTTATGGATATCAAACCATTATCTACTTTAACGGATTTTAGATCATACCATCGACAGTAAAACAGAACAACCGGCATCCATCCAGTGTACATAAGCTCAACGACGTATAACAACACACCGTAATAAGCTACACCGCCCTCTGCATTTAGCATCACACCACTGTTCTGTGAGCTTCTTCCTTTATCGCGTTGTTCGGACAAGTATTTCACACTGTGTACATGACATTGCGCATAATAATTTACTCTCTGCACGTAACGAATCAGAGTCTTTGATGCCGTATATTGTGGATCGTCATCGGGATACGATTCCATCTGGGAAATTGTGCTTACAGGTATTAGTAATATATACACAGTGACAAATATATGTTTATTTATATATATAGGACTACACGTTTAACTGATATTGAACTTACGGTTTCCTTGAACATTGAGCAAAATGTTCCAATTCGGTGTTGTAAATCGGTTGACCCTGGGTATTCCGTCTCATAATCCTCTTTGAAATCAATCATCTCGGAGCTGAATTCTTCAGCATTCTGCATAGCGGTCCAATGAGCGATACGCACGAATTCCTTTGTTAACAAGGGCTCTCATATCTGAATAGTTGGAAGGACATGTTTGGAAACAATAGAAATGCCCCATGTATCTGGGGTCTCCGGATCCATGACTCGTTTATCGAGGTACAAATTGATGAACGTCACACATTGATGATTGATATACGATTCTGCGATGCAACCCTCTGGGTATCGGTGGTTGCGCACCCATTTTTTGTAGTACCCCAATTCACGTTCCATCGAGAACATCCAAGTATAGTGGACAGGACCGGTTTGCAGTACTTGAGATGGGAGATGTTTACATAAATGCACCATGATCGTGTGGAACGGCGGAGGGAGTATCATTTCCAACTTACTGAGAATCAATACAATATCAACCTGCATCTCTTGTAGCTTCTTCTTTGAAATCTCCCTTGCACAAAGAGACTGAAAGAAATTTGCAAGCTCACATATCACGGTGGCTACGTGCGGTGCCACATAAGGGCGTATAATGATGGGAAGAATACGTTGCAGCAAAACATGATTGTCGTGTGTTTTAAGCCCAAAAAACTTCTTATCCTTCACGCTTATCTTGTTTTTCAAGGATCCCGCATAGCCCGATGGAAACCTTATATTTGTAACCTTATCAAGCGCTTCACCACGTTTCTCAGGCTTGATCGTGTAGTCGGCATAAGGCATGAATGTCTTGTTGCCCGTTGTTTTGGCCCAAAGATCCTTATGCACACCCAATTCCTCCCACATTTGTCTGGCTTTCAAATCATCTTTTGTTTTCCCAAGCAAGTTAAAAAGCGTTCCAATAAGATTGTCGCACACATTTTTTTCGATATGCATCACGTCCAATGCGTGCCTTGTATGCAAAGATTTCCAATACGGGAGTTCCCAAAATATCGACTCATGTGTCCAACACAACCTTTTCTGGCCGGCTTTGTTCTTCTGAGTAAACTTTGGATGTAACGACAGTTCGGGAAACTGAATGTCCGATATTTCTTCATATATTTCATACCCACTCTTTTCAGGGAGGGATTTTTTCATCTCCCGTTTCCCGTTTATTTTTTTATTTTTCCGTAATGCATGATTCTCTGGCAAGTCCTTCCGTGCTCCTATGTAGTACGTCCGATTATGACTGTGAAGCCCTTCGAGATCATCCAGGCATATTGGACAAGCCTTATAACCCTTCGTTTGAATGCCTCCCAACATTCCCAAACCGAGAAAGTCATTAATAGTCGATAAAACCGCCGCTCGCATCTTGAACGTTCGCTTGTTGGCTTCATCAAAGGTTACAACCCCTTCGGACCACAACTTTTTCAAATCATCAATCAACGGTCTCATTAAAACATTTAGGCACTTCCCAGGCGACTTAGGGCCAGAAATCAACAACGTTAAGATGTTAAATTCTTTCTTCATGCACGAGGTTGGAGGTAAATTGTAAGACATAACTACAACGGGCCACACACTATAAGGGACAGCATTTGCACCAAACGGACTAAACCCGTCAGTTGCCAATGAAAGACGTACATTGGCAGCTTCATATCCAAAACGAGGCCACGTCCTATCGAAGTCCAACCAGCCTTCCCCGTCTGCTGGGTGAGTCATCTTATCCGGGTCGATCCTTCTTTCCTCACTACCATGCCATTGCATTTGCTTTGCAATATCAGGTGAACTGTACAATTTCTGCAACTGTGGAATAATTGGGAAATATCTTACAGTTTTCTTAGCCTTTGGTTTTCGCATTCCGACGAGCTTCTCATAGCGAGGTGAATCACATTTGTAGCACACATCATCTTTCGCATTAGGTCCATCGAATAAGATACAACCATTTTCACATGCATGGTAAGTCTTGTAACCCATCCCGACACTCTTCAAAACACTCTTTGCCTCTTTGAATGAAGCCGGGTAATGATTCTCAGTCGGTAACAATGCTTTATGCAACACACAAGACGCAGTGAATGCTTCATTCGACAATTGATATTTCTCCTTCAGAGCCATCAACTCCATGATAACCGTCAACCTATCCGTTGTCGCGTCTTTGTACAACTGTTTTTTATGCTCTTTCAATAACTTTGTGTAGTTGTCTGCCGCTTCTTGTGCAATCGACCTGTCAACATCCGCAATTTCATCGTCATCCTGTACCAATTCATCCATTTGTCCCCCACACCGAAATGGGAACACATCCTCCATATACTCCATCATTACTGGATCGCTCCGGTGCTCTTCATTCACTATTACATTTGCGCTACTTGATGAACCTTCAGTGTCCCAACTTCTTCTACTACTACTCATTACTTCTGTTAACATTGGCATGTTAAATTTTTCACCGTGAAAAATCCACACATCGTACCCCCTCATCATTCTGTTCCGAATCAAATGCATATATATATATCCGGCACAGTCTGGTAAAATGGGTTAAGACAACTACCGCACGGACACCTGTGTGATTCTATATTAGGGAAATTTGTCTGTATATATTCGATAAAAACCGCTACCCCTTCCATAAACTTCGGATCGTACTTACTGAAAGTCATCCAACTCTTATCAATATCCTGATACACAGTCAATACTAACAACTATTGAACACAATATCTAATAAATAGATCGATATACAGAACAAGAGGAACAAAATTTTAGTAATAAACATACGTACCATAATCGAGCTTCAAGCACCTTCCACGAGCCACGAATGTTGTCAGTACCAACACGAGCCACGAATGTTGTCAGTATCGAACAAGACAAAAGATTCTTTTCAATAGAGACAAACAAATGAGAATCTTGTGTAGAGAAAAAGAAATGGAGGTGGGAGAGAAAAAAGAGATTTGGGAAGAAAGAAAAAGAAAGAGTTGGGAGATGAAAAAGAGGTGGGAGAGAAGGTAAAGTTTTTTGAGTGGCTGAGAATCTGTCCAGCGGAGAACACTTGGCCGACGGATGCATCTATCCATCGGCCAGGTGTAACAGATACACAAAAACGCTATCGTTTCAGCCCTTGACTCGGCCATTAAACGATACGGTGTCGTTTTCCTTGACCGACGGATGCATGTATCCATCGGCCAGGTGAAACGGTACCGTTTTCAGGCCTGGACGCGTCCATTGAGGGATACGATGTCGTTTTTCCTTGCCCGACGGATGTGCCTATCCATCGGCCAAGACGATAGAGTATATAACTCCCTCAACCCTAGTTCCTCCCATTTCAGAACAGCCCCCTTCCTCTCTTCTCTCCATCCAGCCGCCCCTGCCTCTCGCTGCCATCTTCGACGCCGTTCGCCGCCAACCGCTGCCGTCAGCCCGCCGCCGCCGTCCACTCGCCGCCGTCCACCCGCTGCTGTCGTCCACTCGCCGCCGCCCTCCACCCGCCGCCCTCACTTCAAGGTACGTAATGTTTAACAAATTTGTACAAACAATTGAATGATTTAGATTTATTTCATATAATTTTAGATTTTAGATTTTAGAGTTCTGTAGGTTCGGTTGTGCTTAACGTTAGACATCTAGGTATTGACCTTGTAATTGTTTGTTTCCCTGGTTCGCCCTTTTGGGTTGTTGTAACGAGGGCTTGACCCGTTTCCTTCGATTATAATTTGTAATCGTTGGATTTTTATATAAAAAAAAACATGATGATCAAAAAAATATATGTACAAGTCGGGGTAATACCCGACCCGAATGGGTAGAGATTGGGTAGGTATTGATCAGGTTTTGGGTATTAAAATCAGATAGGGTACAGATATCACAAAATCCGACTCATATAACATCCGTAGTTTCCGGGCAGTTTAGTGTCAACATAATTTAGGGTTTAAAGAATGTAGGGTTGCAGAATTAGGCTACGGGTTTCAGGGAAATTTAGTTTCACAATAAGGGTTTTCGGGAAGTTTAGTTTCAAAATATTTTAGGGTTTAATAAAATACGATACATGTGTGACAAATATTCAAAATGTTAGAAAAGTAGGGTTTAATATAATGCACGGTATGTTTGCATCCTGAAAAAAAAGTTAATTCGTGTGTGTATTAGGTTATCCTTTCGATGGATGACAACAATAGCAGTAGTGTTGGGGAGAACAGCCTAACTGGGGCAGATCACTTTGATGAAGAAGTTCCCGTAGTGACGGAAGTAGACTGGGAAAAATCAATGAACTTATTGATGAACAAATTGCCTAGGGGACTTTCTTCGATGCACGAGGCAAAGACTCGCTTATATATTAGGCGGCTGATTTCAGCTGAAGGAGATAGACTTAGAAAGGAAAAAGGAAGAACGAGATAGGGTCGCCGCTGCGAGACAAACTGCTCAAAGCGCAAGACGGACTCCGTCTGTTGGATCGACTTCTAAGCGCCCGTCCCAAGACTAGTTTACTACTTAATTAGTGTATGAACGATGTTTAAATTAGGTTATATTTAAGTTCGTTTTGTATGACTCGGTGATTAATATGCTAATACATTTTATGATGCTAATATACGTAAGTTTCAATTTGTTTCCGCTATATTCGTTTTGATATAGTACTAAGACTTGCTTTCATTTAGTCAATGGATGACAGAAGTAGCGTAGGGGAAAACATCATCCCAGATGACGAATATGATGGACCTCAACAAGTGGGGCCTGATTTGCATGCTGAGATGATGCGTTTATTCAACAGCATTCCAATAGCGTCTTTGCCACGCACGAGAGCTGTAGCAGCTGCTCGGATGATGTTACTGGGCCTCATTAACCGAGAGGGACGAAGGATTGCGGAGGAAGAAGCTGCTGAAAGACAAGCAGTTGCTGCTGAACGAGCTGCTGCAAGAGCTAGGCTTGAGGAAAGAGGTAGGCGTCTTCATGCAAGGGTTGCTGCTCTCTCAGAGTCTGGTACATCTGATGGAGCCACCTCCATGCGCGGCCCGAAGCATGACGCAAGGGTGTACGTGCAGTGGCTGAAAGACAACTTTGTACGCGATGACGAAGACTAGACGCCTAGCTAGAATATTAATTTCCTACTATTTAACGGATGTGTGTTAAGGATGACTTTTACTTCAATAGCACTTTTTATATGACTTTGTACTTTGAATGGTTAACAGTTGTTTTAATTATTGTTCACTTTATTTATTAACTGTTGGTTTATATGAATATTATTTGCGTATGATTTGACTTAATTATTTGGGATTGATTATAATTGTAATATGTTCTTTGACTAAGTCAGGATATATGGAACCAAACTCTGATCGTAGACTAGAGCGTAGGTGGCGACGACGTGAAAATGCGGGAACCGTTGTACCTGGTCCACATAGAGTCAACGCTGCAGCTGCCCCAGCGTGGGTCCAATATTATTCCCTATTAGTCCAGGAATCACGTCAACGCTACGACTATATTTCTCAGCTGATGAATGAGAAAGGTATGGAAATACCTCCACCCCCTGTTGGAGGCCCGCAGCATACCCCTCCGTGGTTGAACGAGGAATGGATGAACGAGGTTCAAGACAATGACCTTCATTCTAGAGCGGAGCCTGCGTGGTTTCGTCATTTTGAGGACTGGATGGAAATGACCAGAGAAATGCAGGAGCGTGTCATCAGAAACCTGCTTGTTTTGTAACTCTATTAGGCGTGTCTGTGTTTTCTTTTATGACTATGTTTAATGTTGTGATTCTGTGAACACATTATCTGGCAAATGTTTCCAAACAATTTATCTATGAACTGTTTTTTTATATACGCATTGTTTCATACATATTTCATGTGTACTATCGTTATGTTTATCGGGATACCGTTACATTCTTTCGTATATTGCCTCACCTTACCAACGGATACAACGAACTTGGCTGACGGATGCAACATATGTGGCTAAGGTATGTCAGTTGGCAGACGGATGCACATATGTGGCTAAGGTTTTTGAACTTGGCAGACGGATGCACATACGTCACTCAAGCTCTTTTCACTTGGCTGACGGATACAGCATGCGTGGGTCAAGTTTTTGCACTTGACAGACGGATCCACATACGTCACTCAAGTTCTTTCCACTTGGCTGACAGATACAGCATGCGTGGGCCAAGTTTTTCCACTTGGCCAACGGATATGAGTTTCCTTATCTACGGATCTAGCATCCGTCGGCCTGGTGGTTCACTTGGCAGACGGATTGCTGTATCCGTGACCTAAGGGCTAAAACTTAGGCCACGGATCCATTTTATCCGTCTCCTAAGTCGATTTCTGCAGTAGTGTAGGGTTTTTTCTTCTCCGGCCCTTTCATGCAACCCTTCTGTTTGGCTTCCTTCATCTCGATCTCCTGTGGATCAAGCTCGTCGGGTCTGGTGTTGGCCGCCGGCGAGTTCTTAGGGCAAGTGTGCCCTCTTCAGAAGTCCTCAGTCTGGGTTGCATGGCCCTATGGGCTCGTCTCAGCCGTAGGGAAGGCCTTGTCTCAGCCATAGAGGTGTTGGCCTTTGGCTTTGAAGCTTCTGCCCTCCTTTTGGATTGCTAGGCTTCTGAGATGGAGCATATTTCTCTCTTCTGGATTAGGGTGTGGTTTTTACTGGTTGTTTGGCTTTGGTAGTCGAAAGCTTTTCCAAGTGCGCTTCATGGTGGATAGATTTGGGTGTTTAGACCTATGTTTTCTTCTTTTGGGCTTCAAGTCCTGTTTCATCTTCATCTGTCATTCATTGGTGTAATCTGTTTGTTGTTCATTCTTTCACCTTGTATTCCCTCAGTCTTAAGAGGATGTGTTCATGAGGATCCGATTAGAGAGGATTCCTCCATCATTGTACTTCACCCATACTCTTCAATTCGAAGAGTATGTTTTATATAATGCTTTGATGATAAAAAAAATGACCCCAATAGGACAAGAAACCTATCTATACCACCACTTCCCCCACAGATCTAGGGTGGGATGATCAAAACTCGTTGTGCGCCGGTTTTTGATCCATCGCCGTCAGCCGTGTTGTTGTCTCGTCGGAGTATACCTCGTCTTTTTCGTCACCCTCCGACAGGACACATTAAAATCACCATATTCAAAGAGACGTACCACGAACCCCCACACAAAAATGGGGAAAGATAGGTGGCAAGAGGACAACCGAATCTATAGAAAAAAGAACAATCAAGAAAAAAAGGCCAAGAAAAAACTCTAAATGACAGGTGAAGACACATACCATCATACATAAACATTATGAGTGGACATGTTTAATTAGTTTCCATAACAAAACTATTAAAATCAATATTACATAATCTAAATGAACTTAATTATCCATTCTCGGATCTAATTTGAGATTGAGAGTCTCTATACCGATTTTGAAATCTTGTGTAGAAAAAAGAAAACTGAACTTTCTGCAGATAGAACGAACATTTGTATATAAACTTTCATTTTGTTTATTATCCATCAAAACATATTTGAATATATTTCTACTAATAATACAAAGATAAGACATTAAGATGTGTACTTTCGAAGTCAATAAAAAAGTTAGACAACATAGGCAACGTATTATCTATGATACTAACTAATATTTCAAGCATGATAGCAACTAAATTTCAATTTTATCGAATGGAGTTTCATTTTTATTCTTGTTGCGGGAACTCAAGGTTGTATCTCCTTTGGTTCAAACCAACAATTTCACCTGATATATTGAGTCTGACTTCGAGTAACTAAGATAAAATAGGAACATTGACATAAAACATGTCCAATTTTAATATAACAGCCTTCTAGATTGTTTGACTTTTGATATATGCAAAATGAAAATTAATATATAATGCATACATATCCAAATAACAATCTCTTGTGCTTAAAGGCAATTGACTTTGTGATAATAAACCATTTATGTCAAAGTTATGCTACTTTTCTATAAATAAACAAAAAAACGATAACGTAGGAAAATTCAATTTTGTTAGTCTAGTTTATTTTCAATTACAAGGCATTGTTGTTTAGTATTAGTATTTCAATTACAAGATAGGTTTTCTATGTTGTTTAGTATTAGTATTTCTTATTTAGAATAAATTTAATCCTTGTATAAAGAGATGCTTTCATTGTATTGAAACATTAAGAATATCAAGTATAATCAATAATACTTCATAATTTTACATGGTATCAGACCCTATTTGATCTTAGGTTAGATTTTAGTGAGTTATTGTTTTTCCCACTCGTTAATTTATGATTTAACGGGTGGGTAAGACATTGTTGTTCGGAATTTCTACTGTTCAACGACGACACTGTTCATGAATTATTGTTCACCGTACATTGTTCATATTGGGCACTGTTCACGGAATACTGTTTTTTTTTGTCCTACTCTACCAGAATCTCGGATATCTAGTAGGTGTAGTTGCTGCCTCTGGTAACATGTCTGGTCGTGCCTCCTTTTAGACAGATCTCTCCGGAGAGTCAATAGGAAAGACCGATCTAGTAGTTGTTGTTTTATAGGTGTTGTGTCGCTCTTTTCAAGAACTATTCATCTTGTTGTTCGTCCATAGGGCTCCAGAGAACGAACAACTAATACAACATTAGTTTTTTTTTTATCAGCAGTTTTTGATATATACCAAGTCTTTAAAACAAGACAAGGCAAAGGGAAAGCCCTCGCCGAAGGTAACTTACAAACAAAGGCAATCCCGATTGGGATCCCTAGTACAAGAAAACTTGCAGTGTAAGTACCACAACCGAAAACAGGATGGGTCTAACAATCCTATACCCATATTTTCCAGACCTGAAGTAAACATACAATCAACCGACATAAACCCAACAAGGGGTAAACCGAAACAAAACACGAAACAACCAAAAACTAGTAGGTCTGATACCTATATTTAACTAACTTTAAGTCCAACAGAACACCTCGAAAGATCTTCCTCTCCCGATAGCAGCACCTCAGGAAACGTCTTGTAACAAAAGCACCCACAAACAAGCTAAACCGTGAGGATCACCCTATCTCATCAGGGTCATCAACTTGGAGAGTTAAAAGACCACCGACACGCCGACGGCCAACACCGATCTGACAAAGATAGGTCAGTAATTTCAAATTACCGAAAACACTAACTCCATATAATCGAAACCGACAGTCTTCAAACACAGGCCCAAAGACCAAAGAGCTCGTCGAAGGCCATCACCTAAAAACCGATGAGCGCCTACTCACAGAGTAGGGGAACGAGAAAACTGAACGGAAAACGATTACAAGGACCAGTCTGTGTCTCACAAAATAAAGTAGTTCGGGGGCATAACTCAAAATAACACAACCAACCAGGAAAAGGCCAAGAGTGGTTACCGCGGAAACTGAAATCAGTCACACAACACGACCATAAACCCGAATAGTGCTCCGACGACACGAGCACGAACCTGTCGGAGATAGGTGGCGAGCAAGAGACCGATTCCCAACCGACTAGCATCCGGCCACCGCGAGACGACCACTTACCACGGGCTTTAACCGGTCGGCAACAAAAGATGAATAGGAAAGTGAAAAGAGCAAGTCATGTCGAAAACCACAGATCTGAGACCAAATCAAAACCTAACAACTGTCGGGGGGCGAATTGAGGGCGAGGGGCCCGAAACACCTACCACTCCCGTCCAGTGAAGGCCCAATGATCGGAATCAGAACAACAGTCGGAGAACGAGGAGGAGAGAGTCGGAAGCCCTCAGATCTGAACCCGCGAAGCCAAGCAACCGTCCTGTCCAAATCTGGCCAAACGAGCGACAGGCAAAACAGATCCAGCAAAAAACTTCAAATCTGAAACTCAAGTAGTGCACAGGCAACACCAAAACAAATTGGCCGGAGAGAAGTCGAAGATCTTCCCGGAGCCGAAAAGCCACAAATCGAGTTCTGGGACCGGGAGGTACGCGAGGTCAACGGGTCACCGGTACCGCCCCACCCTTCTCCGCCTTGACCGCCAAAGTTCGACGGAGCTCATTCAGGTCGAAATAGGAGCGAAGGAAGACACCGGACAACCAGTTCCGGCCAAAACTAGAGAACAAGAGAACGAGATGGAGAAGAAAAGGTGTAGGAGGGAGAGGGGAAAGAGGAGTGAGGGACAAGGTTATCACCGGCGACAACCACGACCGAAGCTATGGCCATCGTCGGTGAAAACACGAATAACAGATTTGGCGGCTAGGTTAGGAAGTGGGAGAAGCTTGAGAGGTTTTTACTTTTAGAGAGAGAAAAACTAATACAACGTTAGTGTTGTTCAATGTTTGTTGTTCTGTGTGTAAAATTTATTAATATTAATGAATTTTTCCGTTCGAAAAAGATCACTGGTATACAAGGTCATATGTTTGGTTGTGGCCACACCATGTTAAATTAAAGGGAAAATTTCATTCTAATACCCTAGCAAACACTTATTTTCATTATAATACTCTAACTTGTTTTTTTTTTTGATTATAATACTATAGAGGTGAAATCGGCTACAAACCACTCTTAACCTAAAAACTAGAGAACCAATCCTAGCCACACATACCTAACATCCAACATTCACCATGATGCCACATCATCACCCAATTTCACCCAAACTCACGCCACTTTCATCATTTCTCACACAAGCAAGGGCATAATTGTAAAAGCATGGTGTCATGTGGACAAGTGTCCATTTGTTTTCTTCACCAATTCACTAATTTAATATTTCCCGATTCGTTTGAACTCCGATTAGCTTCAAACTTGCGCCAATATTTTTATTTTTTTCAAGGGCTTTAAATCAAGATCAATCATGAATATATTTTGAAGCACGAAAATAAAAAGGTATATCGGAGTGATAAAAATAATGTTGAGTGTTGATAAATCTGGTGTTCATAAAAATAATGTTTAGCGTTGATAATAAAACATGTGATGGGTGATAAAAACACATGTAATTTAATGATAAACATAGTGTTTAGTGTTGATAAAACTGGTGTTCATAAAAAGCACGTGATGAGATGATAAAAATCATGACCAGTTTTGGAGAATGGGGTGATAAAACCAGTGTAGAGTGTTGATAAAACAAGTGTAAAGTGTTGATAAAACCAGAGCAAAGTGTTGATAAAAATTAGCTAGATATAATTTCTTTAAAAACCAGCCCCGAAATAAAAAAAATCGTGCTTCAAAAAAAACATGTGATGGGGGTGATAAAACACACGTAATTGAATGGTAAACCTGGTGTTTAGGTATTGATGAAACTAGTGTTCATAAAAAGCACGCGATGAGGTGATAAAATCATGATTAGTTTTGGAAAATAAGGTGATAAAAGCAGTGTAAAGTGTTGATAAAAACAGAGTAAAAGTGTTGATAAATCCAGAGCAAAGTGTTGATAAAAATAACTCATACTTTTTTATAAAAAAAATCAACACCGAAATAATTTTTTTTTTCGTGCTTCAAAATATATTCATGACTGATCTTGATTTAAAGCCCTTAAAAAAACAAAACTAATGGCGCAAATTTGAAGCCAATCGGAGTTCAAATGAAGCGGGAAAAATTAAATTAGTGAACTGATTAAAAAAAATAATATGATAGTTTTACTAAAAAGCTCTTACCACTTATTAAAAAGTGCTGTTTTTTTTTTGCAGTCAACTACTCAATTGCATCTCATCCATCCATTCTTAAAATTGATGGCTTAGATTGGTTCTCTAGTTTTTAGGTTGAGACATGATTTGTATTTGATTTCTCCTCTAATACTATAATAAACATTTATTTTCCCTTTAAAAAATGGACAAAATTCTTTTAGAAAATCCTCAAACTACCCTCTACCTTACATTTTTCAGGGTTTTTCCTTTTTTTTTTACCTTCACCCCATTTTTACTTCATCCCACCGACGTCTCTTTCATTTTCCTCACCACACATCCATCCCTAAGCCCACTCCTCTCTCCTTCTTCCTCTGACAATCAATTTAACCTTCTTCTCCATTTTGCCCATACCCACCGATGGTTCATGGAGGTGCAGGTTCTTGGAGCTCGGAGCTCGGAGCTCGGAGCTCGGAGCTCGGAGCTAGGTCATAGATGGAAGTGCTTGGAGCTCGGCCGGAGGTGGAGCTTTCTCGATGGGATTTCAGCTCGGGCTCATGGGGTGATTTCATTTATCGGTCGGATTCGGACCGGCGCGCCTGGTTCATAAGAGCTCCCGTTTCTTCGCCTCAGGCGAGTCCGATCCAGAAATTGTAGCTCCCGACGGCGATTAACGAAATCCCGAGCTCGAGGGTCTATTTCGCGACGTTGATTCAGCAAATCACGCCTCCTCTCTCTGCCAGACGAACTAGTTATTTTTGGGTATTTCATGTCCTGCTTCAACCCCATCTCCGCAAGACGAACTGGTTAGGTTCGTGTCCTGCTTCAAGATCTGTAATTGATTCTTCATATGAAATTAGGTGACTTGAACGAAGAGATGGGTTAATTGTACATATGATGAGGTTGAAGAGAATATCATAATGAAAAATGATATTATTGGTGTAGAATTTGTTAGATTTTGTTTGGATTGAACTGTGATTAGCTTGTAATTTTGGAGTATAATACGGTTGTTGAGGAAAAAAATACATAGGTGCTTGGATTAGATAAAGTTAGATGGTTAAGTCAGGATAGGGATGGCAATTTGACCCGGACCCGACGGGTACCCGGTGATCCCGACCCGATAGGGCGGGTTCGGATCGGGTGCATTCATCACCGGGGCGGGTATCGGGGCGTTGACCGGGTATTTTGACCGGGTCCGGGGCGGGCTCGGGATCGGTATGTCCCGCCCCGAACCCGCCCCGATATAGGTGTCCAACGCTCCATAATACATTTGAGTATTTAAAAAGTAGCTTGCCATGGTTCGAACACTTGACCTCCTGTCCATCATAGCAAGGCTTCTACCAACTCAACTGAGAGTAATTTGTGTTGTTTACATATTAGTTTTATATAAATATAATGTCCAGAGCCCACATTATAAATATTAAAACTGCATAAGGGAGACTCAAACCTAAGACCCCCTCTAATAATTAAGAGGTTTTACCAATTCAACTGCAAACGACTTATGTTTTTGTCCTATTTTTAAAATATAATTATAAAACAATTCGTATGTATTCAAAAGGATTGAAAGTTTTTTTAGGATCTCTTAACTAGAATTTCATGTTGAATTATTATTATGGTTATATAAAATTAATGTAATTTTTTTTCATGTTGACATCTTGCTGCGAATTATTTCCATGTTGTATGATTATATGGAATTTAATGTTGAACTATTTTTATGGTTATATGATGAAAATAATGTACAAGATAATTATTTTCATGTTGACACCCTATTGCAAATTAATTTCATGTTTTATGGAAAATATGAAATTTCATGTTGCTTATTTGGATTCAAAATATTAAAATTTTAATCTTTGCTTACTACTTGACGTGTTAAGTTGATTGAAGAACATGTTTTAATTTTTTAACTTATGTGGATATTTAAATTGGTTTTACAATGAATTATTTAATTTATATTATTATTGTAAATTGTTTTCATACTACAAATTAATCGGTCATTACAAGATATATTGTAATTTGGACTTTGTTTTTACACTGAAAGTGTATATTAGTGGTTCTAAAATCTAAATGGCAGTGAAAGTTTGTTTTTACAATAAAAGTTTCTTTTTACATTGTTATTTGTTTTGGCATTCGGGGCGGGGCGGGTAATCCCCGACCCGTGCGGGGCAAGGTCGGGGCGGCCCCGGGTACGGGGCAGGGTCGGGTACGTGGTTGGAAAATCGGGTCGGGTTCGGGTTTTGCGATATCCGACCCAAACCCGCCCCGTTGCCATTCCTAAGTCAAGAAGATGAATGGTTAGATGATTATAGAATGATGGTTAGGATAAATGAGGAATTAATGAAGTAAATAAATAACATTTGATGAAAAAAATGATTTTTTTTTAGAGGAAATGATGATATTATTAAAATAAAGTAGCCTGGTGCCCACAAACGTAGGAATCACTGTACATAAACCAAACTAACATAGGTGGAAAGACAATTGCAGAATAATTAAATGTGCTCTTAAGCATAATTGCGGTCGGGGGGCGGGACTGCGGTAGCATCCGAGGATACAGATACAGTATACTCCAACCAGAAGAAACTAACCGAGCAGCTCAGAGGATAAGCAAACAATGGTGGACCGATTACTCCCCCGGCATGTCAGCGTGCGTCGTCCTCCCTTGAATGATAATGGTAGGGCTCCTGAACGCGGGATTGCTTACCCCGAAGTGGTAGAGAAGTAATTCTTCAGCTGTTGGCGATACTAATGCCACCTATACACCAGGGAGAAGGTACAGTCGATCAAACCCTCCCTGGCCACTTGGTTACTCATTCCTGGAGGCGATGGTGCTTAAAGCCCCCCGCCCCTGCAGATGACGCCTCATTTGATGACGCCGCCGAGTCTTCATCCTCCTCGGGATCCTCCCCCCTCATGACCCTCTTGGTTCCAGATAGTGTTGGTGTCGGATCCCTTGGCAACCAACCCCTCGGCCCCTCCTCCTCTTCTACTTCCCTCTAACTCCACCACCCTGTCCCGTCCTTCCGTGATGGTGTCCTCGGTGCTTCCTTCGAATGGCCCCCCTTTCCTGATCCCCCTAAATAAGTCCAGTTCGTCCCCGGTGTGGCCTTTCCATGCTTTGCTTTCTCTAGCGCTGACCTTGGGTCCCCCGGTGCTTTCAGTGAGGGCCCCCTGACTCCCCCCACAACCGGGCAGACCGGGAATAGGTGACCCGCACAACAACATCCAAAACAATGTTCAGGAAAATGTTCGTACGAGACATACAAACGTGTGCGTACCTGTGAGACAGAAAGTGAATTTTTAAAATAAAAACTGATTTTAAAAATATGATTTTTAAAAATATGAATGATTAAAAAATAATATATATATATATATATATATATATTTAAAAATAAAACTGATTTAAAAAAAAATTAATTAATCAAGATAAAAATAATAATTAACGATTAATTAAAATAAAATTGAATTTAAAAGATAAAAACTAAAATTTTAAAATTTAAAACTCGTTTCAAAATAAATTAAACTAATTTTTTTTTAAATCTGCATTTTAAAAATAAAAACTATATTTTAAAAGTAAGAAATGTGTATAAAGATCCAATAACATCATTTTGAAAATTTGATTTATAGTAAAGGTATTATGAATTTTTTACCTATTTTCAACGGAAAAATAACAAAAAATAGGTATCAAACTGAAAATAAATGTTTTTAAGGTATTATAATGCAAAAAAAAACAGGCTAAAATATTATTAAAAAACTAAATATTTACCAAAATATTAAAATAAATATTTTCTTAAATTAAAAACAGACATACTTTTTCAACCCCTACATTAATTGACAAGGACACGTGTATGGAAAATGAGGTTTCATTATGTAATTTGTCTCATTTGAAACTTTAGGCCTGCTTGGACAGGCCATATGGACTAAAAGCCCAATCCGAAGCTTTGTTGTCCTGATAATTGTGTTGTGTTGTATCACGTCGTCGTCCCCGAAAAGACAACCACCACACTTTAACAAAACAACCACACAACCAGTTCTATTGCCCACAAGTTCTTACCCTTCATCACCCAGGTACCCTCTCTCTCTCTCTAATCTCTAATCTCTATCTATGTATGTTTACTTATACGCATAGCTTCAGGGAGTGACGGTAACTACAAATGGTGAGGGCCTACAAGGTTAAAGGTCGGAAGCGAACCAAGAGGGAAGAAAACTACGACAGAGACGAAGAAGATGTACCCGAAACGGAGAGGCCCGCAGCCGAAGAAGATGAAGGCGAAGCAGAAGAGGAGGAGCTGAGGTAGAAGCAGCACCGGAGCTCGAGGGGATTCCAATTTCCCCCAGCGACCTTAAGTCGAAGAAGCCAAATGTCACTTTCGTTCTCGAAAGGGCTTCTCTGGAAGTAGCCAAAGTTGGCAAGGTGAATTTGGAAGCCTCAGCTATTTAATTTCAACTTCGTAACCCCAATTGGTTGTTGGGTTTTGTAGGATTTTTTGTTTTGAAAAACCTTTCTTTGTTTTTGTTTTTTTATACATGTACAGAGTTACCAGATACTCAACTCGGATGATCATGACAATTTCTTGAGGAGAAATAACAAGAATCCTGCTGATTTCAGGCCTGATATTGTTCATCAGGTCAGTCTCTGATTTGATTTTGGAGGTTCACCTGTTGTAATTTGTTTGTAATTCTGCTTCAAACTTTACTTTATTGTCTATCCTTCGATTCACAAGTTTTATGCAACTTTATGATGGTATGAAGATGTTTGATTAGACAAGTAGCTCTTTGTATAGAAATGGAAGAAAAGCTTTTTTTTTGCTTATTATTCTTCATTTATTGAGTATAGAACTATGATTTTTTGAACTTTGCATGGTTTTGATTATTGATGTGATCAGGCACTCCTAAGTATTTTGGACAGTACTATCAACAAGGCTGGGAGGATTCGAGCTATTTATGTGAGAACTGAAAAGGGTGTGCTTTTTGAAGTTAACCCACATGTTAGACTTCCTCGGACATACAAGCGGTTTTCTGGTGTGATGTGTAAGTTAGATGATTTCACTCTGATCTGTTCAACATTACACTATGCACCATGTTTTTATTTCTTTTATGTCTTTTTATTTGATTTTGGGTTTAACTTTCTTTTAACTATCATACAGTGCAGCTGCTACAAAAGTTGAGCATTTCTGCTGTTGGTAAGCGAGAGAAATTGTTAAGAGTCGTTAAGAACCCTGTAACTCAGTATCTACCTATTAACTCCCACAAAATAGGTGAGCCTTTTGTTCTATTAGGCTTTTAATGTTATATGTTACTACAGTGAACTAAACTATTTTTTTTGCTTGTCAGGCTTCTCACATAGTTCAGATAAGGTTGTCAAAATGAGGGACTATGTCCGTGCCGTTGATGATGACACGGATCTTGTTTTTATGGTATGCCCATCTATAACATATTCTTCCTCTATATATTTGCTGATATAATTGTTTTTTATTTAATTTCTATTCCTTCCATCTGTTTTTCTAGGTCGGATCAATGGCTCATGGGAAAATTAATAAGGAGCTTGCAGATGATTATATTTCAGGTTAGTTTATTCTCTCTGTATCTCAAGTTTCAAGAAATGCACATTTATCTCTTTGCATTTCTTGAGTTGCTTTGTTTGTATCCAAAGTCGGATTAGGGCTTTCAGTTACTCTGAACGCAAAAGATCACTTTAACAAAATTCTCTCTTTTAAGATTCGAAATGTTTGTCACGCAATTAATATATTCATTTACTCAAGTTTTAAGTTAATCACTGATTTAATTTTAGTTTTTTTTTTCACACATATATATTAACACTGATGAGGCTCAGGAACTCTTATGTTTTTGTGTATAAAGAGTGCTCCTAAGGTTCAGCCATATGATCATGAATTAGACAACCATGTGTTTCTGCTTTCTTCTATTCATATATTTGGTTCTCTATAATGTCTGAGTCGACTGAAAAGTCAGACATGTGATCATACTGACATATTTATGTAAGTAATGAATCTTGTTTACAGTTGTAATCTAGATTCTAGTCTCATTAGTAACATGTTAGTGGTAGATGAAGGCAATATCATAAATAGGCATCAGGAACTTTGTCAATAACGCCTTGAGATTTGTTTACTGCCTCATTTCCTTGCAGTTTCTGGTTATCCGCTGAGTGCTGCATGTTGCATCTTCAAAATTTGTGAGGCTTTGGCAGACAAATGGGATATATTGTGAACTCTATCCTGCTCATAGATAGCATCTCATGATAAATGTAAAAGAAAGAGTCCTTATTTTGATGCATTTTCCATGTAACAATGTATATTTGCAGAGGGCAGTGTAGCGAGTGTTTTTGAGGTGTTCTCTTGAGAGATCAGAGATTTCTTGACTTTTGATTCCTTTTCTTATAAACTATTTTGCTGATTGAATTTAATTTTGCCATATATTTAACTACCATTCATTGTTGTATACCAATCACCAGATGGGTCATTGAATGAAATACAAGAACATTGATACGAAATTATAAAATCCCTACCAGTGCCTATTAAAGAAGCGTCTTTTAAAGTGATAAATATGGGTGGCTTAATATAATATGCCTTTTTTTAAAACAGGCGACGAATGATTTATTGATAACGTCAAATGATAAAAACATGAGTGGGGTCAAAGGCCTGGTTTCAAAAAATGTCCGAGACCCTGTAAATTTTCTGGTGCTCGTGGACCCTTTAGAATATGTTTAATTTACTTTATAGACAAGAGGAGCCATTGACAAGAATTGAAAAAACAAAATATCAAAATAGAAAATAGCACGGTGGAGATGTCTCATCCTTCCAACCAGGTAGGAGGACCCAAGTCTTAGGTTAAGGCCACCATCCCTCTACCGCATCTTCTAGCCCAACTTATGTCTTTTGACGGGGCTGTTTTCCAGCCCTCATCTGGAGGAAGATCCTTCCTCGTTTCACAAGCGTCGCAAACTTTTACTCAACTTTTTGGAGGATGACTGTCATTGTCTAGCTTGCTGATATGTCCCAAATATATATAGACTACCTTTTTTTTAATTTCCTTGCTAACTTGTTGTGATTATACCAGTTTAGGAATATGAGAGTGGTTGTCTTTTTTTTTTTTTGATCAGCAAAGCAGTATATAAAATCTGCTCCTTGAACTAAAGAGCAAGGGATGAAGATGAACAGACAAGACCCTTCCACTCTAATAGGAATATCTATGAACCAGCCTCAACAAGATAAGGGATTACAATACCAGATGAAGAACCCAAGAGGGTTGTACATGAATTGGACAATAAAAGATCTATAATATGAATTTTCCCACCATTAAGCTCACAATACAGGTCTTAAACACCTAGCAAATAAAACCTTTAAGCCCAACAAACAGAAGCACCAGCAACCCTATCTCAATAACCATAACCAAATGTGGACAAAAATAATCCCAACTCAAAGATCAGATCCCACAAAGGGGATCAAAATCTAGTTAATACCGACGGCCAACACCGCTACGGCAGAGGCATTCCGGCGGAAACCACCAGAATCCATAAGTCCAACCACTAAGGCCGAAGGTCTTTCGATGGCATAGATGCCGGAAAATCGCCGGTGGCCAATACCACATCTGGCGAGCCCGAGCCACAAAGTGGTCGGGAAATCGAACTAACCAAACGACCCGAGGAAGAACAGGGGAGGGAGAAAAAAAGCCACAAATGGAAAGGGAAGAAGAGAAGACAAACCTTCGCTGCACTGAGGAGTCACAAACCCAAGATCCGTCAATGACACCACCGAGCAGAAGCCACCTTCTTCAGGAGAGATTTTGACCTAGCACCGCGCCGATCCAAGAGCCAGAAACGGGTCCCACTGCCGGAGCCAGATCAAGACGACCGGATCTGAAGGGAGGAACCCCCACCGCAACACCGCGAGAGCCACCGAGCAAGAGGCAAACAGGGGCCGGAACCGCAACGATCCACACCGTGGACGGTGGGGAAGGTCGTCCCACGGCCGGATCTGGCCCCAGACGCCTCAAAAAGTCACTGGGGAAAGAAGGGTAGATCTGAGGCGGTCGAGACGAAGAGAGGAGAGGAGAGGAAGATCAGAACGATCTGGACTTGAAGGAGCGAGGAGGGGCCACCACCGGCAAGCGCGAAGATTGCGAGACCCTGAGCAAGACCGACAGTGGCCAAAGGTGAGCGGCGACGGGCATAGAGTGGCTAGGGTTTCAGACTTCTAGAGAGAGGGCAGACGCTCTCTCTCTAGAACGTGTTTTTCCATAGGAGAGTGGTTGTCTTCCCCAAGCACTAATCTGGACTCCTCCAAAGTGAGCCTTTTTCAAGAATATTTAATTTTATTCGCTCTGTTAACCCGAATCATCATTCGAGCTTTTTGATGCCAGGAGTTTTAGCGGTTGAAAAGAAGATGATGAATAATATCAACTAAGCGACTGATCTATTAAATACAAGAAAAAATCTATTTCATAAAGATGTACTTTTCCGATTACAATGTCATAAGTCATAACCCTAACTAATCTTTTTTTTCTTAGCTCATAACGATAAACTTCCTAAAATTATTAAAACTAACAAATTATGTGAGAAATGATAGAAATATTGACGAACCGGTCATGTGCAGACGACATGAGAACTGTAATTTTTCTAAATGGCATAATTGTCCTCACAATTTGGATACATATAGCTTCATTTTGTTGCTTCAAAAGCCCTAATCTAGCGTTTGTATCGATTCATAAACAACAACCTAATTTATAATCAAAGCCAAATTCAACCAATTTGAAGCTGAAAAACGGACAAAATTAACCTTATTAAAGCCAAAGCATGACTTTTTAGCAAAATACACAAAACCCACCAGAGAATCGCCAATTTACGTTCAAATCTAGCAAAACGTAACTTCCAAAACCTGTCATTTCAGCTTTAATGCTAAAAATGGTGGAAAATAGCTTTTTTTTTAGTTCCATCTTCAAAGTTTTGAAAGCCAAATTTATTAGAAGAACAACTCAACTAAAAGTTTAAGCCGATAGTTAAAGACCCAATTATAGTTATATTTTAATACCCGTCCTCATGGACAAGCTCATTTACGAGTTTAGAGATGAATTATTTAGAAGACGGGATAAGCCCATGGAGAAGAGAGATATAAGGGCTGGTCCATTAGGGCAATTTTTGATAACTTGAGAGAAATTAGAAACTTTTGTACAAAATGGGGTTTGAACCCGGGTCCGTGAGGAATCAGGCTCTGACACCATATTAGAGGACCAACTCAACTAAAAGCTCAAGCAGATAGTTGAAGGCCAAAATATAATTATATTTTAACAAAATTAATCCTAAAGATATACAAATCCTATATAAAAAAATAAAAATAAAAACTATTTTTCCCTATCGAACTCATATTGACACGTCCAAATCTTTTATGATAAAGGTGCAACTGGCCCCCCCTCTCTTCATCTTCCCCAAACCCTCCGGTGATTTTTCAACAATCTGTTGCAAGAAAATCACCGGTGGCCTTCCCTCTTTTCATTTCCTCGCTTGTTTTGTCTTTCTTCTTCTTCAAAACTTTCGATTTGGCCTTCGTGACTCTGTTTCAACCCTCTTCTTCCTCTATGCTTCTTCGTTTGTTTTCCCGGTTGTTTACGGTGGTTGGTGTCGGTTTTGACACCGTGGGAGAAGCTCTAGGTTCGTTATGGGTCGTCGGGGTTCGATTGGTGGGTGGTTGGGGTTTTTTCGTTTTCACCTTCCTTCCCCTCGTCGCTTCTCCGCCTTCACTGCGTCTCCGACCGTTATCGGTTGTAGATCTATCTGTGGGAAGTTGTTCTCCTTTAGTATTGGAGTTGATGGCTTCAGATCTACTCCGTTTTCGGTCGCTGGCGTCCATCTTCGGCCAGGCGCGTGGTTTTGGACCTCCGATGACGGCGCGTGCTTCTCACCCTTGCATCGGATCTAGCGCTTGTGTCCCTGGTTATACTCCCTCATAGGTATCGACCGTTTGGTACCGGATCTCAACACTCGTGGCTTCGTTGCTCCCTTCTCCGTAGCCCTGCCGGTGTTGCTTGGTGCGGGTCCGTTGATGGCGTTGACCGGACAAATGGTTTGGGTCTTTTGACTCTGGTTGGAACTGAGCACTCGAGTGGTTGTTCGACAGTTGGGTAAGTATTTCCACCTCTCCCTTCCGCTTTCCTTCATTTCCTTGAAACTCTACTTAATCTTGACTGCTATTCACTCTCCTGGACTCAACTGGGTCTGGGAATCACTGTTTTGGGTGTTGGCCTACGATGACGGGTGATTCTCGGATCTCCGGTGATAGCTTAGGTCTCGATTCTGGGGTTTTGCTTACTCTGGTGGTGGCTTTGTCATAACCGGAGTACGGGTGTTTTGGTGTTGGCCAACACCCGGTTGTTTTCTCACATTTTGGGGGAGGCAATAGTGGGGATTTGGTTGGAACCGATTGGGTTGGGGTGTGGATTGTAGTTTCAGTTTTCTGATCTGTATTGGTGTCTGGCCGGTTTAGCACTTTTTCTCTGTTTTCTCCTCGCACTTAATGGTTGGAAAACCTGAGTATCAAGACTCTGTTTTGTTTTTATGGTTTTATGTTCTGACTTTGTTTGGCTTTGTTGCTGATTATTATCTGGGTATAGGATTGTTGTTAGACCCATTTGTGTTTTATGGTTATACTTCAAGGTAGAAAAATCTGGGTAGATAGGCCTTCTGTTTCACTGGTTTGGGGTGCCTTCGGGCATGCCCGTGTCTGTTCTGGTGGGTTCTTCCCATAGCCGTGTTTTAATTTTGAAAACATAGTTCTTTATAAAACAAAAACTCGTTGATAAAAAAAAGGTGCAACTGGCAAGGGGCGGGAAGCATCCCGTCTATCCGAATGATGGCCTTAAGAGCGGGTGACTGTGTTGATACTTTCAGCACGCCCAAAGGAGCCGGTACCATCAGGTATCACTTCTACTCCCGTCAAACGGACGATTTTCAGCACACTTTTAACTTACAAGTCCCTCACATCTATTCAAGGGAGGACGACATAAGTTGTTAATCAAGACATGAATACAACCATTTGTGCCAAATAAATTCAACTTGGAAGGGTCAGATATTACCCAATCATTCATTGGATATTTTCAGAGTGATAGTCACTTAGAGAGTAACATTCAGTCACTAGATGATATATAGGATTGTCATTGACAAGCCAGTTGTACCTTACCAGTTTTCAACGGAAGAGCCAACCAAGCCTCCCGCCGATCACTTGCATGTATCCCCATAGTCATTGTCACTCCCTCGGTAACACTCGCACCAAGGTTGATCGTCAGATTTTTATTGACAAGCACTTCTTGTTTAGATTCTCCTGTTTTTGTTAGTTTGGATTACACAATCGCTAACCTACAAGTTACAATACTGGATTTCTATAATATAATGCCCCCCATTTCAAAAAAAATAAATACTCATTGACACCAGCATCGACATGGATAATGATCTGACAATCATTGTGCATCTCTAGCAGCAAGTTCCTTTTGCAGATTGAGGATCTGCCTTCCACTTGAAGCCAACTTGTCTTTCAGCTTCTTTGAAGCCTCCTCATATCTTCTGTTCATGAAATTTAACTCATCTGCTGCTTCCTTGTGTCTGTAACGCATCGCCTCTAACTTAGCTTGTGTCCCCCGCAGCCTCATTATAAGCTTTGCCTTCTCAATATTGTTCTTCACAACCTCCTGTCCAAATTAACACCATTGACATAAGTGACAAGAAACTTTCGTGTGAAAGTGCTTCTCGTGTATTTTTAATACTCTCAGACTTAACTAATTAATAAATAAATTTCTAATTTCTGACGGAAAAATGGACATAACTTCAGATAATATCATTCTAGTATCTCAGGACCGAAACACTCACTGTGTGCATCTTTCCTTCTATGGTGATACTTCTGTGTGTGAGGTCCTTTACTTGAACTTTCGCAGCTGATAACTGGCAATAAATATCACATAATAAGGTCATTATCAGACAGAGTTATAATTTGAAACTTTGAAGGATGTACAGTTTACTAGGTCTATGTCACGTACTTGGCTCTCCTTCACATCAATCAGATTCATCAGCTCGTCTCTTTCCTTTGTCATGCTTTGAAGTTTGTTTTCAAGATTCTGTCAGTGAAAATTTCTTATATGATCAAACTTGCCACAAACAACAAAGTTCTTGAATGTAACTGATAATCCCCATATTCAGAATTGTTTTATCAATAGCATGCGTATGGAAAAGAAACCTGAAAGTCAGCAGACAATTTGGATTCTGTATCAGACTCTCTGATACAAATCAATAAATCTTCTCGTTCTTTACTGAGAAAAGCAAGCTCCTTCTGAAGCACATCCAGCTCTGACTTCAATGCCTGAAGAGAAAGAGATGAATAACTATCCTATCAGTTCCAAGAAAGTTATGGTTATAATTATTTGAATGAGGTAGATTGGTGGAGCTTACTTCCTGAGATTGTTTACTCTCAGCATCAGCAACCCTCAAACTATCTTTCAGCTGATCAATCTCTACAGACTTCTCTCCGCTGAGATATAATTCATATAAAGGCCCACAATACTTTTTAGTTCTTTGAGAGAGTTATATTTGTAACTGCCTAAATAAAATACTATTTGCCCTTACTTTTAGGCAAGACAAGCACTAAGAGCCAATTTCATTTTAGCATTGAAAAGATTGCAGAAATTATGAAATGGAGTTACTGAGACAAACCTGCTTTCCATCGCCTTTTTTTCATTTTCCTCAGAACATGTCAATCTTTCCTTAAGGCCTGCGCATTCTGCCCGACAAGACTCCAACTCATTCCTTGCCTTACATTTCAACATACAGCAAATGACCATATCAGCTAAGTGAATAAGACCGCAGCACATATTATGAACTTGGACATTCCACTTTTTTTAATGTAATGCCATTTATACGCTGGAAGAATATGCAGCAGGAGGAGAAATATTACATCATTTACACAATAAGTAAAGATATCACAGGACAGAATTTAAAAGATATGCAGGCAAAATTTATAGGGCACGAAAAACCATGACATCTCAAAATTTACCTCGGATATTCCTTTTGATAAGGACAGAACCTCGGCACTGTATAACTTAGCTTTCTCTTCTATGGCTCCCATGGAAGCTTTCTCCTTAGCAGACCATATTGCTTTCTCTTCTTCCATTTCCAAAAGGGCATTACTTAGTTGCTGCATAGAACAGAAAGTCCAGTCACCAATTACACCCCGGTAAAACATGCAAGACTAGAAGATAGTGTTTCCTTTATGATTCAAACCACAAGTTAAGCTACCATTGCCAGCTCTTCCTTTTCTTCTAGCAACATATTCACAGAGCTCTCCAGTTTTTGCTTAGAGGAATTGGATTCTTCCAAACCAAGTTCCTGAAAAGGATGGTTTCCAGGGTTTTAATGGAGAAAACACCAAATGATAATTCAGATCAGTCAAAATGGGACTTGGAGGAAAAAGGAAAAGGCTTACAAGGCCTGAAATCTCTTCCTGCAACCTGTTGAGTTCCAAGTTGGATATATTCAATTGTTCAGATAGAGCCTCCATATCGGATTCCAGTCCCTGATTTGTGGATATAACTTCTTCTTTTTCCCTGTATGCAGCTGCTAATTCCTCTTCCATAGAAGCAATAGTTGTCTCCATCTCAAATGCAAGAACTTCCAGCTTTTTGTAATCTTCCTTAAAAACAGAAAACAAAAAATGAAAGAGAGAATTAAAAAATATATAGAAAAAACAAACCAAAATCGACCAATTCTTCCGATATCCATATGCCAAGACAATGTCTAGCATGCACAGAAAAGAAGTAAGAAATAAATGCAAGGAGATCAATTAAAAAATAGGTATAAAACGCAGAAATACTTCATATTCGTATAAACAAGACTAAAAAAGTAACCACATGCTAAAACAAATTGTCAAAGAAGTTAGCCAATGTCAAACAATATACCACACAAATTCGTTTCAAGCTTGTAAGCTAAAAAAGTACTAATTAAAGAACATATCAACCTTGAAGAATGTCCAGCCACTGAAATAAACATTGTGATAGTACTGTTCACAAGTCAACAATATGGTAACTAGTATTATAAAGGGATAATTGTCCAAAACTACCCTAAAGTTTCGTCCACAAACGAGTTGATGCACAAAGTTTTGTCCATGCTGTGTGGCTACCCTGAAGTTTTGTCCACACTTTTGTGGGTGCATTGAAGTTTTGCCTACGCTTTTGTGGGTGCATTTAAGTTTTGTCCACGCTTTGTGGGTGCATTGAAGTTTTGTCCACGCTTCTATTCAATCCAGGAAGCACTGCCCAGACCATCATTCTGAACATCCCTATTACGTCAAAACTAAAAAAGTCGTGGACAAAACTTCAGGGTAGCCACACAGCGTGGACGAAACTTTGTGCATCAACTCATTTGTGGACGAAACTTTAGGGTAGTTTTGAACAATTATCCATCCCTATTATAAATTGTAACAAAATACAGCAATTGATATATATTGTAATGCAAGTAGGAAAGTATATAAAGGCTGAACTATGAGAACCAGCCACAGTATGCTATTTGTATCCTAAGTCTAAGGATGTTTGAAACAATGCCATTTGCATTAAACATGTTGAAAAAGCCTAGAGTCCCCTAATCACCTGCATTGTCTGTTCAAGAGTAATGGCTAAACCCTTTGTCATTTTTGAATCAAACGGCTTTGAACCCCGATCAATAACTGATTCACGCCTTCTGCCAGCAACTGAATCGCGTTTGCTAATGTCACGCTCAAGAAGAGTCTTCTGGCCTTGTAATCGTTTTATCTCACGTTCAGAAACGGCTCTGTCACTCTACAATGCTCAAATATGTTATTTACAAGTAAAAAACTAAATCAAAAGTTATGATCACAAAAAGAAACCATGGGATGCAGCATGGACCTCAAGTTTGGTTTTCTCCTGGAGAGCATTCTTAAGCTTAGACTCAGTTTCTTTTAATTTTGCTTTCACTTTCTCCAGATCTTTTCTCAAAACTTCCTTTTCCCTACCGAAGGAAGAAGATGATACTTCCTTCTGAAGGGCCAGAATCTGAGAAACCAATTCATTTCTTTCTAGATCCTGTTGCTCCAAGAGGGCCTAGACATTATTAAAAATGTTAGAGAAAGGCACACAGAAAAACATAACACGTGGGTAGACCAACTTTGCAGCAAAGGAGCTTACAGTCCATGACTTGTCAGAGCTTTCAGCATTCAATTGTAGCTCCTCTATATCCTTCTGGAGATCAACAGATTGATTGTACAATAGCAGCTGCATAAATAACCGCACAAAAGGAGACCACTTTAGTAATGGCTAGAGAAGAGAATCAGATTTCTACCATGTAAAATATGACCACACCTTATCATTCTCGAGGTCAGAAATATTCTGTCTCATGCAACACTGTAACTTTTCATGGTTACTGATAACCAACTTTTGTTGTAGAGAACTTTCACAAGCCAAAGCCTTGAAGTCCTGCATCACCAAGTCAAATAAAAGCTTAGGAGTGACCACACAGTGATGCACAAATCTAGTTCTGATCTAAACTAACTTCCCAATGGTAAGGGAGAGACAAATGGTTGAGTTTAGTACATAGTAGCCACAAAATGCATCTGAGTACTTACATGAAACACGTGAAATAAGGAAGAAAGAGTCTGGTAAACTTCATCCACAAGGGATGACACACTCTCGAAAACTTTATTGGAGCTTTCAACTTCAGATACTATTTCCTGGACTTCAACTGCAAGCTTTAGCATAGAATCAAGATTCCGATCCTGAAAGAGAACTTCAAAATCAGTTCACTGTAAGGAAAAAATATTACACATGATAAAGATAGCTAACATAATTTATAGAATGGAAACAAATATTTAAACATGCGCATGAATTCTAAGAAACTAGCCCAAGATAAAAGAGATATACTTCAATTCTTCTCACAGATTCAATAGAAGAAAGCTGCTCACATGCAACCCTGGCCTCCTCTTTTGCATTTAGAAGCTCTTGGTAAAGCTAGAAAATGGTACAATTCAATACAGGTGAAAAATAAATGAAACTGAAGAGAAACATATTTCTCTTGATCTTGGAAACAAAATAAATAACCTATGCCCTTGATGCAAGAACACATATATCTACAGGGATAAATGGAGTCCAACCAGAATTAACTCCGGAATTAGTAGTGTTAGCTCCTACTTTAGCCGTTAACAATCAAACAAATCCTAAAGAACTCTAAATGTGCATCTGTCGTTCCCAACTGTTCACTAAATATCAAAAGAAGACCAGGAGAATTCTAAAAAACGAACAAAAAAAAAAATACAAATCTATTAAAGATCAACCTGCAACAGATTTTGTCAAGTCTGTGCCACAGGAACTTATGTCCTTTTCTAGCAGACTCATTTTTTTCATATTACATGTATTAGCATAAGCCAACAGACACATTAACAGCTAAAGTATATTAGTTTTAACAAGGATTGGTAATTAACCACAATCAAAAACTAAAAGCGATCACAACAACCTTATAAATTATAATAATATCCCATGAAGGCACTTTATTCTGTTTTAATTCACTAGGAAGAACATGCTGTCACAATATGTATTAGGATTAAGGTGTCCTTACAGATAGCCAGTTTCACTACAGTAGCATTGAAAACATATCAATGATGTTGGTTGTAATTTCATTTTGGCCAACTGGTATATACACCACACAAATTCATGCACAGATTACTTTAAACTATTATCACCTCGTCAAACTTCTCCTTAGCACATTTGTTCTGCTTAGTCGCTAGTTCAGCGATGGTATCCAGATTTAGTTGGCTTGAAGACTTCTCAATTTCTAACTTCTTAATCTGCAAGATAAATAACATACTAAACATTTATTGTACAAAAGCAAATCAACTAGAAAATCAGTCCAAAGTTACACTCTTTTTTATCAGCAATCAGTTACAAAGTTACATACTGATAATGACTCAACAAGGAAGAATGAGAAATTAACCTGTTCTTCAAGTTGTTTGATTACATCAATAGACTCCAACTCTCTCAAGCTCACATCTTCATCCTCACCAACGTTCTGCTCCTTCAACAGTTCAGCAATGGTATCCAGATTTTGTTCGCTTAAAGACTTCTCTAGTTCTAACTTCTTAATCTACAAGATAAATAATAAACTAAACATTAAATTAATATGCAAAAGCAATTATTCAATAGTTGCATCGACTTGAAAACCGTTACAGAGTTACATACTTTTTATTCAGCAATAAACTACAAATTTATGTACTGATAATAACTCAAAGGAAGAATGAGAAATAAACCTGTTCTTGAAGTTGTTTGATTACACCAATAAACTCTGACTCCCTCAAACGCACATCTTTGTCCTCACCAATTTTCTGCTCCGTCACCAGTTCAGCGATGGTATCCAGATTTTGTTGGCTTAAAGACTTCTCTAGTTCTAACTTCTTAATCTGCAAGATAACATTAAAAAATATGAAAAAGCAATTATTCAACAGTTGCATTAACTAGAAAACCATTACAAAGTTATGTACTTTTAATCTGCAATAAATTACAAATTTACGTACTGATAATGACTCAAAGAAGGAAGGTCGAGAAATGAACCTGTTCTTCAAGTTGTTTGATTACACCAATAGCCTCTGACTCCCTCAAACTCACATCTCTGCCATCACCAATGTTCTGCTCCGTCACCAGTTCAGGAATAGTGTCCAGATTTTGTTGGCTTAAAGACTTCTCTAGTTCTAACCTCTTAATCTGCAAGATAAATAATAAACTACACATATGCAAAAGCAATCCAATGGTTGCATTAACTAGAAAACCATTACAAAGTTACATACTTTTCAATCAGCAATAAATTACAAATTTACGTACTGATAATGACTCAAAGAAGGAAGAATGAGAAATGAACCTGTTCTTCAAGTTGTTTTATTACACCAATAGCCTCTGACTCCCTCAAACTTACTTCTCTGCCCTCACCAATGTTCTGCTCCGTCACCAGTTCAGGAATGGTATCCAGATTTTGTTGGCTTAAAGACTTCTCTAGTTCTAACTTCTTAATCTGCAAGATAAATAATAAACTAAACATTAAAGCAATCCAATGGTTGCATTACCTAAAAAACCATTACAAAGTTACATACTTTTCAATCAGCAATAAATAACAAATTTACATACTGATAATGACTCAAAGAAGGAATAATGAGAAATGAACCTGTTCTTCAAGTTGTTTGATTACACCAATAGCTCCTGACTCCCTCAAACTCAGATCTTTGTCCTCACCAATGTTACTACTATTGGCAGACATCTCAGCCAAATTTCTATACAAACAATCAATTTGTATATCACTTAAGGTTCTCTGCACACACATGCACACACAGATGTAAATGGATACAACGTATTTAAGTCATTCAAAACCAGAGACAAAAAGAACGGCAAGAATCTGACCTGAGTTTCAGCCTTAATAAATAAATCCTCGTACTCTGCTTGCATGTCTATGGATTCCCTGTCCCCCTGCCAGATTAAATTAATCAGCATTAGGGTGTCAGAAGTTCAGCAGCAAAAGATCTAAATAATGAGGCATATTGCTAACCATTGCCAGCCTTTTTTTCTTGACCGGTAGTTTTCTCCGGTTTGTTACATGCAATAATGTCCATGGATTTGGGAGAGAACAGCTTTCCAACGAAAAACTTTGATGATCTTCATTTCGCTTGGGAGCTTCATTTGCACCAGCCTCAGTTTCGTTCATCAATTCATTAAAAGGAAGAAGGGGTCCCATGTCACGCTCTGATTTTGTTCTCTCTGGTTTTAAAGCAGAGGCCTTTGACTGGACAGTGGAATGTGCCTGTAAAAGAATATTAGCTTACATGTTAAGTTATGATACTATTGCGAATCTGAGCTCTAACAGAATAAATGTGGAAAAGATAATACTTTGGGAGTGATACCTCATGCGTAGCCAGAACTTGGCAAGATAAACTACTATAAAGCAATATACTTGACAAATAAGATCCCAATTCTTAGCATACTTAATAAGTTTAGAAGGTAATATGTTGCGATATTGGCTTCCAAATGATTAGAGTAGAAGGGAAGATTTATTTTACTTGGATTTATCAGGACTGAATAGACATCTATTTAAACTGTTCGGTTGCATCGTTTTGGATTAGGTCATCTCTCCATATACATATGTGTGTTATCTCCTGTGAAGGAAAAATGAGGATTTGGCGATAGAGCAGTATCATCTTTTTTTTAGGGATAATGGCAGAGAAATATACTTTGTACTTTAGTTTGGTATCAATTGTTACTCGCATCTTAATATTGCATCAAGTTGTTACCATGTACTTCTTTTTAGTAGCACCATTAGTTGAAATTTGTCAAAACTAACAATAAAAAAGAACACTTAAAGCAGCATGTGACACAAGTGTGACCTGCATAATTTTCAAAATGACGGAATTATCCTTCTTTCTCTTGTTTGGATGTGAGTTAAAAAAAGTAAAAGGTAACGATTTGTCACAAAATGAAGATTTTTTAGAGGATAGTTTTGTCTTTTGCTTGGTTTTTGACTCCGTTATAGACAGTGCAACTGAAAAAAAGTATAAGGTAACAACCTGTCACCATATAAAGATGACAGTAACAACCGGCAACCAAACTAAAGTACATAATATATTTATCTCATCGTCCCTACGGTTCCAGACAACATGAAACTGCAACCATTAACTACGGATGAAAACGTACTTTACATTGATATTCCTCCATAGTGCTTCTGCCCTCTCTATCTACTCCAAAGACGAACTCTTTCCTACAGTGCGCTTCCTAAGTCAGACAGACGGCCAACTCCATCATCCTTAAGTTTGTATCAACTAGTCCATTATACAAAGACATCCAGTTCGTTGAAGTATGGGTAACAAAGTCAAGTATCCTCTTCCTGCTCCTATCAGCACAACTCAGTCAGGCCTAATGCCCTACTAAATGACATCAGCAATCGAATCCTTTTGCACCATCATCCCCCCTTCCATATTCAGTTTTTCATCTCAACACTCACTAAAAGTTGAATACACTGCAACCATTCAACTCTTTTTTTCAACATGTAACTACTTTGCACACAACAGTGAAGGGAAGGGGACCAAATCAATGGTGAGTTACTGGTTTCGTAGTCATGATCAAACCACCACTAGAGGTTGACTTTATATCATACTAATGCACTCACTCTGAAATAGAATTATATAAACATCCTCTGTTTAGAACTTAGAAGTTGTTTTCACACACATAAACACACAAAAATCCCAACTTATTAATAAATAGTATATCTACAATGATACAAATTAAAATTAGCATCAAGATGAAATTACCTCCCTTGGATCCCCCTTTGAAAGCTTTCCAGGGCACCATGTAACCCGCCTCTTCTGCAGGAACAAACATCAAAACAAAGTATGCATTCCATGAGATAAATATTAACCCAATCCTTGTCTCTTCATTAAAGGCATAAAGTTTATGCAAGGTTTTAAAAGGCTGACACGGGAACCGATGCATTTTCCTTCCGCCTCACGATACGTAAACCTCAATAATAAAAATAATATATTCATATAATCTAGTTCAAACAACACATAATTTCGTAGCAAAGTTACCAAATTCATCAAATTAGGAATTATAAGTCTTAAAAGCATAACATTCATCCATAATGCAGCACCTCCCCCCAATATCTATTTCAATATGAGCATGTCTCTACTCCAATATCTATTACAATCTATCTTCCAATTTACAATATGTCATAAGTGACCATGTCACTATGATTAAAGTATTTTAATTTCAATAATCAGTACAGCTATCATAGAGTTTCCCATTCAACAATTAATACAGCTAACACAACATACAATGATCCATACAGACACTACATAAGTTTATGTCTCATTTTACAGACTGAAAATAAAGAGAAATAAGTTTGAGGTACCCATTTAAGAAAAAGTGAAAACACACAAAAGTCAAGGATACATGGGTAAAAGAAATAAAAGATCAAAATTGCAGTGAAGTATGTATCTATATTCAGCCTTTATCTATTAAACTACAAACCTTCTTAGAAAGATCTTGATTCTCATCTCTATTTGAGTTCAACACCATTGAGCTCAAGTTTTCAATTTTCTTTGCTTGCTCTTGCAACCTCTTTTCACGCTCAGCTTGGGCTTTCTTTTCCTCCTCCAACTCTAACGCTATGCGCTCCCTCTCCAGTTCAGTCTGTCATACAAGTATTAACAAATTTCTGGATGTGCTTACAGTCTTCTCAAATCTAGGCATGATAAACTATACAAATCACAACATCAAACCTGCAATAATGTATTCCTCAGATTGAGAATATCTTCTCCCAGATGTTCTGAATGAGAACCCTACAATAGACACAAAAGATTATAATACGACATTTAAAAAACATTAAACCCTTACAAGTTATTACATGTACTCTATTGTAACAAGGCAAACCTGCAACTTGGCTCGAAGCTCCTCAATTTCTTTCTTTTGACGCTTTAACAAAGCAGCATCCGTTAATATCTAACATCAAAACAAAACAATTTAGAATAACAAATAATAACAATCGACATGCATATATAAACTGATAAACATGTCCAAGTTCCAACATGATGTAGGATAGTCTTAAGAGAGTGAACAAAACCTCATTCACATGAGCACAGTTTGTGACACGTAAAGCTCTGCTTGCAAATTGGAGACTGCTTTTAGTCTCATCAGCATGAATCTGTCAGAAATCGAAGGTAGAGAGGATTTACAAATATATTGAGTATATTTTCTCATTTCTCAACGCAAAAAAGGAAGACAGATAAATGTCCAATCCTGTCATGACACCTCATTTACTAGTGGGGGCGGGGTGCTCATATGATCCCTGAATAATTAACAAGTAGGAATAGTCGAGTAACTTCAAGACCACTACCTGAGCAAGCGTGATATTGCATATGATCGCAGTATTTGCATTTCCACCTAGTGCAGGTTGTAAAATGCGTGTAAGTTTGCTGTCACGGTATGGAACATGACCCCTGCATCAAGTACTAGATAACATCAATAATGATCACAACGAAACAACACTACACATCGGCATAGTAGTATATAACATACCCTTGGCTCTCTGCTCCTTCACTTAATTTCTTAATTACTGTCCCAAGAGTCATTAAACTTTTATTAATGTGGGATCCCTCCTTGAGACGAACACCTTCAGCACCTGTCTTTGCAGCACGCTCTGAACCAGCAAGGTCCACTAAATTCTAAAAATAAGAATATGCAACCAAGATGAGGAAAAATGTGTGTGCCTATGTACAGAGTAAACGGAAATGATAAAATTGAATATCTAACAGACCACAATGAAGACATACCAAAACTGACACACGGACAGCATCACAAGAACTGTTACTATCTTCATCTTCGGCTTTATCACGACTCTCAATAATCTATTCAACTAAAACAGTAAGGTGCTGAACCAAATATAAATAACATAGAGTGAGAAATATGGAACAGTAACTTTACCATTCGGAATATCGTGTGGGATCTGCTACTGTACACATTCATGTTTGTCTCTCCAATATGCCGATGAGCTGACAAAGAGATGATCCTTTAGAATTAAGTAGTTGTCAAAATGTGATCATGAAAAAAACACTATTTAAGCCCTACTGGAAATTTTTCCAGACAGTACAGGAGCAGAAAATGAACAGCATTTTGGGGAAAATAAAAATCATGCTCTAAAACTAGAAAATCTAGGAATAATAAGGTGAGTACATATTCAACTCACATTCCCCAAAGTCCATGAGACTAAGTACTTGTTCAGGCGAAGCAACAATCTCTTCTCGCAAACCAGCAACATAAATGCCCCGCTGACAATAAAAAGAAAATAGTAAAAGCTATCAAATAGGGATGCAACCATATCAATACCATAAGAATGTCAATAAAAATAAAACGTAAGGTACCTCTAGATTTTCATGTATCTGCAGTCTTCGGTGCTCAGGAGCTAGTAAGTCATTTATTTCTTCATTGTATATTTCCATATAAGACATACGCAAGAGAAATTCTCGACCAGCATCCTACAATATGAGAACAAGTTTTCTAAGTTATATATGGCATGAATTCTGACAAACTTAACCAAAAAGTTTACATCAGTGATCGAGAAGTCAACATATGTACAAAACCAGAGTCGTGAGATGCTCAAGGGTACCCACATCCAGACGCAAAAGGACTTGCGATTATGATGTGTAATCAAGGAAGGAAACCTTTAATTTTACATGGATGCCCCGCCAATATAACAGCAAGCTGTCAGTACTCAGTCACCTAATACCTGCCAGTTACTTTAGACATTGATAACTCAAGAGGCCCTCTTTTCTCTCGTTTACCCATTAGCCTGTTAATTTCTTTTCGCCATTAATTAGTATATTCTCAAATCCGAACAGCTCAGTGCTGCCTAAACTGTATTTTTGCCTAACCTGGACAGCTCCATTCTATCATTGATTACAAAAAGACATGATGATGACAATTACCTCTTGTAAGATGCTGAACAGATCGCGCACAGCGAGGGGAATGACCCCAGGCTCTGTGGGCGAGCCTCGCATTGTATGTGTCTTCCCACTGTTGGTTTGGCCATAAGCAAAAACCGTGCCTTTGAAAAAAGAAAAGAAAGTCACCATCTTTACACAGTTGCAGCTCAATTTTGAAATTCAAACCCAAAACAGAATGTACCATTGAATCCACGAACAGCGGCGGCAACAATGTCTCTGGTACAGTATTGATAAACCTCCAAGGTCTTGCAATCGTCGCCAAAAATCCGATCTTGAAATGAAGAAATGCGAAAACAAACAGAGAATTGTAAACCCTAGAAAGCTATATATGTATATGGAGAATTGCGGAGAAGAGTTGAGGGGTACCAAATTCGAACTTGGGCGAGTGGTTGACGGTGGAGATTGAGTTGCCTGAGAGCCTCCAGGGGCTTGTCTTGGCGTCCTCCGGCGAGAGTGGCCGCGCTCGGACACTGACGTGTATCCGCTCCATTTCTTACTCACTCTACTTCTTGCCAGACAAACAAAAATTAAAAATGCACACTATTTCGAATCATTTTTATTTCCCGCCTGGAAGAGGTATACGAGCTACATGTACGAAAATGCCCCCTTCATTTATTTTCTAGTGGTCTTACTTTTAGAGGATCTGAAATGGTCGGTGCGGAGCCGTTGTTTTAGTGTCATCACTGCCCCTGCAACGGCTCTTGTAACGGTTTGCCGACGCATGCTCGTCTCAGACCAGGTCGTCGCAGCCCGTCACCTCATGAACATGCAACGACGTGATGAGCCGGTTCAGCCCCAACGGCTAGTCGACGGGCCAACAGCGAGACAATGCATGGCAGCGGCAGTTTCAAAAAAAAAACTAAAATTTTCTTATAAGTACACTTTAACCTAATAATATATTTAAGAAATAATTATAAAATAAAATTAATAAAATAAAATAATCAATTAAAAAATTAAATTAATAGTTATTAAAAATACTAACTTAAACTAATCAAAATTAATCTAATCTAAATCATTAACCCATTTACTTAAACCTAACACATCTACACCATATACACGCTCTTCATCATCGAGTTTCATCATCTTCTCCCACACGAACTAACAGCGATGACAAGAACCACGGCGGCGACACGACTAGGCGAAAGGTTGAAGACGGTGGTGCTCATTATCTCTCGTTGTCGGTGCCGACTGTTCATCTTCCCCTCTTGCCCACGCCGAACTTCACTGTCCAGATCTGGTACGTCGCGCCTCAGGTCTGAACTCGTCCCGTGCTCGCCGGTCACGAACCAAGCTCGTTCGTTCTCGCATGTGCTCGCCAGAGAAGACGACGACCTTCCTTCAATTTTCCAAATTTCATCTCCAAATCTCTACGAGTTCTCGAAGCTTAGATGGGACGAACGAGGTAAAGGGGGCAAAAGGAATCGGACTAGAAATTGCTCAAAATGATTTTGTCGATTTGAATTGGACAAGCGGAAGGTGAAAATTCAGATCTGATTTTGTCAATGTGAATCAATAAAAGAGGAAGGTGAAGAATCAGATCTGAAATTGAAAAAACATAATTTTTTAAAAGAGGAAGGTGAAGAATCAGATCTGAGTTTTTTATTTGGAGAATTAAAGAAAAAATAAATATATAAATAAAAATTATAAAAAAAGAATAAAAGAATAATAATGAATAAAAAATGTAATAAATTAATTCAATATAAAAATAAAATAATTAATTATATAAAATAAATGAATTTTCTAAATAATTAATTACTATTATTTTAATAATTAATTAAAATATTAATGATATATAAAAATAATTATATATATATGTGAAATAATTAAATTTATTAAAATTTAAAAAATTAAAATAATTAATAATTAATAAATTAATTAATGATTTTGTTAATAATTAATTAAAATATTAATGAAATTAAATCTAGTGAAAGGGTAAAACAGTCTTTTTACATTTAAGTCAAAAGTCAATTAAAATGATAAAGGGTAAAATGGTCTTTTCACTTTGGTCTGTTAATTTTTTAACCCCATTAACCTAAATCGTTTGTGGACGAAACATTTGGGTACCAAATTGGAAAAAAAATCATAAGGACACCATATCGTTCGTGGATGAAACATTTGCGTACCAAATCGTAAATAACCCTAATTATAATATTGTTATTTGCAAAGTCAACAAGTTTTTTGTTTTTAATAGTTAGGACCGTAATAGTTACCCATCTTTTCTTACTTCAATACAACATACACAAGAAATTATATACATATTATAATTTTTAATTAAAGGCTGGTCACAATTTTTCTGCCACCACTCACTATGATTTATTTGTTTTTGAAAAAATAGAAGCATAATAAAAAGGAATAATTGTTATATACAAAGGTTAGATATTTTATTTTCGTGATTTCATGTGCTTTATTTCTCCATAAGCTCTCTCGTTTTCTCTAGCCTTAACCCTAGTCATCATGTTGTTGCCGACTACCTCGTCTACCGCACCACCGCCCACCCCACCAATGGTCACCACCTCGCCTCCACCAATGATGATCACCTCGTCATCTAGGCTCATCATGCCCTTGTGTCCCTCTTCGGAGATCATCTGGTCGCTTAAAGCGAGGAGGAAGAGGCACTGAAAGCAAACTCTTCTTCTCTCCCTTCGATGTCGTTAAACTATGTGGACTCATCGTCCCCGATGAACTCCGGTGTGGTTGTCTTATCTCCTTTTCGCACCTTTTTGGCGTCTTTTTCGGCCAAACCGAAGAGGGGTCTCCCATCTAGGGTTTTACCTTAGGCCCCACCACCACCGCCCTGCCGACGAGCGATCCTTTGCCTCAATATGGTTTTGTTTCCATGAGGATGTAAGGGTCATTCACTGCTATAGGCTTTGGCGTTCTTACCATTGCATCTAGCTTGGCCTGCTCCATCAATCATGGCGTCGCCTCTAATCGATACTATGGCGTTTCTAGGGGACTTTCCTCCGGTTCCTTTCGACCCACAGCCCCACGGGTGGTGCCATCATCCATGGCCACCCTCCAAGATAGGTTCTCGGTTTGCTCCATCACGGAAGAGGTAGACATCGAGATTGTGGTCTCGTTCACTCCGTTGGAGCCCACAATTCTTGCATTCCAAAGCTTTGCCATGGTCGGGAAACTCCTAATGTCATGATCTCCGCAGAAGGGCTTCATGCTAAGGATCATCACTAGGGAATGGGGACGGTCGACGTAGGGGCTTGCGATTAAGGACCTCAAACTGAGAGTTTACGCCTTCTACTTTTAGTCACATGAGGCCCGGGTTTGGGTTCGTAAGAATGAGCCATGGTGATTTGATGGATACCCACTACTGCTCGAGGACATTGATCCAATGGTAACTGATCTCCCTAAACTAGATCGTCTACAACCTTGGGTCCATGCTAAGGATCTTCCACCATTGGTTCGGACCCGGTCAATCGAAGAGACCATTGGAGCTCCATTAGGGGGAATGCATGGACGTTCCATGTGATCAATGAGGCTCTTGTCTAGGAGGAGCGGTGAGGGTGCGGTTCTGGATGGCCCTTGATTGACCACTGCGTAGGTCAATGCTCCTATGATTTTGGGAATTCCCAGAACCAATTAGGAAACACCTGACCTACGATAAATTACCCACATTCTACTACAACTGTGATCGGATTGGTCATGTGGCACGGGATTGTGACCGAGAGGTGCCAGGGGTACTCCGATTTGATAAATTACTCATAGAATTCAAACCGGATACCTGGGGACAAAATTATTCTACTAATTGGGAGACTGAGGCACATAAGTCATCTATTCCACCAGAATTTCCTCCCTCGACATCGAACACTATACATGAGCAGGCCCGGCCCGTCCACTTGGCGGGCTAGGCAAAGGCCTAAGGCCACCATTAGAGGGAAGGCCACATATTCGAAAAACTTGGACGATCAATAAAGCCCATTAAAAATCTGATGAGTAAATCAAAGCCCTAAACTTGTCTTCTTCGAAGTATGTCGTACACGTCATATATTTTCCCAACCAATTTTCACTTTCTCAAAGCCATCGTTTCTTCTTCCCAAAACCATCTTTTGCTCTTCCCAAAACAGCAAATCTTCTTAGTTCCTAGATAATGATTATGCCTTTCTCTCTTTTCAAACCAAATCAGCATGCAGAAGATGTATAAATAAGGGTATGGTATTTGGTTTAGATTATCAATTCTTCATTGCGATTTATAGTCTACGGTAGCGGTTGGAGCTCCTCATGATTTATGGTATTGCTATTTTTGTAGTAGGAGAAAGCAACAAGGTCACTCATCTGGAATTCAATTTATTGTCTTTGTTCATGAGGTGTGACTGTTGATTATCTTAATTTTCATTTGTAGTTGTTGATTTTGTGTAATGGTGAATTTGGGGATTTTGATTTTTGAACACTTTATTTTGTTTCTGTAATTCAATATGCTTGTAAGCTTTAAGTTCAAAAGAAGTGCTTATTTTCAGAAATAAAGACTCACCATTTCTCATTGTCATAATCATGCATATAAATCTTTGGTTTTGTGACAAGGGTGTAACCTTGTTTGCATATTCTGTTTCATACTCATTATTATCATTCGATCATGATTAAAATTGGGTTAGCAATGTAACTATGTTAAAATAAAAATCCCCCAAAATTGATTATTTTGCTTGATTCACTATCAATTCTGATTATGATGAGTAACACCATTGGTTTGAGGAAGCAGTGTTTTTTTTTGTTGCTCAAAGTACAACCTATTATCACTACTAAACATAGCAAATGAATCATGTCGATTTTTAAGGTTTAGGTAAGGTGTCAATGTTAGTGTATGTCTTGTAGGCAATACATACTAACTAATGGATGGTGTTAGAAGCAGGTTTCTGTTGCAGAATCAATTAATCTTTGTACTAAAAACCTACCAAGACTTTCTTGGAGGAACGAGGGATGCCCATCTCCTTGCAGGATATGTTATGTTGCTTTTGTTCCCGATACTTTGAGGACTCCGCCCACCTCTTCCTCCATTGTGAGTACTCTTGGTCGTTATGGTCTAGACTTTATGCTTGGTGGGTTATTACCTGGGTCACTCCTTCAGACTGTATTTCCTCTATCTCCACTTGGAGAGGCATAGGTAGACGACGTTGGTGGAGATCTTGGGTTAAGGTTGCCTATCTATGTTTCTGGCACATTTGGCTTCAGCGCAACTCTGCTATCTTCAGGCACCAATTGGAACCTCTGGATGCTGTTTTTTCCAAACTCCAGCTCCAAAGTTTCAGTATTTGCAGAATGTCAGGAGATCTATTGGAGGATGTCAGTCTTAGCACTTGGTTGACTTCGCCTCATGCTTGCCTTGCCCTGTCTGGCACCGGCTGACTAGTCTTTTTTCCAGCTTTTTCTTTGGGTTCTGACCCGTTGTGTCTGTTGGTTTGGCAGTGTTTTCAGCGGGGATTATACCTTCCAGGTTTCGCCTGTTTCTTACTGAGGTCCGCGCGAGTGCTCATCCGGGGGAACGCTCAGGGTCGATCTACTCTTGGAGTGGATGGGCACAGATTACTTAGTCTTTCTGAGACCAGAGGATCCACCTGTTCACCTTGAGGCATTGTTCGTTGGTCTCGGTGAGACGCCTGTTTAGGTTTTTAATCTCTTCTGTGAACACTGTTTTTCTCATTTATCTTGTTATGGTTTTTCCTCTCTATGTTTATTTGTCGTTTTGGAGGTTATTTGGGATTTTTTTCCCACAGCTTTGTAATACATTATTCCAAAGCTTATGAATAAAACCATCATTTATCAAAAAAAAATACTTATGGGTGAAGATAGCCACAAAAGGTGAACAAAAACCATGAATATCAGTTTCCTTGCTTTTGTTTTGTATATGTACGGTTGGGTTGCACCTAACATTGAATCTTTCTGTACAGGTAAATTATAAACAAGCAGATGGGCCACAAAAATGTGATATGGTAATAGTATGTTAAGGATACTCTGTTAGTGATCTGCAAACCCTTTGTTAATAAGCTACAATGATACTAATTACTGATTTAGTCATACATTATTTTACGTGTAAGTACAATACAAGATTGTTGACCATATTTGGATTATGTTTTCCTTTCTAAATTTACAAATTGCATCAAGAATAACAGAACTTATGCAAATCCCAATCGTATATAATTAGCAATTTTGTGGGGATTAATTTTCTTTCTATTAAAAGGCCATTTTTCAATTTTCGCCTAAGGCCACCATATTGAAAGGTCCGGCCCTGTACATGAGGACCCCTCACCTCGAGGGAGAGGCCCGATAATAACCCCGAACACTTTACCTATTTCGTGGGGCAGAGTGGAAGGAGTCTGAGAGCGAATAAAGGACCCTCGGGAGGAGGGTCAATGCTCGACGGATGGGTCGACCTGCACTTTATGGGCTGCCCCATCTGGGGCGTTGGGTACGAAAAAATGTCGATTGAAAAATCTTGAGAAGATCAAACGAGGGCTGGTAAGCAGCCTCACCAAGAGTAGTGATAGACAACAAAGGCTTCAGGGACCGTGCTCGGAGGGGTCCCTGGTAAAAGCTTGTCCTCTCCTTGGTACTGTTGAGATCAAGTCTGGTCGTTCTCCTCACGACGAAAAGTGTCCCCCATAGGATCAAGCAGCGTTTAGGCACCACGTTGAGCGGTTCTCGACATTATCGAATTTTAGTTTCTTTCTTGTTTTTAAAAAGTCGTATGTGACACCGATGATCTATCATAGAGTTTGTTAAAATAAACCTTCTTAGGACCCATTCTCTTTACCGACTCTTTTTTCAATATTAATAAAATATTACCTTTCGTTAAAGAAAAAAGTTAGATATTTTAATTATTTAATAACTAATCAACCAAATATATATTATGCACAAATCTCTTTTAAAATATTAAAGTTAAACAATTTATTTTTTTCTTGAACTAATTATTAGTTGAGATTTCAAACATGACCTCAATTTTTTTCTTGCATTTTTTTTGAAAATTTGAAATTAAGTATTGTCTTTATTTTGAACTTGTAGAAAATAAGACATTAAAACATATTTGACCTCGTAAAGCCTTTAAAAAATTAAAATTTATTTTATTATTAATTATGACGTTGTAGATATATTTTTTGAAAGTTTACTTAAGGTCTTCAATTTGAAGACGGCCCTGGCCCATAAGGGTTGTTTGAGAGAACTCATTGCAATAATTGCATTACAATTATGTATCTTATCTCGACAAACTCAATCCAATTCCAAAAAACACACTTCCACATAACTTATTTTTTTTTGAAATTCAGCACAATCAGTAGGCTACCATCTCGTTACAAACAGACAATTCCTATAATGGTTGTAAAAGTCCCCGCCTAGGCCCCAAAATATGCAAAAACGCCTGACTCACCGTCCTGCCTAGGCCCCAAAATCTGAAAATCACCTAACTTTCTATCCTAGCTGATTAGTCGGAAACTTGAGACTCTGGTTTGTGAAATTTGACATTTGCAAAAGAGATGAAAAAGTGAGAGAGACAATATGTTTGTAATGATCTTGAATTTTTTGATAAAAAGAGTATGACATGTGTCCCTCTTTGGTGGTTTATTATTATGATTTAGAGTTTGATTAAAATAAGGGTTAAATATCGAAACTTACTCTTAAATATTGATCACAAACACTACACTACCCACGTTTTCAAAATGAACACTATACTACCTTAAGTATTGGTCACGCGATTTTGTTAGTAAAAATGACGGAATTTTCCATTCCGTTAGTCATATGACCTCAAGTGTCATATAATGGATGGTAAAATGACGTTTCCCCTTAATTATTTGACCTCTATACATTTTATAAGGAACACTAACGAGGGTACAATGGTGATGTTCCTTATAAAATGTGTAGATGTCATATAATTAAGGGGAAACTTCATTTTACCATCCATTATATGACACTTGAGGTCATATGACTAACAAAATGTAAAATTCCGTCCATTTTTACTAACAAAATCGCGTGACCAATACTTAAGGTAGTGTAGTGTTCATTTTAAAAATGTGGGTAGTGTAGTGTTCGTGATCAATACTTAAGAGTAAGTTTCGATATTTAACCCTTAAAATAAAGAGTAAAATCAAAATGAGAGCATTATTTGGTTTAGTTTTTTATAGGGTTATTTACTTATTTTCATCTCACTACCCTAACTATGTGGGTTTTTTCATCTCACTAACATTACTATTTTTCGTGGCACCCCACTACCCTAGAATACATTGTTTCCACTTTTATACCCGCCGTAAACTTTTCATCCATTTTTGGATGAAACACTTAAAAAGTCCATAATACCCCTCACTAACAATCAAAATTTCAAAAGCATACCATTGGTTTTCAAAATTTCTTTTCAAAAATTAGTTTTTAATGTCACAAAAGTGCATTCTAGGGTAGTAAGGGGCCACAACACTGCATTTTAGGGTAGTGAGGTGGCACAAAAAAATAGTTAGGGTATGAATGTGATTAAAAAAATGCATTTTAGGGTAGTGATGTGCCACAAAAAATAGTAAGGGTAGTGAGATGAAAAAGAACACATAGTTAGGGTAATGAGATGAAAATAACCCTTTTTATATTATAAAAATCTAGTTTATATTTTGCATTTTTTTATTATATCTATGTAATATATATATTTATTAATAATTGTAGAAGTGAGAAAATATTCTCTTCAACTTGATTTGATTAGAGATATGATACTGGAAATTTGATAAACTATGCTTCAAAACATGCCATATTTTTTTAGGATGCTTCAATAGTTTAAAATTTGAAAACTATGATTTTTAATATATTTTTGGACAAAAATAACCTTATTAGAATTTAACCAAACTTCTTAAATAAACTCTTTTATTTCTTTCTTCCTTCCTCTTTCGTAGGGTGCTCTCATCTCCCTTCTCCCAGTTGCCCAATTATAAGATCACGTACATATACATATGATTAAAGAGAAAATTGTTTATATTTATGATTTATCTATTTTCTCCATAAAACTAATGAGGATTGAGAACCATATTGAATCAACACCAAAATTGGTAACCCTTGAATCAAAAGCCATTTTTGGTGGTTAAATTGCTATAGACCAAATTGTGATTACCCATCTTGCTAAATCAACTGACCCAAGTCAGGTTTCTCAGACTTCCCCGTAATTTTTTTGACAACCAAACAGACTCTTTTTTATTTATTTTTGATCAGCGAAAGCATATATTAAATTACCCTCTCCTGAGGAAGAAAAAGGTTACAAACAAAAAACAATATATCTACAGATTGCAGGCGGAAGTATAGAAAACAAAAGCAAAGCAGTAAATAGGGATGAGTACGCAGACCCAGAAGTGAAAGGGTACACAGACCCTGAGTGAATGGGTACGCAGACCCTGAGTGATTGGGTACGCGGACCCTGAGTGATTGGGTACGCAGACCCTGAGTAAATGTGAATGGGTACGCCGACCCTGAGTGAATGTGAATGGGTACGCCGACCCAAAGTGAATGAGAATGGGTACGCAGACCCTGAGTGAATGGGTACGCCGACCCAGAGTGAATGTGAATGGGTACGCCGACCCTAAGTGCATGAGAATGGGTACGCAGACCCAGAGAGAAAGGGTACGCAGACCCAGAGAGAGTGGGTACACAGACCCAAAGAGAAAGGGGGTACGCAGACCCTGAGAGAGTGGGTACGCAGACCCTGAGTGAAAGGGGGTACGCAGACCCAAAAGTGAATGGGTACGCAGACCCAGAAGTGCAAGGGTACGCAGACCCTGAAGAGAGTGGGTACGCAGACCCTGAAAAGTGAAGGGGTACGCAGACCCGGGAAAGAAAAAAGACGGCTTAAAAAGGAGACTCACACCCAAATAAAGCCACCATGAAGCACATGAAAAGGTCATGACGACAACCGGAGACGAAACTAGAAACACAACTAATCCGAGCTAGGAAACGCCTCCCACGAAGGATCTGGACGACGACACCCGATAGCCACCACGAAGTAGTCAGGAAAAAAGCCAAGCAAAAAGAAGGGACCAACCCAGAAGCCCAACTGCCGGCCCAACTAGAAACAGACCCGACAGGCCCAACTGAACCAGACCCTGCCCAGGTCCAACCAGCCCACTTCAGGATCCGGCCCGCTAAGGAACTCGGCCCACTTAACTAAACCTGGCCCAGGGCTCAAAACAGCCACATATCTGAACCCGGCCCAAGGCCCAAAAAACCCTACCCGAGAAGCAGACCCGACCAGCAAGCGGACCCGACCAGAACGACGCCGTCAGCCACGAACGATGGGATGGCGAGCTCCGGCAGAAACTGGAGCAGAACCCGGCCAAACCACGATGTCCCGACCTGAAGAGGACGAGGTAGCACCACCTCCCTCCGGCTAGCGCAACTGGTGCGAGATCGGCGACGAGCAGAGGAATAGGCGCGAGACTGGCGACGAGCAGAGGAACCGGTGACGAGCAGAGCGGCACGAACCAGAGGTTAAAGTGAAGCTCAAACTTCTTCACCAGAGACGGAGCAAAAGGGCAGGAGGAAGAAGAACGGAGAGGGGAGAGCAGATCTGAAAGCCACGTCGGAGAGGGTCCACGGCTCATGCGAGCTGACGAGAAGGGGAAAACGGGAAAGAAGGCAGAGAACGGGACAGGGAGGGAAGAAGGAGAGAGGGGAAGGTAAGGAAGGAGAGGAGGTCACCACCGACACCCACCATGGCCGGAGCCGGTGGAGACGAAGGATACGAGGCTGGCGGCTAGGGTTTCAGAGGGAGGGGTAGAGAGAGTTTGAAGAAGAAGATGTTAAGTTATAATTATTATGATTTTAACCAAACAGACTCTTAAGGTCATAAAACGAGAAAAAAAACCTTAACGGATGATCAGAAATGGAAAAGGGTTTGGAGAACTAACTTCATTGGCTTCACGGGATGAATCAGAAGGGTGCGAGAAAGATCTCAAGAGACAAGGTGAGGGTTCATCCATTTTCGCTCTACAACAGTAAAAGCAAACAATGCGTATAAAGCCTAAGAAAAAGAGAAACACTTAACTAGTAGGGAAACAATGGGTTAGGTGACGCAAATCAATAATTGCAGAGCAAAAAAATTGACGCTCCCGAGAATTACATATTGCTGCCAAGAACCATGATGTCCCTTTGAAAGGATGACTTTTATACATGTGCATGCAATTCTGTAACATAGAAAGGGAAGGAAAGCATTCAACTTTTCTATTTATATATTGTTGAGCATGGAATAGATACTTAATAAACATGTAAGAAAAGAGTTATAGGGACAACGACGCAACTAACTTGGTTTAATTTGTCTCATATCCATACCAACAAAGAGGTAATGTAAGAGTATTTACATAAACCAGAAAAATGACTTGTCTCACTTCTATATGGCACCGTGGTTGTGGAAGTGCAAAACCACGTACAAGACAGTATATATGTTCCTTAGTGCGTGAAACAAGACTTATAATTGGGTTATGGGGAGAAGGAAGATGAGACCACCCGCTAACACCTACGGGAGAAGAAGAAAGGAATAAAATAAATAAAAAGGATTTGATTAAGAAGTTTGGTTCAATTCCAATAAGGGTATTTTTGTCCAAAAAATCATTAAAAGCATATATTTCCAATTTTAAGTTATTGAAGCATATTAAAAAATATATGGCATGTTTTGGAGCATAATTTATCAATTTTCCCTATGATACACCTATTTATACATAAGTATAGAGGCTTTCTAACTACCCCATTAATAAAGGGTTCATTAATGGGGACTTATCAACTACCCATTATTTATTACACTCCCCCGCAAGCTGAGGCATAGATATTAATCATGCACAGCTTGTTACAAAGATAATCAACCCGAGTATCCGGAAGTGCTTTCGTAAACAAGTCCCCTAATTGATCTCCGGTCTTTACATATGCGGTGGTAATCAAATTTTGCTGAAGTTTTTCACGGACAAAATGACAGTCTATCTCAATATGCTTGGTTCACTCATGAAACACTGGATTTGAGGCAATATGAAGCAACTTGATTATCACACCATAATTTTGCGGGCATGGAGACTTTGAGACCATGTTCAGAAAGGAGTTGGTAGATCCACATTATTTCACTTACATACTGGGTCATGGCTCTGTATTTTGATTCAGGACTAGAGCGAGAAACGACAATTTGTTTCTTGCTTTTCCAAGAGACTAAGTTCCCTCCTACGAACACACAATATCCTGAAGTGGATCGACGATCAATCTTGCATTCTGCCCAGTCTGCATCTGTAAAACACTCTATATGAGTATGACCATGGTTCTGATAGAGTATACCTTGTATAAGTGCTCCTTTTAGATAAGCCATGATATGTTCGAGGGCGGTCCAATGCTCAACTGTAGGGGAAGACATAAAGTGACTTAAAATGCTCACTGAGTATGCAATATCAGGTCGGGTTACCGTAAGATAGTTCAGTTTTCCCACAATTCTTCTATACCTTTCTGGATTCTCAAATAATTCTCCTTTCATGAGTTGCGTATTCTGAGGCATTAGGGCAGAACATGGTTTGACTCCTAACTTCTCAGTTTCCGTTAACAAGTCCATCACATATATTTCTCTGAGATAAGAAAATCCCCTTCTTGCTTCTTGATACTTCTACTCCCAAAAAGTACTTCAAGTTTCCCAAATCTTTGGTACTGGATTGACTGTGGAGAAACGACTTCAAAGAAGAGATGTCCACCTTATCGCTGCCTGTGATAACAATGTCATCCATATATACCACTAGAAGAATAACACCTGCTGGAGAGCTTCTGTAAAATATAGAATGATCGGACTTGCGCTTGTTCATTCCAAACTTTTCAATTGCTTGACTAAATTTTCCAAACCAAGCTCGAGACTCTGTTTGAGTCCATATAATGACTTCTGGAGATGACATACCAGTCCACACACTCCCCCTGAGCAACATAACCTGGAGGTTGCTCCATATAGACTTCCTCGTGCAAGTCCCTGTGTAAGAAGGCATTTTTGATATCTAATTGGTGTAAGGACCAATCATAAGTTGCTGCCAAGGAGATAAATAATCGCACATAAGTCAGTTTAGCAACGGGAGAGAAAGTATCAGAGTAATCCACACCATAAGTTTGGGCATAGCCTTTTGCCACGAGTCGAGCCTTAAGACGTGCTACAGAGCCATCAAAGTTGAATTTAGTAGCAAATACCCACTTACAACCAATAGCCTATTTCCTAGGAGGCAGCGGAACCAATCGCCAAGTACCATTAGCATCCAATGCACTCATCTCTTCTGTCATTGCTGAACACCAACCAGGATGGGATAAAGCCTCGTGAAGAGTTTTAGGAACCGAGATTGAATCAAGAGAGGCAATAAAGGAACACGACATAGGAGACAACTGATCATATGACACAAAAGAAGAGATAGGATACGTACATTGTCGTTTACCTTTACGGAGGGTGATGGGGAGATCATCATCAAGATCTGTTGGCGAAGAGGAACTCGAATCCGGACATGTAGCGGGAGGGGCTTGAGTAACGAGAGGTGCCTGTGTAGAGGGGCCTGTCGACGGGAATAAATGTATCGGATTGGCAGTGACGACGGTGGTGGTGGTGGATTCAGAATAATATGCATATATGGTATTGGCATAGTGGTAGGTGAAGGTACAAGCAGTTCTCGATGAGAGATGTGGTAAACTAACAAGTCATCGTTCCCCCCCTGTCTTGGAGTCAGAGGAATTGCCGAATAAAAGAAAGGACAATGCTCCATAAAAGTGACATCAATGGAGACAAGATATCGGTGGAGATCTGGACAATAAGAACAATATCCTTTCTCTAACTGAGAGTACTCAAAGAAAACACACTTGACCGATTTTGGATCCAGTTTTGTACGACTAGGGCGAACATCATGAACAAAACATGTACTTCCAAAGATACGAGGAGTAATAGGAAAAAGAGGTTTTGTGGGGAATAAGACTTGATATGGGATGTTACCTTGAAGGACAGACGAAGACATACGATTAAGGAGAAAACACGCAGTGGAGACAAAACCATGAGTCATGTGGATTTCTAAACATTTTTCGGTCGAGGAACCCTCGGAAGAAAACAAAGGAACACCGGCGAGTCATTTCGAGGTATCTACCGACTCGGGCAAGCGCACTCGTGAAGATACGCTTGGGAAGGACAGTGAATGCATAACGGGTGCTACTTGCGACTGCCGAACGGCGTACAAGCGGCTTATTGGTCAGAAGGCGGTCAAAGCCGCGAAGCTCAGAGGAAAAGGCATTGTAGCATCCAAGAAGTAGTTTGTGGAAAGTGTTCAGTAGGCCCATTTAGCGGCAGAAAGAGCAAACACAACGGCGGAAAAAGGAAACACAGCGAAACTAAAGCTCTTGGCCTTCGATCGTTGGGTGCAAGAGGAAGCGAGGGACAAGTGGGCCATGACCCCCACCGAGGAAGAGATGGTTTTGGTGTTATGGTGGCTACATGATGCCCGTCCGGAGACAAAACCATGACAAAATTATTTTGGCACATGAGTCTGAAATAAAAGGGCTCTCGCAGTTTCAAGATGTCTATTTTTTCTATTCATCAACACCATTTTGAGAAGGAGTGTCAACACAAGAAGATTCATGAAGGATACCATTCTGAGCCATGTAAGTAGTGAATGGCTCAGAAAAATATTCTTTTGCATTGTCACTTCTCAAGATACGAACTTTAGTTCCAAACTGCATTTGTATTTCAGCACAAAAAGCAGTAAAATGAAAAAAATAACTCAGAACAGTTTTTCATGAAATAAAGCCATGTAGTTCGGGAAAAATCATCCACAAAGGAGACAAAATATTGAACCCCAGTTTTAGACACCATGAGTGAAGGACCCCAAACATCAGAGTGAACTAATTCAAAAGGGGAACAAACTCTTTTCTTGACTCTAGGAGTAAAAGGGAGACGATGATGTTTAGCAAACCGACATGCTTCACAATCGAAAGATTGTACCTTTTCAAACTAGGGATAGAGGCGCTTCAGAACCAGAAGTGATGGGTGGCCGGAACGACAGTGAGCTTCAAGAAAGGTTAGGGAGGCTGAACAAGCGATTGGTGGTGCGGGTCTTTAGGTATCCATAATATAAAGCTCCTCTGATACATGTCATTTGCCAATAATACGCTTCGTCAAAAGATCCTGAAACAAACAATGATCAGGGTAAAATGAGACACAACAATTGAGGGCCCGAGTTATTTTACTGATGGACATCAGATTAAAAGAAAATCAAGGCAAACTTAAGACATATGGTAAGGAAATTGACGGTGTAAGGTGGGCTATCCCAGAACCGAGAACCGGACACTCAGGCCCATCAGCTAATGTTACAGAAGAACACGAAGAATGAGGCTCATTAGTGTTAAGTAATTTAGGTTAACTATCATGTGATCTGTGGCACCAGAATCAAGGACCCATTGGGAAGAGGATGGTGATGAAATGGAACACATAGGTAGATTACCTGACTCGGCGGCAGAGGCGATAGAGCGAGATGAGTGCATGAGTGTGTCCTGGTATTGACGAAATTGATCATACTCAACAACAGATAGAATGATTGTTCGATTACCAACTGATCGTGGTTCTCGATTCCAATGCCCAAGGTTACTTTCCATCATAACAGAACTCTTGGTCTCTGGATAAAATTGGCAGCGAAGGCAAAACTCGGGTAAAACTGGCAGCGGAGGCAAAACTGAAGAACTTTTTTTTTAGAAGTCAGACGGCGGCGCATAGAGCTCACGCGCGGCGGCAGGTGGCGGCGCGTGGGGCACACACGCGGCTGTGGGCAGCGGAAAAAAATCCCAGAAACTCCTGAAACGTCCGAAACTTACTGCAGAAGCTTCACTTGCCGGAGGTGAGAAAAAAATGCACAATACCTTGTAAATCGGGAATAACAAGTTCAAAAACTCCAGAAACTTATACCGGCGAGTGAGACTTCGGTGGTGGTTGGACGGGGCTGAAATTTCAGATGTATGCTTCCTGGAACCTACTCTATCTTATGGAACGGGAGGTGAGAAACAAATCACGTCGGAAAGACACCAAACTGCACACTTGGGCAATGTAACCTTGTGCACACCGGGGCACAAATAAAGGCTCGCTCCAGCCACTCCTTAAACTCCCATAGCTGATAATCACAGCTCTGATACCATGTAGAAGTGAGAAAATGTTCTATTCAACTTGATTTGATTAGTGATATGATACACCAATTTATACACAAATATAGAGGCTTTCTAACTACCCCATTAATGAAGAGTTCATTAATAGGGACTTATCAACTACCTATTATTTATTATAATAATTAAAAATATTAAAATATGTATATATCCGTCTAGGCCCCGACTAACCCCCGCATAACGTCTAGGGGTCCTCATCGCCGATTAACGCCTAACGTATTTTACAACCTTGTCTATAAATAATCATCCAAAATTGTATTACACCATAAAAAAAATCTCAAATAACCTCCTCCCACAATTTTATTTGGGTCATAACCTTTACCTTTTTACCTTCTATTTATCTTTATTTTAAAACCAAACCGCCAAAAACACAAATTTACCCTTAATCCATAATTTTCAACCATAACTCATAAAGTCTCAATTCGCAACTTCAACTCACATCTCTCTCTTTTTCTCTCTTCAACTTTTTTCTTCACGAAGCCATTGTCGAGCTCCCCACACTCTTTCTTCTCTAAGATGTGTGTTTAGAACACATATCAGTCAAATTTTATATAGTAACTTTGATAGAGGTGAGTTAGATTGCAAATATACCTAAGGTTGGAGCCATTGTTGAATAGAGTAGTTATAGGTCTCGACTGACTATGGGGTCTCGATCGTGACCCTGAAAATTTTCAAATTTAAATTTCCCTTATTTTTCGAGAGTAGATTTGGTGGATCGACTACAAGTACACCAATCACAAATTTTTCTTGGATTGATCGATCCACCAAGTTTTATGGTCGATCGACCAGATATATTTGGTGGAATACCAAGAAGGCTATTGAGCAAAATAAAACAGCAACGAGGTTAGAAATCAAAATTCATTGTCAAGAAGGCTAATAAAGTAGTCCGGATATCGGGTCTCCGTCGGGTTAGGGTTATCTTGCCATCCCTAGTATAAATAAGAAATATCATGTACAACAATGTTCTTAGAACCATTCGGTGACAATAATGTCATTCCGGTAAGCAGTATAGTTTTTTTAGCCTCAAACAGTACAATTTGCTGCTACGGCCACAACAAGGCAGAATATACACAAGCTTGCAAAAAAAAACCTCAAGAAATTTTTACACTCCGATACAAGCTCACAATGTCGGCCCAATGATTATCGGGGCCTGAAGCGAGAATTTGATCGATAACTTTTTTTCTTATGAAAGAATATAATATGAAAATAAATGAATTTTCTCATATAAAAAATGTATTAGATTATATTGAGCAAATGAGTTTCAACATTTACTTATAACACTAAAAAAATAATCTAAAATGGATGTTGGATATTAGTTTTTAACAAGACACCCTGGATGGATAAGATTTGTTGTTTAGAATTCTATATAAAAATATAAATATTTAAGAAGTTACATTTATCCCCCGATAAAATATATTCATGTCATGTTCGGACGTGATAAGTTCAAGATAGTTATAAAAAAATGCACTAAATCATCTAGAATTATGTGGCGTCATGTATGGCTAGCTATTGTCATTATATTCTGGAAATTTCCAAACTTAAAATAATTTTTAAGTACTAAATATGAATTTTAACTATGATCAATCAAATATAATAAAAAATGAGAAACCCGTTAGAACTTAGAATAACGGTGCAAGGTAGTAGGTAGGTGAGAATTTTCAAGAACTATGAGTATTCGGTACTGAAACCCACCATTTAACCGGCAAAACAAAATAGGACAAGCTCAACACATTCTCCTGTTTACCTCAGGATCTATGTCTTTATCTCATTGTTGTTGTTCTCTAACAATTAAAGACGCTTATAAACAAACTCATGTTTATTGATCCTTTTAATTTTGAACCATAATTAAATCATCATTCATGTTCACGACCTCTAGTCTTTGCTCTTCGTTAAGCATCCACATCTCAACGATTGGGAAGCGTCTTCATCTCCATCTCCAATGAGTGAATCTTCCTAGAGTTTGGACATTACAACTTCATGTGATATGTGTATGAAGTCAACTCTACTAATTGTTCCCCTTTGTTGGGTTGAACTCTAGTTCTCTTCAAGTGTCGAAAATTTAGGTATGAGCCTTGTATCTGTTTGGTTTTGAGGGGTCTTTGTTGACCTTCTCTGTTGGTGCGATGGTTTTAACACTTGCCTCTATTTGGGAGGTACTTTCCTCCTCTCTTTCGAATCATTCTCTTATTCCAGAGAGCATAAATAAAATATAATTGCCTCTTCAAAAAAAAACTCTACTTATTATCTTGATTAATCATGAAATGAAACTTTTATAATTCGTCTTTTATTGCAATAATTTTGGAAGAGTTTCTCTTTCTCTTAAGAACTTATTTTCTCATATTATTTTGGTTTAATCATTTCCGTAATGAATCTAATAAGTTGCTTGTCATTCTTCAAACAAGTACTATAATGCGTGTGTATAAATATTCACACTTCTTTTCTTTAAGTTTTGTTCCATTCTTTTGTTTGATCCTTATTTTTTTTTCACAAAATCATTGGTAAATTGAACTCGCATGATTTGTTTCGTTAACGATAGTTTTTACTGCTACATTGTGTATATTCGATGTGTAGCCTGAAGTTTACACAAGACATGATGTTGTGAACATGAAGTTCTATAATTGTCAAGAAACAAGTTTATTGAAATTGTCATCAAAGTAAACAAGATACGTGCAATTACTAAAGAAGAAAAATGTGACCCGAAGCTCACACAAATACCTTAAGTTCTAAATTGATGATCCTTGCAGGATAGATAAAATAAAATATTTTCATACGTCATCATATTATTTGTTTCGATGACATAGTTAAATGGTGAATATTCATGTGGTCAAAATACATAGTGTGTGTATATAAAATTGGCACGATTAGTAATAAAATTTATTTTCAAAATTAGAAGTCAAGTATTTTTGTTTGATTAGATTAGATCAAATAGTAACAAATTTTTAATTTTTTTGGAGTCCTTTTAGATCCATGCCTTGAAGGATTGATTGTTTAATTTTATGAGACTTTTTCGATATGAGGCTTTAAGTGGTTGCTTAACTCGCTTAGAGCATCCACAGTCATTGGCGTTATGGCGCTGGCGGGGAGAAAAGGCCGACGAGGAGGTGGCGGGGAAGGTAGCCGTTAAGGTTATCGCTGGCACTGCTCGCTGGCGAGGTTGACTTGGACTGCCTTGGTCGCCGTGCCGGTCGTTGGCTGTCACTACGATGGCGACACGTGTCCCTACGCTGGCAGCCTATTTTTTTTTTTACTTTCCCCTATATATATATCAACCCATACATTTCATTTTTCACACACAATTCATCATCTCTCCTCTCTTTTCTCCTTTTTATTTCAAATTTCTATTAGAATGTCGTTCGATCACAATGAGTGGGGAAACATTTATAGGTCGTTGGATGACGACCCGATGACGCAAGAGTTGTTTGCGCCAAACCTTCCATTCGATCCGACATTCAATGCATCTCCAACGCTTACCAAGCCCGCCGGCGAGATGGTTCCACCGAAGGCTAGAGGGAAGCGATGTTTGTGGAGCACCGAAGAGGACGAGCGGTTAGTTCGAGTTTAGATGCACCATTCGACGACTCAATTCACGGGAATCAGAAACATAATATGAAGTACTGGGTGGTCATCGCTGAAGAACTTGCTGGTACACGTGGACGGGATGATCCGTTGAGGACAGCTAAGCAGTGTAAAGACTATTAGGGTCAGGTCAATACGAGAGTGACGAGCTTCTAGGGGATGTTTGTCAGGAACTACAGGGACCACCGGAGCGGCTGTTTGGATGATGAAATCATGGCATTGACTGAGGAGCAGTACGAGAAGGTAAATAGACATCCATTCACATGGAAACATTGGTGGAAACTAGTGAAAGACCAACACAAGTGGAATTCATATTATTTTGTCGTCGAGGAGCCCGAGGAAGTCTACGGAGGGACACCGCGTAGTCAGTTCGATGTCGAGGAGTCTAGCGACTCGGGGAAGCGCACTCGTGAATACACGGCGTTTGACGACAGTCAGCAGACGACAAGTGCTAATACAGAGTGCCAAATGTCGTACAAGCGGCCTATGGGTTAGAAGGCCGCCAAGGCTGTGAGGCTCAGAGGTAAAACCTTGTAGCCTCTAAGAAAGATATTGTCGAGAGTGTTCATCATGCCCATTTAGCGGCCAAAGAAGCAAGCACCGTCAAGGCCATTGAGACCGCTGCGCAGCTGAAGCTCAAGGCATTCGATCAGTGGGTGCTCGAGGAAGCAAATGACACTTCGGCCATGACTCCCCCCAGCTCGAGGCACACAATGTGAAACTTGCGATTTTACGCGATCTGATGAAGCAGTGACACCGCTCTTTATTTTAATTAGTTTTTTTTTTAAGTTGTTTTTTCTGTTTCAGTAATGAATTGTTGTTTTTTAATTAATTTTTTTTGAAACGAGAAAGAGGTAGTTGTATTACGATTTCATATCATGATTACAAGGAGGGACATAACAGTCACGGATACTAGCGTTTGTCCCAACCGGCCGTAGCCCGTCGGGCGCACATGGTTCCATACATATAGTCTTCTTTGATTCGCAGATCCGAACTCAAGTGTATCTCGATCCAACGTTACAGTGAAATAACAAACCAAAGTCCTAAACTTATTGAGCCAAAAGGTTATTCGACCTAACACAGTGAATAACCAATAATTTATTCGACCTAAAACAGGATAAAAAAATTAGCACACGATCGAAAGAGAAAACTACCAAATCTGCGATGCCAGTTCTTCTAGGCCCCGTGCCATTGGAGCGATCTGGTATCGTCAATTCTTCATCTTGATTCGCCCGGATCTTTCGAAGTAGTGCGGAAGACGAGAGGAACGATTCGACCCGCAACGGTTTGTTCGAGATCGAGGGTCCCGACTTCGGGTGCCGTGGAGACAGACCCCGACTTATCGTCCTTCCTCCCGGATCACAGATCCATCGAGAGAGCGGACCCATGCCGGCGATAGGTGGCTCTTGGGCGGGAGGCCGCTGCAGATGGAGGACGGCGCATGGATCCCGTATCTCGGAGAACGACGGTAGGAGGGCCACAGTGGCTATTGAAGGATGCATCGAATCGTGAACGGTGGGGAGGAAGGCCAGATCGGAATCGGGAAGCGAAGCAGGCTCTGGTATTCAATCAAACAAAACAGGTTATCCTATCAAAAGATCGGATCCGGTACCTGAGAGACGTCCGGGAAGCAGAACGGACGGAGCAGAAGGAGATGACGCTCGTGTCAGGCGGGCTGAGAGAGCGGCTGGTGGACGGAAATGGACGACGATGACGACATCGGCGAACCCTAAGTAAGGTAGAAGGAACCTCACCTGGAGGTAGAGGCTCTATCAAACTCCTCTCTAATCTATGTTGTTTTAAAGAAGTTGTAGTTTATTTTTACATTTATTGCATTGTAGGTTTCTTCGGATGAGTGACATTATTGCCACCAACATGAAAATGACCAAAATGCCCCTACATGGCCAGCGGCTGGGCTATAAAATGCACCTCATTCTTTCATTTTTTTCACACCTCTTCTCCCAACAACCTCTCTTACTCCCAAGCTTTTTTCGTTCTAATTTTCTGCTCTTGTTCGAAGGTCCAATGGCCGGCGTAGCAGCACACCCTTGGAGTCCCGAGGAAGAGATGGTGTTGGTCTTATGTTGGCTACACGACGCCTGGCCGGGGCCAAATAATAGGTACTGGCCGGAAGTGTTCGCCAATTTTGTCCAAAATGCTCCGGTCAGTGCCCCGTCGCACACCCAATAGCAGTGTAGGGACCACTGGCAACATCAAGCCCAGAAAATCCACCGTTTTGAACTTTGCTACCGTGTAGCAATTCAGGCAACCTCGCCGAGAAATACCGAAGCATACCATCGCTCTGCAGCGGCGAACGAGTACGTTAGGCGACATGCCCAACAATTCACGAAGTGTTATCTTTGGGAGGTCGTTAGAGACCAACCCAAATTCCTCCAGTACGTTCACGAGCTGTAAATCGTGAATATGTAATATCGTTTATGTTTGTATCTATTGTCACGCCCCAAATCCGGTATTGACCGGACCCGAGACGCGACTAAGTGAATTTCAATTAAAAGTAATTTAAGACAAATAATAGCTGATAAAGATAAATAACATAAACCAACAAGTTAGAGTTTCCGATTCCTACGCTCAGTAAAATACATAAGTCCGAAATAACCGTTCGTCGCTACGAAAATAATAAGTGAACGTAAACTCGGACCCTCGCTAGCCCCATGCTCTGCGATGTCCTTAACTCCAAGTCATGACCACTACCTATAGAAAACACGGTAAAATAGGGGGGGTGAGCTTGACGCTCAGTAGGGAAAACCGGTAAACCACCTTATCTCGAAGTCACCAAAATGCAGTTCCATAATTTAAAATATAATAACGGTTTTAACACAATACGACCTTTAAACCTAATAAAAGCCAAGACCCTCTTTAAACTCGGATACTCAAAGTCCAACTATACCGAAACCGATTCCACACAACGCCTACCCTGAGGCCACACCACAGAACAACCCAACCACAATTCCCCAACACGTAGTCAACGACACTCACAGGTAAAATCATGAACAATCCAAGCCACACCATCCAATCGACTAAGGCACACAACGAAGGGAACAATCCAGTTTAGACATCCAATTACGTTTCTAAGCTAACTTTTCTAACGACTAAAATGAGAAAGCGGCAATCGAGAACCTAAAAACCAACCTAAACAACCTTTACTTTACCCGACCACAAACTGTCCCGAGATTCCACATCCCAAGCCCCTACACAAACGACTTAAGGACAACCACAAATACGACACTTTAACTTACATGGAAGCCACACACATGAATTCACCAAAAGGCAAACAAATTGAGTCATTCACGGTCACACGCAACTCATAACAAAGAAGAACACCCAAAGTCGAAACACAACGATACTCAGTCAATTCAAAGCAATTCCAAACGAAACGGCCCGTAGCCATCACACGGTCTAGGGAGCAACCCTCTCGGCCCGGCGTAACCGCACACAACTTCCCTAACACAAAGTCAGGATAGGCGGTCGACCTCATCGCAGACACAGCGTTTTACCGATCGACGGAAGGCAGGGATATCGCCTCTTCGCGGCCTCGTCACTCGCGGTGCTCAACACAGCGTTTTACCGAGTGCTAGTCGGAAGGTAGGGAAATCACCTCTTCGCAGGACACAACGTTTTACCAACTCATGGTCGGAAGGTAGGGAAACCACCTTTCTTATGTAACCCAAGTACCACAAACCCAACAATTAATCGAGTACGCGCCGGAAGGTACGATACACCTGACGGAAGTACTTCTCTCACACTTTACCGGCCGCGCATCAACAAAATCGCAATCACACTCACAAACAGGAACACAACCACAAGTAACCACCGTACCATTACCACATTCACGTTCACGTCGGTCTATCACTCACCTGACCATATCACAACCAAGGGTTCACATCAACACAAACACGGCACACTTTCCCACACATAACAACGACATGTCACACCGAATACAATATGTCTCGACCCTTAAATTACACTCACAACTGTTCCGTACTGACCATCACTTACCGACACCCTCTCGGACACACTCAATAAAACTATCACAGAACAGTCACAATCGCTTTCACAACCACAGTCATGTTTCAATAATAACACCGCCAACAGGCACATACCATTACTTACCGATACCACTCTCCACGTGGTTACCCCACCGACTTAACCGGTATCCCCAAACATTCCCAACCCCACATATCAAGTAAAATAGGGAAAAGCACTCAAATCGCTGATCATGCGTTCTCTAGTCAATTCTACTCATTTTCGTGTTCGTTATTTATTAACCGTTCAAGCATCAAAGGCATACACAGATACATTCAGCACACAAGTCCTACGGGCGCGACATTGCCCGATTCTACCAGCACATCAATTCCCAACACAGAAATCGTAAATGTTCGCAGTTTGATACGTCTACGCTAGTCGTTCGTTTCCTATATGCATACTAGTTCTTTAGCCGGTTTATTAGGTTTCCCTATATGCATACTAGTAAAACCGTAATAAAGCGGATTCGAGGTAATCCCTACCTCTTGAAGAGCCGACCGTTGCGTCTCCTAGCTGTTGACTTCCTGGCCTACCTCTGGTCTTCTCCGTGCTCGGGGTAAAGGCCTGGTTTACACAAAAGGGACTGTATCAGTCCCGGTCCAACCCGTAACGGTTCTCAAGTTTAATAATTAAGTCTAAAGTTCGATGTCCAAGTCTCTAATTGATTTTAAGTCCAATAATTAATTAATTAATTAATTAAAACTGGTCTGACCCGGCCCGACCCGAATCTAAGCCTGAACCCGGTCCAGACCCGGATCCAGATCCGATACAGGATCCGGACCCAGGCCCGGTCCAAATCCAGGCCGAGGCCCAGTTCAGTCCAAGCCCACGATCAAGGCCCGAGTGTTGTACTGGCCCGAGCCCAACTTGCTCAGTCTGAAGAAGCGTCTAGAGTTCTGGCACGTTCCGGCGACGGCGACGGGAGTCGAGGGTTTGTTCACGGTGGCGAAGAGTGGCGTCAGGAGTTCGGACTGAGGCGGAGGGAGGCTTACGACACGAGGTAGGGCTGCTCCGGTCAGATCCGGAGCCGTGAGGGAGCTTCGCCGGCGCGAATCTCAGATCTGAGATCTGAGAGCTCCGGCGAGCTCCTCCACCCTCGGATCTCGGCCAAAAAGGCCCGCTCGAGCTCAAAACTTTGAGAAGAGGGACGGGGAAGACGAAAAAGCCGAGGGGAAGTCTCACCGTTGCTGGAAAAATGCCTGAACCAGGCGCGGCGAGGGTCGGTGGTGCGGCGGCGAACTCGAGTTGAGGGAGAGGAAGAGGAAGACGGGGTTTTGGGTGGTCTCGGGTACGGTGGCGTGGAGATGGAGCTCCGGCGTCGATCTGTGGAGAGGATGAAGCTGGAGAAGTCGCTGGCACGAATGATTTTCGAGGGAGGACGTCGGAGCTCTCAGAAACGCGAGGAAGGAGAAGAACGCGAGAGAGTTGCTCTGATTCGGGAAATGTGCGCTACAGTGGAAGGAGAAGCGACGCGAGTGGCTTTTAGAGCTAGGGTTTGGGGCTCGTGGGCCTTGGGCTGTTCCTTGAGTGCGAATTTGGGCCATCTCTGGCTCGGCCCAAACAGGTTGGGTCTGACCTGACCCAATTCCAACCCTCTTCCTTTTTTTTTAATTTCGACTTAAAAAATCAAACTCGTTCCCAACCTCGACGTTAATATTTAATAATTTAAATATTAAATTTTTCCCGGTCTTTACATCTATCTTGTATGTGCTAATTATCGTAATAATAATAAAAGAGGAGAAATCTGGTGAGAACCGTGTTTTAACGTAGGAACCGCGAGAACCAATCTAAGTCATCCATTTTAGGAATGGATGGATGAGATGCAATTGAGTAGTTGACTGCAAAAAAAACAGCACTTTTTAGTAAGTGATAAGGGCTTTTTAGTAAAACTATCATATATATATATATATATATATATATATATATTTTAACCAATTCACTAATTTAATTTTTTCCGCTTTGTTTGAACTCCGATTGGCTTCAAACTTGCGCCATTAGTTTTGTTTTTTAAGGGCTTTCAATCAAGATCAGTCATGAATATATTTTGAAGCACGAAATTTTTTTATTTCGGGGTAGATTTTTAAAAAAATCTGGGTAATTTTTATCAACACTTTGCTCTGGATTTATCAACACTTTTACACTGGTTTTATCAACACTTTACACTGGTTTTATCACCTTATTTTCCAAAACTGATCATGATTTTATCACCTCATCGCGTGCTTTTTATGAACACTAGTTTTATCAACACTAAACACTAGGTTTATCATTCAAATTACGTGTGTTTTATCACCCCCATCACATGTTTTTTTGAAGCACGAAAAAAAAATTATTTCAGGGCTGATTATCAACACTTTGCTCTGGGTTTATCAACACTTTAGCCTGGTTTTATCAACACTTTACACTGGTTTTATCACCCCATTCTCCAAAACTGATCATGATTTTTATCATCTCATCACATGCTTTTTATGAACACCAGTTTTATCAACACTAAACACTAGATTTATCATTGAATTACGTGTTTTTTATCACCTCATCACAAGTTTTTTTTATCACCGTTAAACTCTAGTGTATCACACTTATTATCAAAATTGAAAATGGTTTTTATCACCTCATTATTTGTTTCTTATCACCTCATTACATGTTTTTTTTATCAATATTTAGCACTAGTTTGGTAATCTGATATAAAACATTTATTAGTGAAGATTTATCAACGCTCAACATTATTTTTATCACCTTGATATAAAATTTTATTTTCGTGCTTCAAAATATATTCATGACTGATCTTGATTTATAGCCCTTGAAAAAAGAAAATTTTTGGCGCAAGTTTGAAGTTAATCGGAGTTCAAACGAATTGGGAAATATTAAATTAGTGAATTGGTGAAAAAAAATGGACAATTGTCCACATGACACCATGCTATTACAATTATGCCCTTGCTTGTGTGAGAATAGATGAAAGTGGCGTGAACTATGGTAGAATTGAGATGATGATGTGACATCATGGTGAATGTTGGATCTTAAATGTGTGTGACTAGGATTGATTCTCACAGTTCCTATGTTAAGAGTGGTTCTCAATAGATTTCTCATCAATAATAAAATTATCATCTTAATTTATAATATATTTATTTGTTTAAAATATACTTTTTTTTCCATCTCGCCGGCAACAAAAACGCCACTGCATCATGTGTAGGCGGTGAGCTGGCTGGGAAAGGAAAAAACACTTTTTTAATCCTCCCCGCTAGCATCATCTCGCTAGCTGCCGACGAGATGGTTGTGGATGCTCTTAAAGCTTGAGACGGCCCTGCAAGCTCAAGTTGATGATTGGTAGACCTGTTACAGTTTTATACTTTCTGGACACTACTTAATACATCTCAAAGGCGCTCTTCATGTTACTATTTCCTCAAGCTCGGCCTAGTTTCAAATCTGGACCCCTATCCTCTGAGCAACCTGCGTAAAAGAAAACCAGTCAGGCATGCCAAAAGTAGGAGTGGGGAGAAGTTCAAGGCTTCAGCTAAAGAACTAATTACACATCTACCACTAGTCGTCGAAAGTGTTACTTCCACTCATATCATCGTTAAAATAGCCTTTTGAAGTCGGCCCAAGTTTTCACGGAGTATTATGATATACATCTTAAACACCTGCCGACGACGACCATTCACTGCAATTCTAGACTCTATGTTTCACTGAAAGTGTTATGATTATACCAAGATTTCATTGAACAAAAGTTTTGCAATCCCATAGAGAAGTTGGAAGGGGAACATCACTTTTGAAGAAAATTACAAGCATGATCAGATTAAGTCCACAGGAGAATAGTAAGACTCGCAAAGCATATGATGATACAAGGAAAGACAAAGAAGAGTAGACGGCAATACCTCCTTAAAGGAATGAACATCACTTCCCCAAAGCCAAGCGTCACAACCCGCATCTCTCGCACCCCATATATCATTCCTGCGATCATCCCCTACATGCACAGAATCTTCAGGTTTCACTCCCAATAAGTCGCATGCCTTCAGAAATATTGTTGGATTTGGCTTCTCTGCTTCAACCTATTAAAGGAGAAAGAGTGAGTTTCCAGAAAGCATCTTGAAATCTTAATTGACTTTTATTTGAAGGAAAAGACGAAAGATGAACAGGAGATAGAAAATGCAACGATAGTTGGTACACACTAGTTCTATGATTTAAAAGAAAAGCGCATGTATATATTGTGATATTTTCAATTACTTTTTAACAAAAGAATTTCATCTTAGTTTCTGAAAAAAAAAAGATACCATGTTAATGAACTATAAAGATGAATTCATAGATTTCAAAACAGAGAATCTAATACAGGACATCAGTATACTAAATCAAGTAAATCTGAGAATATCAAGCAGTTCTTGAGTTATCAAGCATAGACTGAGACTTTATCCACCTCTGAAAGTCTAGATGACCCGCATCCATAAGACAACAAAACACACACATAGATCATGCAAATTTGCCAGAGCAACAATAATTTAAATATGTAACAAAGGACCATATGCATTAGATAGAGAATAACAGTTTACATACTTCAGCTGAAACTGCCATCGCGTCAAACCAGTTATCGCACTTCAGAGCCCGTAATAGAGGTCTTAGTCGAGTGTCGAAGTTTGAAACCACAGCCACTTTTACACCTGCTTTTCTTAGAGCTTTGAATACGTTCTCAGCTTCGGGATCGCAGAGGTGCCAGGCCTATTGAGTAAATATATGAGTAACAAGATCGTTACATAAAAATGCAGAAAAAACTTATATACAAGTGAATTAATCACCTTGTCAGTGGTGTAGTAGTTATAAAGTTCTTCAAAGTACTGAGCATCTGAACAACCAGTTGCAGAGCTCACTATGTATTGCCAGAATGGTCTCCCATCATTCACATATCTGTAGTAAAACAGAGAGAAAAATATTAGCATCTTCAGTAGAAATGACAACACATCCCCCACAAACCAAGACAAAATAACTTCAAATCCTAAGCATTTGAAGGAAAAGGTAAAGAGAAGGGTAAATTCTTTCTTAATTAATTTGATCTCTTATTCACCTGGGAATAGATATCTTATAAAGTTCCAAACATGGAGCTAGCCTCAACCATATCCAATCTCCAAGACCAGTGATTCATGTAAAGGAAGCAGTTTATCATGCCTGAGCATATCCTGTCTGTCTATTCTCAAAAGATAACTTCTGATCTCAGCAGAATTTCTTACTAAATTTCAAGGATTTCTTGGTCAAATAGATAGATTTATTATAGCACATATAAAAACCAAACCCATTTATTAATCTGCAAGGAAAATATAGGATACAAAAATAGTGAAGTGTACAAAAATTTCTACACTTGGGTCTAGAGTATAGAAAAAATTGTGATTAATCCTTGATCTTTACCAACAAAATATATGAGTAAGGGAGTATAACAAGATCACTTGAACAAAATGAAGTGCCACAACACTTAGTGAAGGATTTGAAGTTAATACAGTACTCAAATTCCAACCATTTATTACTGCTGGAAAGAGGAAATAAACATTCATCTGGATTATTCAGTAGGTTATCAATTAAGAAGGCACTGGATCATTCATAAGATACAAATAATACCATACTCTACAAATAGATGATAAATCACCATAGTTAAATATGCTGACCTGAGCCGAGATCTTCCCCAAGGCTGCTCGTAAGCCCTTCTGTATCTATTCAATATCTCCATTTCCGAGTACTCCACTCCATACTTGTCCCCGATCTTCCTATATATCTGCATCACCAAATAACACCCAAAATCCCAAATGAGACATTGAAAGACATTCACCAAAACCTAAATTTCTATGCAGAAAATATATACGCATAGGAAACAAACAAACACCCACGAATCCGAATCAGGCACAAAAACAAGTCGCGCAATGTGAGAGGAAGAAGAGAGAGAGACCTCGGCCATGGGCTGAGATGGAATAAGGAGGGTACCAACAGCGTCAACCAACAGAGCCTTGTGGGTGATCTCGCCGTACAATGACCTCCGGTAATCATCATAGTCTTTCACACCCAGAATTTCCCGGGGAGCCGCCGCGGAGGAGGAATAAGAGGACCCATCAATTACCGGAGAGCCGGTTCGAATTCCATTTGAGGAAGGGAAGGCTCCTATGGCGGGCGTTACGGAGGCTAGAGCTCTGGACAGTCTCATTCTCGCGGTCGTGAGAGCCATTTCCGAGCTTCATTTCTCTCCTGTTATCGCCGATCCACTTTATAATCGGAGGAAGGGCAATTATGGAATTACAACCAATATTCAGCTCAATTGCGGTTTTATTGGTTAATTTAAAAACTAATGACGTGGCATTGTAGTTGTAATTACGACATACATTTGGATCTTTGTCATTCTCCGTCGAAAACTCACAAAAACGGTGGCGTGGCAGTCGGAGAAGGTCGTTACCATCCTCGTCACCAGGTTGACCTATCACCGTCAGACATTATCGCGGTGTGGGACCCACATTGCTGATGTGTCACCCATATAGGCACTTGTATGTCTGTGGGGGCCACACCCCCTCCATAATAATTCCTGGCCTACGATAAAATAATCGACCATCTCTGTTCCTCAGTCACTTGGCAAAACAGCCGGAGCTCAGAAGGTTCTAGACTCATTTTCTACTTAAAAACAAAAATTGTTTATTTATCGTGGTTCTTGTCTAGTAGATGTACACTTTTTTATACTAAATTATTGGAGATTGAGGTGCCATGGGATGATGTAGAGATGCATTAATAAGTACACATCAAAGCGTACCAAATGTGGCTTGCAGGATGGATACAATATTATTATAGGCAATAGATGATTGGTGTCTATAAATTCTTTCAAAAGGAATTCTACTTGTTTTTACTTCATATTCAACTAGACTCCCTTTTTTAACACAAAACTATCAATTAATATGTTCACAGATAATGTAAAAAGGCTGAGATTTAGTTCTGGTGATAGTCAGAAATTTGATCCTATAACTATTAATTTGGATAAATTCAGAGAGATTGTAGGGGTCGGTCTCTATTCCAAGTATGGACAGTGCATAAATTTTGTAGTCTTTCCCCGTCTCGACTTGATTGATATTGGTGTGTCGTATCAGGCGCCTAAAGAGTTTGCCAGGGAAATGAGGAAGATGAGAACCAGAGAGCCTCTAGTTCAATGGGGCTGAGGTGTTGCTCCTTAGTAGCACCCCGAGCTTCCCAAAATGACTCATGGCGATCCGCGAGGCAACAGGTCGTGTCTCGCTCTAGTCCTCTCGAGGCCAACCAACGTCGATGTGTTTGTTGTCTCTATGGTGTCTTGAGTGGGAGTCTCGGATCCATCCATTTCAAGGGATGAGACGCACCATCAAGACTCCACCTGTCCCCGAACCCCTTGGGGAGGCTTCGTGGCCCTCGAAGGGGAAGGATACCATCAAGGTTCTTTATGATGCACCCGATTTATTAGCTCTGACGGCTCTTTAAACTTGTAATCATGTTGTCCCCAGTACCAGCAGAGGGACCAGGGCCACCGCCCATGGTATGAGATGATCTAGTTTCCAATGTGACTCGCATGCGCAACAACATCGACGTCATCATTGGGTCTCGGGTATGACCTGGATCCGTGAGAGGATAAAAAAGGTGTGTTCAGATTGGTAGATTGGTCGTCACTAGGAGGACTCATCTGAGGATGATGACCATCGATCTTGTCCAGTCCTCGTCCCCGGCTCTGGCCTCTGATCCCTCGCGTCATTGCTCCTCATTCCATCACTACAGGTTAGGTTTTGGGCATATGTATGTCGGCCCCTGTGGCCCGGAGGGCGATGATACGGGTGGGGCAGGAGGACATAGATTGGGTGTGCCCTAATCGGTCCCCCTTATCCTCTATCAAGCTTGGTTGGTTCGAGGATCCAGTGGTGGTCAAGTTCTTCCCCAAGGGCCGCCCAGATTTGGTGGCGGCGTGGTTCCGCTCGGGCTGGATGACTTGTAAGGTGAGTGTACGCCATTTCACGTGGCAGGAGACGACGGTTGGTGGAGAGGGAATCGTGGCCGCCCCTCAAAATGATCCAGGAGCCCCAGTAGGATGATCAGGACACGGTGTGGCGCTGAACTGATAGGCGAGATATGGGGAAAATCCGGTGATCATGGTGCTTTGGTGTCCATGGTAGGTGGTTGATCGGAGAGGCGACACAAAGGATTCGGCAGAAGCTGAAATGGGTTTAAGGGGAACATGAGAGTTTGAAATAGAGAGAACCCTAAAGGAACATTTTTTTTAACTAGACTCCCCTTTAATTCTTCTATAAAACATATTTTCAACTTAAATCTGTTAAATTTATAAGAAACTTGATTTTTTTTGAATTAGCATTGATAAAGTTCTTTTTAATTTGAATTAGCACTGATAAAATAAATTATATTCAAATAACTATTTAGATACATTTTTTATCCAGCCACATGAAAAACGGAGCCACCTAAACAATTTCTGGGAGTAAGAAACACTGGTCATGATAGAGGAAGGGAGTCGGGATACTGGCCGAGGAGCAATGGGGAGTAACCAAATAGCTATTTGAGGAGTGTGCGAGAGAGGTCAAGATCCCCAATTGGGAACTGGGTAAGACAAGGTGCATGCATGGCAGTAAAGGACATGAAATTGTTTAAAACACCTTACATGAAAATATTGAAAACGTCTATTGAGGAAGGAGGACAAAGGAGCAATATGATCGTTCTAAGGGACTTGGAACGTGAGAATATGAAAATGAAGGAGAACGAGATGAGTGTTAGGATAGAAAAAAATAAGGAAAGCTTGGGAAGTGGAGGTCCATTGGTACCTGAACCAAGAGCGGGAGCATAAGTAGTTACAAAAGAGGGAATGAAGGTGGACAAAGGGGTCTGTAAGATGATGAAGAAGTGGAAGTCCAGACAATAGGGAGTGTAGCATGGAGGTACTATGATTATAGGGGGGAGAAGAAAAATCCACGAGGAAGAGAAAGCATGATGGTGTGACTGTTGATTTAAATTTGGAGCCTGGTACTGCAATTCTTGCTTCAAAGAGGATGCAACAGAATCTATGGCGAGGGTTGCTAAGAAACCATGTCGGTCCAAATGAATGTGATAATATGAAACTACCGAGATCTTGGGAACCTTTGGGAGAAACAGTTCCTTATAGAGCTTATAACTCAAAAGAGACCCGACATAGTGTTTCTCTGTTAAACAAATATGGAGGAAATGACGACCCGGAGAATTAAAAAGTATGTGGGATTTGAATGTGTTTTTGTTGTCAATGCTGAAGTATTCTAGGGTGCCAAAAACGCAACGGAAATTATAAAATCCCTAGAAATTTCTTAGGATCCATGTAATTCAGAATAAACCGACATACAAAAACTAAATGGAGATTACCTCTTGTAGTTTCAAGCCTGGTTCGAGACAGGGACCAAGATCACTTTGATTACTTGATGAAGTCGAGACATGTTCAAAAGAATCTGTCCTCTTCGGGTATCCACACCAACAAGTTCTTCCCAAAACCCTTGTGTGCTAGCACCAAAACAGAACTCACTTTCTCTCATTTTCTTCTTTCTTTTTCTCTGGTTTTTCTCTCTCGTTTTTTCACACCCACCACTCTCTAAATGTAACCACTATATCTAATTTCGAAAATCCAAAATTGATTACGAAATCAGATACATGGAGACATTTTAGGAGTAATGGAATCCAAAAGAATAACTTATTTGAATTTCTAAAATTCAATAAGTATTAATTCAATTATAAAACAAAATAAATAAATATAATGTATATATGTTTTATATCAAATTTAAATCTGAAATAAATACTTATATATATACATTTATTTCATTTTGTCTTCCTAATATAATTTAATTATATTAGTGATTAGAAAACAAGAAATAAATAAATTTATATTATATCAAATATAATATAATTATATTCTATAGTTCAACTCGATTTTGAGCTTTTTGTTGTGTGTGACCCTGTAGGCTCATACAACGTTGGCAGTGAGCTCGAAATCCCCGTTTCGTCCACATGTCATAATTGGCCTATAGCAAGGCATTATGGCTTCCCAAAGTTTTATGAAGATCGTCAATCCGATTTAACCTTTTACCGTTAATATCTTAATCTCTTTATCATCGATATCTCGATCGAATATAAGGCATAAGATCGTCATCCTTATTTTATTCGATCGTTAGTTTCTTGATCTTAAGTAAACTGCAAGTGATAACTCATTATCGATTTGCATGGCGATGCATTTCTGCAGTCTCACTTATCAAGGGGGCCCAAACGATATCTCTCATATTTACATGAGTGACAAATCCCTTATCAGTTGCTCACATTTCTCACATAGACAATTGTGTATACAACAACAATCTTTATTGTTGTCCGGTCAAAGACAACGTTGAACTGCGTCAAGACACACAACCACCTATGTAGAAATCCATGACGACTATAAGGTCAAAGGACTTAAGTCATATTACGGTACTGAGAAATACTCATGACAATTTCTATGTAGTATTCTTACATTGGGTCATCCAATACCATTTTCCTAAATGGCATCTATGATTTGACTTCATATCCAATATGTCACGCCCCAATTTCAGTAAACCGAACTCGGGACGCGAACATTTAAAATAATAAAACATTTTGAAACCATTTTCATAGATCACTTTAAAATCACCATTTGTTCAACAAAATAATATTTACAGCTCAAAATCAGTCCCAACAAGTGGACAAAAAAAATGGTATCCGTCGCTAGACTCAAAATAACCCAGAATCCCGCTCCTAACTCTTCAAGCTTTAGTAAGCTCACCTAGTCCAACATGCGACCGGTACCTGTAGGAAAAGCAGCTAGGGGTGACCGTTCGCTCACCACCACGGATAACAGACTGACTACGACATACTTAGCAGACAATGCCGGTAACACCAATAACAAAGTCAACACCGGGGAACACTGTCCCCAACCCAAGTACTCTGACTGAACATACACCCACTGTTACCTTCCTTGACCAACTCAACACTCTGATACGTAAAGTAGACCCGACACAACGATCACGACCTCTTCCAAGGACTCAAAAGAAGTTACGCAACACCAAACAAGATCACAAAAGATCGCACACCAAACAAGATCACAAAGGATCGCAAACCAGCTGCCAACTGCTCAGTGCCAAGAACGCTTGCACCCTCTCGAGACTCTAACTCGGTCAGGCCAGCCCAAGAATGCTTGCAACTTATCGAGACTCTAACTCGTAAGTCAGCCGAAGAATGCTTGCAACTTACCGAGACTCTAACTCGTAAGTCAGCCGAAGAATGCTTGCAACTTACCGAGACTCTAACTCGTAAGCCAGCCAAAGAATACTCACAAACCCAAACCACACACGCGCGGCTAGGACCCCTTTATTGACGGGCGGGCCCCCTACCACGTCTGAACATGCAGACGCGTGTGCTCGTGGACCCCCGTTTCATGAAGCGGGCCCCCAACCTCAAGTAACCACAATCACAATCACAATCACAAGCAAGTTCAACAACCAGTAGCAACGCAGGTTCAACACTCACAGGCACTCATGGCCACCCAAGACACCAACAGTAAAACACGGACTCAACAACCCCACAGGTACTCACGGCCTCCCAAGACACACAAACAGTAACTCACGGGCTCAACAACCCTACAGGCACTCACGGCCTCCCAAGACACACCGCCAATAAAGACATGGGTTCAACAACCCCACGGGCACTCATGGCCACCCAAAGCACCAAAGGTAAAGACACGGGTTCAACAACCCCACGGGCCCTCATGGCCACCCAAAACACCAAAGGTGAAGACACGGGTTCAACAACCCCACGGGCCCTCATGGCCACCCAAAACACCAAAGGTAAAGACACGGGTTCAACAACCCCACGGGCACTCATGGCCACTCAAACCACCAACAGTAAAGACACGGGTTCAACAACCCCACGGGCACTCACGGCCACCGAAAACACCAAAGGTAAAGACACGGGTTCAACAACCCCACGGGCACTCATGGCCACTCAAACCACCAACAGTAAAGACACGGGTTCAACAACCCCACGGGCACTCACGGCCACCCAAAACACCAAAGGTAAAGACACAACATACACAATCAACCTCCGGCATAACCAATGCCTCCAACAGTCCTAATATCAACAGTTTCACAATCAACCTCCGGGCATGGTCATATGCCTCCAGTACTCCTAATCTCGATAAGTTTGCAATCAACCTCCGGGCATGGTCATATGCCTCCAGTAATTCTAACATCGATAAGTTCTCTGTTCCTACGACACTACTAAGTGTCACATGCTTTTCTAATATTCGCTACGTTCCCGTATCATGCCTTTCTAATATTCAATAAACCTACTTAACCCACGACACCCCGGTGTCACATGAAATTCTACTGTTAACTTTCCCTAGTCAGGGCCGAGATCCGGCTACTTTTCCCTACCTCGTGCGTGTTCTCCCAAAAGCCAACCAACGAGCTCCGGTGATGATCTCAGTCACTCACCCAGCTTTCCCTTACCTCGGTCCGTGGCACGATCTAAAAGAACACAATTTAAAGGCACTTAACAACTCGCAGGAATAAACTGAAAATCATTAAACTCGATGCCCAAACTTAACCCCGACAATGTCGATCACTCCCAAACTTCCCAATTACTCGACATTGTCGATAAGGGACCAGTAAAGGCCCGATTCGCCCGTCATGGCAAATCTGCCCGGGTTTTGTAAATGCCCTTCCGGGGCTCCAAAAAATCCCGTTTTCGTTTCTACGGTCTTAGAATAAATCAAGGATCCCAATGTACTTGACGGAATCGAATTCCGACTTCCGAGTCAATTAATTGACGTTTAAAGTTTCTAAACCCGATAAATTACAACTTCTTCAATTTAACTCCAAATTTCGATTCGGTTAAGGATAAATGGTCCGGGGAACGTTTTAAACCACCCGAACACAAAACCCGATCACCCGAGCACGTGGGCCCCACCCGGCCAAGCTAGGCCGTGGGCCCTAGGGTTCATTGGGGGGGGGGGGGGGGGGGCTCGGCCACCATGGTGGTGGCTGGTCCCAGCTCCGGCCAGCCACCCCATGGCCGGCCGGCCACCACCCACGGTGGCCGGAGCTCCTCCCGGGCCTCCGGTCACCAGAAAACGTGCCTCTTCGCCTCCAAATACCTCCAAAACGTCTCCAACAATTCCCCCAACCTCAAATACACCCTAAACTAATACTTTTACACAAACCCTAACATTTGAGATTAACCAAAACGAAGATCGGTTTGGGTATTACCGTAGAGGAAGGCGAGGGGAGTTCGATTCTTGCAACGTTGAGACGATCCAAAGGTTGAATCTTCGTGAATAGTGATCCCAAACCCTAATTCCTCTCTTCTTCTCCCTTTTCTCTCTTCTCCTTCTCTCTCTAAAACTAACTCTCTTTTTGTATTTTCTTTTCTTTTTTTTTGATATAAGTGGCCGGCCACACTTAAGCCCCCACCATTCATTTTCCCCCCAAAACTAACACCACCACTTGTTGGACAAGTGGCAAGGTGGGTCCCACACCTGTTGGAAAATATCTCCTATATATTTTCCAATCAGATTCGCGAAAAACGGACGTTTCGGGCCCCGAACGGACACTTTTCCCAAGAAATTATGAAACTTGACGGGCTACAAGGAAACGGCTCGACTAAGACCGCTGCGACGACGGCTAAGATTTTTTGATCCAAAACGGTCCTCGAATGGACCAAAACGTCGCTCGGTTGACTTTTCCAGCAAAAAGTCAACATTTCCCAAATTGATCAGAAAGTTGCCCTGAGTCCCCCGGAACTCACTTTGGTCGATAACAGGGTCAACTTAAGTCTGGTATGACACTCGGGGTCCAATTCCGGTTCAATTCAGTGTTTGCTCAATTTTTTTAAATTTTCCTGTTTTTCGTAGGTTTGACTGGCGTTGACCGGGAATGGTTATTACACAATATGAATGATCAGTAAAACGTGATCATCAACCAATATCATACTAGTCTTAGTATATCGGTAAGACCAGAGATCATTGGAATAATACTCTCTTTTTCCTTGTAAGAGTTTTACTATTAAGTCACGTAATTGATGATCTTAGAAAGAGTTGATTATTCACGCAGTTAACATTTAACAAAATGATAATGAAAGCGCCAATGTATTAATAAATGATAATGTCATACAAGAAAAGATTGCCCTAGGGCATAAAACTAACAAATGCGAGGGGAGCCAGTGGAGGAATTGCAATGCTTTGGAGGAATAAGAAGGATGAGACGTTACTATCCTATGATAAGAACCACGTTGATATGTTATTCAAGTTGAGGGACGAACATGAGGTACGTGTGACGGGTATGGAGCATCATGTAGCAGTCAAGGGCAATGAGAGAGTGGGATGATGCATATGTATTTTACACTCTTTTTAGAGTGTTTTTAGCTCACATTTAATGTTATTTTCACCATTTCTATTAAGGTTTAGTTTTTCGAGTACGAGCATAAGATACAATGACACTGTACATGTCATTGGTTGAGTATGACGATCAGATAGTGGTTAAATTGCTAATAATTGTATCATGAGTTTCCAAAAAGTGGGATCACGATGAAAGAAAATAATGAAACTATTTTTATCTGACTCTAGGCTAAACACCCCTTTAACTTAGCTTAAGATTGGGGGGGAGGAAAACTGTAGAGAGGTTTAGAGTAGTTCTATAACTACAAAGAAATGGGTCATAAATCCCCAAAATGCGGGTTCACAAAGAAGACCAAGGAATATGAAGTGAATGATGTGAAAGAAACTTTATAGGATGAATCAAATGATGATGTAAGTAATCTTAATTAGAATGGGTGTGTGAATTCCAATGTAATAACTTTTAAATTTATTTCAAATAATAAATAAAATAAGATGCATCTTCTTATAATTATCTTATTGAGTCATTGTATGTATGACATGAAAATGGTAGAAGTGTTTAAGACGTAGCAATGCGTGAGATTAAACTAACTCAAAATAGTTATAAATGTGGAATCTATGATTCAATTCACTACCTTTGAAAAGGTACCTCAAAAAACCAAGACGGTACACACATTATGAAAAGGAATAAAACTGTTTCATAATCACTTGAAAATGTGGGGTTTGTTGCTTACCAAAGGAATTAGTGCATTTATAATTGGTTATGCTGAAAACACGATATATATTTTTTTGAAACGGAAAGAAGTAGTATTACGATAAAATCGTGCTTACAAGGAGGGACCTAACAGTCCCGGATACCAGCTTTTGTCTCAATCGGCCGTAGCCCATCGGGCGCACATGGTTCCATACATATAGTCCGCTTTGATTCGCGGATCCGAACACAGAGTTCCTCGATCCAACGTTACAGAAAAATAATAATAAACCAAAGTCCTAAACTTATTGAGCCAAACGATTATTCGATCTAAAACAGTGAAACCTACTAGAGAATTAGCCTTTAGTGCAGAATCCCCGAGATCTCCCTGTTGCAAAAACTTGTTCGGGGTTGAGAGTCCCGATTTTGGGTGCCTGTGAAGTAGGTCCCAAACTCCCGTTCCTCCTCCCGGATCCCAGATCCATCTAAGGAGCAGGCCCATGCCGGCGAGGGGTGACCCTGGGGCGGTAGGCCGCTGCAGATGGAAGATGGCGCGTGGAGCCTGTATTCCGGAGAACGGCAGGGGGCCACAGTGGTTACTGTCTCGAAGGCGGGACCGGTCCGGCGATGCAGGAACGGTAGCGCGAGTCGAGGGAGAGTCCGTGGAACAGATTGAACGACGGGCAGGGACCTGTGGGAGTAGACCGGTTGCAAAAAAAGACAAAACAAAAAAGTAACACCCATAAATGGGTAGAATGGACCCTAGTGGTTAGGGTAGAATGGACCATGGTGGTTAGGGTAGACGAACGTTTTGAGATTGGAGCTTCAAGAGGTTCCATGGTGGAAAAGGAGGGGGGAGGGGGTGGGAGGGGAGGAGGTTGCGCAGAGAGCGCAACCCCTAGGGTTTTTTATGCCCGTATATATCTAAAGTAAGACAATATTGAAAACACGATATTTAATAGGGGACAAAACTTGATATACAATATGATAATAGTCGACACGTGTTTCGTCGATGCGACACCATCAAACAACTAATCTCAACGAGATTTATCTTTGTTAATATTTCAAAGGATAACACTACGGATTGGCTAACCAGAAGGTTAAAATAAGGATCTAGTTGAATAAGGCATCTAATGGAATGTGACTAAAACTCGTTAACACCTAAGAAGTTCTGTGAAGGAAAAACCAACCTAATTGATTGGGGATTTCAAGATCTAGCTTCAATAGGACAACCTAATTACATAAACCTTATAAAATTACTGCGGGGTCAACTTCGCAAACAGTGATATAAATTGTGTAAAGGATATGCTTTGTTTGAATGATTCATGGTGCATCAAGAGTACTATGCAAAAGAAAAATCACCTATATGAGAGGGTAGTGCGGTCGCTTCAAGGGAGTCTAACGGGGCTAGTCGTCTAAGGTCTTGCAGCACTAGGAGATATTCATGACCATAACAAATATAACCATGGGAACCAAAAACCGTATATCATCATTTATGTAAACAATAGAATAGTTCGAAGACATCGCGTCTGCTAGTCAAACGACAAAATAAATATACTTTCACAAGAGAATTTTTAAGGGTGTTACTTACCTATCTTATACGGGTATCGACATACAACTTGCTCGTTTTCTCTCTTTAACCATCACATTTTGTGGGAGGATTGTTTGAGAAAAAAATGTGATTTTAATTGAAACTGAAATATGTGCTAAATTTATATTTTGACTTGAGTAAAATATTGTTATGGCCATTATCAGTATGGAAATCAACAAATATGAAAGATCAAAACTTGTTAACAGTAGCAAAAGGCATGTTGACAGATCCAATCCAGAACTTGCCATTCCTTTCCTCCACTTCGCTCACAGATGTCAACCCATTCCCCTCCAAGGTCTCCAACACACGACCCTCGTCGCTCAGCCTCACCGCCAACCCTCTCCCCCTCCACTTGACGACAGGGCCGTATATCTTCATGATGTCCACGGGGAGCATCAGCAGAGCTCTTCCCGTCCACGGAAACGAGAGGGCCCACCGGAGGAGCTTGTGCCTTCTGGAATGGAGTCCGACCCAGAAGCCGCCTCTGGGGCTCCTCTTGATGTTGTCGGGGAAGCCAGGAAGCTCGGCGATGACCTCGTAGGTTCCGGATTTGGGAGTTTTGAGCCAGTACTTGAGGACTCTGCAGTGGGTGGTCTCCGCAACGAGGACGAAGTCGCCGCCTTTGCTCAGGGCGACGCCGTTTGGGAATGAGAGGTTTCCGACAACAACGGTGACTTGTTTGGTTCCTGGGTCGTAGGCCATGAGTCTTCCTGTCTTGTCTTCACTCAGTATCACTGAGATGTAGTTCCTGACATCAATTATTTGTTCAACTCAGATGCTCAAACAAAAAAAATCCAATTTTTCATCTTCTATTTTTTCTTCCTTTTTGTATTCAAGGAGAAAAAGAAAAGAAAATTAAGAGATGTTTTTTTGTTATTTATTACTTGTAATTTAAATTTAAAATTTCAAGGACAAATTATTATTTTGCAAACAAAATGTACACAGAGTACAACAAAAGCAAGTTATTGACATTTTTTTGTTTCTTTTCTTGCAACTATCAAAGCAGAAAACTACAACTTACATAAAGTTTTAAACTTGTATTATAGGAATAATTCACAAAGTTCATATATTAGGCTTTTGTTTAAACTCAAATCACTAATACTTATAAATATACAATAAGTAAATCAATGCCCTTAATTGGTTATATCATATGTAACATTGATATATTCACATGTAAATGACTGACATGTGTGGGTGGTAACAATTTTCATTTAAATGATTGCCTAATATCTCAGAGGGTTAATTGTTGAAACTTACCCTTATGTATTGGTCACGAACACTATGCTACCCTCCTTTTCAAAATGATATTTGCGGTACCTTATCTATTGGTCACGCGACTACGTTAGGAAAAATACACGGTAAAATGCCGTTTTTTCCATTCCGTTAGTCATATGACCTCAAGTGTCATATAATGAATGGTAAAATGACGTCTTTTCCCTTAAGTATTTGACCTCTATATATTTTATAAGGAACAACAACGAGGGTGCAATGATAATGTTCCTTATAAAATGTACAAAAGTCAAATAATGAAGGAAAAAACGTCATTTTACCATTCATTATATGACACTTGAGGTCATATGACTAACGGAATGGAAAAAACGGCATTTTACCGTGTATTTTTCCTAACGTAATCGCGTGACCAATAGATAAGGTACCGCAAATATCATTTTGAAAAGGAGGGTAGCATAGTGTTCGTGACCAATACATAAGGGTAAGTTTCAACCATTAACCCTATCTCAGAATCTTTTGGAGAGAATAATCTCTTATCGGCTTTCTTAGACGTTTAGGTGAAGAAATTGGCAAGCATTTAAGAAAACCTATAGGATACGAGTAATACGACTTAATGCCAAGGACCAGTCACATGACAAGTTGGTGTTTTACACTGGATGTTTGAAAATAAGTAATCATTTTTTATTTGATTTTAAATCGAACTATACGATCAAACAATAGCAGATGTAATTTCTCCTATAATTTCTGGCTTACACAGCCCTTTTCTTGCAGCTACAGAAAAAAGAATTGCCTTAGCCGATTGTGTCTTTTTGTTTTGTCCGAAATCTGAGGTGATTTTAGTTTAGTTTTTTTTTGTATTTATCTGTTGTCGAGGTTTCATCTATTTTGAAGTGAAATACTTTTGTATTGTACGAGGATCAATTCCTCGTTCAGGTTTGGATTCTCTAAACCTGAATCTTTTATAAAATTTGTTGATAAAAAAAACAACAGTAAGTTATGATTGGAGTAAAAGCGAAATGTACCTTCGTTGGTAAAGAGAGCTGCTATCAGTAAAATAGACGAGTCCTGTGTCGGGATCAATGTCCAAGCTATTGGTGAACCTAAAATCTTTGCCTTGAGCTCGTGTGGCGACCTCGGTTGCCACCCCACCATCCGGTCCGACCACGAGCAAACCCTTATACGCATCAGCTATGTATAGATCACCTGATTTCCCGTCGAAGCATAGCCCCAATGGCCTCCCACAAATCTCCTCATCCTCAGGCCCTTTGCACCCATTTCTGCACATCCAATCAAATATACAAAACAAGATATATATTTCATATCTTTATTACTAATTGAGACTTTTATAAAACTTCACAGATAAAAAGTTAATTACATTTTTAATAATTATTTAGATTTCACAAATTTTGATCAAAATGTAGTTGTATAAATCAACTAATGTTGGGATGGGTCGTGAAGGCATGAATGACCACGTCCACAAGGTTTGTGTGGCTTGAGGTTTAGAATAAATGGGCACATTTCTGTCATGATTCGAGGTTGTCACATTCCACACACAACAAACCAAACCACCTTGTTTTTGTGACAAAACAATCTAAACCACACGCGTTTCGTGTATAATTACAAGAAATAATAATCTCAACATGTGCAATGCATAATCTAATGACAAAAAGAAAAGGCAACCTGATAGAGGAAGTCATGGCAAAATGAATCCACCTTTGTTCCTTGTCCTGCCACTTGATTATCCGGCCGTCGGACACGCCGGTGAAAGGTCCTTCTCCAACTGGGCTGAACGCGAAACTCTCCGGCCCAACCGCTCCGGCAATCGGAACCAATTCCCATTGCTGGTCATCGGCAGGAAACTGAAAGGTAGCAAGCAAGACTACACCGATGGTTGGTACCATAATTAAGAGAAGCTTATAATTGGAAGTTGTCATGATTTTCAATACAACATATAGCACAACAAGTCACACATATATATAAGAAATGGAGAGAGAGAGAGAGTATGGATATTGGATGGAGCATGTGTAATGAGACAAATCTTCCGCTAAATAAGGAAGAGTTCCACTACTTGTCATCATTGGGTCGTTTGGTATTTTTATGTCAAATGGTTATGGTTGGGTTGTGGTTTAAGTTGAAGTCACACACGCCTAGACTAAGACCACCCTCCAAGAGGTTCGGCTGCAAAAGAAAAAACCTTCCCAAAATGGCGGCAGATTCATTAAGCAATCAAACCTCTGCGTGTAGCGCTCTATAATCTATTATCTTATCATTTGTTCACTTGACTATGTTCTGTAATCATTAGTGATGAAACAAGTATAAATGGATTTCAGAAAAAGATAATATTTATAGGTGATAAATGGTGGCGGAGAATTCAACCCAACTATATAATATACTTCTTTGCATGGTCCAAGAATAAATAAACGGGCTAAGAAAAAAAGCAGTCGGTTAATAAATACGGGACAGTTCAACTTCGACATGGTATATGTTGGGATGGTCCTCCAATCAAAATGGGCATGTTCAGCCCAAACTAATGTTGTGCGTTCCTGTATTAAAAGCCCGATATCAAATGTCTAATATAACCTCTTCTGTGTGGATCACATAGTGACAATAGAAACTCTTTCTTGAGTTTTAAGGGTTTTTTCCTCCCTTTCTTATTTGTCGTCGCTCTCTCAGCCATTATGGTTTTTCCGTTTGAGATGGGAGCGTCTCCAATTTACCCAACTCACCTCATGCTATCATCCCTTCAAGTGGAGGGCCTCCTACTACGTCTTATAGACGTTTTCCTCTCGTTGCTTCATTAGGGCTAGTCGTCTTCCTCACGACCGACCAGCGTAGTCACTTCTATCAATCCACGGGAGGCATAGCTGATTTTTGTCCTACACAAGATCTCTCCACGACCATCTTCCATAGAAAGTCGAGCCTAAATACAACCATGCGATGCCATGCAAACCAAAGATTGCTCCGACAACAACATGTAGCATGTCTGGCTGCGATAGGTACGACCTCTATACATTGGGACTCTCTGTCCCTCTCTCGAGTGGTCTCACGACTAGGGACGCCGCTCCCATCAGACTTTAATGAAGTGGAGGATATCCAGGGTCACTTTGGCTCCTTCTATTTGGAGAACGATGAGGACACGGTGGTCCTCATTCCCGAGGAGGCAGTTCCGACAGCTTCAACACGGCAAACCCACCAACTGTTGGATGAAGGGGAAGATGATTTCCTCCAGGCGAGGACTACCAAGCAGCCCCGTTAGGAGTCAAGAGTTGGCCCCGGAACAGGGCGGTAGGTAGGTGGTGGCCTACCCCGATGATCTAGGATCGGGTCATAATGATTAAAATTCTGGTTAGGTGCAATGACAAGATGTCTCTCACAATGTTCAGACTTGGTGACAGACACCTTGCATTAAACAATATGGAATCAACAATAATAACAAACAAGAATAAAAGGACACACAAGTTTGTTTCCCAGTTCGGTGCAACATCACCTACATCTAGGGGCACTCTGTTAGTGGAAAGGTTTCACTATTTTGTAATCAATCAGCTAATACAAGTTTCTCATATCATATAGATGAAACCTTATACTATTATTACAAGTGCAAAACTATCTCAGGGAGTCCCCCTGAATCCGAGATCCTCTCTCCATTCCACTCTTCGAGCACTCACCTGTCTCGATTCAGCCTTTTGTTCTTCAGAGGTTCTTTGTGAGTCGTCAATCACACAACCACAACTCGATCAACCCAATCACTCATTCTGTGAAGAATAGGGTTTGAGAATAATTATGTTATTCTATGTTAAACACAGTCAACCTTCTAGCACGCTAGCCCAACAGGCTTAAGAGCTCTGAAGCTTGAAACAAAGAACAAGTATAAGAGTAAAAATAAGGGTTATATACTTTTTGGTACCCAAATGTTTCGTTCACGAACGATTTGGTACCCTTATGTTTCAAATGACCAATTTGGTACCCTTTTGAGTTGTCCACGGACAGAATTGCCATATTCCGTTAGAAAACTAACAGAATATTCCTCTAAATTAGTCATGTGCAGTTAAGTGGGGTGTGAAATGACGATTTTACCCTTTCTTATTTTATGCTTATAAATTTGATAGACAAAATTATCATTATACCCTTAGTTATAATAAAATAAATTAATTAACTAAAAATTGAATAATTTAGAAATTAATTTTTTGAAATTTTAAAAATAAAATTATAAATTATAAATTAAAAAATTATAAACTAAATTTTTTAAAATAAAATAAAATTAAAAAGTTTAAAAATTTAAAACTAAAACTAAAAAAAAATATTTTTTTAAAATAAAATAAATTTAAAAATAAAAATAAATAAAATTTTAAAAAATAATAATTTAAAATTTTAAAAATTTAAAAATTTAAATAATGTTTTAAAAAAATAAATAGATTATAAATAAATAAATAGATTAATTTTATAATAAAAATGAAAATTAAAAAAATTATAAATTATTCAGAAAATTTTAAAATAATTATTAATAATTTTAGAAAATAACAAATAAGAAATTCGAAAAATATATTAAAATATTTTTTTAATAAAATAATATATTAAAATATTTTTTTAATAAAATAATTAAATAAAAGAAAATAATTTATGTTTTTGAAATAATAAAAAACTTATTTAAAAATAGGTTTAAATATAAAGTCAAACGTCAATATAAGGGTAAAATGGTCATTTTACATTAAAGTCAAAAGTCAACTAAATCAATATAAGGGTAAAATGGTCATTTCACATTATTCTGTTAGTTTTTTAACCCCATTAACTCAAATCGTTCGTGGACAAAACATTAGGGTACCAAATTGGAATAAAAATTCATAAGGGTACCAAATCGTTCGTGCATGAAACATTAGGGTACCAAATAGTAAATAATGCTAAAAATAACAATGATGGCCGGAGAGTAGCTAAGGGTATCCACTTGGATTTTTATAGCTCCTCTCTATCTGAATCGTGTCGTCCTAGGGTTCCCTTAAACTTTAACGTCACGATCTATCTCAATTCCAGTTTCCATATACTCTAACAATTCCTAAACAGATAGGATACTTGGAGTAGAAGTATCTTCAAATAAGGAAATGCACAAGATGTCCGTCAACATGAGATTTAACATTTGTTCTATCTTTGCTGACAAACATCCAAAACAACATCTTGCTTGACAATTAAATAGCCAATCTAGATGTAACAACAATGATCTACCCCGGAGGAGCAAGGAGCTATTCTCGTGTTATGTTCTATTTTGTAGGGTTTTTTTTTTTTTATCTATTTATGTTTCAGTTTTCTTTTCTGTTTAGGATTTGGGTAATTTTGTTGGCCGGATGTTGATGAGTGTAGATGACTATGGGTAAAATCCCTCTTTTATGTGCATTAGTACACAATCATTAAACAATATGTTGGACGGTGAAGTACTGGTCGATCCCATAGGGAGTAGAGGTATCATTAGTATTCTCGCTAAAACCAGGGGACGTGGGTTGTCACTTCCACATCCCCGAAAAGGAAAATAAACGGAAAACAGGTAAAAGTTTGTTTTGGTTTTGACAAAAAGGAAAATAATATTCTGCTACTACCTAAACTACACGCACGCTACAAAGGGGTGAGATTGAGTTGGTCGGAAAAATCTCGTGCGGGCGAGTGTATGTTGAAGTAGTGTAACCAGTGGCGTGACTAGTACGATCTAACGTCTGAGGCTTACGTCAACTCAACCAGATCGAACAGATGGATCAAGCTCCTGCACAAATCTGCTGATCTGGTGATTCAATGCGTGTGCGTGCACGGTAAAACGTAGCCTAAGACGCACATGATCATGATGTGGATAAGCTCGCCGCATAGTGTTCTCTGATTGTGCCACATGTCCTCCTCTGCTACATCATTTTCTATTTTTAAACTTCTATGATTTTCCGTCATTCTCTCTCCGTTTATGCTCCGATCGGCCTCGTTCTCAAGCAAATATTTTTTTTCTCAATACCTACAAAATGAGACCAATGATGAATTTTTTTAGGAATAGTTTGAAAATATCAACAATAAACAAGGCTTTGCGCAGTTTTTAATAAACGCTAAAAATAGTAAAACGGGACATAAAAAAGGTAAGAGTATTAGGAAAAATAGTCAAATTAAGTAGGTCAAATTTACGCTGATTAGATATTGGATTGTTTTATGTTTGTCTAAGATGCAAATTAGACTTAGTCTATGAATGTATGATAGCTGGATCACCTACGGGAGTCTTAAACATATTCTGGATTATCATGAGGAGTGTTAGCTTTAATTATTATTTTTTTTCTAAATCCAGCACTAAATCAATTTTATTTTAAAAATATAGATTTATTTTTATATATATAAAAAAATTTAAATCAGCTTTTTTTATATAAAAAAAACAAGATTAAGTTTATATTTTACTAATATTTGACTTTATTAATAAAAACCCAGTTTTCATTTATAATTTTTTTAAATATCTTTGTTAATTTTTTCCTTATAACTTTTTAAATAAAATATATATTTATTTTTATATTTTATTTTAGTTAAAAAATTAGATATGGTTTATATTTTACAAATAATTTTTTATCTGCTAAGTCTTAAAATCAGTATTCTCCGTCTTCTCTTCTCCTCTCCACCTCTTTGACCACATCCCTCACCTTCTTCATCGCACAAATTTTCGCCGAAGAATTCTCGTCGAAGATGGTGGGCCTGGCGTAGACCCTGGTTTAGACTGCGACTCAGATCTAGGCAGCGGAAAATAGTGACCATCACTAGAGTGGATGGTCGTGGTGAACCCTCGCCGAAGATGGTTCCCTCGCCGCATAAATCTGGATGCCTCTTGCTTTTTTCTTCGGATTTGTATAACGAAAGAACAATATGGAGAGGAATTTAAACTATAATTATTGACTTATATATATTGAATAAAAACTCAAACTTTATTAAATTATAGAGAAATAAACTCAAACTTGCTTCGAGTTTGAGTCAACCTTGTTCCAAGGTTATCTCTCGAATTCTTTCACCCCCAACCCTACCACAGACAAATACCATTTATACTACAACTTTAACCAATCAACTTCTTCCCTTTACTCTGTTGCTCTGCTCAGTTCCTTCCCTTAGACCTGCATTCTTCAACGACTCCCTTGTGCAACTATTGTGTGCCTTATGAGAGAGACAAACCTTTTGTCTCCAGAAACAAAAAAAACGTATCCTACTGTAGCATTAAATTCCTGTTGTGGGCTGTCTTGCAGGCCCATTTCAACCCACGTCCGGACAAACTACTTTAGAATCCATAATAATGCCTTCTTCTTCGACATGACTTGTCCTCAAGTCGGGTAGTTTGAAATCTGGAAATTTGGCTTGAAACGTTAGAGCATCCCCCCAGGTACTAATTTAGCTTTGGCTTATATACTTTTTGGTACCCTTATGTTCCGTCCACGAACGATTTGGTACCCTTATGTTTAAAATGACCAATTTGGCACCCTTTTGTTTTGTCCACGGACGGAATTGGTATATTCCATTAGAAAGTTAACAGAATATTCCTCTAAGTTAGTCATTTGACACCATGTGCAGTTAAGTGGAGTGTGAAATGACAATTTTACCCTCCATCAACCCTAGTCACTTATTTGATACCTTTGAAATGAAAATTTTATTCTCCATATCAATTTCATTTATAATTTCTTATTTTCTTATTAAAACTGACTTATTTTTTTATTTAAATAATTATATATCTTAATAATTATTTTGAGATAATAAAATAAATAAAATAAAACATAATTATATACATAGATCCATCTACTTACAAACCTTATCTCTATATAATTTCAACCTCCCCTTTCCATAATTTACACAACCCTCATAAACACATAGCAGATTCGATGATGGAAGCTTGGGGTGGCGGAGATGAAGACTTGACAGCGGAGAGAACACACGATGAGATATGGTTTTGCTTCAGTTGATTCGAGCTTCTGTTTCACAATCAGTTTGGGGCTGTTTGATTCGAGCTTCGATTTCACAATTAGCGAGGGGTGACAGCATGGTTCTGCTCCGGTTCGAGCTCTGATCCGATTGAGGAGCTTCAGGAAGAAGACGAAGAGGTACCCTCACCGGAATTCACGAGACCTTTGAGTTCACAGACTTTTCAAACCCTTGAGTTCATCTCTCTTCTTCAATCTGGTCGGCGAGGTGCTAGCGGCGACGAAGGGACCATGGCGGCGAGGACCCTCGGTCACACGTTGCTGGGTTCGGAGGGGATGAACACGATGATGATTAATTTAAATCAATGATAAATTAGAAAAAATAATTGATAATAAATAAACTAAAGAATTAATTAAAGAAAAATATAAGTTTTGTACAAAAATAAAATAAGTTTTTTGAAAATAAAAAAAAATGATTTTTATAAATAAAACTAATTTTGTAAAACAAATCTAATTTTTTTTAAAAAACTGATTTTTAAATATAAAATCTGATTTTTTTTAATGTAAAAAACTGATTATTAAAAAAATAAAAACTGATTTAAAAAAATAAAAATATGATTTAAAAAAAATAAAAACTGATTTTTGGAAATAAAAAACTAATTTTATAAAATAAATAAATGAGAATGGAAAAAATAAAATCAGATATTAATTTTTAAATACAAAATAATTTATATGAAATGTTTAAAAAAATTATATATGTTAAAGAAATAATAAAATGCAAAATTAATGTTAAAAGAATAAAGAAATTTTAATAAAAAAGGAAATAAGAATTAGTTAATAAATTCAAGTTATCATTAAATAAAAGTCAAAGTCAATTAAAAAACAAAGGGTAAAAAAGTCTTTTTACTATTAAGTCTAAAGTCAACTACAATGATAAAGGATAAAATGGACATCTCACTTTGGTCTGTTAGTTTTTAAACCCCAGTAGCTCAAAAGGTTCGTGGACCGAACAGAAGGGTAACAAATTGGAATAAAAATTCAAAAGGGTACCAAATCGTTCGTGGACCGAACATAAGGGTACCAAAAAGTATTTTACCCTTTAACTTTCTCGTCTGTTTGTCCGATTGTGGGTATTATGCTGTGGACATATAAACTCGTTCCCGCCAACTTGAACAACTCTCTCTGGAAATCGCTTACAAATATTTTATCTCGGTCAGAGACAATGGTATCGGGTAAACCATGGAGTCTGTACACTTGAGTCATGAAGATGCTCGTGATCGACGAAGTAGTGAATGGGTGTTGAATGGTGATAAAATGACCGTATTTGGAGTAGCGATCTATTACCACCAATATACATTCAAACTTCCAAGACTTCGCATTGTTTCACGAATTCCCGAATCTCTTTGTTCATTTAAGACTAATGAAACTTAGTGCCCGTAATTCAATCCTAAATGTCCAAATGTATATATCATCGTTAGCAATAAAATTAAAGCAGTTTTATATTACTTATGTGTTGGAGTAATATATCGATGTGTGTTCTGATCTATGCCCACCATGCGAATAGAACCATATATCAAGATGGATCACACTCGATGGGTCCCTGGTCAACAAAGCTTCACTAGAAGCAACTAGTATGAAAGATGGCTCTTTATGGCTTACGTTCTTTTAGTCATTGGAATGGGATTCCGAAGTCTGATCATAGATATCATATGAGACATGATATTGGACGACCCGACATGAATATGTTCCATAGATCAAGTCATGAACATAGTCATTGTCGTACCTTGTCGTGTATCCTTAGACCAAGGAGTCTTTGTGATTACTATGCAGTAAACAACTGAGTTTGACCTGAGCCCAACGTTGCCTGTGACAGGGTTTCCATAACGGCCATGATTGGCTTGGGGACGGACTGCATGAGTGACACGAAAGACGGCTAAGGGATTTATCCCTCATACTACGGTATGAGAAAGATATCGGTTCTCGGCCGCTTGATCGAGAGTGACTGAAAGAATAGCATGGCCATGCACATGATACTGGGTATCATATATTCAGTCATCTCACATATCAAGGAACAGTGATTGAGAATAATAAGTATGACGACTTTATGCCTTATCTCAATCAGGATATCGGTGATAAAAGGATAAGGACAGAGACAACATAAAGGTTAGAATCAACAAAGTCGATTCGTTATGCAGTGTTAGACAATACTAAAGTCTCGTTAGTTGCCACTTATATATGATCAAGTAAAATGAGATTTTACGTTGATCTATTGACATGCATAAACCTAAGGGTCACACCGGAGGATGAAACTCATTGACACATTTAAGGAGAATGGCCAAAAGGGAGTTGTCTCGGAATATGACCAAAACTGGGTTTTGGGTCATGTGCCCGTAAGTGAATAGGACATTACGGATCGAGACAAGGCTTGGAGTCTTGGTATTGATCACGTCGGATAATGTTGGACATTTCTGGTATGGAAGGCTTGGAGGCGATGAGCGCATCACGGGACCTCGTTGGGAATGGCCACGGGCCATGTTCCAAGAGGCTCATGCAACCAAGGCCCATGGAACTAATTAATAAAGTCTTGATTAATTAGTACTAAGTAAGCAAGACAAGGATTAAGGTGTTGGTGATTCACCACCTAACCCCATCTTGTCTAGCCTTACTTGGCACCATACTTGTCATATTTACATCATACTTGTCCCATGCTTTTAGTTTGACAAGTTGATGGGGTTTGTTATGTTTAAATCATTTTTTTTCAACATAACAAACACAAGACAAGAATAGGAAACACAACTTCTCCCTCCTCTCCCTTGGAATTTCGGCCAAGGCAAGCTCCCTCCTCCATTTTTGTGTTCTTGAGTCCCCCAAGAGAAGAACTAAGTGGCTTTGATTCCCATGTGGATACGTAGGCGTCTTGGAGACTCAAGCCAATCATTCATTACACGGTGTTCTTGTTATGGTAAGAAATAGTGCTGAATTTTTCTCTTGTGAATCCATTCTTTGTTAGTAGTTTCATGGTTTTAATCGTCTCTTGGTTTTCATTGATTTTCCGCTGCGATTTGGTTCATCTCCAACCCTACCTCGAGACCCAACAGTGGTATCAGAGTCGTGCTATCTTCGGGATTCATAAGACGGTGTTGAAAGTTTCAGTTTTGACATGTTAATTTGCCAAATTGTTTGATAACATGTTTTAAATTATTGTTTATGGATTTAATGCATGTAAAATGAATTTTTGAAAATGATTTCAAATCTGTAAATTTTGAATTTTTATTTTATTTTTCGGGTCTCGGGAGCGGAATCTCGGGGAGCCGAAACCGGGACCGAACGGGGCTCCGTTGGACGGAGCTAGGCCAAGCATGACCATTGGATGGTTGATACGCTAAGGCTAAACCGCTTTGTTAGTTATGACGAGTTTGGAACCGTCATGACGAACTCAAAAATCAAATGTTCAAAAGTTTCATTTTTAACGGTTTCGATAAATCGAGCAGCACAAATTTTCGAAACTTGGCTATTAATTAAAACCGGAAAATCACATGATGTCTAATAACACGATGTTTGATGTGATGTTCGCATGCTGCACATTATAGCCCCGAGCTCGTTTCAATTATTTATCGCTTTTCACGGCCCGCGAGCCGTTAAAGTTAGTATGTAATTATTTTTTCGAGGTGTGGTCGTCGAACCACTTATTTGTAATATTTATTACTTCCCGACCCGCGAGTCGTGTATTCAATTGTAATCTTTTTCTCAAGTTGAAGAAAGGGCAAAAAGGTGTTTTGGTGACTTCTCGGATATCGACATCGACTTGGAGTCAGTGGTGCTCAAGAAGCTAGTGGGAGTTAGTTTAGGGGGCTATTATGTGCACATTTATCTATTTATGCTTGGTTTAGTTTATGCATGATTAATTCTATTTGTTGGATTAGAATTACATGCTTAACTTTATTTACCGAGCATATCACCTCGCATGCAAAGATAAAATTGGTTTTTGATCATTGTATGTGAGCCCTTAGAACCGTCATTGCATTGGATGTAGTTGACGGGTTCAAAGGAAGAATTACATTGGATGTAATTTGAGGCATCATTGCATTTGGAATGTAGTTGATGTGCTCATCGCATCTAGGATGTGCCTAAGTTTTAAACACAACCGGACAAGTAAAAACGGGCCAAAGTCGTGCGCATTAGTGGAGAATCCATGGGAAAGCGGGGTAGTAGGTTTGGACGACATATGTGGGTGTCGTGCGCATTAGCGGAGCACCTACATAGTGACGGGCCATAGTTGAAAATTGGTGGACCCGACTACGATTCTTAGCCTGAGGTTGAGCTAGAGTAACAAATAGGGTAAACCGTGTACATAAGTACATACCCTAGCCAAGAGTCATATTGTATGTGATTGGATGGAGTCCTACCTACATAGCTTGATTAAGTGGTGAGCATTAGTTCAGCTTAATCGAGTGAATCAAGGGTCTTGGTTTCAGATTCTAAAGGTTTAGAATCGATTGTTGGTGTTTAAGCTTGATCTTCATAAAATTTATGCAGTTTAATGATTGAATTTTATCTGTTTTAGATCAAATGGAAAATTCAGCGAACATTAATAGTTTGTCATTAAAAACCATTCTTGATAGGGTCAAGCTGAATGAGACAGACTATTTGGACTGGTACAGAATTTTGAGGATAGTCCTCAAGTCTGAACGCAAAGGATACGTCCTTGACAAGGCCATCCCTCGTGTCCAGAAAATGAAGGGGCATCTCGAACGTCATAATGAGCTGGGTCTTCAGATAGAGTCAGAGATGGCAGCAGATAGGTTTTTGCACTCCCTTCCTCGTGCGTAGGTTGAGTTCATCATGAACTATCACATGCACGATATAGACATGACCATATCAGAGTTACATGGCGGGTTTGTAACTACTAGGAAGGATATAAGGGATCTGGGATTCAAGGATATTTTGATGGTCAGAAAGGGATCCAGAAATCACACCCTAGCATATTTCTATCTCGTCAATAAGAAATCAAGATATAAAAATATCGGAAATCCTAAATAAGTTCACTAAATGGCTAAAGTTTACATTTTTACCAACTCTAACAACTTTTGAATCATATGTTTTCTTTTAGAATCAAACTCAAGCTTTTTATTTTTCTTTTCTCTCTTCTCTCTTTAGTGTTCTTGAGTGTTCTTCATCTTATGAGCATTTTCTACCACCAAAGGTCATAACTAAGACGATACAAGGGGGTTTCAAGCATCCATGAGCCTCCCACCATCTACAACTTCTTCATTTTCATGTGTTGAAGCTTTGAAGAGTTGGAGATGGTGCGTTTGCAAGCTAGGGGAGTTTTCGATTGGGTTTCTCAACCCGATCCCGGTTCTAATCTCTACCCTTCTATAGTATTGTTGTATGTTTTTGGTATGCTTGAGTAGGAATTGGATTCCATGACATTGGATTCCAATCCTTGGTCATGAGTGTTGTGTAAATATTGATTTCCTTGAAGTTAATGCATGAATTTATGGTTAATCTGGTGTTTGTGATGTTTGTGGGTTTTTGAGCTTAAATAGCATCCACTTGCTTGTATGGGTATTTAATCTATATTTAAACTAATCGATGATGTTGAAGCATGATGTTAGGGCTAGAAAAAATCTCAAAGTTGAGAGAGATAGGTAATCAGTTGTGTATCCAACCTTTAATTATGACTTTATAATCTAGAGTTTGTTAGCTTGTACGGTTAAATATTATAATAACTATATACAATATATGATACCTTACTTCTTCTTTTTTAAAAATAAAGATGAAACCATACAAGCGTTGCATCCGCCGACCATCCCCGAGAACCCGATGAATGACTAACGAGATGATAGCTCTTAAACAAGGCGTCGTAGCGCCTACAAACCAACTACTAGATCGGTCTATCGTATCAATGTTCTAGAAAGAACCGTCGATAGAGAGAACCGGCCAGACAAGTCGCTAAAGGCGAGCACCACATCTACCGGAGATCCGAGATTCCGATAAACGGGACCTACAACAAAACCAACTAAAAGATAAACAACACAATAAACAACTACGACGATCACGAAAATCTAGCGGCCTGCCTCCGATGACAGGGGTTGATTTCAAAAACGAGAGGGGGAGGTGGACGGCGTGGACGGTGACCGATCTGATCCGCTTGGGGCAAGGGTACGAGACTGGCCGGGAGAGCGCGGTATGCAGGAGCACAACGCTCGGACTACGGAGCTCCGGCGAACGGTGGAAGCAGATCTGGTTGTCTGGCCGGAGGAACATGGCGAAGAAGCTCGGCTGAGGAAGCTCGGGTCGTCGTCGTTGGGACAAAAAACCTGAGGGAGGGAGCTTCGCCGGGTTGTTCAAAGTCGTCCGCCGTCGGCAGGGGCCGGGGGAGGAGCGTGAGGTTGTTGGACTGGCAGATCTGCCCGGCTTGAGTGTTAGGCCAGTAGATCTTGGCGGCGAGGTGGAGGGACGACCTAGGGCTGGGGGGCTGAGGGAGGAGACGGGATGGGGCGGCCGTAAGAGGTCGGTGTTTGAACTAAATCGACAAAGTTCGAGCGACAAATCTGACCGGAGAATGAGCTCAGATGGAGAGGAACAAGGGATGGCCTGCGACGCGAAGGGGCAGCTAAGGAAGGTGGCGCAGAAGGCATATCTTGTCGGAATGAGGTGGAGCGAGGCTGAGAGAGGCGACAGCCGGCGAAGAGGCGAGGTAACGTCAAAAAAACAGGAGCGGACCGAAAACACTATGGAGACGGGAGTGAAGAGCAACACCGACAGCCGTCGTGGCCGTAGCCACAGTAACCACCGATGACGACAACATCAACGAGAGAAAGGGGATAGGGTTTCTCTCCGTTGAGAGAGAAAGGGTTTATATTTCTATACTTGAGGTAACCGGTTATTTTGTTTATATGATACCTTACCTTGACTCCCATTCAAAAAAGGAAATAAATAATACGTACAATGCGCTAAGTTTATGGTTGGAAAATAGTTAGACCGTAATTGACCGCCGCAAAAAAGTACAGACGAGGGGTGGAATCCTGTGGTAGACGCCACACGAAGCAGTCGTAATCAGTCACCTGATAGGGCCCCACCCGGTTGTAAGATCGGATCGGCGGTATATAAAGGGATTCATAGAGATTTGACTTTGAGGAGACGGAATAAAGTCAAAAGCAGAGCTTGATCGGGAAGCCTTCTCTCGCGCATCGTATTTTCCGGTAACCCCAAAGCTTATCCAAATCGTTTTCATGTCTATCTACTCTCACCTTTTCCGTTTTCTGCTATCAATTTTGGTCTGTGCATCACGATTCCGGTTGGTCCCGTGCTTGTTAGGGTTTATTACTTTAGGTCTCTGTCTGGGGTGTGATCATCAAGTCGCTGAATCCGGCCATATAATTCTGTTTGGATGCTCAGAAAGTTTGATGAATGAAAAAAAGGAGCTAGCTGATCGAAATCTTCTCACTTGGACAACTTATTATCTTCCTGCTTTTTTCCTATCATCTTGGGATTAGTTTTAGTTTTGGGGCAATTGAGTCATCAATACATTTCAATTTCAGAAGATGGGAAGAACATCAATGTTACAGGTTTCAATTCTTAGAGTGGTATTCGGGTTGATTTCTGTTCTGGTGAGTGATATTGAGGAGTATGTAAACGCCTTTCTCAAGGACTTGCAAGGTGATAGGGCACTTGTGCTATGGCTCTCCTTGGGAGATTTTTCAGTTGTCAAATAAAAAATTGAAATTCTACATATGTTGTTTTGATTCATTGGGGGTAAAATCATCTGCCTTTCATTTGAGTTTCCTTTGTGGGGATTGTTTTACATTGCTGGCAAAGGTTTTATTTTTACTCCTTGTTAATGGGTGTTGATCTTGAGGAGGTCGCTTCAGTTGATATGACTTTACTGGTCTGGGAATAATTTTGTGGAAATTTATTGATATGACTTTGTTGTGTAGATTTTCAATGCTATAATGTTTATGTATGAAAAGAACTAATTCCATGGATTCTCTTCTCATGGATGTGGCATCAGGTTCTGTTTTACTTAAAGGTGCATTTTATATCTCAAGGCTGAAGTGAAGCATCAGTCGGGAGAATAACCTATTGTAGTTCACTGGACCATTTTGAGTATCTGTAGAAGGCAATTGCTCTGGTCTTTCCATGCAAGTATTGCATTAGCAAAATGTCTAGTAGTGCAGTGAGAAGGGTCTCTCGTCAAGACATACAGCTGGTAAACTATTATGTTCATGAATAACAATAAGGGATTAGGTTTCTATCCCTGTATTAGTATCTATTTTACGTCTTCCCGCCCAGATTTTTTCCATGTATTAACTTTTTTGTCAAGTAACTTACATTTATCAACAGAACTTTGTCTGTCTTTTCTTATAACTTCTATTTTTACTGTCTGAACCCAGGTGCAAAATCTAATTGAGCGATGTCTTCAACTTTACATGAACCAAAAGGAAGTTGTGGAAACTCTGTTGGTTCAAGCCAAAATAGAGCCTGGGTTTACAGAACTAGGTAATGTTATCGTAGTCTGATTAGCATTATGTATGAAATGTATTGCATGACTTATTTTTCCTTGTAAATTTGTAATACTAGTTTCTCCAGCATGTATCTTACTTTTATACAAAAATTGGCTGTTGGTTTCTTGTTACTGCCTTGGAAAAGTTGAATGAAAGCTGTGTACTGAACATGAAAAGATTTAATTACATGGCATAGTTGACACATGATGGTTCCTCTTTTTTATTAGGTTTGCACGTTATATTGGCTAATGGTAGTATGACAATCTGAAATGTTCTTAGCCATTGACAATCAGGGTTAGTCACCTCTGAGTGCATGGTCTGTATGGTGTTGCAGATCACTATACATGAACTCCTGAAGTGGAGGAGCAATGTTTAGATTAGTTTGTAGAAGTCACTCTAGTGTGAAGGTATACAGGACTGGGTTCTGTGGAAGTCACTTAGTTATGTTCTAGTGTGAAGGTATACAGGACTGGGTTCTGTGGTACATGAGAACCATTAAGGCTATGTAACTTGTTGGAAAACCTAAATATATGTAAGAATGGGGTAACTTGACACTTTAGATTACTTGACATGCATTTATAAAATATTGAAGGCGCATAATGAAGCCTCTCAAAGTCTAATAACATGTTCAGTTCTGTAGGGAAACTGCAAAAGTATATGCAATTATGTATGGTGCTTTTCTTTTTGTTGTTTCATTTAGCATAATATTCTAATTGTCTTGCAGTTTGGCAAAAGCTTGAGGAAGAGAATAGAGAATTTTTCAAGGCATATTATTTGAGATTGATAGTGAAGCACCAAATACTTGAATTCAACAAGTTGCTTGAGCAACAAGTGCAGTTGATGCATCAGATGAACCCAACTGGAGTTGCTCCTATGCCTACTTCTAACGGATCTAATATCCCACCATGTAAGACTTTTTCCCCATAGTTTGGGTTTCTTGTAGCGCCTGACTTGTCATAAACCTGCTTTAACTTTGTGAGATGTCACTTAAAAGTAGAAAAGTGAAAGGGTTGGTTATTTTGCCTCTTCGTCCTTATATATAAAAACAGACAAGAAGAAAAGATTGAGCTCCTTAGTACTTTACCTAACTTCCAACTTAAATATTTTTTTTTGTTTTCCAATAATAAAGCAGTAAAAACTACCCTACCCTAACCCCTTCCCCACCCCACCTAACTTAAGTATTCATTCAACCTTTTTGCAAGTTCAAATTTCATGGGTTTGGATAGTCTCTCCATGTACCCTTTTTTTTTTTTTTCCTCTTTGCATTGCATTACAACTTACAAAATGTAAAATAAGGAGTAAGAAGTAAGGACTAAAACCTTTGTGTATACTCATCTGAGAGATGATGTACAGTAACTTCAAGGTTCAGATGGAGATGTTTTTTTTTAGTAGTTGAGGCAGAATGACCTAACTCCTTTCAATTTTGATGGGATACATTGTTTCTAATTTCTCTAAATCACGTGCTTTTACAAACCTCTTCTGGCATCTTCTGCTCTATTGACTTTGTAATTCATGTCTATTTCTGCAACCAGTGCACCAGAATCCTGCTCACTATGCTCCAGAGCGTACCGGACCATCTTTGAAGCCAGAAAGCATGCAACACCCCGTTGGTTCAAATTTACCTAATACATTTGGTAATGGTGGCTCTAGTTTGCCCAACACATTCAGTAATGGTGGTTCTAGTTTGCCTAACGCATTCAGCAATGGTGGTTCTAGTTTGCCTAACACATTCAGTAATGGAGGATCTAATTTGCCTAATGCATTCAGTAGTGGCGGTTCCAGTTTGCCTAACACATTCAGTAATGGTTCTTCGCCAATGCAAAGAAGTATGCATACTTCTGTTGAAATGCCTGTTCATGCCAATAGGATTGGTGCAACTCTGAACATGCTGCCAAATCAAAATTCAAATGTAGGCTTGATGTCAGGAATGAATGGGGGGATGATCAAATCAGAAGTGGGATATTCAGGGAATTCCTCGTATATGTTTGGTGCTGATGGCAATGTCTTAGAAACACGCCCGACACTTGGAGATGCATCTGGTGCATCTTACAGTAGTGTAGAGTCCAATGCACAGCCCCTCAATGATTCACTTTTGGATGCAGACTCATCTTCGTTTGGGTTTTTGGGTCAGATTCCTCGGAATTTCAGTCTCTCAGATCTGACAGCAGACTTTTCTCAGAGTTCTGGTTTGTCTTTTCTCTTTTTCTCTCTCATGTCATGCTTTTGTCCCAATACATCATTGCATGCTGGCACTGTATTTTGTTAGGTTATATGTCAACTAAGGCTGCTACCAATTTATTCACGGGCTAAATTATGTTCTGTTTAGGTGATGATGACTTAATGTTACCAGCCAAGATGCACGTCACACTTGTTAGAATTTATGCTAATGGTTCCTGTTAAAATTTACAGATATACTGGAGAGCTATCCTAGGTCACCATTCTTAGCAACATATACTGATAACTTCTTGGATTCTCGTGAAAGGGTAGAACATCAGGGTGAGGTTCTTTTGCCAAATATTTCGTGTTGTCTTCATCTCAAAGTGGAGCACTAAGATAAGCTCTAGTTTCTTACAGGAGAAAATAGAAGGCTAGACACCATATCAGAAGGCTTGAGTTATGAAGATTTTGGCAGTGAATAGTTGTATTATTCAAGTGGTGAGTTGTTTTGTCCATCATACTATAGAAGGAGAGAACTATCACACACTCAAATAGTGTAGCTGTTTCCTGTACTTTCTTGCTTCTTTAGATCAGCACTCGGGTTTTCCAGCACAACAAGGTCACTAAATAATAGTTGATTTAATTAATGCATAACTTTTAATGTCATTTACCTGTAAGTCACTGTTGAAAGTTTGTGATAGAAGAACTACATGCACAGTAGCATATTAGGATCCATAAATGCAAAATTGTACACTGATCTGTTGTGGCCCTTTCTTCCGTGACAGCCTTATCATCAGTATTGTAAAACTGTTGCATTTATCATACAATCTGCTTTGACACTAATTTGCAGTTTATCCCGTGTTTGTTACTGCAGGTTCAGCTACATCCCAAGGAAGGGTTTGTACTTAAAAACATCTTAGAACTGAAGAAGCTTCAGAATTATTGATTTGTGTGTAAAAGTTCACTGACAGCATAAAGCAGTCATATGAATTGATGCTAGGAACATGTCCTTGCCAAAATAATCCAGCATAAGTGGTTTTCGTGACCATGGAGGGGATCTGTGAAGTCGTAAATCTTAGTCTTGTTATTATCATGATAATGAAGTTAGGGCTATGATCGTGTAAATTATGTTTCCATTTTCAGTAATGCACCAAATGTAACTTAAGGTGTTATGTAGATTTCAGTTTATCATTGGTGTTATGGCTTTGGTTGCTTAATTGTATTTTTTGTATTGACTTACGTTTATCACCTGGGTTTGCATACGCTGCTACCAGTTAAGTAATACAAGTACATGGAGGTTAATAGTTCCCTAAAGCTGGTATGAAATTGCCTTGAATCAATTTGTTCCACAGTTGTGCCTCTTTCACCTAGTCTTGCAATATCGTTCGGGCATGTTTCACTGTTACAGATAAATACGGTTTTAGCTTATAGTTTCTTTGATCAACAATATCACTGCAAGTGTAAAAAAATGGAATCAATACTAATATCGTATCTCCATCATCAAAGACAAGTGTCACTCAGAATCGAGAGAAAGAGGCAACTAGAACGATGATGGATATTTTCATACCACAGATATGTTAATGGCTTGCTGGTCAGGGTTCAACTAATGTTATAGCTCAAAATGAGCTCTACTTCAGAAACAAAACCAAAGACAAATCAATTTCATTTGAGCCATCCCAGTACATGAAGTGATGCAAGCAATGTCACAATGTTGATGATGGGCAAACCGAATACAAGATCTTACAGCAACACGCAAGGTACATGCTCGTGTCTTTGCCTCCTCAAAGACCTACACATATATATAAAGGCAAGAGTAGATGGCAGAGCGAACATTCTTCGAATTTTACAAAATACAAACACCTCTCAAACCAAATGAACTGCAAAAGAAATATCTGGTTCTTCATGGTAACAGAAGGTATTGATCTATGTAAACTTGTGTACTAGCTACCTGCATTGTCACACAGTCAAGAGATTATGGGAGTTCTATCCGGCAAAAAATTAAAACTTTAGATGCCCACACATAAATACACAACTGACAAACAGAAAAGAAACCTACCTTTGTCTTGACCTTAGTTTAAGTCCAGTAGACATAGAAGAACTGCCTTTTTGAACCTTAGTATTGGTAGAAGAATTGACATTTTGAACCTTAGAATTGGTTTTCTTGGAACTGGTTTCGGAGCAACCTGCAATTATACACATTTAGCATATTCTCTTAGCTTCTATACCTACATCGTCATATGATCAAAAACAATGTTTCTGATCACAAATTACCTCTCGACTCAGTTTGTGGTATATCAACTTCACTGTCACATGATTGCGACTCTGATACATAACTAGAAGCCTCAGAATGATCTTCTGACTCAGCACGCTCAGATCTTGATACATCATCCACAGATGGAGAAGATCCTTCCATGGGAGAGTCAATAACTTCACTATCTGTTCAATATGTCCAAAACAAAAATTATAACTCTCTTTAATTTTCGGTGTTGTTTCCTCTATGAAGAAAAAGAAACATTCATTCAACACAATCATGATATGTATGATACAGAGTCATGGTCATAAACTTCCCAAAACCTAGATGAATTGTCACAAGAGTCACACAACTGAAGAAAGTGTCATGTTTAGATTTTTGGGAAAACCTAAGAATTAATGGGTCGGTGTTCCATTTTTCCATCATGTCCTCTTCTTCTCACACTTGCTAAGATACTTGTGCAGTAATAACTAACTTATAAAAGCTATTATCAGTAAAGCATGATTAAATAACTCGAAAGGAAAGCAAGCTTATTTTGGAATATTCTATTTAGGAAAGTAGAAATACATGTTTTGGAGCTGAGGGAGTTTATAGTTTGGCAAGCTAATTTTGCATATGAAAGGTAGTAGAGCCATAGTTCTGTACTTTCATTGATGAACATGTACCTAAGCCAAATCAGTCTCATCACATCATGTTTGTTGACAGCATTTATACTGACTTATAGGTAACTTCAACAAGGGCACAGATATTCATGTTTGTTCACATCTATCTGTATCCATCGCCTGAACTTTATCATATAGGTTCACCTTGAATGACCAAGCAAGGACCAAAAGGCTAATTACAAAACTATCTGACTAAGGTAACTTTGACAAAGGTGGAATACTATGCAAGGCTCAACATAAAAAAAGTAGCAGATAGAATATCAATAATATAAAAGGTAATGCAAAGCACATTCATTGAACTCATAAGGCAAACTGTATTGAGCATGCATGTATCGCTACCTTCACCAACATCAGCTTCTGGATTCTTTTCTCCAGCATCTTTAACCACCAAATAACTTTCCAAGTTGGCAACTTTTTCCTGATGGGCTTGGGCAGCTCTAGCAGTTGCTTCCTGCTCCTTCTTTTCCATGTGAAACTTATTAAGCTTCTCCTCAAACTCTTCAATGCATGATTTGAGTTCTGGTTTTGCAAACTTTTTGCCCTGGTTGTAATTGATGGGAAACAAAGAGTAGAGCGTCAAACATCCAGAAGCAATGATATGATGCAAGAATAGCAGCTTTAAGTTGACACAGCCTTATGTACTTGGATCTTTGGCCTGGAGGCCAGGGTTCAAGTCCCAACAGCTGTTTATAGTTCACCCTTGAAGAAAACATGATGGCTTTAAGTTGAAGACAATACCTTGTTAATTATGTTTTTGAAATGCTCCATTACTGAATCCTCAGACAGGACATGTTCATAAGATTTAAAAGCCTCCATTAGCTTCTTCATTCCCTTTTCAGTAAAGGATAGTTGTGAGAGGCAATAAGAAATACATTCCCATTGCTTAATATCTGCAGCAGAGAAGACAGGGCTCATAAATCATGAAAACAAAATAATAAAAGGCAATTTAACATGTTAATCGTAAATAATTGGGTCAAAATAACAGCCAGATTTCTATTTATTTGAGCAATACAGTAGTAAACCAACGATCAGCATGGACAAAGAACCACCAAAACTGTGAGGGATGGAAACATAATATCTTAGCAAAATAGCCATCAAGTACATCTAAGACATCAAAATTGGGAATGCAGTACTAGATTAGGAATAAGATTTATAAGACTGTGTACCTGTCACTCCAGTAAACCTATTGCACAGCTTTTCAACAAGAGCTTCCATTTGTTTGTCCTAACAAAGTCCACAATAATTTTGTTTAGCTGTTGTTGGGAATAAACTCCAGCAACTATAACAGTTAGGGAATCCATACCTTCTTGATCGAACCAATTAAAAATTGCATAATGTTGTAGAATGACTCAGTTTTCAGGTTCTGGTTGGACAATTTGCCAAGTATATCAGGCAGTAAATTATATACTGGATTGCTTCCTGTTGGATAATCAAGAAAATACTACTTCAGTTGACCCAGAAAATATGTTAACCACTCTCCAGTTTTACCAGTCAAAATATACCTTTCTTAGACAATTCATGAAAGAAAAGCTTAGCCAGATTTGAAATCCGCTCATCTTCATCCTCTACTCGCATAGCCATTTCATATATATATCCTTTCACCTGATTAAGAAACGGTCCTTTAGAACATTTTGAAGGGAGGAAAAGAGATATAGGGATTAGCAGTGCCAAACCTTCATCATGTCATTTAATATGAGATGGGAAAGCACCAGAACAGCATTTTTCCTAACAGAAATGGATGGATCCCGCAATCGAGCATACATGTTCTCAGTCCATGGCTCCAGCAGGTTAGGAAAACGAACTGCCAAATCACCCAGAGCTATAGTGCAATTGGAACGAACAGTTTCAGATGGTGCACTCTCCACAACTGTGAAGAGGAGCTGGAGGTTTGATTCACTGTAAAAGCACACAAATAGTTTATGGATATTTTATCCCAAGTTTGACAGAGAAAGAAAAGTTTGCTAACAAACACAAAATAGAGAGGGGAGAGTAAAATCTCACCAAAAAGATGCATCAATAATCATAAATCGACATAAGGCTAGCATTCCGGATGCCTGTAGATCTGGATACTGAAAAATATAGGGGCCATATCAGCTTCTCTAAAACTTTCAAGTGAAGAGATCCATGATTATCACTAATGGAACAATATGGTAAGAAAACCACCACAGAAACTATAGCAGACATGCATGTGTGTATAAGAATGGAAATGGGTTTCATTTCTTTTGATGTCTAGATGCTTCTAAATGGGTTTCTGACCATATAAGCCAAAAGTGATAGGCAAAGAGAGAAAAACTTAGATATTCACCTTCTGCATCAAACTAAAGTTTCTACAAAGCTTTGACAGGAAAGGTGCAGAATATCCTATCAAGTTCTTTTCACTGACACCACTAGAAATTATTTCTTTCTCTGCTCTTTCAGTTAGCATATCAATTTTTGCATCTTCAGAGGCAGCGAGTCCTAGCTCGGCATTAATACCATTTTCCTGCAAGAAATCAGCAAAGAAAGATATACTTTGAATTAGAAAATGTATATGTTCATAGATTGAGAGAAATAACTGTCCAGCTATATCTCCTTGGTATATTAATATAAACAGCATGGATGTACCTTCTCCGTCTCAGCGGGTCTCGGGCCATTACTGTCAACATTTTGGCTGTCAGCCTCCATTTTCTCTTTCTTAGCTTTCTGTTTTTGGATCTTCCGGACACAGGATTCAATATATACCAAATGGTTCATGGCAACATGACTAACAACAAATATGTATCTACTAAGTTTTGCTGCTTGAACTGTAGTAAGGACACTGGTCTTGTCACTATCATTGTCATCTTGCAACTCCTGTCCACTACAGTCAAACACAGAACTAAGAGATTTCTTTACCAGATCAGCAGCAAAGGTTTCTGGAGTTGGATGAATTGTATATACAGTACTTATCGCTTTGTCAGCAGCGGCATACCATATATGCTCTGGAAGCCAAAATCCAGTGATCATGCTGTCAAGAATACTAAATACCCTGCCTCCATTACTTGACAATAATTTTTTCTTATCCTCTGCAGACAATCTCTCAAGGGCAGTGCATGCCATTCTAGCAAGCAGAGGTTCCACTTTCGCCCAACGACCAAACCCGATATCAATTATGTCCTGAACATGGGACCCAAGAAACCCAGGAGATGATTTTGCCGCCATGCAAATGACAGATAAAGCACCACGGCTTTGCTCTGCAGTGGTTCCGTTAATATTAAAGCAAAAGAAATCCCATAGTGCTGATATCTGCATAACAAATATTAAGGTAATAATTTTTCAGATGATGGTAAAGCAGTATATCATGACTTAACCATATAGAGAAACAAATCCAAATCAAGGAGTTATTGGTTTAGAGTGAGCTAACTAATCAGACGATGCTACCTCATAAAATATCACTGATACCAGCCCCAGTTATTTTGGGTCTAGAAAATTTTGGTTATGTGGCACTCTTTGATTGGCTGAGTAACTCTAGGCCAATAAGTCATTCATTAGATTCCACTTTCCAGAAACTCAACAACATATGTTCACGGCATAAAACTTTTATTATGCCAGCTTATATATACTGAAAGGTAAACAAACTAAGTATTTACAATATGATGAATAACCCATATGCCACACAAAAACGATGTACACTGAACTCCATTTCTTCATCTCAACATGGATATTTCAAACCAGTTATCTCAAATTAATTGAGTGCAAAGACGAGTCTCCCAACTTTTAAGCATTCAATTTCAAGGTATTATTCCCTTACCCAGGATCAGTTTTGTTTGTCACATGAAGTCTATTAATAATAAACAAAAACTTTTTTCAAATAACAAACATAATTTTGAATCATATTAAAAGAAAGATTCATTACTTTTTTATCAGCAGAATTATTTCATTACTAATTTAGTGTGAAAGAGATATTCAGTGTTCATATCTTTCTGTGGCAGATTAAAGTACAAAATTCAATAACTACTACCATGGATAAAAGCTTCCAGTGTGTGTGTGTGGTTGGGGGGGTGGGGGGCAACATAAGTCAGGCCAATTGGTAAAGAGCTTACTTCCCTTTGAGCAAGGTCTCAAATGCAAGTCTTGGTACACAAAATAAATAAATTGCCTAAAAAGAAGACATGAAGGGGGACATACCATGCTTGATGATATATCACCTTTAGAAACCAGTGCCCCAATTATAAACTCCATAGATGCTAGATCCCCAATATTGGAGTCAATGGCTAGATCCAAAAGATTTTTAGCAGTTTCTACAGGATTTTTCCTTATATATATAGTCATGAATGCATTTTCTACAGCTTCATAGATGGATTTGTCCTGAGAGAATACCTGTGAAAAGCCAGGACATGAAACACACAGTATAATGTTAAAAGAATATTGGGTAGGGGGGAAATAGGAGGTAGCTACCACAGTAAAATATGAATCAATTTAAAAAACAAAAACTTCACTCAGGTAGCTAACTATGTCCTATTTTTAGGCATAGTTAGCAGTAGAAATGTACCAGCGGCAACATCTTGCGGAGACAGGATTCTGAGCCATCAATCTGAAACTGCCTGCACCTCATCAGCAAGAGAATTGTGTTCTCGACATCTGTAGCAGATGATGAAGCCATCAACTGAACAAGGATCGGCATTGTGGCAGAAATACACTTAGAAAACCTCAAGCCAGCCTCAAGTGACGCAACCAGTGCCCTGGTCTGCTCCAAATTCCCAACATTTGGTACAAAACTTTCCTTATGCAAATTCAGTTCGTCCAAATGAGAAGGATAGCTGTCAGTCAAGCTCTCTTGTGGATCCTTTGTTACTCCTTCCCCATTTGCATTGTCAACCTCACCATCTTCATTGCAGGTCTCGTTATCAGATGGTAAGTTATCCAATGCACTATCTGATCCGAGATCATTCAGTTTCTTCTTGTATTGCTCTAAGGTCGCTTCAAATGATGCTATTCGAAGTTGTGGGCCAAATGGGTTATGCTGCAGCATCATGATAAGTAAATTCAATGCAGATTTTCTAGCTATTGCACTCTTGTCTTCCAACCTTCCTGCAGCAACTGCTGCAACCTCATTCCACAGACCTATTGACACAGAATGCTCTTCACATAGCTCAGCCCAGACTTGAAGAACCCGACTCCTAGTATAAGCCGAAACATCCCTACAGCGCTCAAGTAGGATTTCCAGCATGACTTGCTTGGATTTAAGACGAACGGATTTTGAATTCACTTCACCCTCAACATCTTTAAACGCCTTTGCAATTAACTTCCCCAAAACCCCAACAAGTGCATTTCTGATCTTATAAGATTCTCCACCAAAATGAGGTACCAGGAGACCAATGTTCATTGATACCAATTTTGGTAGCCTGTCAGCAAGCTCCACAAGAAAACGGCCAATATTTTCAGCCCCGGCGGTGTCTTTGACATAACCCTTTGGATTAGTTCGCCCAATATCCCTGATAAGAGAGCATGCCAAGCTTCCATCATTGTATTTCTTTTCTGCCTCAGCAACCATGTCGGCCATGTGAGTCACAACAAAATCATATTTATGAATCATATGCACGATTGAAGCACTTGATTGTACTGTATAGTGGTATTTGGTGGCACACGTCCCAACCATATGACATAGAGCTTGTTTTGAATCCAAATCTTTTAAGATTGCTGCACTCTCAAACAAAGAGAATGCATGCCTGAAACAAAACCAAATTAACCCAATTAACTCAAACCCTACAAAAAGAACAGAAACTAAATAGTACCTATTGTTATCCAACTTACTTCACAATAAATGACAGATAATTTTCATCAGGATCTGCTGACCCAAAGAGCAACTCGAGGTTGATCTGTAATGAATTTGCTATCAAATTGAGTATCCGGCCTCTTTGTGGCTCCCAATTCCAGGTTTTTATAGGCTGTTTCTTCCTAGTACTTGCCGTTACCTGAAACCATGATCCATAGCTTCAAAAAATTAACAGTAGATGTCGCAGCCCCAAATCCACTGTAGCTACATATAGACATGTTTTATTTGTGTAACAACAGTGTCTGTATTATACATAAATGTTTTGTGTGTGTGTGTGTGTGTGTGTGTGTGTGAGAGAGAGAGAGAGAGAGAGAGAGAATACCTTTGAAGTGTTGCTGGAATTAGTGCTACATTCTTCAGCAAGAATGATGCTGAAGAGGAAAAATGTGTAGACCTTAAAAGCATTACGGTGCGAGGCAAGGCGATCAAGGATGGGAGCAGCTTCATCATCCTGATCCTGAGAGGTGCGAGAAAGAGAATCAACACTTGGAAGAAGAACACTGAGGTTGGACCGTAGACTCTCTACTAGATTCAATTTACACGAAGGGCTGAGGCCAGAGAAACCCAGGATCAACGAGTACACACGATCAAAGATGTCTTGCTCTTCGATGCAGAACACTTCTCTGTCAGAGAGGTCAAAGGACACGCCTATTTGGATAAAACAAAGATAAAAGTAGTGAGGGCATGGCTACCAGGACGGATAAAGATATAAAATTTGCTTCAGTTTCATGAAGTACAACTTCTGCAGTGAAAATTAGCAAAGAAATGTGCATAGCTCAGGATTAAAAAAAAATCCCGGTAGGTCTGAAATTGAAACTTTGAACTTCATTTTCAACATCCAGAAATGCAAAAAGCAACTGAGCTAAGGTCCTACCAATTCCATCTACATAGCATCCCAATCAATCAACCAAATAATTAACTAAATGTTCTCAGCAAATGGACGGAGGGTACTAGGGTTTGCTCCGACGTCCATAGTTTCACCAAAAAGACGAAAAATGAAAGCAATTAGACGTAAATGGACTGGAATTATGGGAAGGAAGAGAAGAAAGCGACCTTTGACGAACTCTTCGAGTTGAGAGGAACGAAGAGAAGAAACGTCGACGGGGTTCTGAGCGTAAATCCGACCGTCGTCGTGTTCTTCTTCTAGCTGCCGAATGCTTTGCGGGAAGACGAAGTGAGGAGCCATCTCCGATTTGCGCAGAGAAAGTGTATCACTGGATCTTCTTCTTTGGCCGCTCCTCAGCCTCAGATCAGATCGCCTGGAATTTTCAAATTCCACTTCGAAATGCAGAAAAGGAAAACAAGCGGGAATATGAACCATATGTATTGGGCCTGCTTTGTTGGCCCTATGGGCTAGGACGAGGTCCGTCTGCTTAGATACATAATCTTTGTATTGTTGCTCTAAATCCAATGTGAATCTTTGTGCTTGAACTAATCCAATCTTATGAACCGGATTATTAATATATTTTATTAAATAAACGACTGGTGATTTCTATTAATGATGTTAATCAATAGTAATATGATGGATTAAATATCGAAACTTACATTTAAGTATTGGTCACGAACACTTTACTACCTAACGTTTCAAAATGACAATTGCACCATCTTAAATATTGGTCCAACGGTTTTTTTTAGTAAAATTAGACGGAATATTTCATTCCGTTAGTCGTATGATCTCAAGTGTCATATAATAGATGGTAAAATGACATTTTTCTCCCCTTAAGTATTTGACCTCTATGCATTTTATAAGGAACAATAACAAGGGTGCAATGGAAATGTTCCTTATAAAATGTATAGAGGTCAAATAATTAAGGGAAAAGTCATTTTATTATCCATTATATGATACTTAAGGTCATATAACTAACGGAATAGAATATACCGTCTATTTTTACCAATAAAATCATGTGACAAATACTTAAGGTAGTGCGTTTGTCATTTTGAAACGTTGGGTAATGTAGTGTTCGGGACCAATACTTAAGAGTAAGTTTCGATATTTAACCTTAATATAATTTAGCCTAATGTTGAAAACAATGGCACACACCATTAAAAAAAACTCTCTAGATAGCAGAGGAAAAAAGCCAAAACCCTAGTCGTCGTCCTCAGTGGGGACTCTCTCCTCTTTGTTCTATCTTGTTTCTTATTTAGTTTTTATCCTTCCTTTCTCCTATGCAGTTGTCTCTCTTTGCAGTCCGATTTAGGGTCGGCATATTCTAGTTTTGGCATTAGATGAAGCCGATTTATGGGCTGCCCGTTTGGGTGAAGTCATGTTATGAGCTGAACTTTCGTGGGAGTCTATTTTATGGGCGAACCGTACATGGGACGTCGGTGTTTGCGATAGCGCATAGTCCATCTTACCAATCACATCTAAACGCAATCCAATCCATGAGAGTTCTGACGAATCAAGACGAGGGACCGATAAGACCAGAACACCCCACCGCGAAAGCTTTGGGTTTTCAGAAGAACTGGTATCGTATGTTCTGTAGTGTTATGTATTTGTTTATGTGTTTATTTGGTTTATGTTTCCTTTTCGTTTCTACGATGTAAAGTAGATTACTTCTACTGGTCCACGAGCGTCGGTAGACCTACAGGTGTACCAAACTATATTTTGGACGCTAGGATATATGATCCTGAGAATTCTATTGTAAGTTGGAGCCATTGCATTAAATAAAAACACCTATGTCCACTCGTTTTAAAAAATAGTAATAATTTTTGGGTTAGACCGTGGCTTTCAGTATATGTTCGAAATCTCCATAAATTTTTTGGCAATCATGGACTCGTAGACTAAGTCTAATTTACATCTTAGACAAAAACAAATAAATTCAACATCCTACCAATAGAACAAACAAAGTCCAAAACTAATATAACAAACCGATAAACAAAAACCAACTAAATAGAAAACATAAAAACACATTAAAGAATCGTCTTAGGATCAAAGTTGCCTAATAAAACTTGAGACGATCTACATAGGTGAGTGTTTGTCCGCCTCCTAGTAGATCCCGATTTCGGGAACCGATTGAGGTACTCTACTCGAAGGGGATTGATCGTCCCGTCGTCTTGATTCTCCGGGGTAACCCGACCTGGGGGGGTTGTTGAACGATACACCATCTTACCTTCCCACCACTCGGATCCCAAATTCATTGGCTGGATAGCTCATGTGCATTCTGCAGCTGTTGTTATCTTGTGGCCGCCACGTGGAAGACAACGACGAAGGGGAAAGATGAGATTCGTACCTAACGTTCACGGGAGAGGTGACGTGCAAAATCTAGTCCTCGGACGATGCTCATGGCTCTTCCTAGTCTTAGACGGATGTCCTTGGCTCTCATCATAGAGAAGACGTGTAAGTCATAATTTACATTAACCCTAAATTGTGGGCATCCCAATCATTCACATAATACATATATGGAGAGGATTTTTAGGAATACCTCCATTCATGGTTGTAGATGCACTTGTAGATGATCTTGGTTTGGTATAAAGGACTTGTATCCAAAACGTACTAGAATTGCCTACGTAATCTCCATTAGTATGTGAGAGATCAAAGTCCACGTAGTTCACCTTGTGAACTTCATTTTCTCTACACTCCTTTAGGCGTTTGTGAATTATGTGTTTATAATGAAATAAGTCATATGTATTTATAGGTGGAGAGAGGACCAAAATTCTTTATTAAGGTTTCATTAGGATTTAATATCAACCGTCTATCAAAGTAGAGATTAAATTAGGAATAACTTATTTACCAATAAATTGGTAATTACCATTTAATTAGAGCACCCACATCGGTGTGGGGCGTGCGCGCGAGGCCGGGGCAGGAGCAGGCGGAGGAGGGTTCGGGGTTCGGGGTTCGGCCTATGTGAGGTGCGGTTCGTGCGGGGCGGGGGCGAGGGGGGGGGGGGGGGGGGGGGGGAGGAGAAGGGTTCGGGGGGCAGGGGCGCGAGGCTTAATTCATCCCCGCTCCTCGCTGCCCCTCTGTTTCGCCATCGTTCAAACCCATGCAGACGAGTGGTCTGCAAAAAAAAAAAACAGACGCAGACGCAAACGTATGGAGAAGAAGCACAATACCCATTCCTAATTAATTAGTTTAGATATATATGGTAATTTTTATTAGGTTAATATAAACTAATTAATTAGTTTAGATATATATGGTAATTTTTATTAGGTTAATATAAACTAATTAATTAGGTTAATATATGGTAAGGTTATTAATTAGGTTTTATAATTTAGGTAATAATTTAAAAAAATTAGTTTTAAAATTTAAAAATCAGTTTTTAATTTAAAAACTTAATTTTTTGATTTAATAATCATTTTTTAAATTTAAAAATTAGTTTTTTTTATTTTAAAAATAATTTTTCTGCTGCGATAAAAAAATGTCTGACGACGATGCCCAAACGTTATTATCAGGAATAGTAACTGTCAGTGTTTCAAAAAAATAGATATGTTGTTGTCAAATATATAACGGTCATCAAAGAATTCATCACTAAAGAAGATTATATCAACCAAATGAATTGTCAATTTGAATTATGTATTTTTTTAAGTTATGTATTTTTTTTAATTTTGCATTTTATTAATGAACTTTTATTTCTATTTATGAATTTTATTTTTATTTTATTTAGTTTTTGTCGATTTAAAAATAACGTTAACAATTCAGTTTAAAAACTTAATTAATTACACAGTCAACATTTCTGAAAATCATGTCCCCCATACATGCCCCTCTGATGTGCAGCACACTTTTTTTAGGGGGCAGGGGGTTGAACCCTGCCCAGTCAGCAGAGGGTTCTGCCTCAGGGTTCAGGGTTCTGCCCCCACTGATGTGGATGCTCTTAGAATATTACGTTTTTTCTAAAAAGGATGGATTCCTAATTGACCGTATAATAGAAATATATTATTTATATATTTAATAACCTAATTAAATGTAATAAACATATTCTTACAATATGTACTTGATGGTGTTGGAGGTTGGAAAATCATCCATGAAAGGAAAAAACTAGAGTCAGTTGGTCTCTTAGACTCTCTTTAGTCTGGTAGACTGTTTTTAAGTGCTTTTTAATCTTAATCATACTCTATTTTTTGAGTAAAGTGGTATTTATTCATTCAAGTAAAATAAGCAATACAACACCAAGAGTCAAGGGATAAACCCGATACAAGCCAAGAGGACGACCGGAGTCCTCCATTTAGAAACAAATAGGTGGTCTAACACACGTGGCTAAAAAAACATAATTCTACACAAGTAGGTAGAAGAGGATTGGAAACTGAAGATACGGTTAGTACCACGAGACCAAGGGGATTAATTCCCCGGGGAAGGTTGCCTTGGGTCGCGGGACATACTAACTATCACCTCAAGGTACATGACCCCCGCAAATAGGGCCGAGGGAGCATAGGGAGGTGAAGTGGATCAACCTCCCAACCAACCAAAAACCTATCATAATTATCGACAAGGTTGTTTACCAACCTTCGTCGACATACTCGGGGGGGGGGGGGGGGGGGTGTTCACCATCACATTCTGATCGATGTCCATTAACACGAAAGCTCGCTTCTTAGAGCTAGTTGCTGATTCATTTGACTGGATCCTTTCTCTATGGCAAGGACCTTTAAGGTCTGCCTTCATTGAGACCCTTTTGATCGGCTGTTTTTCTACGGTTCTTTCTTTGGTATGTTCGTAGGGGGCGAGCTTCTTCCTCTAATTAAAGCTGACAAATATCTTGTGATGTAGTATATGCTGGACCAGATGAAATTTGGGCGGCTCGATCTTATTTTGAGGCAGCATCTCAAGAAGTTGTAGTGCCCCACTATCCTTTGGGCCCTTTTCCTCATAAACGGTGATGGGCAAAGGGGCCTTCGGGTTAGGAAAGATTGTGGGTGACTGGTCAGCAGGGGTAGGAGAGATACTACCGATCCCTTCCCGCATTCCATACCCTTCAACATTACCATCGGTGGGGGTTTTCAATTTTATGGTTGTCAGGCAAGACTGTGGAGTGGACTTCAACGGGCGCCTGTGCAGGAACAGTTCCTTTCGGTTGACTTGTAATGACCGGTCGACGAAGTTCCAAATGCGCTTGAGACACTGTAACAAAATTAGAAATAGTTGGGATAGTAAGAGTTTCTTTTACGACAATCAGGGTCGGTGGTGGCATGGCATTCCAATTCGTACGGAAGATCCCTTCCGATTGGATTGTCGGTGGAGATCTCAACGACTCCCCATCTCGTCTTGGAAGTTAGTCCACACCTGGGCGGACAACCACGCAATGCCTGTTTACATGGTCAAGTCGGCCATACCGGTATTATAAGTCCGGTAGCTTCTCGTATTCAAGTCAGACTTTAAGCAACTTTACATTTGCATCGATCTACAAAATCAGATGACGACGGAGCGGTCATGTAGCATCCATCTCCACCTGTAGCCAAAGAAACATATCCCAACCCCGTGGTTGGCTTGGGTATTTCAGAGCGTTCACCCTTCGGATCTCCACCTTCCTCCCCATATTTGAGACTATGAAAACTCTTATCTGAGAGGTTCGAGCCTTTACCGGGATATCATAAGCTCTTACCAATATCCGGACAGATCGAAAGTTTAAGGGTGAATTGGTACATGGAATCATCAATCAATGGGACCGTGTTAATCGAGACTTCAATCACCTAATCGTCATCGTCGTAGAAGTCATCCTTCAGGGGGGTCTCGATGGATACCTCCATGAGCTTGGCTTGAATTGCGTCGAGGCTCGTTGGACATGAGGTTCGGATTGGATTGAAACCAGGGTGCTGAGATGGTAGCTCGAGGATGTGGGTCCGGGTATTCTCCCAAGAGAGAGAGTCCCTTGTATGTTGTTTCGGAAGGTCGAGGTTGCAAGGGAGAGCGGTTGTGTTGGACGGGGTTGCGGTTGACGGTGTTATAGGGGTCGGGAGAAACGGTGGTTCGGTGGAGGGTTTATATTTTCGTGAGGGAAAGATCGGGGGGAGGAGGGGGGGTTATCGTTTTTTCCTGAGATGAGAAGTTTAAGTAAGCCATGATATGTACAATTGGGGGTAAAGATAGAGAGGATGAGGAAGAAGCTGAAAAGGAATGGAGCTCCGATGGGGTAAGAAAGAAGAAAAGGATAAACTTTCCATCATCATTACAGGCTTCGGATAGAGAGAGGCATAAATAAGAAAATAACAAAGAACACGCGAAGGAAAGGGGCTTAAGACGCTGCTTAATCGTACTATATTATAATATTTGAACTTAGTTATTAATATATGGCACCTATGTAATTTGTTTAGAAATAAAAGTATGGTGTCTTATATTTGGGTGTTTGATGATTAAAATAAAAACATAAAACTGACTTTATACCACTATTGATAACCAATAGCAGAAAAATGTGGGGAGAGCTCCGGGGCCGAGCCAACCATCAGAGCATGCACATTAATTCCATGAGCAACCTGTTGACCAGGTAACAAGCACAAGACCATTTATTGAATACTTTCATCATCAACCCCAACCCAACTCTCCTGAAAGCTCTCTCCCAACCGATCCATTCCCTCTTTCTCTTCCTTTCCTTTTAACCCCCTAATTTTGCTCACCATCACTCTACAATCCTCTTGTCTCTCCCCAAAACCCAACCTTTAATCGACAACTTCATGGGCTGCTCTGCTTCAAAATCAAGACCTCACACCTTCATCGTCACCACCTCCGACGACCACTCCTCCTCCACTTCATCCTCCTCCTACTCCTCATCTCCCTTCCCCAAAACCCTCTCTCGTCCGACCACATTGGTCCACCATCCACCTCTCCGGAAAGGAGACACTCACCATCTGGTCTGTCTCACCTCCTCCACCTATGGCTCTCTCCTCCTCGTCGACCATAAAGCCCCCAACTTTACACCCACCCAACATCCTTCTCATCCGCCGCCGGTCGACCCAACAGACTCCTTGTCCCCGGAGTCCGTAATCAACGCATGGGAGCTCATGGACGGCCTCGACGACGAATCCGACAATGCCAAGAACAAGGCCGTGCCTTTTGACCGACCCATTTCATTTCAGTACCTGGGTAGTAATTTGTTTCCCCAAAAAGTGCTCGATTCGGTCAAATCCGTGCCATTGTCGAAGCCGCTGTGGCAGCACTTGTCCGAGGAGGCTTTGCTCGCTAAGATGGATCCAAACGTGGCTGCTAGTTATATGCGCGCGTTGTCGTCTAAGAATTTGAGCTATCATCAGCCCCAAAACCCAATTCCACAAAAACCAGAGAGCTCCGAGAGGATTGTACTGTACTTCACTAGCTTGAGAGGGATCCGAAAAACGTACGAGGACTGTTGCTCGGTTCAGATGATACTGAGGGGCTTCAGAGTTCCAATCGACGAAAGAGACATATCCATGGATTCTGAGTTCAAAAGGGAGCTGCAACATGCGTTGGGAGGGAGAGCGATGAGGTTGCCACATGTGTTCATTCGAGGGAAGCACGTTGGGGGTGCTGATGAGATCATGCGGCTCAACGAAGATGGAGGATTGGCAAAGCTCTTGGAGGGGTTTCCGATTGTGGATGGAGGGTCTGTGTGTGGGAGATGTGGTGATGCGAGGTTTGTTCCATGCCCTCATTGTAATGGGAGTAGAAAGATATTCCAAGGACAGCTGAGAATGTGTCAACATTGCAATGAGAATGGCTTGTTAAGGTGTCCTACTTGCTGTTCATGAATATGCTTTATGCATATAGTTTTGGTACATGTTCATTTTATATCTACCACTGCTTATGATGCCTAGAATTATGTTTATTTATCTGAGTTTTGTTTTCCATTTTTTATCTCTTTCATAGTCTAGTTTACATTTGTTGGGTTTGACTGTTCATTATCTCTTTGAACTATATGAAATAAAAAGGGTCTTATATGGAATTAGAGTTTCTCGTTGTGTATTTAAGCTTTGGAATCAATAGAAACTAGAAAATAATATTTCATCACAACTTGAGTTGTATGAAATAAAGAGTTGAATATACTTTTTACCCTGTAGTTTCATAGAGACGAGAGCTCTAAACTTTAATGAGATGATTTTTTTGTTATGTTTTTTTTTTGAACATTTAAGAGATTTTATTGATATGGGAACACATGCATACAAATAAAGTAACTAAAAAATGAAAGAGTAAGGCAAAGATCTAGTTTGTAGGCATCAACTGTTAACTCCATTACAAATGATCAATTATACTAAGATGAGTCAGGGGGAGGACAATGCCTCGAGGGGTAGGGTAGACGTAAACACTCCATGTCTTGACCTGAAAATGCCTAGAACTATGGATCCGGGGCGCTTGAAGGGACAACATGCATCCTGGGGGTAACCTAGGGAGTGGGGGAAAGCACGAGTTCACTTGTGACCCGAACGTGGTAGGACGAGGTGTGTTTCCCTGGACACACCCTGTTGTTAGGGAGGTCCTTCATGAGCTTTGACGAGAGCGCTGAGAGGGTCTCGTCTTGATCATACCCGAGGACCCATAGATTGTGCTTCACTGTCCTGGCAGTTCCAACCTTGTAGTTCCAGGGGGATCTCCTTGGAAGCTTCTAAGGATCTTGTAGCGATCATCAGTATTCCCGAGTTAGGCAAGAGGTTTTGTGTCGCATCTTCCTCTTCAAGTCCTGGGGATCGACAATGTGGTACGCCCCCCTTGGTGGTGGTGTCTTAGGCAAGAGATCCTAGATCGGGGGTGAGGCACGGGTGGCCCGATTATTCTATTCCGGAGGAGGGAGAGAGCGACGACATTGGAGTACCTACGGGAAGTATTGCATGCCTACCCGTGCATTTGGGAGAGTTGCCCACGACCTGGTTTCATCCCTTGCTCCGGTGCCATGACTTGCACCAGTTGCGGCAACGTGCCAGTATGCCGGGCAGACCATGCAATACCTCTCGGGATGGGCTTCTATGTCGGCTTGCCAAACAACGTCTGGGGTAGGGCAGGTCCGCCTTGGTGGGTGGTTTGTTCCCGAGGGAAGATCAGGGCTTGGTCGTCGGGACCAAAAAAGGGTTGGGTCCTTCGGGTTGGACAAGGGTCCGAAAGCATTGGTCTAAGCGGGGACGAGATCTCTTTCACACTCCTAGATGATCCAATCACGTGTTCCTCGATAGTCGAAGCAGGCCTCCCCAACCCGAAAAACTATTGGGGTAATGGGTTGCTCCTTGTATGACAGAGATGACCAGAAAAGATAGTGAGTTACCTTCCTTCTCTTCTAACGAGGGAGGATGGGTAGCTCCGAAGAGGCGCTTCAGGCTTCAGCCTTGTTGTGGATCCGGGGGTGGAAGGAAGGTGGAGTCCTCCGGGGCCATCGTGGGTGAAGGTGGAGAGCGAGGGACGGGGGAGAGATGAGCGAGACACTTAGATATCTTGTTCCGTTCCAGTTTTATGAACTCCCGAAGGGGTACTAGAGGCATGACAGGAGGCGATGAGATAGGGCGTGAGTCCGTATCGAGCCCACCGTTTATTTCCTTGGGAATCGATGTGGGTGCAAGTATCTCAGGTGAAGTAGGTTTCACGAGGGGTGCCAGAGCCTTGGATTCCATTAGAGGGCACAAAGGTCGTCGTAGGGGAAGGTTGCTGGTGGAGATCGACGGCGAGGACGCACTGAGGAGGAGACTTGCTAGAGAGAACCCTATTGGAACATTTTTTTTGCTATGTTGTTAAGTAAGTTTGAAGGATATAGTAATCGATTTCTCTCTAAAGTCTTCTTTAGAAACCCTAGCTCCCACAACCGCTTCTTTCTTCTTTATCTTGTTTGTCAGTGGCATCTATGACTCTTCACCATGAAAGTCGAGGGTGATTCTTCGTGTTCTACTTTCTCTTGTTGTCTCTCTTTATGCATGTCTTTCTTAAAGCGCTTCTTCTCTGACTATCGTCTCTGCTTTTCGTCATTGGATCCACTGTAATCTCGGCGTCTCTTATGATGGTTCTACTTCATGTGGTCGTCGGTTTACAAGTACTAGCATCCGACGAGGTTAGTCTTCTAGACTGATGAGTGGCATGCGGTGGTTCTCTAGGCTTCATCTTCGTCTCCCTTCATGCGTTTCTTCTTCCATGAGCTTCGAACTGGAAAATATTCCCTTCCTCGACTATAATGGTCGGGTCTCACGATTCTTCCTTGGTGATGATCGTTATGGTGGTGTTTGGCCCATGTTTGGCCCTTGTTTGAAGATCTTTTCGGCTTAAGGGTTGTGGGTTCATGGTTCACAAGTGGTCGTGGTCCCGATGTGGTGGTTATTGCCAACAACGGGGCAGTTGGTGGCATTGTGGATGCTAAGATGTTTGTGGAAGATTCATTAAGGTAAAAGTTTGGTTTACTTGGGACTAGTTTCAGACCTAATTCTATTTAGGCCAGAGGCCTACTGTTTAGTTTTATTGATATTTTGGCTAAAAATCTTGTTCTATTTGAGGTTTTGCATTTTGTTAGATCCAGTTTGTTGGATGTTATAGCTTGGGCTTTTTCCCTTGTCATATTAAAGGAAACTTTATGGCTAACCTTAACTCTTCTATTATGTTTAGAAAGTTGAATCTTCTATAAAAAATGGTTTAAAAAAATATAAGTTTGAAGATTCTTCATATCTTCTTAAAATTGGCCTCTATTCAATAAGTGGGTTATCTGATATACTAAAATTTATGCAGCAAGTTCGAGAATAATTCATGTTGTAAACCACTTCCAACAATTTATACTTATGACATGGAATACTTAAGTAAGGATCAAAATTCATTTACGGAAACATTTTACGTTTGTCTTATATCAATATCAGAAGATAAGTTATTACCCAACCTTATAAATTATTAGGGAGTATGTGGTAACATGGTCATAGGTTTTTTATACTCATCAATTCTCGGGTTTTGAATATGAGATCATGTTTTTTAGGAATTGTTAAAAAAAACTTACTATATATTAGGTAAGTTTTACAAATCTTTACCCAATTCGAAGTGACGTTGTACTGTTTGTAAAATCATATGAAACCACAATTTAAAGATCTCACGTGACTGACATGTGAGGATATGTATTTCAATAGTGTCAAGAGACTTAAAACTAAGCTTCAATATGTATAAAATTTTTATGTCTTCTTCTTCTTCTTCTTCTTCTTCTTCTTCTTCTTCTTCTTCTTCTTCTTCTTCTTCTTCTTCTTCTTCTATGTACTGTAATTATTACGAGAAAAAATACATTAAAATTGTGAGGATCATATGTAGTTATTTTCAGCATCATTTAAAAAAATATAATCCCACGACTCAGTCACATGAGGGTTTTAAGTAATGCCTTCCGTCTAATTTAGCAAACGATGTAAGTAAAATGGAAAATTAATAACTATTCTTGAAGATGGCGCATCCCTCACTTTTGCTCCAAAATTTACCGCTCTTTAACAATTGTGTCCATCTTTTATTCAAAAAAGAAAAACAATTGCAAATACACTTTGATTTTCATCAACCATACTATCAAATACACTTGTTCTCATATGTCTCTCTACATAAATTTCCAAAATTTCACATATATTCATTGAAAGAAACCCCCCTACAACACTAAAAAGTCATCATCTTTCTCGATCTCGAACCTTTTTTTATCCATCTACACTTGGTTGATCTCATAGGTTTTTTGTAATCCTTATCATCATAATTAATCGGGAAGACCATGCTTACGAAATTGCTTATCTCAATATCCAAGATCCTTTCTCCAGCCAACTTGATCTTGACTATATCCTTAAAAAATGTCCAAATATATCACGTCTAAAACACTTCTTCCAACAATGATTTATCTTTCTTCCCCCAAAACCTTTTCACCACCCTCACAGATCTTCCTTTTGGAGTTCTCATCTCCCTTGATCTGGGACCCACTTCCTTAGGTACCGAGTGTTTCTCACCCATTCGAGCTCCTGATATGCGGAAATCCGATCAAGCATGTGCCTCAAGGAGTTTGTAACTATTGAACCTCGTCCGTTCAATGTTGATCATCTTTGCTTTTTTTTGGATAAGCGCGAAAAATTTATTAGAAAAAAGATAGATCCAAGTAGGATCTAACCAAAGATAACCATTACAGAGGAGCTCTCAAAAGGAGCTGCGGGAACAAAACCCGAAACAAAAAAAAATTACGAAATCACCCATCAGTGACCCATTCTTCACCTTCGGAAGTCAAGGTCGGATCGTCAAAAGCTTTAGCTGCGTGAGCTAGCTTAGCAGCTTGAGTTTGTTGTACAATCTGTTTCCCAATGTCCACAGGATTTACAACTCTCTCCCGACTTCTAGAATGGACTGGTTTAACATGAACGGTGTAGTAATCGCCTAAGAACTTGGGAGGCTGACTTTGACGGTTCAAAGTTCTAGAAGGCTGTTTTGAATGACGACCCTTGTTCAAAGGTTTAGGATTCGGAGGATGGAGGAGAGCCTCTTTCCACGGACTACTTGGGATAACCACGGTCGGATCTCCAATTTCTACTCGGTGGGACATATCTCCCGAGTCGGGTTGAATTTGGATCTCCACGCCCGAAATTAACCCATTAGGATCTGGCCCCGATTCTTAGACCTTACCAATAGTATGTTTTTGGCTCAAAGTAGGCACACAATCAGACCCACCATCTTCTGGCCCTAAAAGTGCCAAAGGCCCACAAATCTGCTCACGTTGAGGCCCATTAACTTGATGCGATCCAGTAACATTGGCAACGTCTTCTTCGTTTACGATAGCACCTGTAACAGAATGAATCGCGCCATCAACGCAATCCGAATCCCTATCAGAGACGTTCAAGGATACTCCTTGATATACGGAGATTTTGCGATCCACGGATCTCCCAATCCCAACCGATTCAGACGAAACCAAAGCTCGTCTCTCGGAATCCGGCACCGGTACAACATTAACACTGTTCTGAATTGGAGATTCAGCCACCATGAGATCCTGGCCATCGTGTTTCAGCGAAACCTCAGGATGAAGATCAATACCGAAGTCGACTTTTCGTGAAACAGGAACAGAGCCTATGCTCTGTTTTTCGGAAACGACCGGAAACGACGAAGGAGAGGCAATAGTCCCAACCCTACGGCGAGAACGAACAACAAAAAGGATGTATCCATTCAACTTATAACCATGTAAGGTCTCAATTGCCTGCGAAACTGACAACTCCGACGAAAATCGAATGAAACCGAAGTACTGCCCCTTCTTATTTGGTCGTTTCGGGACTGATAACGAAGCAATCTCACCAAAAGGACTGAATACACCCCGTACCCAATCCTCTGGAGATTCGAACGGTAAATTCCGCACGAAAATTTCAGTTTCCGACTCAACAAAACGCACCGGAGATATCTTACCGGAACGGCGTCGACGGCGACTGACCTTCTCCCCAGATGGCACTGCGACCTTGCCATATTCAGACGAAGCAACCTGGTTCTCATGATGAGTCTTCTTCAGTGTCTCGTCAAGTAAACCGGCATCGACAGGATCGGACACAATGGCAGCATGTTGAGATGGTTTTCTCCCCGAATCCATCCTACCAAAAACAGAAGTGACAACTTGCTTCCCTTTGCTTTGCCCACGACTCCTCTTCCCTTTGGTATTTCGAACCTTAACAGCATGTTGATTACCATATCGAGCTAGGATCTTACGATAAGAATCGTAGGTCGAAATCAGCGTTGAGCAGAAGTCGTTGAAGGAGAGAGGCTCTTGATCCGGCATAGGATCAGATCAGGTTGAGCATAACTCTTAACTCTGGTAAGCTGATGAATTCTTAATTATATTTTATATTTTAACAACAATCAAATGCATCGAATGATGTGGCTTTCGGGGTAAAGCCAAAAAACCGCCCTTTGTTATTTGGTCTTGTACATAGGAAAACCTTCTCCATTTTCCCTCAATCGCTGAACCCTTTCTTTACACATGCTTCACTCGTTGTTGGAGGTATGTTACAACCTTGTTTATGAATCATAGTGAATAATTCTATCAACTCCATCGACAAAATTTATTAACTTTATAAATATGTTTCATCAACACGATCAATAATTTTTATCAATTCTATCACCAATTTTTTTTATCACCAAAAGATTTCATTAGATTTTATTGACTCTTTCATCAAATTTTATCAATAGCCGCCCCATTAAATGTAAGGTGGCAGAGGTTCCACTACGATCTAGTATGATACTCCCCTATCATTTCGGAGGTTAGCAATCCCACGTTTTGGAACCCTAATTTTATCATTCTAGGGAGGACGACGCACACTGACAACCCAGGGGAGTATTCAGTCCGCCACAATACTTTTCTGGAAATGGGTTTGCTCTGCCCTACCTTCCAGTTCAAATTCGTTGTATCGATGTGGACAGACGCTATCACAGTATTCCCTTCTGAACATCTCAGTAAAACAGTTCGGTAACTTAAGCTTTTGTACTTTATATTGAGGTCTCTTTATTACTAGGACATGTTTTCAGTACCTTCAATTTGTTGCTTAATAGTTTATCTATCTCTAAACATTCTTTATTTATAATAGAGGTTACTCCACGTTCTAATGCCGTACTACAATTAATTATAAAATCCGCACCCAAATTTTGGAAAATTGTCAAATAGTAACAAATTTCAAAACTGAATTATTAAAAACCAACAAGTACTGTTTAAATTGACTGTTTCCATGAACAGTGACTCACGTGACTCGTTTTATAATGGAGCTTGGGCGAGCTGAGGTCACGAAGAGATGAAGTTCGAAGCTCGGACACAAAGAGATGAAGTTCGAAGAGCTGAGATGAAGAGACGATGTCACGAAGAGATGAAGTTCGGCCAAGTTAATGTCCGAAAGAACACATTTGAGGGTAAACTCGACTTTTCACTTGTCCAAGTTAATGTCCGTTTAAAATTAGAAACATTTGGTGTACAAAGATGTTTGACCGTTACCACATGACAATTTCAGTTTTATATGGTTAGGATTTAACAATTTTTGAAAATTGGGCGTTAGAACATGAGATAACCCCTTTATAATATTACCCTTGTTATCTTCCAACAAAAAATCAACATGATTATCATATGTTTTTAATATACAGGGATTACCGTTTTTACTCTGGTATAGATGTGGGGACGCGCGCGTACATTAGTACAAAATTAATAAGGTCGGCCTAGTATTTGAGTTTGATTACATGGTCAAGTCCTAAAAGCCCAATAAATATTTATAGGCCCACGTCTTTAAGGCACAAAACAAAAGCAACATGATCTCCGCGACAACGAAACGGTATCGTCCACGTGAAGGAGAGAATTATTATTTGCTCACTTGGACTACACTAATCTCAGTCACAGCAAGATATCATTGGCCCCAATTTGTCAAAGGTCAACTCCCAAAGGATGTCCGTCACATTGTCACCTCACCAGAAGTAACGATAGAGACTCTCCTGGTCGTTTTCTTCGTCAGTAGCCCTCTCTAGAAATTACAACAGACCTGTCACTTTGTGTGAGAGAGAAGTCGAAACTGATGGATGTGAACGGGGAGGCTGCTGGGATGTGCTTGAGCGGCTATGTCGACGAAGGCAGCACCGAAAGCCACAGGTACTACTTGTCCCGGAGGACTGTTCTGGAGATGCTCCGGGACAGAGGCTACGCCGTTCCCGCCGCCGATATCGACCTCACCCTCCAACAATTCCGAGCCACTCACGGCCACAATCCCGACAACGAATCCCTCCGTTTTTCCACCACCCACCGCTCCGACCCCTCCAAGAGGGTACCCCCAATTCTCTCCCTTTCATTTTGTTTTGAGTTGAATTTTCGACTGTTAGGATGTATCATGTGTGTTTGCATGTGGGGGAATTGTTTGATCATCATCACTTAGATTTCTGTAATTGCATGTTTGATTTACTAATTCACATCTGGTACATGGGTCAGCTTCAAGCTTGATGATTGATTTGATAGGCTTTGATGCAAATTCTGGAGTAGCTCTAGTTCTATGAGGTGTTTCCAATGATTTTAAGGCAATGTGAAGTGTTATCAAGTGCTTTCTCTGTTAGGGTGGTGCATTGGTCATTTTATTCGACCTATCTTGATTTCGATTCTAACACTCCGGTGACAGATGCTGGTCATTTTCTGCGGCCCTAGTGTTGTGAAAGTCGCTACAATCCGCTTTATTTCAGCTCAGATTGCTAATGGGGACTCTTTGACTGGGATGATATTGATTTTGCAAAATACTATCACCAACCAAGCTCAAAAGTCTATTGATCTTTTTTTCAAATTCAAAGTTGAGATATTTCAGGTATGCTTCTTGATGAAAAGAATTCCTATATTTCTTCATGTTAATTGACATTGGTTCTATCTATCTTTATGTATATATTATTTGTTTCAATTTATTCTTCGCTAAGTGGGATAGTGTATCCACTTCTAGTTCTTCACTTCACTTATGAGGGGACATACAGTGCTTGTTCCTCAAATTTGTGTATATGTTTTGACCTGTGACTACAATATAAAGCTCAATCTCTTTTAGGAGTGTAGAATCTTGGGTTGGCTGTTTGACATTCTAAGTGTGGCTGTGTTTGGGAACAATGCAATATAATGCACAAATCTCTAAACGAGCCTGGTTGTTTACAGGACAATATCTCAGGGAGAGACCTGTTATGGATCTCTCGTCTTGCATCTAAGCTTATTTAGAAGAGACCCGACCACTTAATTACATGGTCAAGGGTCTGGTGGTTTATTCTTGGGTCGGGTGATGGGGAATCTCCAATCTCATTTCTGTGGCATCCTTTCATCATCTAAAACGTCGGTCTGAATATTAGAGCAAAGTATATTATTTAGCTGTAATAATGTTGCTAACAATCTTGCTACCATGCTTTAATCAATGGTTGTTCAAAAAAAAAAAAAAAATAGAGCGGTCATCTACAATGTATGCTTACCATGCAGTAAGCATGTTGCCTGTGCAATAGAGATGCTAAATACATTCACCCATCTTTCGTATAACTTTGAGCTACTTCTGAAGATGGAATATGGTTTGTGTTTGCATGTGTTAATTTTGATAGTTATAAACTAAGAAAGTGTTGATCCATTAGGATACTGATATTGTGATTTGGTTTAATGGCAGATCACTGACTTGCTGGTTAATATCACAAAGCATGTTTTGAAGCCAAAGCATCGGGTGCTAAGTGATGAAGAGAAGAAAAAGCTGTTGAAGAAGTACAGTATACAAGAAAAGCAGGTACTGTTATCCTAGTTTATCTATCAGAGCAGAAGATATAACCTCACGCCTCTCTGTACATGCATTATTAATCTCCAAGGATCCTTATTCTTTCGTTTTACAGCTTCCTCGGATGCTACAGAAAGATGCAATCGCACGGTACTATGGACTCCAAAAGGGGCAGGTGGTGAAGTTTACGTACAGTGGCGAAATCACTGGGCTACATGTCACTTACCGATGTGTATGGTAATGCTGCCTTGGAGTCTTGTGTCTATATTGTCTCTCGGCTCTACTTTCCCAACTTTTTTTTTTCTTGTAATCATGTGATTTTGCATAAACTCTCGTGATTTGGGGAATTAATGGATCGTGTTTTTGTGTCATGCCGTATGCTCGTTCCTCCGATAAAAAGAATAGAGAAATGAATGTGCTTTCTTTTCTTTTCTCTATTAGGATCATTCACCATAAGGAGTGTGCCTGATTTTTTTTATCGGCTAACAAAAACTGATTTTGTTCAACCCAGCAATTACAAAGGGAAAATTGCAAAGGTGCGAAAGAGAAACAGTATCCTAAGGCCAAGAAACAGAACACATTACCTTAACAGCATGTATAGTGAAAAAACTCATGTATGAGACTCATATATTGACGATATAGATTAGTGAGTATGAACCTCATAATTTAACTGTGTTTTACGGTGGTGAGATTTTAAAATGAATGTTGAATTGATAATTTATTTATTTTTTAATAAAACAGTAAATATTATAAAATTTTGAAAAAATAAATTAATAATAAAATAAATAATCTAAGACAGAAACCGTTCAACATTTAGAAAAACATATATAGTAATGGTCGAAAAAAAGCTTAAAAGGTTCATACCAAAAAGTTAAAGTTCCTTTCACTTCCCTTATTTATTAAGTTCTGATTTAACAAAATTGAAATAATTTTGACGAAATTATTTAATAATGTAATAAATTAACTAAATGAATTCAAACTTCTCATTTTATTAATCCCCGAATAATAGCACCCAAAAAACACTTCACAAGACAATTGTTATATATAAAAAAGCTTTTTTACTCGTCGTTTGAATGATAATGCGCTCCAAACCGGCCTCATATGTGCTCAACAAGGTCATCTTGGAGTTGCCGGTGGGTTAAATTATTGGTTTTGTGCCTGAGACCAATCTTGATGTTGGACGACATTATCATTTTATTAATATATTGACACTACTATTATCATTTGTACGTAGAACTGCAAACAAAGTAGCTGATGATGTGCTAGCTAAAAATGTCTTATTATAAACAAATATAATGTAAAATGTGTTATAAAAGTAAGAACGATATTTGTGAATGAAAGAACAAAAACTAGAGAGAACAAGAGAATATGGAGAGAGTAGAAAATAGAATATTATTGATCTCTTCATCCTTTACAATGACATCTATTTATAGGCTCATAATCATAGAGACATAACCTTAATGAACTACATAAATAATGGAATTCAAAATACAAAAGTCTTCTAACTCCCACAAAAGTCTTCTAACTCCTATCTAGAATATTCCATGTGGTCATCCAATCAAATATTCATAACACTCCCCCTTTGGATGACATGTACAAATATTAGTATGCCTCGTTAAAACATTTCTAGGAAAAACCCAGTGGGAAAAACCCTTGAAAGAAAAAGAGTACATAATTTGTACAATACGTATATAAGTTACCTCATTAAAAACCTTGTTAGGAAAACCCATTGGGATAAAACCTAAAGCAAGGGAAAAAGAGTGTAACACGTATTTCTCCCCCTGATTACAACATCTTCTCATAAATCAAGGAGTTTTCTCATTCTGATCTTAGCAAGTTGTAGGAAGTGCTTTAGTGAACAAATCTGCAAGATTGTCACAAGAACGAATTTGATAAACATCGATATCTCCCTTTTAATGAAGTTCACGAGTAAACAAGAACTTAGGAGAAATGTGTTTCGTTCTATCTCCTTTCATGTAGCCTCCTTTGATCTAAGTTATACAAGTTGTATTATCTTCGTATAAGACAGTTGGACTTACTTTATTTATTGAAAAATCGCACGATTCTCGGATATGATGGATCAAAGACCTTAGCCATATACATTCACGACTTGCTTCATAATGAGCTATCAACTCAACGTGATTTGAAGAAGTGGCTGTAAGGGTCTGTTTTATTGAGCGCCAAGATATAGCGGTGTCACCATATGTAAATACATGTCAAGTTTTTGACCACGCTTTGTGGGGATCAGATAAATATCTGGCATCAACCATATCCAATCAATTCAGACTTCGAGTCTTTTGAATAAAATAACTCCATATATAATGTTCCTCGAAGATATCTTAAAATTTGTTTAACACCAGTTCAATGTCTTCGAATCGGAGAAGAACTAAATATTGCTAAGAAATTAATAGAAAATGCAATATCACGACGGGTGCAATTAGCAAGATACATTAACGCCCCAATGTCACTAAGATATGGTACTTCTGGACCAAGATATGGTACTTCGGGACCAAGGAGTTCTTCTTTTCGGGGGCGAAATGAATCCTTTTTCACATCAAGTTATCGAACAACCACGGGGGAACTCAAATGATGTGAATTATCCATATTGAATAGTTTAAGGATCTTCTCAATATATGATGACTGATGAACAAAAATCTCTTTCGACAAATGTTTAATCTGAAGGCCAAGCCAAAATTTTGTTTTTTCCAAGTCTTTTATTTCGAATTCACTTTTCAAGTATTTCATCATCTCTACAAGTTTATCATGTATTCCAATGATGTTCAAATCAACAACATAAACCGCGACGATGAAAAATCCGGTTTTCATCCGTTTAATAAAAACACATGGACATATTTTATTGTTGATGTATCCTTCTTTCAAAAGGTATTCACTAAGACGATTATACCACATTCGACCAGATTGTTTTAGCCTTTACAAAGATCTTTGGAGCTTTATTGAGTATATTTCTTGAGGTTTTGAGATGCATGCTTCAGGCATTTGTAATCCTTCGAGGACTTTTATGTAAGTGTTATTATCAAGTGACTCATACTAAGTAAAATAAATTAAATAAATAAAACAAAATAATAAATAAATAAATAAATAAAAAGAAGTAAAATATGAGTGTGATTGCATCCATAACCGGTGAATATGTCTCTTCATAATCAATTCATGGTCGTTGTGAAAATCCTTGTGCAACGAGTCGAGCTTTGTATCTTACGGCCTCGTTTTTATCATTTCTTTTGCGCATAAATACCCATTTATATCCTACGGGTTTGACATCTTCAGGTGTCTGGACTACAGGTCTGAATACTTGGCGTTTGTTGAGTGAATTCAATTATGTCTCAATGACATTTTTCCATTTTTGCCAATCATTTCTTCGTCGGTATTCACTGACCGATCTTGGTTCATGATCCTCATTTTCTTTTGAAATATCTAATGCAATTGCATGCGCAAATATATTATCCACAATAATCTCTTTTCTATTCCATCTTTCACCTGGAATGACATAGTTAAATGAGATCTCTTCATTGTCATCTTTCTCAGGTGTTTCATTATCTTTTGAAGACGTATCTTCATTTTTTATCACATTTATTTCTTCGGGAATTGTAATATAATTTGATGTACCAACTTGCCGAACTTGTTCCTTTCCTTTTCTTGGGTTTTATAATTGGATCCAATAGGTCTGCCACGCTTCTTGCGTGCTTTAGACTCATTTGCTAGCGCTAGCATATTTCCCATTTCTTCATCAGGAAATTCTACAAGGAACATTAGCAACTGGTATCTGTGATTTTATCACAGTCTTAACATCCGTAAATGCATCAGGCCATGTATTTTCAACCTTTTGTAAGTTGATAATTTTCTGAACTTCTAGTTCATATTGATTCGTACGAGGATCAAAATGAGACAATGTCAATGCATTCCATGAAATTTCCCATCTTTCTTTTTCAGATGTTTCTTTATCTCCCCTTAATGCAGGGAAATTGTCTCATCAAATTGATAGTCGGCAAATCGTGCCGTAAACATATCACATGTCATGAATTCTATGTGAATTCTTTCTAAAAGTGTTGGACATTCAGTCTCAACTTTCATTGGAGATGGTCTTGTAATAAGTTTTCCTTAAAAACAAGCAACACATGGGTAATCTTTTGACAAAAAAAGGCATTTTTACCCTTCAGGGTATGTCCATATGAATTTTCTATAATTCTTTGTATCATTATGAAACCCAGATGGCCTAAACGATCATGCCATATCATAAAATTTGATGGGTCCATTGGGTTTTGGTTAATCACCATATTGGATTCAATTGGATTAATGAAAGTATAATATAATCCAAAACTATATGAAGGGAGTCTCCACAATTTATTTTCTCCTCAAGACTATGGACGTGATGTATAAACATTCAACACCATTTTCATTTGTTGTCTCAATGTGATAACCATTTCGGTGAATATCTTTCAAACTTAACAAGTTTCTTTTTGATTTGGTTGAGAACTTGCATCATTGATAATAAATTGTGTAACATTACATTAGCTCTTCCGGAGCCTTAATAAGATCAGATGCACCAAATATTTTGTTCATTTTAATCTGTCAAGCATAGTGATTCCCGTTGCTTTTAACATAATCAGAGAAACTTTTGTCCATAGTTTGTCATAAGACAAATAAATAAAATTAAAAACAAGACACTCCAAATATTTTATTTTGCAATAACAAGGTAGCTCTTCCGGAGCCCTTTATTATATTTGCAGCACCCATAATGGTGTTCATGTTTGCCTCGACCATGGTCAGACATGAAAAATATTTCTTGTTTATCAGAATTGTATGTGTAGTGACACTATCAACCATATTCATATCGTTATCCTTTTCTGTAAATAGATAGATCACTTCTGGGATTCATATCCTTTAATATGAGAAAATTAATGTATTGGTTTACATACTACAAAAGGATATAACAGAAATATTAATACAAATCATCCAAAAATTGGCTCATATGCATGATACTTGTTTTCTCGTCATCGATTACAAATGAGCTAAAGACATTCGATTAGATCTTCAGGATCTAGGTTATCAATAAAGTTTATCTCTACGATTTCTTATTTTCCTTCAATCAAATCTTTCATCATACTTTTAGGTACGCAATCAACTACATTTACAAAATAACTTTCACCATGTTCAGGAGTTTTCATTTGATGGGCCATATTCTTTTTTTGCGCCTTTGATACTCCTTCCACTTCTGGTGGTACACATTATTTTTCATGGAATTGGAAATTATTTGGCTCATAACTATGACTACGACCGCGACCACGTCTGGGGCGTTGGTCTTGCTTGGGTATGGATCTACCCATATCCTATCACATTCACTTCAAGGAATAGAGTGATGCCAACATGGCGAGCTTGATTGTTTTCAACAATAATTCATTACTTATAAATATATTAAGTCTGATTCTTTTCGTTCTCCGTAATGCTACTTCAAGAGCATACTAGATGGAAGTAATGTAGAGAAAACTATTTTTCATCGATTATAAATAATATGATGATGTGTGGAAATAGTTTCTTTGATTTATCCTGCAAGGATACCAACTTAGAACTTCAAGTCTTTATGTAAGCTTCATGTCACATTTTTCTTCTTCTTCCCGTAATTGCATGTATCTTGTTTACTTGGATGATGGGTCCAATAAATTTTTTTCTTGACAATTATAGAACTTCATGTTCACAATATCATGACTCGTGTAAACTTCTGGTTACACATCGAATTTGTATAATGTTCACACAAATATGAATAAGTATATATTATGATTACAAAATAAACGGACACATTATAATTCATGAAATAAACATAACCACACACTAAGTAATTTGTGGGGTGAATATAAGAATTAGATAAAAACATGACCACACATCGAGCGAACTTATGAGGTAAACAATATATAAATAAGTGCATAGAAAAATTTTAGGCTTCAAGCCTTGGACACAAATTACAAGCTTCAAGCTTGTGGTCTGTTATTTAGTCATACAAGTAAGTTTCAAGTTTATACTTTGAACCAAAACTTCAAGTTTTGTCATCATTAGGTACATGTGAACTTCTGGTCACTCTAATTTCTTCAAGTTTATACTTTAAACCAAAACTTCGGGTCACTCTAATTTCCGTAAGTTATAAGACTCACGATCTTTAATCAAAACTTCAGGTTCCGTAAATCTTTTCTTGTTAATATTTGAACTTCGGGTTCAAAATGGTTCGACATTGTAAAACTATAAAATCAATATAATCAACTAAGTAAAAATATAAGTAAAGAACGTGTCATTAGTTACATGAATCATCAACTGTAATACTCTTATTCATATATGGGAGAGAATACACAACCATTTGTTGTACCATGTATTTAGAACTTCTAGTCCAATATACATCAAGTCGATGGAACTATGTATTTGGAATTTCTGATCCAACATGTCATCATATTTGTAAACTTCAGGATACAAATATACGACCGCAAATTTATTCGCAAAATGACCATGTGACGAGAGAACACATGGAGTAGCCAAACTGCCCATGTAACCATATATAATTTTTTTTTTCAAGTTTCATGCCTTTAAGCCAAGTTGCATGTTATAAGAAAAACGGTTCTTATCTTGGAACTTCGGGTCCAAATGATTCGATTTCAATAAATCTCACATTCGAGTATCAACAACAAGACGCAAGTATATAATAAACATCAAATTTCTGATGTGAAAGATCCAATGTATATTGGCAATCACAGAGCATACTTATCGAAAAACATAGATGAACTTGTATAAATAAACATGAATCGAATTAAAATAAATTCAGGATAATACAAAACTTTGATAACTGAATAGTAGAGCAATTCGTGCTGATAACGTGTTATAAAAGTAAGAACGATATTTGTGAATGAAAGAACAAAAACTAGAGAGAACAAGAGAATATGGAGAGAGTAGAAAATAGAATATTATTGATCACTTCATCTTTTACAATGACCTCTATTTATAGGCTCATAATCATAGAGACATAACCTTAATGAACTATATAAATAATGGAATTCAAAATACAAAAATCTTCTAACTCCTATCTAGAAAATTCCATGTGGTCATCCAATCAAATATTCATAACAAAATGTAAGTTGTTTTGCCAGAACCCATTATGGGACTTTTGGTTTTTGATGCTGAGTATAAATCCTAGCAGGGGCCCGGGGGGGCACGTGCCCCCCTCATATTCTGGAAAAAAAAATTATTACTTATATTTTTATATTTTATTTCATAAAATACAATTTTTTTTATTAAGAGTGCCCCACCTCAAGTTAAAAAAAAGAAATAAGAGATAATTCTTAATTAATTTCTCTCAAATTAAAAAAAAAAGATAACTCCTATTTAATTTCTTTTTTGTTTCTATTTATAACATTATGTATTTTTATTATAATCTTTTAATTGTATGTTATTGGATTTCTGAGCTTGCTCAATATGAAGGTGCTCTGTATGGTATTGTGGTGTGGCTACTTGTATGGCCATCACATGGAGGGAAGCTCGTCGTCGCCGCCGTCAAGGCCGGCCGACGGTGGCACACCAGGAGGTGGGCTCGCAAGCCAGGTCGTTCGACGGCGTAGGGAAGGTAATCTCGTGTCCCTTTTTGTCGTCCTAGTCCTGATTTTTCAATTGGGAATCTTCACATCGGTTGTAATAAACCGATTGTTGCTTCAGAGTAGATCGGATCCTTCCGCTGCTCGTTGTAACCCCTTTCCGTCGTGTATTGTACTCCGGGTGGGTTGGTTGGTAGAGATTGTGCAGGCCGGCGACGTGGGTCGTGATCGCGAGCGTACGGGATCGGGGTCGGAGGAGGACGTGCAGACGACACTGCCTTCGGGGGAGGAGGTCGAATCCGAGGAGGAATCGGGATGGGAGTCGGAGAAGGTGATCCAGGCGGCGGAACATGACGGAGCTATGGAGGACGATGAGGTCCTCTCGGTGGTGGAGGTGTCCTCGGACACGGAGGCCACGACGGAGGAGTCGGCGGCGATAGCTTGGCGAAGATGCAAGGGCAAAGGAATATTGCTAGAGAACCCAAACCCTAATGGGCCGACTCTGGGCCTTGGGGACGGGACGGGCTGTACGAATGGGCTCATGCAGGATGTTGTAGCAGCGGCAGGGGGCCACAAGCACCCCCGCCTCCAGGAATGAGTCTTAGGTGGCCCGGGGAGGGGTGTGTCAACTTTGGCCCATTCCCGGCGCATGGATGGAGACGGCACCATCTTCAGTTGATATTTGTCTCCCCTGCCAGTCCGGAGTCAGCAATCCCGCGTTCAGGAGCCCTACCATTATCAATTCAGGGAGGACGACGCACGCTGACACACCGGGGGAGATGTAGGTCCACCAGTATTCCCCTAAACTTGGTTGGCTCGCCTCGTCCCATTTGGAAGTAGCATGCTGTATCGGTGTCACCAGACGCTACCGCAGATATCCCCTTCGTCCGCAACCAATTATCAGAGCCGAATTTATTGCTTTTCGTTTCAATTCTGTTTCTTAGTTGGATTTGCTTATGTAGGTGGAGTACGTTTGTGTACCCACCAAACTATCTTATTAAGTTTTAATACAATTGCAATGGTTATTCTCAAATTTTTTTTTATTGGATTTCTTAATTTCTTTTTATTGTATTAACTTTCTACTTCTATAATTATTTTATATTATTAAGTTTTTATATCTTTATAAGAGTGTTATTTAACTCATTGTTCTGAAATTCAAAACTATAATTATTTTAAGTTTAGTTAGTGTTTGAGCCTATTGTCAATTTAAATTTAATTATCTATAAAATTACTACAATCATCATAAAATATTTCAAAAAAAGATTCAACTCGACTCTACAATATTTGATAATAATAATAAGAAAGTGAGTAAGAAACCAATGATTACTGTATACGTTGAGAATTTTTTTTTATTGTGTTGACTGTGATAATGTTTTATAACATTTTTAATATATGAAAATTTGGCCCATATTTTGTAATATGTATTAATTATTATATTTTTATACAATATTAACAATTTTAAAAACTAAAAACGAAAAAAAATCATAAATTGACAACTAACAACAATGGGTGCAACCGCTCTCTCCAAACCTAGGGTTTAGGAGTGGTTTTTGTGATTCCCTCATCTCACAGCAGAGATTTTCATGGTTTCGACTGGTGCTTTGTCAGGGGGAGAGGTTGGGTTTGTCGTAGAGCTCCCCCGGGAGTTGAGCAAGCCGAAGCCGGAGGCAAGAACAGACCGGGACGTGGAGGGCGTCAGTATGGTGCGGTCCATTTCGATGGACGAGAGGTCCGTCACGGCGGCGAAGTCGTTGACGATGCGCCGTGAGGGTGTTTCGCCGACGATTCTCTCGTCTCAGAGAAAAGATCTCGGCGACCGAGAAGATCGGGGGTGGAGAACAGACTCCATGCGGCGAAGAGACTCGTTTTATGGCGAACTCCGGCCAAGGGGACACGGCCGAGAGCTGCCGACAAGAGTGTGCCGGAGAAGGCGAAGTCCGGCAGGAAAGGGTTCCGCTGGAACATGGGGCTGGGATCGGAGCCTACTGACACAACTATGGCGATGGAGGAGTTGCCGGAGAAGATCGTGTGGCGGCGAAGGAAGGGCGAAGTTCCTGCGGCTAGGGTTTCTTCACCATCGGCTTCGTCGCGGGCCGTGGGTCGTGGACTGCTTGCGGATGCGTGCAAGGTCTGGGGGAATGGGCCTGCTTGGGCCCTGTGGGCTGGGACTGGACCGGGCTTAACCGGACGCTGGAATGGACCGCATGCTGGTGGACCGGGGGCGTCACAGATAGCGGCGGGGGGCTTTAAGCACCCCAACCTCTAGGAATGAGTGTCTGGGGGTCCAGGGAGGGGTTGGTCGACTGTACCTTCTCCCTGGCATATTGGTGGCAATGGTTCTGCCAACAGTCGACAAGATGCTTCCCTACCACTTTGGGGTCAGCAATCCCGCGTTCAGGAGCCCTACCACTATCAGTCAAGGGAGGACGACGCACGCTGACTTACCGGGGGAGTAATCGGTCCACCACTGCACACTTATCCTCTGATCTGCTCGATCAGTTTCTTATGGTTGAAGTATACTGTATCGGTGTCTCTAGATGCTACCGCAGTCCCACCCCTCCGACCGCCCTGATGCCCATGAGCAACATTTACTATTCTGCAATTATCTTTCAGTTTATGTTAGTTTTCTTGGGTGTATGGTGTTTTCCGTTTAATCGGGCACCAGATTACTTTAATCTATAATATCTACCGTTCTATCTCAAAAAAAAAAACAATTTTAATGTTATTCTTACATCAATTGTTATTATATTAAAAAAAATGGCGTCCCTCTCGTTAAAAAAGCTAGATCCGCCACTGAGCCCTACCCTTACTTTCAAAAAATATTCGTGGGGAGATTTATGTGACGTTGATGTCTAAATTGTCAGTAATTACCAAATTGGTTTTATGATTCATGAGTAAAATGCACGACGTCGTTTATGTCAAAATCTTCACTTTCAAAAAAGAATCCCTTTCGATTGATAAAACGACCTGCCGTCAGCTTGAATATCCGTTTCAGCTAGAGAGAGAGAGAAGCTGCACTTGTGCTGCTTCAGATCCGTCTCGTTTTAACCGTTGTTGCTTGAATTATTTGAAAATTGAAGCATCGGAGAGAAGAAATGAGCGATCTGAAAGCCACCGGAGGAGGGGAAGCTGCAGCCGCCGGCGAATCGAGTAGCGGTTTCGACGGGTCTCGTATATCTGAGGTGCAGGCGTGGCTGGCCTCCCAATTCGACGCAGCCGGCAAGGACGTCCCCGATTTCGACTACACCCCTCGCAGCGTCGCTCACCTCCACAACCTCGCCTCCGTCTCCCAGGCCAAGTCTCAGGCCGCCAACATCGTCGCCGCCGATTTCCGCCTCAAGGCCTCTGAGTACCGCTCCCAAGGTCCCCTCTCTCGATCTCATTTTCTATCTTTTGCAATGTGAAATCCAGACTTCTCTTTGCGTGAAATTGAAATTCCTCGTGTTCACAAAGAGATTAGTTTCTGGTTGCAGCGGCGAGAATCAGGGAGATTCTGGAGAGTCTAGGGTTGGCGCAGGAGAGCTTGCCTTCCAATGTGGTTACATCCGCGCAGGTGCTCGCGAATGTGGCCAATTTGTTGAATATTAGGGACACTGAGCTTAGCAGGTGAGTCTCTTCTTCTTGCATAAACACTCAATCCACAACTCTATTTTATTTTTCATTTTGATTCGTTAATTTTAACTTTGAGGAAATGCTATTAGCTTTCTTGTAGCTATGGGTGATATATCATTGAGGAAGACGGGGGTGGAGGAGAAGAGGGCGAAAGTACAGAAGGAATCCAAGATTCTTCTCGATTACACGAGAAAGGCTCTAGCCAGATTAACTTATTTGAAAAGGTACTTGTTCATGTGGCTATATGATTGCGAAAATGTAATTCTTTTAGTTTGCAAGAGAAAGCTTATGGATTTTCCCTTGGATTTTCGTTCGATTTGATAGGACATTTGCCCAACTAGAAGATGATGTGGCGCCTTGTGAAGCGGAAATGGAAACTTGGAAGACAAATTTGACGCTCATGGCATCAAAGGAAAGACAATACATCCAACAGTATCATAACTACAAGGTATTCATCCTCTGTCCCCATTGTTCTCATTCTCAATGCCACATCAAAAGTATTGAAAATTTGAAAGCAATTTTCTCTCTTAAGATAGGAAAAAGATCATAAGGGCGGGTAGCTTCTTAGTTCCTATGCAGGATTTGAATTCTAGATAATGGCCATATAACTTGAATAATGTGATATGGAGGATATGTGATTAAGTGGTATATTTAAGAAGAGTACTCGAACTCTAAAAGAATCTTCCAGTAAAGTTGTTGTTTGTGGAGGGGGCCTAGAATTTGGTCACCTCAGGAAATGCAGTTGATTGGTGTTCCATTAAAGCTCTGAAATTGATTGTATCAGATGCTTTCAAGGGGAGGTGTATCCTATTATGTTTATCTAGGATGTTGCATATAATCCCTACAATGTAAAAGTAACTAATATGCTTACTGTAGATGCTGTAGTTCTTTAAGTAGCTTGCATCTGGTCAGTGTCAGAACATTTAAGTTATAGGGGATTCAGGAGGAATTGGTGTGAACTGGCCATGTAGGTCTGTTTAGCATGTTAGTGTAGGCAGAATCTTCCATAATGTGGTGGGTTGATATGGTATTCACGCTCTGTGAAAGACTTGAAAGGCCTACGGCGGATCAGCCACCATATGAGAACTTACTCTGATAAAAAGTCAGCCTTATATCAGATTTTCTTTCCCTTGTTTTCTTTTCTTTTGATGATAAATATGAGGTTACATGTCCTAACAATTAGAATATGAGTACTGATGACGGTTTGAACTATTAATAATTTGTATTTGTTCAATGAGACCTTATATTTTCCATACATAGTTGTGTCTGGAAATGGGTAGATGACCTGGTGTGGGTACTTTTGAAGTAGGAAGGAAAATTTAGAGTATGATAAGGCTGCTAGGTTTGGTAGTCTTATATACATTTGAGATGCAAAATTTGCCATTGCTTGCTGCTATTCTCAAACAACATTCCCTTTTGTTTCAGCCGTTATAACATATGTTTACAGAAATAAATGTGATCTTTAACTACAAATAAGTGAATGCTAAATCCTCATTGCTTTATGTAAGTCTTAATTGTGATATTTAACAACATGTCAACTTAATCATACACATAGTTCATCTGTTGATAACCCCAAATTATAACTTACTGTCGCAGGCAATGCTGAACCGAGTGGGCTACACACCAGAGATTAGTCATGGGGTGCTGGTTGAAATGGCTGAGCACAGGAAAGAGCTGGAAAAGAAAACAAAACCTATCCAAGATACTTTGAGGAGCTACCAAGACTTGCCTCCGGTAATTTTATGTTTTTGTTGATACTATACTGGTACTATGCATTGCAGTTTTTGTCTTCCCCGTTCCAGGAGAGTTATTTCTTTCTATGTTTATAGGACAAAGCTTTGGCTGCCTTGGCGATTGAGGACAAGAAAAGGCAGTATACTGCAGCTGAGAAGTATCTCGAAGACGTGCTGCATTCAGCCCTTGCCACCACTGATTGACTGACACAATAGGCCGCAACAGCAATTTTTATTTATTTATTTTTTTACGTTTCATTTTTGTGTGATTTTCCTTATCTTGGAACACTAGTATCAATATTATTAAGGGGTGAATGTGTTGTCTGTGACAAATGAAATTTATGTTAATATATAAACCACAGTTTGATTCTCCGAAAGCTCCAGATGCTACGGTAAAACCAATTTGTGTTGATATAAACCATAGTTTATTCCTCTGAAAGTTTCAGATGCTATGGTAAAACCAATTTGTGTTAATATATCAACCATAGTCTGTTTCTCTGAAAACTACAGATGCTATGCTGAAACCAAGTCTAAGTGAACGTCATTCTGGATAGACAGATCACTGAAGCAAAGCAAATACACATAAACTTCAGAGATGTGTCCCTAAGATATGTTCTATTATTGTGTACATAATTATATCAAACAAGTATGCAGATAACGAATGTCTCAACCATGATATTTCAGGAAGGTAACCAAATTTGTTTATGAACTCATTTTCTGGTGGCCACAAAAACTAGGCGTGTGTCAATTCTTGCGAGCTAATGCTGCAGCAATCCCACCGGCTATAAGTCCCACAGCGGTCGCAGTGATGCCTATTCCAATAACACCATCTACATTCCAACAAAATATTGTGTTCAAAATTCTTTCAGCTTCACGGCATGCCAATAAGGTCAAAAGAATCCTGAATTTGTACCTTTGGCGATTCGATCTTCAATTGCTTTCCTAAGGTTCAGAGCCTGCCTCCAATCAGGTGCAATCTGAAAAAAAAATCCACTTTCAAAGAACTAGTCCTAAACACAAATGCCTAAATCCTATATGATGGAAGTTTGGAAATTAGAAAATTAAAGGACCAAAATAATGCGATTGCAGATAGTATTCCCTTTAAAATAGAGGGATTCCATAATAAAAAAAGGGTAAGAAAAACCTCCAAGAATTGCTCCACAAGTTGACGACTCTTGGAGTAATTGCCATATCTGTAATGTCCAACCGCCAGAAGATAAAGTTTCTCTCTTTGTTGCAGAGTTGTTCCCTTGTTGGTCAAGGAAGCTGCAAGGAAGACAAGATTGAAATAAGTGTAAGTGTGCAGTTCATATCGAAATCACAAAATAGTGGCAAGATCGAAAATGAAAATGTTCAAGTGCCGTGGAAGGGGAAAGATTTTGAGAACTAAGACGGGTAAAACAAAGGCATACGAGACTAGAGCTTGTTGTTTATATTACTTTCCAGCATAGCTATCCCTCGCTGCACATCTTCTCCCTGCCTGGAATGCACAAGGGTCCAAGATAAACGCATAAGGCTTTCACTTTTAATATTTTCCGAGGATCCCTTAGTTGTCTCTGCAACTTCGCGCTCGCATTCCTGTGAAGGTAGGACACAGTTAAAAAAGACCACAAGCCTGTGACACTACAGCGAACCAAAGAGGTTAAACGTACACATCAACAAATACAGTATCTTGTCCTAGCTTGGAAGCCACAATAAAATCTTTAAAACAGAACCGTATCATAAAAATTCCTCTCTTAACCAATTCATTGACATATGAAATGTGAAAAGCTAAAGTAAGGTTTTAGCAATTTCATCAAAATCAAGCCCTAAACAATCCACAATGAGAACAGTAATATCTATGAAGATCAAAAGGCACATCACAGTTCATCAGAACTCGTCTGATTGTTTCACGCACGAGCAGAATCAAACTGTATAAACAAGAGATCAAAATTGAATAATTCACCAAATTTCTGCTAAAAGCTATTTGAATACCCAGCTGTCTTGGAAATGAATACTCACAACGATAATGTCGCGATCGCACCAAGGGATCTGATCGCCGCCGTCGAAGAAGGAAGTGACGGATTCGAAGAAACGGTTCATCTTCGTTTCCATTGGAGAGAAAACTCAGAGTAGTTTCAGCTTCTTCAACCTCGATAGAGAAAGGACTGTGGATTGATGAGATACCGAAAGGCGATGGCAATTTGAGTTCCTCCACCAGGGAACTTGAACTTGAGGATTAAGGAATTCAGTATCTTCCTTCAGCTTTCCTACTTATTTCCTTTTTTTCTTTTATAAATTATATTTTCTATATTTGGCTGTTACGTATTATATTCCTAGCAGTGAAAATAACCCACTTTCCCTTAATTCTGCTCTCCACTAAACCTTTCTGAGGTTACATCTTACCCTACTCGGATCGCCGCCGCCGTCGTCGTAGCCGCTCCTGCTCAGTCCGCCTCGGTCATCGACATCCAGTCCCGTCGTCGCTCACTCGCTCTACCGAGGACCACCGCCCCCTGGTTGTAGATCCCTAGCCCGATCTCTCTCCCTAGGTCGGGAATCGATCTCACCGGTTTCTAACTCGCCTTGGCCGCCCCAGTCGTCAGCGTCTCCCGAATCCTCACTGGATCCCGATGGCTCATCGCTGACAATTGCCAGCGACCTCCGAACCCTCTCTGGTTCCCGACGGCTCACCAAGACAAATCCATCGATTTCGCCACAGCGCCGGGCTTTCTGATAATCTTGCCTCCTGCTGCGTGCTCCCAGACTCCTGTTCGTCTCCTACTGGTCAATTGAGGGAGATTTGGCAGACACATCAGGCCAACAGTCACCTCCCACCGCCAGGGCGCCGACATGTATTTCTTCCGTTCCTAGGGTTTCTGCATTTGTTATTATGCCTATCCTGCTGGCTTGGAATTGTAGAGGTCTAGGTACGGAACATAACCGGCGCCAATTGAAAGATTTGGTGTCCCGGCACAAACCCGACATCCTTTTCCTGACAGAGACCCGTCACGTGGAATCTCGGAACTCTCGATCTCGTCTTGCTATCCTGCGTAGAACGCTTGGTTTTCATGGAGGCACGGGCATTCCGGGATTCGTACCGTAGGCCATTCCGGGAGCCAGGCCTCCGACAAATAAAGGAGGTGTGATGATGTTGTGGACTGAACAATGCAAGGTTACGATACTTTCGATGCAACAATCACATATCGACACGTCCGTACAGTTAGGTCAGGAAGCACCTATCCGGTTCACATGTATCTATGGGGAACCGATATGGGAGCGTCGACATTTGACGTGGGCAAACCTGAGATACCTGGCGCGGGCCTTGTGACAAGAGTATCTGATTAGTCTATGTGACAATGAGAGGGTAGGTACTCTTCCCAACGATCGCGCGAATATAGTTCTGATATGACTTTTCCTGTTTCGATTTGGATGGTCTCGTGTTGCTTTTTGAGCACGTTGCCCCTCGGGGGAGACCTTGATTGGTAGAGATGGATGTGTTGGGGATCTAAGAAGGTCTGCGGGAAAAGGAGGCTGGAGGTCGAGATGGTCCCGACCTATGCAGTGTGGGGTGTGCCTCCTCTAACAGACCCCGATGCTTGATCTCACATTCATAGGTCTTGGCGAGGATGCTTCACAGACCTCACCTCTTCAACGGCCATAAGAGCCGTCATAGTCGTGGGAAAAGCATCAATCCCCTCTTCTTTTGGGCTGGGGGGAGCACGAGAAGAACGACCTTAGGGTGGAGGGATTTAAGTTTTCAACCATAGTTTGTTTCTCTGAAAATTACAGATGCTATGCTGAAACCAAGTCTCTGTGAATGTCATTCTGGATAGACAGATCCCTGAAGCAAAGCAAATACACATACACTTCAGAGATGTGTTACTAAGATATGTTCTATTATTGTGTACATAATAATATCAAACAAATATGCAGATAACTGTTATGTGCCTCACGAATGGATCTCGTAATGGGACCCCAGTAAGACTTCAGATCAAGGCTTCGCTGGGGAGAATCCTTGTTCTTCCTTCTCCCAATTGTGTAGAATTATGAGCTCGATATAAGGGGAACTCAAAGACCTTAGGAGAGACCAAAATATTCTTATTATTCTTGTCTACTTTATTCAATATAATCCCTTGATATATATAACCAAGGAGATTACTTGTTCACCAAGTCCTACTACAATTCTAATTACCAAAACCTTCTCAACTTACCAAAACCTAATACAACTCATTAATTAAAAGACAATTATTAAAAGAAAATAACTAATTAAACTCAAACCCTAGCCTAGCCGACTATCCCTAACCGGCCAAGTAAGGTGGTGTGCTTATCCCATCCCATTACGTTCCGTAAGGCCCATAACAATAACGAATGTCTCAAACATGATATTTCAGGAAGGTAAACAAATTCGTTCATGAACTCATTTTCTGGTAGCCACAAAAACTAGGTGTGTGTCAATTCTTGCGAGCCAATGCAGCAGCAATCCCATCGGCTATAAGTCCCACATCGGTCACAATGATGCCTATTCCAATAACACCATCTACATTCCAACAGACATTGTGTACAAAATTCTTTCAGCTTCATGGGATGCCAATATGGTCAAAAGAATCCTGAATTCGTACCTTTGGCGATTCGATCTTCAATTGCTTTCCTAAGGTTCAGAGCCTGCCTCCAATCAGGTGCAATCTGAAAAAAAATCCACTTTCAAAGAACTAGTCCTAAACACAAACACCTAAATCATATACAATGGAAGTTTGGAAATTATAAAATTAAAGGACCAACTTATACCAAAAGGAGAGCCTTCAAATATGTTAATAAACATGTGGTGGTGGAAGATAATGCGATTGCAGATAGTATTCCCTTTAAAATAGAGGGATTCCATAATAAAAAAAGGGTAAGAAAAACCTCCAAGAATTGCTCCACAAGTTGACGACTCTTGGAGTAATTGCCATATCTGTAATGTCCAACCGCCAGAAGATAAAGTTTCTCTCTTTGTTGCAGAGTTGTTCCCTTGTTGGTCAAGGAAGCTGCAAGGAAGACAAGATTGAAATAAGTGTAAGTGTGCAGTTCATATCGAAATCACAAAATAGTGGCAAGATCGAAAATGAAAATGTTCAAGTGCCGTGGAAGGGGAAAGATTTTGAGAACTAAGACGGGTAAAACAAAGGCATACGAGACTAGAGCTTGTTGTTTATATTACTTTCCAGCATAGCTATCCCTCGCTGCACATCTTCTCCCTGCCTGGAATGCACAAGGGTCCAAGATAAACGCATAAGGCTTTCACTTTTAATATTCTCCGAGGATCCCTTAGATGTCTCTGCAACACAGTTAAAAAAGACCACAAGCCTGTGACCACTACAGCGAACCAAAGAGATTAAATGTGCACATCAACAAAAACAATATCTTGTCCTAGCTTGGACGCCACAATAACATCTTTGAAACAGAACCGTATCATAAAAATTCCTCCCTTAACCAATCCATTTTCATATGAAATGTGAAAAACTAAAGTAAGGTTTTAGCAATTTCATCAAAATCAAGCCCTAAACAATCCACAATGATTCTAGTAATATCTATGAAAATCATCACAGTTCACCACAACTCGTCTGGTTGTTTCACACACGAGCAGAATCAAACGGTAGAAACAAGAGATCAAAATTGAATAAATCACCCAATTTCTGCTAAAAGCTATTGAATTACACACTTGTCTTGGAAATGAATACTCACAACGATCGCATTGTCACGTTTGCTTCAATCCCAAGAAACGGACACTGTCAGTTAAGTTAGTTAGTTTCATTTAATCAAACGGTGCGTTTAAGCTGGAGCGCCTCGCGTGGCTGTCACCTGCTTCGTCTTCCTCTGTCCGACACAACACACGTGGTCCTGCATTTCTAGCGCTGAAGGTGTAGCAGACCTGTAGTATACAAGCTGGCATCGTCCTTTATTGTTCTTATCCTTGATTTGGTATTTCGTTTTTGTGTTCATTAAGTTAGGGTTTCATTTATGTTCTTCACATTTTCTGAGCAATTTGTAATCATTTCTTAGTGAAATCATACTAAATCCTTTTGATTCCTGGTCCAATTCCTGTTTATTTCATCTCAAGTTACAACATTAGTGTAACAAGTGGTATCAGTCGCCTCAAATCCCGCACCCTGTGATGGCTATTGTCACGCCCCAAATCCGGTTTTGACCGGACTTGAGACGTGAACTAAGAAACAATAATAAATAAAACGATCTTAAAAGAAATAAGTTCCAAAACGATAATCCAAATTAGATTTGTTAACTGTACAGACTTTCGGGCCGTGGCTATTGGGCTGACTTCACTTGAGTCAGGTCCTTCGTTAGTTGCTGCTGCAGTGACCCAACTCCCTCCTCAATTGACCAAGGAACAAACCAGTGATGGTGTAGTTCGTGTTACGAGTACGAGGGGTGATCTTCTTGGGGATCAGGTAGCTAGCCCTTGGAGAGATGTGCTTCTTAAACCTCCAAAACGGAAGAGTCGGCCTCCTAAACATTTTTCGGATTACTATACCGTAATGTGTAAACTAAGAAACCGATCTTTGAGTCGTGAAAGGCGCGTTATTCCTATGGACGTTTGGAAGCAGGTTGCTGATGCTTGGAACGCTCAACTAGGTCAACCTGCTCAATAGAAGGCCTTCGACGATCCGAATCTCACTTCGGAAGGTGAAGAGTGGGTCACAGACGAGGACTGATTCTGTTTTCGCGCTTAGTTTTTTGAGGACTTGTGTTATCTTGTTTTTGGGGTTAGGCCCCTCAGCTCTATTCGAGAGCTCTTTTGTAATCGTTGTCTCTTACCTTGATTCTTCTTGAATCAGGGCATTCTGATTCTTGTTTTAGAATTGGTCTCATCAATAAATTTTCGAGCTTATAAAAAAAAGGGGTGGGCTTTCGCTCAGTAGGAAAAAGTAGTTAAGGCGATGAACTATCCGCTCACCACCACGAGTAACCGTCCAATTAAGGCATACTAGTAAGCACAGTAACTATGAAACAGTTAAACAGAAAATTCAAGACAACGCTTAGTCCCCACTCGGGTGTAGACCGTAAATCAACCTCGACACTGAACCGAACTTAATACCACTTTTCTCAACTATGCCCTTGACCACTCTCATCCACTCAAGTCTCAATGGACAACGACCACGGTTATCTCACAATCGACCACACGTGCGAACCCGCACGACAATACACTAAACACAAGTAAAACTGTATTTCAAATCAAAGGAAATCACCTAGCATGCATAAGCAGTCACAGCAGTCAACCCAGATCAACACACAGAGTAATATCAACAATGACGGCCACCTATGGTATCCCAGAACAATGCGCCGGCTTCCCATCGTCCGGCTCGACCACGTCGTACCGAAATTGACATCGGCCTAGACATCTTCCCATCGGGGTACAACTCATAACATACTGGATCGGAATCCTCCTACGGTCGGGTATCTTCCTGCAGCACGGGGTACAACTCATATCGTTCAGCCAATACACACACATAGGTAAAGCAATAGCAACCACGCAGCAAATCATTAGCAATACACACACATTGAGTCTCCCATAATACGCCGGATCAGACCACTATAGCACGTTTTACCGACACCTGGTCGGAAGGCAGGCGCACCTTATCACGGAGTCATAACACATTTTACCGACACCTAGTCGGAAGGCAGGTGCACCTTATCACGGGAAATAACACATTTTACCGACGCCTAGTCGGAAGGCAGGTGAACCTTATCACGGGCAATAACACATTTTATCGACGCTTAGTCGAAAGGCAGGTGCACCTTATCCCGAGACCTGATCATCGGGTACACGTCATACCAACATATCAACCCAACGTATCACACCGACATACCGTACCAAACAATCTTACCGAACACACCACATCGTTCTATCAATCACCCGATCGATCACAAGACAATAGTTCGCGTCATACCAGACATATCACACTTGTCATAACATACCAACATACCACACCGAACATGCCATATCATGATCCTCAATTTAACAACGGATAAACCACATATCAAGCATCACAATCATCAATCATAGCATCACAACCAACACGCAAACCTACGGGCTCGACATGGCCCACATGTATTCTACAGCACGATAATTCCCAAACTTACGGCACGACATGGCTCGTAAGCTATCCCTCATTTCACTCATTCCTCACACCCTACATGAAATTCTATTATTACATCAAATATTCGCAACCTATATGCATACTAGTAACTTTCCGCAATTAAACCGGTATTCGCTACTTTCCCTACCTCGATCGCTATCCAAACGCTTAGTCACTTCGAGACGCCTAGTAGCCTCCTCCGCCGTGCTCGGGTCCAACGTCTAAGATCACAAATTAATACGAGAATTAAGCGTAATTCAAGAGTGGCTTAAAGAGAGAAATACCTAAACTAACCCCAATTGCTACACTTGTCAAAATGGGCCCGGAAGGCCCATTTTGCCCGGAATCGGGAAAACGTCTCTCGGGACTCCGAAAATTTCCCTTTTCGTTTCTATCAATCATAAATAAATTTACTAGTTCCAACGCAATTGGCGGAATCGAATTCCGGGGTCCGAGCGTTTTAAGTTCGCATTTAAAGTTTCTAATCGTTTTCCCGAAATTGCATGAATCACAACCATAATTCGTTCCGGGTGTGAAATTATCGTCCCGGGGTTCACCCAAGACCGTCCAAGCACGAAACAACCAAATCCCGGCCATGTGGGCCCCACGACCACACATGGCCGTGGGTGGCCGGACCGGACCGCCACCGAGTGGCCGGTCACGGCTCCGTGCCCTTCCTCCGTCCATGGTCAGCCATTCCCTCCCCCGGTGACCGGACTCCGATGACCGGCAGGAGCTCCGACGAACCTCCGGTCGCCGGAAAAATACCCCATTTATCCAAAAGTTCCTAACGAGCTCTAGTTTCTCCAAAAATTCCATTTTTAAGTTCCAAAACCTCAAAATTAACCTCAATAACTCCAAAGTTTCAATATTCATGGTGGGTTTCATCAAAAGATTCAAAACAACACAAACCCAATGGAATTTTATCAAACTCCTCCACTTTCTCTCCACAACATCTTTATTTAACCAACAAGACCCCAAATCCATAAAGGCCAAGTCTTGTTCATGCACTTTCTACCATACCCACAACTAGAAATTTAACAAAAAGGGAGTTAAGTGTTTGATTACCTTAGAGAATAGGTAGATGATGAAGAAAATGGAGGTATTTGGGTAGAAATCAAGTGAAAGGAGACACTTTTCTTCTTTTCTCCTTTCTTCTTCTTCAAGCTATGGAGGTTTCAAGCTTGCTCTTTCTCTCTCTAAAATTTCGGCCAACTTGGATAAAATGCTGAATTTGTTGCTCACATGTGGTCTTATCCTCAAGGTGGAAATGTCCCTTTCGTCCTTTAGCCACACACTCTCTCTTTTGTCCACAAGTGGGGACCAAATGGTCTTTACTCACTCTTTTCTTCCCCTCCAAGCCATCATGGACATGTGTCCATGTGGGGTCCACTCCTACCCAAAATATCTCAGCTCATATTAAATTTATTCGTTAATACTCCACATTCGACCTGGGTTTGACTTTTTTGCAAAAGTAACCGTTTGAAAGGAAACGACCCAACTAAGCTAACCGTAACGACGACTAAACTTTTTGGGTCCCAGAAAGGTCCCGAATGACTCCCAGATTCATCAGTTGACTTTTCCGGCAGAAAGTCAACTTTTGCCAAAAACCACCGGTTCGACCGGGATCGACCGGGGGCGGTTCTTACAGCTATTACACTAGAAATGGAGAAGGATTTAGATATCAGCTCCCCGGAGCTTAGAGTTGAGAACGAAGACCTCCGGTCAGCTAACTCTCAAGTGCTGCAAGAAAATGATGCCTTGAGAGCTAGACTTGAGGATATGGAGGAAATGAAGCAGCTATCACATTTGATGCGAGAGAAGAGCAATATCCATAAGATTCATGATGCTTCTTGCTCCCAAGTGCCAAGGATAGTGAATCCAACCATCCCAATCAATCCACAATGCCTCACCTACTCTCCTCACCCAGCACAACCACCAGATCCATCTCCCCATCCGGTACCCAGAGTGAATCAAGTTTATGAGGGTTCTTCATTGGTCTACCAAACACAAAACCCAGGCCCTAGAAATATTACTCCTAAGGTTGTTTTTGGATCCCAGCATCATCCATACCTATGAATACACTCCCACCCACACTACCTCAAAACATCCATGCCTCACAACCCACTATGCCCATAAACCCTGGCCAAACTTGCAATATGATTCCCCAGCAACAACCACAACATCTACTCTTCCCACAAAACTAGATTCCCCAAAACATCCATGCCTCACAGCCCATTATGCCCATAAACCCTGGCCAGCTTGCAATATGATTCCCCATCAACAACCACAAAATCTACTCTTCCCACAAAACTAAATCCCCCCAAACCCACATTTTTTTTCCTCAGCAATAGATGAGATTCTTTCCTCAGATGCCCAACACTCAATTCCCTCTCCAGTATATGCCCCATATGTACCAACAAATGCCTATATTACAACCCCAGTTATCACAACAACCTCAAATGCTACAAGGTTACCCACAGAACAATATATCATAATTGACATTCAAGACTCCAAGTCTAGTATTTCCAATGTTTGATGGTAAAGGGGTAAGACACTGGTTAAGGAAATACAATGTTTACTTCCAGTATTGTGCTATACCCAAGGAACACAAGGTGAGGGTAGCATCACTGCACCTGAATGGCTCACATGAAATTTGGTATGCTGAGTATTCTTTTGGTAGAGGGATAATTCCTTGGGAAAGGTTCTACACTGATTTAACTCTTAAGTATGAGGATATGGGCCATTCTGATATAGAGAGTGAGTTTAAAAAATTGAAACAGGAGAGATCCTTGAGTGAGTATGATGCCAAATTTGAAGAGTTGAGATTCTTGGTGTTGAATAGAAATCCTCATTGCTCTGAAGCTTATTTTGTTTCAACCTATGTGGCTGGTCTCAAGCCTAAGCTGGAGGTGGAAGTCTTGATGTATGATCCTCAAACTATGTCCCAAGCTATGCATCTAGCAAAAAAAAGAGGAGCACATAATCAAGATTAAATCTGAAATGTGAGGCCATATAGAACTACATATAGAACTAGACCATAGTAGGCTCCACAACAGTTGCAACATCATAGGCATTCTTCTTCCACTATGCCTTTTACTAAAATTCACCCTCAGAATTTGGACGAGCAGAAGAGGAGAGGACTTTGCTATACTTGTCCTGCTAAGTATACCAAAGACCATGTTTGCCCAAACAAGCATAAATTGTATCAGATCACCACTGATACTTTGGAGCATGAGTTATTAGAATTATTGCCTAAGGAACCAATTATTGAGGAGCTACACCAACCTGAGTTATGCATCCTCTCTCATGAGTCCTTTGGTCAGATGGTGCACATCAATCAAGCCAAGTCCATCAGAATTCATGGCAACATTCACAATACTCCTATTTCTATTCTGGTTTATACAAGAGCTACTAAGTCTTTTATGGATGAGTGTACTACTTCTAATTTGGGGCTTACTATTTATGCTGGTCCTATTGTATTGGTTAAAATGGGTAATGGTGTAACACAACAATGCACTGCCACTGCAACTATATCTTGGGTAATCCACAATATGACACTGGTTTGAGAATTTTTTGTCATGTCCTTGGGTGGTTTCCATATGGTCTTGGGAGTTGATTGGCTCTAGACAGTGAGTCCCATTGAACTAGACTATGCAACAAGGTCTATAACTATCACTATGGACAACCAAAAATTCACTCTTTTGGAAACTGCTACTTCTGATGTTTGCACAATATCCAGTTTTCAATCTGTTAGACACGACTCACAAGCAGGTGAGTCCTTGTTCCTGGCTCAGTTCACCTTAGTAGCTGATAAGAAAGACATCACATTGGACCCTCAGTTACAGGCTGTCCTTGATCAATTTCCAAAGGTCTTTGAGGCACCATCTGCATTGCCTCCTAAGAGGTTTTGTGACCATCAGATACCCCTCATCCCAGGCAGCAAACCACCTTCAATTAGGCCATACAAACACTCTTATGAACATAAGATTGTATTGGAGGCTTTGGTTCAAGACATGTTGAATGCCGAGTAATTCAACACATCACAAGTCCATACTCTTTCCCTGTGCTGTTAGTAAAGAAGAAAGATGGGTACTGGAGAATGTGTATTGCTTTTAAACAGTTAAATGATCAAACTGTCAAGGATAAGTTCCCAATTCCCACTATTGAGGAGCTCCTGTATGAACTAGCTGGCTACAAAAAAATTTCTTTCAAAAATTGACTTAAGGTCTGGGTATCAACGAGACCTCCGGTGGTCGAGTTTACATAACCGGAACCGAGACCTCCGGTGGTCGAGTTTACATAACCGGAACCGTGACCGGCAACCGAAGGTAAGTATGTTCCTCGACCGAAGTGTATAACGGGCGGGGCAGTTTTTCACCGGTGACACCGGGCCCAATGGGCTTTCATTAGGCTTTCAAATACACCGCAAAATTTGTCCATTCAGTACATTTTTGTCTCGCTTTTATTTTAAAATTATCTTCAGCCTCGATTTGTAACTTCAATCGTTAAGTACATTTTCACTAACTTTTAGAAGCACCGGAAATCATAATACAATGGAAATCAACTGAGATGCTCGGTGTGATACAGAACTATTTAAACAATATTAAATGTAAACAATACTAGCAAAAATACATACTGAACAATTATATCTAAACACTTTTAACAAAAGATTATATATTACAGTGATTGGATCTCATTTTTCAATCACAGATCCATAGCACTAGTAATCGGATCTCATTTCTCATCTCATGGATGTCATTTTTCATGAGTCCTTACCGATATGAAGTTACTACAAATAGATCTATTCAAACATACTTGGATCTCATCTTTCCATCACCGATCCAAAGAACTAGTAGATATAAATAGATGAAGAAATAAAAAAATCCGACATATTAAAATACAACATAATATCAAACAGATCTAAACTAAAATTACTGTAAATACTAACATGCATCAGATGAAGAACACATATTGAATATCTCTATTATATATAGAACTGATACGATATAAAAAAAAGACTGGATGTAGATGATAAGGAGAGGGACGGTGAGATTCTGCTATATAAAGAACATATGTAATAGAGAGAATATAGTGTCAGCTATGTATGTACTGAGCAAGAAGGAGAGAAGTCCAAGAGATAGAACAAAGAAATAGAGAGAATACAAAGGGATAAAAGGAAGCTGTGTGAGATTGAAAGAGTGATAGTGTTTTCGATTGTTATAGGTGTGTTGTGTATATTTATAGCAAATATAAGGTAGGGTTTAGAACAAATGGACTTCATCCAACGATTATAATTCAAACCCTAGATCGGACGGACGTGGATGAAGGAAGCAACGAAATGGGTTGCATTAAGAAAGGGCTTTAAGTTGGGCTTCTATATTGTATGAAGTAATAAGCCCAAATTTCAATTAAAACTCAGCCCACCCCACTTCATCTTCTTCCTTCGTTCTGCACAACAACATAACACAGACACACGGGAGGAGGAGATGAAGTACAAACGGAAAATGGGTGCCGGTGTCGGTTATACCGGTTAACCGGCGGTGATGGCCATCTAAAACCGACGACCGGCCGAACAGTACACAGTGCTTCATTTTTTCCACCGCCGCCTCCCCGGTGTCGTCCCGGTGCCGGTGTAATCGGTGTCGGTTCCGGCCGGTGCCGACCGGTTTCGGTGAACTCGGTGTTTCTTGCCCACTCCTAGCTGTTGGGGTAGCTACTGATCTAGCTAAAATTCAAGCCATGGGAGATTGGTCTATGCCAAAGAATATTAAATATTTGAGGGGGTTTCTGGGATTAAATGGGTATTACAAGAGATTTATAAAGACTTATGGGACTATTGCTAGACCCCTCACCAATTTTTTTTTGAAGAAGAACAACTTCCTCTGGAGTCTTGAAGCTTAATCAAGCTTTGAGAGCTTGAAGGAGCTTATGAGCTCTGCCCCTGTTCTGAGATTACCATATATTTCATTACCTTTCACGATAGAGGCTGATGCATGTGACAAGAGTATTGGGGGAGTGCTGATGTAGGAGGGGATGTCTACAGCTTTTCCAGGCAAGGCTCTAGGTCCTAAATCTGCAGCAATGTCAACATATGAAAAAGAACTTCTAGCAGTGATAACTTGCATACAAAAGTGGAGGCACTACTTTGCTTCAGGAAATGTGGTTTTAAAAACAGATGACCAGAGTTTGAATTTTTTATTGGAACATAAGTTAACTACTTCTTTCCAACACAAATGGTTGAAAAAACTAATGGGGTTGAATTATAACATTGAGCACAAGAAAGGCAAGGAAAATATAGCTGTTAATGCTCTTTCTAGGCTACCTGAAGCTGAATTATCTACATTAACTATTATGGTTCCTTCTTGGATATCTGAAGTGTACTATAGTTATGATACTGATGTGGAAGCTCAGAGGTTAATCTTACAGCTAACTCTTTACAAGGATGCCATGCCATCTCATGCATTGCAGCAAGGCATCGTCATGTATGAGGGAAAAGTTTACTTGGGATCTTATTCTGGTGTTAGAAGGAAGATAATGTCTTGCCTTCATGAGTCTCCTTCGGGGGGGGGGGGGGGGGTGCACTCAGGCATCACAGTGAAAACAAAAAGTATCAAGCAATATTTCTTCTGCCCACATATGAACAAGGACATCTATGACATTCTTAGAGAATGTGATGTGTCCAAGAAATGTAAATCTGAGCATACACGTTATGTAGGACTCTTGAATCCTCTTCCTATCCCATCCAAGCTTTGAACAAATGTCTCCATGGATTTTATTGAGGGGTTACCATGCTCTGAGACTAAAACTGCTATATTAGTAGTGGTGGACAGATTCAGCAAGTATAGTCATTTTATGGCACTTGCACATCCATTTTCTGCAGCACAAGTGGCTCAGGTATTTTTTGATAATATATTCAAGCTTCATGACCTACCCTCTACTATTGTTTCTGATAGAGATCACCTCTTTTTAAGAATTTTGGAAAGAATTATTCAAAAAACTTGATGTAAGGCTCCACATGTCCACTGCATACCACCCTCAGATAGATGGGCAAACTGAAAGGGCTAATCAGTGCTTGGAACACTATCTGAGGGCAATGTATCATCTATTTCCAAAGAAGTGGCACTCTTGGTTAACATTTGCTGAGTTTTGGTACAACTCTAGCTATCAATCTGCTATAAAGATGTCTCCTTTTGAGGTAGTCTATGGATTCTCAGCTCATGGGGTTCAATTTTGTCCAATCCAATCTTCAGTTGCTGTAGTGGAAGGATTCATTAACTCCAGAGAGGAACTCATGAGGATACTCAAAGACAACTTGACACATGCTCAGTCTAGAATGAAACAAAATGCTGATAAACATATGACTGAGAGGCACTTTGCAGTTGGGGTGTGAAGACCGCTTCAGTAAAAAGTTTTAATTCATTTAATTTTGTTCGATCAGAGCATCGAGGTTTAAAGTTGGATCGGTTTTTGATAACGACGAGGTTGAATTTCTGTTTAAGTTTTAATTCGTTAAAAAAGAAGAAAAAAAAAGAAGAAGAGAGGTTTGGGCTGGACAGGGCAGACCCGGCCCAAGTTTTCGACCCGGCCCAGAGTTTGACCTTGGCCCGTGGTATTTATACCCCATTTTAGGGTTTTGAGCATTCAATCTGCTCTTCATCTTCTTCTAACGCAGCCCCCCATTCATTCCGACTTCTTCTTCTTCGTTCGAACCCTACCCCCATCGATCCCTCTCCTCCCCGACCTCGAGCGCCGCCCTCCCCGCTGTCTTCTCCCCGTCCAGTGAAACCCCGCCGTCGTCCTCATAAACCCGAGCCCTCACCTCCCTCTCATGACCCCGAGCGTCAAACGACCGCCGCCGTCCACATCACCATCTCCATCCTCCCCGTCTACATCGCCGAGCACCACCGTCCCTCGATCCCGACCTCCCTCATCTCCTTCTCCTTCGTTCAGACCTCGCCGGCGTCGTGCCCCCCGTAGCCGGCGAGCTCGACGGATCTAGGACGAAATCGTCTGGATCTGAGGCGAGCTTCCCGCCACGCTCCACCACGCTCACGACCAGACATCCCCGTCGCCGTCTCGTTTTCCCCACGGTGAGTTCTCGGCCCGTGGAACCTCGGCCGATAACGACGTCACCGGTGGTCGGCCGGACCCAATCCGATCTCTTCGTTCTTCTTTGTTTTCCTTTCCCGAGTTTGTTCAAATCTGGTCGGTGATGGAAAATTTTCTGTTCTGGATCTGGTTGGGATGGAATCGAACTTCTGAAATGGAAAAGAACAGAACCCTAAAACGTGATTTCAGTCTTGTTTAAAGGAGTTAATTGGAAAAAGGTTTTAATCTAAAAAGAAATTAAGATCAATTGGAACTAAGACGGTATTTGGAACTGTAAAACGGACTTAAAACGGAACGCTGAGTCGGGTACCTTGGGAACGGTGCCACGAAACACGTACCTCGGGGTTCGTGCCTAAAACCCGTGCATCGGAATCCGTGTCTCGGGAAACGTGCACCGACTTCGGTGTTCGGGGCTTGAGTGCTCAAAACAGATTCGTCGTTTAACGCCGCTTTTAGCCCGCTCGAGTTTAAAAGATAAATGGCGGTTTTAAACTGTACAAATCGTAACCTTTAAATTAACTTTGTGAAACCGATTTTAATTGTAACTTTCTGTGTAAAGTTTAGTCCGACTTCGAGCGAAGAAAAGACCGGAGTTAAACCCAGACTCGGACCTCGCCCTAGAAGACGGTGTTGGCCCGGTCGTCAGCAGCTAGGAGACGCTGCTGTGGTATCGTCTTGAGGTAGGGAAAAGTAGTCGGATCTCGGCCCTGACTAGGGAAAGTTAACAGTAGAATTGCATGTGACATCGGGGTGTCGTGGGTTAAGTAGGTTTATCGATTATTAGAAAGGCATGATACGGGAACGTAGCGAATATTGGAAATGCATGTGACACTTAGTAGTGTCGTAGGAGCAGAGAACTTATCGTTATTAGAATTACTGGAGGCATATGACCATGCCCGGAGGTTGATTGTGAACTTATCGATATTAGGAGTACTGGAGGCATATGACCATGCCCGGAGGTTGATTGAGAAACTGTTGATATTAGGACTGTTGGAGGCATTGGTTATGCCGGAGGTTGATTTGTTTATTTGGTGTCTTGGGTGGCCTTGAGAGCCCGTGCTATTATTATTGAGTCTTGGGTGGCGTTGAGAGCCCGTGCTATTATTGTTGAGTCTTGGGTGGCCATGAGAGCCCGTGTTATTATTTGTGTTTTGGGTGGCCATGAGAGCCCGTACTTTACTGTTGGAGTCTTGGGTGGCCATGAGTGCCCGTGGGGTTGTCGAACCCGTGTCTTTACCTTTGGTATTTTGGGTGGCCATGAGTGCCCGTAGGGTTGTTGAACCCGTGTCTTTACTGTTGGTGTATCTTGGGAGGCCGTGAGTGCCTGTGGGTTGTTGAGCCCGTGAGTTACTGTTGGTGTGTCTTGGGAGGCCGTGAGTGCCTGTGGGTTGTTGAGCCCGTGAGTTACGGTTGGTGGTTTTGAGTGGCCGTGAGTGCCCGTGGGGGTTGTTGAGCCCGTGAGTTACTGTTGGTGTGTCTTGGGAGGCCGTGAGTGCCTGTGGGGTTGTTGAGTCCGTGTTTTACTGTTGGTGTCTTGGGTGGCCATGAGTGCCTGTGGAGTGTTGATCTTGTGTTGTTGCTGTTCGTTGAACTTGTTTGTGGTTGTGATTGTGATTGTGGTTACCTGAGGTTGGGGGCCCGCTTCATGAAACGGGGGTCCACGAGCACACGCGTCTGCATGTTCAGATGGGGTAGGGGGCCCGCCCGTCAATAAAGGGGTACCGGCCGCGCGTGTGTGGTTTGGGTTTGTGTGCATTCTTTGGCTGGCTTACGAGTTAGAGTCTCGGTAAGTTGCGAGCATTCTTCGGCTGGTCTGACCGAGTTAGAGTCTCGGGAGGTTGCGAGCGTTATTTGGCTGGCCTGACCGAGTTAGAGTCTCGGGAGGTTGCGAGCGTTCTTGGCACTGAGCAGTTGGCAGCTGGTATGCGATCCTTTGTGATCTTGTTTGGTGTGCGATCCTTTGTGATCTTGGGTGTTGCGTGGTGGTCTTTTGAGTCTTTGGAGGAGGTCATGATCGTTGTGTCGGGTCTACTTTACGTGTCAGAGTGTTGAGTTGGTCAAGGAAGGTAACAGTGGGCGTGCGTTCAGTCGGAGTACTTGGGTTGGGGATAGTGTTCCCCGGTGTTGAGTTTGTTGTTGGTGTTACCGGCATTGTCTGCTAATTATGTCGTAGTCAGTCTGTTATCTGTGGTGGTGAGCGAACGCTCACCCCTAGCTGCTTTTCCTACAGGTACCGTTCGCAGGCTGGACTAGGTGAGCTTCTGAAGCTTGAAGAGCTAGAAGCGGGTTTCTGGGTTTATTTGAGTCTGGCGACGTCTACCATGTTTTTGTCCACTTGTTGGGACTGATTTTAAGTTGTGAATATTTCTTTTTGTTGAACAAACGGTGATTTATTAAAAAGACAACTAAATGTTTTATTATTTTAAATGTTAGCGTCCCGAGTTCGGTTTACTTAAATTGGGGCGTGACATGGGGATTGGGTATATCTGAGACTTCAACCCTACAAGCAGAATTCAGTCAACTTGAGGACAAACCTGAAGCTATCTGCCAGATTTTATGGCCCTTTTCAGGTGATGGAAAAAATTTGAAATGTTTCTTACAAGCTCAAACTGCATGCTTCTTATCAAATCAACCCTGTCTTTCATGTTTCCCTGCTCAAGAAGCAATTGGGTAACAAAAATAGACTCTTTCCACAACTCCCTACCACTGATGCAGATGGCTATCTTAAGCTTCATCCCTTAGCCTTGCTTCAGAAGAGAATTGTCAAGAGGAACAATGTTGCTGCAGTACAGTATCTCATTCAGTGGGATAGATCATGTCATGAGGATGCCACTTGGGAAGAAGCTTCCACTATCAAGCTTAATTTTCTAGACTGGTTAGCTAAGGAACTGGCTTGAGGTCCAGCCTTCTTCAAGAGGAGTGAATTTTTCGCGTTTGCTTCAATCCCAAGCAACAGACACTGTTAGTTAAGTTAGTTAGTTTCATTTAATCAAACAGTGCGTTTAAGCTGGAGCGCCTCGCGTGGTTGTCACATGCTTCTTCTCCATTTGTTCGAGCTTCTGTGTTGCGTGTGAGACACGCAACACATGTGGTTCTGCATTTCCAGTGCTTAAGGTGAAGCGGACCTGCAGTATATAAGCTGGCATCGTCCTTTATTGTTCTTATCCTTGATTTGGTATTTCGTTTTTGTTTTCATTAAGTTAGGGTTTCATTTTTGTTCTTCACATTTTCTGAGCAATTTGTAATCGTTTCTTAGTGAAATCATACCAAATCGTTTCCTTTTGATTCCTGGTCTCAAGTTACAACACTAGTGTAACACGCACCAACGGATCTGATCGCCGTCGTTGAAGAAGGAAGTTACAGATTCGAAGAAGCGGTTCATCTTCGTTTCCATTGGAGAGAAAACTCAGAGTAGTTTCAGCTTCTTCAACCTCGATAGAGAAATGACTGTGGATTGATCAGATACCGAAAGCCGATGGCAATTTGTGTTCCTCCGCCAGGGAACTTGTTATTTCATTTTTTCTTTTTATAAATTATATTTTCTATATTTGGCTGTCACGTATTATTTACCCTAGTGATAATTTATTTTGAAAATTATATACCTAGCAGTAGGGGTGGGCATTGGGTGGTTAACCACCCAATAAACCCCTTCACGAACCCAACCCGGTATTATCGGTTTGACATATCTTAAAACCAGCCCCAACCCAAAAACCAATTCTTCACAATAAAACCAACCAGTTCACTAGCCGGTTGGTTAGTGGTTTTAACCAATCAACCACTGTACTACATGTACGTACAAATTTGGATACCAATAACCATACACATATTTCTATTTCAAGCCAAAACATATTACTACATTCTCCAAAAAAAATACTCATAAATCATCGTGTTCTATATTGGCAATCCGGGTGACACAGAAGAGTGCTCATGGGCCATTCATCTATATCAGATCAGTGGCTATTATGAAGCCAAATGTATATGATGAACAATACCGGTTTGTGTGGTTAACCGATGGTTTGACGTTTCAATAACCGGGAACCAACCGTTAACTTTCCGGCTTGGTCGTCTCTCCATCGGAAATGCCGTCGATGATCCCGGTTTTGGGTTCTTCGGTGCGGTTTCCGGTTGATGGTGGTTGTTTTTAGCGGTTTCTGTTTTTTTGCCCACCCCTACCTAGCAATGAAAAACTGAAAATAACTCACTTTTACTTAATAAGTTTAATATTTTAACTGTGTAATTTTATTCATAATTGAAACAAGGAAAACCTATGTAATCTCACTGTATTTTGGTCAATTCTCAAATCATAACTCCTACCTATCGATTTTCTTACACAATAACAAGTTTGATAAATTAATTTTCAAAATGTATCAATTTTTTTTAAGTGTGATTGACTTCGTGAAATACCAGTCACATGCCTCTAAAACATTCCTGAAATGACATGAGAAAACTTGATATCATAACGTAGACATTTCGTTTATTTTCAAATCATAACCCTGACCTATCAACTTCTCCTGTTACTCACTAAACGACCGTTAAACTTGAGGACGGAAAATGACAAAGTGGTCAACGTTATGATATGATAACCAATCTTTGCTTGGGTTATGCCTTGGTAATGAACAAAAAATCAGGGTTATGACATCCGAGTTACCCCTTGAAACAACTTGATTTATTCTTGCACGTTAACAATTTAATTGCAAAAATCAGGGGTATGTCATTCATTGTCATGTTAGTGACATTCTGCGCTGACATATTCGTTTAGGTACGCACCAGTTGCACACAGATGATGTTATGACATCATAGTAGAGATCTGGCATGATAGAAATATTGCTAACCCTAGATGTAACAACAAAAAAAACAAAAAACGGTTTTGAGTCTATCAACAATGCAATACGAAAAGCGAGATAGTGGCCTATCATTGCGTTGTTAAATGCCATGCAGGAAAATGTTAGTGAGTGGTTCATGAAGCGTCTAGAATTGATAAACAAATTACCACAATATGGATCGCTTTTAACTCCAAAGGCAGAGTGTATTACGAAATCTAGGGACGATGGAGCGAAGAAGATGCATTCAACACCATTAAACAAACGCTTGGATTAACGGGTTACTAGTGAAGACACGGGCGTAAGTGTTAATTTGGGGAAGAGGCAATGCAATTTTCGTGTGTTAGACATCGATAAAATTCCTTGTGCTTATGCCTTAGCATGCTGTGAGGATGCTATGTTGATCCTTATGATTTGTGATCTGCGTTTACAAGATCGATACTTGGTGTCTGGCTTATTCATGAATCATTTATCTAGTGTTATGAGAAAAAGAATGGAATATTGATGAGCGTGAATGTTTTATGACAGACCTCCCTCCAAAATACGTACCGATGTGCAGTAGACTAACTGAAAAAAGAATCCCATCAATAGGTGAGTTTCACGTCCCAATTCCGAAACATCAAGAAAATATGAAAATTGTGAGATTGTTGGTCACAACAAATGAAAATGTCAGTTGCTAGCTACATCATCTAATGTATAACGATACTATTACTATTTTGCAGACTGTTTAGTTTAGTCATATACAAAACTAGTAAAAAAGTTCTAGAGAGAGAGTCGCTCTGACCTCTCTCTAGAAAATTCGAAACCCTATTCTCAGCTTCAACTTCGACCGCCGCCGTCTTCCGTCGGTGATGCTCAAGGTCCTCACGACCTTCGAGCTCACCGGCAGTGGTGTCCCTTTTCCCGAGCTCCCCCCTTTCTTCAGTTCCTCACTCTTTCAGATCTCAAATCCGTACCCTCGCCGACCCTTCCTCTTCTTCTCCCTGTCGCTGGCTCGATTCCTACCCTCTTCTTCTCCTTGCTGGTGTCGATAAAGGCCAGATCCGGTCGTGGGACGACCTTCCTCACATTCCCCGGTGAGGATAGTCGCGGATCTGGCCCTAGCTCGGCTCCTTAGCAGTGGCCCCTTCGAGGTCGCGACGGATGAAGACCCCTCTCTCAGATCCCGGCGTCTTTTGTTGGCTCAGGTGTGGGACGCGTTTCCTGCTCAAGATCGTTGCAGATCTAGTGGACTGGTGCTGCTGGAGTTGGTTTCTTCCTCTTGGAGGCGTCGTTTGCAGCGTTTCGACTGCTGAGGCTTCAGGTTACTCCTCCTTCCTTCCTTGTTGGCACTATTTCCCTCCTTCCCTGGCCATTTGCTTGCTGTTTTGGTTGCTTCGTTTTCCTGACCACTTTGTGGTACGGGCTCGCCGGCTTCGGTGTTGGCCGCCGGCGAGGCCTCATGCTTTCATGCCTTCAAAAGACCACAGCTTAGCTCTTGGTTCTGTGGGTTCTGGTGTATGCCGCCAGAATTTCTCTACCATCGCGGTGCTGACCGCTGGTATTAACAAGGCCACTGATTTCATTTCTGGAATTGTGGTTCTTTGAGCTAGGGGGATCTATTGTCTTTTTTAGGTGAGGATGGGGAGTAATGGAAGTTTGTGCTGCTGGTTTGTTTAGTGCTTAATGTTTGGTACATCTAGGTTTTTTAGACCCTGTTTATTGTGCTTCATGATAGATCCTGATCTTAGATCAATTTTTTCCTTTTTTTCATCTGGTTTGGGTGTTGTTTAGCCCGTTCATCTGGTTTGGGTGTTGTTTAGCCCGTTCTTTGGGGTTCATTTCTTCTCCCCAGTATGGGATTTCTTACCCCTGTGTGGGTTGCTTTCATCTCCCCTGTGTGGGATTTCTTACGGGTTCAATTCATCGCCCCTGCGTGGGTTCTCTTCTTTTCCCCTGTGTGGGTTCTTTTCATCGCCCCTGTGTGGGTTCATTTCATCACCCCTGTGTGGGTTTCTCATCTCCCCTGTGTGGGATTGCTGTAGAAGGGGCTTCATTCATTCACCGTTTCATTTCCGTCAATTGTTTTTTGGTGCTTGGTCTGTAGTTGGACCTTAAGCTTGTACTTTACTATACTATATATACAAAAAAAAAATTACTGATCAAAAAAAAAGTTTAGTCATATGTATGTTTTTTTATAGTGCTACTATTTTGTTTACTAGTTGTATTTCACATACTGTTCAGTTTAGTCATAATTATGTTTTATTTTTAATGCTACTATTTAGTTTACTATAAGTATGATGTAATGTATGAAATAAAGCAAGTTACATCTAGTCTATTCCAGAAAGAATATATTCCTTCTAATTTTCTATAAATAACCTCAATGCAGCTACATTTTCCATATAGTTCTCATCTTGCATATACTTTTCATCTGCCATCTACTTCTACAGTATCTCCAAGACAACAAATGTCGTGGAATGAAACTACCCTTTCATAGACTTCTCAATTTTTCACTTATTTACACCTAATTATTAAACTCGTATTAAAGATATCATAACATTTCAAAAAAATACTTTGTTCATTTCGGTTAATTTTCCACTAAAATCATACAAAAAATAAATTCTAAAAGACCTCTCACTAACATTCAAATTTCAAAACAATGTCATTGTTTCTTAAAGATATAAGAATGTCAAAAATACTTTTATTAAATATTTTGTAGATTTTTATTAAATATTTTTTTAAAAGTCAATCTTTAAAAAAAAAAATTCAATTATCATATATTTTATTGAAAAAAATTCTTTTTTAATTTCTTATTATTTTTAAAAATTTAAAATTTGAATATATATATATATATATATAGGACTGGTATCAAATACAAACATGGGCTTATTGTGCAAACTACAAGAAAATATGAGCCACAGGATGTGGTCAAAGTGACGTCAGTAAAGCGCACCAGATGCTGACACATGGGCGCTCCTCTACTGGTGTGCGCGCACTGACGTCATCAAACCGCACCCAATGCTGATAGTTTACATAGCACGATGTTGATAGGTTACATAACCCGATGCTAATACCTTACACACAAAACAGTGCTGATACCTTACATGTAGTTGTACTGCGCGCGTTGACGTCATCAAATCGCACCCAGTGCTGATAGTTTACATAGAACGGTGTTGGTAGATTACATAACACAGTGCTAATACCTTACATCCAAAACAGTGCTGATACCTTACATGCAGTTGTACTGATAGTTTACATACACGGGTGTTGATACCGTAAAAACACAGGGTGTTGGTGCCTTACGCACTGCGCGCGTGGCCAACACGCGCTACTATGCGGTCAGAGGCGCGCGCGAAGTGGCCACGTGCTAGCATCTGGCACGCTCTACTGACGTCACTTTTGCCGGATCCTGTAGTTTGCACAATAAGTCGTGTTTGTATTAGATACCACCCCTATATATATATATATATATATCTATATGTAGGTAGATATTAAATAAAGAAAAAAAATTAAAAATCATAAGAAGGAAAAACCAAAGGAAATTTAGCTAATGCGTTATCCACCTCTTGCGCCACCCTATACCTTATTTGAAGCTTTCAAGCATAGGCTAGTTTACCACACCAGATTTGTCCATGGAAGAAGTTCCCCCTAGAAATTTACACAGTGTGAGATTTCCTTCTCTGCCGCCTGTATCTCTCTGTCTCACACAAATCAAATGGATCGTTCATTTTCCAAATTCAGAAGAGAATATCCACATCTGTTTGTTTTGGCAGACCCACAACCATCGAATCAACCAATACCCACGTGTTAGGGTATCTCTTAGAAGAATTTAATAGTTAGAAGTAACTATGTAAAAATTAAGGATACACCTGCTTGGAATGGTGGGGTTTATCTACAGCTTGTAATGAAAACATCAAAGACTGGTTTGTGTCTTGGAAGGAATTAGGGGCACACTTCAAGAGCTCACATTGGAGTTTGATTGTCTCTATAGCATTGTGGAAGATCTGGCTCTGTAGAAACAAACTAATCTTTAGAAACTCCTTTGATCATCCTCATGAAGTCTTGCAGCAAATTCAAAACATGTCATACCAGCTACTGTGGGCCAAATTCAAGAAAAACCAATCCTTCTCTTTTTTGGATTGGGTGAGCAATCCTCAGAATTGTGGTTTCAGAGTTCCTAACAGGCAGTTGAGGTAACCTTGATGCTTTGGGGGGCTTGGGGAAGGGTTGGGTGGGTTTAGTTGGGGAGTGTTGTGAGGCTCTTGGTAAGGTCAGTTTTCTCTTCATTGGGGTAGCTGTGCAGTACTTCTGCTGTGGGAGTGGGGGTTTATTATTTGTGGCAGGGTGTACTTGTAGTGTGAGGGTAGAAACATCCTTTCTTAGGCTGAGTGTTTTGTTTTTGGTTTATTTTTCCTGGTTGGGGCAGTAGGCAGGCCTCATACTTGGGTTTCTATACCTTTTGACTGGTGCAGGTTACAGCTCTCTTTTGGGTACAATGCTGAAGGTGGTTCTGTGTTTGGAAGAGCCAACTACTCAAGACTTGAGAGAATGATATTGATCAAAAGGTTGAAATTGTGCTTGGGCTGGGAGTCCTACTGTGTCAGCACAACAATCATTTGCTGAATTGATACAAAATGGATGTCAGTTGGTACAATAATCATTCAAGGGTTGGAGCTACAAAATTTGGATCCTTTTGCCTTCTGAAGTTTTTACTGAATGTGGTGTACTGGTTTTATTAGCATGGGTTGTTATGCTTCTTAATTCTGGTATTGGTTTGGATCAAATTAGGTTAATAGGGTGTTAGTTTTGCTGAGATGATTTGGGTAGTTTGGAGTGTTTCGGGTAGTTGATTAGCTTACAAGTCATGTTCAGTTGGATTTTGTATTTCTGAACTTGTGTTGCTCTCTTGCCTTGCACGGCAAGTCATTAGTGGTGTCCATTTTGGGCACTGTTTGGCTGTAATGTCTTGAGGGTTCATCCCTTGGCTTTGTCTTTCACTTCGAAAGCTAGCTTTTATAAAAACAAAAATTGCTGATAAAAAAAAGAGGATACACCACTATAGGAAGCCATTTGACCGAGGAACAGTGAACGACGTGTTAGTCTTAGTGTCCGTAGTCCAATCGTAAATGTCCAATTGTAAATATCACTGTTGGCAATATCATAAAGAGGCTTTCATATTACTTCAGTGTTGGAGTAATATATCGTGTGTGTTTCCAATCTATGCCCACCAAGTGAATGGAACCATAGATCGAGATGGATCACACTCGATAGGGTCCCTAGTCAATAGTTTTCAAAAGAAGCGACTAGTATGAAAGATGACTTTTGATGGCTTACATTCTATTGACCATTGGAAACGGTTCCAGAGTCTGATCATAGATATCATGTGGGACATGATATTGGACGACCCGACTTGAATATGTTCCATATATTAAGTCATGAACATATTCAGAGTCGTAGCTTGTCATGTATCTATAGAACGAGGAGTCTTTGTGGTTACTATGCAGTAAACAACTAAGTTTGACCTGAGCCTAACGTTGGACCGTGACTGGGCTTCCATAACGACCATGATTGGCTTGGGGAATGAGTGCATGAGTGACACGAGAGACGGCTAAGGGATTTATCCCTCATACTACGGTATGAGAAAGATATCGGTTCATGGCCGCTTGATCGAGAGTGACTGAAGGAAAATCATGGCCATGCACATGATATGGGGTATCATATATTTAGTCATCTCACATATCAAGGAACAGTAATTGAGAATAATAAGGATGTCGGCTCTATGACTTATCTCAATCAGGATATCGGAGATGAAAGGATAATGATAGGGATGAGAGAAAGGTTAGAATCGACATAGGGTCGATTCGCTATGAAGTGTTAGGCTAAACCATGTCTCATTAGTTGCCACTGGGGTAGGATCAAGTAAATTGGGGATTTATATTGATCTACCTGTTGTGTCTCGAGGTAGGGTAGGAGATGAAGCAACTCGCATCAGAATGACAAATAAAACCAAGAGACCATTAAAACCATGAATCAACTACCAAAGATTAGAATCACAAGAAAAAAAATCAGCATTTTCATAACAAAACAAGAACACCTGGTAAAGGATGATTTGGCTTGAGTCTCAAAGACACCTACGTATCCTCTTCGGAATCAAAGCCACGTAGTTCTAAGCTTAAAGAACTAAGGAACACAAAAATTGAGGTGGGAGCTTGCCTTGGCCGAAATCTAGAGAGAAGGGGGAGAAAAATGTTGCTCCCTATTCGTGTCTTGTGTTTGTTATGTTGGAAAATGATGACTTAAACCAATTAAATCCCATCAACATAATAAACAATAGTATAGGACAAGCATGGTGTAAATAGGACAAGTATGATGTTAAGTATGGCTAGACAAGATGGGGTTAGGTGGTGAATCATCAACACCTTAATCATTGTCTTGCTTACTTAGTACTAATTAATCAAGACTTGATTAATTAGTTGCATGGGCCTTGGTTGCATGAGCCTCTTGGAACATGGCCCGTGGCCATTCCCAACGAGGTCTTGTGACGCGCTCATCACCTCCATGCCATCCATACCGGAAATGTCCAACATTATCCGACGTGATCAATCCCAAGACTCCAAGTCTTGTCTTGACCCGTACAGTCCTATTCACTTACAGGCACATGACCCAAAACCCAGTTTTGGTCACGTCCCGAGACAACTCCCTTCTGGCCATTCTCCATAATTGTGTAAATGAGTTTCTTCTTCTGGTGTGACACTTAGGCTTATGCATGTCAATAGATCAACGTAAAATCCCATTTTACTTGATCCTATTTAAGTGGCAACTAACGAGACTTTAGTATTGCCTGACACTGCATAACGAATCGACCATGTCGATTCCAACCTTTCCGTTGTCTATGTCACTATCCTTTTATCTCCAATATCTTGATTGAGATAAGGCATAGAGCCGCCATCCTTATTATTCTCAATCACTGTTCCTTTATATGTGAGGTGATTGAATATATGATACCTAGTATCATATGCATGGCCATTCTATTCTTTCAGTCACTCTTGATTAAGCGGCCGAGAACCGATATCTTTCCCATACCTCAGTATGAGGGATAAATCCCTTAGCTGTCTTTCGTGTCACTCATGCAGCCCGTCCCCAAGTCAATCCTGACCGTTATGGATGCCCTGTTACGAACACCGTTAGGCTAAGGTCAAACTCAGTTGTTGACTACATAGCGATCACAAAGACTCATTGGTTAAAGGATACATGATAAGCTATGACACTGAATATGTTCATGACTTAATCTATGACACATATTCAGGGCGGGTCGTCCAATATCATGTCCCACATGATATTTATGATCAGACTCCGGAATCCCATTCCAATGACTAACAGGGCGTAAGTCATAGAGAACCATATTTCATACTGGTCGCTTCCAATGAAGCTTTGTTGACTAGGGACCCATCGAGTATGATCTATCTCGATCTATGGTTCTATTCGCATTGTGGGCACATATCAGAGCACTCATCGATATATTACTCCAACACATAAGTAATACAAAGCCGCTTTAATTTTATTGCTAACGATGATATATACATTTAGACATTTATGATTGAACTACGGGCACTAAGACTAACAATCTCCCACTTGCCTTAGTTCCAATCTAAAATCAAATTTATTCCCATTTAATTTACATGTCTAACACGATCTGGCAGCGAGAGTGCCTTAGTCAACGGATTGGCTATGTTATCATCAATTGCAATATAGGCGATCTTCACTTCACCTCGGTTAAGTATTTCTCTGATGAGGTGGATATACCGCATTACATGTTTGGATTTGTTATGCGATTATGGCTTTTAGCTTGCGCAATGGCCCTTTTGTTGTCACAAAATAGATTCACCAGGCTGGATGGGTTTTTAATTACACCCAACCTTGCCATGAATTTCCAAATCTACATATCCTCCTTAGCTGCCTCTACAACAACCATGTACTCGACCTCTGTCGTAGAATCGACGACGATTTCATGTTTCACACTCTTCCAGCTGAAACCACTGCCATTTTGCGTAAACATATGTCCTTACTGACTTCTAAAGTCATCTAGATCCATATATAAAACTAGCGTCTACTTATCCTTCGATGACTAGTTCAGCATAATCTTTCCCCAAGGGTTAGACTGATGTCTACTGGTACAACACAAGGCATACGAGACGTCCGGTATCGTATATGTCATGTCATATATGATCGATACTGCCCCCAGGGGCATGGGATTCACATCATCCTTTTCAGCTCATCACGTGTTTTAGGACACTAAGTCTTGCTGAGATGAACGCCATGACGAGCGGGTAAGAATCCTTTCTTTGAATCGAGCATTGAGTACCCACTTAATGCCTTGTTTACATAGGTGATCTGACTTAAACCCAAGGCCCTCTTGGTGCGATCTCTATATATCTTAATCCCTAAGATATAAGGAGCATCGCGTAAGTCCTATATTGCGTACCTCAACAAAGATTTTAGTCTCGTGCAAGGTTGGGATGTCTTTTCCAAAGAGCACCAAAAAGGAAATCTTTTTCCCACTAGCCTACGTATAAATGCAAGGGTCATACTCGTTCTTGATGAAGCCAATCTAAGTACCGCTTCATCAAAATGAAGTTTTCAACTCTGAGAAGCTTGTTTCAATCCACAAATGGATTTCAACAACTTATAAATCTATCCCGTTATTCTTCGGATCGTCAAAACCTTCGGGCTGAGACATACAAACGTCCTAAGTCAAATTACCGTTTAAAAGAGGTTTTGAAATCAACTTGCCATATCTCGTAATCAAGATACGATACTATGACAAGAAGAATCTTGATAGATTTGACCATGGCCACTAGTGAGAAGGTTTCCTCGTAGTCAATCCCTCGGATATGCATATAACCTTTTGTTACATCTAAGGTTGGCAATATTTGTGTTAAGACATATGTCAACTATGATGTCATAACATCATCTATGTGCAACCGGTGCGAACCTGAACGAAGATGTCAACACAGGATGTCACTGACATGACAGTGAATGACAACACACGCGCGTGGAATTTATCAAGTGAATCCAGAACATATACATGCATATCCGGTCAGAGTATATGTTTCCTACTATGAAGATACTTCCTTAATAGATATCTTGTCTATTATAGAAAGTCTCAAAGACAAGGAAACTAGCAGATTTCCCCTGATCGTGACTCTAGAGTTAAGGAAACCCTTGGAGCCACGATACAAGGTATTTTGGAGCTATAAATATTGTATCATTCCTCATCGCTCTGTTCGGATTCTTTGCTGCATTTTTCTAGAATATCCAGTAAGCAAGTTACGTCCTTCGTGTAGTCTTCAAGGAATATTGTTGTTGCATGTCACTCGGTTCATAAGATCAGATGTCTCAAGCGTGTTGGATTAGCGTAATGAGAATTTGGATGATATGAATCATTGTGAATGATGTTGTGCTTATACTATCACCACAGCTAATCAAAGTATTGGAGCTGAGCACTCGAGATTGAAGCCTCATAACTTGTGTTGAAGAACAAGATTGATCCGAGACTGTAGGAGTTCGAAAAGTGGAACTGAGATGGGTTCTCAAGTTCAGGGGGAGACCGTTTATTAGGTTTGTCATGTTGTTACAATAGCATAGGGTGATCTTGAAGATCTGATAACTTGTAGGTTGATTGTTTACTTGATACTGAAAACCTTTCCACTGTCAAAGTGCCCCCGGATGTAGGTGATGAAGCACCGAACTGAGTAATCAATTGTGTGTCCTTGTGTGTGCTCGTTAATTGATTATTGTTTTATTTATGATGATCATAAAAGATGTCAGTTAACAAGTTTTCACATCCTTAGTGACATCTTGCAACAGCACCTGAACAGAATTTCAGTTGTCATGATATTGTGTCGAACACCTTCGAAGTTAGATCTCGCTCATTTACTTCGTTGTGTGTTCGTTGTCTGAAGATATTCTGTCTCATCGGGGAAACTTTCTTTCAAATCTTTGTACGCATCATTGAAATCGGTAATCTTGTAGGCATCAACCGCTTTTTGGAATAAATATGGAAGACCCTTGCTAGAGGCATGAATTTTGACATTTTGGGAGAGATGCTACCTACACCACTACAAATATCAAGGTAAAATAATTATCACGTCCAACATCATCATGTACATCAAGTTCAACTACAACAAGTTCAACTACCACCGGTTCAGCTTCCGCACTATTGGTATCTTTGTTAATCAACTCTACATGTAATAAATATGGCTCTAGAACCGAGGTTCCCATTTTTCAAAATAAAAGCCCGAGCATATTCATCATCTAAAATATTATTTGGCGGGGAAACTCCTCTAACATTGGGAATACAAGGTATGGAACTGAGTTTCAATTCTATGTCATTTTCTTTCACTATGATCTTACAATACGATTTATCCACAATATGTTCAATGTTGCATTGACATTATCTTGAACAATAACAATAATAAGTTTATTTTTAGTTGATATCCAATTATAATTCTCATCCTTTAACTTATATTCCCCACCATAGGTAGAAAGGATTACCACTTGAACCATTCATGCAACAATTACGACCGTATAAACTTATGTAATTAACAACAGAGAAACACACTTCTAAACAACAAGTTCGTGTAGGAATATGAAAATTCTCGATTGTCTATTGTAATCGCTGATCAGCAAAGTTTCTAAGGGTAAATCGTCGATCAATAGTTTACCAACTATCGATCGGCGATATGGTACTATTGACTTAGTGTAAACTGTCAATCGGCTAGGATGACCCGCTGACCAGGGAAGTTTGTCCACATGAGGACTCTCTGACTATCTAAAACAGTGACGATAAACCGTCGATTTACGGCCTATTTTGATTCTTTTGCTTGTTGATGATCGACCACACCAGTCTCAAACGAGTCTGGTGTCTACAAATACAGAATATGCCCGAAATATGGAGAAAACACATTTAGTTTACCCTTCCACCACCTCATTCCAATCCAACCTACTATTCACTAGGTTTATACATGTGACGCAACAATATATCCACAATTCAGAAATCAAACCTAGAATACAAAATAATAAACTAAAGCTTGCTTACTTTGGCTTTATTGGTCAAGATGAAGAGGACAAGAATGAGAGAGACTGAAAAATGAACAGAACACGCTCAGAGCATGGGGCTGTGGTCGGCGGTGACAATGTTTTTTGGTTAGGTTTAGATAAATAAAGAGGGGTAATTGCAAAATAAGGGTTAATTACAAAAAATGTAAAAGGACAAGAAAAGAATATGCAAAAATTCATTAAGTGAGAATTGAGGAAAAAAACTTTTTGGGAACAGTTGGCTATTTCTGGTCACAACATCTAGCCACCGCCGCAAGGCCTTCTAGTGATCTTCTCCACACAACTGAAGAAAAGTAATCTTCATCCAAGCCCTTTCAAGCTCTCTCCCCATCTATTAGAAGCATCAACACCTCTGTTCCTCCACGAATCTTCAACTCAAGTCGAGTTTGTCGCTTCTCCGTATATCATGGCAGCCCATCCAATGCTCTCGTCGGCAACCAGATCTCGAGTCATGCCCCTGCCCCCATCAACGGTGTTTAAACAACCCCATCGACCTCGGCAGAAGGAAAATCACCCCACTCATCCGCCTCTTGTACCGCCTCCGCCTCTTAAGCCGACTCCGTCGCCTCTATTCTCATCTCCATCACCGCCTCTACCCCAACGCCACCGTCCTCCAAGCCGCGGTCCCGCCCATCACCATCACCACAATAGGTCAGCCTACCGTCGCGGTTTCCTGTACCGTAGTTTTTAGGCCTATGAGATTCAATCGCGATAGTGACCATGGTCTTATTCGCAGCTGGCTCTAGCTCCCTACGACGAATTTGCCTTTACCCCCTGCCGATCCACATACCACCACCATCGCAGCCGCTTTCTACTTATGCATCACCGCCTCATTAGCCACCAGCACCACCGCCTCTATCACCACTAGCGTTGCCACCACCTCATTCATCACTAGAGCCGTTATCTACCTCGCATCCTCCGCCACCAGAGTTGCCACCTCCACCTCCTCCTCCACCACCGCTACCTCATCCGTCGCTATCAAAGTCCCCGCCTCCACCTCAGGTGCCGCCTCTACAACATGTCTACTCCCTCAATCGACTTCCAATGCCTCACGACCATTAGAGGCCCGAACCTGGATCAAGCGTCAAGATCGTGGCACACCCGATCCATCGATGATTCCGTGCTAAGATGCCCTAGTCCCATCCGCTGGATCGAGACCTTGACACCCCCACTCAGAGTTAGGGAAATAGGACTGAGCAGCTGCTCATGTTGGCCACTGGTGCGAACTCGGCACACCATTCCCATCCGCTAGATCGGGACTCTAACACCCTTGGGGTGTGTGTGGGGACGCACATCTCACCTTACCGAGGTCGGTGTACATCCGACATTCTGGTTCCCCCGTTTTCTGATGTTCTCTCTGTATGCTCGGTATCCCTTCAAATGTCTCATATCAAATATCCTGAGCATTTTCAGATCTAGACAGGAAACGAACCTCGTGCCACTTTCAAAATTGCAATTCAAAGTAATAATCCACTAGATTGTCCCTAGATTAGTCGGGTCTCTGGTTATAGGGTTAGCGTTTGGTACCTATGGTTAAAGGACTTATGTCTCACCCTTTTATTTCCGTATTACCTGACTCTTTACAATTTCTATTTCCTTTTTATTTCGTTATTAAAAAGTTGTCCAAGCATTCTTTCGATCTTGCATCTGTAATTCGTTTTATTATCAATAAAATATTACCATATGCTAAAAAAAAGAATTGAGGATAGTTAGCTAAATGAATTATGAATTTTCCATTCACAAATAAGTACTATATGTAGGTTTAAAATATGTATAACTGATAAAGAGTTGCAGAACAGAACTGATATGAACAAAACAAGCAATCAAAATTAATTGGAACGACCAACCGGTGTGACGTGTAGAACGAGAAAGTAGCTGTGGCGTGGCGCGAAGGTCCATTGACTTGAAAGAAAATTTCTGGCGTGATCGTGGTGGCGATCAGAAGCGGTTTCTCCCAAGGATCACCCAGCTCTACCCAGCAGCGCGTCCACTCGCTCTATTGGATGTGGAAAAACCATAACAACAACCAGAATGTAGGTGTAGTAAAGTGCAACAAAACTCGTAAGGTAAGAACTGTAAGTGTGCTCTAGAATTTTGTGTTGAAAACGTAGTAAAACAAGAAAGCCAGAGCTGTATTTATAGTGTAAAGGACGTAGGGGTATTAAGGTAAAATCGTGTTTGATTTTCAAAATTCAGATCAGTTGAACGTGGGTCAACACCCACTAAAATTCGGAACCAACTGATCCCCTCAACTGCACGCCTTGTTCAACGGGTTTGAAATTGTTGAATAAGTCTTCAAAATCAAATTAGAATAAAACTTTCCCAAAAAGAATATATTAATGTGTTTTAGCCCGCCCCGCCGAACCCGAATCGAATAGATGACGACGACGATGCTCGCGAGGCCCGGTACGGCCCAATCGGCATAGAGCCCACTATCTTGTGTTGAACAAAGACATGGGAAGAGGCCAATATAAATACTTCAACAAACCTCAATTCTTCCGGTATGGGATGAAGACAAAACACAAAAGGCTATTTTGAAGCTATTTTTTCAACAATCCCCCACAAATGGTGACAAACGTCGGAAACATGAAAACATTTTAAATAAAAGAAAAACACCACAAATGTTTGGGTTACTGGAAGATGCGGTACTTAAACATCAATATCGTTCGATTTGAATTGATGCATAGTGAGATGTGATAGCAACTTACTTAGAGTAAGTGAATAGAATCTTGAACTTACTTAGCTTCGGTTGATACGTCACACAACACATACCATACTTCAGATTCCACTGAATTTGCGAAACTAGCATAAATGCTAATCAAGGTCATGCGTATACCTTGGTTCCAATGAGTGCTCTAGAAAGACTTTTGCCCCTAAGTCTTCCATAGATGGAGGCCCACCATCACACACACGTAGGTAGCTCATCAAGTGCTTCTCACAAGCGCTATCCCAATCGGGTCTTGAGCCATTAAAGACATAAAGTCCATCATGTCAGCAGAATTCATCAAGTGCGTCTCTATAGCACCACCAAAAACTGGTTATGGATTACAATCTATCAACTGCTTCTCACAAGCATGTTGGAAAATTGTCTGTTAAAAGCCTTTTGCCTTTTTGCCTAAGGTGCCACATCGAAAACACACAAGCATAGTCGGTGTGTTTATAAGTGGCAACTTCCATTTCTTGTTCAACAAGCTCTAAAGGGCCCTATGCAGGTTGGGCCGGTCTGGGCCTCGCGCGCACCGTCGCCGCCGTCCGTCCGGGTCGGGCCGGGCCGGGCTCGGGTTCGGGTGGAGCCCCTGCGGGGCGGGCTAAAATAGAGCAAGAATTAATTTTTGGGAAAAACTTTTCTGAAATTCAAATCTTTTTGAATTTAAATAAGTTGTAACGCTTTTTTTCTGAATTAATAGCTGAAACGTTTTGATTGTGAATTAAAAACGTGGTTTAATTCAAGAAACTGAAAATCAGATTTTATTTCATTATTAATGAGTTTTATTGTGTTTTAAAGAGACTTGAAACCAAAATCTGATTTGAGCCTATATAAACTCAGCTTTGGTTCTCTTTTGTTACTCACGTTTTCACAACCAAACCAGAGCCAAAACTATACTCGGTTTTACCTCCTTCCTTTCACCTTACAACACCCTTGTTCTGGTCAATGTTCTGCTGTCTCCACATCCAGTAGAGCGAGTGGGCGCGCTACTGGGTAGAGCTGTGTAACATTGGGGAGCAACCGCTGTTGATCGCCACCTCGGTCACTCGGAAATATTGCTTTCAAGTCAGTGGTCTTGAGCCACGCCACAACTGATTACTTACCAACCAACTGCTGATAGTTTCTGCTGAAAAGTGCTAATACATTTTGCTGCAAAGTTCTAACAGTTTCTGCTGCGAGGTGCCGATAGTTTGCTACACTTTTGCTGCGAGTTCTGCACGTCCAACCGGTTGGTTCTTTCCAGTTTTCAATTGTTTGCATTGTTTAATTCTGTTCCCTTATTTCATCACTTCTGCATATATATTACAACAATTTGAAAGCAATATTCAATTATCTATATATATCGTGAACTGTTATGAACATGAACATGAATTTAAACATGCATACAAACCTGAATTCTATGCCTGTTGTTACTGCTCGTTCATATGGGGAATGACTCTTCTACAGTGATTACTGGAAGCGGAAAGATCATGCTGAAGCTGACATCTGGAAAGACACTCGTACTCAATAATGCCCTTTGTGTCCCTACTCAGCGACGCAACCTTGTCTCTAGACCCCTAATGATGAAGGCTGGAATGAAGTTTGTGATAGAGAATGACACTGTTGTTTTCACCAAGAATGAGGAGTTTGTAGGCAAGGCATACTATTGTGGGAGTCTTTTCCTTTTCAATGTTGATCATGTTATTTTGAATAATAAAATTTCCGCTTCCGCTTATATCGCTGAGTCTCTTTATTTGTGGCATGGTAGACTAGGACATGTGAATGTTGTCTCAATCAAACAACTAAGAAACATGTCTATCATACCACCTCTTTCTACCTTCGAACTCTCGAAGTGTGAGATTTGCGCAGAGGCTAAATTCGCCAAGAAACCTTGCAAATCTGTTATAACAAGACACACGAACCTTCTTGAACTAATCCACACGATCTTGCGGATTTCAAGAACACTAGGAGCAAGGGAGGAAAACATTACTATGTTACCTTCATCAACGACTGCTTAAGGTTCGCGAGAGTTTATCTTCTTACTACAAAAGATGAAGCTGAAGAGATGTTCATCAAGTATAAGAATGAGGTAGAAAATCAACTCGAGAGGAAAATCAAGAGAGTTAGATCCGATAGAGGAGGATAGTATGGCTCAAATTTCTTGAAAGATGTCTGTGAATCCAATGGAATCATTCATGAAACAAGTACGCCATATATGCCTCAACAAAATGGAGTAGCTGACCGCAAGAACCGAACGCTAAATAATATGATGAATGTGATGCTTCTAAGTTCATGCCTTCCTGATGAAATGTGGGGGGAAGCTGTCTTATCCGCTTGTCACATACTTAACCGTGTGCCACACAAGAACCTTGATAAGACTCCCTACGAGTTATGGAAGGGTTATGCTCCTAACCTAAGGTTTCTTAGAGTGTGGGGGTGTCTGGCGAAAGTAAGCCTAACTGAACCTAAGAGAACCACTATCGGATCCAAGACCTATGATTGAGTATTCATAGGTTATGCTCAGACCAGTGCGGCTTGTCGCTTCATGTCTCTAAGTGACCACTCAATTTCTGAGGCTAGAGATGCTGAGTTCTTCGAACACCTCTTTCCTTTGAAGAGGATCGTCGTTGCTGACACGGTTGAACCAACTGTCCCCTTTCCTTCGCTTCAAGGGAGGTGGGTTGCTGAAAGCTCTACTTCGCATGGTCAAGCTAAGAGACCAAGGAGAAGTAAGAGACCCAGGATTGAGAAGAACTTCGGAGAAGACTTCATCACCTCCTTTCTATCCGAAGTTGATCCTGAAGGTGTTGTTTCAGACGAGTTTGTTTCTGCCTTCCTGCTAGAAGAAGATTTAAAGACCTATGGCGAGACTTTGAGATCTGTTGATGCTAACCTCTGGAAAGAAGCTATACAAGCTGAACTTGACTCTATTACATCGAATCAAACTTGGGATATAGTAGACTTACCTAAGGGTTCCAAAACCATTAGTAGTAAGTGGATCTTTAAGAAAAAGTTGAGACCCGATGGTACAATAGAACGGTTCAAGGCGAGACTCATGGTTAGAGGGTTTACACAACGGAAAGACGTCGATTACTTTGACACTTATTCTCTTGTGACCAAGATTGCAACGATAAGGTCTCTTGTCGCTTTAGCTGCCATTCACGGCTTGATAATTCATCAGATGGATGTCAAGACCGCTTTCCTAAATGGTGATCTAAATGAAGAGATCTATATGACTCAACCCGAGGGGTTTGTGATCGCTGGTCAAGAGAACAAGGTGTGTAAACTGAAGAAGTATCTATATGGTCTGAAACAAGCACCTAAACAATGGTATGAGATGTTCAACTGAACTCTGGTGACTGACGGATACAAGGTGAACAACTCTGATTCCTGTGTGTACTCGAAGGTGACGGAATCGGGTTGTGTGATTATCTGTCTTTATGTCAATGACATGTTGATTCTTGGAGATAATATCGGTACAGTGAACCTTACAAAGAAATTCTTCTCATCACATTTTGAGATGAAGGACTTAGGAGAAGCTGATGTTATTTTAGGTGTTAAGGTTATTAGAAACACCAATGACATCTCCTTGAGTCAATCTCATTAAGTTGAGAAAGATTTGAAGAAATTCAACCAATTTGACGTTATACCTGCTAAGACTCCTTATGATCCGAACGTACACTTAATAAAGAACTTGGTGATAGAGTTTCACAAGTTCAGTACGCCCAGATTATATGAAGTGTGATGTTCCTCATGAACTGTACTCGACCAGACATTGCTTACACGGTAAGCCAGTTGAGTCAGTATACACATAACCCGAGTAACGAGCATTGGAGTGCTTTGAGTCGCCTGCTGAAGTACCTGAAAGGAACTATGAGTTGGTCCCTTCACTACAGTACATTTCCTAACGCTTTGGAAGGATACTGTGATGCAAACTGGGTTTCGGGTAACGATGAGATCAGCTCGACGAGTGGTTATGTGTTCACCTTGGGTGGAGGTGCTATATCGTGGAAGTCTTCAAAACAGACTTGTATAGCCAGCTCTACCATGGAGTCTGAGTTCATTGCCCTTGAGTTGGCTGGAAAAGAGGCAGACTGGTTGAGGAACCTGTTAGCAGATGTGCCTGTGTGGGGAAGGCAAGCAGTGCCTGTCTCAATACATTGTGATTCCCAAGAGACTATTTACGTTGCGAAGAACAATGTGTACAATGGTAAGAAGAGGCACATTCGTTTGAGGCACGCTGTCATTAGACAACTCCTGAAAGATGGAGTGATCTCGTTGGAATTTGTGAGATCCGAAAGAAATCTTGCTGATCCTTTTACCAAGGGTCTACCAAGGAGAACACTTTTTGTTGTGTCAGAAGGGATGGGGCTCATGCCCACAGGTCAAGAGAGTATGAATGACTAGTGTTAGTAGTCATATGCAGCCATACTAGTCTTGATGCACTATATCTCCCACTCCCATGACAAAAGTAGTGCGTGATGATCTATAACCAGTTTTGGTGGTGCTTTGAGACACACTTGATAGATCTTGTTAACAATCTATAACCAGCATTGGTGGTGCTTGTGAGACGCACTTGATATATTATAATCCATAACCAGATTTGGTGGTGCTATAGAGACGCACTTGATGGATTCTGCTGACAGGATGGACTCTATGTCCTGAATAACTCCAGACCCGATTGGGATGGTGCTTTTGAGAAGCACTTGATGAGTTACCTACGTGTATGTGATGGTGGGCTGCCATCTATGAAAGACTTTGGGAAAGTCTTCCTAGAGCACTCATTAGAACCAAGGTATACGCATGGCCATTAATAACGTCTCTGATAGTGTCGCGGATTCAGTGGAATCTGAAGTATGGTATGTGTTGTGTGACGTATCAACCGAAGCTAAGAAAGTTCAAGATTCTATTCACTTACTTTAAGTAAGTTGTTATCACACCTCACTATGCATCAATTCAAATCGAAAGATATTGATGTTTAAGTACCGCACCTTCCAGTAACCAGAACTTTTGTGGTGTATTCTTTTATTTAAAATTTGTTTTCACTTGTAATCGGCTTTTGTCGCCAATCTGTGGGGGATTGTTGGAAAATTGGCTGTTAAAAGCCTTTTTCCTTTTTGCCTAAGGTGCCACATCGAAAACACACAAGCATAGTTGGTGTGTTTATAAGTGGCAACTTCCATTTCTTGTTCAACAAGCTCTAAAGGGCCCTATGCAGGTTGGGCCGGTCTGGGCCTCGCGCGCACCGCCGCCGCCGTCCGTCTGGGCCGGGTTCGGGTTCGGGTGGAGCCCCAGCGGGGCGGGCTAAAATAGAGCAAGAATTAATTTTTTGGGAAAAGCTTTTCTAAAATTCAAATCTTTTTGAATTTAAATAAGTTGTAACGTTTTTTCTGAATTAATAGCTGAAACGTTTTGATTGTGAATTAAAAACGTGGTTTAATTCAAGAAACTGAAAATCAGATTTTATTTCATTATTAATGGGTTTTATTGTGTTTTAAAGAGACTTGAAACCGAATACTGATTTCAGCCTATATAAATTCAGCTTTGGTTCTCTTTTGTTACTCACGTTTTCACAACCAAACCAGAGCCAAAACTATACTCGGTTTTACCTCCTTCCTTTCACCTTACAACACCCTTGTTCTGGTCACTGTTCTGCTGTCTCCACATCTAGTAGAGCGAGTGGGCGCGCTACTGGGTAGAGCTGTGTAACATTGAGGAGCAACTGCTGCTGATCGCCACCTCAGTCACTCAGAAATATTGCTTTCAAGTCAGTGGTCTTGAGCACGTCCAACCGGTTGGTTCTTTCTAGTTTTCAATTGTTTGCATTGTTTAATTCTGTTCCCTTATTTCATCAGTTTTGCATATATATTCCAACAATCACCACCCATATTGGTTATAGATTATTATCAAGATCTATCAAGTGCGTCTTAAAGCACCACCAAACCTGGTTATTGATCATCAAACACTACTAAGAACCACCCTCTTCTTGTCCCAAATTGGTTCAAGAACACCAAACTTTGAATGGCTTGAGCCCCTTGGACGCCTACGTATCCTTAGCAGAATCAAAGCCAACATATTTCTTGAGTTTCTAAACTTAAGAACATGCAACAATGGAGCTTGGAGCTTCTTGGAGGAGTTTGCTAAGGTGGGAGAGAAGAATCAAGTTGTGCTGAAATTTTCTTCTCTTATTTGCATGTTGTGTCTTGCCAACACCCCTTACATGTAGACTTAAGTGGAAGGGGTCATCTCACTTAATCTCCATCAAGTGTTGGTTTTGTGCCTTACGCCAATCATGATCATGGACGACATTATCATTTCATTAATATATTGGCACTACTATTATCATTTGTGAAATGCTAATAGCGTGAATAATCGACTCTTTCTAAGATCATCAAATACGTGATTTGATAGTAAAACTCTTAGAAGTAAAAGAGTATTATTCCATTGATCCCTGGTCTTATTGATATACTAAGGCTAGTATGATGTTGGTTGATGATCACGTTTTACTGATCATACATATTGGATATGAAGCCAAATCATAGATGTCATTTAGGGAATTGGCATTGGATGACCCGCTGTGAGAATACTACATAGGAACTGTCATGAGTATTTCTCAGTACCGTAATATGGATTAAGTCCTTTGACCTTGTAGTCATCATTGTTTCTACATAGGTGGGTGTGTGTCTTGACACAATTCAACGTTGTCTTTAACCGAGCAACAATAAAGATTGTTGTTGGATACATAGTTGTTTATGTGAGAGACGTGGTTGATTAATAAGAGATTTGTCACTCATGTAAATATGAGAGATATCGTTTGGGGCCCTTGATGAGTGAGACTGCGGAAATGCATGGCCATGCGATTTGATAAAGAGTTATCACTTGCAGTCTACTTAGAATCAAGAAACAACAATCGAATAAAATAAGGATCACGGTCCTATGCCTTATTTGATCGAGATATCGATGACAAAAGGATTAAGATATTAGCGGTAAAAGGTTAAGTCGGATTGATGATCATCATACACGTTTGGGTAATCATAATGTCTTGCTAGATGCCAACTATGGCATGTGGACGGAACGAGGTTTCGGGACCACTACCAAACGTCGTATGAGCCTTGTAGGGTCGCACCCAACAACAAGCCCAAAATCGTATTGGACCTTGGACATCCATTAAGTGAATAAAATAATATTATATTCGATATAATATTTATTTAATCATTAACTCATTTTTCAATTACTAATATAATGAGATTATATTAGGCAATTTAAATGCAAAATAACTATTTAATTTCATAAATTAAAAGATGGTTATCTTGCATGTCCACTACTCCTAAATTGTCTCCACTAGTCATGTCCCTTGGAAGGTGGTTCCTTTTGGTGGTTAGTTATACATGCAAAACAAGAGAAAAAATATATATGATATTTTCAATGGTGTGTTGAGAATGATTCTCAAAGTGTAGAGAGAAAAACGAGTAGAGAGAAAAGAGAGAGGAAGATGTGTTCTTCATCTTGTGCTAGCACACAAACGATTTTGGGAAGAATTGTTCAAGAACTACGTGGCTTTGATTCCTCCAAGAGTATACGTAGGTGTCTTGGAAGACTCAAGCCAAATCAATTTGTTTCGGGTGTTCTTTGTTTGCAAGAAGAGAAAAAAAATCTGCCCAGATTTTTCTGCCCAGAATCTGTCCGACCAGCCACTGTAATGAGCACGATCGGAGGTTCATCCGACGTCCGATCGAGCTGATTCTTGTATTGAACATTATACATATATTGTTCATCAATCTGACCGGAGGGATTTGCATTTCAACGGTTCGTTTCTGAGATACAGGAGCTACAAGTTTGTCCCTATCTCGAACCAAGCTGAAAAATTGAAAGAGGTAATTTCTCCTTTAATTTTGTTTGTCGGTTTACTCGGAATCACATGGATCCTGAGGCTATTCTAGGGATTTTTTTATTTTCCGCTGCGTTTTGATCCCTAGAATTCCAACATCAAGTTACCAAGTGCCCATGCTAGTTTGCATGGTAGACTTAATAAACTAAACTAGTTTATTAATTAGTGGAAAGTGGGTCCAACCCACTTAGTTTAACAAGACTACTTAGTCAACCTTTGAACTTTGGTTCTTGTTGGGCCTAGCCCATGTGGGCCGGTCATGGGCCTCTCCAAGAGAGCCCATACCGAGCCCATCATGCTAGCCCGTCCACTATGGCAATTCCCGGCACGACTCCCTCCAAGCCAAGCTATGTTGCATTCTTATCGAGTTACAAACTTATGGTTGACCCTTAGGTCTATGCATGTCGGTAAGATCAACGTAAAGTCCCACTTTACTTGATCTTACTAATATGGCGACTGACAAGACTTAGTATTGCCAGACCCTGCATAACGAATCGCCCTCTGTCGATTCTAACCTTTCCGTCGTCCTTGTCATTATCCCTTATCTCCGATATCCTGATTGAGATAAGGCATAGAGCCGTCATCCTTATTATTCTCAATCAATGTTCCTTGATATATGAGATGACTGACCTTATGATACCCAATATCATGTGCATGGCCATGCTTTCCTGTTAGTCACTCTCGATCAAGCGGTTGTGAACCATATATCTTTCCTATACCGTAGTATGAGGGATAAATCCCTTAGCCGTCTATCATGTCACTCATGCAGTCATTCCCCAAGCCAATCCTGGCCGTTATGGAAGCCCAGTCACGGTGCAACGTTGGGATTTCAGGTCAAACTTGGTTGTTTACTGCATAACAATCATATAGACTCCTCGGTCTAAGGATACCTGACAAGCAACGACTCTGAATATTTTCATGACTTAATCTATGGAACATATTCAGGTTGGGTCGTCCAACATCATGTCCCACATGATGTCTATGATCAGACTCCGGAACCCTTTCCTATGGCCAGTAGAACGTAAGCCATCAAGAGTCATATTTCATACTAGTCGCTTCCAGCGAAGACTATTGACTAGGGACCTCATTGAGTCTAATCCATCCTGATCTATGGTTCTATTCGCATGGTGGGCATAGATCGGAAACACACACGACATATTACTCCAACACTTAAGTAATATTAAAAGCCGCTTTATTAGATTTCCAAAGATGATAATTACAATTGAACATTTACGATTGGACTACGGGCACTAAGGCTAACAATCTCCCACTTGTCCTATCTCCAATCTAAACTCCAATATAATCCCATTGACCATACATGTCTCTCGTGCTTGGGTAACGAAAGCGATTTGGTCAACAGGTCGGCTATGTTATCATCCGTTGCAATATACGTGATCTTCATATCACCTCTGTTCAGAATCCCTCTGATTAGGTGATATCGCTGCAGTACATGATTGTATTTGTTATGCGATATGGGCTCTTTAGCTTGCGCAATGGCTCCAATTTTGTCGCAAATTAGGTTCACCGGGCTGGATGTGTTTTTAATTACACCCAACCCTGCCGTGAACTTCCTAATCCATATAGCCTCTTTGGCTGCTCCTGCAGCCGGTAGTACTTGGCCTCTGTCGTGGAGTCAGCGACGGTATCTTGCCTCACGCTCTTCCAACTGAAAGCACCGTCATTCAACGTAAACAGATATCCTGACTGACTTCTAAAGTCATCTAGATGTGTTTGGAAACTAGTGTCAACATACCCATTAACGACTAGTTCAAACTCATCCTTTCCCCGTACACTAAGAACGCGTCCTTAGTCCTTCTCAAATATTTGAGAATCGATTTGACCGCTACCTAGTGTTTTTCGCCAGGGTTAGATTGATGGCTGCTGGTACAACACAAGGCATACAAGACATCCAGTCTTGTATATGCCATGGCATATATGATCGATCCTGCCCCTCCCAGGCGCATGGGATTCACATCATCCTTTTCAGCTTATCAGGTGTTTTAGGACACCGAGTCTTGTTGAGATTAATGCATGATGAGCGGGTAGGAATCATTTCTTTGAATCGAGCATTGAGAACCTACTCAATGCATTGTTCACATAGGTGCTCTGACTTAATCCCAAGACCCTCTTGGTGCGATCTCTATATATCTTAATCCCTAAGATATAAGCAGACTCGCCTAAGTCCTTCATCGTGAAACACGTCCCCTCCAAGCTTTTGTCTTGTTTAAAGTAGGGACGTCATTTCCGATAAGTAGTATGTCATCGACATACAGCACCAGAAAGGTAATCTTCCTCCCCTTTGCCTTCTTGTAAACGCAAGGCTCATCTTCGTTCTGGACAAAGCCGAATCCAATTACAGCTTCATCAAAACAAAGATCCCAACTCCGAGAAGCTTGTTTCAATCCACAAATGGATTTCAACAACTTATAAATCTATCCTTATTCTTCGGATCATCAAAACCTTCGGGCTGAGACATAAACGTCCTCAATCAAACTCCCGTTTAAAAGAGGTTTTGACATCCACTTTCCATATCTTGTAATCAAAATACGAGACTATGTCAAGAAGAATCTAGATAGATTTGACCATAGCCATTGGTGAGAAGGTTTCCTCATAGTCAATCCCTTGGATTTGCCTATAACATTTCACCACCAATCGGGCTTTGTTGGTGAGAGGGTTGCCATCCATGTCCATCTTCACCTTGAAGATCCATTTGCATCCGATAGTCCTCACACCATCGATGAGATCAACCGGTTCCCAGACTTGTTTATCCGACATGGATTGCATTTCCTCCCTCATGGCTCCCAGCCATAACTCGGAGTCGGGCCCATCCACGGCTTCTTGAAAAGGTGACTGGATCCTCATTATCCACCATTAGCTCACTGTCACCTCCAGATATATCCATATCTCGAAGGTGGGTGACTAATCCTTTCAGATTGCCTTCGACCTTCAGGAATTGTTACGGGAATTAGTTCATGCTCTACGACCATTTCAGGCTCCTCTATTGGGTTGTCATGTGGTTTAGAGGCATATGTACCATCTTGAACTTCTTCTAGATGTACATCCCTCCCACCGACGTCTTTGAAAAACAAAATCTCTTTGCACAAAGACCCCATCCGAGTGACGAACACCATGTTCTCACTGGGTTTGTAGAAGTAGTATCCCTCTTGTTTCCTTGGGATACCCCACGAAGGTGCATTTCTTAGATCTTGGTTTGAGCTTACTGTGAACTAACCGCTTCACATAAGCCTCGCAACACCAAATCATTAGGAAGGACAAAACGGGCCTCCCCCTGTGCCATTTCTCAAATGGTGTCCCTTTCATAGCCTTCGTAGGAGCCCGATTCAAAATGAATGCGGCCGTCTCCAGAGCAAAACTCCAGAAAGAGATGGGGAGATCAGTCCCACTGATCATGGACCAGACCATTGTCTAACAATGTTCGATTTCTCCGTTCGGCTACACCTCTCAACTACGATGTCCCGGGAGGAGTCCATTCCGAAGGATCCCATTCTCTTTTAGATGATCTAAAAACTCTGTAGTTAAGTATTCTCCTCCTTGATCCAATCGAAGAGCCTTAATACTTTTCTTAAACTGGTTTTCTACTTCAGTCTTGAACTCTTTGAATTTATTAAAAGTTTTAGACTTATGTCTGATCGAATAGACATAATCATATTTACTGCAACCATAAGTAAATGTGTTAAAGTAGCTAAAACCCCTCATAGGAAGCGAACTTATTGGTCTACTCACATCCGAATGTATCATCCTAATAATTCACCCGCCCTTTCACCGCGATCGATGAAGGGCGCTTTAATCATTTTGCTCAACAAACAAGCATTGCATTTATTATTCGAATGAAATTCAAATGGACCTCAATGTCCGCACTTGTGAAGTGCTTGATATGCGTTTCTTGATTATGTGGCCTAAATGACAGTCCTTAACCGAGTCTGGTCTAAATTATTGGATTTGGACCATTTTGGTATCAACTTTATAAATAGAGCTTGAGACATTGTTATCCATATCCAATATGCACAATCCTCCGACCATGTTTGTTTAAACATAAAACGTATCATTGCATAGAATATTGAAAATCCAATTTCCAATATCCACATTATATCCTTCGGTATCTAACACGGATAAAGATATAATGATCCTAATAGGTATGCAATATATATATTGTTTAGAACACAACAAGACTATTTGGATGATGAAGACCCATGTATCCTACAACAGTCGCTACAACCCTTATATGTTGTCCACTATGAGGTCCAATATGTTCTTTGTCACGCCCCAATTTCAGTAAAACCGAACTCGGGACGCGAACGTTTAAAATAATAAAACAATTGAAACCTGTTTTGAATAAACACTTTAAAATCTCCATTTAGTTAATCAAAATAATATTTACAACTCAAAATAAGTCCCAACAAGTGGACAAAACAAGGTATCCGCCACTAGACTCAAAAGTAAAACCCAGAATCCCGCTCCTAGCTCTTCAAGCTTCAGAAGCTCACCTAGTCCAACCTGCGACCGGTACCTGTAGGAAAAGCCGCTAGGGGTGAGCGTTAACTCACCACCACGGATAACAGACTGACTACGGCATAATTAGCAGACAATGCAGATAACACCAACAACGACTCAACACCGGGGAACACTATCCCCAACCCAAGTACTCCGACTGACACACGCCCACTGTTACCTTCCTCCACCGACTCAAAACTCACACACGTAAAGTAGACCCGACACAACGATTAACGACCTCCTCCAAAGACTCAAGACCACCACGCAACACCCAAGATCACAAAGGATCGCACACCAAACAAGATCACAAAGGATCGCATACCAGCTGCTCAGTAACCTCCCTCACGCCCTTTACCGATCTCATCAGGTCAGGCGGTCGACCTGTTGCAGTTCCTCGACACAAAGTCGGATCAGGCTGTCGACCTATCACACTCACAACCCCGAACCACACACGCGCGGCCAGGACCCCTTTACTGACGGGCGGGCCCCCTACCCCGTCTGAACATGCAAACGCGTGTGCTCAAGGACCCCCGTTTCATGAAGCGGGCCCACAACCTCAGGTAACCACAATCACAATCACAAACAAAGTTCAACAAACAGTAACAACACAAGTTCAGCACTCCACAGGCACTCATGGCCACCCAAGACACCAACCGTAAAACACGGACTCAACAACCCCACAGGCACTCACGGCCTCCCAAGACACACCGACAGTAACTCACGGGCTCAACAACCCCACAGGCACTCACGGCCACTCAAAACCACCAACAGTAACTCACGGGCTCAACAACCCCACGGGCACTCACGGCCTCTCAAAACCACCAACAGTAATTCACGGGCTCAACAACCCCACAGGCACTCACGGCCTCCCAAGACACACCAACAGTAGAGACACAGGTTCAACAACCCCACGAGCACTCACGGCCTCCCAAGACACACCAACAGTAAAGACGCGGGTTCAACAACCCCACGGGCACTCATGGCCACCCAAGACACACCAACAGTAAAGACACGGGTTCAACAACCCCACGGGCACTCATGGCCACCCAAGACACACCAACAGTAAAGACACGGGTTCAACAACCCCACGGGCACTCATGGCCACCCAAGACCCACCAACGGTAAAGACACGGGTTCAACAATCCCACGTGCACTCATGGCCACCCAAGACACCAACAGTAAAACACGGGCTCTCAAGGCCACCCAAGACACAAAAATACACAATCAACCTCCGGCATAATCAATGCCTCCAACAGTTCTAATATCAACAGTTTCACAAACAACCTCCGGGCATGGTCATGTGCCTCCAGTACTCCTAATCTCGATAAGTTCGCAATCAACCTCTGGGCATGGTCATATGCCTCCAGTAGTTCTATTATCGATAAGTTCACTGTTCCTACGACACTACTAAGTGTCACATGCTTTTCTAATAATTGCTACGTTCCCGTATCATGCCTTTCTAATGATCGATAAACCTACTTAACCCACGACACCCCGGTGTCACATGCAATTCTACTGTTAACTTTCCCTAGTCAAGGCCGAGATCCGGCTACTTTTCCCTACCTCGTGCGTGTTCTCCAAAAGCCCGCCAACAAGCTCCGACGTGATCTCAGTCACTCGCCTAGCTTTCCTTTCCCTCGGTCTGCAGCACGATCTAAAAGAGCACAGTTTTAAACGCTTTTAAGCTTGCAGGCATAATGCTGAATTTTAATAAAGCTGACGCCCAAAAGTAACCCCGACAATGTCGATCACTCCCAAACTCCCCAATTACTAGACATTGGACCCGGAAAGGCCCGATTCGCCCGACGTGGGGAATCTGACCGGGTTTTGGAAACGCCATTCCGGGGCTCCAAAAATTCCTGTTTTCGTTTCTACGGTCTTAGAATAATTCAAGGGTTCCTTAGCACTCGACGGAATCGAATTCCGACTTCCGAGTCAATTAATTAACGTTTAAAGTTTCTAAACCCGATAATTACAACTTTTCCAATTTAATTCCAAATTTCGATTCGGTTATGGATAAATGGTCTGGGGAACGTTCTAAACCACCCGAACACAAAACCCGATCACCCGAGCATGTGGGCCCCACCCGGCCCACCTTGGCCGTGGGTCCTAGGGTTCAATTCGGGGCCCGGCCACCATGGTGGTGGCTGGTCCCAGCTCCGGCCGGCCAGCCACCACCCACGGTGGCCGGAGCTCCTCCCGAGCTTCCGATCACCGGAAAACGTCAAATTTCACCTCCAAACACCTCCAAAACATCTCCAACACTTCCCCAACCTCAATACAACCCTAAACTAATAGTTTTACACAAACCTTAACTTTCAAAATTAACCAAATCGACGATCGGTTTAGTGATTACCGTAGAGGAGGACGAGGGGAAGTCGATTTCTCCTAGCCTTGAGACGATCCAAAGGTTGGATGTTCTCTAAACCCTAGCTCTTTCTCCTTCTCTCTTCTTCTCCTTCTCCTTCTCTCTCTAAAACACTCTCTTCCTTTTCTATTTTTTTTTCTTTTCTTTTTTGTCTTGGCCGACCACCCTCTTAATCCTCACCTCTCATTTTCCCCCCAAAACCTAACACCACCACTTGTTTGACAAGTGGCAAGGTGGGTCCCACACCTTTTTGGAACAATATCTAGAAGATATTTTCCAATCAGATTCGCGAAAATCGGACGTTTCGGGCCCCAAACGGGCACTTTTTCCAAGAAATTACGAAACTTGACGGGCGACAAGGAAACGGCCCAAATAAGATCGTTGCGACGACGGCTAAGCTTTTTTGGATCCAAAACGGTCCTCGAATGGACCAAAACGCCGCTCGGTTGACTTTTCCAGCGAAAAGTCAACATTTCCCAAATTGATCAGAAAGTTGCCCTGAGTCCCCCGGAACTCACTTTGGTCAATAACGGGGTCAACTTATATCAGGTATAACCCTCGGGGTCATATTTAGGTTCACTTAAGTGTCTGCTTAAATTTTTTAAATTTTCCTGTTTTTCGCAGGTTTGACTGGCGTTGACCGGGAGTGGTTATTACATTCTTCTCCAAGCCTCTCCTACCTTCCAACCAGTGCACGTTAGTGCGTATGTGAGATTCATCCTCGGTATCCAATACCCATGAATCTTTGTAAGTAGAGAGAGGTAGCTCTTTTAAGTTAATACCTAATGAAAGCACAGTCCCACTTCCCTTATTCAGATGATCTTGGTTTTTTCCGCAATTCTGAATCCAATGATTAGGCTTCTGGAAGTAGAAGAAGAAAATCTCATCCTCTTTACCCTTCCTTGAGGACCCCTAGTCCTTGGAGGGTAAGGAGCGATCATGTGTCTCATCTTTCTTGCCAAGTGCACAGGGGCCTTGCCCTTGCCACTACTAGTTTCCCTCCCGAAACTGGATCCCTTTCTGACCATCAAAATATCCTTGGATCCTAGATCCCGATATTTTTCTCAGCAGTTACAAATGTGCCATGTAACTATGACTTGGTCTTGTCCATATCGTGCATATGATAGCTCACGATGAACTCATCATACACACGAGGAAGGGAGCGTAGACCCACACTTGTTGCCATCTCCGACACTTTCTTAAGACCCAGTCAATTAAGATGTTCGAGATGTCCCTTCATTTTCTAGACATAAGGGATAGCCTTATCAAGGATAAGTCCTTTGCGTTTAGAATTTTGAGGACTATCCTCAAAAACTCTGTACTAGTCCAGATAGTTTGTCTCATTAAGCTTGACCCCGTCAAGTATGGTCTTCAATGACAAACTGCCGTTGTTCGCTGATGTGTTAGCCATTTTGATCCACACGACAAAGTGAATTTAATCAGTAAACTGAATAAATTATGAAGATCGAGTTCAAACACCGATAGGCGGTTCTAAAAGTATAGAATCTTGAACCAAGAACCTTGATTCACTGGATTGAGCTGAACTAAGGCTCACCACTCAATCGAGCTATGTAGGCCGGACTCCATCCGATCACATCCAATGTGACTCTTGGCTAGGGTATGTACTTGAGTACACGGCTTACCCTATCTGATACCCTAGGTCAACCTCAGGCTGAAAATCGTAGTCGGGTCCACAATTTTCAACGATGGCCTGTCACTATGTAGGTGCTCCGCTAAGGCGCACGACACCCACATATGCTGACCAAACTTTCTACAACGCCTTCCTATGGATGCTTCGCTAAGGCGCACGACATCCATAGGTCGAGGAAGTAGGAAGTTGTTGATAAATTGAGAGGTATCGGACATGACCCATTTTTACTTATCTTGTCGTGTTTGAACATTTGGCACATCATTGATGCGATGAGAACGTCAACTACATTCCAAATGTAATGATGTTTCTAATTACATCCAATGTAATTCTTCCTTCGAACCCGTCTACTACATCAAATGTAAAGACGGTTCAAGGGCTCACAAGAAAACGATTGAAACCAATTTTATCTTTGCATGTGAGGTGATTTTCCTGAAAGTTTAAATCTAAGCATGCATTCTAACCATACAATCATGCATAATTTAAACCAAGCATCAAGCAAAAAGACGTGCACGTTATAGCCCCTTAAACTGTTCCCAACCCGGTCTAGAGCAATCTTGACTTCAAGCCAACGACGTGGGCCTCCCACTCGCCTCTTGACATCCATCTACTCCAAGCCGTTTCCTACGGTCTCCCACTTGCCTCTTGAGCTTCTTCGTCAAACGGTTACAATAAAATACACGACTCGCAAGTCGGGAAATAACAATTATTACAAACAAGTGGTATGATGACCACACATTTAAAAAAATAGTTACACACTAACACTATCGACACACAGTCCGAGAAAAGCGATAAAACTACCCGGGGCTTAATAACGTGCACCATGCATAATCATCACATCATACATCGTGTTATCCAACACCGTGTTATCAAACACTGAGATATGACTGATTTTAGTTAGCTTCCAAATTTCGAAAATTATTACACGGTTTATCGAAACCGGTTTCAAAAATGAATTTTCCGAACATTTAATTTTGTTGTTCATCATGAAGGTTCCAAACTCGTCGCAATTACCCAAATGGTTTAGCCCCGGCGTTCCGAATATACAATAGTCATGAATCGGCCTAGCTCCATCCAACGGAGCCCCATCCGGTCACGGGATCGACTGACGAGACTCAGTATTGCCCGACCCTGCATAACGAATCGCGTCCTGTCGATTCTGACCTTTCAGCCGTCCTTGTCATTATCCCTTTATCACCGATATCCGGATTGAGATAAGTCATAGAGTCGTCATCCTTATTATCCTCAATCCATGTTCCTTGATATGTGAGATGACTGACCTTATGATACCCAGTATCATGTGCATGGCCATGCTTTCTTGTTAGTCATTCTCGATCAAGCGGCCGTGAACCAGATATCTTTCTCATACCATAGTATGAGGGATAAATCCCTTAGCCGTCTATCATGTCACTCATGCAGTCATTCCCCAAGCCAATCCTGGCCGTTATGGAAGCCCAGTCACGGTGCAACGTTGGGCTTTCAGGTCAAACTTGGTTGTTTACTGCATAGCAATCATATAGACTCCTCGGTCTAAGGATACCTGACAAGCTACGACTCTGAACATGTTCATGACTTAATCTATGGAACATATTCAGGTCGGGTCGTCCAACATCATGTCCCACATGATGTTTATGATCAGACTCCGGAACCCTTTCCTATGGCTAATAGAACGTAAGCCATCAAGAGTCATATCTCATACTAGTCGCTTCCAGCGAAGACTATTGACTAGGGACCTCATCGAGTGTGATCCATCCTGATCTATGGTTCTATTCGCATGGTGGGCATAGATCGGAAACACACACGACATATTACTCCAACACTTAAGTAATATTAAAAGCCGCTTTATTATATTTCCAACGATGATATTTACAATCGGACATTTACGATTGGACTACGGGCACTGAGGCTAACAATTCGAATGCTCCTTACTTGGGTTATGTGTGTGCTGACTCAACCTACTTACCGTGTAAGCAATGTCTGGTCGAGTATAGTTCACGAGGAACATCACACTTCCTATAATCCTGGCGTAATCAACTTGTGAAACACTATCACCCAAGTTCTTTATTAGGTGTACATTTGGATCATAGAGAGTCTTAACAGGTACAACGTCTAAGCGATTGAATTTATTCAACACTTTCTCAACTAATGAGATTGACTCAAGGATATGCCGTTGGTGTTTCTAATAACCTTAACACCTAAAATGACATCAGCTTCTCCTAAGTCCTTCATCTCAAAATGTGACGACAAGAAATTCTCGGTGTGATTCGTAGCACCGATATTATCACCAAGAATTAGCATGTCGTCGACATATAGACAGATAATCACACCACATGATTCTGTTATCTTCGAGTACAAACATGAATCAGAATTGTTCACCCTATATCCATCTGATGTATTATCAAGCCGTGAATGGCAGCTAAAGCGACAAGAGACCTTTTTTTTTATCAGGAATTTTTTTATTATAAACCCGATCTTCGAAAATGAAGATAGAGCCAAGGGCAAGCCCTCCACCAAATAGTACAAACCATGGATGATTTTTATCATCCCAACAATACAAACCAACTAACTTAACTAACAAACCAAAACTAACCAACCAAGTCCCTCCCAAAAGACTTGACCCACAAGCAACAAGAACACCACCCAATTCCCCCCCAAAAGACTTGTCCCACAAGTAAAGTGACTAGCAAGGAAGAAAACTATAGATTGTAACCATATGAACATTAACAAATGCAGCAAAACCTTCTGCAGCAAAGGGAACAACACTTAAACCCAAAGACCACTCAGGAAAAGAGGGCAGCATGTTGACAGAAAGCCCCCAAACAAACCAGCTCGACCAAGCCCCCTTCTGCAGATCCCCACAGCCATGTTTCCAGCAGTAGTTATCCTGCAGAAGCTAAACCAAAAGACCCTGCAGAAGACTTGCACAGGCCAAACAGTGGACAAGTACCAGTGCAACACAAGATCCTCAGAGTTCAAGACATCAAACAAGAGAACCCCAGGTTGTTGTAAGAAACCAAACAACAACAATGAGAGGGGAAAGGAAAGTATCCAAACCAAAAGGTAAACACTCAATCCTAAATAGTGACTACCCTCTCAATCTAATGTAGCCAGAATAAAACCCCACACCTTGAGTCAGATCCCCATCCCAAGTTAACAAGCCTCACCAATCCTCACCAAAACAAAAAACACTCCCCACTCACCCTCCTACCCAAATACCAGAACCCAGGGCATAACAAGAGCTAGGAAGCACATTCTAAGCTCCAGAACTCAAGCCTTAGATGCCAAGCAAGACCAAGGCTCACTCATCCAAGATAAGAAAGAGAAGAAATGGCCATCCTTGAAATTTGCCCACAGTAACTGATAAGAATCACTTTGTACCTGAAGAAAAATAGCAATTGCAGTTTGAGGCCTATTATGGAAACAGAAATGGTTTCTGTTAATCCATAGCCTCCAAATGATCAGGGAGTATAACATTTGCCACTGCTTCTTGGCCCTTCTTGGACCCAATTGTGCCCAAGAGAGAAACCAAGACATAATGGAGCCTGATACTGCAGATTGAATACCCCACCAATGAAGACACAAGTACCAAACTTCAGAAGACAGTCTGCAATCTAAAAACAGATGATCCTGCTCTTCAGGCTCCTCCTTACACATAGAACACCAAATATCTCCATTGTACAGCCCTCTAGCAAGAAAAAACCATTTAGTGGGAAACCCTTGCATACAAACCAGCCAGGCAAAAGCAACCACTTTTGGGGGAAGGATAGGAGTCCAAAGAAGGGCAGGCCAGTCCAGAGAATTGTCCCAAGTATCATCTAAAAGCTCATACATTTTATGCACTGAGAAGCCTCTATGATGAGGCACCTAGGAGGCCAAGTCATTCTCCCCATACAATGTGATTGGGTTGATAGCATCACAAAGGAGGTGGAACTTATCACATTCCCACCCCCTCAAATCTCTTCTAAAGACAAGTATCCAATCACCATTGAACCAATAAGAGGAAACCAGAGCAGATTTTTGAGTACTCAACTGATATAGCCTACTGAATTGATACTTAAGAGGATAGGAGAAAAGCCACTTGTCTTCCCAGAAAAGTACCCTATTACCAGCCTTAACCTTCCACCGAATCCCCACAGCCCCAACAACATTAGAAAATTTAGGACATACCAGAAGAGATTCAAAGTGGCTAATGAAACTCTGTCCATTCATTAGAAGAAAATTTGATAAGTTCCAGGCATTATGATTCCACCCAAATTTTGCACATAGCAATTTTTTCCACAAAGAATCATTCTCAAAGGCAAATCTCCACCACCATCTTGCTAGGAGAGCTTTATTCATAATGTGTAAGTTCTTTATACCCAGCCCCCCAACTGATTTTGGCCTACAGATCTTATTCCAGCTGATCTTATGCAGAACCCTTTTGGAGATAGATCCACCCCATAAAAACCTCCTCTGCCATTGTTCCATTTCTCTAATAACACCTTTAGGAGCCTTGTATAGTGACATAAAATATAAAGGCAGTGAGCTCAAGGATGATTTAATCAAGGTTATTCTTCCTCCAAAAGATCTAGCTTTAGCTTCCCACAAACTTAATTTCTTTTTGAACTTATTGATAACAGGAGCCCAAGTCTTTTTCCTCCTTGGATTAGAACCCAATTGAAAGCCTAGGTAATCAAAAGGTAAGGTCATAGTAGAGCAGCCCAAGATTTGTGAGATCTCCAAGTCTGTCACAGATGAGGGGTTTAAAACAAGCACCTTAGACTTGGAAAAATTGATTTTCAAACCAGTTGCTTTTTGGAGAAAATTAAGAGTATGCTTGAGGTTGATTGCTTGCTGAATGCCTGCCTCAATAAAGATGAGTGTATCATCAGCAAATTGGAGGTGTGAGATCTCAGGACCCTGATTGTTACACTTGATACCAGCAAAAGAACTACTCTGACAACCTTTAACCATCAATTGATGCAGACTTTCTGCTAATAATGCAAATAAAAGAGGAGACAAAGAGCACCCCTGTCTAAGCCCTCTAAAAAGAGCAAAATCTTCAGTGGGAGACCCATTGACAAGTACTGAAGACCAGGCTCTCAAACAAACTGCTATCCAAGAAATCCAAAGCTGACCAAAACCCATAGTCCTTAAAAGATTGAGAAGTGCCTCCCAATTAATATGATCATAAGCCTTTTCAAAATCTACTTTGAAAATGATAACCTCCTGAGAAGTCCTTTTGATGGAGTGATGAAGTTCTGAAGCAATGAGGATCCCATCCATAATCTGTCTCCCTGCTATAAACCCAGTTTGGACATCATTGACCAAATCATTCATCACAGATTTTAATCTCAGAGCTAAGCACTTGGAGAGGATCTTATAAACACTACTAATGAGGCTGATAGGCCTATACTCATCAAAACCTTGTGGGGAGTCTGACTTGGGAATGAGAGTGATGAAAGATGAGTTTAAGCCCTTTCCAAGATCCCCCCCCCAAGAAGAAATGATGTAAACAAGCCATAATCTCAGGCTTTGTAAAAGGCCAACACTTCTGATGAAATCTCATTGAAAATCCATCAGGACCAGGTGCTTTATTCCCATCGCAAGCTTTTATAGCAGCTCAAACTTCAACCTCAGTAAATGCCACCTCCAAACCCTGAGCTTGGGATAAAGAGAGAGTGTTGAAAGGTAAAGAGGAGAGATCAATACACACTGAGTTGGACTCCAAGAATCTTAGAGAAAAATGCTCTTTAGCCAAGCTTTTAATCTGAACAGGAGAAGTCTGAGAAACTCCATTTACAAAAATCTGAGAAATTCTTTTCCTAGCCCCATTATGGTTGGCAATTAGATGAAAAAACTTTGAGCATCTATCACCTTCCTTAGACCACTTTCTCCTGGCTTTCTAACTCCACATTTTTGCTTGAATCTTAAGTTTCTGAACCAATTTAGCTCTGAGAAAACCTCTATGGGAGATTTCTTGGGATGCAAGGCACCTATCATCAATAATACTATCCAGGCCAGAAATTTCCAGGGATAGAGCTTCAATATCCTTATCAATCCAACCAAAGACCTCAGTGTTCCAATGCCTATAAAAAGATTTGAGTGACTTTAATTTGAACCACAGTATGTAAGATGGAGAGCCATGAGCTACCACAGAATCCCAATGTTGTTTAGACTGAGAGTAGAAAAGGGGATGGGAAGTCCAGGCATTTATGAATTTGAAGGGCCTTGGACCCCAATCCACATTAGGGTTGCTCAATAAAACTGGCTTGTGATCAGAAATAGTTCTAGGCAGGCCCTCTTGAGTGAGATTAGTGCAAAGTGTGAGTAACTGAGGGGAGATCAAAAATCTGTCTAGTCTAGAAGCAGAAGAATTAGGGCCAAACCAAGTAAACTTGCCCCCACAGAGATGCATATCAATCATACCTAGATTGCTCACAAAGTTTTGGAAGTGTCTAAGGCTGGAAGAAGAAAAATTAGGACCTGTTTTTTCTGAGGGATCCAAAATTGCATTAAAATCCCCAGCAATGACCAAAGGGCAAGGATAAGCAGATGCTTTCAAGGCAATGTCTTCCCATAATGAATTCCTAGCTGTCACTGAACAAGGGGCATACACATTTATGACAGTAATAACAGCAGCCTCAGAATTAAAGAGACCAGACCAATAAATAGCATGGTTATCAACCAATGATGAATGGACTTGACAACACTCTTTGTTCCACAAGGTGATTACTCCTCCAGAGTTACCTTCAGCTGGGATGAAGAGAGCTTCCCATGATTTGGAAAAACCACATTCAGAAGAAAAATAACAAGGCAAATCAATCAACTTTGACTCCTGAATCAGCACCATTACTAATTGCTTTCTTACACACACATTCCTCAGAGCCCTCCTCTTTTGTTTAGAGGAGGCTCCCCTCATGTTCCATGAGAGGATTCTCATGGAGAGGAAAGCCTGACAGAGGGTAAAGAGTTGTAGGTATTCTTCACTGCAACTCCCTCCTCCAGCTCTTCTAGATCACAATAGTCATCATCTGAGTTTGTTTCAAGCTCCACTGTTTGATTGATCTCATCTTCCAAGTTATCAAATTGTTCAGCAACAAGCTCATCTTCAATAAAAGCTTCTAACCCCAGAGCTTTGCAATAGTCCCATGTGCCAGCACCTCCCCTCTTAAACTTGGTAGCACCCTTTTTTGCAGCACTTGTGAGTGAGGACGAAGCAACCAAAGGTTTCAAAACCTTAGATCTGGACCTAGTGTTATAAGCTACAGTTGAGTCTCCTTTGATGACTATTTGCTTATTACTCTTTTCAGCAGTCAAAACCCTAGTTAATCCCTTGTTTACACTGTTAGGATTTGAAATAATCCCTCCCTCCAAAAACTGAGATTTGTGAGCTGGAGTCAGAGGTAAGGGCCCCAAAACAGTGTATGAGGGTTTAGAAGTCCCTTCCTTATTAATATGTCCAGATACCAATAACTCCTTTTGTACTTGCTTTCCCAATCTAGTCCCATCTCTATCAGCCGTAGAGAAGTGAAGGATGTTGTCTTCAAGGTTGGCCGGAACTGTGTCAAGTCTGCCTGAGGGAAGATTTTCCAAAGAAACTGCACTGTCCACCACTTCAACATTCACTAAGGCACTTAAAAACGTTTGAGGTAGAACATTGATCTCTGAAGCTTCCTTAATAAGATCCACAGCAATTGTAGGAGGTAAAGCCGGGAACTCTTGGATTTGAAGTGTAGTAGTTTCCTCATCAAATGAATCAGGAACAATCACATTTTGTAATTCCAAGTTGTCAGATTTTTCACCCAAACCAGAAAAACTCTGAATGTTATTACTTCTTCCTGGGGCTTCATGTAAATCAGTGTTGTTAGTTGCAATAAATTCAGTAGAAGGAGAAAGTTCAGAAGTTCCCACATCAGAAGAGGTAGATTTGGTACTAAATGCAGGAGAAGGCACAGTTGGGATGACAGAAGAATCCACAGAACAAATCATAATCTTATAAATGTCCCCTTCTAATTCTAAACAAGTGTCTTTATAGACTTTAATGTACTCCTGAGATTGCAGGAGAATAAAAGCCGTATCAAACGCAGCCCCCTTGATGGATGAAGAGTGAACACAGACAAAATTACCAAGATTATCCACCAAAGCTTCAAAATTTTCCTTGCACCAACCCAAAAGAGGCATGCCATGCAATGCAACCCAGGAAAATTTGCCCCCCAGTCTGCAGAGATGAGATTTCTCATCCACCCACTCTAACCAGAAGCTTAACCAATTGCTTCCTTCCTTTAAAGCTTCTTTTTCGGATTCACAATCAGAGAAGAGAACCAGCACCACTCTGTTACCAAGGCCTTTAATGCAAACTTCGACTCCCCTTTCCAGCTTGAAATCCTCCATTATAGCTTCTAACGAGAAATTCTTATGTAACAAAGCCAAATGTCCTTTTTCTAACCACCTCCTATGGTCTTCCACCACCACTCCTCTATACACAACCTCTGTAGGTAGGTCAGGTTGTTGCAGATCCTCCAAAGTTTCTTTAGTCCTCCAAACTTGATGACTTCGATTCCTCATTCCCCTGTTTTTCCTCCAAGCTTTGGCTACAAACAACTTATAGCCTTTGAGGAAATACCCATTAAATATTTACAAACCATTTTGCAGTCCTTGAAGAGTGGAAAAAGTGATGAAGCCAAACCACTTCCCCCGTCCATTTGGTGTTGGATCATCGTGATCCACCATGACTTCATTGTCACCTCCGGATACCATATCTTGGAGGTGGAAGATTGACCCTTTCAAATCGCCTTGGACCTTCCGGAATTGTAACAGGAATTGGTTCTCACTCTACGACAATCTCTGGCTCCTTTCTACTGGGTTGTCAATTGGTTTAGACAGATCTGTACCATCCTGAATTTCTTCGAGATGCACAGTCCTCCCAATGACGTCTTTGGAAACAAAACTTCTTTTCCATAAAGACCCCACCCCAAGCGACGAACACCATGTTCTCACTGGGATTGTAGAAATAGTATCCCCTTGTTGCTTTGGGATACCACACGAAGGTGCATATCTCATATCTTGGTTCGAGCTTAGTCGAAACCAAATGTTTCACATAAGCCTCGCAACCACAAATCTTTAGGAAGGACAAAGCGGGCATCATCCCGTACCATTTTTTAAAATGGTGTCCCTTCCACACCATTCGTCGAAGCCCGATTCACTATGATTGCGGTCGTCTCTAGAGCAAAACCCCTAAAAGAGATTGAGAGATCAGTCCAACTAATCATGGAAAAGACCATTGTCTAACAATGTCCGATTTCTCCGTTTGGCTACACCTTTCAACTACAGTGACCTAGGAGGAGTCCATTCCAAAAGGATCCCATTCTCTTTTAGATGATCTAATAACTCTGTGGTCAAGTATTTTCCACCTCGATCCAATCGAAGTGCCTTAATACCTTTGTCGAGCTGGTTTTCTACTATAGTCTTAAACTCTTTGAATTTATCAAAAGCTTCAGACTTATGTCTCACCGAATAGACATAACCATATTTACTGTAATCATCAGTAAATGTGATAAAGTAGCTAAAACCCCTCCTGGCAAGTGAACTTATTGGTCTACACACATTCGAGTGTATCAGCCCCAATAATTCACCCGCCCTTTCATCGCGATCGATAAAGGGCACTTTAGTCATTTTGCCCATCAAACAAACCTTGCACCTATCGATCGAATGGAATTCGAATGAACCTGAAAGCCAGCACTTCTGAAGTGCTGATAGGCGCTTCTTGTTTATTCGACCCAAATGACAGTGCCATAACAGAGATAGGTTTAAATCGTCGGATTTAGACCTCTTGGTATTAACGGAATATATAGAACTTGAGGCATTGTTACCCATATCTAATATGTACAATCCTCCAACCATGTCAGTACTGGTATAAAACATATCATTGCATAGAACATTGAAAACTCCATTTCCAATATTAACATTATATCCTTCCTTGTTAAACACGGATACAGATATAATATTCATACTAAAAGTAGGTATGCAATATACATTATACAATACTAAGACAAGTCCTCTTGGCAAAGCAAGACTCATGGATCCTACAGCAGTTGCCACAACTCTGAGGTCCATTTCGTGCTTTCCAAATCTCTCCTACTTTCAGCCACCATATATTAGTGCATGTGTGAGATTCAGTCATGGTACCTAATACCCATGAATCTTTGGAAGTAGAGAGATGTAGCTATATAGAATTAATACTGATTGAAGGCACGGTCCCACCGCCCTTCCTTAGATCATCCAGGTTTCCTGATGAAGGCGCAGTCCTACTGCCCTTCTTCAGATCATCCAGGCTATTTGATGAAGGCGCAGTCCCACTGCCCTTCTTCAGATCAGCCGTGAACTTCCTGTAATCCCGGTTCCAATGACCAGGCTGTTGGCAGTAGAAGCAGACATTCTCAGGTGTCTCATCTTTCCTGCCAAGTGCGCATGGGCCCAGCCCTTGCCACTTCCAATTCCCTTGTTGACCATCAGAATATCCTTGGATCCCAGATCCCTGAGATATTCTTCTCAGCAGTTAATGACACTTCATGTAACTCTGATATGGTCTTAGAGACAGCCTTGTCAAGGACATATTATTTGCGTTCAGACTTGAGGACTATCCTCAAAATTCTGTACCAGTCCAAATAGTTTGTCCCATTTAGCTTGACCCTGTCAAGAACGGTTTTTAATGACAAACTATTAATGTTCGCTGAATTTGCCATTTGATCTACAACAGATAAAATTCAATCAGTAAACTGAATAAATTTTATGAAGATCAAGCTTAAACACCAACAATCGATTCTAAACCTTTAGAATCTGAAACCAAGATCCTTGATTCACTCGATTAAGCTGAACTAATGCTCACCACTTAATCGAGCTATGTAGGTAGGAATCCATCCAATCACATCCAATGTGACTCTTGGCTAGGGTATGCACTTATGTACACGGCTTACCCTATCTGTTACCCTAGCTCAACCTCAGGCTGAGAATCGTAGTCGGGTCCACCAATTTTCAACTATGGCCCCGTCACTATGTAGGTGCTCCGCTAATGCGCACGACACCCACATATGTCGTCCAAACCTACTACCCCGCTTTCCCATGGATGCTCCGCTAATGCGCACGACACCCATAGGACGGGAGGTAGTAAGGTGTTGATAATTGGGAGGTATCAGACATGACCCGTTTTTACTTGTCCGGTTGTGTTTAAAACTTTGACACATCCTAGATGCGATGAGCACATCAACTACATTCCAAATGCAATGATGCCTCAAATTACATCCAATGTAATTCTTCCTTCGAACCCGTCAACTACATCCAATGTAATGAAGATTCTAAGGGCTCACACACAAGGATTAAAATTCCAATTTTATCTTTGCATGTGAGGTGATATGCTCGGTAAATAAAGTTAAGCATGCAATTCTAAAACACATAGAATTAATCATGCATAAACTAAACCAAGCATAAAGCGATAAATATGCACATAATAGCCCCCTAAACTAACTCCCACTAGCTTCTTGAGCTCCATCGACTCCAAGCCGATGCCAACACCCGAAAAGCCACCAAATGACCTTTTCGCCCTTTCTTCATCTTGAGTAAAATATTACAATTTAATACACGACTCGCAGGTCGGGAATAAATAAATATTACCAACAAGTGGTTCGACGACCACACCTTGAAAGAATAATTACACGCTAACACTAACGGCTCGCAGGCCGTGAAAAGCGATAAATAATTAAATTGAGCTCGGGGCTATTATGTACACCATGCCAACATCACATCACACATCGTGTTATCAAACAAGCATGTTATCAAACATCATGTGATTTTCCGGTTTTAATTAATAGCCAAGTTTCGAAATTTTTTGATGCTCGGTTTATCGAAACCGTTCAAAAATGAAACTTTTGAACATTTGATCTTCGAGTTCGTCATGACGGTTCCAAACTCGTCATAACTAAAAAAACGGTTTAGCCTTGGTATATCAACCATCCAATGGTCATGCTTGGCCTAGCTTCGTCCAACGGAGCCCCGTTCGGCCCCGGTTTCGGCTCCCCGAGAGTCCTGCTCCCGAGACCCGAAAAATCAAATTTTTTTCAAAATTTCCAGATTTGAAATAATTTTCAAAAATTCATTTTACATGCATTAAATTCATGAACAAGAATTTCAAACATGTTATCAAACAATTTAGCAAAACAACATGCCAAAAACGAAACTTTCAAGCAAAACCGAAACTATGAACACCGTCTTGTGAATCCCGAAGGTAGCACGGCTCTGATACCACTGTTGGGTCTCGAGGTAGGGTTGGAGATGAACCAACTCGCAGCGGAAAATCAATGAAAACCAAGAGACGATTAAAATCAAGAAACAACTAACAAAGAATGGATTCACAAGAGAAAAATTCAGCACTAGTTCTTACCAAAACAAGAACACCGGTTAACGAATGATTGGCTTGAGTCTCCAAGACGCCTACGTATCCACATGGGAATCAAAGCCACGTAGTTCTTCTCTTTGAGGACTCAAGAACACAAACATGGAGGTGGAAACTAGCCAAACCCGAAATGGCCATGGAAGAGGGAGAGAAAATGTGTTTCCTATTCTTGTCTTGTGTTTGTTATGTTGAAAAAAGATGACTTAAACATAACAAAACCCATACTTGTCCAACTAAAGGCATGAGACAAGTATGGTGTCAAGTAAGGTGTAAATAGGACAAAGTATGGCAAGACAAGATTGGGTTAGGTGGTGAATCACCAACACCTTAATCCTTGTCTTGTTTACTTAGTACTAATTAATCAAGACTTGATTAATTAGTTCCATGGGCCTTGGTTGCATGGGCCTTTCATGGGCCTCTTGGAACATGGCCCGTGGCCATTTCCAACGAGGTCCCGTGATTCGCTCATCGCCTTCATGCCTTCCATACCGGAAATGTCCAACATTATCCGACGCGATCAATCCCAAGACTCCAAGCCTTGTCTCGATCCGTAAAGTCCTATTCAGTTACGGGCGCATGACCCAAAACCCAGTTTTGGTCATGTCCCGAGACAACTCCCTTTTGCCCATTCTCCATAAATGTGTTAATGAGTTTTATCCTCCGGTGTGACCCTTAGGTTTATGCATGTCAATAGATCAACGTAAAATCCCATTTTACTTGATCCTATTTAAGTGGCAACTAACGAGACTTTAGTATTGCCTGACACTACATAACGAATCGACCCTGTCGATTCTAACCTTTCCGTCGTCCCTGTCATTATCCTTTTATCTCCGATATCCTGATTGAGATAAGGCATAGAGCCGTCATCCTTATTATTCTCAATCACCGTTCCTTGATATGTGAGATGACTAAAGATATGATACCCAGTATCATGTGCATGGCCATGCTATTCTTCCAGTCACTCTCAATCAAGTGGCCGAGAACCGATATCTTTCCCATACCTTAGTATGAGGGATAAATCCCTTAGCCGTCTTTCGTGTCACTCATGTAGCCCGTCCCCAAGCCAATCCTGGCCGTTATGGAAGCCCTGTTACGGACAACGTTAGGCTCAGGTCAAACTCAGTTGTTGACTACATAGCGATCAAAAAGACTCCTTGGTCTAAGGATACATGACAAGCTACAACACTGAATATGTTCATGACTTAATCTATGGCACATATTCAGGGCGGGTCGTCCAATATCATGTCCCACATGATATCTATGATCAGACTCCGGAATCCCATTCCAATGACTAACAGAACGTAAGGCATAAAGAGCCATCTTTCATACTAGTCGCTTCTAGTGAAGCTTTGTTGACTAGGGACCCATCGAGTGTGATCTATCTCGATCTATGGTTCTATTCGCATGGTGGGCATAGATCAGAGCACACATTGATATATTACTCCAACACATAAGTAATATAAAGCCGCTTTAATTTTATTGCTAACGATGATATATACATTTGGACATTTAGGATTGAACTACGGGCACTAAGACTAACATTTGGAACCAAAGGCGTCTCAGTGTTGGTTATTTCTCCACATTCTAGAAAGAGGTTTCTAAGCCAGACCTTTGATGTACCAGGAGGCAGATTATGCACAAAGACCCTGAAATCACCAGTCTCCTCAGGCTCAAATATGTGAGAGGATTGATTTGGTGTAACCACTACTGATTTTAATCTTCCACCCTGCCCTTCAGTATCCAAGACACCAGTCACCAACCTTTCAAATCCCGGAGGTGGACCAGACGCCAACGAAGTGACCATAATGAAACCCACTGTTGAAAGAAGAAGACACGCTCGAAACCCAGAGACAAACGGTGGTCCGATGACCTGTAGGTCAACCAGGACACTACACCGGAGCCATGTTGGTAGATCTTCAAAAACGATTGCAGGTACACTGTAGCAGAAGGAAGATCTTCATGGTGTTCTTGGGAAACATTGTAGATCCTAGAGAGAAATTCTATTTTTGTGGTGATGTATGGTATTCTTTACTTACCTTATTGTAGCAATCTTGGTCACAGGAGAATACGTGTCGAAGTAATCGACGTCTTTTCGTTGTGTTAAACCTCTAACCACGAGTCTCACCTTGAACCTCTATATTGTACCATCGGGTCTCAACTTTCTCTTAAAGATTCACTTACTACTAATGGTTTTAGAACCTTTAGGTAAGTTTACTATATCCCAAGTCTGATTCGACACAATAGAATCAAGTTCAGCCTTGATAGCTTCTTTCCAAAGGTTAACATCAACAGATCTCAAAGCCTCACCATAGGCCTTTGGATCTTCTTCTAATAGGAAGGCTGAAACAAACTCGTTTAAAATAACACCCTTAGGATCAACTTCGAAGATAAATGAGGTGACGAAGTCTTCTCCAAAGTTCTTCTCAGTCTTGGCACTCTTACTTCTCCTTGGTTCCTCAGCTTGACCACGCGAAGTAGAGCTTTCGGTAAACCACCTATCTCTAGGCCTTCCTGATGAGATGTGTGCAAAGAACTCAACATCTCTAGCCTCATAAATTGAGCGCTCATCTGTAGTCATGAAGCGATACGCCGTGATGTTCTGAGCATAACGTATGAATACGCAATATCAGGTCTTGGATCCGATATTGGTTCTCTTGGGGTCAGCTAGGCTTACTTTCGCCAAACACTCCCACACTCTGAGAAACCTAAGGTTATGAGTGTAACCCTTCCGTAACTCGTAGAGAGTCTTATCAAGCTTCTTGTGCGGCACACAGTTAAGTATGTGACAGACAGATAAGACCGTGTCCCCCACATCTCATCAGGAAGGCCTGAACTTAGAAGTATCGCATTCATCATGTTCTTCAGCGTTCGGTTCTTACGTTCAGCTACTCTGTTTTGTTGAGGCATGTATGGCGCACTGGTTTCATGAACGATACCATTCGATTCACAAACAACTTTCAAGAAGTTTGAGTCATACTCTCCTTCTCTATCGTATCTAACTGTCTTGATCTTCATCTTGAGTTGGTTTTCTACCTCATTCTTATACTTGATGAACATCTCTTCAGCTTCATCCTTTGTAGTAAGAAGATAAACTCTCGTGAACCTAGAGCAATCGTCGATGAAGGTAACATAGTAATGTTTGCCTCCCTTGCTCCTAGTGTTCTTGAAACCTGCAAGATCGGTGTGGATTAATTCAAGAATGTTCGTGTGTCTTATTAAGACGGGTTTGCAAGGTTTTTTTAAGTAAATTTAGCCTCTACGCAAACCTCACACTTCGAGAGTTCAGAGGTAGATACCAAAGGTATAATGGAAATGTTTCTTAGTTGTTTAATTGAGGCAACATCCACATGTCCTAGTCTACCATGTCACAAATCGAGAGACTCAGGAATATAAGCGAAACCAAAAATCATATTATTCAGAATAACATGATCAACATTGAAAACGAAAAGACTACCACAATAATACCCCTTCCACACAAATTCCTCATTCTTTGTGAATACAATAGTGTCATTCTCGATAACAGTCTTTAGTTCAGCTTTCAGCAGGAGTGGTCCAGAGACAAGGTCGCATCGTAGAGCAGGAACACAAATGGCATTACTGAGTACGAGTGTCTTCCTAGATGTCAGCTTCAACATGATCTTCCCGCTTCCAGTAATCATTTCAGTGGAGTCATTCCCTATGTGAACAACTTCACCAGGTTCATTTGCTTCAAACTCGTATAAGAGCTACTTGGAGTTGCAGAGATGATGGGTGGATGCAGAGTCTAACACCCAGTCAACAGTGTTGTGAACCAGCATATCCTCAGCAACTACAACAGCTACGATGTCTTCATCTTCAGCAATGTAAGACTTTGCATCATTCTTCTTGAAGTCTTGACGTTTCATGCATTGGTAGGCCTTGTGTCCAGCTTGAATGCAAACATAGCACAACAGGTTCTGCTTCGGTTTCTGAATAGCAGTGGAAGGCTTCACAAACTTGTTGCAGTTTTTTGGAGGTCCTCGCTTGAGAGCTTCCTTGGTCCTTAGTTTTGGTTTGAAATTGGTCTGTTAAGACGGCCCACAGACTCCACGGTGTTAACCATTGTCGTTGGAGGCGGCAAAGGTGGTGGAAAGGCACTCAGAGCGTCCTTCAAACGGTTTGCTTCCTCGATCTTCATATGGCTAATGAGGTCTTGAAGCGTCAGATCCTTCTCTCTATGCTTGAGGTGGTTGCGGTAGTTCTTCCACGACGGTGGAAACTTCTCCAACAGCACATGGGCGAGGAACACCTCGTCTATCTGCATGCCCTCGTTGAAAATGGCGACAGATAGGTCCTCGTAAACGTGACCTCGATCCATGATCGATCGGTTGTCAACCATCTGGAAAGAAAGCCACTTGTTCACGACTTACTTCTTCTTTCTATTGTCGTCAGTCTCATACTTCTTCTCCAAGTTCTGCCAAATAAATTTGGCAGACTTGTGAACACAAGTCAAGTCGAAAAGGGTATTGGTGACAGAGTCCAGAATCTGGCACCGGGTAATTTTATTATCCTTAGTGAATTTATTCTGTTTGGCCTCATTATCCCTAACAATGGAGGAAACTAAGGGAGTGGCACCAGATGTTACAAAAGTAGGCACATGGGGATCAGTTAGCAGCACATAATCAATTTCAGATTGTTTAAAAAACATCATCAATTTTTGAGACCAACGATGGTAATTGGTACCGTCGAGGGGTTCAACACGAGGAAAACCATTGTAATTTCGAGCACTAACAACAGACATGGAATTCAGATTGGCATGCATATTCAAGTCATGTTCGTCATTGTGCAGTTCACGATATATTAAAAAAATTGCTTTCAAATTGTAGGTTTAAAATATGCTGAACTGATAAAGAGTTGCAGAACAAAACTGATATGAACAAAACAAGGAATCAAAGTTAATTGGAACGACCAACCGAGGCAATTGGAACGTAGGTATAGTAAAGTGCAACAAAACTAATAACGTAAGAATTGTAAGTGTGCTTTAAAAATTTGTATTGAAAACGTCATAAAACAAGAAAGAAGAACGTATGGGTATTAAGGTAAAATTGTGTTTTAAAATTCAGATCAGTTGAATGTGGGTCTTCAAAATCAAATCAGAATAAAATTTATCCGGAACGACCAACCGAGGCAATTGGTACGTAGGTGTAGTAAAGTGCAACAAAGCTCGTAATGTAAGAACTGTAAGTATGCTCTGGAAATATGTGTTGAAAACGTAATAAAACAAAAAAGAAGGACGTAGGGGTATTAAGGTAAAATTGTGTTTCAAAATTCAGATCAATTGAATGTGGGTCTTCAAAATCAAATCAGATTGCCCATCGAGCCAGACCCGAACGATTGTCAAAGCGAGGCCCGATCATGCCCAATCTACGCATATCACTCTATACTGTGTTAAACGAGGATATGGAAAAGACCAATATAAACACTTCAAAAATCACAATTCTTCCGATGTGGAGAAAGACAAAACACAAAAGAAACTATATATATAATTGGGATCGAGCCATAATCCTATTCCACTTTCGGACTTCATTTCTATTCAGCTTCCGATCCAAGCATTTCAATCTCTGATGGCGTCCGGTAAGGTTTCTGCGTCTTCAACGGGAGTAGGGCCGGTTGAAGCTTTAAGCGAGTTAAGCAACCGCTTAAGGCCTCAAATTGAAAAAGGCTTCATAATATTAAATAAACATCCATTTAAAGTCTCATATTGAAAAAAAAAACCATAAAATTTAAGATTCGCTACTATTTAATCAAAGTTAGTCAAGCGGAAATATTTGACTTCTAATTTTAAAATTAAATTTTAATACTAGTTGGACACAATTTTGATCTTGATTCAAATTTGGTTTTCAAAAAATAAATCTCGTCCAAAAGAAAGAAATTTATTTATGGATCTTTATTTAACATTAAAAAATTATGATCAATGAAATAAAACATGCAACTTCAATTTACCGGTGATTAGTGAATTAAAAACAAGTATCAAACAAAGGAATGGAACAAACCAATTAAAAAGAAAGGGTAGATATTTATATGTACGAACAACAGTATTGTGTAAAAACATATCCTTTTTATGAAAATGTTTTGATTACTTTATGGAATTCTAGAAAATATGGAAATGTTGAGATTTTTGTATGGAATTTAGATAGCAAGTCTTATCCATGGATTATGTTTTTGTTTATAAATTAATCTTCACCGTCTATTTTAGATTTTGAGTGTTATAAATAGATATTGAATCTCGTTTACTTAATATCATCTAGTAAAATTATTCTATATGAGTAACTTTATTTATTTTCCTATAATATTCTTTTATAAGAAAATAAGATATCGATCAAACTCTCGCTTAAAGCCCCAAAAAATCATTGGGCCGGCCCTTATGGGAGAGGGGTCCTTTGGCGATCGAATTCTTCACGGAATTCTCAACATGATTCCGATGGAGAAACTTACAAAGGTCGCTCGGAAGGCTGTTCCTAGGCAGCTTGAAGAAGGGTTGGATTGTATCAAGACTACCCTGAGGCCTGGCATTGAGAAATGGATGAAGGGGATGACTCCTGGCCTCATCAATGCCGGGTTGAGTCAAACTTTTGCGATCGTAGCTGTGGGTGGAGGCTTCCTAATTCTGGTGGGTTTCACTATTCATTCTATACGGAGGGACCATAAACTCATGGATTTAAGGGCACAGTTAGTTGAATCAACAATAGCCATAGATGGACGTTTGGTCTTAACTCCTGCTGACATCAAAGCTCTGAGCCACATGGTTGTTAAATTTGAGAAGATGTCAAAGGTAGTCCAGTCAGACAGGGTGAAGAAGCAGTGTTTGAGGATGGTGAATATAATGTTGGATATCATGGAGGTTGAAGAAGCCCAAGTTGTGGATGCTGTGGATGCGGTCAAAGATCTCAAACCCAGGTTGGAGCAGCTCAGTGCCAAATTCTTGCCTCAGGCACTAATTAATTTCTTCTTACCTAGTCTGTTAGCCTAGACCTAGCTGAATTGAGATTGACATTCCACAATGATATCTAAATATAGATTGCTCATACATTACTTTCCTATAATGACTATGCAAATAAATAGACCTGAATAGTTCTCATTCCAGTATATACTCTGAAGACGGGGTTTTAGCATACCCTCTTTAATGTTCTACCGTACACGGTCGTTCAAGCAATATATTTATAACGGTAAGAAACCGGTCGAACACTATGTTACAGGCCCTACGGACCGTAATGGGATGGGATAAGCCCACCCCAATTGGAGAAGTTGCGCGCGCGCGCAAGAGGGAATAGAGGCAGTCGGCTGGTTTTAATATTTCCCTTTAATTGTCTTATTAAAATACAATTTTATTAGGTTTTGGAATTAATTAGGTTTCCTTTTATTATTTCTTGGTAGTCAAGTTGTATTAGGATTTGGGTAAGTAGCAAATTAAGGTAGGATTTGCGTTTTAGGCAACCTCTCTGGCTATATATACCAGAGAGGTATTATGGAATAAAGCAGACTAGAATTAAAGAATAATTTATGTCTCACCGAAGGTCTTTGAGTTCCCTACCCCTGAGCTCATACCCCTACACCATTGGGCGAAAGAAGAACAAGGATTCGTACCAACGAACCCTTGATCTGAAGTCATACCAAGGTGCCATAACGAGATCCATTGGCGAGGCACGTAACAAAATGGTATCAGAGCCACTCGTTATGGACCAAGAGCAATCGTTTCAGCAGCAAGTTATGGCATTCATGGCCGAATATAGAGCTGATAAGCTGAAAATTGAAGCTGATCGACTGCAAAGTGAAGCTGATCGAAGAGAGGTGCAGAATTTAGCTGTCTAGATCTGCGCCCTATCCCTTCCACAACAGGAGCAGCCGTCGGAGGGAAGCTCGGCCGCGGGCCACCGGCTGCGCACACCCCCGCCGGTCCCAGCACCGTCCGCCGCCGGTTCTGGTGGGGACGGAGCTATCGCCCCTCGTTTTACTCGCCTCGAATTTCCTCGTTTCGATGGCCGGACGGACCCGACAACATGGTTGAACCGGTGTGAAGCGTTCTTCCTCCACCAACGCACTCTGGCGGACAAAAAAGTATTGTTGGCAGCTTTTCATCTGGAGGATGCTGCGAAACAATGGTATACGAAAATCCAGAGGGATGCTCCAGACCTGAACTGGCCAGCATTTAAGCTTTATTGTAATTCTCGCTTTGGATCGATTTTAGCGAGTAACCGGATGGGGGAGCTCGCGAAGTTACGCCAAGAGAGCTCAGTCGAGGAGTACTCCACTCGGTTCGAATGCATGGCTGCGCAGGTTCCGGACTTGAAGGTTGATCAGGAAATCTCTTTGTTCCTGAGTGGCTTGCAGGAAAAACTGGCAATTGATGTGGAAATCCAACTCCCACCGGACCTAACCACAGCAATCGGGTTGGCAAAGCTCTATGAAAGGAGAGCACGCATCGAGGTTCGTTCCCCAAGTTGACAGCAAGTGCAGAATTCAGCTCCTCCGAGGCCGTACACTAAACGTATTTCTGAAGAAGAAAAGAAGGATCGTATCGCGAAAGGACTTTGTTTTAATTGTGACGAAGCCTACAGCTTTGGGCATAAATGCAAAAATCTCTTTTGGTTGGAGCTGTACGAGGACGAGGGCGAGGACAAGGCTGATCCACCATATGCGCTTGAGGACAAGCGCCATCTGTGAGGGGGGAGTGATGTTACGGGCCTTACGGACCGTAATGGGATGGGATAAGCCCACCCCAATTGGAGAAGTTGCGCGCGCGCGCAAGAGGGAATAGAGGCAGTCGGTTGGTTTTAATATTTCCCTTTAATTGTATTATTAAAATTCAATTGTATTAGGTTTTGGAATTAATTAGGTTTCCTTTTATTATTGCTTGGTAGTCAAGTTGTATTAGGATTTGGGTAAGTAGCAAATTAAGGTAGGATTTGCGTTTTAGGCAACCTCTCTGGCTATATATACCAAAGAGGTATTATAGAATAAAGCAGACTAGAATTAAAGAATTATTTTTGTCTCACCGAAGGTCTTTGAGTTCCCTACCCCTGAGCTCATACCCCTACACCATTGGGAGAAAGAAGAACAAGGATTCGTACCAATGAACCCTTGATCTGAAGTCATACCAAGGTGCCATAACGAGATCCATTGGCGAGGCACGTAACACACTAGGGAGCAATTGGGCCAAGGATGATTAAATCTATTGAAAATTGGTAAAAAAAAAAGACGAAAGGTGTATAAACGTCACTAAATACACTCTTCTAAAATAAGCAAATGGTTCAAACAGTAAAAACAGAAAATTTACCTAGTTCATGAGAATTTGGTGAGAAATAAGGAAAGACACAAGTGAAAATAATGATCGAAAGTTTTGATAATGAAAAAACAACCACGGGTGTCGTGCTCATGCATAAAGCCAATCAATGCATAAGGAAATCAATGTGATGATGATGATGAAAAAAGTGCTCCCATCATGGCTCCAAAACCAATCATCGGAGTAAATGTGCAAGTATGAATTTCTATGGTTCGCTTAAAACCAATCATCGAACTTTCATACATCTATTTTGCATTGTCTTAAGTTTCTACTCTAATTGATAATATATCTCATCGATAAATAATCAAAACGAGTCAACTTACATAGGAAAAATGATGCTAACCCTAGTAACACACAAATGCTAAAATAGACAAGCACAAATAAAGAATTGTGTCTAGCTACTCTTAGTTCACTTCTCGAATACCGAACAACAATAATCAAGTTGAACTAAATGGAACCTCGTTCTAGTAATACTCAAGCATACAACATAATCTACGAAAAATGAATTATCAAGCTACACATAAATCAACTTCTCTAAACCAACCATTACGAATTAAACGTGAACGTCTTGGTTAGAGTATGATCTACTTAAGTCCACTAATAAGGGACTTGGCATCACCCAAACTAGATAAATCATCAGTAAAAATAATGATGCAATTTAATGTCTCAAATAGTCTCAAAGTGCACAAATAAATCATACACCGATCCTAGATAGCTACAACTAAAAATTCACGGGGTAATCCACACCCAAAGCAATAAATTACTCAAGGAAATCCATGACCGAAATCATCAATTTAGCTTAAAACACAAAAGACATAAATAGCAATCATCGGAGAATAATCGATCACATATAGAATGCAACGATAAAATCTGGCATCCAAAATAAGCACTAAACATATTAAGTAACGAATATTACGAAAATATGAATTTGGCACTTGATATTCGCTCAAGAGATCGAAAATTCTCCTAATCAAGTTCGTACCCAAAATCTATAATTTAGTATGCAATTAATGCATACAAATTATTTTCCCCGATTTAATTAACCTAAGATTCGATCTACATACATAAACCAACCAAAATCAATCAAATCGGGTAATGAACACATATGGGTATCGAACTCAATATCGCAAAAATCATCATCTAACACCACAAATGAATAACCTCATGCATAAATTAAACTAAAATGTATATACAACGACATCCACGGCTCAGATCGACTACTCCCGAGCCATGGGGGAAAAATCCACAAAATCAAGGTTTGAAATCGACATTGAGCTTAGGAAATGATGATAAGAAGTGAAACTCGTGCTAGGAATGTCGATTCCTAGCTTAGATGGTCAAAAACCCGCTCAAAATCGAACCCAAACTCCAAAAACATGCTGAAATCCGAGTTGGAAGTGAGCTGACTTTGAAGCTTGAAATCTGAACTTTCAGACCTCCAAAAATCGAAAACAGTGGTAGAAATGGAAAGAGGGGAGTTTAGGCTTCAATTTGGTAGCTGGAGCTCGTCGGACGGTCGCCAGAGGTGGGAGATCCGGCGAGTTGAAGTCCTGCTCCTCACTTCATGGTTCTCTCTGTCCTCCCTCAAAAAAATTGTTCTATCATGCCTCTTAGAGAATCCGCATCAGCGGGGGGATGAACCCTGAACCCTGAGGCAGAACCCTCTACTGGTTGGGCAGGGTTCAACCCCGTGCCCCCTAAAAAAGTGTGATGTACATCAGAGGCGCAAGTATGGGGGCAATTTTCAGAAATGCTGACTGTGTAATTAATTAAGCTTTTAACTGAATCTGTTAACGTTATTTTTAAATCAACAACTACTAAATAAAATAGAAATAAAATTCATAAATAGAAATAAAAGTTCATTAATAAAATGAAAAATTAAAAAAATACATGACTTAGGCATCCCGATTAATGTTGTCGATTTGTTTCTGAAGTTTTCAAATTTGATCCATACATACATGCATCATTTCCAAATGTTGCTCCTTCTGTTTCGGGGTAAAATCGGACGTGTCCGTAGCCTTCATATCTTTAAGTTCCTGCACATATTTATCAATTTTCTGGTCAATAACCATGTCAAGCTTCGCGTTCTCACACCACCCCTGATCCATTTGGACGAGATACGATGTTCTGTCCGACATACTCTTCCCCTTCCTCTTCGCGGTCTTATTGCCAATTGGGCATTCTCGTGGAGGCGGCATGCCAATTGGGGAACTTGTAACCCCGGCTGGGGAACGTGGACGTCAGGTTGGGGAACTTGTACCTCCGTACGAGGAACTTGAGCCTCCGGCTGGTTGCTCGTCACGACTTAAATGTGTGACATTATCATCGTCGGTGGGGAGTGAAGTGGGCGGGGTTGTGCTGCTATAACTGCCGGACTCGCCCAATCGTCGTCGAAATACCCCGGCTTCGCCTTCCTCTGCCCATAACTTGTCATCATTTTCCAACGGCTCTATCCAATGGTGGAGCTTGAAAATCTTCGGCTCGTTTTTGATAGGCATGGCGTGGATTCGATACATTTTCATCACCCGCTCCCTAAACTTTTCTTTGTTCCAGCCGCTATGACCTAGCTATTTCTTCTCCTTCCATATCAGTGTGATATACCGCCTGACTCTTGTAGCATTTTGTTGTTGAAATGGCTCTTGGCGGCTTGCACCGTTCACTGATCGGTTGGGAAATTCCCAGCTTTGGACAAGCGCCTTCTGACCGTGCTCCAGAACGTGTTACCATCTTGAGAGGTTCCGGTGATGGGGTCGTGCGTTGTGCGTAGCCAGGCGTTGATCAGGAGAAAATCCACTTCAGGGGGCCATTTGCTTCGCCTTTCTGGTGTCGCCCGGGTGTTCGGTCCCACGGATGATAAAGTAGACGACAGGCGGGTTCTGGTGGCGGGCGGCATCGCGAATTGTTGTTGGCCGAAATAGTTTCCCCCTATGTGGTAAGGGTCGAACAGGGGGGTCCCAGTCGCCGGTGGCGGATGTCCAATTGGATTGGACGGATGTCCCATTGGATTGGACGGTTGTCCCGTTGGGTAGGCCAATTGTCCTATTCCACCTACGTTGACATTTAAATTTTAATTCCAATTAAAAATAGATAATTCAAACTTTGATCGTACATAATTAAAACTAAACATATAACTTAACTACAATTGAACATACATGAAATTTAAATTAATGAAGTGATTAATATTTTAATTAATGAAATGAATAAAATTATAATTCATAAAATTACCTTGGCCACAAAGAGAGGCCATGTATTGGTTGAACGCCTCAAGGTTCCAACCACCGGTTGGGGTGAAACCGGTTTGTAAAATCTCTACGTAGTTCGACCTGGGTTGATTGGTGGTCGCACCTTCTTGATTGGTGTTGTCCTCCTCGTCCGTGTTGAAATCTTGGTGTTCCGGCGGTTGAGTGAAATCGTCGTCAGACATTATCGATCAGATTTTGCAAAGACGATATGAATTTGAGAGAGTGAGGTTTGAGAGAATATAAAGTTTGTTGTGTGGATTTGGTGAAATGGGGTGAGGGGTATTTATAGTAGTTGAAGAAGTTTTTTTTTTTTAATGTATTTTGTATTTAATTTAAAAAAAAAGGTAGTCGTTGCTGAGAGAAAAGAGGCAGAGAGGCAGCGGGGCAGCAGAGAGGTAGAGAGGCAGCGAGGCAGCGGGGATGATTTTGGCCTCGCGCCTCTGCCCCTTGTACCCACTCTTCCGTCTCCTCCCCCACGCCCCGCACGCCCCTCTCCCCACACCGAGCGAACCCCGAACCCTTTCCCCTTCTGCTCTCGCCCCGGCCTCGCCCAAACCCCCTTTGATGTGGATGCTCTTATTATTTTCAAAACCACGCACATATCAGATGAAGGAGAGCAGCAACATTGACCAAGTCAAACGAGACACGTGGTGCGCATGGGTTGGCTCTTGTATTTTTATAACTGTTTTGTCTTCTTTTGCTCGTATCTACTCCATTTTAGCTCCGAATGATCTCGTTCTTTCGCCGATATTTTTATTTTTCAGAGGACTACAAAATGGGATCAATATTGAATATATTATGAAGAACAAAAAATAAAAATGATTAAGGGGCTTTAAGGCAATTATTAAAATATGCTAAAAATATAAAAACGAGGCACAAACAAGATAAAAATATAGGAAAAACTAGCCAAATTAGATAGGACAAATTTACACTCATCATACTCACATAAACCCTTGATGACAAATCTTTTCTGACTGTTCTATGCAATGGTCACATAAACCCTTGATGACAAACTGTAAATGACAAACTGTAAATCGAGCAAGTAACCTGTTTCTCTCTCTTTTTTGTTTGACAAGGTTAAGGGAATGGAAGGAAGGAAGCAGGTTGGTGGCGGTGGGTCTTCCTTCACTACCAAGCTTTTTGGCTCAAGGACTCGGCCGGGCTATTCGGCTCCATCTCCGCGCCTTCTTGCAAAGTTAGCATCGTCTCTTTTTTTTTTCTTTCGAAAATCTCGTTATAAGCTCAGTCTTTGCTTATGCTACCCATGATTCGGCTATGGAATTATACATGAATTTTGGTGCATTTGTTTAGTCTCTCTTAATGGGGTTTCTGCATGACGAGGTGCTTTAGAATGTACTGGTCTATTTCGGGCCGTCCTGTTCAGCTCAAGGAGTTTTTAGAGCTTTTTTTGATATAAAATCTAATTTAGTTGTATATGTGAGTGAGTGAAAAAGGTAAGAAAAAGTGCTTGATCATTTTATGCACTGAATATCAACAATAGTCGGGATAAGGAGTGAATTATAAGGTGAAGTATTTTATGCACTGAATGTCCCAGTTGTGGATGGGGCTTCACGGTTGATGCTGGCCAACGTGAAGTGTATTAAGCCTTGGTTTTGTTGTGAAGAATTTTCTTGGTTGAGTTCTAAGGGGAATTTGAGATAGATTAGAGGACATGTGCTTTATTGTCCCGACCCCCTTTTTTGGGTAACTTTCCGGTGTTGGCCGGTTAGGAGGCACCACTTTGGTGGCCTTTGGGCTGATGAGTGTTTTGGTTGAGGTTTGGGGAGACATTTGTTGCGGATTGGGTGCTGCTGGCTTTACTGGTGTTTACAGGTTGCTGTTTGGGTTGGGATTCTATTTGGTTGTTCTTACTTTTTTTGTAGCATTGTCTCTGGTTCGAGCTTCAAGGGGTGAATCTGGGTTTGCAAGACCTTGTTTTGTACTGATCGTTGTTGTTTGGCCCCTGTCTTGGTCAATTTGAGGATCCTTGTGGATCGCTCGGGTCTGTTGTTTTAATTTTTTTTTTGTTTTATAGTTTTGCACTTAATGTTTGAGAAATCTGGGTAAATTAGACCATTGTTCTCCCGTTTTCAACGACATCTGGTTTGAGATGCTTTTAGAGCATGCTCTTAGATTGTATCCTCTGTATGTTTGAGTATTTTTCACTTGCCCTTGTTTTCCTTGTTGAGAACTAGGGTTATTAATATATATTTGTCTTTCAAAAAAATGGGAGGAGTGAATTGTAATGGAGGTTTTTTCCTTCTAATTTTCACAATTGAGTTTTTCCTTCCTGTGAATGAATATATCAAAAGACGAGACCAATATTGATAGTAGTGGTGAGAGCTCATAGGAGCTTAGTTGTATAGTGCTTGTAAATTAGCATTATCAAGGCATATAGTTGCTAATATGTATCAGAGCCCTCCTAATGATTTAGCTTGAGTATAATTAACACTTCATCAATGTTTTTATTTTTGTTAACCACTAATTGATGTTTAACTTGAGATGAAGAAGATGCAGTTTTGAAATAACTATTAGGGATGTTTTGAAAGAACTATTAGACCTTGTCATTGTGTTTTGTTATATCTTTAAAGGACAAACTCAGTTTATCACATTTATATATCATCTTGTGCATCTTCTAGGGGTGAACATCCGAACCCTAAATTCATTTTCGATAACTAAACCTGACTTTTTCGGTCACAGAAAATTGGCATCGAGACGGGCACCGGAATTTGGTAGGGGGTCTGTTTCTCGACCGGCCTCAGGCCTGGGCGGCTACAGTTTTATAACCGGCCTGTAAGGCCCATTGGGCCTTCAATTTTGGCCCAAATATAGACCAGGAATCAGATTTCTTGCTTCTCTTTTCAAAGGAATGAACACCGTATCTAATTCTTTTTTAGTGATAAAAACAGTTACAAAATTTCCAGTTTCATTATACATAGTATCTCTTACTAATCGATTTTTGTGTTCAAACAATTAAATTACATATGAAGAGACTGAAGTAGCTTTAGTGTTGATCACAACTCCTGTGCTCCCATCTACGGATCTAGAAAAAGGAAAGGATGTTCCACAACCGAGTGGATGCAAATAGTCCCCCACCTAGGACCGTTTTTCCATATCAGTTGGGTATTCCAGCCGCATATTCACTTACTATTTTTTATGAAAGGTGCAATATTGTAATTGATATTTCAGTACATCGATGTGCGTTCAGAAACACGCTCCCTGACCACTAAAAGGGACAGAAAAAGAACAAATGGTTCACTTATCCTTGTCTTACTAGAAAGTCACAGAAGATGTTAGGGGGCCACAAAGATAATGAGAGAATACGGGGGATGAGAAGGTGGTACTAGAATTTCTGCTCCGAAGACTGGAAAATGACTTCAACAATAATGGTGGGAGGCAAGACATCGACCAGGGACCCCTCCTAGGGCCAGTCCCTGATGCCCACATGGTCTAACATTCCTCCTGGCGGGGCTTTTTTCCAGCCCTCGCCTGATCATCCCGATGTGCTCCAACTGTAGACCTCTTGAGCGCACCAGTCACGGCAACCCCAACAACTTCAGACCCACTACAAATAGGCGCTAGAACTTTAGTGACCGAGCCCCAAGGAGTTGGCCGGGCAACATCCGGGTGCTAACCCGAGCTGCATGACGGTTAGGTACAATGATCGGGGAAACCCGGGGACTCCTATCCATAGATAATGAGCCCTTAGGTACAATGCCCAAGGAAACAATCCTGGAGCCTGATAGAGCGGGCGGCTGTAGAGATTCACTCCAGTCCGTTGCATATGGTTTCACCTGCTTATTCCTCTGGTACTCCAAAAGAGAGGAGCCATACCATGGGGTGCCTCGGATCTCCCATGTGCAGTCATTGATAATATGTCCAAGCCTCCCACAGTTATAGCAGAAACTCGGGAGCTTGGTGTAAGTTAACTCGATCTTGACCGGGTCCGGGAACTCCTTGAAGCGAAAAACCATACCTCTTCGGAGTGGTCGCTCATAAAAATTGATTTTAAAACATAACAAATCAGCATTAAACCTAAATCTACGGGTGAAATACATTTTTGTACTCTTATGTTCGATCCACGGACATTTTGATACTCTTATGTTTGTTTAATACATTTTGGTACCCTTATGTTTGGTCCACAGACGGTTTGAGCATATTCTGTTAGAAAACTAACAGATTATTCCATTTTGTTAGTCATGTGATCCCATGTGACTTTTAAATGAGAGTGAAATGACGATTTTACCCTCACTCATTTTTATGCTATGAATTGTATAAGGAAAATGACCCTTTTGCCCTTTTCAAAATAAATAACATTTGATAAATAATTATAAATAAATAAATTATAATAATTTAAAAACATGTCAAGACGTCAATCTAACCTAATCTACTTGTTCATTCTTCATCATCTTCATTATGCTTGGGCTTCTTCAACACATCCTCCATTCTTTCTAGCTCACTCTCTCACTCACATACATCAAATGGTAAGGTGGTGTTAAACTGGTGGCGGCGAGACCACGGCGGTGTGGCATGGGCGGCGACGAGACCAAAGCGGCCCTCTCCCTACCCCATGACCCCAATCCCTTCAAGCTCTACTACTCTGTAGCCAAAGCCAACCTTGGATTCTCTAGCTCTATCGTCGACGGAGCCAGAAATCGCCCTTCGAAGCTACCGATCTCGCGTTGGGGGTATAGGGCCTTTTGCTCACGGGGTGGAGTCTAGGGTTTCGAGACACTGAAACAAGCCGTCGTGGTCTCGATTTATGCTACGTAGCAGACAAGGCGGAGGCGGAAACTTGGGTTTCGAGATACTGAAACAAGTCGTCGTGTCGTAGCTTGTCATGCATCCTTAGACCAAGGACTCTTTGTGATCGCTATGTAGTCAACAACTGAATTTGACTTGAGCCTAACGTTGTCCGTAACAGGGCTTCCATAACGGCTATGATTGGCTTGGGGAAGGGTTACATGAGTGACACGAAAGACGGCTAAGGGATTTATCCCTCATACTAAGGTATGAGAAAGATATCGGTTCTCGGCCGCTTGATCGAGAGTGACTGAAAGAATAGCATGGTCATGCACATGATACTGGGTATAATATATTCAGTCAGCTCACATATCAAGGAACAATGATTGAGAATAATAAGGATGACGGCTCTATGTCTTATCTCAATCAAGATATCGGAGATAAAAGGATAGGGACATAGACGACATAAAGGTTAGAATCGACAGGGTCGATTCATAATGTAGTGTTAGAAAATACTAAAGTCTCGTTAGTTTCCACTTATATAGGATCAAGTAAAATGAGATTTTACGTTGATTTATTAACATGCATAAACCTAATGGTCACACCAGAGGATGAAACTCATTAACACATTTATGGAGAATGGCCAAAAGGGAGTTGTCTCAGGACATGACCAAAACTGGCTTTGGGGTCATGTGCCCGTAAGTGAATAGGACTTTACAGATAGAGACAAGGGTTGGAGTCTTGGATTGATTGTGTCGGATAATGTTAGACATTTACAGTATGGAAGGCTTGGAGGCGATGAGCACGTCACGGGACCTCGTTGAGAATGGCCACGGGCCATGTTCCAAGACGCCCATGGAACTAATTAATCAAGTCTTGATTAATTAACATTAAGTATACAAGGCATGGACTAAGGTGTTGTTGATTCACCACCTAACTCCATCATGCTTACCCATACTTACCATCATACTTGTCCTATTTACACCATGCTTCACATCTTACTTGTCCTTAGTTGTTGTTTATTATACTGAATGATTTTAAGTCCTCTTATTCAATATAACAAACACAAGACAAGAAGTGAAACTAGCACAACTTCTCCTTCTTCTCTCTACAAGGTTTCTCTCCATTTTGGTGTTCTTGAGTTCTCTTCACAAGAACTACCTGGATTTGATTCCTAAGAGGATACGTTGGCGTCTTGGAGACTCAAGCCGATCATCTTTTCTTGGTGTTCTTGAACAAATAGAGGATAAAAAGGTGCAGAATTTCTGCACTGTTTCTGTTCCGACCAGCCACCTACAAGACCCCGATCGGAGGTTCATCCGAGGTCCGATGAAGCTGATTTTCGGACTGAATACTCTCCACATATTGTTCTTCAAAGTGAACGGCATAATTTGGATTTCAACGGTTTTTTATTAAGATAGACGCGATTCAAGTTGAGTCACTTCATCTATTTCGTTTTGGTCTTGTGTATCTAATCTTTTGTAATTTTTCCTTTCATGGTCTCGGGTTTTATTTGTTTACGATGCGAGTATGTGTTCATACCCTCCACTGAGACCAAACAGATATAGCATGATGAAAATCCTTCCTAAAGAGTAGCCATATGCGACAACACCGAAGATGAGATTTGTGGGTCAGAGGCAACCAGTGGTTAGTGTAAAAGATGAGGGGTGTGTAACTATTTATAGGAAATAAAGATAAAATTAGGATTAGTTATTAGTTGGGCTTAAAAGTTTTTTGGATTAATTACATATGTGTTGGGCTGACCGAAAAGGCATGATTACTAAAAGTAGGATGAATGCATGGGCTCTAGTAATAGATGGGCTAAGCCTAACACATGCCCAGTCGATCGATACCTTGTCGATTTTTCACTACGAAAAGCAGTACCCATCGAAAAGGTTGCCGGTTCGGATATTTCCTAACCGGATTCGGCGGCTACACGTCTGATTCTGGTGACGGTTGGTTTTGATCGGTTTCGATTTTCTGGTAAACTTTTTCCCATCCCTACCCTCCATCTTCCAGCAATCCATCCGCGCATTCAAAAATTTCATATTAAACACATGGGTCCATACTTAACAGAACATAATATTTTTTTCGTTACTTTAATCGAAGATTGTGGACAATACTTAGAGCATGTACAATAGTGGGATACTAAACCCGAACCTTACAATTAAATACTATAGTTTCGAAGAGTCAAAGGTTGAGGGTACGATGTTGAGTTGTGATATTCTATAGTGATATTAAGCCTGAAGGGATCCCTGTAAAGAAGACCATAATTAATATATTAATAAACTTACTTGTACGTAAAGGAACAACATTTTTTTAAACTACAATAAATAAACATTACACATTAATTAAATATTAAACATTGCATAATAAAATTGACATATTAATTAATTAAACATTATATTTTAAGGATTACACATTAATTAAGGCAAATACCAACATAAATTTGAAAATTGTCAGTCCAAGATCTTTAGGGCGAGTACATACTAAACAATGATACAAAAAAACCTTACCTCGAATTCGTTGTATCAATCGTATACTTGAGGTATTTGCGTCGCTCTTGCCACAACTCAAACTCCACTCGAGTCATAGTAGTTATGTCCTTCTTCTTTAATTCCCATAGTTTTACGGCCATGAGGTTGTGATACTCTACCTCTGTCAAATGAGATTTGATATTTACGAACTCTATCGCATGTGGGATCTTTGGTTTTTCTTATAATGTTGGCCTCTTACCTTAGCACTTGGAGGATGGACTTGCTGTGATGGTGGTGGTGGGGATGGCGAGAAATCTATGGGGCTATGAGACGATTGAAGAAAGTTCGACATCTTCATGAAGAAAGCCGAGTTCATGAGGTGTGAGGCAGATCATTGTTGCTACTTCAAGAGACTTGGGAATTTGTACTTGATGCTATTACTCTATGTTGATAACATGTTAATAGCAGGAGCTGATCTTACAAAAATCGAGAAGTTGAAGAAGAGGTTGTCGAAGGAGTTCGAGATGAATGATCTCGGGACTGCAAAGCAAATCCTCGATATGAGGATTACACGGAGCAAAGAGGGGATAAATTGTCCCAAGAAGATTACGTGAAGAAGGTTGTAAAAACGTTCAACATGGACGATGCCAAGTTTGTTGGAACTCCTATAGGAAATCACTTTCGGTTGTCTAAATACGACTCGCCCGTGACAGAGGATAAGGCGTATATGGACAAGATTCCATACGCTTCGGCTATCGGGTCTCATGTATGTTATGGTATGCATGAGACCGGACATTGCACATGCAGTGGGAGTTGTGAGCCGATTTATGAATGATGAGGGCAAGCAACATTTGAAACCCGTGAATTGGATATTCAGGTGCCGCAAAGTAAGATCAAGTAAGACATTGTGCTTCCAGAAGTTTGATTCGGGACTTGAAGGTTCGTTGACACAGTCTACGGTGGTGACATCGATAGTAGAAAGAGTATGTCCGGTTATGTCTACACATTCGGAGGTACTACAATCAGTTGGGTTTCAAGGTTGCAGAATATTGTTGCTCTTTCTAGTTGTGAGGCTGAGTACGTGGCCGTGACGGAGGCTACGAATGAGATGATTTGGCATTAGTCTTTTCTACAATAGATGGGGCATAATCAGGAGGGCAGTGTTCTTTATTGTGACAGCCAGAGCGCTATTCACTTGGAAAAGAACCCGACGTACCATGCTCGAAAGAAGCATATACAGTTTCTTTACCACTTCATCAGAGAGGCTTTGGAGAATGAGATACTAGTTCTCGAGAAGATCGCAAGAAATCAGAATCCTATGGATATGTTTACGAAGATCGTGCCAAATGAGAAGTTGAAGTTGTGTGCAACTTTAGTGGGCTTAGCTAAGTGAACAGTTGAGTCGTCGCTTGTAAATGCTTAAAGACATGTGTTCGAGATTAGTATTCAAGCGGGATATTGTTGGGTTGTGAAGCATGATGGGCCTCGTGGGCCCACCCTAGAGGTTGTATTGCATATGACAATTTCTCCCCAACTTGGAGATTTACATAATCTTCTCCCACAGCTTGGACTTACAAGTCATCATTGATATTAACACACGAGATAACAAAATATATGGTGTCCAATTTTCTTGCTTCTTATTGAACATCTTGTTATTCCCGTCTTTCTTGCCTTTCCAAGCATGAGATATGATTTGAGAGGAATGATGCCCGTTGAGGCCCGACATGATTATGAGTGAGATCATTTACCATCAATTGAAAAATCCATCACGATAAACAATACCTCTAAAATATTAAGCACAATCCTGATCCTTCGAGAAATCAACACTTTGATGAGTCTATGTCTGCCCATTTATGCATTATATAAAAGGGGCAAGTTTGATACTGTTTGTATATCCAACTTTGATATTGTTGGTTTTTTTGTAGTTCGTGGTTATAGTCTGTCCTCGAGCAGACTGCCTATATCTCATTTTGAGAATAAGGCTTACAAAAATTCTCTGATAAAAAAAGGGGCAAGTTGAGACTTGTACATTAAAGAAGGAATTATCAAAGATTTGGAATGTTTGATACATTTGACTGAGAGAAGCAAGTGTTATAATACTAACTTCAGATGGAAATCAGGTCATTCATGGACAAATACAAATTTGCGCCTGCACTTCTGAACAATTTTCAAGAATGTGTCACATGCCCTGTCCAGAGAATGTACACAATGTGACTTAAACTTAATTATCATGTCGAATACATCAGTGTCAGTGTAACATCATTTTAGTGACATTATTTAACTACACTGCCATAAAACCTACTGATACATAGTAACATGAGCTCCTGGATGTGTCTCATGCATGAACTCAAACAATTTATCCACAACAGACTTCAAAAAACTATATACACCAGTTGCATGAACTCTCCAAATGTGGTACATACAATTATGTCAGTTAGTGCATAATACATCGATTAGCTGGACCCAATTGAAAGGGCTGCTCTACGTACCCCGACACGGGGATCAAGCTGTGCACGTAGTTCTCTAAACATTACATATACACATAAACACGAACACGATCATGATCACAAGAGTAAAAAACACAAAGTTGTGCTACTTGATAACCACTCATTCAGGGTGAATATGATATGAAGAGCCTGCTCCAGAGTCTTGATGTAACTAGCTCACAACCTGTTGAAGTTGTCATCAAATAATGGCTACTCATAATCTTCTCCCTGCTTCTTCTTCTTTCCCTCCGTCTTGATTTTGCATAGTACAATGTGGTCATAATCCTGCAACCCAAAACCACAAATTATACCTACATTCGAAGACCAAGATATATATATATATATATATATATATATATATATGTGTGTGTGTGTGTGTGTGTGTGTGTGTGAAACATGCATTAACCAATGCATATATATAAACCTTATTATTAATATAGTGAAAGAGTTGGTCGTATATCCTGAACTCATGCATGATCCATCCACGTGCGGTGGCGGTTCTTGATGACTTCTTGGGGACGAACTTGAACGATCGATTGGAGCCGATATGGATGTTGGTGTCAGGGATGTGAATGGGGTCGTCTTTCTGCGTCTTCCACGTCCCGGTTTGGGTCACCCTATTCACCCTATTCCCCCTTCTCATTTCTCTTCTTCCGAGGTCTCGTGAAAAAATACATGGCTATCTCCTCGCCGTCGGCGTCTACATCTCCTTGTCATGCATCATTCTCATCCATTCTTCTTCCTCTCCATAAACGCCTCACGCAACCACCTTACCATTGAATTCAAGAGAACCCTTCATTCTCTCGTACAAAAAATCCATAATAATCTCCTTGTCGGTAGGGTTAAAATGATACCCCAATGGCAACGGAAACGCCATGATTGGAAATCTAGCTAAAGGAACGTGTGTTAAATGTTATTTATATATATGTAGCAGCGGCGTAATGGGCCGGCTCTCAACCGCGCTCAAGCAATCCATAGTTTCCCTTTTTTTTTGAAGTTTCCTAAATACTTCAATTTCTTTATAATAATTGGAGTTAATATAAAACAAGTTAAACCTCATTTATAAATATGGTTGTAAAAGAGTCGGAGTCTTACTTAGCCGCTTCGAGTTCGATATGTTAAACATTCAAGTTCAATATTATCAAGCTCGAGCCATATTTAAGTTCAAGATTAGCGATGTTTAATAAATAAGCCGAGCTCAAGTTGAACCGTTTAGATCTCATGAATTGTCTCCTTTAATATCAAATTAAATACATCAAATAAAATCAAAATAATATTTTCGAACCGGTTTAAAGCACGACGTTACAACAATAAGGTAATGTTTTTTTTTCAAGGAATACAATCAATATTTGGTTGAGAAATCGAATGAGAGACCTGTGGATGAATTGCAATATGAATATTGTATACATCGACAGTTTTTTCTTTAATTGTACTAACAGTGAAATCGTTTTACATATCAATTTTAAAGTATGGAATTTCAATCCCATGATTTGTTATAACTAATCATTTATTGTATGTGTATGCAATATATATATCTATAAGATTATTTTTAATTTTTATGTTATTTATTGCTACAAAAAACACTATTACATTCAAAAAGTTGCCACCGTGAAAAGGCCACGTGAAATAAACCGAACATTCGTAACATGATTGATGAGCTTGTTCTTCATCTCAATCTTAACATGCTTCAGACACACTGGTGGAGCCAGTTTTTTCAGTGGGGGCATAGAAATTTACTGTCAGGGTCTCGGTCACCCTGTTCATCCTATTCCCCTTCGTTGCTCTTCTTCCGAGGTCTCGTGAAAAAATACACGACTATCTTCTCGCTGTCATTGCCGTACATCTCCTTGTTATGCAACATTCTCATCCATTCTTCTTCTTCTCCATAAACGTCACACTCAATCACCTCACCATTCAATTCAACTGAACCCTCCATTCTCTCGTACATAAAATCTATTATAATCTCCTCGTCACTAGGGTTAAAGCGATACCCCAATGGAAATGGAAACGCCATGATTGTAAATCTATGTAAACGAACGTGTTATATATGTTTAAATACCAAAATACCCTTATGTACGTAGTAAAGGACCAAGGCCAGCCCTTTGAGCACAGTGGCCTTAGGCGAAAGTATAAAAATACGCCTTTTATTATAAAGGACAAAACAAAGACACCTAAATAGAGGGGGCTCCGGGCCATACTTCAATAATCAACTTAAGTATATATAAGTATTAAGATAATAATTCATCTAAGACTAACTATATAAAATATAAGAAATTACATCACAATGTACACTATACAATTTATAATACATTAAACAGTTTTTCTCACACCAGTCTCTCTTTTTCAATCTTTCTCTTTCTCTTCCTCTTCGTCCATGTTCTGTTCATATTGTTCCACTGTATTCACCTTTGTCAATAAACCAAATGACAGAAAAACAATTTTGGCGTAGATACATATATCAGGTTGGAAAGCTAACAAATATAAACGACCGTGACCATGCCTACAACAGTCATCAATACAATAAAAAACATTTACAATGTAAACATATAAAGACATGTGAGCATTCATCATGTGACCATATAAGAAAACATTAAAAACTTAGGTTTGGTTGAAACTGCAATTGAAAACATATTATAACAACCAAAAAAAGAGTAGATTTGACAAACAAGTTTTGTAAGTTGAAACTGCTTTTATAACCATCAGATGTATTTCAGTTCGTCAAAAGATTGAACACTGATTTTGTACCTATAATAATTAAAATTTAATTATTATAAGTACAAAATCAAAATTTTTTAACAAAAATAAAATATGTTCACTGTTTTCACGGTCATGTGTTTTTAAGAGACAAAATCTCTTAATTTCGAGAAAAAAGAAACAAAATCTCATGTATCCCACTATAAACGTTTTGCATATATATAGATGTATAAAGAATAGATGTAAAAAGAAAAACAATTAATAGAAACAATTGAATTTTAATTCACTAACCTGGTATATTGCCTATTCTCGTTTTCTTTTGTTTATCTCTGTCCCCTGATGACAGAGGAGGAAATAATTAAAAAAATTAGTCTCCGTTCTTCACACAAATACAAAAATTAATAATGAAAAAAGGGTTTTATTCGAGAAGGATGAAGAATCGCATATCGTTGATAGAAACCTTAATGAAAATAGAAAAATTTGGAGTGAAACTAATCCTGAAATTTCACCTGTATTTATACTTGATTTGGAAGAGGGGGGAAACTTCATAAAGATAAAATACTAGGAAGGTTGGCGGGAAGAACAAAAATTGGTATAGAAACTAGAAATATAATTGGGAAAGACACCATTAAGATCGAGTATTGGAAGATGAAAGGGTGTTTTGGGGGAATAATTTCGGCTGGATGGAAGATGAAACGGTGTTTTGGGGGAATAATTTCGGCTGGAGGAGTAAAGTCGCGCTTGTTTTTGGAGGAATATAGTTTTTATTGTTCTGCAGAATATTTTTGGGAGATTTTTTCAGAATTTGGGGCCTTCTTCTAGTTGTGGCCTTAGGCCACCGCCTAACTCGCCAAGGGGCCGGGCCGGGCCTGTAAAGGACTAAAATAAAATCATAGTTAGTACATATTACAATAATACCACTAATGATACTGAAAAAATCTGGACCTTTAATTTACTCTACATCTACCGTTCAGATGTATTTACATTTTACAACTTAAGAATCTATTTATAACGGATTACATCCTTATATATAAGCTCACGGTCTAAAATGAACATAAGTTATAAAGGGAAAATTGTTTTTGATCATTAGATTGAAACTCATCTAATGGTTCTAAATTTTTACCATTTTATTACATAAATTTAATGAAAAATAATAAAAAGGGTAGTTTTGTAATTACACTTATTTCTATAACCACTAACAACCCAAAAATAACTATAAATAACCACAATAAATAACCATTAAAATTATGGTTTTCATGTTTATTTATATCCTAACACTATTGATCTGTTTGTTTCAGAGTTTTAAAGAAAATGTTTCATAGTTTGTAATAGTGAAAAATGTTAAAAACCAATAGTAAATATGATAATGAGCCGTTTGTTTTGGAGATTTACCGGCGACTGCAGAGAAGCATATTGGGAAAACATGCATGTAGGTAGTGATTCTCCATGCTACACTTTCATACGGATAAGCATGCTACACTTTCATACGGAGAAGAATATGAAAATGATAACACAAAGTTGAATCACCATGCTACACTTTCATACGGATAAGCATGACAAACATGGTAAGCACCTCGAAATAAAATGGACCTAATTAAGTACAAATAGTTGAGAGAATGACCCATTTGTGACAAAAAATATGGCACAACATGTTAAAATCTATGTATCTTTGATATATCAGTTAGAAAAATGAAAGATCTATGTTGGAAGTTTTACCAACATCTTTGTGAGAATGATACAATTGGTATTAAAAATTGTACCAACTTATTGTGTTTGAACAAACCCATACAATACAATCAAAATAACGTTACAAAAACAAATCAGCCATGGTAAGATGAAGAATCAAGGGAGACGGCGATGATCGTAAATAAACAGAGCTTTAAAAAAAAAAGACCTGGACGGCGAACCACGCCGGAGAAGATGGGCGGACGTGCACGGACTTGGACGAACCCCGAATCTGGTCGTCTGTACTGGTGACAGGTGAACTTGTTGAAACTCAGTTAGGGTTGGAATCAGGAATGGAGGAGGGTTTGAGATTGTTAGGATGGGGATCGAGGGAAAGAAAAGATTTATTGATTTTGGGAAAAAAACTACAGAAGCGCTCTGACCTTTGTGGATCAAACTCTCTCTACAGTTCCTCGCGTTCACTCATTACCAGAAAAAACAATGGCGTTCGCGGCTTGAGTTCGCATTTATATACTCGGCGTCTCAAGCCACGTGGCCTAACAAACTAACAGACTCTGACTTGACAGCTAACAACTCTAACAACCTCTAACTGACTCAGCTGCGCCTGCTTGGCTACGAAGGAACCGAAGGTTGAAGACGATGACGTGGCGATCTTATTTTCGCGTGCTCCATTTTAATGAAACGCGGCGTTTTGACTAAGCGGTAATGATGACGTGGCGCGCTGACGTGCTTCCGTTCTTAACAATACTCCCCTATTGAAGGACACTTGTCCTCAAGCGTCGTGGTCAAAAGCTCGCCCCGGGAACTGCGTGCGAAGCCATCCTATGTCTTCCCATGTGGCGTCCTCCGGCAGTGTATCCGACCATTGGATGAGCTTCTGCACCACTTCCATGTTACCTCTGTTGGTCAGGCGAGTGTTGAGGACTCGAACTGGCTCGACTTTTGGTTGCCCTGTTTCTGATGTTTCCGGCAGCGTGGTAGAGACGGCGCACTGTGGGCCAATTTTCTTCTTCAACAGAGAGACGTGGAATGTTGGGTGGATGCGGGATGACACCGGAAGGTTGAGAGTGTAAGCAACTATGCCGACGCGAGCCAAGATTTCAAACGACCCGAAATACCGAGCGGCCAACTTGAGAGATCGCCGAAGCGCGACGGTGTTCTATCTGTAAGGCTGTAATCAGAGGTACACCCAGTCCCCTACTTCAAAAACACGCTCTGTGCGTTTCTTATCTGCATCTGTGCGTGCGCGCTCTTTGGCGATTTTTAGATTGTCCCGAACCAAAGCCCATACGTTAGCACGGTCCCGCGCGTAGCTCTCCACTGCGGCGGCATTGGTTGTGAAAACAGAGAGTGTCTGCGACGGCAGTGGGTACCCATAGAGAACCTCGAATGGGGTAGACTGAATCGCGGTATGGTAAGATGTGTTGTACCAGTATTCTGCTAGAGCTAGCCATTTCGACCATTGTTGTGCGAGATGAAATGTCGTGAGCCTCAAAAAATTCTCTAGACAACGGTTAACCTGTTCCGTTTCCCCGTCGGTTTGGGGGTGGTACGCGGTAGACAGCAGCAGCTTCGACCCCAGAAGCCTGAAGAGTTCCCTCCAGAACTGGCTCAGAAAGATGCGGTCCATGTCAGATACCATCGTTCGCGGCACCCCATGGATTCTGTATATCTGATCGAGGAATGTTTGTGCTACTATGGTCGCCGTGAATGGGTGTTTTAAGCCCACAAAATGGCTATATTTGGAGAAGAGATCGACCACGACGAGTATAACATCAATTCCCCCTGACCTTGGCAACCCTTCCACAAAGTCCAAGTTAATGTCGAGCCAAGGACGCTCTGCAATGGGCAGTGGTTGTAGCAGAACCGGGTACGCTACGAACTCTGTTTTGCAACGCTGACACGTATCACAACATTACACGAAGGCCTTTGTGTCGCGTAATAGTTGTGACCACCAGAAATACATACTGATCCTCTTGAATGTTGCTCGGACGCCTGAGTGATCTCCCAATGCTGAGTCATGCAGCGCCGTCATGATTCGATTCCTCACGTTGCCACTGCTACCTACATAGAGCTTTTGATTGATGGTGATGAGGCCCTATTTCAGGTTGTACCCGTGTAAGCTATCCGACGCGGTTGTCAATTGGGTTAAAAGACCCTCTGATTCTGGATCACCTGTGTAGCTAGCTTCAATCTCCGTGACCCATGATGGTACTACTACGTTCAGTACTGCCATGGTGTGCCAGGGCCGTCGTGACAATGCGTCTGCCACTCTGTTGGTTGATCTTATACGCGAGTCCTAGCATCTTCGCTAGCCACTTTTGCTGGAACGTTGTAACTAGCTTCTGATCCATGAGGTACTTAAGACTCTGCTGATCAGTGTGTATAATGAATTCTCCTTGTTGCAAATATTGCCGCCACCGTTGTACCGCCATAATCATCGCCAAAATTTCCTTCTCATAGGTTGAGAGTCGTGCGTTCCGTGGCCCAATGTTTAGCTGATGAAGGCCAATGAATGTCCTTCCTGCATTAAAACCGCTCCCAGGCCTACATCCGAGGCATCGGTCTCGATGATGAAGGCCTTATCAAACTCCGGCCGAGCAAGGACCGGCGCACTGGCTAATGCCTTTTTGAGGCTCTAAAAGCTACTCTCCGCTGTTGGGCCCCAATGAAACTGCGAGTTCTTGCGGAGTAGGTCGGTGAAAGGTCGTGCCAAGGGTCCATATCATTGTATAAATCGACGGTAGTACCCCGATAGCCCCAGAAAGGCGCGAACCTCCTTGAATGACCTTGGCATTGGCCACTCCGTTATGGCTTTCATCTTGCTAGGGTATGTAGCTACGCCTTCTCCTGAGATTATATGCCCCAAGTACTCCACATAATCAACTCCATACGAGCATTTTGAGAGTTTGGCGTAGAGGCTCTGTTCTCGCAACCTCTGGAACACTGCCTGTAAGTGGCGGTTGTGGCTCTCCCAATCCTTGTTGTATATGAGGATATCGTCAAAAAAATGAGAACAAACTTGCGGAGGTAATCCTTGAACACATAGTTCATCAATCCGAAAACCCGTCGGCGCGTTTGTGAGTCCGAACGATATCACTCGGAATTCGTAGTGCCCTTCATGTGTACGGAATACCGTCTTGTACTTATCTTCCTCGTGCATTCGAATATGATGATACCCTGCCCGCAAATCGATCGTTGAGAAAATTCGACTTCCGGCGAGCTCATCGAGAAGTTCTTCCACCGTGGGAATGGGGAAACGGTCTTTGATGGTTATGTCATTGAGAGCCCTGTAGTCTACATAGAACCGCCATGTTCCATCCTTCTTTCGGACCAGGACTACGGGGAAAGAGAAGGGGCTCGAGCTGCGGCGAATGATCCTTGAACAGACCATTTGTTCTACCAGCTTTTCTATGATGTCTTTCTGTTCACGGTTGTACCTATAGGGATGGACGGAGGGTGGCTTGGCTCCCTCGAGTAGTTGGATTTTGTGGTCGTGCTCACGGTGGGGTGGTAGCCCTGTTTGTCACGCCCCAATTTCAGCGAACCGAACTCGGGACGCGAACTTTTAAAACATGAATACTTAAAACTTGTTTTCAGTAAAAGCTTTTCTAATAAACGCTACAATCCCGTATCATGCTTTTCTAATATTTAAATAATTCTACTCAACCCACGACACCCCGGTGTCACATGCAATTCTACTATTAACTTTCCCTAATCAGGGCCGAGATCCGGCTACTTTTCCCCACCTCGTATATAATCCCAAAAGCGCTCCAACAACACCCGAAGTACACTCAGTCACTCGCCGAGCTTCCCTTTGCCTCGTTCCGTAGCACGATCTAAAAGAACACAATTTCAAAGTACTTTTAAACTAGTACGAATAAACCGAAAATTAACATACTTAACGCCCAAACGTAACCCCAACAATGTCGATCACTCCCAAACTCTCCAACTACTCGATAATGTCGATAAAGGACCCGTAAAGGCCAAATTCGCCCGACATGGCGAATCTGCCCGGGTTTTGGTTAATTGCCTTCCGGGGCTCCAAAAGCCCCCGTTTTCGTTTCTACGGTCTTAGAATATTTCAAGGAACCCAACGCACTTGACGGAATTGAATTCCGACTTCTAAGTCAATTAATTGACGTTTAAAGTTTCCAAAACCCATTAATTACAACTTCTCCAATTTAATTCCAAATTTCGATTCGAGTTAGGATAAATGATCCGGGGAACGTTTTAAACCACCCAAACATTAAAACCCGAGCAACCGAGCACGTGGGCCCCACCCAAGAGGCTTGGCCGAGAACCTAGGGTTGAGGGGAGGGGCTCGGCCACCATGTGGTGGCTGCTGCCAGCTCCGGCCAGCCACCACATGGCCGGCCGGCCACCACCCACGGTGGCTGGAGCTCCTCCCGAGCCTCCGGTCACCGGAAAACGTGCCAACACACCCCCAAACACCTCTAAAACGTCTCCAACACCTCCAAAACGTCCATACAACCCTAACCCATAGTTTAATACCAAACCCTAGCTTTCAAGGAAATAATCGAAATGACGATCGGTTTAGTACTTACTCGAGAGGAAGACGAGGGGAAGAGATTTGCTCTTTGCTTTGAATCGATCCAAAGGTTGAATAATTCCCAAACCCTAGCTTTCTATTCTTCTCTCTTCTTCTCCTTCTTCTTCTCTCTCTAACTCTCTTCTTCTCTCTTACAACTAACAACTAACTCATTTAAAACTTTTTTTTCTTTTAAAACCCAAGTTTCGGCCAGCCCTTCTCCTCCATTCATTTTCCCCCCAAAACTAACACCACCACATTTAGGACATGTGTCAAGGTGGGTCCCACACCTTTTGGAAAATATCTAGTTGATATTTTCCAATCAGTTTTGCGAAAAACAGACGTTTCGGGCCCCGAACGGGCACTTTTCCCAAGAAATTACGAAACTTGACAGGCTACAAGGAAACGGCTCAACTAAGACCGCTGCGACGACGGTTAAGCTTTTTGGGTCCCAAACGGTCCTCGAATGGACCAAAACGTCGCTCGGTTGACTTTTCCAGCGAAAAGTCAACATTTCCCAAATTGATCAGAAAGTCGCCCTGAGTCCCCTGGAACTCATTTTGGTCGATAACGGGGTTATCTTAAGTCCGGTATGACCCTCGGGGTCAATTTAGGTTAAGTTTAGTGTATGTCTTAAAATTTTTAAATTTTCCTGTTTTTCGCAGGTTTGACTGACGTTGACCAGAAGTGGTTATTACAGTCTACCCCCCTTAAAGGAATTTCGTCCGCGAAATTTAAAACAGACGTACCTCGGGAATCAACAGGCCGGGATACTTCGCGCGAACCTCGTCCTCGCGTTCCCATGTCGACTCAGCCCCGTGATGCTTCCACTGCACTCGGACCAAGTGGATAATCTTGCTTCCCCGTAGAACCTGCTCCCGTGTGTCCATGATCCGAACCGGCTGCTCCTCATAGGAGACATCATCAGCCACCTCGATATCAGTCCACTCGATGACGTGGGAGGGGTCTGCGTTGTACTGCCGCAACTGGGATACGTGGAAGACGTTATGGACTCTCCCAAGCTGCGGTGGCAACGCCAGACGATAAGCCACTGCTCCCACCCTGCCCAAAATCTCGAACGGGCCGATGTACCTCGGAGCCAACTTGCCCCCGCTGCGCCTGAACCGCACCAACCCCTTCCTCGGGCTCACCTTCAAGAACACGTGATCCCCGACTGCAAACTCAAGAGGTCGACGCCGCCTGTCGGCATAACTCTTCTGCCGGCTCTGCGCGGTCCTCAACCGATCGCGAATCAATGCGACCTTCTCCTCCGTCTCTCTGACAAGATCTGGCCCCAGCAGACTCTTGTCCCCTACCTCTGCCCAGCATACTGGTGACCGACACGGCCTCCCATACAACGCTTCGAATGGTGCCATCCCGATACTGGCCTGGAAGCTGTTGTTGTAGGCGAACTCGGCCAAAGGCAGGTGGGTCTCCCAAGATCCCCTGAAATCCAGTACACATGCTCGCAGCATATCCTCCAAGATCTGAATGGTACGCTCAGACTGACCGTCTGTCTGAGGGTGATGTGTTGTGCTGAGCAGAACCTCGGTCCCCAATGCCTTCTGTAGACTCGGCCAAAACCTGGACGTGAAGCGGGGATCCCTGTCAGACACTATCGACACCGGGACCCCATAGAGACGCACTATCTCCGGAATATACAAGCTGCTCAACTTGTCGACCGGGTCTGTCATCCTCATAGCCAGGAAGTGGGCCGACTTGGTCAACCGGTCAACCACCACCCACACGGCGTCGTTTCCCTTTGGCGATCTCGGTAGCCCGCATACGAAGTCCATCGTAATGTGCTCCCACTTCCACTGAGCAATCGGTAGTGGCTGTAACAATCCCGCTGGACGTTGATGCTCGGCATTCACCTGCTGACAGACGAGGCATCTCGACACAAACTCTGCGACTGCTCTCCTCATCCCGCGCCACCAGTAGTGCCGTCTGAGGTCACGGTACATCTTGGTGCCCCCCGGATGCACTGTGAGACGCGAATGGTGTGCCTCTCGTAACACGGCGTCTCTACAGTTAACCGGCACGAACAGCCCCCCGCGGTACCGTAGTCCCCAATCAACACTGTCCTCCCAGCCCACTACCTCGTCACCCCTGACGACTCTCTCGCGGATCTCTGATGCCTCGACGTCCTCTGTCTGCGCCTCCAACACTTGGGCAAGCAGTGAGGGCTGAGCCACTAATGAGCACATGGCAACACCGCCAGTAACCTCCTCTAGCTCAAGCCCGAATGTGCTCAGCTCCCCCATCATGCCCCACTCTCGGACTGATAAGCTGGCGAGGCTCGGAACCGACTTCCTACTCAAGGCGTCGGCGACAACGTTCGCCTTGCTCGGATGGTAGTGTAGCTCGAAGTCGTACTCCTCGAGTAGTTCCATCCACCGTCGTTGACGCATGTTCAGGTCTCGCTGGGAAAATATGTACTTGAGGCTCTTGTGATCCGAGAACACTTGAAACCCCTCGCCATACAGATAATATCGCCAGCTCTTCAGCGCAAACACGACTGCTGCTAGCTCCAAGTCGTGGGTAGGATAGTTGCGCTCGTGCGTCTTCAACTGCCTGGAGCCATACGCCACAACTCTGCCCGACTGCATCAGCATGCAGCCCAGTCCCTCTCCGGACGCATCACAGTAAACATCATAACCAATCCCTCGCTCAGGCACCACTAACACTGAAGCTGTAGTCAGTTGAGTCTTCAACTCCGCGAATGCACGCTCACAGTCATCTGTCCACACGAACCCGACACCCTTGCGCGTCAACAGAGTCATCGGTGCGGCTAGTCGTGCAAAATCCTGGACAAATTGCGATAGTAGCCTGCCAATCCCAGAAAGCTGCGGATCTCGAAAACACTCGTGGGCCGTGCCCACTTCGAGACCGCGTCGATCTTCGACGGATCAACAAGGATACCGTCACGGGATACGATGTGGCCGAGGAATCTCACCTCAGAGAGCCAGAACTCGCACTTCTCCCGGTTGGCATATAGCTGGTGCTCGCGCAGTAGTGTCAGAACAGCCCTCAGATGTGCCTTATGTGCTGCCTCGTTCTGCGAATATATCAGGATGTCGTCCACGAACACCACCACAAACTGATCCAGGTACGGCCGGAAGATGTTGTTCATCAGGTCCATGAACGCTGCTGGCGCGTTCTTCACTCCGAATGGCATCACCAGGAACTCGTAATGCCCATAGCGTGTCTGGAATGCAGTCTTTGCGACGTCCCCCTCACGGACTCGCAACTGATAATAACCGGATCGCAGATCGATCTTCGAGAAGTGAGTCGCCCCTCTCAACTGGTCGAACAAGTCATCGATCCTCGGCATCGGGTACCGGTTCTTCACCGTAACCCGGTTCAGCTTCCGGTAATCTATACACATCCGTAGCTCCCCACTCTTCTTCTTCACGAAGAGTGCTGGTGCTCCCCACGGCGATGCACTCGGACGGATGAACCCCTTCTGCTGGAGCTCCTCTAGTTGACGCTTCAGCTCAGTCAACTCTGCCGGCGCAAACCTGTAAGGCGCCATCGATATCGCTGCCGTTCCCGGCACTAGGTCAATCCCGAACTCCACCTCACGAACTGGTGGCAACCCGCTCAACTCCTCAGGAAAGACCTCGGGAAACTCGCATACCACTCTCGGTAACTCCCGGCTCTGCACAGCTGGCACTTCCTCCTCTGCAGACAACGCCGACAAGAGGACCCCACTCTTACTCCCCAGAACACACGTCACCTTCGTGCCACCCACTGTCACTGTCACTCGTCTCCTGTAGCAATCGATGTTGGCTCGGTACCTCGACAGCTAATCCATTCCCAAGATCACATCAAAGGTAGTCATCCCCAACACGAGAAGGTCACCAGGGCAAGGACAGTCTGAGACTCTAATCTCGCAGGCACGACATACTCTAGTCAACGATGCACCACCCCCAACTGGGTGTCCAGGCATAAGGGTGGGCTCAACGGCTCTAAGCTCAACCCCAACCTCTCAGCACAACCCGACGAAATAAAAGAGTGCGACGCCCTAGTATCAAACAAGAATAAAGCCCATAAATGATACAATAAACACGTACCCTGGATGGTCTCACGGTACGTGCTAGGTCCCGGGGCTCTGGAGTCGGTGACTGCATATACTCTCCCCTGCGAGGCCAGTTGCCTCTGACTCGGTGCGCTGGCTGCTGAATAACCGTGACTCTGCTGCTGTCTCGGAATCGGTGCGCTGGTAGACGGTCGTGACGACCTCGGCTGCTGACCCTGTCGAGGGCGCCCTCTGGGCGACTGTACCGTCCGCAACTGCTGCGGCCGCTGCACTGATGTCTCCCCCAACTGCTCGCGGCACCATGCCATAGTGTGACCAACCCGGCCGCATCGGTAACAGCTGATCTCGTTAGCCCTCGACCCCGAGCCCTGGCCTGTCCGACTAGTACCTGGTACTACCGCGGGTCCTCCCCTCGTCGAACAGTCTCTCTGTAAGTGGCCTGGCTGCCCGCAGTGATAACATGACGGCCTCCTCTCTGAGGCGACTGGCCCCACTGATGCCACTGACCCCTACTGTCTCGATCCCCCCTGATGAGGCGGTGGTCGGAAGAACCCCGCGGTCCTCTGCCTCCGCGAGTCTCGTGAGTCTGACGGCCCTGCAGAACTGATCGGCCGAGGTCGGACCTCACGACCCCTGACTGCATCCCTGGCGCCCTGCTCTACTGTAGCCGTAGTGTCCACGAGGTCGGTATACTTCCGTATCCTCAAGGCGAGAACCTGGTTCTGGATGCCCAACCTCAGTCCTCCCTGGAACCGCAGGCAACGGTTCGTCTCGCTCGTCACCATCTCTGGCGCGAATCTGGCCAAGGCTGTGAACCTGGCCTCGTACTCTCCTACCGTCATCCCTCCTTGCTCTAGGTCTAAGAACTGCCGATGTCGCTCCAGCCGAGCCGACTCGGGAAAGTACTGTGCCATGAATACCTCCTGGAATACGCTGTAGTCGTATCCGACCGTGTCCTTCACCCGCCCCCACCAGTGGTAGGCGCTGTCTCTCAGCTGATGGGCCGCGAAGGATACTCTCCGACGGCCATCCTCGACACCCGATGTGTCTAAGTCTCGTGTGACCTGCTCTATCCATCGCTCGGCTAGGTCGGGATTCGGCTCCCCGACAAAAATAGGTATCCCGAGCTTCAGGAAATCTAGTAGCGCTCGGGAGGTATGATCCTCTGTCTGAGCGGCCCTCACCGGGACCGCGGCTGCCTCGTGTGCTGGCGAAGCCGACTCTCGGCTGGCGATGACCGCCACCAAACTCTGAACGGTCCTGGTTAGCTCATCCAGGGCAGTCATCACTAGAAGGTCCGCGACTGGCGGAACACTGGGGGTGCCTGCAGACGGCCCTGTATCACTTCTCTTGTCTTCTCCGACAGGAGTGCCCTGTGCCTCCGCGTAGTCGGCGGGCTCGGCGGTTAGCACCCTCCCTGGTGCCCCTGCTGACCGTCCCCGCCGGCCTCGCGTGGGTGCTTGACCCTGTGTTCCTGATGCTCGTCCCCGCCTACCGCGTGCCATAAACAGTATCCTCTGCACGGATACACGCAAACGTTCAGTTTACGAACTCAAATAAAGACGACAGTTCAAAGCACTAACATTAGCCCGATCTAAGCTTACACTAGCGTGCTTATCACTAAAGCGCCACACCACTCAAGCTAAACATACTTTATATATATAGTATCAGTATACGAGACCACACCGACATACAAACCAACCCACACAACGAAACAACAACCACCAAAAGTTTGAAAACGAACCACTGGACCGACCTCAATCATAAGCCAACCCAGCCGAATAACAACACAATCACACGACCCCCGCTCACCGGGTCAACCAAAATCAAAACACACGCCCATAGGGCCAATCAAGTTCAAGACATGCCAACAGGGCCAACAATTTTAAAACTTCGTTTCTTGACATCACGTAGTTACAACCCGGTCCAGGCGTCCCCGAACCACGTTGTACCGACTTGACATCAACACCGTCACGTCCGACTACAGGAGCGCTCCTGAGTCGACCCGTGACAGTTTAAAAACCGTTCACGCAACCACACACAACCAGTATGCCAGCAACAAAATACTGTAACATACGCACAACACAAACAAGACTCAAGACATGACGGGTCTACACTGACTCGACTCTCCCCCCTAAGTGACGGACAGTCCGAGTTTTGAAACCTCGAGCTCTGATACCAAGCTGTCACGCCCCAATTTCAGCGAACCGAACTCGGGACGCGAACTTTTAAAACATGAATACTTAAAACCTGTTTTCAGTAAAAGCTTTTCTAATAAACGCTACAATCCCGTATCACGCTTTTCTAATATTTAAATAATTCTACTCAACCCACGACACCCCGGTGTCACATGCAATTCTACTATTAACTTTCCCTAATCAAGGCCGAGATCCGACTACTTTTCCCTACCTCGTATATAATCCAAAAAGCGCTCCAACAACACCCGAAGTACACTCAGTCATTCACCGAGCTTCCCTTTGCCTCGGTCCGTACCACGATCTAAAAGAACACAATTTCAAAGTACTTTTAAACTAGTACGAATAAACCGAAAATTAACATACTTAACGCCCAAACGTAACCCCAACAATGTCGATCACTCCCAAACTCTCCAACTACTCGATAATGTCGATAAAGGACCCGTAAAGGCCAGATTCGCCCGACATGGCGAATCTGCCCGGGTTTTGGTTAATTGCCTTCCGGGGCTCCAAAAGCCCCCGTTTTCGTTTCTACGGTCTTAGAATATTTCAAGGAACCCAACGCACTTGACGGAATTGAATTCCGACTTCTAAGTCAATTAATTGACGTTTAAAGTTTCCAAAACCCGTTAATTACAACTTCTCCAATTTAATTCCAAATTTCGATTCGAGTTAGGATAAATGATCCGGGGAACGTTTTAAACCACCCAAACATTAAAACCCGAGCAACCGAGCACGTGGGCCCCACCCAAGAGGCTTGGCCGAGAACCTAGGGTTGAGGGGAGGGGCTCGGCCACCATGTGGTGGCTGCTGCCAGCTCCGGCCAGCCACCACATGGCCGGCCGGCCACCACCCACGGTGGCCGGAGCTCCTCCCGAGCCTCCGGTCACCGGAAAACGTGCCAACACACCCCCAAACACCTCTAAAACGTCTCCAACACCTCCAAAACGTCCATACAACCCTAACCCATAGTTTAATACCAAACCCTAGCTTTCAAGGAAATAATCGAAATGACGATCGGTTTAGTACTTACTCGAGAGGAAGACGAGGGGAAGAGATTTGCTCTTTGCTTTGAATCGATCCAAAGGTTGAATAATTCCCAAACCCTAGCTTTCTATTCTTCTCTCTTCTTCTCCTTCTTCTTCTCTCTCTAACTCTCTTCTTCTCTCTTACAACTAACAACTAACTCATTTAAAACTTTTTTTTTCTTTTAAAACCCAAGTTTCGGCCAGCCCTTCTCCTCCATTCATTTTCCCCCCAAAACTAACACCACCACATTTAGGACATGTGTCAAGGTGGGTCCCACACCTTTTGGAAAATATCTGGTTGATATTTTCCAATCAGTTTTGCGGACGTTTCGGGCCCCGAACGGGCACTTTTCCCAAGAAATTACGAAACTTGACAGGCTACAAGGAAACGGCTCAACTAAGACCTCTGCAACGACGGTTAAGCTTTTTGGGTCCCAAACGGTCCTCGAATGGACCAAAACGTCGCTCGGTTGACTTTTCCAACGAAAAGTCAACATTTCCCAAATTGATCAGAAAGTCGCCCTGAGTCCCCTGGAACTCATTTTGGTCGATAACGGGGTTATCTTAAGTCCGGTATGACCCTCGGGGTCAATTTAGGTTAAGTTTAGTGTCTGTATTAAAATTTTTAAATTTTCCTGTTTTTCGCAGGTTTGACTGACGTTGACCAGAAGTGGTTATTACACTGTTGGTGGCTTGAATACATCCTGGTTCTGATCGAGACAAGCCTGCAGCTCCGGGTTGAGCTCTTGTTTTGTGCTCTGTCCTGGTTGCACCGCGCACAGCTAGGCCATGAACAGAGTACCCCCCCCCCCCCCCCCTTGATCTCCTTCATGAATGTCTTCTTGTCGGAGGCATGTACCTTGGCCTTCTGTTCTGGTAGGGCCAGTTCTTGTTGTGCTACCCTGATCGTGATCTCGCGTAGGATAAAATCGAACGTGACTGGATTGACCTTCCTCTCCAATCAACTCCCAGTACCATTTGGCAATCTCCCAGAGGCATAACTAAGAAGGTCCAATGGAAGCTTTTTTCTTCCATGATCCAAGTGAGTGAGCTCTGTCCTATACACACAAATTTGTCGTCGTTCCGGAGTTTGACGTGTCTTACCGGGGCAGTGTGGACCGCAATTCCCAAATTCTTCGCGGTTTGTGTGTCTAGGAAACCCGTTGTTGCTCCCGTATCCACCAATGCTGATACTCCTTGGCCACGGACCCGCGCCAGCACTCGAAGGGTCAGAGTGTTGCCTCCGCTGGATCTCAGAGTTTCTTCTATGATCGCAGGTGTTTCAGTAAGGGCCACACACAGGGTCTCACCTCTTTCCTCCGCCCAGTCCATCTCCTCTCCTTTGTCCCATATGATCTCTTTTAACCCTTCCGATATCGGTTCGTTATCGCGCATAAGCATGAACATCTGCTGTCGATTGGGGAAAATGTGCGCTCGTGAGTAACGCACCGGGCGTGTGTAATAGAGGCCTTGCCTCCGACGCTCCTCACAGTAGTCTACGTTAATGTTCCTAACTGGTAATGGAGGTTGGTTCTGGGGCTGTGTTGCCGCCGTCACCACGGCCGGTGGTCCCCTAACGGAGGGTGCCACGGTTGCCGGTGGTGGCCTACCTCCCTCGCGGTTCCACTAGGGTGCCGGTGCCGTCATGGCATTGATTGGTGCTCTGATTCTGTTTATTAATGGCCCTGTTTTCGGCGGTCTGTTGTTGTTAAAGCCCCATCTGGTTCCGGACCTTTTCTCTTCCATTCTTGCTAGGAAAATAGCACGTCCCAGCATGTCCGGCTCAAGCATTGCCACACCTTCCCTGAGATGTGTGTGCAAGCCACTGATGAAGTTGGAGACGAAGAATTCTTCTGTCAACCACGGGTTTTTGGCGATCATCATGCCGCGCATAGCGTCAAATATTTCTTCATACTCTTGTACTAACCCGTCCTGTTTCAAATGCTTGAAGTTTGCCACCACATCCTCTATTCTGTTGTCTTCGAACTTCCAGATGAGATCATCTAGCAGCTTCTCCCATGTGATCTGCCTCCAGCCACGTTGGTATTCTTGGAACCACACCTCCACACGTCCGATGAAATGCATTCCGGCCAAGCGCACTCTCAACTCCTCTGGTACTGCACACAAGAAAAAATAATTGGTGCATTTGCGTATCCAACCCTGCACACCATTACCATCGAAGATAGGAAAATGGATCTGAGGCAACCTGAATGAGATCGTGTTTCGTTCTCTCCTCTTCTTCCCATGCTCTGTACTCGTGGTCCTCGTATCGTTGCCAATCGTCGCGTGGAACTCTTTTTGGATACTGTTGACGGTGCTCAACCCTCCTAGCTCTCTCTCTTGGCTCTCGCGGAGGTCGTCTCAACTCCTCCTCGGCTACGCGCGATTCGCCATGAGATTCTTGTCGCGTAGTCTCTGCTCTGGTCGGCTCACGTGCTTCTCTTGGTGGTTCGCGCGTCTCGCGCACTGGTGGTGTCCTGTTCAGCTCGATCTTGGTGCTCAATGCTCTCCACTCGCCGCTCTGGCGGCGGAGCGTCTCTACGCTCCACATGCTCCACCCTTCCTGTGAGATTTTGCAGCGTTGCGTTCATAGTTCGCAACATAGCCGAAATCTCTCCAAATTGCCCCTCTGTGCGATCTGTTATTCCCGCCGCCGCTTCCATGTGTGGTCGTAAGGTTTGCAGTTAGTCCGATATTATCTGGACTGGAGCGTTGAGTTGCTGCACGCTTGCTTCCACGGTGCGTCGTGCGATGTCGTTGAGTTTTGTAGCTCTGATCATCTTCTCCGGGGATCGAAGTGCTCTGATACCACTTTGTTAGTATGGGGATCTAGGGAAAGAAAAGCTTTATTGATTTTGGGAAAAAACTACATAAGCGCTCTGACCTTTGTGGATCAAGCTCTCTCTATAGTTCCTCGCGTTCACTCATTACCAGAAAAAACAATGGCGTTCGCGGCTTGAGTTCGCATTTATATACTCAGCGTCTCAAGCCACGTGGCCTAACAAACTAACAGACTCTGACTTGACAGCTAACAACTCTAACAACCTCTAACTGACTCAGCTGCGCTTGCTTGGCTATGAAGGAACCGAAGGTTGAAGACGATGACGTGACGATCTTATTCTCGCGCGCTCCATTTTAATGAAACGTGGCGTTTTGACTAAGGGATAACGATGATGTGGCGCGCTGACGTGCTTCCGTTCTTAAAAGAGATCACCGGATTTAGATTCGGGAGGCGGAGAGGTAGTTTCGGAGAGAGTGAAAGAACGGGGAGAGATATGAGGAGAGGAATTAGGAAACAATAAACGAGTGTACAAAAATACCCTTTTCATATACTAAATTACTAAAATAAATAAATAAATCATATTTACAATAACTACCATCGTAATCTCAACCATTTATATTAGGCTATCCAATGGTCTAAAATAGTTTTTATTTTATATTTCAATACTTAGTTTACATTTGATAATGTTTCATGTGTAAACCCCATTTAAAATGTGAACCTATGAACTCAACCACAACACGCCACGTGTCGCGCTTAAAAAATGCTTCTCTTTTTTTCCCACCCAATTTATTAAAAAAATTGAGCGAAAGATATAGATTTATTTTTTAAAGCAAGTGGTTACATGAGCGTGCCCCGGGGAACAGGCTCCCCGACCACCATAAGGTCAGTATAAATGAACAATGGTTCACTGAACCTTTTTGTAAAACAGAACCGTCACCGATGGTATGTAGACGTCCCTTGGAGGTTAAGATCCAGTGCGAAGCAGAACCAGTACAGGCGGTTAGGAGACACTCCTCGGGTAATGACAGAAAAAAATGGTGGGATAACAAAAGACCGGAGATACAGCAGGACGCTCGACGGTAAAAGTGATGGGGGAGGAAAAGCATCAGTGGGGACCCGTCCCTGGACCAGTCCCCAACGCGTCGTTACGAACTCATCCCTTCAGGCGGGGCCTTTTCCCCGCCAAATGTAGGTTGTCCCTTGTGGCACCAAGGGTCTGCCTCTTCCGAGCTCCACCAGTTACCTCTGCCTGAGTCACGAGTACTGTAACTTCATCAATAATGCTCCCGAGCTAAGGCCACCCTCTACCCCCCAACCCTCCTACCTAGGGCGGCAGCAGGGTACCAATCGAATCAACAAAGAGCTGACCCATTCCTTCCCCCGGGTCTTCCCGTGTACAAAAGAATCCGGAGGAGAGAGGGAAGACCACCCAAGGAGGCCTATCGCGGGAACTCAACCAAGATCCTGACGGCCAATTCCAGAACCCAGAATAGGTATCGGGTCCAGTGTCATGCCGACTCCCCCTCGTCGAGATGATCCGACGTTAGGTAACAGGTTCAGTGTCACTGCTGCAGTCCTCATTGCTCCATCGCGATCATCAACAGAAACCTCTCATTGTCGGGCTTGACTACGACGAAACATTGGGTAATGGTAACGAAGCCAAGGAGCCGATCTAGGTAAACGCCGAGCCGCATTCCCATCAGAAATTAGGTCAGGTTTCCTTGCAGTCTTGGGGGTCGAAGTCCCTACTCTCGTCTTTCTCCACACCCGACCACAGGAGACATGGGTAGCAGTCATCCTCAAACCCCTACAGACCCTACCCCGACCGCGATGCCATGGTCGGATGATCTTGGAGTAGCGATCCTTCAATCTAGCCATCAGACCCATACCCACATGGATAATTTGCAGAGGTCTTGTCGCCATGGGATTAGAGGGAAAGACCCCGCGGTAAACCGTAACCAGATCAAAGAGCGAAACTCGAGACAACCCCCAGGGAACGGACCCATGAGGCCTCATCATCCTTCCCTCAGCCCCCGGTTCCCTCATGTGAGTCAGAGAAGAATCCTTGGGAGGCCAAGGGGAAGGACACCGGTCGCCCGGCTTCCAATATGAGATCAGGGGTATATCAAGGGGATGGGACGAGACCACAACCTCCACTCCCGGAGATAGAACCATAGCAAGGTCATGGTTCCTGCAAAGCGGCTGCATGCTAGGGTTTGGAGGAAAGGATGGCGGAGAAGGAGGTTCTCGGAGTGGAAGTAAGGCATGCGGATCAGAGAAGATGTGGAGGGCAAAACATATGATTGTAGTCATGTGGATACCATATCCTCCAAGATAAACCGTATTGGGGAGAGTTTTGAACCGCCAGCCAAGCCAACACACAATGCTTGGTAGGGAAGTCTGAAACTCACAAAACCGAAGCCTAAGGCTCAACTACTATATACTCTTCCTCCAACAAAAAAAAAATGTTTATAAATTCTCCTGTAACCTGTTTATTTCGAAACCAAAGTCATATCTGCACAACAAACCTTTAGTGCAGCAACCAAACTAATTTATGTATTCTCTCTCTCTCCTCGTCGAGAGCATCTAAACCCTAGGAGACATGTGCTCCCGAATCGCATCCATTCTCGCGCGTCAGTCATGCCCTCAGCTTGAGGCGGCAGAAAACCCTGCAACCTCCCAGGCAGCGCTGCCGTCTGACACCACCGCACCACTCCTTGCTCCTATCATGTCCCCGCCTGCGCCCGACAAGTCACCGCCTGACCGTTCCGCTACGTTGATGGCAGGTGTGCCTCCCTCATGCCCTTTGAGAATCTTGCTGAGTTCTTTAAAGGTCACCGGAAGAGGAAACCTAAACTCACGGCTTCGGTATCCATACAAACCATGTTTCATTCCCTACAACCCTCACCACTACTGCAGTTACCGCCTCCGTCTTCACCACCACCGCAACTGCCATCACTCAGTCCTCTGTCGATGCAATCCCATCCATTACCCCATATTCCATCCTTGGTCTTGGTGGCGTATGAGACGGGAACGGTTTCCCCTGCTCAACCACGGTCAAAGGTGAGGCGGGGTCGGCCACCAAAATCACTAGGGGCCTCATTGGGTGGGTCTCTTTTTCCTTCCTCTACTGCGTTCTCGGGGGCTGCTGAGGATGGCCCTAGATCACCGCCCTCCCTCGATATGGGTAACTTGCGGTTGAAAGAAACTTCGGCGTTCGTGTTTCCGAATATGGATCGTATTCCCCTCATCCCATCCATACATATCCCGGACTTCCTACTTCGTCGAGAGGGATTGGTACCACTGCCTTCGGTGGAGTCCAAGATTGCACTGTCTGAGTCTCCTATTCGGGACCTTCAAGAGAGCCTCTCGGGGTGTTCCTTGGGTTATGAGGAGCCTCTAGAGGTGATTGTTACTGATGCCATTGTCAACCCAAGGGCTCTAGCTCAACAACAATTTGGTATACTCGACCGGCTTCTAACGCCGCGCCCACCCCGTAAGGAAACTCTACTGCAGATCATCACCACTGCATGTGGCAACTCGGCAGTGGTTTTAGTGATTAAAGACATCGAACCCGGTGTCTTTGGGTTCTACTTTGCGAATGAGGAAGCTCGGGTTTGGGTCCAGGCACATGAACCATGGTGTTTTAATGGTCATCCCCTATTCATGGGGGAAATTGATCCCTCTGCTAGGGCCTTCTCATCCATGGACAAACTCCAACTGTGGGTTCATGCTCATGTCCTCCCGCCATGTATTCAGGCGAAGAAGACGGGTAAGAAGATTGGGGCAATGCTGGGGTCTACGGTGGAGGTCTCATGCGATGATTATGGACAATGCTTGGGTGGGGCTGTCCAGATGCGTTTTTGGCAGTCCTTCGACCGCCCCCTCTGCCGGAACTTGCTGCTTCGTTTTTCGGAATTTCGGGACCCGATCACTTGTTCCCTCACCTACACGAAGTTGTCAACTTTTTGTGGGAAATGTGGGAGGATTGGGCACACACCACCAGCATGTGATAAAGATAAGCCAGAGATCCACTGGTTTGACAAGTCGCTCTTTGAGTACCCGAAGGAGAAGCAGACCAGGTCCTATGCGACTGATTGGGCAAAGCCGACCAGTGTGCTGCCGGGATTCGCACAATTGACTCAGAACACTGCACATAATCCCACTTCGTATCAGGGAAGGGGACCGATCGTAACCCACAAAATTGCACCTAACGTGCGTGTCTGTGGGGGCGATGTTCCGGGCTGATAAAAATTTGTAGAGGTCCAGCCCTCGATCAATGGAGTGGAGACGTCTTTCATCGCGCCTGGAACAAAGAGGGATTCCATTGGGGAACCCCGAGAAGATTAGGCGAGGGTTAGTAAGCAGCATCGCCAAGGAAAATGAGTACAACTTAAGGCTTCATGGACGATTGCTGGAAGGGATTCCTGAGACAAGCCGGTCCTTCATTCACTACTGCAGAGCACTGGTTCGGTTTTCAACCAGACTATATGGGTGCCCGGGGGGGGGGGAATGAGATGCGATTAGGCCACAATTTGAGCAGCTTTCTGCAGTACCCTTTATTTACAGTCTTTTATTTTCATCAAAACCGTCCTAGACGTTCTAATGTTACTGCGTTATTGTTAGACCTGGTGCAAGATCAAAGACATAATAGCTCGTTCTCATGGTAACAAAAAGCGTTTCTTTATTCTAAAAAAACCTAATAGCAAAACAAGAAGTCTCTATTGTGAAAATTATTTTCTTTTAGAAAACTACATATTTTAAAGCTATATTGAGAAAATTACTGATTTTCTCAGGAGCGAGACTACATCCAAGAGATAGATTAATGAAAAATATGCATTGTCCAAGTTTCGGAAAATATAGTATAGTATACATTGTACAAGTTTCGGACGATATAGTATAGTATACCAGGTTTGTAAATGTGAGAATAGGAGAAGACTACACACCTCTTATGACAGCTTAGAGCATGAACAACAGAAAGGCCTTGGTCAGGTCTTGGGAGTGAGGTCATTGTGTTGACTGGACAAAAGTGAGGCCCTAGGAGTGCAGAATAGTGGGTGTTTTGCAATGGAGAGGCCCTCTGAGGTCCTGGGAGTGAGGCCTTGTGCTGATTAGATGCTGACTGGATTATTAATTGATATATTGTTGTTTTATTTAATTCTTTATCAGAAACCGTTTATATTATTTAAAATATAAACAAATGTGGAAAAATAATAATTAATGAGAATGAAAAATAATAAATAAATTGAACACGAATAAAAATTAACTTTTAATCTTATTGATCCGCTTTTAATACAACCCACAAAAAAGTACATGCTCAAGAAGCATCTGGTGGTAGTTGTCGTCGAAGATCTTCAAGTTCATCTTCAACGGTATCCAAGACTCTTCGCGTTCGTCTCTTGAATGTATTGTGCTCTGCCAAATGTTCTTCGCTGAAACCGGAGGTATCAGTATTATACAAAGTCATGTAGAAGGCCATGCTTGCTTCCCACTTTTCGGTTATCTTGTGTAGCATGTGGGTCCTTTCTGCATAGCGTTCATCCCTTTTACGTTCAACCTCCATCCGTGTACGTTCAGCCTCCAGCCGTGAACGTTCCATGTCGGCGAAGGCAGACATTTGGGTCGTGAGGAGGGTCGCCTTATTTAAGGCCTTCGCTGCCTTCTTTCCTTGCGGTCGGGGCCGGGGAGGGGGACTTGGGGCGGCCTCAGGGGATGGGTGTGTGTCACTGAGAGGGACCTCAGTCCCCTCGTAGTTGTCGGGAGCTCCCCATTCTGGTTGTTGGGACTCACCATTGAGAGGTGTGTAGTCGTCCCCTGTGCTTGTGGGTGGGGTTGAGCTGTAAGCCCCAACCTCATCCAACCGCTGTTGTTGTTGGCGGACATTACGCATTGTGCCTTCCTCGGCAGTGAACTTTTCGACGCCCTCGAGCTTCATCACCCAATGATCCAGGTCGAACTTTAGTGGGTGGTCACCCAGTTTCCCTGCGTCCACCCACATTTCCTTCGCACGTCTCATGTGCTCCTCGTGGTTGGCGCCGCTCGCATACTCGTCCTTGGAGGACTTCAAATACCCGAGGAACTTCCTTGTCTGCCCAGAACCTCTGATCCAACGTTTCTTGAGAGCTTTCCAGCCGCGATCTTGGAGACTTGCCTTCGAGTTGTACTTCCTCTCAATAGTGCACCAGAATGTGTTTCCGGCTTGAGAGTTGCCCTTGATGGGGTCCTTTGTAGTACTCAACCAGCAGTCTATGAGGTGGATGTCTTCCTCCTTGCTGAATGTCCGCCCATCCGGCTGTGGTGCTCGGGGTCGGGCTCGGGGTCGTCGTTGGGAAGGTCCGACAGAGGATGGTTGGGGGACGACTACGTCGGGTAGTGTGTACCCGGGTTAGTTGTAGAATTGTGGTGGCATCTGGAACCCTTTTCCTTGTGGGTTTCATTTCAAACGGTGGCGTCTGGAACCCTTGTGGGTTCATACAAAATTGTGGTGGCATCTGGAACCCAGGCGCCATTTGAAATTGTTGGGGACTAAATTGCCCTAAAACAATAAATTAATACAATAAATTTATTAAAAAGATATAATAAACTACATACAAATCAGGTAATTAAAAAAATATAATTAACTACATACAATAAATTAAGTAAAAAAATATAATTAACTACATACAATCAATTAATTAAAAAAAATTACGTTACATAAATAATAAGATTGCACTCACCTGAGCTCAACTCCGGTTGCGAGTATGGGGAGAAAGCGGAGTTGTCCCGATTGTCCGCTAGAATGTCTTGCAAATCTCGTGTCAGTTCGTCGGGGGTGAATCCGACTTCGTCACCAGCTGACTGTGCACGGGACCCAGCGTCGCCCGACATTTTTCACGAGAATAATTGAAATGAGAGACGAGAATTTGGGAAGGGGAGAGTGAAGTTGGAGAGTGAAAGTGGAGATTTGTGTGGAAAAAAGGAGAACGGGGGATGAGTATTTATAGACTTTTATTTTGCTGATTTTTAGTTAAAAAAACTAGCCGTTTGTGACCGTTGGCTAACGGTCGACTGACGTGGCCACGTGGCGGCACGGGAGAGGGCCAACGGGGCTAGGGAGCGAGGAGCGCGGACCGCGCGCTCGGCCAGCAACCGAGGGGCGAGGAGCGGACCCGAGAGCGCGTGTTTCAGGGCCGCGGACCGCGTTTTTTCGCTTACACAACGGGTCGGACCGGGCGCACGCGGAGCAGGGGCGATGGGCGTTCCGTTGTTCATGCTCTTAGTAGAAGAGTGGTCAATTGTGGAAAGATGGATACCTACTCATCCCGGCCATTCAAACATTTATAAAAATAGAGATGTGAATTATTTACTTCACATCGTCCGTACTTATAGAAAACGGTTTATGAATGAGAGCAAAGCATGTGTTATTATATAAAAGAAATCTCATAATACGTCATCAGACAGCTTGGGTAGGCAGCTAACAAAGCATAATCCTAGTTAATTGGAAATATGTCAACAAGCTTAAGCATAATATCTCAACGAGCTTAAGCATAATCCTAGTTAAATTGGAAACATCTCAACAAGCTTGCCGATCCACTTGTGTTTCTCCATATAAGCAGCCTAGATTCACATAAACAATAAAATAATGAGAACATGTAGCATTTCAATAAGCAATAAAATAACGAGAACACGATAGTAGAGACATCAAGAGAGCTAAATTTGAGATCAAGATTATGGCATCTTAATTTAAGAAACCATTTGCGTGAAAATAAGGCATACGATATGTGACCATATAAGAGAATAAAGCGAGAAAATAAAAGGTATATGATGTATGACATAAGAAAATAAAGATAGATGATAATTACTCATACAAGTAGGCACTTCCACATAATGATAGAAAAGTAACTTCAATACAAAATTCTTTGAAAAGAAAATGATATCAATAACATAAAGATAAGGCTAATTTGGATAAGAAGATTAAGCATACAAATATATGATGTATGACGTACCGCTTCTTCTCGTTGTTTTCCCAATGTGTTCACAATAGACAGATATATCCTGTCAAAATATGATGCTCAACAATGGCAAAATAAATAAATACAAGAGTCACTTGGTAAAAAAATGACTTACGGGTAATCGATTCGTTCATGCTCGGGTACTAATTCTAGTTTGCATTGCGCCATACCCATTAAATTCTCACTATATGAACGAAAGCAAAGCAAAACAAATTAGATGGAATAATGTAAAAAAAAAGTCTTGGCTACCAATCAAGTAACAATAGTGAAGTAATGTTGGACTACAAACCTGCGTTCAATCATATCTTTATACTCCACATACCTGTAACAGGTTCAAAGATGAGAATAATAGTAAATAGGGAAGGTTCAATCATATCTTTATACTCCACATACCTGTAACAGGTTCAAAGATAAGAATAATAGTAAATAGGAAAGACGTATGGATGATACATACAAGTAAAAATAAACCTTACCTCACATATTTCTGTAACACGACAAGCCGGCACTGTTACAAAAAGAGACAGTATAAAAAATAAGGTATCAGAACTAAGAACATAACACAAGGGAATGAATGAAATAGCGGTTTGAATTCCATATGGAGGAGCATATTAGATAAAGTAGATGCAGAGGAAAGATTAAGTGAATGAATTACACCCAGATAAACATCACGCAATTTATCAGCAAACCCAATTGAAATAAGGCAATAAATCAAACTCAAACTTATGTGAAACAAAACGAAGGATAAAGGTAGAGAAAAGCATACACAGCTAAGGCAGCAGCTGCTGCTACTTCAATGTCCATGCTGCAAAAAAAAATTACAAATAATATGAATATTATAGGAAATTAAACAGATTCACAGACAAATCAAATCCTTCTGCGGCTGATATATATAACCTAATTCCCGAATTCTCACCATCCTTTCCCTCGATTTTATAATATACGGTTAGTTTTTTTTTCAACCGTCGCCGAAACTATATTTCATCTTGTTAATTGTTTTCTACTTCAGTATCACCGATGTACGGTCATTACGACCATTTTATTTCCATATCAATAAAATGTTTGTTTCTAGTGTACAAAAAAAACTATGCTTCGGCAGTAAAAAAAAAGATCTAGGTACTATCTATCGATACTTCTGGTTTTGTATAACGTTGACTCAACACCAACCTCAATTTATTCCTTTGTCCAAAAATCTCAGAAACAGGTCAGGATCAAAGAAACATCATTGATTAAGTTAATCAATGAAATTTAACTCTAATCACATTATAACTTACAAAACAAGTGTTAGAACATCCCTCATTAAAAAAACCTCAACTTTCCCAATTCTACTGTAAGCCCTAATCACCTAACACATTTCATTACAGATGAACCTACAAATTTTCCCACCGTTTCCCACCAGCCAAACAGAAAAAAAATCCTAATCCGACCAAAACCCAATTCGAATCCAAAATCATCCCTCACAGTTCCTCCTAACAAGCGCAAAATACCCCAAAACAGCACAAATCGCAGCAACGATATTACCTTCCTTCAACAAAATCTTCAACACAAACCCAACGATCTCTCTCGTGATCTTACTCCCCGACCCTAGGAGGCATAATCAGGTATTCAAACACCGACCAAATCGCTATTATTCTTCTCCCGGAAAACCCTAAAAGATTTACAGAAATCCTAAAAACCCTAGGGAGTGAAGGAGAAGTCAAAGAGAAAATCAAATCATATTTCGGTCACAGAGGAGAGGAGAGTAGGGGTTACCCTTCAGACTTCACCCCCAAATCGCACTTTCGTTCCTTCGGTCGTCGATTTGGTGGCCAAATTACCCAAAGGTCTTATTCAAGAAAGTCTAAGTAAAATAGACTCACCATTCAATGCTTCCATCTACCTAGTCCCCTCATTAATGACATTTTCATATTACCAATTTTACCCTTATAGATGATACATGTCAGTATTCAACTCTACACTCATTGTTGTTCCATGTCAGCATTCACCTCAGCTTTCGTTTGCTTTTTTGGCGCCAAATCCACGTCAGTAGTCGTTAGCCCTATTCACGCCAAGTCCAGCTGAATTGGGGGAAATCGAGTTTCGTTTGTTTGCCCCATTCTCGTTCGCTTCTCCTTCATCCTCGTTTTTCTTCTTCAATTGCTGATGTCTCGTGCATTGTTTGTCCTCCTACCCGTTTTTCTTCTTCAATTTCTCGTGTGAGCTGCTCAATTGATTGTTCCACTGTCATTGAAGTCTGTCCGGAAAAACACTAGCTCGAGGTAAGTAATTGGAAATATCTAATTTGTAGATTTTGAGCAATATGTATGTTTAAACGTAGTTAATGTTATCATGGAATGGTTTTGAAACATATTTCGAGCTAGTATTGCTTCATTCAGACCTCCATTTCGTGACTCTGTGGTTCAAGTTCGTACCATGCCGGTGATAATAGTTCTCATATCGACACATTCTGGTATGAGCTATTAGTAGGCCGGTTTGACGATCTGGTTTTATGTAAACTAGAACGGGTGTCTATCTGGTCTTTAACGTAATAGAATGTAGTGTCAATCTGTTATTAACTCATCTATATTTATATAGACCTTTACCCCTTTTGGCTTTTGTTTGAAAATAGTTTTACAAGTTCTTTATTTACAAAGACCTTTTTGTTTGAAATTGTTTTAAAATCATTTTTAAATATTTGTAGATGTCTATTATGGTAAATTGTAGCTTTATATTTATATGTTCCTAATTGTTGTAGGAATAGTTCTAGAGCTAATATATGCTTCTTATGGTGGGGAATATTTGAACGAGAATGGGAAGTATAGTTGGATACCACGTAATTCAAAGTCTATGAATATCCTTCTTGATGATGAAGATACATCATTGAAGAAGAGGTTATGTGATAAATTGTATGAGAAGACCGGAGTGGACGAAAATGAAATGGAATTGAAAGTGAGCTACTTAGTACCGGACTTGTCTGACGATGTTGGAGGAATGGATCCAGTAATTTTAGAAGACGATGAAATTATTCTGGGTTTTGTTGTGGAATATGGACTTGGGATCTGAAACAACATATTGCGTGTGGACGTCATTAACAACGATACCCATGGTAGGGAAATGATTCCTCCTACTGCCCCAGTTGTACATGATGAGTACTTTGGCCAGGACATGTGTAATCCAATAAATACGGGGGATGTCGTTGATCTTATGAGGGCTAAAGGTGGGAAACACGTTTATCTCCCATGTCGAGCTGCTAGTACGAGTAGTACTGATGTAGCAATAGTAGCGGGGTCAAATCCTACTCCAGCATACTTAAGTTTTGATGATGATTATATTGATGATGATACGCAAGGCGTAGAAGAGAATCTAGAACAATTTAGTTCTGATGATGATATGGAAGATATGGAAGATGTGGAAGATGATGTGGAAGTGGAAGATGATGTGGAAGTGGAAGATATGGAAAACGAATAATCGTATCCAGAACAATCCAGTTTTGATCATGCAGACCACTTTTATCCGACGAAAGTGCTTGATGTCGAAGCAAACTCTATCGGTTTCCAAGATGGGTCAGATTTAGCAATTGGTGATACGTTTGAGACGAAAGAAGAGTTTCAGACGTTTTTGTCACATACTGCTGTAAAGGCCGAGTTTGATTATCGTGCTGTCAAATCTAACAAGTCGGTGTTTATGGAAAAATGTGTTGACGAGAATTGTGGATGGAGAGTGCGTGCAGCCAAAATTGGAAGTACAAGGCAGTTCTCCGTCAGAACATATTTCAATACTCACTTTTGCTCTGTGAATGCGACGAAGGTCCACCGCCGACAAGCAACTACTAAATTTGTTGCTGAATATGTGAGGCAAAGATGTGCGGGTCAAAAGCACACACCGTGTCCAAGACTAATTCAAATATTTATGCAAAATGATAGTGAGTCACGCACCCAGATACCATACTGGCAAGCTTGGAAGGCCAGATGACTTGCGAACTTTTTTTTAGAGGGGATCCCGAGAAAAGTTATGCACTCCATCCGGCTTATTTGAAATGGTTGTAGAGAAAAATTCAGGAACAATCACTCATCTAAAGGTGGATGGAGAAAGCAGATTCAAATATGTATTTATAGCATATGTAGCATGTATTCGAGGATGGTCGACTATAAGAAAAGTCGTTGCGGTTGATGTCACCTTCTTGAAGACTCGGTTCAAAGGAGTAATGCTTATTGCAACCGCACAAGATGGTCATCATCAGCAATATCCTATTTCTTGGGGAATTTTAGACACAGAGAATGATGCTTCATGGACATGGTTTTTTGAGAAGTTACAGGAATTTATACCTGATGAAGATGCTTTGGTAATTCTTTCTGATAGGAATCAGAGTATCATCAATGGGAGGTTGAAGATCTACCCCAAAACAGATCATGGACATTGTAGGTGGCATCTCGAACGAAATGTATGACTTCATTAAAAAAAAGAGTACGAATGGAGAAGGGCTTCTAAATGCTTTCAAAAAATACGCTGAAGCGTACCGGTCATCTGAGTTCAACGGATTGTACAAAATTATGAGTGAAGCCTACCCATCAGCCATCTAGTATCTTGAAGAAACAAATATAGCGATACATCAGTGGGCTAGAGCACACTTCAGAGGTGCTCGGTACAATATCATGACAACAAATGGAGTGGAGTCGATAAACGCAACATTGAAAGAGCCAACAGAGTGGCCTATCATTGCATTGTTTGATGCTATGTAGGAGAAAGTTTCAGAGTAGTTCAATAGGCGTCGCCTATACATTGCATGTATACCTCCAGGTACAATGTTAACTCAACATGCAGAGAAAGTCCTTCGGCTAAGGACACGAGTTGCTGCCCAAATGAAAGCGATACAACTCAACGCATCAGAGTTTCAGGTTATTGGTAAGAAACATGTGTCCATAGTTAATTTATCTGATAAGCGGTGTGAATGTCGTGTTCGACTTGGATAACTTGCCTTGTGTACATGCAATTGCAGCTGCCAAGTTGAAGAATATTGATTGTTATCAGTTCTGCTCCAAATATTACTCGTTGAACATATGGAGAATGGCTTATTTTGAAACCCTTTATCCCGTACCAGCGGAACGAGATTGGGTTTCTCCTAGCTCCGAACCATTTATAAAGGTTCTCCCTCCAAAAATACCATTGAAGCGCGGTAAACCACCAGTCAATCGAATCCCATCCACCGGTGAGCCACGTCGGCCACCAAGAACAAGAAAATGTGGATTGTGTGGTTTTATTGTTCATACAAGGACAACATGTGCCATGGAAACTATTATGTAATAAGGCCATTTATTATGTAATTAGGATATAACCATTTTATGAACAATTTGTGCTTGTTAAGGAATTTGTAATTGGGATGTAACCATGTTATGAACAATTTGTGCTTGTTGAGGAATTTGTGATTGTGATTTGCATGTTATTGATTTTCTTTTTATTCTCTATCCAATTTTTGCTAAGATTTATTTGAATAGTGCTTCTCAGTTAATTCAAATTATTTTCTCCTGTTACACTCTCTGCTTGCTTTTCACCAAAGTTGGGGAACAATTTGTAGTAGTTATTTTCTGGGGAAATGCTAAATTTGATGTCTGTTCTTCCATATACTTAAGACATTAACCAGACTGTCAATTCAAATTAGATTATGTTTTCCAGACTGGAATATAGAACGCTAATAACATTTTCAGACTTGAGATTTAACCTGGACATTAACTCCTAGAATACACATACAAACTGTAAAATAATCTGAAGATCTATAAAAGTTCTTCTAGACCTAGTAAATATTTTCCAGAATAGCATATTTTAGACAAAATGAGAACAAAATTGTTGCTTCCCAGAAACACGAGTATAAGGTACAGAACACTAGAAATAGTGTTCATTTATATTTCACATACAATTTTTTTGTTTTTACCAATCCTATTAAAGTTTGGATATCCTTCCAAAATATTTAAAAGAACAAAACAAACGAATTAAAATGGCCTCTAAAATACATAATTAAAATATAAAATTCGGCTTCCATCACTTAAACTTCAACAAAAAATAAAAGCAAACAACCAATTAAGTTCAGGAACACTTTTTGATTGTTATTTTTGCTTGTTATGTTTTTTATATATTCTATGTCCATTTGTTGCTTAGATTTATCGAATAGTTGTTTTCTGGGGACAATTGAATTTGTTGTCTGTTCTTCCCGATCCTTCAGACATTAACCAGACTCCCAGTTCAAATAGGATTATGTTTCCCAGACTAGAATATAGAACTCTAATAACATTTTCAGACTTGAAATGTAACCTGGACATTAACTCCTAGAATACACATACAAACTGTAAAATAAAGTGAAGATAAATAAAAGTTCTTCTAGACCTAGTAAATATTTTTCAGAGTAGCAGATTTTAGATAAAATGAGAACATAATTGTTGCAGAATCCGTTAGTTTGTCTGAATCACGTGTTAACAATATTTCCTAAAAAACACAACACACGTGACATGCAAACAGATTTTATTTGAACATTAAGGCGCGAAGGTTCGTGACCTCCCCCCTCCTCCCTCCAGAATGCGAAGGAAATCGAAAGTGTGTTGTTGATGAAGAGGTCGACCGCGAATAAGAAGTGGTTATGCCACTGTGGAGTTGAAACTCCTGTACGAACCTCAACCACGAAGGTGAATCCAGGAAGAAGGTTCGTTGGGTGTGGGAATTTCATGGTAAGTGAAGAATTTAATTAGGGTTTTTGATTTGGGAATTCCTGATGAAATTAGGGTTTTTTTGATTTGGGAATTTCTGCTGAAATTATGGTTTTTTGATTTGGGAATTTCTGTTAAAATTAGGGTTTGTGTTTTTACTAGAATGAAGGACCCAAATGCCATTTTTTTCGTTGGATTGATGGACCCAAATGCGAATCTGGGATAAAGTCAGTTGAGAACTCAGAGCAATTCAACAAAATATTAGAAGATAGAGTTGCAAGGGTGGAAGATGGAGAATTTAACTTGCTTGAGAAAATGAATTTTTTTGAAGATACAATTGCAAGGATGGAAGCTGAGATTTCTATTGTGTTTGAACAACAAAAACATGATGAGGAAAGGATTCTGAAGCTAAAATTGGATGTGGATGCTCAAAGAGACAAAACCAAAACAGTGATTATGTTAGTTGTTGTAGGATTTGTTTTGAAATTTTGGATAAGTAGGTTAGTAGTATGAATGTTTGTAGTAAGAAAAGAAAGGAATGCAATGGAATGGAACTTGCTTGTATGTTGTTTGTAAGTGTTGAGGTTGGTGGAAGAAATGAACCAGACTGGCAGTTCAAATTGGAATACATTTTCTAGACTGGAATAGATTCTCAAACTGAAATCAACCAGACTGGCAGTTCAAATTGGAATACATTTTCCAGACTTGAATTAATAAAAATTGTAAATCATACATAACAATAACCTAGAATTGGTATTCATATATAGATTTGGACATACAAAAGTAGAGAGTTAACCCAATCCTAGTAACAACAAAAACAAAACAAAAACATTTAAAATGGTTGACTTAAAACCATTAAAGTTTGACTTCCACTTCACTTCACTTCCACTGAAACATAACAAAAGAAAACAAACATATGTTGCTTCCCGACAAAAGGCATAGAACTGATATATATATATATATATATAAACATAAACTAACTAACTTCTTATAGAAGAAGTTAGTTAGTCCCAGGATGGCCAGTTGGAGAGGACAATTTCCCCATGGTCAGTGTCGTCGTTCGGGTCTGCAAGGGGTGGGTCATCTGCTTCTTCTTCTTCTGGTGCGGCTGAGGCTGGGGCTGGGGCTAGCACGGATTCCGGGGCTGGGGTTGGGGCTGGCACGGGCACTTTTGGGGCCTCCTCATCCTCCTCCTCTATCTCCTCTTCTTCCTCCTCCTCGTCCTCCTCCTCCTCCTCCTCCTCCTCCTCCTCCTCCGACTCCTCCTCTTCCGACTCCTCGTCCTCCTATTCTTTCTCGGCGACCTCTGGGTCGTCGTCCGGATCTCCCATACCCTTCTCCCCGGAGAACTCCTTGTCCGGATCCGCATCGTCGTTAGAGCCTGAGCACTTCCTTTTAGACCCAACCTCATACCCATCATCGTCTCCTCTGTTGAAGACGGTGGTGGATTTCGACGGTGGAGAGAGTGGGGGGTAGAGGCTAGGTTTGGATTCGTCGAAAACCATAGAGAGTTGGGGGAGGGTGGTGGGGGTGGTGGCGGCTCCATGGATGGGTATGATATGGTGGTGGGTTGCAACAAAGCCGAAGGAAGAAGAAGAAGAAGAAAAACGAAACGAGACTTCAAAAAGCATAATGGATTTTCAGTGTGGTTTGCATGTGTTCCAGATTGGTTTCTTATATAGACTTGGAAAAGCATTTACATGATTACGAAAATTAAATTTGAAATGACAAGTAGGGTTTAAGAAGTTATTACAAGTGATAATTACATGTAAGACGAAAAGACTCGTCGGTTCGTGTATAGGCATGTCCCTATAACTATAATTAAGTTGACAAGACACAACTGTTCACAGTACAATTAAAACTGATTGACACATGTATTCATTACTAGAATACATCCCAGATTTGACATATATTTTCTAGATTTGAAAACTAGACTTGAAGGTCTGTATTCAGAATGAGATCCCAGAACTGATCAGAATGAGTCTCCAACCATAAATCTGTCCTCATACATTCAGGTTACAATTAAACCTAACATTAAAGATATTATAATCCATTTAACATATAACAATTAACAGTATAATCCATTCAACATAAGACTAACATTATAATACATCAAAGTTTAGAAATAACACCAATCTTGGTCACCAAAATAATATAATTCACATCAAAGTGTAGAATTAAAATTATAATCCACATCAAAAATTAAAAATCGCATTGTCACCAAAATAAGTTTATATGGAATCTAACCATTCAAACCATTAAAGTTTTATCCTTAATGACCTAAAAGCTCAGTCATTTTTGTAATCCAATAACTTCTCGAAGTTTGTTGCTACATCCACACACATCTTCAAGCGGTACACAGAGACATGTTGTGGTTTCATATAAATTGGAATCGAAAATGATTGTAGCTCTAGCTCGCAGTACTTCATCGCATAAAATCCTGAGTCTCCTATGCACAATGAAAGCGAATTAGTGACAACTAAGTATGAGTTATAGAACAAAAACATAGTTATTAAATGCAAAAAATTTAGAAGATTCCATACGTCTGCTCCTGTTGAGGAAAATATGCCCGCCTTTCACACGTCCACATTGTGCTCGAATTGAGTAATTGCCCGTGAAAATTCTTGGAAGCAATGAGAATTTGTGGGAACATCACCAAAAAAAGGTTCTATCAATCCATAATAAATATTCGGGACAACTCTTCTATCGCAATCATACACTGTGAGCTTGCAGCGAGATACGTCCGCCTCCACCATAACCCAATGCTGCTCTATTTCGTCCAACAGCAAAGGAAAAAAGATTTTTTCACACCCTACCCATGGCTTACCACCAAATATCGGAAGATCGCCCCTAACATATTCCATTAAGCGATCTGCTACTTGGGGGTTCTCACTTTTACTCCATGTCGCGTGCTCTTCCTTGACGGCATCTTCAAATTATGCGTCCAACACCACAACATTTTGTGCATAGTGCTTAGTGAAACGCCTCTGCCGCTTTCTAATTCCAAACAGGAAATCATTCATTTGCTGCATACATGAAAGTGAATTAAATGAAATTTAAATTAAATTGAAAAAAATGCAAATAATTAAGGTTCCACCTTACCCTTGCATTCAACTTCTCGTGTGATCGACTGAGACTTTGGTAGTAAGACGGGGTGACATCTCCGTAAGCTGTTTTTGGGATTTCCTCTAAGGGTATGTTCTTCTTCCTCTTTAGTTTTCCACTCACATCCCTATAAACCTGGGTTGTGGATTGATCAGGCAGAAGAAGAGGGTTTAACTTCTCCAAGTTCCCAATAAGTCTCCTCTTCCTATCCTTTGTTGATTCACTGTCCCCCTCGTGTATAACAGGAGCCGACACCTTCGTCGAGCTTGATTCTTCTCTCTTCCGCTTGCTTGTGGCAGGATTCTTAGTGGCAGCGTTATTTCTGGGCCTTGTGGCAGCCTTCTTTGTGGCAGACTTCACCATATTTGCTAAACGCTTACTTCTAGTCCTTCTAGATGAAATTTCCTTGGCCTTTTCAACAGCCGGCTCATGGACCTCTTGGTTCACATCCGACATTTCCTTCTCAACGAATTGTTCCTTTTCATGGACATCTTCATTGCCATCCTCACCAGCGTGCACCTCTAGTACTTGTTTGTTCACTTCATTGACATCTTCATTCACATTTCCTTGTTTGTTCACTTCAACTACAGCGGGCACTTCTTAGTTCAAAACTTCTTCTTCTTCTTCTTCTTCTTCTTCTTCTTCTTCTTCTTCTTCTTCTTCTTCTTCTTCTTCTTCTTCTTCTTCTTCTTCTTCTTCTTCTGCAACGGCTAATCCAATTTTTACAACATCAACGTCCTTTCATCCTCTCCACCAGTGGGCAATCTCCTTCTTCTTCTTCTTGGTTCACATTCACATTCACATCCATTTTGTCGGGCATTTTTTCTTGTTGGTTTAATTCAACTCTAGTGGGCATTCCTTGGTTCAACACCCTCGCATCAACATCCGTCACATCATCAAACCTGTTTATGTCATCTTGGTTCTTCTGGTTGTCCTGCCCAGAAAATGATGCTTCAGAACCTGGTCGAAAGTGGTTTGATGGATTGTCTGCATCATGCCGGGCTGACAGAGCTTCCATGATCGTCTCAAATTGTGTCTTCTGCACTTCCATCACACTTTTCAGAGCAGCCTGCACTGACAGGACCCGTGTCTTTACCAGCTCAGTTTGGTTCTTTAGCAGCTCAATTTGCTCCATGACAGCCTTGTAAAGTCCATCATCGGACTGTGGGTGTGACGTATGAACCTCCTCTGCTGCTGTTGGTGGCGTTGGCGGTGCCACATGGACCGTCTCATCTTGTGGAAATGAAACAACATAGTCTTGCTCCATCTTTTCAACCATGTTGTCCAACAACGGATTCAGATGTTCTTCTTCTTGGTTCATGAATTCTTCCATCTACTTCTTTTCTTCTTCAGTGGGGACCAGCAGACTTACTATTTCCTGGCCACAAAAAACGAATAAAATTAATACGTGAAAATTTATATGAAAACTCATATATTATATGAAAATTAAATAACTAACCTCCGGTGAGCTTTGTAAGAGTGCTTCCCTAACAGCACTGTAAGGCAGATTTCTACTCCACGGTGTCTCCCATTTTAAAATCCTAGGCAAGTTTACGCCGAAGTCTTCACAGTATTCCTTCAAAGAAAATCTGACCGGTCTTCCTTGGACCAGGAACCAGATTTTGGACAACCGCTCCAATTCAATTTCTCGAACTAACAACTCCCAAGGAATTTGACAAGAATTGTCACCACTCGGTTGGATGTCCAACAAATGACCAAATGGAGATTTTTTAAGGGTACGCAGGTGGATTTTATCATCAGTGAACCTCTCAAGTTCTCCTTTGATGAAATTAGAAGTTTCCCCTACATGACTTTTCACTGATATCTAGCAATCGAAAGGTTCATTCCCGGCCAAAACAGGTTTAAACTCCGCAGATCAATTTGTACTAATTGTGCATTTTATAAGCTTGCGCTTGAACTTTCTCCCTCTTCAAAACTTGGAATTTCTCCGTTGGAGGGGGATGACCTAGAACTTTCATTTTCTTCATCATATGAGTTTGGCCTAGTATGTAGGGATGATAAACTTGCATGGTAGGGTGCAAACAAGTAATTACAAAAACATAAAACAATTCATTTCAAATTGAACTGCAAAACTCTAATAACACACATACATCAGGGATTTAATTCCCAGAATGCGAACTAGAACCGGCATAAACTTTATGACCTAACACTTCATTCTAGGATATCATTCCCCGATTGCGAGCCAGAACAACCCGCGATTTTACGACCTAGAAATCCCCTAAATCGTATCTAAGCATAACGAATAAAACCCCCTAAATGTATACATTCAGATAGAAATTGAACGTATCTACACAACAATTAAACACACTTTCACCCAAATTTCAGTCTATCTAAGCATAAGAAGGGAATGGAAACCAGATGGGTTAGGGCTTACTTACCATCTCAGCTTCGATAGTATTGATACGTGTAGCCCGTGGAGAATGGAAACTGGAACTCGATCCTTCGAGCTTGCTGGAGAAGAACGGAGACGATTCCTTGCTGGAGATCAGTTGGGTCGAGGGTTTCTGGGTTTTTGGGGTTTAGTTTAGTTTGAGTCGAAGAAGAAGAAAAGAGAAGTGAAGGAGGGAGGGAAAAACAGCTAATATAAGTTGTTTTAATTTGAAGCTGACTAGGATAATTTGAAGATGACAAGGTAGTTTTGTTGAAGTGCAGAAAGGGTACAAGAGTAATCTTATGCATTTTACTGATAAAAAGAAAATAAAAAAGAAAAGAAATAAGTTCAGCTAAATTACGAGGTCTACCATCGTAAGACTTTCCTAGAATAAGGCCATTTGTGTAAATAGGCCTCCTTCTAATTCCCGAATTCTCACCCTCATATGGCTATCCCTCGAATTTATAATATACGATTAATTTTTTTTTATTAATCGAACTTTCTGGATACGGGTGCAATTCGGGTAGTGATAGAACCGACCGTCGTAGCTCTTTAAGATTCAATCCTTAAGAAACAGAAGTATGCCGCAATCAACACCAAAAAACCACCATGATCGCAAGGCAAAGGTTGCTCCTTTTCCTCCTTCCTCCCGAGCTTCAATCTCTGGTAAACATTTCTTTTCTTCTCTAGGGTGCCATGGCAGCGAAAAAGATGGGGTGGGTATCGCTAGCAACGACCTTTCTTCTGCTTCGGCGGTAAAAAAATCTAGGCTTGTTGTGGTGACGAATTGGGAGAGTGAAGCCTCCCTCTTCGTGTTGTTCAAGTTAGGGATTTTGTTGTAGTGGATTGATTTGAGGATTAAGGGTTTGGCTTGGTTGTGGGTTCTTCTCCAATTCCTGGAGAAAGATAGAGTTGTGGTTGGAAGTAAAAAAATTGTTTTGAAAAGCTTAATCGACAAAAAGTAAAAATAAGAAACTTAGAATCATCACAACAACAACAAAAATGGGTGTATGTATGTGTGTCTGATTAGAATAGGGAAGGAGATATGGAATGAGGAATACGTGGGAAAGAGTGTTGATTTTAGTAAGGAGAGAGGTGAAGTCGGCTACAAACCACTCTTAACCTAAGAACCGTGTGAACCAATCCTAGCCACACACACCTAAGATCCAACATTCATCGTGATGCCACATCATCACCTCAATTCCACCCAAATTCACGCCACTTTCATCATTTCTCACACAAGTAAGAGCATAATTGTAATAGCATGGTGTCATGTGGACAAGTGTACATTTTTTTCTTCACCAATTCACTAATTTAATATTTCCCGATTCGTTTGAACTCCGATTAGCTTCAAACTTGCGCCAATATTTTATTTTTTCAAGGGCTTTAAGTCAAGATCAATTGTATCTCATCCGTCCATTCTTAAAATAGATGGCTTTGATTCTCACGGTTCTTAGGTTAAGACATGGTTTGTATCTCATCTCTCCATTCTTAAAATAGATGGCTTAGATTGGTTATCACGGTTCTTAGGTTAAGACATGGTTTGTATTAGATTTCTCCTTAGGAGAGAGAACCAAACAAAAACAAAAGGATAGAAAGGTCTTTTCATCAAAAAAAGTTAACAGATGACAAATTTTGTCAACATTGGAAAGTTTAGGGAGACTATATGAAAAGAAAAAAAAGAATACAGAGAGTATTTGAAAAAAAAAGGATAGAACGCGAAGAGTTTATAAAGTTTTCCTTGTTAATTAAGCCTTGGTTTTGGAGTTAAACTACGAGAGAGATTGAATACAGATAGATCTGAATACATTCAGTTTCAAGGGAGAACGATTAACCTTTGTGAAGTTGTGTTTAATTGGGTTTAAACACAATTTGGGTCTCTCTTTTTTCTATGGATGTAGAATTGGCCAATGGGGTCTTTCTTTTTCGATTTAGCTTTGATGATTCGTGCATTCACTTTGATTGGATCATTTTTTTTAGCGAAAGATGCAACTTTTATAACTTGAACTCAATTACAATGCTGTGCATCGAGGAACATGCTCCCCGCCCACGAAAAAGACAGTTTTAACGAACTATGGTTCACTGATCCTTGTAGTACCAGAACCGTCACATACGGTATTTTGACACCCCATGGGAAAGGAAAGAAGACGGGGAGAGGGAAGGGCTACCGGAAATCTAAGACCTCAACAGTAATGGTGATAGTGGGAGGCAAAGCATCGTATAAGGACCCCTCCCAAGGCCAGTCCCTGATGCTCAGCCTAGTTTTTGACCCTGCAAAAACGAAATTAGTAACATAAAAAAGACCCACTCGATTAGCATGATCCAGAATCGAGAGTGGGGTTGAGCAAGTTGAGTCGATGGAGGCCAGGGACATGGATGCGCCGGCTTCAGAGACGGCGAGGGTTGCTCAGGCGAGATGATCCGATATAGTATGATCAAATGCCAAATAAATCTGTAAGAGGTATAGAAAACTGGGGTGCATCAAACTTGTACATTGTTCATTATGAAAAAAAAATGAAATTTTAAAAATGAAAGTGATTTTTGATAATAAAAATTATTTTTTAATCACAAAACTGATTTTTTTTAATAATAATACTGAATTTTGAAAATAAAAACTGAAATTCTAAAAATAAAACTGATTTTTATTAAATAAATAAAAACAAAAATAATTTCTAAATAAAATTTGAAAACCAAGGGTAGGGTTTTGAAAATTCAATGATAAGTGAGGGGTATTTTGCTTTTTTTACGTTTTTTTAGATGACAAGTTAACACGGTAAACTAAAGTGCTATTTTTTTTTATAGTTATGGTACATTTTTATCATACTTTTTAAATAAGCTATCTTATGTATGAATAGTGTCGAGCGAAGGGTTTAAACTATTCTTTATCTTATATACTATTCTCAAATAAATAGAGAGATTCGATAAATGTCCCTTATGTTCAAATGAAGAAATATCTCTTCACCAACTTAAATAAATTATAAGAAAAATATTGTTTAGTTATATTCGAATAGTTATCAATCTCACATAATTATACCTAAGGTAATATTTTAATTTCATTTTAGTCGATAACATTAATATCCAACACGGCTCTACTCCAACCTCAGTCTAGAGGCCGACACTCCAACGAATCTCCAAATTTGAGCTGGAGTTCAAATATCCATCTATGCCTCTGTGAATCGTCTCTAGTTGCTTTACTCCAACCTCAAAACAAAGCACGAACAGAACTTGGCCACGAAAACCTCATTAGAGGATTTGGGGTTTGTGGGTTCTGGTTTGATGTCAAGCTCTGGTCCAGCCGCCACTTGAAACAAAGCACGGCTAAATCCAACCCCTATCTTCTTCGTTGTGGTTGTTTGGGTTTCGATTTGTCATAGCGCGATGTCGGACATTATGTTGCACAATTAGGGTTTTGAGAAGAAAAAAAAGGAGAATCGAGGCTCACGGGGTCACGTCGTCGTGTTCATCAGTCTCGATTCTTGTGTAGAGCTCCTGCATCGGGCAAACTTCGATTTTACCATTGCTCACATATATATTCACGGAGGAACCCTCAAACTGAGATAGAGACGACCATGGGACTATCGAAGAAGACGCTGCACGACGCTAGAGAATATACATCACCACACCGGAGAAGACGCTGCACCATTCCAGAGATTGTTGTTCAGTCGTGTTCTTCAGATAAGAAAAAAAATAGAATACAAAAATTAATATTTTATATAAATAATAAAAATAAAAATAAAAATAATGTTTTAATATAATATATATGAAATAAAAAAATTAAAAAATGTTTTTAACACATTAATATAATTGAAAGTAAAAACATAAAATATATATGAAATTAAACAGTGATGAATTTTTTAAAGGTGGAATTCATAACGTATGAACACTTGTATGCATACTTTTGATCTTGGTAGAATCATGGTGTTTCAGGTCCGTATTTCAAGTGGACGGTGAGGCTTCTGTCCCTTTCTACAATGTATGAACGTTGGGAGGGTGCCTCAGTTCATGAGGGTGGTGTTCTGATGAGTAGTGGTTTACTTGTTACGACGAGTTGCTCTGGTGCGGCTCCTACTCCGATCAGCTCTGGTTCTAGCTTTGTTCGTGAGGGTGGCGCTCGGATTAGTAGTGAGGCTCCTCTTACAATCAACCATGGTTCGACAAACTATGGAAGACGTTTATTTTCGTGAGAATCCAGCTGCTAAGGAGACTGATCGCGAAGTGGCAGATTGTGTGCAGGGTGATCATGGCTTTGGTAAAGAATGGATCACGAACAACCCAGACAAAGATTTTTGTCTGTAACCTTCCATTCGAGTGTTCGGAAACCTGGGTTCGTAGTATCTTTGGTACGTTCGGGTTCACTGTATCAACTTGACTTTGAAGCGTCCGAACTGCATGGGCAATACTCTGGGTTTGTTGAATACTCTTCGCCGGAGTTGGCACATCAAGCCGTCCACAACTTGCATGGTTTAAGATGAACGGGTTTGAGTTATTGGTCGTTCTTGCTCGACTAGAAAAGGTTGTGACCAAGTCTGTGTTGTCAGATAAGGCGAGGTCATTTATCTTGAAAAAAGAAAGGGTAAAACAGTCATTTTATGTCATTCTTTTAGTTGATTAACCCGAAATCGGAAAAAAAATGTGGACCAAACAAAACGGTACTAAATCGATTATTTTCAAACATGTGGGACCATAAAATCTGTGGACCGAACAAAATGACACAAAGGTATTTGACCCAAAATTTTAAAATGCCAAGTTTCAATTCATTTACTAATTTTATTTTATTATTAATTTATTTTGTTAAACTAATTTCAATTTTTTAAATATTTACTGTTTTTAATCGAAATTTAATAATTCAACAAAACATCAATTCAACATATAGTCAACATTCACTCAGTACCGAACCCCAACAAACACGTCTCGTAAGGATTTATGTTCACTATACATGAACTCACCACTCTACATGCTCTAAAGTTCTCATATACAGTGAATCGTATCACTAAGAATAACGTGGTCTGATTTTGGACACATTGAAAAATAGCTGACTAGAAGAGGGAACGATCTTTAGATTCAAGAGCTATAGAAACCCTTCTTTCAGATAGCATCTCAAGCCAAGGTTTTCTCCCTCTTAACATCCTTTACATTCTTTCTCTATTAAATTACGCAGTATTATTCGTGTTTCCATATACCAAACACATTGTTCTGCTTTGAGTCTAAAGTTTTTATTTATTTTCTGTGATTTGAAAACATGTTCTGTAGCGCGTTGTTCACGCACACGGTTCACGGTTCACAGTTTAGTGAATCGCGGACCGCGAAGCACACGTTGTGGCGTGCGTCTCATGTAGTTCCAATTCATTAAACCGTGAATCGGATGGTGAACCACGACTCGCGAAATCATGACCGGGCAATGAACGTGCGTGGAGAAGAAAACGGTAAGTTTTTTGATTAAATAAAATCCGATGTAAACCTTTAAAAAATAATTCTTTACCATCTATAAATACCCCTCATCTCCCTTTCATCAATCCACAAACATTTTCTCCTCATTTCACAAATTCCACCTCCCACAAAGTTTATTTTCCGATAAAGAAAATGTCTTAATACGAGACTCAGACATCGTCTCAATCAGAGCAACACGAGTTTAACGTAGATTAACCCGTAGGCTTTCAATAAATGTTGCACATCAACCTTCCCAATAACCCGTTCATGCAGCCAGGTTTTTTTTCCCGAACCCTTACATGCAACCTTGGTTTCAACCCAGGTCCTTTCAACCCCCCTCCTCTTTCATGAACTCCAACCTCGGTCCCCGATTTTACACCTACCCCGGTGATTCCCCACATAACGCTGACAGCAACGGCACCCAGATGTCGTCTCAATAGTCCTTATCCTTCTCATTTGTGAAGGCTCTAAGTTCGATCACACCTACGCTCCAAGTTCCAAGCTCTAACCTCGACCTACACCTATGGTCCAAGCTTCAAGTTTCGACCTACACCTTCTTCTTCTCCACCAAGGAAGGGGCTGAAATTTCAACCCGAGATTCGTATTCCCAATAACCATCTTCGTCTCCATCAAGGTAGGGGCTGAAATTTCAACATGAGATTCGTATTCCTAGTATCATTGTTCTTCTCCATCAAGGTAGGGGCTGAAATTTCAACATGAGATTCTTATTCCTACTATCATTCTTCTTCTTCTCCACCAAGCCAGGGGATGAAATTTCAACCTAAGATTCGTATTCTCAGTATTGGGATGAAATTTCCACAACCTGGGATTCGCTATTTCCCAGTGTTGGGATGAAAATTCCCCAACCTGGGATTCGTTATTCCCAATACCAGTATAAAATTTTCCCAACCTGGAAATTTTCATGTAGGAATAATCTGTTTTACCCTTCATTAAAAGAGATAAATAAAGGGTAAAATCGAAAAATCACCTAAAAAGATAAGTGAATGGTAAAATCAGAAAATCACTATTAGAGAGGCCATTTACCTAAAACTCAATTAGGAGAGGCCATATATTAAATTAACTAGGACTAACAGTCCAAATAACTAATCGACCCATGGAAAGACTCGTATAAGGGACTCATGTTAGGGGTTCTATGCTTATTGTGCAAAATAGTGAGTCTGAGCCCCTTAATTTAACTGTGTTCCATAGTAGTGAGACTCAGGTTGGGACTCATGTTCTAAGTGGGTGTTGAATTGACATTTTTCTAAATCTATTAAAACAATAGATATTATAGAAAATTGAAATAAATTTGACAAGAATAATTAATAAAAAAATTATTAATAATAAAATTCATCTTTTATTCATCCCCTTCGTCAAGCTAGTCCATATGAATCCTTATCTTTTCACATTGATCTTATAATCGGGACATCATTATTGCGTATTGGTCCATCTACTCGTCGGTGAACTTTGATACGTCCTTTTGCTACATAGCCTCGTATTTCTCGAAGAGTTGGTCCATTTGTTGGACAACATCATCAATTTGTCTGCCCTTGTCAAGCCGCAGTTGGCCTTTTTCTAAAGTTATCCGCTCACGCTCGCCCCTTGCTTGTTCCATGTCGGCAATGGCACTTACTTCCTCTTCGAGACCATTCCCATTCCTCTTCGTAGACTTCTTTCCTAATGGTCGCTCTTCTATACGATGAGGGGGAGGGGGACTTCGCTGACGACCTCCCTCGGTCGGATCGGAGGATACCCAATGTTGTTGTACGCATCGCAGTCACCAGAAGGACGTACCATCTTGGGAGTTTTCCTACATTGGGTCTTTGGTTGTGCGGAGCTAGACATTTATGAGGTGCTTCTCACCTCAACGATCCATTTTCTTTTAGCGTTTTGCACCCTTCGTTGTTGGGAAGGGCCGGTAGAGGATAACTGAGACGACATCCGGGTGTCGCTGCAGCCGTCGTTGTGTTGTTGGATTTCACCAGCCTTGGTGTAGCCGTAATAGTTCGCACCGAGGTTGAAAGGTCGGGGGTTGAAAGCAGGGGGGTTGAATTGCCCTGGATTGAAATTCATGATACTTTACATAAAAAATAATGAACGGAATTAAAGACGAGAGTTTGACAGACCAGGTATGAATGCACCTAGGTTGCAACCAGGTTGCATATACGGGATAAAAGCACTTGCGTTGTAACCATATTGCATGAACTAGTTCTTGGGCATGTTGATGTTCAACATGTTAGTTTTGTGCCCTAGACCAATCTTTTCTTTATGACATTATTATTTATTAATACATTGACACTTTCATTATCATTTTGTTAAATGTTAATAGCGTGAATAATCGACTCTTTCTAAGATCATCAAGTACGTGATTTGATAGTAAACTCTCAGAAGAAAAAGAGTACTATTCTAATGATACATGATCTTACCAATATACTAAGACTAGTATGATGTTGGCTGATGATCACGTTTTATTGATCATTCATATTGGATATGAAGTCAAATCGTAGATGTCATTTAGGGAAATGATATTGGATGACCCACTATGAGAATACTACATAGGAACAGTCATGAGTATTTCTCAGTACCATAATATGACTTAAGTCCTTTGACCTTATAGTCGTCATGGATTTTTACATAGGTGGTTGTGTGTCTTGACGCAGTTCAACGTTGTCTTTAACCGGGCAACAAGAAAAATTGTTGTTGAATACATAATTGTCTATGTGAGGAATGTGAGCGACTGATAAGGGATTTATCACTCATGTAAATGTGAGAGTATCGTTTGGGCCCCTTGATAAGTGAGACTGCAGAAATGCATGGCCATGCGAATCGATTACGAGTTATCACTTGCAGTCTACTTAAGATCAAGAAACTAACGATCGAATAAAATAAGGATGACGATCCTATGCCTTATATTCGATCGAGATATCGATGACAAATGGATTAAGATATTAATTAGTAAAAGGTTGAATCGGACTGTCGAACTTCATATGACTTGGGTAGTCATAACGTCTTGCTAGAGGCCAATTATGACTTGTGGGCTATATAGAGATTTTAGGTCCACTGTCAACGTTATATGAACCTGTAGGGTCACACATAGAGCAATCCCAAAATAAATGAATTGGAGTTTTAGAAGCCCAATTAAATATAAAAATGAATTTATGTATATATATGTGATAAATATAATAAATATATTTTTCGTCTAGATTGTTACTTAAATATAATATTTATATTTAAAATAATAATTTTTTGGTAGAATTGATATCAAATGAGATTTGATATATTCTTTTGAAACGGGAAAGAAGTAGTATTACGATATCATCGTGCTTACAATGCGGGACCTAACAGTCACGAACACCAGTTTTTGTCCCCATCGGCCGTGGCCCATCGGGTGCACATGGTTCCATATAAATAGTATGCTTTGTTTCGCAGATCTAAACTCAAGAGTTCCTCGATCCACTGTTTCAAAAAATACAGAACTAACGGAATAAAAACTACCTAGCCAAAGTCTTATTTGTCCTAAATCAATCAACTTGAAAATAGAGAATGCCTTTGTTGCGGATTCCCCGAGACTTCCCGGCTTTAGACGTCTCGGGTCTGTGGGTATAGGTCCCTGGCGGTCCTTCCCACCCCTGCTCTGGGGGATCATTCCTCCCCCGGGGGATTGTAGTCCCCCGGGCTAACTTCCCGTTCCTGTACTTGGTCAATGGAGGTTGGAAGCATCTTGGACTCCGGCTTGTGACCCGTCTTGATCACCCTGGGTCTTGGTCCAACGGCTGTGGTGAATCGCAGGATCCCCCGTCGAGCCAAAGTGCAGTTCATCAGATCACCCAGTCGCGGGTCAGGCCTCTTCCTCTTGGCCCCGATCTTCAAATGAGATTTAGGGCTTGGGATGTCCTTTTCTTGACGTTTAGCTATTGTCGGAGACGGAACCAACACCCTGACGGTAGTACTCCGATTCTCTTGGTGTGCCCGACTCCTACTGGCCTCGTTCCTCCTAGGGTTTGCGGAGCCAGAGTAGTGGGGAGCCCTACCCGATTGTAGACCAATCCCCGATTGGTCATATCCTGGTTGATAAGCCGAAGACCAGGAGAGATAGTGCACCGGATCCCACTGATAGGACGGATTCGCGGTGCACTCCGGTGGGGGAATGGGGGCCAGGCCCTGAAATAGCGTCCCCTGACGTCGGATTGGCTGATCCCGGTCTGGTAAAGGACGTTGGTTGCCGGGATTGGCTGCAAAGGTCCGGACGGACTCCGGTGTGGGTCGGTGCCAGGGAGCCCGGTGCAGCCACGTCGGATCGTGGTCCACATCGTGCATGGACCATTCCAGATTATGCAGTACCAAAATGGGGTTGGCGTGGTCGAACATGGGGGGCACGGATGACCAGGCTCAAAGAGGCGATCATGAGGGAGATGGGTCGACGGCCACGGACTCCGGGTGGGGTATCCATCGCGGTGGCAGCGTTGGAATAGGAACACCATAGTGATGAGGGAGGGGGAGAGCAAAACGGAGAGAAGGGGTCAGAACCAGGTGGAGGAGGGGCGGTGGAGTGCAGCGAGCAGACGGCGACGGCGGCGGTTGGAACCTTAGAAAGATTAGAAGAATAACATCAGCGAGGTTTTGTGGAGAGCTTTGAAAATCCAACATTCATAGTTCATTTGAAATGAGATTTGATATATATTATATTGAATTAAATTTTAAAAATGTTTTTGAAATTTGATTTATTATAAGTGGTTTCAATACACGGTCAAAATAAAATGGTTGAAAGATCATTTATTTTTTGGTAAAATAGTGATGCAACTTTATTAAATTATTCTACTACAAAACGGTGCATCAGAGATAACTCTCTCACCACAAGTAAAAAGAGCCAGAATAATGTATCGGTCCTCAATGTATACTTTTACATCGGACTTTGAGACGGATGAACCGTAATACACGGTATTGAAAGTGCCAAAAAGGCGGACAAAAACTTATAGTAAAAGTAAACTGTAAGACCAATGATTGTTGCTCAAGGTGTAGCCAAAAGTACTGAATGCGTTGTATAAACCGAACTTGCGATCAATGATCCTGGGAGGAGGCATAACGCTACTCAGGGACCCCTCCAATTGCCGTTGAGACCATTTATTGTTGCTCAAGGTGTAGCCAAAACTACTGGATGCACTGTATAGACCGAACCTAATTTGAGTTTAATGCTTCATCAAATTGATCACTTGATAATTGATTAGGTTTTAGGATTCAACAATCAAAAAATGAAAATGACTAAAAGGACTAAGGATTATGCAACTCGGGTTTAAATCTAGTCTCTAATAAAGTTAGGTTAACACGAGTGCAATAACTATAGTCGTACAAACCCGAAAGTTAGAGGAGTTCATGAATCTTAATGTTGTATGTCTCACTACACCAATATTAGAAATAACTAGGGGTCAGATTATACTAGGGACCTAATTCGACCGAGAGATGTTTAGGACCAAGCCGAGAAAGCTTTTATTTCCTTTAAACTTACCTTATCTACACAGGTGAACACGAATCCCTGCGAATTAATTGTCATAATTAACCCCGTTAAAGTCCTAGATTGCTTTTCCCTTCAATTTCACAACAAACTGATATTTTGTCTTTTACTTGATAATCATTTATTTTACTTTGCATTTCAATTTGTCGATTATTTTATAAAACAAAATCAAACACCATTATAGGAATAACTTTTTTTTTTGATAAGCGCGAAATTTTATTAATAAAAAGAGAGATCCAAGAAGGATCAACCCAAAACACAACCATAACAAGAAAGCTCTCAGCGGGAGCTGCGGGACAAACCCCGAAAAAGAGCAATCCTACAAAAATAGGAAAAAACCAATCAAACAGGCCGATGAACAGTGACTCAAGAGACCAGGATGCAGGCATCCCACCCGAACCGATGAACGGTACCTCAGGCTAAACAGGGTGAGTCCTCTAGTTCCAAAGGAACTGAGTAATTCGCGCCCCTCCGCTCCATAGCAGATCGGCCCCATATTGTCCCCCCGGATAGTACTCATCGGACCTTGATGGGAACAAACGAACCCTGACCTGACTCCTGAACAGGCACTCATCGGACCTAACCGACCAACACAGGTCAAAAACAGAACTCAACAACGAATCACTCACGGCCCAACGACCGCCTTCCACGCTTCCTCGGACATAAGCACCAACTAGGACGTCGCTTCCAGTCCGAGAAAGAAATACTAGCTCGTAGCGACCCAGCTTGCCACATGATGCAAAAAGAGTGATTCTGAATCTTCCCGAACACCACATCCCCACTATCCATCACCGAATTGAAAACACTTCCATTCCGAAGTAGCCAAATATGCCAAACAACAATATACCAAACACGGATCCACGATTTCCACCAATGGTTGGACACCAACCCTTTCCATAAGCAAACGACCTCACCAAAAGTCTGGGGCATGACCCACACCACTTCCCACCAAGACGACACCCTACCTCAAATCCACCAAGAAGAAGGACAATGGAGTAAAAGATGATCAGATGTTTCCATACCTGATTTGCACAATGGACAGTACATCTGATTAATGGTCACAGAAACGCCACGAGCCTCTAAAAAAACTGCAGTGGGAAGAGCCTTCTAGGCAGCCAACCAAGCCAAGGCGCAATGCTTGGGTGGAATGCCACTGACCCAAAGCATCGATGCCCACGACTGAGGAGAGATATTCTCCTCCCCCATAAGTAAGGCATAAGTTGTAGACACCTTAAATAACGGCCTCTGCTTTCTCCAAAGCAATGAATCATCTAAGTCTGGTTATAACACATGTTGAGACATGATAGTATCAAAGGCGGCTATCTCATTTCTATCCCAATCCCAACCGGCCCGCCTTAGCTCCACTGACCACCCCAAATCGCTCCAAAACTCAGCAACCTTCCCTTGTCTATTCACTGCCAACCGGAAAACTGCAGGAAATCTCTCGTGAAGAGAAGCCTCCCCTAGACACACATCGTCCCAAAAAGAGATTCGGTCGCCTCTTCCCATATTCCATCTAATTCCCTGATTGCCAAAGAGTCTACAAAAGTTCGGGTCAGAAGCAAGACCAGTAATGTGATTAAATAAATAACAACTACCAGACTTGTCCAGCCGAGTTAGGTCCCAATCATCACATGACCACCTCATTTTAACACAGATCAACTCCTTCCACAGAGAATTAGTGGTTGTAGAAAAACGCCACCACCACTTAGCCAAAAGGGCAGGTTCATCTCCCTTAACCTCCGCAACCCTAAACCACCCAAACGCTTAGGAGTGCACACGACCGACCACTTTACTTTATGCAGGACTCTACCATCCCCCCCATTACGCCATAAGAATTTCCTTTGCATTGCTTCCAGCGCTTTTAACACACCTTTAGGAGCTTGGCATGCCAAAGAGCCAGGGCAGATTTATATCTGCTTAAAACAGGATCCCAAGTAGACAAACGTTTTGGGGAAGCCCCGAGAGAGAAACCCAGATACATCATGGGAAAAGTTATAACCTCACAGCCCAAAGCCATTTCCACCTCCTTAGCTGACTAACGAATACTTATTTCTTGATACAGGCCAGCTGATTTACCAGCTTCAAGAAAGAGATGAAGCCCCTCTGCCGCAATCAGAAACAAGAATGGAGACATAGGACAACCCTGTCGAATCCCATTCATCATAACAAAATCTCTACTCGGGACACCATTAACCAAAACAGATAAATGAGCATGAAAAAAACTACGCATCCACCTCCTCCACATGTCCCCAAAATTCATCTGCAAGAAGACTTCATCTAAATAATTCCACTAGACCATATCGTAGGCCTTCTCGAAGTCCAGTTTCAACAAAACCGCTTCAACTTTAGCCCTCTTAACATAATGGATAACTTCCGAAGCAATTAACACACCATCCACCAATTGTATACCCGCAACAAAACCGCTCTGGTTATCACTAATCAAATCACTGATTACCCCTTTAAGACGATTGGCGAAAACTTTTGCCAAAATCTTGTAGGGGCTAAAGATAAGACTAATGGGCCTAAAATCATTCAAACACTCAGCATGCGGGTGCTTCGGAATTAAAGTTAAAAAAAGTGGAATTAATTCCTTTCCCCAGTAAACAAGAATCATAGAACTCAAGGAAAAAATTCAACACATCCGATTTTATAATATCTCAGGCAACTGAATAAAACTTTAAAGTGAAACCATCCAGCCCAAGTGATTTCTCCACCCCCCCCCCCTCGCAATCAGCAATAGCAATCTCAATCTCTTCTAAAGTAAACAATTTCTCAAGGTCTGGCCTTTTGATCTGGCGAAAGTGTTTTGAACGGGGAATATGCATACGGTTTGGAAACTAAACCAATGTAGACGAGACTTTAGTCACCAAATTTTTGCAATAATTTTCTGTTGGAGAATTAACATAGCACATAACCAGGATCTATGAGAAATTTTCGAATCAACTAGGTCTCGGGTCTCCTGTACCAAATCAATGGAATTAATTTCAACAGACAAAAGACGGGCCTTTTCCTCAGCATTACCAAACACCTCAATATTCCAAGATTGCAAGTCGTGCCTTAGCTGCTTAAATTTACTCCATACAGAGTAATTAGCTTAAACACAAGTAGAGTAAGATTGCCATAATCTACTAACAGTAGGCAGAAAATCATCATGCTTCAACCAGGCATTCAAGAATTTAATAGGACGGGGTCCCCAATTTACTTCCTCCACAGAAACTAAAAGCGGACGATGATCAGACTAAGGTTGGTAAACTAGATTGAATAATAGGCCCATACAGACTAAGGAAGGTATCAGTAATTAAGCAACGATCAATACGTGAGGACTTAATTCCACAATACCAAGTATAAAGGTAACCTGTCAGAGGCATATCGATTAGACCCAAATCGGTGATAAAATTCTGAAAATTCCTGTTGTCCGACCTGGTAGAGCTACAATTACGCCGCTCAAATGGCTGTAAAACACAATTAAAATCACCGGCCCATAAGCAGCTTCATTCAAACGGGGCGCAATACCAATAAGCTCGGTCCAAAGCTATCGTCTCTCAGCACTGGATCCCGGAGCAAAAACATTGCAAAATGACACTTGCACATTACGAGGACGAAAAACACCGGACCAACATAAAGTATTATTGTGAACTTCAGTATGACTTATAGAAAACGAAACGTCCTGCCACAAACTCAATACACCACCAGCACTCCCAATAGCCGGGATCAAAAGATAGTTCCACCCTCCATGCAGGCCGATAGCTCTCAAAAAATCATAACTTACAGCAGTAATTTTAACCTCTTGCAACATAATAAAAAGAGGCTTTGTTTTCACAATTACATCTCTCAGACACCGCTGTTTCTGAGAGGAATTTAGTCCTCTCACATTCCATGAGAGGACTCTCATGATTTAGTCCCGAGTCCAGGCAGCCCCTTCAGTGCTGCCATCATCGTCTGAATCCTCTACCCATTCCTCACCTTCGGACGTTAGAAACGGATCATCAAACAGTTTTTTCTGAGGAATTTCTAAATCGATATTTTCCAGCTGATCAATAACCACTTTGTTCTTTATAGCTTTTGAACTAACCTGTTTAATGTAGTTGTATTTTGTCGAGTTTGCGAGAGGCTGAAAATATGATGGCGCCACTTGTTTCGCACGTTCTCTGTCCAAAAACCTTGTTCTCGACCTCGAATAACGCGAATAACAGTGTGGATGGGAGTCAAAGAGGTCGTCTGACTTGCGTGCTTAACCATTGGAGGTGAAGACTCCTTGTCGTGAATGACTTCTTGATGGACCAAATTGAGTTTCCCTGACTCCTTGTCATGAATGACTTCTTGTTGGACCAAATCGATTTTTCCTGATTCTGTACCCTGAACATTCGGAAAGATAGACTCTACAACCAGATCAACAATATCTCTTTGCGGCTGCACTGAATTGCGAGACTCTGGGGATTTAAAATTTGTACCGCCCACATCACCTTGGTCCGGCACCGGAGAGGTCACCGGAGATGCAAAAGGGGAAGGCTCTGACGAAGAACATCGATTATAATTTCCCAAAACACAATAAAACTGATCCTCAAACACCAGGCTTAATGTGATGTCGAAATTCCCCAATCCCAACTTCACTTTAACATTCAGTTCTGATTGTACAAGCTTATGACAATGAATCAGCGCCCATGTTTCCCCAAAAACTTCGTTTTCATGGAGGATTGAGTCCTAAAAAATCAGTGAACCAATTCCATGACTCACACGATTCACTGCAGCGCCTGAGCAAGCAAAACAGGGCAAGCCTAAAATTTTAAACCAGGTCCAATGACCCCCTTGCGCAGCCATAGCTCCATCCAAATTCACGATATGGAGTCAGAATCCTTCACAAACGTGGTCTCTCCAGCAGAAGGTCTAGGAGTCGGATCGACCTCCGATCGCAACTCCTGGCGATGAGAAACACCCACAGGCTTAAGAACTCTGTTACCAGCCACAACTTGATTCTCCAACAAAAAAGGATCTCCGATCAACGAGGTGACCCATGGCGGAGAGGACCCATTTTTTCTCTTGACTGTGAAAAGGAAACTCTTAGATATTTGGCGGTGCACATGTTTTAGCTATGAATACTATTGTGAGGGAAAGAGTTGATTTGACCATAATGACGTTCCGAATGTTATGCGAATAACTTGACCATCGAATTAATTAATTAAAGTGCTTGTCTGATTGCTCCCTTGCGTACGATAACCGGACTTAAAAACTGATTTACTACTTGACGACCGATGCGATTGTCGCGCCCTTTTTGTGGGTTAATTCTCAGGGCGTCAAGTTAATGGTGCTGTTGTCGAGGAGCAACTATGGCAACTTTGATACGTTTGTAATTCGTAATAAGACTATTCCATTTTTTCTTTTATTTAATTTAATTTATTGATGCAATTGCGGTCTCACCCCTCTCCGAGTTTGTTAACTACAGATATTGAAGCGGGAACACTCAGATCACGAAGCGTCAAGGAAAGAAAGCTATGAGTCATCAGTCTGGTTCGGGTCAGCACTCGGACAATGAGGATGACCAGGACGGCAACCAAAAGTATGTGATCCAACCAAGGAATGAGGACCTAATTAGGGAGCGAACTCTAGTTCCTTCTGGATTTAATCTATTGTATGCTCCAGAAGAACCAGCAAGGCAAAGGGCATTGATGGAGTATGGGACTCCTCAGGTCCGAGGAATCGAAAGCAACATCGTTGCACCACCTGTCACAAATCCGACATTTGAGATCAAGACATCAGTTATCAACTTGGTGAGAGGTGACCCATTTCATGGGAATGCACACGAGGATCTGTTAGAACACTTAACAAAATTCCTCGAGCTTTGTGATACGTTCAGATATAATGGAGTGTCAAGTGATGCAGTGCGCCTTCCACTTTTCACATTTTCATTGAAAGATAAAGCAAGTAAGTGGCTTCGTGAATTGCATACTAGGAGCATCAAAACATGGGACCAGCTGGTGGATGCATTCATGAACCAGTTCTTCCCACCAAATAAGACAATTAGGCTAAGAGCTGATATCAACACATTTCTTCAACATTGGGGTGAAACACTGGTTGAAGCATGACAGAGGTTCTCTGATTTGTTGAGGTTGTGTCCACATAATGGGTAGCCTTTATGGGTTCAACAACTGACTTTCTACTCAAGTTTAAATGAAGTCAACCAAGGACAGTTAGATTCAGCAGCTGGGGGAGCTTTTGTGAAGCTGACTCTAGAGGATAATGTGGCCCTCCTGAATTTAATGGCCTCTAAAAATGTTTGGCATTCCAACAGAAGAGAAACAGGAGCCAAAGGGACGGTCAATGTAGTGGAGTCATCATCAATGGATAAGTGGTGGACCAAATTGTCCAAAGTGTAACAAAGAAGTTGGGAGAAATGCAGGTACCTTCATTTGTCGATCTCCTTGACTATATTGAAGGTATTGGAGAACCTCAGGGAGAAACTCAAAATTTTGTGGGCAACTAGATGAAGCCAAGTTATGATCCATTTTCCCCTACCTACAATGAGGGATGGAAAGACTACCCGAGCCTGTCATGGAAACCCCAAGGGAAGAATCAGGCTTCTTCTGTGTATCAACATAGACCTCAGAATCAGGGCTATCAACAAAGGCCCCAAAACCAGCAGTACCAACAGAGGCCTCAGAATCAACAGTACCAAAATCAACAGCCCCAGAATACACCTCGACAAGAGTCTCCCTCCAAACTGGAGCAGATGATGCTAACTATGATGGCACAGATGAAGGAAGATAAAAAGAAGGCGGTTGAGCGGCACAAGGTATCTGTGTAAGAGCAGCAAACAGTTAACCGGAACAATGATTCCTGGTTCCAAAAGTTGGAAACCCAGATGAGTCAACTGGCCAATGTAATGAATTTGAGGGCTCCTGGAAGCCTCTCGAGAAACACAGAGAGGAATCCTAGAGAGGATGACCATGCAGTCACTTTGAGGTCTGGGAAGTCCATGGAGGAGCCGATGAAGGGCAAGGAAAAAGTAACTGAAAAGGCTCAAGGAGCAAGAGACCTGAATCATGAAGATGGACAAGATGAGAGTGTGGAAGAGACAGAGGAGAAAAGGCTCGCCAAAGGTAAAAGGTAAGGGAGTTTGTGGTTGAGACAGAAGCCAGGACTCCGCTTCTTCTTTACCCATCTGTATGCAAGAAAAATAAGTTAGATGCTCAATATTCTAAATTTCTAAACATGTTTAGGAAATTAGAAATTAATATCCCTTTTCTTGATGTTATACAAAGTATGTCTCTATATGCTAAATTCCTGGAAGATATTATTACTAATAAGAGAAGATTAAGGGAAAATGAGATAGTGAATCTTAGTGAAGAATAATATGCAGTATTACTAAAAAAGTTACCCCCCCCCCCCAAACTTTAGGACCCAGGTAGTTTCACCTTGTCATGTGAAATGGGTAAAAATATCTTTTGCTAGAGCATTATGTGATTTAGGAGCTAGCGTGAATTTGATGCCCTTAATCTGTCTTTAAGAGGTTGGGATTAGGAGAGAAACCTAAACCAACATATGTATCCCTACAATTAGTAGATAGGTCTATAAAATATCCAAGAGGTATTATTGAGGATGTGTTGGTTAAAGTGAATAAATTTATCTTCCCTGTTGATTTTTTGATCTTGGATATGGCTGAGGATTATGGGATTCCTCTAATATTGGGTAGACCATTTTTTGCCACAGTCTGAGCCTTTATAGATGTGGAACAAGGTAAATTAACCTTGAGATATGGTAAGGAAGAAGTGGTATACAATGTGTGTAAAGCTATGAAGCATGTTAGTCTCGGTAATACTTGTTTTAGAATTGACGTTTATGATCATGTAATTCAAGAGAATTTTAATGTTTGTGGATTTAACACTCCTCTTGAAGCATATTTAGTTGGAAGTATTAATGAACTATGTGCATCCTCACAAGAAGGTGTAGATGAAGTGAACCATATGTTGGAGGCATGTCCATCTTGGAAGACTCGCAATAACCCCAGATTTCTCGCATTGGAGGCGACCCAGGGCCAAAATTGAAGCCCTCCATCGAACAAGCCCCAAAACTTGAATTGAAAACTCTCCCGCATTCTCCTAAATATGTATTTTTTAATGACAATGATACTTTGCCTGTAATAATTTTTGTTGCGCTGTCATCTCTACAGGAAGAAAAGCTAATGAGAGTATTAAATGGGAACAAAAAGGCATTTGGATGGACCAGGAATAAGTCCAGCCGCATGCATGCACATGATCCTTATGGAAGATGATCACAAGCAGAGTGTGCAACATCAAAGTAGACTAAACCTGTTGATGCAAGAAGTAGTGAAAAAGGAGGTGATCAAGCTTCAAGATGCAGGTATCATCTATCCAATCTCTGATAATGCATGGGTTAGTCAAGTTCAGTATGTGCCTAAAAAGAGGGGAATTACAGTAGTATAAAATAAGAATAATGAATTAATCCCAACTAGGACAGTTACAGGGTGGAGAGTATGTATTGATTATATAAAATTAAATGAGGCAACCCGTAAAGACCATTTTCCCCTACCTTTTATTGACCAAATGTTAGAGAGATTAGCTGGACATGACTATTATTGCTTTTTAGACGGATATAGTGGGTATAACCAAATTGCCATAGACCCTAAAGACCAAGAGAAAACTACTTTTACTTGTCCATATGGTACATTTGCATATATGAGAATGTCATTTGGTTTATTTAAGGGTTATTTACGATAAGGTACCCTAATGTTTCGTCCACGAACGATAAGGTACCCTAATGAATTTTGTGTACGATAAGGTACCCTAATGATTCGTCCACGAACGATTTGGTTTAAAATTGGCATATTCCGTTAAAAACTAACGGAATATTCCTCTAAATTAGACATTTGCAGTTAAGTGGGGTGTGAAATGACGATTTTACCCTTTCTTATTTTAAGCTTATAAATTTGATAGACAAAATTACCATTATACCCTTAAGTATATAATACAATAAAAATATAATAAATAAATAAATTTATTTTTTTTAAAATTAAAAAATTAAATTTTTTAACATAATAATAAAAAAAAGTTTAAAATATTAAAAATATTAAAAATACAAAATATTACAATATTAAATATTAAAAAAATTCAAAAATCATTTTTATTTTTTTAAAAATCAATTTTATTTATTTAAAAAAACTGGTACTGTTCATCGTTCGTCCCCGACCCCCCTCTGGCGTCGCCTCCTCCTCCTCCGCCGTCGTCTCCGGCCACCACGTCCACCGACGTCGCCCCCAGCCACCCACCCCCTCTCACCGCCGCCTCCTCCTCCCTCTTCCACCTCTCACAGTCTTCGAATCGCAGCGATTCGAAGACTGTGAGAGGTGGAAGAGGGAGGAGGAGGTGGCGGTGAGAGGGGGTGGGTGGCTGGGGGCGACGATGGTGGACGTGGTGGCCGGAGACGACGGCGGAGGAGGAGGAGGAGGCGGCGCCGGAGGGGGGTCGGGGACGAACGATGAACAATACCAGTTTTAGAGCTAGGGCTTGGGGCTTGAAGGAGAGAAGTGTGTTAGAGCAAGTATTGAAGCAAACTTGGATTTTCAGTTCATTATTTGGGTATTGGATCAAACTCATTGAGATTATGTCTATCTATAATTTTTCTTCATCACTTGGCTTGTTCTTCTTATCCATTATGAGCTAAACTTCTAATGATCTAGGGCTAGGGGAAGCAATATGACTAATTGATTCAATGGATTTGTGTTTTTCTCGTGCAATTTGTGTTTAGAATAATGTTTGCATAATTTGATTTTAATGCTTCATCAAATTGATCACTTGATAGGCGATTAGGTTTTAGCATTCAACAATCGAAAGATGAGAATGACTAAAAGGACTAAGGAATATGCAACTCGAGTTTAAATCTAGTCCCTAATAAAGTTAGGTTAACACGAGTTCAATAGCTATAGGTGTACAAACCCGAAAGTTAGAGGAGTTCATGAATCTTAATGTTGTATGTCTCACTCCACCTAGATTAGAAATAACTAGGTGGTCAGATTATGCTAGGGACCTAATTCGATCGAGAGATGTTTAGAACCAAGTCGAGAGAGCTTTTGTTTCCTTTAAACTTACCTTATCTGCACAGGTGAACACGAATCCCTGCTAATTAATTGTCATATTGTAACCCCGTTAAAGTCCTATATCGCTTTTCCCTTCAATTTCACAACAAACTGATATTTTGTCTTTTACTTGATAATCATTCATTTTACTTTACATTTCAATTTGTCAATTATTTTCCAAAACAAAACCAAACACCATTATAGGAATAGTTTGACCATCGAATTAATTAACTAAAGTGCTTGTCTGATTGCTCCATTGGGTACGATAACCGGACTTAAAAATCGATTTACTACTTGACAACCGGTGCGCTTGCCGCGCCCTTTTTGTGGGTTAATTCTCAGGGCGTCAGTGGTCAAAACCTTAACCTAGACGGTTGTCCTTAACTCTCACTATAGGGAAAAGGAGTTGATGGCGCCAGAGGTTGGGAGATCAACCATAAAGAGAAAAAGTTAGGGTGGGCTAGTATCTTAGACTCTGATAAGCCATCACTTATTTTCAATTTAATTCATGTATAAATATGTTTAAGGTATAATCACTCTAATTTAAATTTTATTTATATTAAAATATTTTTTATAGTTGATATAATCAAAATACAACATTTACTTAAAAAAAATCTTATTAGTGTTTTTCTTGTCACAATTGACTTCTTTTGTTTTTAAAACGGGACATTTGTATCGGGTCGGGCTACCACAACTAAAAGGTCAACCTTGTTAGTTGGGTGTGGTTCTAGCCTTTATAAGTAGCTTATTATTCTTATATTTTCTCGATGTGGGTTCAACTTTAACACTCCCCCTCACGTATAGGACTGGACATCTACATGTGGGCCATAGCAGATTTAGACATCTGCATATGGATCGGAGACCATAGGTTGGAGGTGAAAAACGGCTCGTGGGCCTAACCAGTTCTGATACCTTGTTAAAGCCCAATCCAACCCCAAAGCTCAAGCCGATATGTGGAGGCATCAATATGTGGGGCCAATTCATCCACACACTTTAATACTCCCCCTCACGTGCGGGCCTCGCACGTGGCACATTCGGGCGTCGAAGGGAGGTTCATTAACACATATCCAAACCAGCTCTGTTACCATGCCAAATCCCAATACAACCCAAAAGCTCAAACTGATAGGTGGAGGCATCAAGATGTATATCAAGGGGTCAATTCATCTACACACTTTCGATTTGAGACAACACTTTAACACACCCCTCACATCCGAGCCTCGCATGTGGCACATTCGGGCATCAAGGGGAGGTTTATTAGCATAGGCCAAACCATCTTTGATACCATGTTAAAGCCCAAAGCAGCCCAAAAGCTCAAGCTGATAGGTGGAGTCATCAAGATGTATATCAAGCGGTAAATTTATCCTCACACTTTCGATGTGGGACACACACTTTAACACCACCCCCTCACGTGCAGGCCTCGCACGTGGCACATTCGGGCATCTAGGGGAGGCTCATTAACACAGGCCCAAACCAGCTCTGATACTATGTCAAAGCCCATTCTAGCTCAAAAGCTCAAGCTGATAGGTGGAGGCATCAGAATGTATATCAAGAGGTCAATTCATCCACACACTTTCGATGTGGGACAACACTTTAACACTCCCCCTCACGTGCGGGCCGCGCATGTTGCACATTCGAGCATCAAGGGAGGGTTCATTAACATAGGCCCAAACCAGCTCTGATTCCATGTCAAAGTCCAATCCAACCTAAAAGCTCAAGCTGATAGGTGGAGGCATCAAGATGTATATCAAGCGGTCAATTCATCCACACACTTTCGATGTGAGACAAGACAACACTTTAACACACCGATATTAAAATTCCAACACATACAAAATCAATAGAATTATCACTTATACCATAAACAAATCAGAAACTTAGACTAAATGATAAAATCTAGCCCATATTTGTAGACGAGATTATAATAAAACACGTCATTTTAGAGCAACTGCAGTCCTTTAACCTGGTCGAGGCTGAAAGAATAAAATAGCTTCTCTCTCTTCTTTCAGCTAGGCTGAAACAAAATAATTTGCATTCCATGATTTTGCAGCAGGCTAATAGGTGAGGCAAATAGCATAAAGCAGTAATATAAAAAGGTAATTTAAATGCAACACACATTAAAGGGAAATGGCATTTCATTGAAGATAATTAAATGCTAACATATTAAACATCATAAATCACAAATTAGTATTTGATCCCGGAATTGTTGATAGGAGGACGAAAGAATAGAATGAAAATATTCACATTCCAATCATCGAAATAAAGAAACACACTGAAAGATAACTATTCTTCATCGCCAAACTTATTCCAAATGTGCTAGATGAGGTCTTCTTTCAATGCATGATAAGCATGTTAATCGTGTATCATTTGGTTGTTTGTTATTATGACATTCACGGGGACGAAGCTTCCTTTCGTGAATCTTGGTTCGTTTGACCCATCTTCATATATTTGTTCAATGTAGCTATCACATGTATGACATTCTGCCTCAACAATCATATTGTTCATGATAATACATGCATTAATGACTAGGCCGAGGGAAGAGAACTTCCACATTCGACTCGGGCGAGTGATAATGTGACATTGAGATTGGAGGACCCCAAATGCGTGTTCCACATCCTTCCAGCAGGGTTCTTGAACTAGAGCAAATATCTTGTACTTCGGAAGTTGAGCCAATGAGATTATTTTAACAAAAACTTGCCACGTAGGGTAAATACCATCAACCAAATAATAAGGAAGCTTGTACTAGTGTCCATTTACCGTGAATTGGAACGGTGGTTGCCAACCATTGACTACGTCCAAGAATAACCTTGAATGGTTGAGCACAATAAAGTCATTGTTAGAATCAATCATGCCAAATCCACAAGTCACGGTGGCAACGACCTCGAGGACCACGGTCAGTCTGTTACCGTGATCCCTCCTCGAATGAGATCCTTCAATGTCGTCGGACAATTCTTCCACTCCTAGTGCATGCAATAAAGACTACCCAACATCTAGGGGAATCCATGCGCCTCATTCACCGGTAATATGTGATTCATATCATACTGTGTGGGCTTACGTAGATAAACCTGGCCAAATATAGTAATTATTGCCTTGCAAAAAAAATTAACGCACTCAAGAGTCGTGCTTTCGGAAATTCTCAGATACATGTCCATGCCATCGGCTGAAATTTCATAACACAATTGCCTAATGGCGCAATACATTTTTGATAAGGAGAGAATGATACATGTCCCAAACCGTCTATGCCTTGCTTAAAGTAAGCATATTTTTCCTCCAATTCACGGACAATACGCGTGAACACATCCTTTGGCATTCGAAAATGATGATGAAATTGCATGCTGGTGTACACGAGGGGTTATTGAAATAGTCACACATTAAACGTTGTGGTCAGCAACTCGGTCTTTCTTGATATAATTTTTCTTCTTACGTTGTTGTGGTGGGTTCATGGTTTCCTCAAACAAACTTTGAACCTCTTCAGGATGGATCATTGATGCTAGCTTCGATTGAACGTTCCAACATTCGCTCGAGCTTCTGCCCGTTGGCAAGAAATGCTCTTCTTTCATTGGAATTGCTCGACATTGAATGCAAAAAAGATTGATACTACAAGATTTTGAGGTTGGGAGAGTAGAGAATGGAAGTTATGATTTTTTTTATTGCTAAACATTTGAATTTTGTATAAATTTGGGGTCATATTAACAATAAATTTTGATTCTTTTCAAAATTAAAATGTAGAAAAAACAAGGGTCAACTATTGGTCAAAACCAATATGAACGTTTGCGTCGGCTGAAACATGTGGCGGTAACCTTACCGCCGCATGTTTCCGCCAGCGCGTTTCCGCCTCCTTTCCTTCGACGTTTTTGCCAATATTTTCACTCCGCCGGTGCGTTTCAGCCCCTTTTCCGCCGACGATTGCAAGTACTCTTAATACTACTTTGAAATGAAACCAAAATCTAAGACCAAATTAAAACAAAAAAGGTATAATTCTAACAAAAAAACACATTATGCATAACAAAACCCATGACTTAGTACATAACTAAGATTGTTTTGGAACATGTGACTTTTTTGGCCTTTAGGGTTCTTTCGTTCTCTCATTCTCCTCTATATGTCGCCTAATATCGATTCCCTCTCCATCCTTTACTCCAAAAGTTCATCTCCATAGTCGATCCATCCATAGTACCTATACTATCCATAACTCCCTCCTAGCACACCACCTTTGATGCCACCGTCACCCCTGCCCCCTACCACGGGATGACCTGTTCCCACCCAACCCCCGTGAGGTGGAACGATGGGATTTGGAGATAGATGAAGCACTCTAGGGAAGATATAACCGGCTCTAGGGTATTGATTTCAGTGCCGCAACCCGATCCCGGCAGCACGACGCCCTCACCACCACCTCCCCCTAAGCCATCACCGCCTCCGATATCACCGATCCCTTCATGAAAGGCGGCCCTAGTGCATCAGTTGGAGAACGAGCATCCTTTTCTCTCGTCATAGAAGATTTAGCCGACCCCTGTGCACCACTAGCAGCGCCACACTTTATTTTTGTTGCCACCAACGTGCAACCTTACATCGACGAAATTTGATCGTGCCCTCTTTGCGCCGCCCCTCCGTGGTCCTTTCCTTCTGTGTATGCCATTTCTCCCACTGATCTCTTCATCATCCCTCGTTGTTGCTGCCAACCACCAATCATATAGTGGCTCGTGTCTCCGTCCCACCATTTGTACCACTTCCCTGCCCTACCACAGAGTTCATCAAACATGTGCGGAAACCCTAAAGTAATCCCTAAGGTTATCTCCCATCACCGACTTTGTCAACGTCCCCAGCGGCCCTCTTGTCCCTCACCAATCCAAAGCCACCAACAACCCCTCCGCATATAGTGTTGATAACATCTATTCCGACATCCTAGTCGCGATCCTCTCGTGAGACTACACAACCAAAGGAGGTTCCTCGGACATTGAAGTCTGTGTCACCCACCCCTCCCCCGAAGACCAACCGGCTAGCACCAACGTCGTCGCCTCCACCTCCTACGCCGCTATTGCCACCCCCACTATCGCTCACGACCTAACCCCACCACCTTCGCCCCTACCACCAACACCGCCACCACCACCTCATTCTCTCCCACCAGAGCCACCGCCACCTCTGCCACCAGAGGCGCCCCGTCCCCACCCGATAGATCGAGACCCTGACATCCCCGCTCGGAGCCAGAGAGAGTGGAATTAGCAGCCGCTCCTACTTGCATCAACTAGCGCAAACTTGGCGCCCCAACCCTATCCGCTGGATTGAGACTCTGACACCCTCGAGGTGTGTGTGGGGACGCACACATTGGCCTTACCAAGGCCGGTGCAAAGCTGACACTTTGGTTCCCCCGTTTTCTTGTGTTCTCCCTGGATGCCTGGTATCCCTCCAAACAATCCTTATCCAGTATCGTAGGGATTTTCAGGTCAAGTCAAAAAACGAACCTCAGGTTACTCACAACACTTCGATTAAAAGCAGTAATCTTGTCTCAGGCCCAGCGTTACGAATTTGGTTTGTCAAATCTGAGACTATATCTAATCCTATTTTAGCTTTTCATCTAAGTATTTCCCTTCCGTGTATAAACACTTGATTTCTCAAAAGCATATCAATGAAATTTACTTGTGTTCAGGAAAAAAAAGAAGAAAATAATAATAATAATAATAATAATAATAATAATAATAATAATAATAATAATAATAGTAATAATAATAATAATAATAATAATAATAATAATAATAATAATAATAATAATAATAATAATAATAATAACCATGACCAAGTCGCCATGAAAAAAACTTAGAGATAATTTTGAACCACTCCTATTTTTTTTGTTCTACTAGTTTTTATTGGCTGAGCGTCGGTGACCTCATATAAACAAGGAATAAGAACTTTCCAAGATGGTTCTTGGTACTTTCAATGTCAATGCCTCAAAAGACTTAATCAATAAAGTGGCTGACCGGAAAATATATATATCTGCTCCTACCTTGTCCTCCTCCAAACCCACCTCTCACTATCTTCTTGCTCAAAACTCACCGTAACTTCACGTATATATCTCCAAGCTGAAGCTCTAGTGTATAGCATATGGGCGAAGAAGAAGAGTTGAGGAGGAGGCGCACGTGGCTGGATTCGATCATGGGAGCCGACGAGTGGCTCTACCAACAAGCCCAGTTCGAAGTCAAGGCTCCCAGAATGCACCAAGTCCCCGACATTCTCCGAGACACCGTCAACTTCGACAAGTACTACAATCCCTCTCTGGTCTCCCTCGGCCCTTACCACCACGCCGACCCCAAGCTGCAGACCCTCCACAACCTCAAGCCTGTCATTGCAAGAAAGTTCGTCCTCCACATTGACACCGACATCAGTACCTTGTTCGACAGGGTTCTTGAGGATGTTGGTGACCTCAGGCAGTGTTACGACTTGGCTCACCTCACAGACCATGATGACGACGAGGCTCTGGCCAGGATGATGTTCTTGGACGGATGCTTCGTTCTCTACTTCATCTTCTGCGTGGTCTCCAACAGGCTCCAGGACTTGGGGATGAAGAACTACCAGATAGAGCTGGTGAGCAAGGACTTGTTCCTGCTCGAGAATCAGATCCCACTTCAGGTTCTCAAGAACTTGGCCGGAAAGCACTGGGAGAGTTACAACTTTGCTATTCTCGAATACATCTACTTCTACATGAACAGCGAGCCCGTGCTCTGGTTCCCAGCTGCCAATCCTCTCCACCTCTTGGATTATCTGAGAATGATCATGATCGGCAGACCCAGCGAGACTCGAAAGAAGCCCCCCATTGCAACCAGAGGTCGCGTGCTTCGCAATGCCAAGGAGCTCAAGGCCAAAGGGATCTACTTGAAGCCCAGCAGTACAAGGTTCTTGCTGGACCTTTCCTTCAGCTCGCATGGCATTTTCGGGAAGCTGGCTCTTCCTCAGATGACAGTTGACAAATCAACCGGATCCATTTTTCTCAACTTGATCGCTTATGAAATGTGTGACAATTCTATTGACTCCGTAGTCACTTCTTACATATGCCTCCTGCACTCACTCATAGGTCATGGCAACGACATTAAAGTGCTGAGATCAGCAGGAGTTCTCACCAACAACCTCTGTTCAGATGAAGCTGCGGCCGAGCTTTTCAATGAGATGGCTGCTAACCTGGTACCTGATGTTGACATGTATATGTTTGTGAAGATGAAGATTGTGGACTTCTTTGGCCAGAGGGCAAAAGTTAAGGTTGCTACTTGGATTGCTGAAGTGTTCCATAGCCACTTCAGGAGCCCTTTAACTGTAATAGTCTTCTTTGCAGCTACTTTTGCTATCTGCCTTTCTGTTGTTCAAACCTATTTCACAATCTTCCCTCCCCGCGATAAACACGATTAGTTATCACTTTTCACAATACAAGCATTATGTTCTAGTTAAGACTTCTACAGTGTTTCTAATCATAAGAGCCACTCGTCTATCTAGTAAACTTGATTGCCAGTTTAACACATGTGCAGTTCTTGTTCTAATCAAAGGTACCCAACAAATGATCAATCGAATTATCATAGGCAGGACATCAACAACCGACAAAGAGACATGGATAATCATCAAGAAGCATCTCTAAGATGAAGAAATATCATGAACCTTAGATGACATAAATATGAAGAGAACAGCATCAAAAGCTGATTCACAGTGTTGACATTTACATTATGGGCAATAGTTAGCAAGATTAAGAGCAGATGAATTTCACATTTATGCAAATCTCACTCACCTTAATCGCTATCCTTTATAAGGTTATTGGCCATGTTTAACAAAGGCAATGTTCCTTTCGACATAATCTCTATCCTGGAGGTATTCGAAGCATGAGAGAACAGTGAAAGACCGAAAAACATAAGCTCGGGAAGAAACAACCTAGATGACAAGAATCCATGCCAGTAATGAGGTTCAAGATCGAAAAATGCATTAAAGAACCTTCTTGTGCCCGGTAAGTCAAGCTTAAGCAGAACATCCATACCAAAACAGAAGAATTCCCTCTGTCTTCTCCTCTCTATGGGCCATAAGTCTTTCCAAACTTTTGCAGAAAGCTCATTTCCAAGGCGGCTTTTATCAGAGCCAAGGTACTGAACTATTGAGTTTGCAACAATTGGAGCTGCTGCCAGAGTTCTTGCTACCATATACCCAGTAGAGGGATGCACCATCCCAGCAGTACCTCCAATTCCAACAACTCTTTGAGGTAGCACCGGGAGGGGACCACCCATAGGAATGACACAAATCTCATCCTCTTCAATGCTCTTCACTTTTATGCCAAGATGCTTCAGCCTAGCAGCCATTCTATCTTGGATATCTCCAATGGCCAGCCCGGGCCGAGCTACTAGAGAAGTTTCTTCAAGAAATATTCGATTAGACGAAAATGGCATCGCATATAAAAAAGTCGGGATCTTACTATTTCTTTCCCTTAGCTCCACATTGTTTTTCAGATGAGAATCCCTCCAGTCCATGAAAACCATCTTATTTACATCAAATGGGTGTTCTTCAACCTCAGCTAGAATTCCGTAAGCCACTTGGTAACCAGGGTTATAGGGTTTATCATACTGAACTAAGCATCTGGAAAACCCGGTTGCATCAAGAACCACGGTTGCTTGAATTGTGACACCATCACTGCACATCAAGAGAGACTTGGACTCCTCGTGTATCACCTTGGTAACTTTAGCTTGGTGAAACTTAACACCATTAGTTATGCACTTCTGCATCATCTTTGCCTTGAGCTGCTTCCTGTTCACCCTCCCATATGGTCTGCCTAGATCCTTCTGTACTTCCTCATCAATATGAACAACTGCACCGGACCAGGTGGCGTCGAGACAGTCGAGCAAATCCATGGCCTCGAATTCATCCACCCAAACTCCGTAATTGTTGGGCCAAATCAATTTGGGTGATGGGTCAATCGAGCAAACGGATAGCCCTGCCTGGGAAACTTGCTGCGCCACAGCCAACCCTGCAGGACCACCTCCCACAATGGCAAGGTCAACCACACCGCCCTTCAATGGATTATACATGGGAAGTTCAAATTCAAGACTCTCCTTCTTGGTCTCTGGAACAAGCTGCAGAAGACCACTAGCACTGGCCCTGACACAACTATTTTTACCCCATTTCAGGTGAGACCTCCTGGAACTGAACCTAAAGTCCACATCTTGAACCTTTGGAGAGTTCAAATGGCTCCCTCTTTCTGCAAACCCATGAAGAGGGTGCAAAAATTCAAGCTTGTTGTGTGTTTTGAGTAAAGTACCCATGAAAAATTGAAACCCAGAAATGATTCTAAAGTTTTCAGCTCAAAATCAAAACTGGGTCACAATCGGGTCCTTACACCACACAAACTCAAGCTGCTCGAAAAGGGTTATTCAAAATCTCAACCGAGAAACGAATTCCTTGCAAAATATCAAACCCTGAGGTGCCTGCAATTACAGTAAACAATAAACGGGCCTCTAGATGAACTCAAAACTATGAACATATATGGTTGCAGGAACAGTAGCTATTAAGATAGAAACTGGGAAATGGGTGTTTTGTATTATCAACAGTTCAATAAGAGAAGCAATAATTGAAGCTATTCAGTGAACCGATGGCTTACCATGGAGGAGCTAGAGGTTCGAGAAAACGATAAAATGGAGTGTGTTCGAGCAACCAACTCGAAGAACCTCCTTAAAGAGAGACTCTGTTTCAAGGTAAAGCTTCTGTGGCTTGTGGTCAGCGACAAACACAAGCGAAATCATAAAATTGGAAAAATAAGGTGAAATTGAGACAATATCTTGAAAATAAATAAATGACGTGAAGATAATAGGTCAATTCCACATCAACGGCCAACCCCAAAAAGGACCACCACTCAATATTCAGTGGTATCTATCTATAGAAAATCATATACGTACGTTACTGAAGATAATATATTATTTTTAGTTTTAAATTTGAATGTTTGTTTGTTGTAACTATAATTTAATATTTTTGTTTAAAAAAACTATAATTTAATATTTTTAGTTATTATAAGAATTTGTAAGGTTAAGTTAATATAAATGTGTAAATTAAAAGTTGTAGTGTTGGTTAAGTCTGTCCTGCAAGCTATCCCGACATATACTATGAGTGTGATGAGGCTCCCGTAAGGAACTCTGGAGAAGATGAATGTAGTCTTAGCTCGGTTCTGGTGGAAATCATCTGGTCCCGACGATAAAGGCATTATATGGCAATCTTTGTCGATCATGTCCCGTCCGAAGGAGGAAGGGGGCCGAGATTCAAAAATATGCATGACTTCAATACGGCTCTGTTGGGGAAACAATTGTGAAAACTTGTGACAGATGAATCTAACTTGGTGGCAGGAGTGTTGAAAGCTCGTTACTATCCGGAGTCCTCGACATTGGAGGTGGTAAGGAAACCAAATCAGAGCTACGTCTGGCAAAGTATACTCCCCCCTCAGGATTTGGTTAAAAGAGGTGCACGATGGTCGATTGGTCCAGGGACAACAACGTCTGTCCTTCGACACTCGTGGTTGACAGGGGGTAGATCCAAGGGTGCAGACGGTGGGGTCGAGGCTCGATCAGCTAACTGTTTCGGGACTTATGAGGCCTAATACGAGACAATGGAACACAGACGTGATCCGTGATTTGTTCAATGAGGAAGACTATCGGGCGATTCTGGCGGTACCTACGAGTAGGACAGCCACCACGGACTCGTGGTACTGGGCGGGGGAACATCTAGGGCATTATTCTGTCAAATCCGCATACGTTCTGAGCCAACAGGAACAAGCAACATTTCACACTCAGACGGATATCAGGACATCTATTTGGGCGATGGAAGTGATGCCAAAGGTCTGCTCCTTTTTGTGGAAAACATGTTCGGGATGTCTACAGGTAGCGACAAATCTTCGGTGGCGACACGTGGCAGTGGAGGCGTGTTGCCCTATCTACAAAAGGGAAAATGAATCCGAGTTGCACCTACTCGTCCAATGCCCCGTAGCAGCTGAATGTTGGGCAAAATCTGGCCTGCAGTTTCCTCAAGAAGCTATGGACATCAAAGGATGGTTGAAAGATACTCTATATCATAATCCCCCAACAAGTGGAGGAATGGTGGGATGTATCATGTGGAAAATCTGGAAAGCCAGAAACAAAGTAGTATGGGAGAATACCCCACAGACGGCTGCCAACATATATCAAATGACATTCTTCCTACAGACAGGATGGCTGGAAGACAGGAATAGGAAAACACAAGCAAGGTCAATCCCTCGCCAACCACGCACAAAAGCAGTCGTGACATGGGAGTACCTATCCTAAGGGGCATGGGCCATAAAAACAGATGGTGCTTTATTTGCGGTGTCGGAAAAGATGGGGACGGGTTGGGTATGTAGAGATGACATGGGATGCCTCATTGGGGCTCGCTCATCCTCGTTCCATGGACCTCAAAATCTGGGGCTAGTGGAGGCATAGCTATTAGAGACGCGTTGATATGGCTGCTACAACAACCAAGACAACGGACCAGCGTTAGAAGTGATTGTAAGGTCATAGTGGATATGATCAAGAGAGGAGGACACTCGTCTTCTCCTTTAGGGATAATCGTCACATATTGTATTTCCCTGTTAGCTAGACTCGAGTGCGTGCAACTCGATTTTGTAAAACGGACAGTGAACAAAGCAGCTCATTGGCTCGCCAAGGCGGCTTGTACTTCCCTTGTCTGGAATTGGGAAGAAAGTCATATCCCGGAGTCTCTTCAAAGCATCATTATTGCTGATATTTAAATAAATGGGCACTTTCAAGTGTTATCAACACTTATTTTGTTACTTGTTACATAAATCTAGACCATTGAATTTTGAAATCCAATGTTTATAGATTTTCAAGCTTAATTATCCACAAATAAAATAGGAAAATCAACAAAAGGGCAGCTTGGTAATTTCGTCTCCTCAAAAATTACTGTAGATTTTTTTTAAATATCCAACTCTGATTTTTTTTAATAATTATTATATTTTTCAATATCGTATTTTAATTGTTTCTCAAAATTTTTACATATTACAAAATGTTAGGTATATTATTACAGAAATTTGTATTGAATGTTACAAAATTTTATGGCGGATGTTACATTTTTTGAAACCGAGTATTTCAAAACTTATGAATGTTGCATAAATACACATTTTACATAATTATACATCCAATGTTACATAAATATGCACTACAAGTTACAGAAATCGACACTGAGAATTACACTAAAAATTACAAAAAGCTACATCAATGTTACATAAGTACTGCTTTACAGAAAATATACACCATACCTTCCAAAATACTACACTAATGTTACATAAATATAGTTTTTCAAAAAATACAATAATGAATGTTACACAAATACTGTATTACAGAAGTCTATGATAAGAGTTACATAAATCTAGGCTAATGTTACAAAATATAAACTACACATTACATAATACTACACCATTGATTATAGATTTAAAATACCCCCAAAACAGAATATTGCATAAAACTACACCATTGATTATAGATTCAAAATACCCCCGAAACATAATATTGCATAAAACTACACCTGCCAAGCGTTCCAAAACCAGACCAGTACCGCGAACTCGCCGGAGGGAACTTGGAGAAGAGAAGAGCACGACCCACAGCTCCACTATTTCTCAACTCCGACGACGCTGAGCCCGAGCTCCTGCTCTGGAGCAGCTTCTCCGAGTGCAGGCGGCGCAAAACCAGACCGAAGGTGGAGCATTTGATCTCCGATCTCCAATACCGTCACGGAGCTAGGCAAGGAGCAGGGTAGGTCGAGCTCGGGAGCCGCCAAACCGTGGGTCTCGCCGTGAAGAGCTGGTGGGTCTGCACGTCGACCTCACCTCGACTTGTTCTCCGTTCGTGATGATGGTTGACATGGTGGGCGAGCCTGCATGAAACGATGCTCATGATCGGGAACTGGTTCAAGCGGCGATGAGGTTGCAGATCTGCAATCGAAGTTGATGGTGGGGCACAGGGTCGGCGGCAGAGCTTCTGCTAGATCCACGGGCGCGTCCTCGACGGCGGCGAAGCCGAGGCGTGGCTCCGTTGAGAGATGCGTTTATGATGGCGACAAAGTACATGCATGGATCCGTTGCGAGCTACACGGAGAGGTTTGTCGGAGCAACGCCATCTTCTCTGGTTCGTGCGCTGGCGAGAGAAGTGGTGGCTCTACAACGATATTTGCTCCTCCGGCTAAGCAACGACATCCGGCTCATGTACCAGATCTACCGCCCTTGTTGGCTGCTGGCATGGCGAGGGTAAATACGAGAGAACGACTTTCTTCGTTTGACGTCAGCACGGGAGCAACGACTCGCCGAGCCGAACGGCGGCGATTGTAGAAGGTGGGAAGCGAAATGGCCAGCGGCGGGAGGTGGGAGGCGAGAAGACGAGGAGTCGAGGAATTGCAGCGACTGCTTGTGGTGGAGACGAAGTAGTTCTTCACGGCAGCATCGTCTCCATATACACGTCTGGTGCAGCGCGGTGGCTGCTTCAGGCGAGAAGACATGCTCGCAGAGTTGCGGCGGCTAAGAGAGTGGTGAGGGAGAGCATATTTTGTCGAGATTTTAAATAATAGAAATTAGGAAAGAATCTTCATCTTTTGATTAGGGTTTTGATGAATGAAATGGAAAAGACACAACTACCCATATATCTAGTAAAATTACAAAAAAAAATACAAGTTCTAATTAATTACGGTTGTATGTCACTTACATCATAACCATTAAAACAATTCAATCCAATGGTCAAAAACAATGTAGCAATTAACAAATTAAGATATGGGTAACACTTGAAACTGTATCTTTAAATAAAAACTTATATTTACTCAAAAAAAAGTTGTTAGGCATTTTCCATAAATATCTATCAATTGAGTGGGTGAGAGATTTCTTTTGGTGTTTGATATTATTGTTACAAAATATAGATTTCATGCAGAGTTTTTATAATCATCAATAACTTTTGTATGAAATTCAACTTATTTTAAATAAGTTAATAATTTTATTTCGTGAATCCCACATCAGATTTTTATTTTTTATATAGACTATAGTTATATAGTTTGTGAAATTTGATTATATATGTCTTTAAACCTGTGATATTTTGGTGATATGTTTTTATGATTTAAAATTATATATATATATATATATGATTTTTTATATATTATTAAGATAGAAACAAGCGTCGCTCTCTCCTTGCGAAGCAAACCCTACACCCTGTTGCCACTGCCATCGGCGATTGCTGTGCCTCAGACCAGGGGGCTGCCGGTGAGGCTCCTCTCTCCCATGACCCGTGCACCGCCGTTGGTCGCTATCACCAGGTTTTGCAAGCTCTCCGGCCAGATCTGCAACCCCTACATCAGCTCCATCCTCCTCGTTGGCTACCTCTATCCCCCAACGGTCTGTGCTCCGCCATCGGTCGTGACCGCCGCAATCTCCGCCTCCTGTGCTCTGCCACCATCCGTGGTCGCAGCCGTCTCCGCCTCCGTTTCCCCTCATCTGCTATGTGCCCCTCCTCGTCACCGGTCGGTCACCTATCCACCTCCTGCGAGCAGGTCCTCCCCCTTGCACTCCTCCGACTAGAACCTTCGGGTTATTAAAGTACTACACAGTTATCGTAACGAACCCTAAGGGTCTCTACAACGAACCCCAAGGGTTACTACAATGAACCCCAAGGGTTTCTACAACGAACCCCAAGAGTTTCTACAACGAACCCTAAGGGATTTTTCTTGCCTGACAATCGACAACCAATGATGCAACCTCGTCGGCGTGAACATGCACAATTTCCGGCCGAAGCGACCCTAGAGGGTCGCTGGATTTGAGACCCAGGAGGAGGGATGTTAGGTCGGGATCTATATCCACGACAACCAAAGTAGGTCACCTCGAGACTGGATGGCTCATTTTGGGTCGAGCTGGTGATGATCAAACTGCTTCTACGTGAAGTATCGACGAAGTCACATCCGGAGCACTGAGCGTATGCTTCGTCCTCCGCACCACAATTAAACATTCCAGCGACTCAAGTTAGCACTACTAGGAGGCCTGACTACGACAGTTACGGGGCTTCAGATGAATTGGCATCACATGCTCTTTAGGTTATTATGGCCGTTTTTCTGTTTTTGTGGTCTCTATTGGTTAGCTATACAAAATTGATCCAACAATACATGTCAAGTGTGCCAGAAACCCTACAGGGGTTTTGGACAAATACTTAAACTCAGGGTCAGGAACCTAAGTTATGTTTATGATTTTTGTCATGATGAATAAAATTACTATGCTCTCATTTCAAAAAAAAAAGATAGAAACATGTTTTCAAACTTTCTTTGTAACACGTGTTTTTAGAGAATTCTACCTTAATGTGTTTTATGTGTAAATACTCCCAGTTCGGTATCTGAGTGTGAATCCGACTGCTCCTCAGCTCTCACTCTTTATATATTGGGTTTGTAGTGCCTCTATCACAAACACCTGATATTAGGACCCGAATTGGGCGATTTACGGATTTAACAAGCTTAATAGCAACGTGAGTAATGACTTTTGATTGTTCTAGGTTTTTCTTGCTATGTAATTTGTTTACTCATTTTTTAGTCATATTGTGTTATGATTTTTATATTCCTACTAATTCATATTTCAATTTCAATTATCATCGTAATGTTTCTTGAATCACTTAATATACCACGTATGTCTGATTTAAAGGTTCATTAGGAAATAATCAAATAGATGTAATTATATATTTTTTATATGTTGTTGTTTTTATTAGAAAAATAGAGTTTGTTGAACATATGATCCAATATTCCAATGTAAATTTATAGCGGTAATACCATATGTGAATTATTTGTTATAAGGTAATAGTAAGAAAAATCAGGTTGTGAAGGTGTAACATAGCTTGAACAATTAGGAGGACTTCGAGAGTTGGAAGGACGAGAATTACCTTGAACCGATTACAGAAAAAGCTTTAACCCCTGTTCTAGTCTCTAACTGGTTTAATTGTTTGAACCCGATTAAGAAGTAGGCAAGGTTGTTTTTTTTGCTACCTGCTTGGGTTTAGTTTGTTTTTGCTCTATGTAGCTGTTATGGTATGAGGAAAAGGTATTTTTTGAGGATCTTTTCTTACTTTGTTCTATAGACTTGTAGAACGAATTTTCAATAAAATTCGCTTATCCAAAAAAAAAAATCAGGTTGTGAAGGTGTAGTACCAAAGGAGAGGGATGAAGCTATTATCCTGAAACTTGTCAAGGTTCACATTATTTCAGTATATTGTTCCTTTTTTGAACATGCATGTAACATTATCTAGAATCAAAAGAGACAACAGTCAACAAGATTAAGAATATTGTTCAATGTTAGCGATGAAGTTGGTTCTCTGAGAATCTAAAAGTTTTAGTAGAGATATTGATGATTGACTTAGTTTGACAATTTTACAAATTAATAGAAGGAAGGAGTTGCTACTTCTTATGTTAATGAAAGTTATATTAAAAAGATCTTGACTTGTGGAGTTTTCTGTTGTGATTTGCTACTGGAGTTACTCTTATTTGTATAACTCATTTGTAGTTTATCTTAGTTATTCATTGTAGGCTTGGAGGAGCTCAAAACCAACCATATAATTAAGGAGTGTAAGTTTATGAGAAAGCCATGAACGAGGCTCCGTTTCTTATTGTATAAATAGAGACATACAACAGTTATTTACAGAGGTAGTTATATGTCAGTTTAAATAGAACAGACACAATGCTAGGTAGTTATACTGATACAAACAATGGTGACTAACATTCCCCCACAACCGGAACGGGAGGAGGACGGACGTTCAGGTTGGAGCGAAACCGAAAAAAAGAGAAAGCGAGGCAAACCCTTTGTAAATATATCAGCTTATTGAAAAGCGACAGGGACATGTAGTACTTTGACTTCACCAAGACGAACTCTTTCGCGGACGAAGTGAATATCAATCTCCACGTGCTTCATTCGCTGGTGTTGGACCGGATTTCTGGTGAGGTAAACGACTGACACATTATCACAAAAGACCAAAGTTGCACGAAGGATAGGCACCTGAAGTTCAAGCAACAGATTCCTCAACCAGCTAGTTTCAGCAACTGCATTGGCAACAGTCCGGTACTCTGCTTCGGCGCTGGAGCGGGAGAACGTAGGTTGTCGCTTGGATGACCAGGACACGAGGTTGGATCTGAGGAACACACAATAGCCGGAGGTGGACCGACGAGAGTCGGGGCAGCCAGCCCAGTCGGCATCGGAGTAAGCTGTGATGGAATGGGAAGAAGATGGCTTCATATGGAGACCGAGGGATGTGGTGCCTTTGACATACCGTAAAATCCACATACAACGAATAACAGGAGAGTCTCTGATTACCATGTAAGTTTATGAGAAAGCCATGAAGGAGGCTCCGTTTCTTATTGTATAAATAGAGACATACAATAGTTATTTACAGAGGTAGTTATATGTCAGTTTAAATAGAACAGACACAATACTAGGTAGTTATACTGATACAAACAATGGTGACTAACAAAGAGATTTCTAGTTTGACTATAATTAAGGAAACAAGACACCTCATTTTGTTAGGTTTTATATTATAATTGAAGTTGATTTAGGGTAAACCAAGCCATATAAATAAAGAACTAAGGGAGCACGAAATTAACAAGCTGCATAGCTGAAAGTTTCAGTCACCCCTACAGAGAGCAATAGTGAAATTTGTTCGAAAATAACAAGGTGCATAGCTGAAAGTTTCGGGCACCCATACAAAGAGCAATAGTGACATTTGTTCAAAGCTAATAGAAAGCTCAAGTTGTGGATTCATCTTACTTGTGTGGATACCGTTAGAGGGAAAACACGTGGGTGCCTCATTGCTCGTCATCGAGGTAAACACTTCAGCACATGTTGTAGATTAATTTTAGTTGTGCATGAGAATCTAGGTTAATAGGATTACTTGATAATTTTTTTTGTTTTCCGCCATGTTTACGAAACACGTAATTCTACAGATTCAATTGGGATCTCTACACAATAGATTAAAGCGCCATCTTTAAATTCCTCTATCACTGTCACACCCCAAATCCGGTTTTGACCGGACTCGAGACGTGAACTAAGGCAGTGAATAATAAAAGCAGTTTAATAATGAAAAAGGGTCTCAAAATAACAATTTAAACCTCTAAATAACCACACGAGTCAACAGCTCGATAAAAGTACATAGTAAAAGAGTTCAGTAAAAGATAAACGGTACGTCTCTTAACCAATCTAGACAAGACCCTCGCTGGCTCCCAAGCGCAGAGAATCCCGCTAGCACAGATCCCGCTCAAGACCTGAAAAACAACAAGGTAAGGGGTGAGCTTGCGCTTAGTAGGAAAAGTAGTTAAGGTTATGAACATTCGTTCACCACCACGAGTAACCGTCCAATTAGGGCATACTAGTGAAGCACAACCCTAAAGACCTCCACATAAGTTTATCAAACACTAAACACTCTCGCAAGACCAAACGACATTTAAACAACTCACGCAGTAAAACGTCAAGCATACAGCACACAGTAGAACGAACACATAACTAGCACAGCCGTTCCCAACATCACCGGCTATCACAGCCCGTCCCACTTATATCGTACCGGAACACGAAGCATCGGTCCCGACATCTTCCCGTCACATAGACTCGGGGTAACATCCCAGACCGGAAATCCCTCAGTCGGACGTCTTCCTGTCACGTAGACTCGGGGACTCATGCATACCGACTGGCACATACCTCAATCGTATTCCTTCCCGGACCACAGAGCATCGGGGTAATGATCACACCATCCTCGTCCTCGATACCCTACACTGACATACTCTCTCAGTGTAGGTATCATACCGGACACACCTCCTCTTGGAACACGCATAAATGGAGTAACACGCATCACAAAGCCATATCTTGACCACGGCATACCAACCGAGCCAATTCACCATAACACACATATCGGTCTATCACTCACTGTGAGAACCGCTCCCGGTCGAACCGGTGACTTTTAAGACAAGTTTGACTTTCTGCCGGAAAAGTCAACCGATGACTCAGGAGGTCACTCGGGGCTTTTCTGGGGCCCAAAAAGCTTAGCCGTCATCACGGTTGGATTAATTGGACCGTTTCCTTTCGTTTGAGTATAATTTTGGGGGAAGTCAACTGTGGTCAAAATTGGACTTTTCATCAACTAAGACCTAGTTATTTATTGTGCTGGATTTTAATTTGGAGATTTGTGGTCCCTACTTGGACACTTGTGCATAAAGCATAAGAGGAGAGGAAATGAGTGGTCTTGGACCATTATACCCTCCTAAGGACCTTTAAAGGGAAAAATATCAAGAGGGGCTTTTAGTCTTTGTACAACTAGGTCTATTAAAGGAATTGGAGCATCACAAATTCAGCATTTTACTTGTTGTAGCCGAAATTTGAGAGGAAAAGAGAGAGAGAGAGAGAGAGAGAGAGAGAGAGAGAGACGAGCTCTCATGGAGTCTTGAAGAAGAAGCAAAGGAAAAGAGGCAACTTGGGGCCATTTTCTACCTCTTCCTTCTCCAAATTATCACCATCTTCTTCATCTCACTCTTCTAGAGGTATTGGAACTATCTACATCTCTTTTCCCTTAATCTCATTTCATGGGTCTTGGTTTGGGTTTGCTAGAAGTTGTTGGGTTTGATTGGAATGGTGTTAGATGATGTTGTTATGAAGCTTTGTTGGGTTTTTGATGGAAATCCTTGGAGTTTTGAGTTGTTTATGATTTGAAGAATCCTTGGAAACTTGTTTATTTTTTTATTCCTACCATGGGTAGAGGGGTTTTGGAGGTATTTAACTGTTTTGGTTGTTGGAGATGACTGAAAATGGAGTTTGGTTGTGGATTTTCGGGAAAAAAGAGCTGGAGGTTGAAGAAGGGTGAAACTGCCCTGGGTCGCCACGGATCCGTGACGGGAACCGTGACGGGAGGCGTCATGGCTCCGTGAGGGAGCCCGTGACGGCACGTGTCACGGTTCCGTGACGTCATCCGTGACCCCTTCCGTGGCAAACCAGTTTTGGGTCCTTTTGGGGTGTTTTTCGTCATTTTCGATCTTTGTTGTGAGCTGGCTCCTTGAGGTAGTTTTGAGTCTTTATTTTCTTCTTAGTTAGATCTTGACTGGAGTTTCTTGTGTTCCAAAGACCTTGGTTTCGAGCTCGAGGATCGAAGACCTTTCCGGTACCCGTGTGAAGAACGGAGGAGAGGTGAATCAAACGTTACAGCAGAGAATTGTTAGAGGAAGACCACAAGGTAGGGAAAGTCTTAATTTCTTATTTAACGCTTAGTATGCATGTTAGTATAATAAAATTGGAAAGGTCCTAGAATTGCATATAGGATGCGAATAACTAGAATAATCGTATTTCAATTACTAATAAATGGATGTGTCTAGTATGCATGCTTAGGATGAGAATAACTAGTGTAACACGCTTTCAATACCTGAGAATTGTTTTACTGGTAGAGAGGCTCTGATGAGCCCTCGGATTAGTTGCTGTGTTAGGTTCACATGCTTGGTTGCTAGTTATTAGGGTAATCAAGAGTCTAATGAAACTAGTTTAACTTTATGTATGATTGATTTATTGCATGTTTACTTGATTGGTTGAGTGATTGTGTTGATATAATTGTTGATTGAACGGATGATCGAGTATGACTGGTTGTGCCAAAGGGGTACAATCAGGTGATCGATGTACCGAGTGTTCGTGATAGGTAAGTATACGGTAAGTGTGAAGTGTTAATGGATGTCTGTGTTGTGATTCGATGAGTGTTGATTGATGGATGAATTATAGTGTATTTTCCTTATTCTTATTCTTGAAATGTTTGATTGTTCGGTTCGGTACTACACCGGGGGGGGGGTAATCCGTTGGTGTTGAGGTCATTGGTGGTTGGCAGATACTGTGGGATATTGGTTGATTATGGATCCTGAGGGCATTGGTTACTGGATATTATGAGGATCGATTATTGGAGCCTGAGGGCATTGGTTACTGGATATTATGAGTATTGGTTATTGGAGCCTGAGAGCATTGGTTATTGGACCCTACGGGGCAGTTGGACGGATTACTTCGTGAGAGATGATTACTGCGGTTTCACCCAAGTGTGTGCGTCCTACGGGAGCACTACTTGGTTCCCTATGACTTATGGTCCTTTGGAGGCATTTCCGAGAATTCCGATGATAAGCGCCCATTTGGGATTGTTTCCGGTGCCCCGACGCATGTGCCTTCTCTGGACCGAGGGAAAATCTGATATGATATGGGTACTTCGGTGGATCGGAAGATGGGAACCGATGTGATCCCAGATCTATCCATGGATCGGAGGCTTGAGAAAGCAAGTGGTTGGCGTGATATCAATTACTCTCATTTTAATCATTATGATACATTTTAATATTTCTAAGGAACCTTTCAAGTTAATGTATCTTTAAGAGTACGGTGCTTATCTTGTTCTATCCTGTTCATTTAATATTTCATTGTTAATCGTATTATATAGTTATTTGAGTTATCTGTTTAAGCAATATAGTATTGATCTAAGGCTTGAGTTGTTAAGATTTTTCCTACTGAGCGTAAGCTCACCCCCTTTGGTTTCTTACTGTTTTACAAGCGTACCTGATGTCTAGTGAGTTCGAGGCTCGGGAGCTTTTGGACGTCTTGGGGTTTATTTTAGAGTTATGTTGGTCGTGTGTACTAAACATCATTTATCTTACTCTTTATGTTGAGTTGTGACTCATTGGAGATTTTGAACTTTTACTAAGGTTGATTTGAGAAAGTTTATCTTGTTATTTTAAAGGTTTATGTCAGTTATTTATTGCTTTTCTACTTTTAATTCTGGTCACGTCTCGAGTCCGGTTAAAACTGGATTTGGGGCGTGACACTCACCCGATCATATCACAGTCAATGGTTCACATCACATCACGCATGGCACACTTGCCCAAACATAGCAACAACATGCTACACCGAGTATATCTTATTATGACTCTCAATCAACATCTACAACAAGTATCATGCGTCTCAATCATAGATCATGGCATCACAATCAACACGCAACCCTAAGGCTCGACATGGCCATTATACCAGCACGACAATTTCCCAAGAATGAAAGCGATTATTCTACTGAATCACATCCTATATGCAACTAAGACTATTCTGTTTATTATCGTAATTGAAAGCGGTTATTCTAGTGATTCACATCCTATATGCAAGCTAGGACCTTTCCGGTTATTATAATTATCTTAAAGGCATATTAGTAATTTCCGTAATTAAACCGGTATTCGCTACTTTCCCTACCTCAAAAGTAAACAACTCTCAACTCCTAGCTGCTGACGACCTGGCTAGCTTCCTCCTCCACTTCACGATGTCCACGTGCCTCCTCCTCCGTCACGCTCGGGTCCAAGGTCTTGGATCACAAAACAAACCGAGAATTAAGAGTAATTCACAAAGGTTAAAAGAGGAAAACACTCCCAATTAACCCTAAGAGGACTCGGTTATAGATAACCGTCCCAATTACTCGAAACTCAACGAAATGGGCCCAAAGGACCCAATTCTGGTCTGTCACGGTTCGAGTCACAAATCCGTGGTCTGAACCGTCACGGTTCTCCTCACGGAGCCGTGACTGACGCTGTCACGGTTCTCCTCACGGAGCCGTGATGCGTTCTGTCACGGTTCCTGTCACTGATCCGTGATGGTTTGATACTGTTTATCGTCTTCTTCCTCCAGCTTCGGGTTTTCACGAATTTAACCCCCAAAACCTCCATTGATGTCCTCCTAAAGCTCCAAAACAGTCCCTAAACGTCTCTACTTCAAAACCCATCATGGGTCTCCATCAAAAACACAACAAACCACTTTAAATTCATCATCCAATCTGTTAGTCTTAGTGCTCGTAGTTCAATCCTAAATGTCTAAATGTATATATCATCGTTAGCAATAAAATTAAAGCGGCTTTATATTACTTATGTGTTGGAGTAATATATCGATGTGTGCTCTGATCTATGCCCACAATGCGAATAGAACCATAGATCGAGATAGATCACACTCGATGGGTTCGTAGTCAACAAATCTTCACTAGAAGCGACTAGTATGAAAGATGGCTCTTTATGGCTTACGTTATGTTAGTCATTGGAATGGGATTCCGGAGTCTGATCATAGATATCATGTGGGACATGATATTGGACGACCCGACATGAATATGTGCCATAGATAGTCATGAACATATTCATTTTCGTAGCTTGTCATGTATCCTTAGACCAAGGAGTCTTTGTGATCGCTATGTAGTCAACAACTGAGTTTGACCTGAGCCTAATGTTGTCCGTAACAGGGCTTCCATAACGGCCAGGATTGGCTTGGGGAAGAGCTACATGAGTGACACGAAAGACGGCTAAGAGATTTATCCCTCATACTGAGGTATGAGAAAGATATCGGTTCTCGGCCGCTTGATCGAGAGTGACTGAAAGAATAGCATGGCCATGCACATGATACTGGGTATCATATATTCAGTCATCTCACATATCAAGGAACAGTGATTGAGAATAATAAGGATGACGGCTCTATGCCTTATCTCAATCAGGATATCGGAGATAAAATGATAATGACAGGGACGACGGAAAGGTTAGAATCGACAGGGTCGATTCATTATGCAGTGTCAGGCAATACTAAAGTCTCGTTAGTTTCCACTTAAATATGATCAAGTAAAATGAGATTTTACGTTGATATATTGACATGCATAAACCTAAGGGTCACACCGGAGGATGAAACCCATTGACACATTTATGGAGAATGGCCAAAAGAGAGTTGTCTCGGGACATGACCAAAACTGGGTTTTGGGTCATGTGCCCGTAAGTGAATAGGACTTCACGGATCGAGACAAGGCTTGGAGTCTTGGGATTGATCGCGTTGGATAATGTTGGACATTTCCGGTATGGAAGGTTTGGAGGCGATGAGCGAATCACGGGACCTCGTTGGAAATGGCCACGGGCCATGTTCCAAGAGGCTCATGAAAGGCCCATGCAACCAAAGCTCATGGATTTAATTAATCAAGTCTTGATTAATTAGTACTAAGTAAGCAAGACAAGGATTAAGGTGTTGGTGATTCACCACCTAACCCAATCTTGTCTTGCCATACTTTGTCCTATTTACACCTTCCTTGTCATCATGCTTGTCCCATGCCTTTAGTTGGACAAGTATGAGTTTTGTTATGTTTAAGTCATCTTTTTTCAACATAACAAACACAAGACAAGAATAGGAAACACAACTTCTCTCCCCCTTCCCTTGCAATTTCGGGTTTGGCAAGCTCCCACCTCCATTTTTGTGTTCTTGAGTCCTCAAAGAGAAGAACTACATGGCTTTGATTCCCATGTGGATACGTAGGCGTCCTGGAGACTCAAGCCAATCATTCGTTACCCGGTGTTCTTGTTTTAGTAAGAACTAGTGCTGAATTTTTCTCTTGTGAATCCATTCTTTGTTAGTTGTTTCATGGTTTTAATCGTCTCTTGGTTTTCATTGATTTTCCGCTGCGAGTTGGTTCATCTCCAACCCTACCTCGAGACCCAACACAATTTCCTTTTCTCTCCAAAAATCATCATCCAACCCACAAACTCAAAAACCCAACCATTGTTCATCAATTTCTTCCAAACCCATGAACCAAAATTACCCACAACGAAAAAGGAAGAGGGATTTACCTTGAGGATGAAAAATAGATGAAGAATCAAGTGGAGATGGAAGATTTTTTGGTAGAGAATGACTTGAAGCTTCCATTTTTCCTCCTTTCTTCTTCTTCAAGTCTCCAAAACCCATTTTCTTCATCCTCTCTCTCCCAATTGCGGCCACCTTCTGAAAAATGCTGAAATTGGTCCAATTTGGTGTATTAAACCTAGATAGCAAGATGTCCAAAATACCCTCTTGCCTTATCTCCTCCCAAGTTCAACTATTAAGGGCATAAGGGTCAAAACACATCCAATTCTTCCCTTCCAAGCAAACATGGACACATGTCCATGTGGGGACCACTCCAAGCTTAAATAATTCCAGCTCAATTAATTAAATGGATTTAGTTCCAAATCGGACCGCGTTTGACCGATAAAAGGTTCGGGTTGACTCTTTCCAATATTACAGTGATTTGAAAGGAAACGACCCAATTAAGCTAATCGTAACGACGGCTAAGCTTTTTGAGCCCCGGAAAGGTCCCGAATGACTCCAGGAGTCATCGGTTGACTTTTCCGGCAAAAAGTCAACTTTCGCCGAAAACCTCCGGTTCGACCGGGATCGACAGGGGCGGTTCTTACAATCACATTCACTGAGTTGTTTTACTCTCTCTTTTTTGGATTCGGGCACTGATTCTTGAAGTGGTATGTTTGTTGACAATTATAGCAAAACATGTATGCTCTTCTTTTAAATTTCCCTATTCTCTTGGATTTTGATCTGGCTCGCCCTTTGTTCTTCCCCTTTTAGAGTTCCTACCTTTTCCGTTCATGTTGAACTCAAAGCCTGATGACTCTCCATAATTCCTTGTAAAAATATATTTCCCGAGAATCAAGTCCCTTATCTCTTCGAACGACAACTTAGTAGATCCAGATGAACTACTAACCGTTGTAACAGTTCCTAACCAACTACCAGGTAACGAAGACATCAACAACATGGATTATACCTCATCCTCAAATTTAATGTCTACCGACACTAATCTGGATAATATCATATTAAATTCGTTCACATGATCAATAATACTGGCACCTTCCCTCATCTTCGTACTAACTAACTGACGAATCAAATATACCTCTTTGATGCAAACAGATTTTCTTACATATTTGATAGCGCCTTTATAAGTCCGTAAGCAATCATCTCCTTCATTCCTTGTCAATGTCAACCTTACCGCACCAAGTGCTCGTCGATCTAGAAACTGCCAATCAGTTGCAATTAACGTATCTGGTTTGATCTCTAACAAAGGCTCGTATAGCTTCTTCTGGTATAGATAATCCTCAGTCTGCATCTTCTAGAATCCAAAATCCTTCCCATAGAACTTGTCGATTCGAACTTTCCTATCTTCTACCATTACTCCCACTTTCCATGAACCTGGCTCAGCTACTAGTTGTTGGGGGGCATAACAACGTGCAACAATATGCAAGCAAGAGTTAACCAAGAGAAAATAAAACAGTCACACAAGAATTTACGTGGTTCGATAAAATTTTCCTACGTCCACGACCACACTACTCCCTCACTATTGCTCTCACAACTAATGAATGATTTTGGATTTACAAGTACATGATATTTATAGGAGAAGACAATAGGTAAGTAGGTTGGAATTAGGTTTCCTAATCCTATTAGGTTATATCTTCTAATCACCTACCCAAGCTTCTTACCTAAACGTATTAGGAATAGTAGAGCTTTTCTAAAAATATTAGGAAGTCTCCACCAGCCACTACCATGTAGCTTGCAAAACTTGATCCTTTGCAAGAAACTCCTCCACTTCTTGTTGTTACGCCTTCCTCTTCACCTGCATTTTTGCTTGGATTTGAGCCTCCTTTTTTGTTTGGAGTTCAACCTCCATTTCTGCTTGTCGCTGTTTCTCGACCTCCAGAAAACTTTTGATTTCATACTCACGTTGTCGCCAATCGTTGGTACGATCTATGATGGCGTTCAACTCGACTATGAGACATCGTTCTTGCCACCATAAAACTATTTAAAGCTCTTCCTCCTTTCTTTCCAGGCATGAAATCAATTCCTCCTGTATCATGTCACACCTTCCGACTTCTCTTTCCATCCACGAAATTTGTAAAACCAACTTCGACGTTTTCATGGTTGTTGAATCGCCAATGCTAATGTAATGATTCTCAAAACTCACAAGGATTTGTACCTAAAATAAGTGTTGATTTAAACAAAAATAAATAGATCCAATTACAGAGAACCCTACTTGCTCCAAACCGAGAATGCCTTGTTTTCCGATCTCTACAGCTTTCACAATACCGAGTATAAACAATATAAGACACTACAAATACCCTAATGCTTATATTTGCTAGTCCACTCTTGTTACTCGATTGTTACTTACCTCAACAGCTCAGACCCAAACCTTCTGCCAGTACAAGATTATTGTCATGAAGGTGACGTGCTCTAATTCTCAAACCGACGTCGTTTTAATCTGAACATTTGATTTCTCGAATGGGTTGAAGCTCTCACGCCCAAACTTCTCCTCTTTTGACCAATGATTTGCTAAGATCCTGACTAGAAGTTGGTCTCCGAATACCAAACTCAATTATTCATCCATTATAATACATAAAAATGGCTGAAGTGTTTGTACCAAGAACATGATAGGAGCTAAGACTATCCACAATGGAAGTTTTTGCGCGTCGAATAGGGGTGTCGATTCGACACTTTTTTGGGAAAAAAAACATAAAACCTACGATTCCGTCGATTCGACACCCAGTTGAGTCTATGGATCTGCTGACCGTCTATTCGAGTCGAAGCCCAATTCTCCTATGGAAAATCGCCACGTAGCCCAAATAATATAAAAATAATTCCAGCCTACATTTTTTCACGAATCGGATGAATAGCCTAATCGTTTTCCATGTTAAATGATTGAAATGGACTTGGATGGATCCTTTGTCCTCAACGTGGATAAGCATGAGCTCGCTCTCCATAGAGACTGTCCAAAGAGATTGTTTGGTAAGAGAGTGAACTGAGGTTTTTGCATCAGAATCTCCTTAAGCGACATCCAAACAGCTACTAAACCCGTCCGAGTCTATGAGGTTCAGTGGCTCAGTCTCAAGCTTATTGACTTAAACGACGCCGAAAATGTTCCGAGCTCTTCTTCTCCGGCGCTCCTCCGCCCGATCCCTCCATCCCCGCAGCCACCTGCCAGCCACTTTCTCCGCTACCGGAACGGGAGACGCGACCCGGAACCCTAACTTCGTCCGCGCATTTTGCAATGCTGCATCGTCTTCGTCGCCTTCTTCAGAATCGGAGCTCCGGAAGTATCTGGGCTATTCGGCTCTGTTCATATTCAGCGGCGCCGCCACCTACTACTCCTTTCCCTTCTCCGACGACGCCAAGGACAAGAAAGCACAGCTCTTTCGCTACGCCCCTTTGCCCGAAGACCTCCACACCGTCTCCAACTGGAGCGGGACCCATGAGGTCCAGACCCGCTTCTTCAACCAGCCCGAGAATCTCGAGGAACTGGAGAAGGTGGTGAAGGAGGCTCATCAGCAGAAGGCCAAGATTAGGCCTGTTGGGTCCGGCTTGTCTCCGAACGGGATCGGGCTGGCCCGGGCTGGGATGGTGAATTTGGCTCTGATGGATAGGGTTTTGGAGGTGAATAAAGAGAAGAAGACGGTTCGTGTTGAGGCTGGAGTTCGGGTTCAGCAGCTAGTCGATGGGATTAAGGATTATGGGCTCACACTGCAGAATTTTGCATCCATCAGGGAGCAGCAGATTGGTGGTATTATTCAGGTTGATATTTGAAGTTCATGCTAACATGAAATGTCTTGGCTTTTTGTTGATTTTGTGGTGGATGAGTAGCTTTGAGTAATGTGGGTTGTGAGATTTCTTAAATTTGACTGATAGATTTTGTTGTACTGATATTTCTCTCCCTCTAGGGCTGACCTAGTTAATAGTCAAGGTGAGCACTATCTCTCATATGAGATCAAGTATTCGAATCCTTTTGGGTCACCTCCTTGGAAGCATATATGAATTTTCTCTTCCCCATGGTGGGAGGCTGGCTCACACACATGGCAGCAGTTGTTATTTGAAGTTGTGAAGTATGTTTTGTTTAGGCTAAACATGCTCTTAGTTATCTAGTAAGTTAAGTGATTAAGGTTTATGCTCTTTGTATCACAATGTTTTGACTCAATGTGAAGTTGATACTGTTAGTGGAGAAGTGATAAGACCTTGGTTCCTCTAAACAGTGTTTGCTAGAAACATATGTTTAGAGTTATGGCTTGCCCTTTTTCTTAATAGCCAAGTTCTAAGATAGTTCTTTGGTATTCATATATTTGTAGGTTGGTGCACATGGTACTGGTGCAAGATTGCCTCCCATTGATGAGCAGATCATAAGCATGAAACTGGTTACTCCTGCCAAGGGAACAATAGAAATTTCTAAAGAAAAAGATCCAGAGCTATTTTATCTTGCTCGATGTGGTCTTGGCGGCCTTGGAGTGGTTGCAGAAGTCACAATTCAATGCGTTGACAGACAAGAGCTTGTGGAGCATACATTTGTCTCAAACATGGACGAGATCAAGAAAAATCACAAGTAAATGTTTGCTCCTATTGTCTTAATCATTATAGAACATATTTTGTTTTATTCATAACTTGCAAGTAGAGGTTCAGACAACAACTAAAGACAAAGTCTTTCATGTTAGGAGTTCACATATGAATCTTGGTCCCACGTTGGGTAAACAAAGGTCAAGGAAGTACTGATATACATCTTGGAACCATGAACTACTAGGAATAGGATAGTCTTTTGGGTGAACCTGGTATCCAATACACACACACACACACACACTCAATAAGAATGGCTTGTTCCTCCTTGGTAGGTCCGTTCTCTCCAACACTCTCATAATGTGTTTATAGGATGATTGCATGATCTTGGAGCAAATTCAGAGAAATATATTAATATATTGATAAGCTGGCCCCAAATAATCTGATTGTGGTATCATGAGAAGTATTCTGTTAGCAAACTTATCTTAGTGGCTGAGGTTCAACTCCTAGATGCTTTATCCTTTTAAAGTTGTTTCTCATTCCCTTTCCCTCTGCTAGATTGCTTCTATCACACAAGCTGTGTGTGTTTTAAAGCACGATTTCAGATCAAATAGTGGATATTAATTTTGTTATATAAGAATTAAGTCTTTCCTCTTCCTTTTCTGCAGGAAGTTGTTATCAGAGAATAAACATGTGAAGTATCTGTATATTCCATATACTGAGACTGTCGTTGTTGTGACCTGTAATCCTGTTTCAAAATGGAAAGGCCCACCCAAATTCAAACCCAAATATAGTGAGGATGAAGCTATGCAGCATGTTCGTGACCTTTATCAGGAGTCATTAAAGAAGTACAGGTATAAATTTTGCCTATTGTTGACTGAATTATATAATTTTCAATTAATACAGATTTGTTTTTATCCTTCTCTCTCTCTCTCTCTCTCTCTCTCTCTCTCTCTCTGTTACTGAAGACCAGATAAGTAAAGATATTATCAATAGGGTAAATTACAAATGCATACCCTTAAGTATGCACGTTTAACCGATGAATACCCTGAAGTTTAAAGTTAACAGATGCATACCCTGAAGTTACAAGTTGTAACTCAAAACCCCTCCATCAACTAAAATGACGAAAATACCCTCAACTACACTTCAATAATTATGTTTAAAAAATTATTTAAAAATTACTTTTGTTATATATATATATACTTATTAAATGTATTCATTTTTATATAAAAAATCACTTCATTTATATTTTAAAAAAATTATTTAAAAAAATCACTGAGGGTATTTTCGTCATTTTAGCTGACAGAAGGGGTTTTGAGTTACAACTCGTAACTTCAAGGTATGCATCAGTTAACTTTAAACTTCAGGGTATTCATCGGTTAAACGTGCATACTTAAGGGTATGCATTTGTAGTTTACCCTTATCAATATTGTACTCTTGCTTCTCACAATGAGGGCAAAGTTATTACTAATCTTCTGTTTCTTATGCCCTATAGTTTTGAAAAGCTATTTATTTCATATTTGCAATGACATATTTTGGGCCTGTCTTATCTGCTCATTGCTCTAATGCTGTTGTTGCTTATTGATATGCAATGCATGTAGGGTTTATCTGTGAGAGTTTTGATTTTCTACCGAGTTGTCTCAGTCCACTTACATTATGATGTCTTTCGATGTTCAATGGATCGTGTTTTACTCAGTGCACGCCAATTGATACGGACTTTGGTGATTTACAGGCCTGAAGTAATCAAAACTAAATCTCCTGACAATAATGAGCCAGACATTAATGAACTTTCATTTACAGAGCTAAGAGATAAACTGCTTGCTCTTGATCCTCTCAACAAAGACCATGTTATAAAGGTGAACCAAGCTGAAGCTGAGTTCTGGAAGAAGTCAGAGGGGTATAGAGTGGGGTGGAGTGATGAAATTTTGGGATTTGACTGTGGTGGTCAACAGTGGGTCTCAGAGACCTGTTTTCCTGCCGGAACTATAGCAAAGCCGAGTATGAAAGATGTTGAATACATAGAAGAGTTGAAACAGCTCATAGCGAAGGAAGAAATACCCGCACCTTCTCCTATAGAGCAGCGTTGGACTGCTTGCAGCAAGAGCCCCATGAGCCCGGCTTATAGTGCATCAGAGAGTGATATATTTTCATGGGTAATTTTGCAAACCAATTTTCTTCAGCTTTTATATTAATAAATAAGGGCTTCCATGTGACATTACTTGTAGAACCAGAAACCAGAACCAAGTTCTCCTAACACTAAGGCCTTGAAATTTCACATACTCATGCAGACCGTGCTTCAATCTTGATTTACAACTAGATACAAAAAGTAACATTTATGATTATCCAGTTTCTATCAAATATATCAGGAATAGCAAATTGATCTGCAGTTTTTGAAATTTGTAGCGTAATAGTTCTCTGTTATTTTGATATTTCATGCTGTAGGAAGAATACACTCTTAGTTGGTAATGCTCACTATGGTTCATGATCTGTTTTTGTTGCTGGATGTCAGGTGGGTATAATCATGTATCTTCCTACAACGGATCCTCGCCAGAGAAAGGAAATAACAGAAGAATTTTTCCACTATAGGCATTTGACCCAAAAACAATTGTGGGATCGATATTCAGCTTATGAACACTGGGCAAAAATTGAGGTAATATTATAAATTCTAGATATGCTATGTATTCAATTCTGCTTTTGATTGAAAACAAAGAGAAGAATCATTTATGAAATAAGTGAGTTCAAAAGGTACTGATCAATGCCACTCTTCTTTTGAAGGTCATCTAATTTTGTAAATATTCCGTAGTCAGTTCTTATATTCAAGAGATGGAAGACGATAGTAACTTACTATAAAACCTTTCCTTGGGAGACTTGTGCTAAAATGTGTATCTATTGTCTGGAATATGGATCATGCTAGTGAACTATTTCTTCCATATATACCATGATTCCATTGAATTTGTTGTGTCATGTGACTATCAAGCAAATCAATTATCTGCTTTATATGTCTAACGTGCAAAATAATAATAATAGTAATATATGTGTATGGTATGTGCAGGTTCCTAAGGACAAGGAAGAGCTTGTGGCTCTTCAAGCAAGGCTAAGGAAGCGTTTTCCTGTTGATAAGTTCAATGAAGCCCGGAAAGAGTTGGACCCAAACAGGATTCTTTCAAATAATATGCTGGAGAAACTGTTCCCCATATCCAACACTGTCTGAGAAGCACTGCTCTTTGGTTAGTTTTCTATAGTTGTGTATTTTTTTACTGGTGAAGACTAGGATGCATCTTATCTTCCAATTGAATGTGGTTGACACATCTTAGTTCCGAGATCTCATCTGTATTTAGCCAAGTACATAATAAAGTTTTCATATGAAATAAGGTTGGTTTCTAAAACTGCAATTGCTTTGAGTAGTTATCAAACGAAGGACTAGAAAGCTTCTGAATCTTCTACATGATGAGGTCTTATCTTTTTCTATTGAACTTTCTGTTTGTGAAAATTGTAATTGTTTGTTCAAGATAAGTTCAAGTATTCATAATGCTTACTCAATAGCTTGGATTTAATATATTTACCCTTTGATTTGTCTGATTTGAAGAGTTGATTCATTAGGTACTGTACATATAATAGTTACTCTGCAAAATAGTTATGGATGATTCATGATTTTGCATGCTTAGGGAAATTCTGGTTCCTCAATCTGTAAAAGTTAGTGCTTGTACTTGGTTAGTAGAGATTTCCCGAGTTCTGAAGAGAAACGTGATAGAATTCATTTATTGTTGTGCCTGAGAGCTTCTGTAGTAAAGTTACTGAAAATGTCTCACATTTTCACACTACATTGATGTAAAAAAAAACATTGGAACTCTGCCTAACACATACAATCTGCACACACTTTTTTATTAAAACCCCGTAGTCACATGTTACTGCTGTATGATAATACATAAATTTGAATAACTGTCAGGCAACACTGGTTCCCAATTCTTGATGTGAAATCATCATTTAGAAGCAAGCTTCACATAGCCAGCAGCAGCATAGAGCAAATAGGCTGCACCATTAAAACACCCAAGAGAAAATTAGAGGTAGGAGAGGCATAGTAGGCAAGGATTCGGGATATGGGTGAGTTTTTGAAGAATATCTTCCTAGCACCCTTATAGAGGGCTGGCTCTCTTAAACCAGTTGTTGGTGTTGACATGAATACACCAGACTAGGATAAACAGATGAGGAACTTACCATCCCTCGATGAAGCCCCTGTCTCCTTTCTTCTTTGTCCGAGTGAACCATTTCTTACCAGAGGGGGGATTCTCAGTTGGGTATCCTGTCAATCAAAAGTCACGCATAAGCAAGTTATGTTGTTTTTATCACTGGTACATACATGTGAAGAAACCGAGAGAATTACCTGGTGGTGGTTGGATTTCCTGTGAATCTGCCTTAGTCATGTTGGAAGAAGAAGTCGAAACTGTAAGTTGAATTGTTGTATGTCTTCTGAGTTATGTGCTGTGTTCAATCTATATCTGCCTAAGCATATGGCTGTGACCATATATTTATACTAGGGGTCTTTGTGAAAGCCCATCTTGGGTATGAACTCAAAAGGCATCTTAGTAGCTGCGTTGGCTTGCCGGTGCCTGATAATATAGCCTAAAGTTAGCTTTTTTTCTTTAGGCGGTGCTTAGCATCTTAACCGACAAGCTAAGCACTAGTTTTGAATTTACTTATGTTAGTCCACTTGATTAAGATTCCTATATATATATGTTGAGTTTCTTCTGGGTTTGGTTTGAAAGGGTGCCCTGGCCTCGTAGCAGCAGATTGAGTTTCAGACCAATGAAAGGGACTGAAAAGGAAGTTTATGAAGTGGAAGGGAATGTGGCAAAAGGAGTTTTTCCATTGAAAAGACGGGACAGGACATTTGCGAGTGGCGTTGGGTTTTTGATACTTTGCTTAGGAAGGAAGGAGAATAAAAAGCAGATCAAAGACTGAAAAAGACACACAACACTCATACTATATATGTATGTTTATGTGTAGACATTAGACTCCCTTACTTATGTGTGTATATGTTATGATTTATGAGAGTTGTAAAAGTAAGTTGGAGAAGAAGACACGGTTGTGTCAATAATGCAACCAACGAATATATGCTTTGCAATGAATGCGGGTTGGGCAATGTGGCAAATTAATACCTGATATCTATATGAATGATGAACAGTCTTGAAGAATATATGCCTTCATAGCTCATTTTAAGCTCCCTCTTTTCTCTTGGACGGTTACAGAATATTAAAAGAAAGATCCAACATAATCTAATCGCTCAATATTTTTCTTCTATTTGTCGATCCGGAGATGATTGTGGATGGGTTTTTAGCAATATTGTCCCTCAAATTCATCGTACTTTTTAAGACCATGTACCCAAATGTTCAATTGTTGCGTCCCCTTTGAAATTACATGCCTATTAAGGTTGACCGATGTGAGTACAATCAAGTAAATGACTTGTAATATTTAAACATTTGAAACAAACGAGTCTAAGAGATTACCTTTCTCTATGAAATATAGGGTTTTCTCCCTCACAGAACCGCCGCAGCCCTCCTGACCTTATTATATCCCATCCTCTTCTTACCACGTGTTGGTTTTAGTACCCGTAGTTCAATCGTAAACGTTCAAATATAAATATCACCGAAAATAAAACGACTTTCATATTACTTATGTGTTGGAGTAGTATATCGATGTGTGTTCCCGATCTATGCCCATCATGCGAATAGAACCATAGATCGAGATGGATCACACTCGATGGAGTCCCTAGTCAATAGTCTTCACTAGAAGCGACTAGTATGAAAGATGACTCTTGATGACTTACGTTCTATTGGCCATTGGAATGCATTTCAGAGTCTGATCATAGATATCATGTTGGACATGATATTGGACGACCCGACCTGATTATGTTCCATAGATCTACTTATGAACATAACCAGAGTCGTGGCTTGTCATATATCTTTAGACCGATGAGTCTTTATGATTGGTATGCAGTAAATGACTGAGTTTGACCTGAGCCTAACGTTGCACCGTGACTGGGCTTCCATAACGGCCAGGATTGGCTTGGGAAATGACTGCATGAGCCTCATGAGGGACGACTAAGGGATTTATCCCTCATATTATGGTATGAGAAAGATATCAGGTTCACGTCCGCTTGATCGAGAGTGACTGAAAGAAAAGCATGACCATGCACATGATCTTGGGTATCATACATTCAGTCATCTTCCATATCAAGGAACAGTGATTGAGAATAATAAGGATGATGGCTCTGTGCCTTATCTCAATCAAGATAACGGAGATAAAAGGATAATGAAAAAGATGACAGAAATGTTAAAATCGACAAAGGTCGATTCGTTATGCAGTGTCAGGTTATACGAAGTCTTGTTAGTTGCCATACATGTAAGATCAAGTAAAATCGAATTTTACGTTGATCTTACCGATATGCATAGACATAAGGGTCACACCAAAACTTTGTAACTCGATAAGAACACAACGTAGCTTGGTTTGGAGGGAGTCGTGTCGGGAATTGCCACAATGGACGGGCTAGGACAGATGGGCTTGACATGGGTTCTCTTGGAGAGGCCCATGGCCGGCCCATATAACCTAGGCCCAACAAAAACCAAAGGTCTTGCATTGACCAAGTAGTCTTGTTGGTTAAAAGTGGGTAGGACCCATTTTCCACTACTTAATAAACCATGTTAGTTTATTAAGTCTACCATGCAATTAGCATGAACACTTGGCAACTTGATGGAGATTAAGTGAGATGGCCTCTTCCACTTAACTCTCCATGCAAGAGTGTTGGCAGTACATAACATGCAAAGCTTGAGAAATATTGCACACTTCATCTTTTTCTCCCACCTTGGCCGAGCACTCCAAAGAGAAGCAAGCTCTATTGTTGCATGTTCTTGAGTCTACATACTCAAGAACTACGTTGGCTTTGATTCCGTTAAGGATACGTAGGCGTCCAAGAGGCTCAAACCATTCAAAGAATGTGCTTCTCTTTTCCATTCTCATCAAAACTAGAAGGTGATGAACACAAACTCTTGTTGAATTTTCATTTTTTTTCTTCAATATTTGTTAGCTTCTTCTCGAGTTATTCGTGGTTAATTTCCGCTGTGTTTTGTGTTTCTTTTGTCCACGACCTTGAGACCGACCCAACAATGGTATAAGAGCCTGACTACCAACGAGAATTACAAGAGCTGAAAATTTCAGTTTTGGTGCTGATTTTTTTCAGCATGCTTGTTGGAAATTTTGTTAAAGTGTTTATTTTTGCACTTTAGCCTTTTAGTTTCAAGTTTTGACATGTTTGTGTGTGTAATTGTTTGATTACTTGATTTACATACTTGCATGTGGAATTAATGCATGGAATTGCTAATTTTCAAACTAAAATAAAAAATCTGAATTTTTTGGACAAAGTCTAATTTTCAGGGTCACGAGAGCGGGACTCTCAAGGAGTCAATCCCGTGACCGGACGGGGCTCCGTTGGACGGAGCTAGGCCGAGCCGTGACTATTGGATAGTCGGAACGCCGGGCTAAACCGTTTGGTGAGTTGTGATGAGTTTGGAACCGTCACGACGAACCCCAAAATTGAACGTTTGAAAATTTTAGTTTTGAAACAGTTTCGATAAACCGAGCATTAATTTTTGAAACTTGTGAATTAATTAAAATCGATCATAATACGCTGTTTGATAACACGATGTATAATGTGATGGTTTGCATGGTGCACGTTATAGCCCCGGGTAGTTTCATCGCTTTTACGGACTGCGTGCCGTTAGTGTTAGCGTGTAAATTATTCTTTTAGGGTGTGGTCGTCGTACCACTTAAGTGTCATTTATTTATGGGAAATTTACACATAACCTTCCCTACTATTGCCTTATTTTCACATACCCCTTAACTTCATTTGTTTTTTAGTTTAGTCCAACACTATTAACATTCCATCCAATTAATGTTAAATGTCCAAAATATCCTTCATTAACCATCAATTTTTCAAAAGCTTTCCATTGTGAATTTGGGCTCCATAAGATTCATTGGGACATGGAAATTGGAGAGTTCAATGGCAGGGTTTTTTTGGGGATCAGCAGAAGCATAAGTAGCAGCAGCTTTGTACAACAGGTGGTGGGCACAAAGCAACAACACTAGAGCATTTCAGACCTTAAACCAAGAAGATCAATAACCTGGATTTCTCCAAAACCACACACCAGCCACAACAATATCAAGGTTCTCAACCAAGAACATCACGACTCGCCTTCCACGGACCAGATGAACCTTTACGCCGTCGCCGGTGGTTATGCCCCGGTTTTGTTCGATGCCAATTTCCAGAGAATGGTGTCCAGGGGGAGTGAGGCATCTCAGACCAGAGGTGGTTGTGGCCGGTGTCACTTCACCTCGCATGAACGGACAGAGCTTGAGGTTATAGAGACGATAGATTTACCGGAGATGGGATAACCCGACTTAGGTGGGAGTTTGAGAGAAGAATGAGATAGGTGTGGAGGTTGAGTAGGTGAAGAGGATATGGTGTGGTGGAGAGGAAATTGGGGAAGAAGAAGTAAAGGGTAGTTACTATAAGTGTGTGAAAAGGGTAGTTTGGATTTTTTTTAAAAAATATCATGTGATGTGCACATGTTCAATTTACGTCTGTTTTTGGATAGAAAAAGACTAAAGTAAAAAAAATAAAGGGAAAACTTCAGTATAATACCCTGCCAAACATTTAATTTCAGTATAATACCCTTACAATTTTTTTTGCACTTTCATACCTAAACAAAACATTTAATTTCACTTTGGTACCCAATTGTCAACTTTCTGTTAGTTTGGATGGAATAAGTTAAAAAGACCATAATACCCCTAACTATTACTCAAATTTTCAAACTCATACCATTGAACTCAGAACTTAAAAATAAATGAAATGACAATAATACCCTACATAGTTAGGTATTAAAATGAAAATTTCACTATTTTAAAAATAAAATAACTTTTTTTAAAACAAGTTCAGTTTTCATTTTTAAAAATTCAATTTTTATTTTTATAAATTCAGTTTTATTTAAAAATTTATATAAAAATCAATTTTAAAAAAAAAATATACTTATAAGTCATATTTAATTTATATATCATATTTAATATTTAAAAATATATAATTTTTTTTAAAATTATTTTTTATAACTTTTTTTGTTTAATTCATACCTTTATTTTTTAGCAATTTCATACCCTTACATTTTTTCTTTATTAATTTTCTTGAATATTGTTCCAAACCCAAATTGTTTTTTGATTTCAATCCTAAACAGATCTGGAAAATTTCTTGAACCAGCCTCAACCAAGCCGGAGCAGCCTCATCCCCTTCAATTTTTTATTTTCTTGAACCAGCCTCAACTAAGTCGGAGCAGATCTGGAAAATTTCCAGATCTGTGAATGAAGGTCGAGCGCGAGCAGCCTCATACCCTTCCATTTCCTCATCTTCGTTTTCACTTGACTAGACATGACGACACCAAAGGGGAAGGTGGAGATGAAGCGGATCGAGAACAAGAGCAGCCTTCGTCTCCGGCGTGGGTCTTCATCTTCGATGAGCATAAATAGTCCTCCGGCATGGTTCAGATCTAACGCCGAGCTTCGAGGCATGACAGAGATTTAGGGGCTATTTCCATGGCCGTCTTTACAACTCAAAGTTTTGATATTTGGGTTGTGTATTATGGAGAAGAAGAAGAAATAGGTGCCGGTGTGGAAGGGGAAAGGAGAAGTTGGTCAGTGATGTGTTGTATTTGGTCGGCCGGAGCTGGGCGGTTATGTGCTGGATTTGGTCGGTCGACGAAGTCCTCGTCCATATGCCAGAGCAGATTCATAATTTGTTTGGGGATTGAAAGAACCACACCCTAACTGAATTTTGGAGTTACGATACCAATTTTGGAGTTTAAAAAATGGGTTTGATGGTGCTCTAGAAGATCAAGATGAGAAGAAGAGAGAATCTAAGTAGAAAAATGAAAAAATGAAAAAAAAAACAAATATAATAAAATATTAATTAAATTAAAAAACAGATTTTTATGTATTGTTAAAAATAAAATCTGATTTTTATGTATTTTTTAAATTAAAATCTGAATTTTGAAAATAAAAATAATTTTCATTAATAAAAGCTGAATTTATAAAAAAAACTGAATTTATTTTAAAATAGTGAAATTTTCATTTTAATACCCTAACTATGAAGGGTATTATTTTCATTTCACTTATTTTTAAGTTATGAGTTCAATGGCATGAGTTTGAAAATTTGAGTAACAGTTAGGGGTATTATGGTCTTTTTAACTTTTTCCATCCAAACTAACAGAAAGTTAACGGTTGGGTACCAAAGTGAAATTAAATGTTTGTTTAGGTATGAAAGTGCAACAAAAATTTGCCAGGGTATTATACTGAAATTAAATGTTTGGCAGGGTATTATACTGAAATTTTCCCAAAAATAAATAAAGTTAAGAGTGTTAAATGTCAAAAAAAGAAGTTAAGGGGGTATGTGAAAATAAAGTAATAGTAGGGGAGCTAATGTGTAAATTTTCCTTTATTTATTCCAAACCTGTGAGTCATGTATTCATTTGTAATCGGTAATGTCTACTTAGAGTCAGTGGACCTCGAGAGGCGAGTGGGAGACCACTGGAAACGGCTTGGAGTTGGCGGACATCAAGAGGCGGGTGGGAGACCCACATCGTCGGCTTGAAGTTGGAGAAGCTCAAGACCGGGTTGGGATAGTTTTGGGGCTATGGCGTGCATGTTAATTGATTAATGCTTAGTTAAATTATGCATGATTGTATGGTTAGAATGCATGCTTAGCTTTAATTACCAAGCGAATCACTTCACAAGTAAAGATAAAATCGGTTTTAACCGTTTGTTTGTGAGCCCTTGAACCATCTTTGCATTGGATGTAGTTGACGGGTTCGAATGAAGAATAACATTTGGAATTTAGTTGATATGCTCATCGCATCTAAGATGTGCCAAAGTGTAAACACAACAAGACAAGTAACATCGGGTCACATCAGATACCTCCCAATTTCTCGGCACCTTAATGCCTCCTCGTCCTATGGGTGTTATGCGCCTTAGCGGAGCATCCATGAGAAGGTGGGGTAATAAGTCTGGAAGACATATGCGGGTGTCGTGCGCCTTAGCGGAGCAGCTGCATAGTGTCGGGTCATAGTCGAGAAATAGTGTACCTACATAGGGTAAGTCGTGTACTTTAGTACATACCCCAGCCAAGAGTCACAATGGATGTGATCGGACGGGGTCCGACCTACATAGCTAGATTGAGTGGTGAGCCTTCGTTCAGCTCAGTCGAGTGAATCAAGGTTCTTGGTTCTTAGATTTTAAATCAAATGGTTGGTGTTTGAGCTTGATCTTCATAAAGAATTTATTCAGTTTACTGATTAAATTTACTTTGTCATGTAGATCATAATAGATATTAAAGTACGTGATCAAAAAAAGAGAGTATCAAAAGGCATTTAACTTGTTATTTAATGTAGTTTGAATTAGTGTAGTTAATTAGAATAAGTAGGTCCTTAAACTAAAAACTCTCTGCTAGGGTTTTTTTTCTCTAAGACGGAGTCGTACGGAGACAAGACCATGGTTATGGCTATCGTTATGCTTATATTTTCTATACATCCTCCCCCTTGCACCTCTTCTTTTGGTTATGCGAGGGTTTTTCTTGTTAGGGTTCCTTTCGAACTGTCTCTAGCCACAACGACTTTGGATCCATCCCGCCAACAATGAAGCGTCTACTGATCTTGTTCGATCCCCCTCTGTAATTTTGATGGTTTTCGTCTGGCTCACCACGACGTCAATGGACCTCACCGCCTCGAAGCCCCCCGATGTCCCCAGAATCTCTGAAGTAGTCGCCGCCTCCGTCTCTAACGCCGCTACCGCCGTCTCTGAAGCCGCAGCCACCGTCTCTGATGTCGATGTCGCCGTCTCTGACACCAACGACGCACCCTCCTCCCTTGCCTCCACCACCGCGTCCTCCTCAACCCTGTCTCGGTTAAGGCTAATTGAGTGGGCTTTTTTATTTTTTCTAATTTCGTCTTCGCAGGGTCAATGTTTCCCTTTGAAACTGATGATAGCAGGTTCGGTTGCACTCTATAGAGTATGCAACACGTAGGCAATACCTTGAGTAGCAGTTATTGGTTTCTTCATAGTTTAGTTTTTATTTCAGTTAGCTTTTATAGCTCTTCAAACACCGCATGTGTAGGTTCACTTGTCTTAGAGTTTTCTGTTAAGTGATCTATTAGGGCTCTATACAATATAATAACTCTTTTTTATTTCGTGGTCAGGGACTTCGTCCTGATACACTCATTTGTAGTTGATATTCAAAATTAATGAGATTGCAACTTTCATCCCAAAAAAGAGTAAGTATGTCCTTATATATATGTGAATTTTTTTATTAGGTTCTTATATGAGAATTTTTTTACGATAATAATGTTTGCGAAGGGACAATTAATTATTGAATTAAATTAAAAATTATAATTGAATTTTTTTAAGGAAATGTAATTATTTTTAATTAAATAATTATATAAAGTAATCACAATCAAATCATTAAGATATTATGCTTAAATTTTTAAGTATTTTGTATGTATAATATCATTTATAATTTCATATTATATGTTTTTGTTCTTTATAATTTTTGCTACTATAATTATAAAAAAGGATAATTATTATTCCCAACCCCCAACTTTACGTCAAATTCATATCATAATCCCTCCTCACCTTTCGTTTCAAATCCTAACCTCAACTTTCGTTTTTTTTTCAAAACCTATCATTTACTATTCAAATTAACAGAACCGTTAATGATTATGAACTGGTAACTGTGATGATGCAATGTTATGCACAAATTTGCTGCATTTTGTTTCCTTAAAACTACTACTTAAGTGTAAGATTGTGAATGTGAATGGATTTAGGATGGTATAAATGAGAAATGGGCAAGGGTAAAAATGAGAATACATTCAAAATATGGGGTCACTTACTGTGCACGTGACCGTTAAATTAACTGTTCTGTTTGTTTGAACAGTAAATGATAGGTCTTGAAAAAAAAATGAAAGTTGAGGTTAGGATTTGAAACGAAAGGTGAGGAGGGGTTAGGATATGAATTTGACGTAAAGTTGGGGGTTGGGAATGATAAACATAATTGACAAAATATCGAGAATGTTAGGCATACCTGTATTAAATCAGATAAAAAAAGATTTTAGACAAATAACATAATTAATAAAAAGTGATAGATAAATGGATAACTAATTGGAGGTTGACCATTACATAACCCTATCACATCAGTGGACCGATTTCATATATTTTAATCAAATTAAAAGCAAATTAACCAAATGTAAACGTAAGAAGGGGGTGTGTGGAAAACCATACGCAACCTCCTCCCTCACTGCCTCCTCTTTGAAGCTTTGGCCATGGTCTATGCCATGGCCCGTGCCATGGTCCTCTTCCCTATGCTCAATACACAAAGCGCTCTCTTTACCCTTTTTGGGGTCTCTCATTACCCCTTTTGGGGTTTCTCCGTACCCTTTCTGGGGTTGAACTCTCGTCGTCGCCAATCACCCTCCCGGTTGACGTGTGCCACCGTCTCGCATCACTCCCTCCAACCAACCACCTTCCCTTCGTGCCACACACTTCCTCCCAAGCTCGTGCCAGTAGCCACTGTGGCTCTCCTATCGACGTCTATCGGGATATGTGCTCCCTTCGTTGTCCTCCCGGCTCATGGCCATCTCTCGCCGGCCAGATCTGGGCGTATCCATCAAAGGGGAAAACCCTAGCCAGCATGGCTCCGCTACCTCGATGGATTTGAGATCCGGGAGGAGGGGCGATAGGTTGGGGCTGTTTTCACGTCACCCGAAGTCGGGATTCTCGACCCCGAACCAACCTTTGCGGGTCCAATCGATGATGATTAACATGCTTCTACGTGAAGTGTCGGTGAAGTCACATCCGGAGCACTGGGCGCATATCCCGTCCTCCACACTATTTTTAAAGATTCGGGTGATTCAAGACGACGAATTGACGATACCAGAACGTCCCAATGGCACGGGGCTCAGAAGAACTGACACCGCAGATTTTGTAGTTTCTTATTTCATTCGTGTGCTTATCTTATTCAAGGTCAGCTATACAAAAGTGATCACCATTACGGGTCAAGTTCGCCAAAATCATTACGGGGCTTCGGACATATACTGGAACCTAGGGTCTGGGACCCATTTTCTGTTTATGATTTGTTGTCATGAGTAATAAAATTTCTATGTTCTCGTTTTAAAAAAAACAAATATAAAAGTTAATTAGTTAGCGTTGTCTGCTACCATACTCTAATAATAATGCCTATTATGGGTGAATAAAGAGAACAAGAACATTGTAACGTATGTAGTGGTGTGGACCAATTGAGTCTAATTGATTCTTTTTTAGTTTTTTTTTCTTTCTAAAATCGTTGGTTAAAACGAATCGAGTGGCGTAGTGATAATATACCGAATTGGGTCTAACTCTACAAAACAACCAAAATTACATAAATTCCATTGTTCGAGAATCCATTTATTTAACGCAAAGTAGCTACGATAAACCACATTTGTAAAATAAAACCACTAAACATATTATTAAATTAAGAATTATTAAATCAATTCGTACAAGTTTAAGTTAGACTTCTGTGGCGGTATACTTGACCTCTATGACATCATGTGGGCGTCGCAGTAGTAGCTTTTCCAAGGAGTGAACATACATTTTTTTATAAGCTCGAATAGTAGTGAACATACACAATGTTGAGATCTATGTAATATTAGGGGTAGGAAACAGTCGATGAAATTTTCAAACCATTAGATTGGACCATCCGGTTCCTTATTTTAACCTATTGAAAGGTCCGATTTTGGACCAACACTCCCGATCGAAATTAGTTTTAAAGCGTACAATCAGGCTTATTTTGGGTCTTTAAGAAGTGAGGTTGGACGACGAGGAGATCAGGGTAGTGAGGATCTGCTACACCATAAAGAAGGAAGGACTTAGCGATTTGACACCGAGAACATATAAGGGAGAGCTAAGACATAGATCAGAAGAGAAGAAAATAGAGAGAAAACAACCACAATTTAATAGACTCTCGAGGCCGGAGAGAGAAGGAAGAGATGAAAAACAGAGAAAACGAAAAGACGACGAGTTAGGTAGAGTTAAATTAAATCCTTTCAAAGCCATGAACGGGGCTTTGGCAAATAAAGTATTTTTAGATAATTTAAACTAAATAAGTTATACGTCTTCTACCTCCAATTAAACTTAAATCTCATCCTCCTTGTTTCTTCTACTTCGAAAATTTTACCAGCATACAAATAGTGGTAACAATGTATCAATAGTAGAGAGACACAATCTAACGTCGAGTTTATAGAATACCCGATTATTTCGAAGATCTCACTGACAACCGATTGAATCCCTCTAGATTATTCATTTTCTCATGATTTTTTTCCAGATCAATGTCTATCAACATAGATTGATTTACTGATACCAAGTATACTTGCTCGCTTTATATAATATGCATCAGTCTTGACCATGTAAAATGGGTTACATATGTGCATTATTTATAGGTGGAAGTAGGGGTCTACATGGGTGAATATCCGTTCGTCTAAAGGAATTTTTATCCGCCCATACAGTTTTTAATCTTTCTGATCCACAACCCGCCAATGATAAATGAACATTTTTCGGATTTCATCCGTAAAATATGCGGGTGGATCGGATACAACCCACATGATTCGCAAACCATAATCAAAATCAAAGATGAAAATTATTTATAGAAACAAACTAGGGTTAAATATACCTTTTGGTACCCTTATGTTCGGTCCACGAGCCTTAAGGTCCCATATGTTTGGGAATGACCATTTTCGTACCCTTATGTTCGGTACACGAACCATTTGTGCATTTAGGGTTAAAAATAACATAATACTCTATTTTGTTAGTCATGTTTCATATGCGTCAGTTAAGAGGATTATTAAATGATAATTTTACTTTTAGGCGTTTGAACCTTATGTTTTGTAAACATGAAAATACCATTATACCCTCTTATTATAATAATATTAATAATAATAATAACAATAACAATAATAATAATAATAATAATAATAAAAATAAAAATAAAAATAATAATATAATTATGAAAAAGAGATAACATAAAATAATTTAAAAAACAACAAATAAAGAAAAAAAAAATCTACTAGTTAATATCTCCTCGTATATTTCAGAACTCATAATTTAAGTTTCAGATGTTCATCTTCTTCCATTTCTTTGAGTTCCTAGTTAAATCAAGCGATAGAGGAGGGGGTAGATTTTGGGGAACTTAGGAAACCAACCCCCTCCGGCCCGTCTTTATCAATGGACCGTGTCCGAAAACGATGTCAACGCAATGGTTCTACTCCATCTCTTTGGTTCATGCGTATCCTTTCACGCCGAGACATTCCACATCGACTTCTACTCCACCTAGGGGACTGGTTCCTTGCTCCCGATGTCGTCACGGCGAGACCACAACGAGAAAAACCACCTTGCAAATTGTCAACGGAATCGTAAGGGTTCTATTCTCCTCGTCATCGGAATCGTACCTCTGGTCTTCGTCTTCCTCGTCTCTCTAACAACCTCATCGCCACGGGTTGAACTGAGGCTTGATTTTCAACGAATAGGACATAGATCTGGACATGTAGCTCGCGAATCCAACGAAGACAATGACAGTTTTAGACTTGGCCTGACTATGAATTTAGAATCCAAACTTTGAGATTGGGAATGGTTCCATACCGAGTATTGGGTCTAGTCTGATTGCGGTTAATTCTATGTTACACCCCAAATCCGGTTTTGACCGGACTCGAGACGTGAAGTAAAACAATAATAATTTAAAACGAATTTAAAGCCAAAAGAAGTCTCAAATAATAGTTTAAAACTCCGAACAACGTCACGGGTCAACAGCTCGGTAAAAGCGACCAGTAAAAGAGTATAAAAGAAAGTAGACAGTACGTAACTAAACAATCTAGCCTAGGACCCTCGCAAGCTCCCTAGCATCGAGCATCCAGCTAGTACAAATCCCGCTCAGGACCTGAAAAACAACAAGGTAAGGGGTGAGCTTTCGCTCAGTAGGAAAAGTAGTTAAGGTTATAAGCAAGCGCTCACCACCACGGGTAACTGTCCAATTAGGGCATACTAGTACAACACACAACTAAATCCTAACACGGAACTCGTAACCACAATCCTCCAACACAAGACTAAAACCATACTCACAAACATACTCAAGCGACCAAGCACAAACTGCAAACATGTCACTTAACAGATTAATCAAGTATAGCGTAAACAGTAAAATCACACACACGTCCCGTACCGTAGTCCCCTACTCCGCCGGCTGTCCACACCCCGACTCTATCATATCACACCGGAACATACAACATCGGCCTAGATATCTTCCCAGAAAATATGTCGGGGAACGATCACAATACATCATACCAGAATCTCCATCGGCCCAGACGTCTTCTCGGAACTCCATCGGGGCACGACTCCTAGAGCCAAATACGACACCAAGTGTCCAATCACAAACTGTCGGCCTAGATATCCCACATCGGAATACCCCCTCGATGTATGTATCGTACCGGAACCACTACCCGGGGGACCGCGCATACGTGGGACCACACCGTCGGCCTAGGTACTACCCTACACCGGCGTACCCCCTCGGTCATAGGTACCATACCGGAATACAACTCCTCTTGGAACAAAATCAAGATAATAACACGCATCGCAATGCCATAGTTCAACCACGGCTTACCAAGCCCAACGACCTTACCACAACAAGTCACGTCGGTCTATCAACCACCCAACCATCACACATGCAATGATTCACATCATACCAAGCATGGCACACTTGCCCAAGGATAACCACAACATACTACACTGAGTACTACCATAACATGCTTCTCAACCTATTAACGCCTAAAACACACATCATGCATCTCAATCAAGAACAAGGCATTTCAAATAACACACAACCTAAGGGCTTGCCAAGACCCGCATGTAGTTCTACCAGCACAACAATCCCAAACTTACGGCTCGACATGGAACGTAAGCTATCCCTCAGTACACTCGTTCCTCATCTCCTAATCATGCAATTCTTACAGTTTAAATTAAGTAAAAACAACCTAGAGGCATACTAGTAACTTTCCACAATCGAACCGGTATCCGCTACGATCCAAGAAGAAACAACATCACCGTCTCCTAGTTACTGACGTCCTGGCTCGCTTCCTACTCCACTTCACGATGTCCTCGTGTCTCCTCCTCCGTCGATCTCGGTCCGAAGCCTTGGGTCACAAAACAGTTCTCGAATTAAAAAAACTTTCGAATTGCATTAACGAGAAAAACACCAACAAAAAGCCCGAGGGTCCAAACATGGGCCAAAAGGACAAATTGGGCCCAAACTAGGCCCAATTCGAACAGTCCACACTACTGGAAACTGGCCCGGAATGTGACCCATTCCATGCCACTCAGAGGGCCGGAATGTGATCCATTCCATGCCACTCAGAGGGCCGGAATGTGACCCATTCCATGCCACTCAAGGGGCCGGAATGTGACCCATTCCATGCCACTCAGAGGGCCGGAATGTGACCCGTTCCGTGCCACTCAGAGGGCCGGAATGTGACCCGTTCCGTGCCACTCGGAGGGCCGGAATGTGGCCCGTTCCTTGCCACTCAGAGGGTCGGAATGAGACCCTTTCCATGCCTCGTTCCGTATCAGACCAGAACAGACCCTCCTTCTTCTTCTTCCCCAACTTCGTTTTCTGCGAAAAACCTCTCAAAACCTCCATTGATGAACTCCTCAAGCTTCAAAACAGAACCCAAACCTCAAATCCTTCAATACCCTCAATGGGTCTCATCAAAACTACTCAGAACCACAACAAAACTAACATCTAAACTCTTTTTTTACTCCAAAAACATCATCCACCATTAAAGCTTCAACTCCCAACCATTGTTCTTCATTATCTTCCAAAACCCATGGACCAAATCTACCCAAAACAAAAAAGGAAGATGGATTTACCTTGGAAATGTAGTGTAGAAGAAAAATCCAATGATTTTGGTGAGGTTTGAGTAGAATCAAGCTCCAAAATCTTATATTTCTCTCCTTTCTTCCTCCTCAAGTCTCTAGAACTCTTCTCTTCCTTCTCTCTCTCTACAAAATCTGATAAGAGGCACAAATGAGCTGAATTGCTCTAGGTATTTGTGCCTTTAACCTAGGGTGGAAACTCCCAAACTACCCCTCCTTGCTCTCAACTCTTTAAGGCATACCAAGTGGGTAAATGGGTCAAAAGCAACCAATTCTTCCCTTCCAAGCAAGCATGAACACATGTCCAAGTGGGGACCACTCATAGTTCAAATAATTCCAGCACCAAGGATTTATCGGATTTTGTTCTTAATCGGACTGCGGTTGACCGAAAAAGACTTCGAGTTGACTTTACCCAATATTACAGTCAACGGAAAGGAAACAGTCCAACTAAGCTAATCGTGATGACGGCTAAGCTTTTTGGTCCCTGGAAAGGTCCCGAATGACTTCCGGAGTCATCGGTTGACTTTTCCGACAAAAAGTCAACTCTCGCCGAAAACCTCTAGTTCGACCGGGATCGACCGAGGCGGTTCTTACATTCTAGATCTTTAGAATGTAGAAAGATGAAGACGAGCTACGCGCGAATTGGAGTCGAAAGATTGTCTTTGTTGCTCGGCCCATCTCGCCCTTCTTCCTCACCTCATGCGTCACCAGATCTACTCGTCGTGCTCGACTTCGTCTCTCCATGGTCGATCTAAAAAGTTGTGAAACGTTGTTTAGTTCAATTTGTTCAGTTTGGTTGAAAGTTAGTGGTTGAAGTTGTTATAGATTTGGGGTTGAGCTGTTCCGGATTTAACAATGAGTTGATGTGAAAAATTGTAGAACGATGAAGACGTTTTTGGTTATAACTAGGTTCAGATCTTATTGTTCATATGAGATAATTACTTCACGAAGAAGAACGATTTCCTAAAATTATTTTGTAAAATTTGTTTTTTTTCAATTATTAATTATCTGAATTTTACTGAAAAAATTTGGAAAAAAATCAACAATGTAATTATCCGAAATTGAAAATAGAACAAGTATGAATATATATAGTTGAATTAATTAAAATATTAAAAAATAATTATATATATAAACTAAAAAATAATTGAATATACAAGTTAAAACATAATTAAATAAAATATTAAATATTTTTTTAAATAATTAATAATTATTATTATGAATTAATTGAATCATTAAATAATTTTTAAAGAATTAAAAAAAGAGGGATAAAATACTCTTTCAACTTGTAAGATTTAAAATTTAAAATAAAAGGGTAAAATAATCATTTTACGTAATCTTGTTAGTTTTTTAACTCAAATGCACAAAAGATTTGTGGACCGAACATAAAGGTATCAAAATGATTTTTTCCAAACATGTGGGACCTTAACGTCCGTGGACCGAACATAAGGGTACCAAAAGGTATTTAACTCAATAAACTAATAATTTTTTTATTTAATTAATTTTCCGACACCTAGTTACATTTTAAAAATACTACACATGATTTTATTATAAAAATATTGATTTCACACATACAATTGGGTCGACTGGTGATGATTTTTATAGTATGGTTGGTTAAACTACATATATTAAATTAAGCTTAATAGCATATACGGATAGGTGGATCTTCCACGAATCTATCTATTCTAATCTGAAATCCGTTTATATGATTACAGATTAATAAAATTTGATCCATTATTCACTCACTTGTATTAATAAATAACAAATGAATAACGGATCAAATGAATAAATAAGTGAAACGGATTAACTAATATTTTTTCACACCCTTAAATATAAGTATGAAAGTGTAGATTTGAAGTATAATGTTGGAGTAATTAGCGTGAGTAGGCGCAGGTAGGTAGGGCCAAAACGTAGACATATACATTAAAGCGAGAAATAAATGAAGTAGAAGAAAGAAAGCAGTGTTATTAATTATGTGATTGAAATGTCAATTTCTTCTGCAACTGTTTACTAGCATGCTCTCTCATTCTTCTCTTAATCACATCCTGACACCAATAATGGTTGACCACCATCTTCTTCGATTCATCAATAACACCACATAAGTCCTTATCATGCAGCATGCATGTCCCTATATATATATATACATATATATGCTCCAACACCATATACATATCCATATCCATATATGAGATGAGATTGAGAACTACTAGATAGAGACAGAGAGAATAAAACCCCATGCAACATAAGCTGTAGACATGGAGGAGCTAGCTAGGGCTTTTCTTCAAAGTCTTTTAAGTCTCAGAACAAGCTATCAAGGGACAACAAAAGTGGATGAATCCAGATTTGTATGTAATGTGTATGTGGTGTCACACTCATTGTTGCCTCCATGCATATCTATTTTATTTGTCTACTCTCATATCAAATCATTTCAATTTTTAATTTTATTTCCCAGACCAGACCCAATCAGATCAAGCAACAGACAGCTCATCCTCCTCTATTCAAAATAACAATAATAACCCAACCAGCACAAGAAACCAAATTTCATTAATTTTCATTGAAACTATTCTCTAAAATGATCATAGATTTGTATATAATAATAGTATATGTAATAAAGGATGGAGAAGGTAGGTAGGGGACAAGATTTATAAAGAAAAGGTCACAGACTGAAGTAATAGAAATGAAGAAATATGATATTAGTTAACACCCTCCCTCAAGATTAGAACAAAGAGCAACAAATCTCAGATTCTATCACCAATCATGTCTCTTGTTCATCATGATTGGTAATTAAAAAACACTAAGTTAATCATATGTCACCAGTGATCAGTCCCATGATCCTTGTCCAATCAAAACCAGTGCATTTTCACTTCATCATACCATGAGATCATTGTTCAATCATAAACAAAAAAAAAAATGCCTACAAAACAAGAACTCATCACAGTTCCGTGGAATCAACAAAAAAATATATAGCCTGATTTGATGATCCAATGCTTGATCTCAACGTAATCAACTTTTCATTTTCTTTTGCTCACTTGTCTCTTATAGTATATATAGAGAAGAGGAGTTGGGGTAGGTGATGAAATGTGGTGAGCTGGCTAGAAGTCATGAGAATGGTGGTGATGGTACAATGTCTGGTCACAACCACCACCGCCTTGGGCCGAGGACGATGAGCCGTGCCGCTGACCTGTCTGCTCTCCACCACCTTCCATTCTGGAGGATCCAATATTGTGGTTATGGGTCGCTCCCAGATTCAAATAGACGAGCCTCGAATCAAGATTCACATTGCCGCCGTCGTGATCGTGGCCGGCCATGTTGTTGTAGACGGCGGGGGATGAGGTGGCATTACCCTCTTCCCGGGAGATGACGAGGGCGGCGGATTGGACGAGCTCGAGGCAGAGGCGGAGCTTGTTCTGCTCAATGTGCGTCAGCCCCGGGATGGCCCCTTTGAACAGGAAGTCCGACGTTAGGGTTCGGAGCACGTCCAGCGGAGTCACGCCCTCCACGGTGCGGACGTTGGGGTCCGCGTGGTGGTCCAGGAGGACGGCCACCATGTCCGGCGACACCATCTCCGCGGCAATGTGGAGGGGCGTCTTGCCGGCGGGGCCGCCCGGGAAGTTGACGTCAGCGGCGCCGAGCTCCAGCAGGGCCTTGACGACTTCCCGGGTGCAGTTCTCGACGGCGTAATGCAGGGCGAGGGCCTCGTCGAGGTTGAGGCCCTCGCCCATGACCATGAGCTTGACGAGCTCCACGTCGGAGGAGTCCAGCGCCCGCCTCATGCGGCGGATCTTCTGGTCCTCGAGGTCGAGGTCCTGGTGGGGCATGAGGAAGCGGCGGGAGAGGGAGGACTTGAGGCGGAGCTCCTCGATCTTGGCGACCACGTCGATGGGGAGGTGCTTGGCCAGGACTTCCGGCGGGAGGCCGGACTTGGCCACGAGGTGGGAGCAAGTGCTCCATAGCTGCTGCATGTCTTGCTTCCTTGATGCCATTAGCACTTTCATTACGTCCTCTATTGATGCCTTCTCTACCATGCTACCCAATTGTTTCTACACACACCCAATTCATTATCAAAGATTAATTACTTTAACTATAAACAAATGTAATTACCTATATATATATAACTAGATTGGGCTTGGAGGAGGGAAAATTGTGTTCAAAAGTCAATCATTTCTTGGAATAGAAATGAGGAAAGTGAATGTGTTGGGGAAATTTCTGAGCAAGCACTGTGGAAAGACAAGACTTGAAATCAAAACCTCTATTTGGAAACCTTTTGGCTTTGCAGTTTAAAGCTATCATACACACAATTCATCCAAATGATACATGAAATAAGTAATCAACTAACAATCCAAACTTACTATATAATTATCATGACTGAAATTGAAGAAATGAAAAACATAATTAAAATTCCACACTTCCCCAAAACAAAAAGAGCCAGTGATTAGACGCAACAAAAACAAACACAAAACTGTGGAGTGCAGTGCACAAAACAGACATACTAATTAATCACAGAAACGAACAAGCCAAAAACATAAACTATTGAGGATATGGAGCGTACCTGCGTGAGCAATGCGAGCTGCTCCACGCCGAACGATCTAGCGGCGGCGAGGGTGTCGATGGCGAGATCGACGGCGGAGGTGCAATGCGTGTGCCAGCAGCCGCGGTCGCCGCAGTTGGGCCTGGGCTCGTGCTTCTGCGGGACGATGGACACCTGTCCGCTGTACAAGAACTGGAGCAGCAGCAGAAACACCTCGTACCCCACCGAGTTCACCGGAATCACCCCGCCGGGCCTCGATCCCGGGCTCGTCCTCGCCCCATCCGGGTCGATCCCGGAAAGCGGGTCGGGCCCGCAGAAGTACTTGCGGAAGAAGAGGCTCCGGGCCGCCAGGATGCACTTGTGCGCGTGGACCAGACGCCCCTCCACGCTGAAGGTCACGTCGCTGAAGGCTTGACCGTTGATCAGAAGGTTCAGGTAGTCCAACGACAGAGATCGAAGAGACTCGTCCAGAGCCATCTCAGCCCGATTCGACTATATGGGTTTTTAGGGTTGATTGGGTATACAAAATTGTGGGTCGGACTCGCTAAAACCAGATCGGAGCCGAGGCCATGGCGGTGGCGGTGGTTGAGGAGAGGGTGGAGAAGGTGTACTGTTAATGGGTGTTGCGAGAATCTTCTGATAACGGAGTTGTGGTGAAGACTGAAGATAGATATTTTTCTATGTTCTGGGCGGCTGAGGCTATTTAAAAAAGAAATGGAAATCATATTAATACTTATTATCCTCACAATATATAATATGCTAATAATTGATCTCAACAAATGATTATAAGTAGAATTTTTTAGGATTTATAAATTGCTACTCTACTATAAATGGTTATTTTTTTTATCATATAAAAAAAAATGCTTTGACTTGATTAGTTGAGTGGACTCAAAATAGTAACCATCTCTTTTTCCTCTCTTTGCGTGCAAAAGCATTAGGCTTCTCCTTAGCCAATAAGGGGATCCTAAGAGCCTTCCTAATTTTCGGTGACATAAAATTTGTTGCTAATTTGGTATTATTAGTGAACTCTTCAGTCTATCTGAGAATGTTTTACACCAAAATTTAGTTATCTAATCAAGCTGAACAAACATGTTTCATAGATAGAATGTAAATGAATTTGTTTGCATCAAATACAATCCTCATACATCATTTATGGGATTTTTAATTGGAAAAATATTGTTTCCTAATCCTCTTTAATCTTCAATTATCACTTCCTAACTTATGTGTCCTTTAGTTATTACTTCTAGCTCAAAAATGTTTATTTTTAATTCCTAACCCAAAGGTGGTATGTATTTACAAAAAGTAACTGTTTTTTTTCCAGTTAGGAATCGTAAAAAACATACCATCTTTGGGTTAAAAATAGTAAAAAAAACATTTTTGAGCTAGGAAGTGATAACTGAAGGTCACATAAGCTAAGGAGTGATAACTAAAGGTTACAATAAGTTAGGAATTGATGTTACCCCTTTTTAATTCTAATTTACGTTAATCATACAAATGGATTTCAAATGTAATATTTAATAATTATTTTTTTATCGGTATTTTTTTTCAAATTATAAATAATATAAAAAATTATGTACATAAATACTATAGATAAAATAAAACATAATTATAATATGATAACATGAAAATACATGTATATTACTTACATTTGAACATATAAAAAGATGAATATGAAGTCAAACATAGATTGGAAGAGAAGTAAGATTTGTATAGGTATTTGTTTGTTTTCAAAATGATAATAATTAAGATTTGTAGAGGTATTTGTTATGTATATGTTTTTTTTTTCAAAATGATAATAATTAGAGAAAAAGAAAAAATGTGAAAATTATGGGAGCAAAAGAAAGATGGAGAAAAAGGATTTCAACATATAGCAAGTTGTTAATGTGAGATGTCAAAGGATTTGCATAATGAGGACACAACAAGGTTGGCCTAGCATAGCTTCCTCTCCGTGAATTGTGTTAAAGCTCACGTGGATCCTCTATTTCCTTGTTTTAATTATTATTACTGCTGCTTCCACATTTGTACCCAACCATATTATTCATAACTAGAAAATAATACAAATGCTTTCACATCCATGTCGATATGTAAGTAATTGAATGAGTTTTTTTTTCTTCATACTTGTAGACTGTAGTATATGATTTTTGCATCAACCACATTTTGGAGGGACCTGTTTATGTTTTTATTGTAATTATTATGGCTAATACTTTCATTGTAAAGTTCATGTACGTATACATGAACTACTCACAAGAGAGTGATGAATGGCCATGAATGAGCTCAATTCAAAGAAATTAAAGACATCAATGTTGTTCGTAATGACAGTGTATGAGTTGTATATCTTAAAGTATGGATAAGTGAAAAGTTCACATAATTTTCATTTAGACAAAAAATAATTATTGATGTACTTCTGAGTTATAATTATCAACAATAACGGTGTATATATCATGATTGAAGCGCCATTTTATCTCATGATACCATACGAGCTTTATGTGAATTCATACTGAACCATGCATTGGTTGATGGACTTTATAGAGTCTATAAACACCTAATTCTTTTTTTGTAACGGTTAATTTGAGGAAATGCATTACCGTCAATCAAAGATTATAAAGTAGGGCCAGAGGTTTTGAGTTCTAGAATATTGTCCGAGTCTCTCATAAGTGAACCAATTCTCTTGGATCTGTAGAACTAGTCTACTTTTTTTTTTTTTATCATAAACACAAATTGATGATATCCTCTTACCACACTTTCAAATAAACAAAACACAATAACTAAACAAATCCAAACAGCTAAACACACCTAACTCAAACCAACAATTGACCCAAAAAGTAAATACAGAAATCAGAAGAACCAAAAATACGAAACATCCAATGCAACAGAACACCAAAACTAAGGCTCATATGATGCCACTTCTGACCTTCATAGTGTTCGTAGTGGGATGTCCTTGTATTGTCGATCCATCTTGAGTAGTCGGGGTAATCCGACCTTGGGTGTCTTGGAAACGGACCCCATTATATCGTCTCTCCCTCCGGATCCCAAAAACATCGACTGTAATGCTCCAAAATCTTCTCCAACCGGCCTGTGCAAGTGTTTGGTTGGTAAAGCTTTACCAAAACCAAACCTTGACAAAGCGAAGTCATAAACTGTGGATATCGATTACCGAATAGCCTCGGAGGCTCGTTATAGTCTCTCAGACTCGTTGGTACCTCAATCGATTACGATGAGGATAGTAAGAATAGGGAGGAGGGGGAAAGCCACCTGCGGCTCGCATGGATGAAGCGTAGATCCGAGACACGACAGAGACGTCGACGGTTGTGCTCAAGTTGGGGATGGTTGCAACAGTTGTGCACGGGCGGAGACCGATGCCGATTGTTGAAAGAATCGCTCGATAGGAGGAAAACGAGGGGGAGAAGGTAATGGATGGTTGGCGGCGGACGAAGAGGGACAACCCCCAGATTAGAGCCCGATCGACTACCGGTGATAGCGGCTATAACTTGAGGAAAAAGCGGACATTGTTTAGGGATTTTAAGAAAGAGAACGTCTCTTAGGGAAACTCATGAACACTTTAATTTAATTCAGAAGATTAGATCCAAATATACATTCTACGATCCAGATAATACGAAGTTAAATTTTCATTTTTATATATAGGTCGTGATGATATATTATAATTTAATATGTATCATATATTTTGAAAAACTTATAATACTATGTTTTATAAAGAAATAAACAAATAGTAAGATGAAATAATTTGTTGTGTTTGAAAATTTAATTTATATTCATGTGTGATCATATATGTATGGGTTATACAAATTGTGTGCAGTAAAATTGTACCTGTGAATATTTAAAAATAAAAAAGTAATACCAATTTAAGATTAAGTGCTAATCATAACTTTTAATCAAAATCGTAAACATATTAAATATTTAGAATCACAGAAGCGTGTCGTACGTAGAGACTGGTTTTATCTCGAGAAAAATAGGGTTTCCTTTTCTTCCCTCACTAGCACCGTTGTCGCCTTTTCCACCAGTACCAACATCATGGCCAATCCCTCCACCACAAACCTATCGATCTCATCCACCTCAACCCCCTGCCTCCTTCTATTGAGTCGAAAGGCACCGATCCCAGATGCTCTGACGCCTCAAGTATCCATTGCGGACACTAAATCGCCACCGTTGTAAGGCCCCATTTCTGGTCACCGTCGTTGTTCCCTCACGACGGCCTTCTTTCGAGACCCATTTTCGCAATCGGTTGCGGAAAAATGAGTACTTAATGAACACCAAAGTCGTCGTCATGTAAGTCCAAATCGTTAGGTGCCTATCCTCGACGGCCTGTCGGCCCTACCACCAGAGTCAACCATGGTCCCCATTCATCGGGACCACCATATCTACATGAGGTCCGACTAGAACCCGTCACTACTCACGGCTCTTTCATCGCTCTCGGGTGTGGACGAGATCCAGGGCCATTTGGGAGCTTTCTTGATCAATGATGAAGACGACGAAGAGGACCTTGTGGTCCAAGTCTCCGAGGAAGCAATCTCGAACGGAGTGGCAAAGAGGTACCCCCATGCAATGACATTTCACATAGTGGCGGAGATTGCATGCAACCCCTATATCCTCTACGGGGTTATGGAAAAGAGTTGGAAGGTGAGGGGTTTGGAAGTAGAGACCCTCCACAAGGAGATCGTCGCCTTCTACTTCCCAACCGTCGTGGCCATGGAGAGTATAAGGCAACAGGGCCCGTGGAGTTTTACTACTAGCCGCTCATCTTGGTGCATGTCCTTTCATGCATGCAACCGAACGCCATTATCTTCCAGTCAATGAAAATATGGATTCAGTCCTTAAACATTCTAGGGGATGCCAAAATCGTGGCCATCCGATTACTGATGGCCAATGTGTTGGGATCGGAGGTCGTCTATGCGTCGCTACCTCTAATCCGACGATAGGACGGATTTATGTGGTTCAAGCTCAGTTTGGACGTGGATCGTACGCTACACAGAAGGATCCGACTGCAATTCCCAAGACATTCCAGCCCTGACACCATTGACCTCCAATACGAGCGTCTTCTGAGGTTTTTCATCCGATGTAGAAGACTTACTCATCGGATCCGAAGCTTCCAAGCTCATATCCCGGGGCTTGGCCGAGACTTTATCCAGTTTGATGAATCCATCTGAGCCCCAGTGGGGGTGGATATATAGCTCCTTGTTTGGACAACGTAGGAGGAACCTGAAGTGTTTTAACCTTGGGGACTATTACCCCCGCCTTCTACGGGGGTGAGGGAATAAGGGGAATCAAGGGAACATGTCGCACAAACACTCCTACCATCACCAGCCTTCCCTCAGGCACTACCACCTCCATTCGATTCTCCTTTTGGGCATGAACTGCTGGTGAAAGGAGTGGAGCTGCTGGAATCTCGTGACTTGGCTAAGGGACATTCTGAGGGAATGTCATCGTTTTTTTTGGGGCGCATCCAAGATCGGATGCGGAGATAACTGAAATCACAAAACCGTTCTAACTCGTACCATCCACTGAGCTCGAAAAGCTCCCCTAATCCTCATCATGCAATTGAGCGCCTGTTATTGGGCACTGAAGTCAATCTGCAACATGGGAGGCATAAATCAAAGGAGCCCAAAAAGCAACTAGGGGATCTAGGGCCCCGTAAGGTGAAGGGATGGAAGCCCAAGAACCGAAGAAACATGGCTCTGGCCTCATCCGGGATTAGCAAGCTCAAGAGGTCACTTGACCTCTCCGGCATCATCTTGTCTTCCAATTACCAACTGGTGAACGAAGAGGATGATGAAGAAGATCTCAACAGGCGAGGGCAACCAAACTGTCTCGTCAGGAGCCATGGGTCCCATATCTGAGGAGGGGGTCGTGAGTAGTTAGTGGCCTACCCCTTATGACACGGGACCAGGATGAAGCAATGTTGTTTTGTTTTTATCGTTTTCAATGAGCTTGTCATTGTTTCAATGTTTTGTTATTTAGAATTTGGTGTTTAATTTGTTATTCTAGGCGTTGGATGTTTTTGGATCGACGATATATTTATTTTTATTTTTTTAAGTTATTTTTAGATTATTATACGAGTCTATGAGCGCCTAATCACCCAATAGAGACTCACCCTTGTTCTGAAACTCAACTTTTTACTCAAATAGTTGTAAACGGTTCTTATGATTAATAAAAATCCATCATTGTCTGTTAAAAAAAATCATGATACTACTTGCTTGAACTCATTATTGCATGATTTAGTGTGGGTACATGTTATGGGGATATTTGATACAAATGTTATAATTAAAAATTTGATGTAATGATGTGTGGGTTTATTATTGGTTAGAAAACCATTTATTTAGAGACACTAAAAGAGGTGAAGACAAGAGAAAAAGGTTTGGAGAGTGAGTGAGTGGATGGGGATGGGGTGTTGTCTGGGTATGGGTCCGGGTGTGTCGGCCGGGTCAAATCTGGAGGGTTGGGTCATGGAAGCACGTGCGACAACAGAGCAGGCACGTGTGAGAAGAGTTGTACTCGACTGGTACTGTGAAGAAGAAGCTGTTGTTTTGCCCAATCGAATAGCAGCAGTAAGTAAACTGTAAAAAAAGATGATGGATGAAAATATCACAAGGATTGACAACACATCACTGACTGTCTTATGATTTCAACACCTTTGATTTGACATTTGACTTGTCTTTTCACTCCCTCCAACTCTCTCTCTCTCTCTTGTCTTTCTTTTTCATTTTATTCTCTCTATTTCTCTTCCTCTGCACTACACCTTGTCACCTACAATTCTCCCTCCCTTTGCACTTCATATCACCATGTTTAAGGCCCCACCCACTTCCAAGAATCCTATGTTTTCTCACTGCCAAACACTAATTCTAAATTGGCTCATAATGCATGTCTTCATGGAAATTGTTTAAGATTACATTTGGCACGTGTAAGAGAAAAATACTCCGAATATCATAAATCAAAAGAACGTAAGGTTAGAGGTTGAGGGACGAGAATGAACCCCCATGTAGCACTGCTGTTAGAGAAGTCGCTGTCCACGGAAAGGGAAGCACTTAAGGCCTTCACAACGTCACACGGTTGTTACCCACCCGTTACCGGAAAAGCCCTGAATAAATAGGATAAAGGGGTAGAAGAGACCGTGTGGTGGTTTGATGGGGAAACTCTAAAAACTAACTCTTGTTTTAGGAAGAGAGAACATAGATGAGCATGCCGATTTCGGAGACCGACGGAGATGTGGTTGAGATGGTGATCGAAAGAGAGTCTATTCAAAGAGAAAAGTGGACATTACAAATCTGGACAACACGACGAAATCAAGGGGCTTTTTCGAAAGAGCATACATCTCTTTTTCTAACATATATGAGAGACTTTATTAATTATCATTTGCAATGATACAATGTCAAGCAGATGGGATAGTCCTCTTAAGAACAGACGTGGAGCATGCTTTTCTGACTAACCAATGAGCGGTTTTCTTCGTTGATCTTTTTACAAACTCGAGTTCTGAATCCTCGACTAGAGAAAATAAAAGTTGGACGTCCTAGATGATGCGCGGTAGGAAGAGATGTTCCACGGTTTCCGGGTATTGACAACAAATAGGGCAAAGAGGTGATATTGGGACAAACCGCCAGTAGAGGTTGGTTGCCACTTGTAGAGTACTCGTGAGGACTCGCCAAAAAATATGTAGATAAGGGGTTGGACCCGGAAGTTCCAAATGGTGGGCCAAAGCGGGGGAGTATCCGAACTGGCCATCTATCGAGGCCTCGGGGTACGAGTGCCTTCCTTTGTAGAGTAGTGCCATATGGAATCATCCGCCCAGTACCAGGTATGATGAGCTCGAGCGGCCGATAGAGGTATGGATAATATAGCTGCTTGATCTCTAGGGGAGAACTTAGTTAAGATGTAGAGGGTATTCCATCTCCTGGGTTCAGGATGGATAAGGGAGTCGACCATGAGGCTCTCCTATACGGAGACGACGTATGAATGTACGGGTCCTTCGTGGTCAGCCATGGTGTATGGAGGATATGAGTGGTATGACCATCCCTTATCGTGCAGCGCATACCTTATCCAACCAACGCCTGGGTAGCCCTGATAATTTTCCAAATATATGTTGGGATGGATCCTCGTGCAACCTTTTTGAATTCCTCATCCGGATAGTATCGAACCTTGACCAGGCAGGCTACCTAAGATCTAGGTTGAGCAATAAGATTCCAAGCCTATTTTCCTAGAAGGGCCTTATTCGCATCTTGAAGATCCAAAAAATGCCATTCCACTCGAGTTCTTTGGTTGGCACAACTTGTGCCACTCTTTCCATATGATTGTTCGTTTCTTATCTGATATGCCCCCACCAGAATCGGGCTAAGGCCACATGGATCTTATCGGTGATAGATCTTAGGACTCGAAATATGGACATAACATATGTGGGGAGTGAGGTCATAACTGATCTGATCATTACCTCTCTTCTCGCCGGGAGAGGAGTTTTCCATCCTAGGAGCGGATACGCTTGATTACTTTCTTCTCCAAGTAAGCGAGGCTACAGGTTCTGCACCGTCCAATCATGTTAAGGATCGGGGAGCATGCCTACCGAGTTTGAAGGTCTGTATTTGAGCTGAACATCATAGAGGATTTCTAGGGGCTAAGGACTTTCCCTGACTAAGCACCAAATTTCGTTATCAGATTGCGAACCTGTGTAGCTTCCTTAGTTGTTTCTTTACAAAATATGTAGCAGTCGTTTGTGAAGAACATATGGGTTATCAAGGGCGCTCTTCTCGCCACTCTGCATCTGTAGAGTTGATATCCCCTTTGAGCCTGTTCGATGAGCCTAGATAGGCCTTCCATACAAAAAAATAAATAAGTATGGTGAGAGCAGATCCCCTTGACAAATTCCCATTGTTAGTAAGATAAGTTCTAATGCTTTCCCTTTGGCCTCAGTTTGGTAGGAGACAACACCCATACATCACTAGTTTTATCCACTATTTCGAGAAACTCAAATTCCTCATCGTAGTTAAGATAAACAAAAATTCCACCCTGTCGTATGCTTTGCTCATATCGATATTGAGATCCATAAAACCAACATTCCCATATGTTTTCTAGCGAAGATAATGGATGACCTTGAAGAAGATAAATAAATTATCTTAGATGGATCTACCTGGGACGAAGGCTCCTTGAGTAGGGGATATGATGTTTAGGAGCATACCTTAAAGCCTATTAGACAAAAACTTACAAATGATGCAAAAAATAACATTGTAGAGAGCTATCGGTCGAAGATTTATTACAAACTTCAGGCTCGGTATTTTGGGGATTAGGACAAATCTGGTGTCGTTAAATTCATTTTTGAAGTTCCCAGCCCCTATAATTTGCTGGACAAAGGTTGTTACTTTTGGTGCTAGGGTGGGATAGTAGAATTGGTAATTTTTTTGATTTAATCCATCCGGAACAAGTACTTTATCAGGTCCCAATTGAAATACTGTATGGGTGACATCGTCCTCAGTAATCGTTGATGTCAACAATTGGTTCTGCCCCGTAGTGATATTTGTTCAAATACGAAGATTCATGGTCTGAAGAGAGGCATCCGAGGTCGTAAACAATCGTTTGAAATATGTTGAGAGAAGAACATCCATGCCTGATTCCCATGTGACCGTATTCCCGAGATCATATTGGAGGGAGAAAATATGGTTTATTCTTCGACGAAATGAGGCCACTACGTGGAAGAATTTTGTGTTTCTGTCCCCTTCTATAAGCCATTGATTCTTGACTCGTTGTTTCCAAAAGGCCTCATTATGAGCCAAGGCTGTTTTATAATGGATTTGGAAAGCCTCCTTGTGATTCACCCCTTCATTTTCTGTTCGTCCATTAAAAGTATTAATGTGACACTGGCACCATTCATTTTGTTGTAGTGTCGTTCGATAGACACCCCGTCCCCATGGCTGTAATATTGCACTAATACGGGCCGTTCTTTCACCAATAGTATCCGATGAGGGGCCCTCCCAGGTTTCTTTGACAAGGGCACCACATTCTTGTTCCATTGTCTAGTTGGACTTGAATCTGAATCTTAGTGCACGGGGTGTACGGGTTATAGGGGCCAAGGTGAGAAGAAGTGGGTAGTGATCCGATATAGTAGTTCCCATTTTGATCAATCGAGAGGGGGGGGGGGTGTCCCGTGCCAAGTCTCCTAAGATCAATGCCCTATCAAGTCTTATCTCAATTCTGGGGCCTATAGGTCATCGTCGAAACCAGGTATATTAAAGACCTTCCATAGGCATGTCCGAGACGTCGATGTCTTCTATGAGTTCTTGAAAGTCCATAATAAGATTCTATGGTTAAGGGTTTCTACCTCGAGTTTCCCCTTGTATCAGGATTGCATTAAAGTCCCTTATGAAGACCCAACATTGTCTATCTTGGTGCCCTAGTTGTCATTGCTTGGTCCACATGTAGTGCCTTTGGTTCCGATAAAGTTTCCCATAGATTCCGGTTAGACGGGATGGGTCTTTACCCGAAATGGTAAACATAGCATCAATAAATCTTTGGTCGACCTCCCTTATGCCCACTTGGACATCCGACCCCCAAAAGAGTACCAAACTGCCCTTGTGTTCTGTAAGAGGCGAGACTAAAGCACCATCCTGAAATCCCAACTTTCAACGGAGGTTGGTTGTTTCGGTGCCACTTGCATTGTCTTTGAGAGGAAAATAATCTGTGGTTGGTGGGTAGAAATGAGGACGTTTATAAATTTACAATGTAGTTCGGTCGTTACTCTTTGGCAGTTCCGCACGAGTATGTTCGTTATTGGTCAGGCCGGGGGAAAATATGGAGGCGTGGTTTTCCCATTAGGTTGTGACGGGAAACCTTTATTGTCAACCCTTAGGTAATCCGTTGGTGGTGAAATTTTGGGTTCCCTCTGGCCTGGGTCTCCAAGATGGAGGCGACGCTGGAGAAAATTGAGCATTTGGCCTGGAAATAAACTAGTTTCCATCCTCTGGTGGTAGCTGCGAGGACGAGGTTGGGCTCCATTTGGAATGCATTAATCGATATCTCACCGATTAGCGTAGAGGAGGTTTCCTCCAAAATAATCCAAGGGAAAGGAGGGTCATGGTGCCTCGGGTATGGTATGATGACGATGCCCCAACAACAGAACGTGGGGGCGATGTCGTCGAGATCATCACTATGGGCACACTTTTTAATAAAGGAGTAGAGAGTACCTCAGGGCCTGGGTCATCGTGTGAGGGACTGATCGGGGCAAAACAAATCATCCACATTCGGCTCGTCGGTGATGCACGAGGGGGATTTGGTCCACGAGGAAGCTTTTCGTTGGCGACTGGTCATAGGACTGATCGCACATGGATGAGAGGAGATCCACTTATGCGGGGAGACGGGACATGACCTGGGATTGACGACGGCGATGACGACGGGTTGGACCATCTCCGGTCTGCGTTTGATGCGCCTCTACAGCGACATCAACGTGTCTGCGAAAGCCCAAGGCTGACGCCATTTTTTATTTTATATATATATATATATATCACTTAGCATACATCTCTTTTATTTCTATGAATCTTTTAATTGCAAATCTAATTTTTTTAAGGAAAGTGGAATTCTTTAATAATCTAGGAAAACAACCCATACAAAAATCAGGTAACCTCAATCCCCCATTCACAAGCCTTGTAACTGATGTCGAAGAAAAATTTGGTTTTAATATACAAGTATAAAGTGCAATAAATAAAGACTAAAAATATCATAAACAACTGAGGAGTTCTGTCTAGGATAATGCCTAAACGTTGCTTGATCACATGGTGATGACTCGTTTCTAGAGAGGAACGCGATCAAACAGAAGTTACTTCAGAAGGTGGGGGAATCCAACTGGCTCCGAGGTCCCTTCTCGTCCTAGGACCCCAAAGTTCTGTCCACAAATCATTGGATCTGGTAAGGCTGTTTACTAGCCTTCGCCTTATCTCAAGGCATTCACTAATGGATGTAAGTATCCCGCCCCAAGATCCATAACTCGATCCCAAGTCGTACCCAACCGTCCTACATGTGAGTTAGGTAGGATATTCAGTGTTACAAGGGATCCCATCCCTGGATGAGATGGTGGATTAGGTAAAATGTTCGGTGTTACATGTTCAAAGCTGGAGGTTTTAACCTAGTAAGTCGCGAAGTTATGGTGTAGTGTATTAACCTTCTCTACACCCAGGACATATCAAAGTTGACAAATCCCAGAGTCTCCCTATCACATTCCCGTACTGCATGGTCTATGCGACAACAGTTAAAGCGGAAAATCTCTCATAATTGAGATTTACCCTTACCCTTAACCTTACCCTTACCGACTGACATAATTCTTTAAAGGGAAGCACCATAGACCGACGGAGCAGGAGATCTAGAGGCATCCATAATCGAACTCGAACTTTTCCCCCTAGTAGAACCCCCATCGATCACACATGGCCTACACAAAGTCCCCTTAGGTATTGCCGATCAGGGTCGTCGTGGAAAGAGTTATAACCAAAGGTGTGATGCCTCGAGCCTAGACCCATAACTAGATCCGATCTAGTCGGGGAAGAGTCGTGCCTAACATGTCATCCATATCCCTTAAAATTAGTCGGGCCTTCTAAAAAAACCTGGTTTCACCTTGTCGAATACAATCCTTCACTTTCTAGGATTCAAAGTAGAACGTGAACGTTCCCAGCTCTATGTCCTTGACCACCAATTATGTGGCAGAACATCCCCAAGCTTTGGTGGCCTTGAGCATGATGTTCTTCTTATATGGACAGTTTGTTAGTAACCTTCTCTACAGAAAAATACGCAGAACGTCCCAACCAAAAATAAATATGCATCCAAAACTGTCAAGCCACCTGACAATACAGAAAAATGTGATCCGAATACTACAACACCAATTTACATTAACTACGCAACTTGTTTGTTAAAGAAATTCCACCACCTGTTGTAAAATTGAACACCACCACTACTACATGGCATTAGCTTAGGGAGTTACTGTTGTTAAATAGCCACCACAACTTCATTAGCTTACATGTGGCTTAAATGTGTCATGTTCTTATGCCATATTTTGTGCTATAAATACATCGCTTCTCTAATGTAAAGATATAAGGAAAAGTGATAAAAGAAAGTTTGTTGTTGAAACTCGGTATTGATTGGTATATGAGAATCTGATACCTTAGATCCGTAAGTAATTTCACAACACGTTATCAGCACGACTCCGCTCCGTTGTAATTATTAAATTTCCTTAAATCGTTATTCAGTACGAACGCTCTGTTCTACTGCTCAGGTATCGGATTTTCAAATTATCGTTAATTTATTTATATCTGATTCATGCTCGTTTATATAAATTTATTTACGGTTTTTTCCGATAAGTATGCTCTGTGCCTGCCAATGTATATTGGATCTTTCACATCAGAAATTTGATGTTTACTGCATACTCGTATTTTACCGTTAATACCTGAATTTAAAAAATAAAATAAAAAATTCGTTAAACCCTAAACGTTTGGACCGGAAGTTCCAAATACATAATACTAGCGACCCGATATGTGTTGGACCAGAAGTTCCAAAATATAATACCAACAACCTGAAGTTGAGTATTATCCTGACATGCAATTATTTTGATCAATGTTCAGGATGGATAACTTCACAAAGCTTAATTATGCTCCCCTTAGACTAGATGGGAATAACTATTATGAATGGGCGCTAGACACGACTCTCCACTTGAGATCTCAGAATCTTGGAGACGTCATAAAAGAGGGCAATAACGAGTCAGTCAAAAACAAAGCCACGACCACAATATTAATCCGTCATCACATGCATAGAGACCTACGACTTGAGTATATAATTGATGAAGACCCCCTTACTTTATGGGTTCAACTCAAGGAGAGATTTGAGCATATGAAATCAATAGCTCTCCCTCGTGCCCAATATGATTGGTCTAACCTCCGGTTCCAGGACTTTAAATCTATAAATGACTACAATTCGGCTATGTTTAAAATTGTTCACAAGCTTCGCAGTTGTGGTGAGAAAATAACTGACGAATCTATGCTTGAGAAAACATTCTCCACGTTCCATCCCTCGAATATGCTCCTGCAGCAGCAATATCGACAAAAAGAGTTTAAGAAATTTACAGATCTGATAGCTTGTTTGCTCGTTGCAGAGCAGAACAATGAATTATTAATGAAAAACCATCAAACTCGAACTGTAGGCAGTGATCCATTCCCTGAAGCGAATGTGATAGGATATGATGGTAACTCTGGACCCAGACGAGGCCGAGGACCCTTTAAAGGTCTAGGTCGAGGTCGTGGACGTGGTCGCAGTCAGGGATATGGGCATAATAATTTCCAACCTTATAAAAGAGATGATAGGGTGTACCACCAGAAGTGGACCCGACTTGAGAAAGGAAAAGGCCCACAGAACCCGACTCCCAGAAATGCCGAAAACATATGTTATCGTTGTGGAGGGACCGATCATTGGTCACGTGTATGTCGTGTGCCAAACCACTTGGTAAAGTTATACCAAGAGTCGATAAAGGGAAAACAGAAGGTCGCTGAGACAAATTTCATTGATCACGTGAGCCCTGAAGATGCTCCGATCAAGCTTTCAGTCACCGATTTCAGTCACGGAAATGTGGACCGTGATGAAAATGTAGATTGAACTTGTGTGTTTATGTATTCCCCTACTTTTAGTCCATGTGAAATATATATAATGTTTTTGTAATCCCTTCCTAAGTTTATAAACTAATATAATCCTTTTTATGAAAGGATATAGATCCCAACTATGGGTCACGTAGTTGCAGAAATGATGGCGACTTATGTATTGTTGATTGCGCGTCGACGCACACAATCTTAAGAGATAAAAAATATTTCTCTTATCTAACCTTGGTTGAAGCAAATGTTAGCACAATTATGGGTACTGAAAATTTAACAGAAGGCTCCGGAAGAGCTACCTTGATATTATAAAATGGAACAAGGTTAAATACCCGTAATGCTTTATATGCAAGTAGATCCAGAAGAAATCTGCTTTGCTTCAAGGATATTCGTAGCAACGGATATCATGTCGAGACCAGAAGTGAAAATGAGACTGAGTTTCTCTGTATCACTTTTAATAAGTGTGGTGAAAAGCGTGTACTTGAAAAATTACAGGTTCTATCATCAGGTTTGTATTATACAACCATAAGAACCGTTGAAACCTATGTAACAATGAACCAGAAGTTCATTAACCCAAATGCTTTTATGCTTTGGCACAATCGTCTTGGTCATCCGGGATCGACCATGATGCGTAAGAATTGTTGAAAACTCATGTGGGCATTCATTAAAGGACCAGAAGATCCTAATGTCCGATGAGATATCATGTACATCTTGTTCACAAGGAAAATTAGTGGTCCGACCATCGCAAACCAAGATTAATATTGAAATACCATCTTTCCTGCAAAGAATTCAGGGAGATATATGTGGCCCTATACATCCAGCCAGTGGACCATTTAGTTATTTCATGGTCCTAATAGACGCATCCAACAGATGGTCTCATATTTTCTTATTGTCAACGCGAAATGTTGCATTCGCTAAATTACTGGCACAAATCATTAAGTTTATGGCACATTTCCCTGACCATCCCATTAAGTCTATTCGTCTTGATAATGCTGGTGAGTTCACATCAAGAGCATTTGATGATTATTGCATGTCTTTAGGGATTGATATTGAACATCCCGTTGCACATGTCCATACCCTAAATGGGTTAGCAGAATCGTTATCAAACGTATACAGGTAATTGCACGTACATTACTAATGCAATCACAATTACCTATTTCTGCTTGGGGACATGCTGTATTACATGCTGCATCTTTAATTCGTATAAGACCAAGTGCTTATCATCAATATTCTCCTGTACAACTTGTGTGTGGGAACCAACCTAATATATCCCATTTGCGAACCTTTGGTTGCGCAGTGGAAGTGCCGATCGCACCTACTCAACGCACAAAAATGGGACCCCAACGTCGGTTAGGGATATATGTTGGTTTTGATTCACCGTCCATTATAAGGTATCTTGAACCTCGGACGGATGATTTGTTTACTGCAAGATTTGCAGATTGTCATTTTGATGAGACAACATTTCCACCTCTAGGTGAGAAAGATAAGCCTCCTGAAGTAAGGCTTTAACTCTCTTATAAGCCTCCTGAAGTTGGGCATGAAATTTAATGGAAAGTGAGTTTGTTGTCTCATTTAGACCCACGCACGTCACAATGTGAAATAGAAGTACAAAGAATAATTCATTTGCAGAATGTTCCAAATCAAATGCCTGATGCATTTGCAGACACGTCAAAGATGACAAGGTCTTATATAGATGCAATCAATGTACCAGCTAGAATTAAGGTCACTGGCGATACTGCAAAAGCAGATATCGATTCCTCTAGTGCACGCCTGAAGCGTGGGAGACCAGTTGGATCAAAAGACATTGTTCCCCGGAAGCGAAAATGTCAGACGAATATAGGGGATAAGAAAACGGTGGTTCCAGAAGAATCAGCCGATGAGAAAGCTTCATTACCAGAAGTAATTCCAAAAGAACTACCAGAGCCGGTTCCAGAAGAACCAATTGGTCTAGAAGTACCAAACGACTCTAATACTCCTGAAGATTTAAGAAATGAGAAAATTATTGTTGATGAAGTCTTTGCGTTCGCAGTGGCCAACGAGATCATAAATGAGTTTGATTTTGAGCCTCGAAGCATCGACGAATGCCGTCATAGGGATGACTGGCCCATGTGTGAAGAAGCAATTAAGGCAGAATTGGCCTCATTGGATAAACGCCAAGTTTTTGGGCCTGTTTCCAGGACACCAGAAGATGTCAACCCCGTTGGTTACAGGTGGATATTTATAAGGAAACGAAAAGAGAAAAATGAAGTCACCCGATATAAGGCTAGACTTGTGGCCCAAGGTTTCTCTCAACGACCAGGAGTCGATTTTGATGAAACATATTCCCTAGTAATGGATATGATCACTTTCAGATATTTGATCAGTCTATCAGTCTCTGAAGGACTTGATATGTGCATGATGGACGTTGTTACTGTTTACCTGTATGGTAACTTGGACACTGATATCTATATGAAACTCCCCGATGGGTTGAGATTTCCTGAAGCAATGATAGATATCCCCTGAAATATGTGTTCAATAAAATTACAGAAATCTTTGTATGGACTAAAGCAATCTGGTAGGATGTGATACCATCGCCTTAGCGAATATCTTACCAGAGAAGGCTATAAGAATGATGTTATTTGTCCATGTGTGTTCATTAAGAAAACAACCTCCGGGTTTTTTATTATTGCAGTATACGTTGATGACATAAATCTGATTGGGACTCCAGAAGAGATCCTCAAAGCTTCAGATTATCTGAAAAGAGAATTCGAAATGAAATATTTGGGAAGGACTAGACATTGTCTCGGCCTGCAGCTCGAGCATCTGTCTGATGGTATTTTGATCCATCAATCAGCATATGTTGAAAAGCTTTTGAAGAGTTTTAGTATGGATAATGCTCACCCTCTCAGTACTCCAATGGTCGTCCGTTCTTTAGATCCCAGAAGAGATCCATTCCGTCCCAAGGAGGCAGATGAAAAGATACTTGGTCCTGAAGTACCATATCTCAATGGTATTGGGGGTTTGTTATATTTGGCACAATGTACGCGACCTGACATAGCGTTCATAGTAAATTTACTTGCCATGTTCAGTTCAGAACCCACTCGACGACATTGGAACGGTATCAAGCATGTACTTCGTTATCTGAGCGGGACCAGGGATTTAGGACTTATGTATTGTAAGTCCAGGGGGAGCGTCGGCTTGGTCGGATATGCAGATGCAGGCTATTTATCAGATCCTCACAAAGCTCGCTCCTAGACAGGATATGTTTTCACCTGCAGTGAAACAGCCATCTCCTGGCGCTCTACGAAGCAGACTTTGATTGCGACATCCTCGAACCACTCGGAGATTGTGGCGCTACATGAAGCTAGCCGAGAATGTGTTTTCCTGCGATCCGTTTTGAAGCATGTGTTATGCTCAATCGGAATTCCTACGCCAAGCTCTCCTTCCATCATATATGAAGATAATGCAGCTTGTATAGCTCAAGTTAGAGGAGGCTACATCAAAGGAGACAGAATCAAGCACATATCTCCGAAGTTCTTTTATACTCATGAGCTCCAGAAGAGTAATGAGATAGATGTCAAGCAGATTCGGTCCTGCGAGAATCTTGCCGATTTATTTACTAAAGCCTTGCCGACTTCTACCTTTGAGAAGCTAGTTCACAAGATCGGCATGCGTCGTCTGAGCAAGCAACCAAAGTAGCCTGCCTGAAGTCAGGGGGAGATAAATTTTGTGCGTTGCACTCTTTTTCCCTTATCCAAGTTTTGTCCCACATGGTTTTCTTGGAAAGGTTTTTAACGAGGCAGCATCAAGCACAACATGAAGCACGTTTTGCGCGTTGCACTCTTTTCTTTACAGGTTTTGTCCCACCGGGTTTTCCTGGGGAGGTTTTTAACGAGGCAACTTAAAGCGCATTTGATGTATTTGTAAATGGTGATGTTCAAGGGGGAGTGTTGTAAAATTGAACACCACCACTACTATGTGGCATTAGCTTAGGGAGTTACTGTTGTTAAATAGCCACCACAACTTCATTAGCTTACATGTGGCTTAAATGTGTCATGTTCTTATGCCATATTTTGTGCTATAAATACATCACTTCTCTCATGTAAAGATATAAGGAAAAGTGATAAAAGAAAGTTTGTTGTTGAAACTCTGTATTGATTGGTATATGAGAATCTGATGCCTTAGATCCGTAAGTAATTTCACAACACCACCCTTTTTAAAAAAAAATAATCTTTAAAGGAATAGCTTGATGTACCATTAACCAAATAAGGAGGTCATAGTCACAAAATACTAGCCTAAGGAAAGCAGGACCGGAAGAATCAATAAGCAAAAGATAAACAGAGCCCACATATTTGTTATTCACTTTTAATAATATTAATTAATAGCCACAAATTCCTTTTTTCACTCGTTGGAGGTTTTAATTAAATTTGTTCTGCCGATAAAAAAAATAACCACAAATTTAAGATCAGATCTATATAATTTAAAATATTTAAATGTTAATTATATGCTCCAATCTAAATTTCATGACTTTTTTTTTACTATTTCCTGCAAACATATTATGACTTTATGATCATAAGACGCCCATTCAAGAATCCAGCTGAATGGTGCAACCCACAATAGAGATATACCTATATATGTGGTGATCATAAGAACATAAGATCACCACCTTTCCCACCATATAATATATGATCATCTTCTCTCTTGTCCAACTAGATGTTAGTATTGTGGATGGATTGAATGGTCGCAATGATAGAGTGAGAGGTTGACTTTTTACTATATATGGAAGATGACTCTTAGGTGGAACCCATTTTCAAATGCATAGGTCCTTTATACCTAGGGTTGGTTTTATTTTTTTTCTATCTAATTTATGGGTATATGGTCATCTCATGAGTCATGATTGATGAGATATTAAGTTTGTTGTTCTGTTGTTGGGAGTATGTTAATGGAAATGGATGAGAATACCATATATGGGAAATGAAGTGGAGGGAGAAGGAACCACATTTCCCGAATTTGGAGTTTTTGTTTGTGTGTATGTGGTGCATATAAAGGTGTGTGGTGCTTATAAGGTCAAAACTACACCAAATATGATTTTCCATTTATGATGTTGCGACAGTGGTGGTGGGATTTGACAATATAGACATTAGGTCAGCGGCTCAAGAACTCGATTATCAAAAGTCGTAGTAGTTATGTGAAACAATAAATTGATAATTTTTTTATCAGCAAAACAAATTTAAATTTAACCTCTTTTAAAGATAAATTGGAGTTAGAAGGCAGAAACAGAAACCATCAACAACCAACAACAACACCCAAGGATGAACAAACCCAAAAACCACACCGCTTTGCGTAGGAAGCCACCACAAAACAGTCGATGCACGAAAGAAGCCACCAAAAAACAGCCGCTTCACACAGGAAGCCACCACTAAAATAAGGTCCATATTTTTTTATAAGGATTTAAAATGAAAATTTTCATATCATATTAAAATATATTTCGATCAAGAATATAAATAAATAATTAAAGATCCAAGTGACTTCATTGTATTGTTAATAAGGAATTTCTCCTTTTTGAAGTAAGGAGTTTATATCCTAGTTGTCATATGTTTAACTAGTATGAGAGCAGATGTAAGGTAATTTAGAAATCCAACATTTGATTTATCAAGTTTTATTTTTGTGAGACATTTTGTTTTGAGCGAAAGTTGTATTTATATTATTAATTAAATAGAAAAAAATACATTAATACTCTTTAACATATCTTTCTTCTCTCGTGAAACCTAAATCACCTAGATCTAGTGTCGCGCCTTTTTACTATCTTTCTTTTACCGACGGTAGCTATGACCTTCGGTCATGGAAGTTGTCGGTGGAGTCCTCCCCATCTTACTCTTTCCCTCATCGTTTGGTTCTTACTTTCTGTTTTCTTGCCCGAATCTCTCCTCAACCCCGAGACTATGTTCCTACTTCCGGGTGTGGATCTGTTTTCTCCGGTCTTGTATATAGTTTCGTTGTGGTGTGGTCGGGACGACACCATCTTTCACAGATTAGTTCTGTGCTGGTGTGGATCTGTGTTCTTCGTCGACAGATTCTTAGTTGTGTGGCCGGGACGGTACAAAGAACTACGTTGGCCTCCCCTTCACGGGTACTCTCGCCTAGTTGTCGGCAAAGGGTGGCTCCACCATAGTGGCAGCCGATGGAAGGTATTGGACCTAGGATCTGTCATTCCTAAACACGAGCCAAAATTCTCCCCAATTTTTCGGCTATCCATAGTTGCGGGATGTCTTTTGGGATTATTACCTTGATCGTTGATCCTCGTTCTGTGGTACAATGTAGGTTCTGACCGCGTTGTATAGTTGATACTCGGTATTTGATTCTCGACCCTATGTGCAGCGTAAATGTTGGCCGCGTTGTGTGGGGGTGTGGTCGCCATATTGATCGATGATAGAGCTCTTGTGGAAAGTTAGGTGTGGAATTCATGTGTGAAAGGCGTGTATGGTGAAGCGTTCTTGCTCGCGTGCTTAGACCCTGTGAGATCGAAGTGTCCCCCCTTTCCTCTTTTTTGCTTGGATCGACGATCTGGGCCTCTAGGAACACGTTGTTCCCCTATTTTGGAAGGGGTGTGGTGTGCATTTTCTTTTGTATTTGTTCGCTAGTTTCAGGTGTTTTCCCTATAAAGGGTTACATTTGGTTCTGGTTACCTACTTCGTTGCTTTGTGGTGTTGGCCACGGGACATGGGTACTAGAAGTGGGAGCTCGAGGATAACAAGGTTGGATGAGACGTCTTCTCGAAGGTGGTAGAGTGTCTGGTGCTCGAGTGTCTGAGGTAGTTGTTTTGTCTTTAGTTCTGTGGGCTCGTTATCCACACGTTTCAGGTCTCTTCTTTAGGCTCTTTTGTTTTTTATTTAGGTTTTTTCAGATTATTTACTGTTTTGGCACATAGGCCTGACATGTTATGTTTATGAGTCTGTTTTCCACAGACCACCTTGTGTTTATTTATGGATTGGGACATCTATAAAACTTTGCAGATCGAAAAATAAATAAATGGAAAAGAGTCAATACATGAAACAAGATACCTTGATCCCCCATTCACAAACTCTGAAACAAATTGCCAAAGACAAATTCGGTTTTGAAATTAAAACAAAATCTACAATAAAGCAAAATATGTAAAGACATAACCAACCGAATAAGACTCTGCCTTTAATGGCGCCTAAACGTTGTTTGATTTCATGGTAAGGACTCGTTTCTCGTGAGGAGTTTGATCAAAAAGATATCTCAACAGAAGGCAAAGGAATCTTGGCTAGATTCAGAGCCCTCTTCCACCCTATGGCCCTTAATCTCTGCTCAATCATTGTACTAGGTGAGGCTGCATAGAGCCTGATTCGTTTGATTATTTCCAGCTATATCGTTGGTCATATAGCCGTTCTTGACGTTGGAGGCTAACACGCAGAGCGTGAGCGCCACCGCAACAAGGAGTAGCAGATCGTCGCTGGGCACCATCCTTCCAATACAACATTGTTGAGATGTGGAAGCAGAGAAGAGCACAACAAAAAGATAGTAAGGATGAAGAGATTCGCGAGTAATCTCTTGGTAATGGAAGCCTTACACAGTGACATCATCATGACGGTGGCTAGGGGTGGTTGGGGTTGAAAGCTCTAATCCTTAACTTTTAACTTTCGTTAAGATAACTCTTTTTGTGTTTCTTTTACTATCAATTATCCCTGAAGATTTTTATTTCCAACTAAAAAGAAATAAAAAAAGAAAGAAAAAATGTTTAACATGTTTTTGACGCTACACCATATCAAAAATATTTAACATATAAAAAATTGAAATCATAAGAATAAATAATGTGTTTAATTCAATGTAGGTACTCAAATTTTAGGTTTGGTTCCCTATGATTGCTAAATGATATTATACGGAAGGTGGAACTCTGAACCTCAAGGTACATCAAAGTAACATAACTTTTATAAGTGTGTGATGTATTTGTTAAACCTTTATTTATTTATTTTTTTTAATCATATAAGGGAGACTTTGTTAGTTATCCATTTCAATGATACAATGTAAGAAGGATGGGAGGTGTTCTCCTGTCCCGGTAAGAACAGACATGTAATAGGCCTCCTCCCTGGCTAGCTAGTAGGTAGTTTTTTTTCGACGATCTTTTACAAATTCGAGTTTTGAATTTTTGACTAAAGAGAGTAAGAGTTGGATGTCCTAGATGGTACTACCCACCAGAGAAAGGGGGATAATCGTCAGTTTTCTGAGGGAGGACACACTTAGTGCATCCGTCCTAATGATAACCTGATTCCACTAGCGGACCTGAGCCAAGGCCAATGTCATTGCTATAGCAAAGGCTTCAATAAGTGCCGAGTCCCAAGCTCTATTAACTGTTCTATTTCCCGTTTCATGAGCTTCCCCCGTATTCGAACGACAAATGACCTCCCAATCGAACTTGGCTTGGTCTTTGAATATAGCCCCATCCACGTTAATAAATTTGTATCTTACCGTGGGGGTTTCCAAATGGTTTCTCTCTTGATTGGTATGGATCTTCTTGAGCTAAGGGTTGGAGAAGGGCCTCCCGCCAGATATGAATATGTACATCCTCTTGGATCGAGAGCTTCAGTGAGGAAGGTAGGGTTTCATTCCAGACCCAATCGTTCCTCGCGTTCCATATTTCCCAAATTTCAATCGAGAATTTCGTAATGTGGTTTGTGGGTAGACTACCCATGTGTGTCTAGATGTCCTTGGAAAATTGGCAATGTAAGATGAGATGTTCCGTAGTCTTTGGGTGTTGACAATGTGGGTTGCTGCTCGTGCATCCGTTTGGAAGTCTCCATCTGGGTAATAACGATCCTTAACTAAGCGGGCTACCAAGGATCGGGGGTGAGTAATAACATTCTAAGTGTATTTTCCCAAGAATGTCGTATTCGCATCCTAAAGATCCCTAAATTCCATTCCACCAGTGTCCTTTAGTTGACACAGCTTGTGCAAGCCCTGACATATAATTGTGCATTTCCTGTGTATTGTTTCCCCCACCAGATCAGGCTAAAGCCACATCGATCTTATAGGTGATAGACCTTGGGACCCGAAATATGGACATAATATACGTAAAGAGTGAGGTCACAACTGATCTGATCATTTCCTCTTTTCCCGTCGGGAAGAGAAGTTTGCCATCCAAGGATTAGATATGGTTGATGACTTTCTCCCCCAAGTAGGCAAGGCTACCGGTTCTACTTCGTCCAATCACGTTTGGTACTCCCAAGTACATCAAGGCCTCTCCAGTTTCAGGTATGTTGAGGATCTGGGACCAGGCCTGCTTGCTTCAGATGTCAGTGTTTGAACTAAACAACAAAGAGGATTTTTTGGGGCTAAGGACCTTCCCCGACCACACACTAAGCTAGGATATTAAATCGCGAACATGTATGGATTTTTTAGTTGTTGCCTTGTAGAAGATATATCATTAATCTTTGAAGAACATATGGTTTATCAGAGGTGCTCCCCTCACCATCTTACATCCGTGGAACCGACTTCCCTTTTGGGCATATTCGACAAGCCTAGTCCGACCTTCCCTGTAGAAAAAAATATGTATGGTGAAAGAGGGTCGCCTTGAAGAATTCCCCTTGTCAGTATGATAGGGTCTAGAGTTTTCCCTTTGGCCGTAATTTAGTATAATACAATACCCATACAAACCATCATCAACTGTTTCGAGAAGCCTAGTTTCCTCGTCATTTTCAAAATAAAAGGCCATTCCACCATATCATAACTTTTACTCATGTCGAGCTTAAGGGTCATAAAACGAACACTCCCTTGTGTTTTTCGGCAAAGATAATGGATGACCACGAAGGAGACAAATATATTGTCCTGAATGGACCTGCTTGGGATGAAAGCTCCTTGAGTAACGGATATACTGTTCGAGAGCAGCCTTTTAAGTATGTTGGTCAGAACCTTTGTTAGAATGAAAAAAATAACATTGCAAAGGTCTTTCGGGCGGAGATCTGTCACCAATTTCGGGTTAGGTATTTTATGGTTTAGGACAATTATAGTGTGGTTAATTCCTCTCTGAAGTTCCGCACCCCCTATAATTGTGATGGACAAAGGTTGTTACTGTTGGTTCTAGGGTGGGCCAGTAGAACTGGTAAGAGTTTGGGTTTAGTCCAACCAGGCCATGTACTTTATCGATACCCATTTGGAATACTGCCAGGTTGACTTCTTCCTCAATAACCGTTGTTGTAAACAGTTAGTTCTTCCCCATAGTGATCTTTTTCCAAATACGAATATTCATTATTTGGAAAGAGGCTTCCGAGGCGGTGAATAACCTTTTGAAGTATGTCGAGAGGAGAACATCCATGCCCGAATCACATGTGACCGTGTTACTGAGGTCATCTTGGAGGGAGAAAACCTGGTTTATTCTTTGACAAAACAAGGTCGTTACAAGAATTTTTTTTGTGTTTCTATCACACTCCGTAAGGTAGTGGTGCTTGGTTCATTGTTTACAGAAGGCCTCATTTTGTGCCAGATTCGTTTCATACTGGATTTGGAAAGCCCCCCCTTCTCTGTCTGTTTGTCCATTCAAGGTAGCAATGTGATCTTGCACCATTTAATTTGCTGTAGGGTTGCTCGGTAGACATCTCGTCCCCATGATCGGAATACTGCATTAATACGGGTTGTTCTATCACCAATGGTATCTGATGAGGGGCCCATCTAGGCTCCCGTGATAAGGGAACCATATTATGGCTCCTTAGTCTAGTTAGACTCAAATCTGAACCTCGAGCTCTGGGCGTACGAGTCAATGGGCCAGATTGAGTTGAAACGGGTAGTGATCTGATGTAGTTGTTGCCGTATTGATCAGTCGAGGGAGTGCGACCTCCCGTGCTAAGTCTCTCGAGATCAGTGCCCAATCAAGTCTTGTCTCAGTTTTTGGGCCTACACTTCACCATCTAAACCAGGTATGTTGGAGTCCCTCCAAAGGCATGTCTGAGACGTCGATGTCCTCAATGAGTTCTTGGAATGGATAGGGATTTCCACCTCTGGTTTCCGCTTATGCTAGGATGGAATTAAAGTCCCTATGAGGACCCAACATTGTCTATCTTGGTGTCCTAGTCATCACAGTTTTGTCCCCATGTGGTGCCTTCTATTCTGATCAGATTCCCCACAGATTCCAGTTAGACGGAAGGGGTCCGTACCTGGAATGTTTACTAGAGCGTCAAAAAATCTATGTTCGACGTGATTTATGTCCACATGGACATCGGGGCCTAGAAAAGTGCCAGGCCGCCTTTGTGTTCTATAAGAGGAGAGACCCAAACACCATCACGAATTTCCAAGTTCCGACGAAGGATGGTTGTGCCTAGTGCCGCTTGCATCGTCTCCGAGAGGAAGAGGATCTGTGGCTGGTGAGAAGAAATGAGAACGTTTAGATGTTGACCGTGTAGATCGTTCACTACTCCGAGAGAGTTTCACGCGAGTATGTTCGCCGTTGGTCTGGTCAAGCTTGGAGACGATGATGTGGTTGTCTCATCGGGTTGTGATGGGGATCCTTGGGGGTCAGCCTTTGAAGAACTTGTTGAGTGTGGAGTTTGGGATTCTTCCCGACCTGGATCTCTTGAGGACGGGGCGGCGATGTGGAGGAATGAGCATCCGGTCTGCGATTAGTCCGAATTCAATTCTCCAGTTGCGCCTGCGGTGATTAGGTCGCGTACCATAGGAACACATTGATCGGTATCTAACCGATTTGCGAACGGGAGGTATCTTCCGAAATATTCAAAGGGAGTGGAAGGTCTTGGTACCTCGGGTTTGGTATGATAACGACGTCCCCAACCAGAAATGGTGGGGGCGATATCGCCGATGTTATCGAACGGGGCACACTATTCAGTACAGGAGTATCAGAGATTACCTCAAGAGATGGACCATCGTGTGGGAGACTGATCGAGGCATAGGGAATCATCCAAACTCAGCCCGCCGGTGAAAGGAACAGAGGGAACTAGTTCGCGGGGAAGCTTGTCGTTGGCGGCTCTCCAGTAGACCGATCGCACATGGCTGAGCGGAGGTCCTTTTGCGTGGGGAGACGATGGTGTTGGCGATAGGGCAGACAATCTCCAATCGTCGTTGGATGCTCCACTAGGGCAAGTGTTGACGAAAATGGCGTAGCTGCAGATGACTCAGGGCCGGCACCATTTTTCGAGAGCATTTTTTTGCTATGGAAAACCGAAGATATAATGTATTTGTAAAGTAAACTAAACCTTTTATTTATTAGTTAATATAAGATTTTAAATTAAATTTTGTTTTCATTAAATCCTTGAAGAGTAATCTATAGTGTATCAATTGAAGTGAACAAATAAGGTTATTTTCTTATCATCATTCACTATTGAATGTGCATATCATATTGTCCCATTATAGATGCGTTTTTTGAACCACTGACTTGTAATCATTTATATTTGAAATATATGTGATACAATAAAACTTCAATTATGATCATAATGTTAATAATACGAAAGTGTGAATAAGAATAAATACCAAGTAAGTCATAAACCATACATTTCTTTCTTGTAATCATGCCACACTAACTTTTCCTTTCCATGATGAATCTGTAATGACTAAATAAAATTTCGAATCCATCAAGTACATATACAATCTATTATACAAAATTTAAATCTTTGTTTATTTTGGATGTACTCACTTATTTCCATTCACATATATCAATTAATTTTGTACCGTTTTGTCCCCTCCATGAAATCCTACGGGTTCTCTTTTTTTTTTTTTTTGTAGCAGCAGCCGCCATCATCGAGAGCCGCCCGAGCTCCAGTTCTGAAGACTATCGATAACGGGTTGTCTTCGTCGGTCGTCGTTTCCTCTTCACCTTCTCCACACATCTTTTTTTATTGTCTCCAAGTTTTTCTCTGAGAAATTCCCCGAGCCCTGTCGTCCCTACTGTAGTAACTCAGACTCTGATCCTCGTCTATCGTCGGCCACCTCTTTTTCGTGGGATTTCGCTTCTCGCTGGGAATCTTCCTCCTTCGCCTAGGCAACCTCGCCCTCGATCGTGGGGGCCAAATCTATCTCGGTCAGGCTTGTTGACGGCTTTACCGGACAAAGTTCGCCGGAAAAGGATAAGGCGAGTAGCTGTCTCCCATCCTAGTTCCGGCCAGTGTTGATCTCACCGTTTTTTTTCTGTTCTGGTACATTTCCCCTGTCTCCTTCTCCCCTTGAGGTCGGATGGTGCGGCAATCCTTTCTCCTGGGGCTCATGAGCTTCTCTCGTCTGTCGTATGTGACTACTTCCATGTGGGCCAATGTCAGGGCCGCCCTCATGTGGATCGTTGTCGTGATTGTCTTCATGTGGGACGATGTTGTGGCGACTTCCACATGGATAGGGATAGCTCTACCACCTCTCTGAGATTTTTAGAGCCTACTCATCTTTGCACGAATCTCCCCGCTCTCAACAACCAGGCTTCTCGATCTCGAGATTTTTTGTTCTCCCTCGACCATCTACCGTTGACGTGCCTTCGATATTCTCTATCGTCGTCCTCATGATGCCTTGGATTTTTTTTGTTTCCACCTAGTGTCGTCATCACCATCAAGATAAGTAGATCCATGTCCATCGACTTTTGGAGTTAAATATCGACGAAGACCCTGACCCTTAGGGGCCAGCGCCCAATGGAGAGTGGAAACCTGTTGTGCCCTAAAACAAGTGAGTCTTTTCTACCTCTTTAATGCAATTTTGTACCCGTTTTCCGGTAAGGCAAGACAACCACCTTTTGGGGTATTTAGAACCTTGGACTTGCCTAATTGCGTCTGTTGTCGTAAAACTTCTAGATGTTGTCTTAGAAGTATATTTTCAGCCTAGTGCACCTGAACACCTATTTTGAACGGAGGTATCCAATCTATACCTCAACTGTTAGGATTTATCCCATGATATTGGTGTTTATATTTGGGAAATGATTAATGGATTATAACATTTTTAAACTTTTTTTATATATAAAGTTTAATGGGTAATTTTAAGCTCATTGTCTTGAATTTTTTTTAATGAGCATCTCAAACTATTTTTTTACGCTATCTTTAAAAAAATCAAATTTTTAGTTGAATCTTTTTCATCAGACGACTTTAATTTTTGAGATAAAATACCGGTCTATGCTTGAGTAAAATATACACCCTTAGACTGTGCCTAACATAACCTACCTTAGAAATCGAAAAGAAAGCAACGAGAGGGGGAGAATTTGTTTTCAGATAAGAACGAAGGCCGCACGGTTCATCACAAAAGACATAGTTTTTTTTTTAATCTCTGTAGTTTTATAAATGCACGGTCCATAAATAAATGCAGGACATTTTGTTGGAAAACATATTCATAAACATAACTTGTTAGGCTTATGTACCGAAACAGATACAACCTGGTCAACATAAAAAAAACTAGAGCCTAAAGACCAGACCGAAAACACATTGAAAAAGAGCCCCCGGAACCAATGCCAAACCACCTACCTCAGAAATTAGAGCACCATTCACGCCACCATCTTCAAGAAGTCATGCCAACCAACATCATTAAACCCCGAGCTCCCGTTTTCAGTACACACGTCTCATGGCAAACACCACAAAAAAGTGAAGTAGGTAACTAGAACCATACGTAGCCCATCGGAGGGCCAACACCTGAAGCCAGCGTACCAGTAAGAAAGAAACAACACGCCACAACACTTTTACAATAGGGTAACCACGTGTTCCCAAAGGTCCAAATCATGAATCAAGGAAAAACATAGGAAATGAAAGGGACCCAAAGAATATGTTCACAAATATTATCATGTGAAAACCTACAAGAATATATACTCCCAGATTCTAATGCCTATCCCTAGTATGGATTCATGGCCTACTATTCCACACTATCCCAAAGTTCCCCTCATATATGCATATCCCTCCTGATAGACCAAACATTAGGATAAGGAAGTCGAAAGTGAAGGAACTCATTGCGAAAGGGAAGAAAAGGAATTTGCTGATATGTTCTAGATATGTTGGTTATGTCCATAACAGGTAAACATGTTCTGTCAAAGACAATAGAGAGAGTAGTACTCAGCGGAAAAAAAGAAAGGAAAAAAAATAGGTTTTATTAAACACTAGAGGAACTGGTAGATATGATGCGGAAAGGAAGAAGGAATTGGTGACTGGTAGATATGATGCGGAAAGGCGGAGGTCTTCGTGTGTTGGTGGGTTCGTCAATCGCTCTCCTCACCCCTATCGCTCTAACTTCGACACGACTTGTAATCATGTTTTTGCGGTTGCGTTTGTGTCCAAACTTCCATAGAACTGTAGCCTCCTCTTCGCCATCATATCCGTCTTGTAAAATGCTTTATGCATAATCCCTCTACCTATCGTGGTTGTTGAGGATTAGTTGGCCCTCCCTATTTATGGTTCAAGCAACTTGACAGAAGAGTTCTCCGCTCCCGCCCAAGGAATAAGAGGAGCAGAGATATTGGGAAGTGCACCGGTGATGAGCCTGAAACCGTGCGAGGTGGGGAAGGGGTCGCCAAGACCGATATTTGCATGTATACACTCGAATCATCCCCATCTGAGGTCGTAATTTTTAGCGTAACCATAAGGGGTTGCTTGTGAGAGGCTCGGCGCTGTACTCGGCCATGGACTGGCCGCCTGTGCATCCTCCTTTCTTCTTGTTGACACTATCGTAAAGTCGTGAATCATCTATGATAGAACGAATGACGGTCTTTCTCAAGACGGTCGAACGAGACCATTATTGAGATAATGATTGTCAATGGGGAAGTTGGATGTAGCTGGGGATGAGGAGGGGTGCACCACCATCATTGTAGAAAAAGACTCATATCTCTTATTCATTCTAGCTCTATGGTGTCTCTCCCTATGTTACTTCTTATTTTACTTTTTTTTATTTGATATTATATTCTTTGGTGTAAATTTACTCCGTATATTTAAAATATAAGACCATATTGTATAGTAGATTGTGTCCTTGTAACACAATAACATATTGGGTATCCTGAAGTTCTAGTTTTTTAGCATAAATATGAGGTTATATTAACTCGAGAAACAAAATAAAAAAATGATCATAAAATCGTGGAAATGATTTTAAAGGACGAGATGAAGTTCCAGTGACGGTCAGAACATTAATCCTATTGCAAAATACTTAGTACTACTAGGGAATATATTAAGAGTGGTTCCCTATTCACTTGGTGATTGGCATAGTTGATCTAGAGAGCTTTCGACATCTTGACTTGAACATGCATGTTTTGGTGGAATAGTCGTCCAAGGAGTATACTAGAGAAAGGAAGAGACTAGGGGACGTCTAGTATACGTTCCTAAGGGTCGAGGTGTGGTTCCTCTAGGAAAACCCGTGGTGCCTTAAGGTTCTTATGAGAACCAACGAGTATGCTTGACTGGCTTCGCAATCGCCCCAACGGGGCCAATTTCCCGGGACGGGATATAGTCGTTTCCGTCATAGAGACGAGGCCCATAAGCTCCTTTTCTGGCAAAGAGCGGTGATTTTGGATCACTTCCTGACGCCAACAAGGTTTCCTCCATTCGCGGATCATCTCTATGAACCCTGAAGTTGTGAGGATTTCATATGTAGTCCTGGATTCTATTTTGTGGGTACATGCGGGGACGTATGTTCATTGTGATACGGATGCGAAAGTGCATGATCCATGTCTGTGGTGCCTCCCAGTCGTTCCTTGTTGGTCTTTTGGTGCTTACTTCCTCCTCCTCCACAAGTTCATCTTAATTGACCGGTCTCCATGGATGTAGTTCCAAGAGGCATGAGTCGTGATCGTTCATTGGATGACCAGCTGGATTTGCAACTTGTGTTCTGGGTTGGGTGTCCCTATGGATCTCATGCGACGATGGGGATCTTGTTGGTTCCAATCTCCTCCTTAGTGGACGAGCATTTATAGATTAGTCAGGTGGAGTCGTCCTAATGGATGATTCCAGTCCGTCATGTTGCGTAATTAGAAACCATTGGTGTCTTCGGATCAACGTCAACTTCCTAAGAGCAGTCGTGGGCAAGAGGTTCCTTGCCAGAGGGTAGGAAAGGATAACAGGGAAGAAATGGTTGCGCGAGATCGATGTGGGGCAGATCAATCGTCCTACATTCGGGCCTAGGGTCCCCATTGTGTTGGCCGTGGCTTAAAGGGGCGGTACATGGCGAGGGGAAAGAGGCGTGAATGGTGGTGGTGGTGGTGCTAAAACCTTGGTGGCTGAATCACATTTGAAACAGAGACGGAAAAAGGAGGGAAGATTTTAAACCCCTAATAGTTTGATTGTGGTTCTTGAAGTTCTAGCTAAGTATATTAACATATATTAATTTAGAGGAGAAATTTAATAGAAACTCCTCTTATCCTAAAAACTGTGTGAACCAATCCTAGCCACACACTCTTTAGATCCAACCTTTACCATAATGCCACATCATCACCCCAATTCAACCAAAACTCACGCCACTTTCTTACTTTCTCACACAAGCAAGGGCATAATTGTAATAGCATGGTACCATGTGGACAAGTGTCCATTTTTTGTTCAACAATTTATTAATTTAATCATTCCCGCTTCGTTTCAACTCCGATTAGCTTCAAACTTGTGCCAATATTTTTCTTTTTCCAAGGGCTTTAAATCAAGATCAGTCATGAATATATTTTGAAGCACAAAAATAAAAATTTATATTGGGGTGATAAAAACAATGTTTAGTGTTGATAAATCTTCACTAATAATTTTTTTATATCGGGGTTTCAAACTAGTGCTAAATAGTGTTTAGTGTTGATAAAACTAGTGCTTAGTGTTCATAAAAAACATGTGATGATGTGATAAAAATCTTGTTCGATTTTGGAAAATGAGGTGATAAAACTAGTGTTCAGTGTTGATAAACCCAGTGTATAGTGTTGATAAACCCAGTGTATATTGTTGATAAAAATTACTCAGACTTAACTTTTTTTAAAAATCAACTCCGAAATAAGGGTAATAACCTAGAGTTTAGTGTTGATAAAAAAAACATGTGATGGGATGATAAAAACACATGTAATTTAATGATAAACATAGTGTTTGGTGTTGATAAAACTAGTGCTTAGTGTTCATAAAAAAACATGTGATGATGTGATAAAAATCATGTTTGATTTTGAAAAATGAGGTGATAAAACTAGTGTTCAATGTTGATAAACCCAGTGTATAGTGTTGATAAACTCTGTGTATAGTGTTGATAAAAATTACCCAGACTTAACTTTTTTTTAAATCAACCCCGAAATAAGGGTGATAACCTAGAGTTTAGTGTTGATAAAAAAAACATGTGATGGGATGATAAAAACACATGTAATTGAATGATAAACATAGTGTTTAGTGTTGATAAAACTAGTGCTTAGTGTTCATAAAAAACATGTGATGATGTGATAAAAATCATGTTTGATTTTGAAAAATGAGGTGATAAAACTAGTGTTCAATGTTGATAAACCCAGTGTATAGTGTTGATAAACTCTGTGTATAGTGTTGATAAAAATTACCCAGACTTAACTTTTTTTAAAATCAACCCCGAAATAAGGGTGATAACCTAGAGTTTAGTGTTGATAAAAAAAACATGTGATGGGATGATAAAAACACATGTAATTGAATGATAAACATAGTGTTTAGTGTTGATAAAACTAGTGCTTAGTGTTCATAAAAAAACATGTGATGATGTGATAAAAATCATGTTCGATTTTGGAAAATGAGGTGATAAATCCAGCGTATAGTGTTGATAAATCCAGTGTATAGTGTTGATAAACCCAGTGTATAGTGTTGATAAAAATTACCCAGACTTAACTTTTTTTAAAAAAAAAATCAACCCCAAAAATAATTTTTTTTCGTGCTTCAAAATATATTCATGACTGATTTTGATAGAAAGCCCTTGAAAAAACAAAACTAATGGCACAAGTTTGAAGCCAATCGAAGTTCAAACGAAGCGGGAAAAAATAAATTAGTGAATTGGTAAAAAAAATGATGATTTTACTAAAAAGCCCCTACCCCTTACTAAAAAGTGTTGTTTTTTTTGCAGTCAACAAATCAATTGCATCTCATCCATCCATTCTTAAAATGAATGGCTTGGATTGGTTCACACAGTTTTTACGTTAAGGAGTGGTTTCTATTTGATTTTTCCTCTATTAATTTATTATTATAATGTAATTTTTTCCTGCTTAAGTAACTTTCGTACTTATTTACTACTCTGTTTTCCATGTTTTCTCTTGCATTTTCTCATTCGTTTAAAAATATTGTTGTATGACCAGACTTAAATTAAACCACATCAAAATAAAACTGAACTACAATGATTTGGAATATAAAAAAATCGAATTAGGTTTTGAAATAATTAGTTTTTCTTAAAGCTATTAAAAAAAATTATAAAATAGCTTTTATTATGAACAAAATATTATAGAAATTAAAGAAAGTATTCTATATCATATCATATGTAATGTAATACAAAAATGTCGTGTGAGACAAAAAATAACTACCAAACCAAACAACTAACAAGTAGAAAAAAATGTTTAGGGTATAGTCCTTACCTCGGAATCCCCTCAGATCGTACATGTTATTGTGCTATCAACGACGTTCCTCTCCAAGCAGTCCTTCTTGGCTGAATTTCCTTACATCTCCATCCCCGTCTCCTCTACAATCACCTCCGACCGCCCCATAGCCGGCGGTTTCACCCCCCTTCTTTCCCTGGATTTACAAATCATATCCTAGAATTTCCAGCGTTTGGGATCGAATACCCATACCCAACACATACAAAACCTCATCGCCCAATACAAGCCTTACTTTATGTTTTTTTATGTGAGACATTGACTCCAGAAGCTGGTATGACAATTCATTAACGGAATATGGTCTTTCACGGTGGCAGTTGAGTCGCGATTGAAACCAATCAATGAAGGATGGGATTGTTTTGTGATGGGGGTTTTCACTTCACGGTGGGTGATGCCTCCTCCCACTCCATTGATCTTGAGGTCATGTGTCCAGGTCACCGCCCTTTCTTCCTCACTAGCTTCTATGGTCAACCACGACGTGATTTACGACGTCAATCGTGGGACCTTCTTAAGCGGCTCTCTAGGGAGGGTAGGGCTAGATGGATCATTGTTCGAGCTTTTAACTAGGGGTGGGCATCGGCCAAGGCCCGGAAATATTTCCATTATCCGTAACCAAAACCGGGAGGAACGATTACCTAATATCCATAACCGGCACCGTACCGAGTTCCATCGATCAACCTAAAAACCGACCATCACGGAGCCGGCCGGTTACGGTTTTTAACCGCCCATTGGGCTTTCTTTTGGGTCGGCCTTCAATTAAATCCCAACATAGAAAAAACCATCAATTTCATGATATTATTGTTCACATCAAGACAATAAAACCCAATTACCATCTCTTAAAACCAAAAACGGGAAGCATCTTTGCTACAAATCTTAACCATCTCGAAATAAATGCATTAGTATAATAACAAATGAATAATGTTTACCTCACAGTAAAACATTTAATTGATTTTAAACCTCTTGTAATACTATAGCCATCAAATTCGTAAAACAAAACATAAACATTTTATACACAAACCTAAAGCCGATAGGTCGTTTTTTTACCGGTTTAGAAGATAAAAAACGTACCCACCCAAAATGTTGTCGGGTTGGTATTTTTTTATCCGTAATTTTCGTCGGTGACACTAGTTCGGGTGATTATGGTGATGGGGGCGGCCGCTGACGGCCGGTTTTCGATAACGATCAGATATTTGCACATCCTTAATGTTAACAATGTTATGAGCCAACGGTAATTCCAAGGAGGGTGTCCGTACCCGACGATGCTCATCGATGATTTCATGCATGTTGTAGATAAGCTTGATATTTGGGACGTCCCACTATTGGGACATTCGTTTACCTAGGCAAATTGACGTGAGGCAATCCAGATACTATACGAGGCGGCCCTCCGGGTTTAAGAGGCATTTTGGAAAGAGAGAGTCGGACGTCACTAGCTGACTGACGGGTATCGGAACACGAAAACTTTTCATACAACAACCTCATACTGGAGAAAGGTTGATTCTATATGCTCCCTCCAAGATGCATCGGGCTAATCTGTCACGTGGGACACTGGATTGCGTGTTCTCGTCATCGGTTATTTTATTACATTATTCACTACTTTACAACCGGATCCCATGACTTCCCTTGTAACATTTCCAACGAGAGGGATCATAGATATTCAAAATTGAGCCCTCTTACGGGAGGTCACGCTTGAAGAGGTCAGACAAGCAGTCTTTCAGATGGGATCTAGATAAGGCCCTAGGTGCAGATGGGTTAAATACTTGATTCTACCAGCACTTCTTGCCGATGGTGTAGGAGGAACTCATTCGTTTTATCCAAACAACGATCTGGGATAGATCTTTTGACCGATCCCTCAAACATCACCAATATCATTCTGATCCTGAAAAGCTCAATCCTCTTCGGATCATGGATCTCTGACTTATTGCACTCTATAATGTGATTTTTCATATATTTTCCAAAGTATTGACTAACAGACTCAAACCTCTCTTGTAGAATCTCATTGCACCAACACGAAGGGCGTTTATACGAAGACTTATTATTCAGGATAATTTCCTCATATCTTTTGTGATTATCCACTTACTTCGCCAGAGTCGGACATGAAATATAGGGTATATGGTGTTGAAAGTAGATATAATTAAAGCGTAAGATAGAGTGGAATGAACATTCCTTCTTTCTATTTTGTAAAGGAAAATATTCTCATAAGACCTAGTATATTGTATGGGGTCGGTCCAATATTCTGTCAGTTTATGCGGCAACGAAATTCAAGTTTTTGCCTCGACTTAGGGTATTCGGAATGTTGATTCTCTCTTCCCGTATCTATTCCTTTTTTGTATGGAAGGTTCCTACAGTCTTCTCATTGAGGCATATATAGCGAGACAGATCCATGGTACCTTAGTGGTGAGGAGAGATCTTAAAATCTCACCTCTCTTTTTCGCATACGACTGCCATATATTATGCCGTGCCACCCCAGAAGAGACCACCAGGGTGCATACCCTCCTAACTTTGTTCGGTACATTGTTAGGACAAGTTCTTAACTATCCAAATATCTCGTTTCTCTTCAGTACAAATACCACACTTCCAACCCGATTGGATTGTTGTACAACTCTACATATCGGCGAGGTATCGGAGGCTTCCTTGTATCTGAGGGTCACAAATATGATCGATCGACATAAAACCCGTAGTATGCAGTACTTAGCGGACATGGTGATCTGAAGAGTCCAATCATGGGATGGTAATTTATTATCTCCAGCGCGAAAAGAGGTTATGATAAGCTTAGTTCTCACGTCTATTCCTGTTTATGTTATGTCGGTTTTTAGAATGCCGAGAAGTACTACATATCATATCCATATAGCACTAGCCAAATTTTGGCGGGCGGATACAACCCCTAAGGACAGACCGATTATTTGGCAAGACTGGGAAAAGTTTGTCGTCCGAAACAAGACGAGGGAATGGGCTTCTACTACCTACGGGAGGTCAATCTCGCGTTGTTAGGTAAGAAGCCATGGAACCTCCTTAATCTGTCGACCTTACTGGTAGCTCATGTGTTGAAAGCGCTATATTATCAAGAATCAGATTTTATCCAAGAAAGGGAAAGACTTAACCAATATTAACATAGTCTAGTATATATGGTTCCAAACCACTGATCCTCTATGGCCTCCGGCTAGCTATTGGCTTGGGGCGAGATACTCTGATTCTAGGCCATCCATGGTTGTTAGGGACCAACCCTACCATCCATACCGCATTTATTAACCTCCTCAATCACGCATATCCCTGTCTAACCCCGCCTTTGTATTTTCCTCTAGATGGCACTTACGGGATCGCTCCAAGTCGTGGATAACCTCCTCCGATGGTATATCCCTGTATCACCAGTATGCCCTATTTGTACCTACCACGCTGAGCCGGACAAATATATATTTTTCCATTGTGGGTTTGCGAAATGTTGATGGTCTCTGTTTAGGGGTCCGTCGAAGTACCATCTCAAAAGGATGGAATCTTATCATCACAAAAGCGTCTCTAGATCATCAGACACGCATATTCTACTGGTTATGGGAGATTTGGAAGACCCGCAATGCGAAGGTCTAGAAAGAACATACCCCTACCGCTATAGGAGTCCTATCGGCTGCACAAGCCGGTATTGCAGCTTTGAATCAAGATCAAGCTAGTAAGAACTCTTGTATCCACTTGCCTAGTGTAACTCATCCCGAAAAACTCACTTTACAGGATCCATGTTGGACAATTATCAGTGTGGACGACGTAACTCTCCCCGATACTAATCAATCTAAATGGGGATTCATAGCCGGATCATCTTCGATAACGGTTTTGGCAGGATCTGAGAAGCACTAATGATAGAAACACGAGTAATTTCGACGAGTTTGGACTTTGCCAGAATCCACGGTTGGACTGGTGATAATTCGTTCGAATGCCCAGGTGGTGGTATACATGGTTCACTCTGATACACCCGTCCTCTCCACATTAGGCGCTCTCACACAATATATCAAGCTCTGATCGCTTATGTTGATGATTCTTCCCCTATTTTGATTAATAGGTCAGCAAATAAAGGTCTCACTGATTTGTCAAAATAGTCTGCTCACCCCAACTCAAATATGGTCAGGTAACCACTTACTTGAAACACTTTCTTGTATTGTTCGTGCTAATTAATAACACATTTCCCATTTAGTTGAAAAAACATGTGTGAATGAAATAACATAATACTTATAACTTTATAACTTGGTAATCGTTTATTGCTCAACAAGTTAGAAATGTTAATCATTTTATTATTATCTCATCAATCAATATGTTGTTCTTTCATAAAATAAAAAATCATGTTGGATACGAATTTCATTTCCTCCTATAATTTGATCAAATTCATGTTTTTGTCCCCACGCCATCAGAAGATCAAAGGCATTCGATCGCTGGGTCCCCTTGTCAAATCATGTCCTCTCTTCCGTTGACTATTTATGGAGTAGTATTTTGAAGTCTTGGTAATTTATCTGTAGGTTTGAAAAGCCAAACTATTTTAAAAGAGGCAAGGCAATGAAATTTTATCATCATATTCATTTTGACATCAAATTTATCATCGATCAATAGTAACACAATTATATTAGGGCATCCACAGTCATACCGTCGACTGCTGGCGGAAGTTATCGACGGAGAGGATTAAAAAATTATTTTTTTTCTTTCCAGCCAGCTCACCGCCTGTGCAAACCGCCAGCAACCTGTAGTGGTTGGCGTTTTTACCGGCGGGAGCCACCAAATTCCTATTTTAATAAATTATATTTTAAAAAAACAAGTCCTTAATAATGTAGATTAAAAAAGATATACTAATGTAAATTAAAATACTAATGTAAATTAAAACAAGTCCTTAAAATACTAATGTAAATAAACATAAACATCACAAAAAGTAGCAAAAATGAGTTGAAGAAAAAGCTAATGGAAGAAATGAAATTACAACAGAATAAAAGAAAATAGAAGCTAGACGTCTCCAAATTTATTCCAAATGTGCTCGAAGAGATCGGCCTTCAACTGGTAATGTATGCGTTCCTCTTGCATACTCACAGTGTTTCCATGTATGACCTGCGACGGGACAAAGCCTCCTCGTGCAACAGTTGGTTGACTTGGCCCACCTTCATTTGTTTGTTCAAGGTAGTCGTCGTAGGTATGACGTTCAGCCTCGACTATCATATTGTGCATGATAATACATGCATTCATTAACAAGCCAATGTATTGGGGCATCCACAAGCGGCTCGGTTGCTTGATAATGTGAAACCGAGCTTTAAGTGCACTGAAAGCTCGTTCCACATCCTTCCTGCCGCTTCTTGGACTTTAGCAAACTTCTTCTGTTTCAGTCGTTGAGGTAGTGGAATAGTTTTCACAAAAAACTGGACACAAAGGGTATATGCCATCAACTAGATAATACGGGAGTGTGTAGTGGTTACCATTTATAGTATATTCAACTGGTGGTTGCCAACCACTGATAACGTCCGCGAATAGTTTGGAATGGTTGAGCACTATCAAATCGTTGTTTGATCCCGCCATGCCAAAGAACGAGTGCTGTCACGCCCCAAATCCGGTTTTGGCCAGACTCGAAACGTGACCTGAAACAATCGATATAAAAGTAGTATAACTGTAATAAATTCTTTTAAACCTGAAAGCGAGTCCAAAGTATTTCTCAATAATTCAATCCAAAATTTCAAATATAGTGTCAAAACTATATTGGTGATAACATCACTCAAGGAAATGCTATAAAGGGTGAGGTCTTGGGTTCAAGTCTCACCAACAACCTAGGTTGGTATTTGTCTGTGGACAATACAGCAGAGGGGTTGGGGTGTATTGGGCTGCAGACCTAACATCGCCGCGCGTGGGGCCCTGTGTGGGGCACGGCGTGGTGTTACAAGTGCCAAATCCATAAGTCACAAGTAGCAACCGCCTCGAGAACAACGGTTGCTCGATTCCAGTGGTCCCCCCGGGAATGTGCTCCTCGATGTGCCATTGGGAAACTCTTCCACTCCTAGTGCATGCAGTCAAGATTTCCAAGCATGCTCGGGAACCCTCACGCTTCATTAACCGCAAAAATATGGTCCATATCAGCCCTTGTAGGCTTACAACGGTACGTAGGACCGAAGACCTTATTGATTGCACTACAAAATTTTCTCAAACATTCCAATGACGTTTTTTCACCAATCTTCAAGTACTCGTCCAACCCATCAGCTACAATTCTGTAACATAACTGCCTAATGACCGTAATACATTTCTGATAAGGAGAAAATGAAACTTGACCCAATGCATCTAACCTTGTCTTGAAATACACATCGTGATGCTCCAATGCATTAACAATGCGGAGGAACACAGCCTTCGGCATTCTAAACTAATGCCAGAACTGCACCTCCGTGTACACAAGGTTCGTGTTGAAGTAGTCCTTCATTAAACGTTAGTTTGCGGCTACCCGGTCACGTGAAATGTATTTTCGCTTACATGGTGGAGAATCGACCAATGCGTCATCTAACAACCCCCCGACAACGTCGGTGGACATGCAGTCTTCCAATACTTCGTCCAAAATAGAATTTAAATATAAATCGTTGGGTAGGTTGGCCATGTCGACGGACGAACAAGAATGCGATAGGGGCGATGATTTATGAGAAAAATGGCACTTGTGAGAGAGATGGTTTGTGATTTTGAATTGAATTAGGGTTGTATTTACAAGGTATTAGGGATTAATTGCATTTATTTTGTGTGTTATTTTCAAAAAAAAAAATAGATAGTCAAGGGTATTTCATAGGCCATTTTAGATTTTTTAAGATTTGTAGCCGTTGGCGTCGGCGTAGAGCTCACAACCAGCCTTCCCAGCCAGCGACCTCCTCGCCAGCTCCCAACCAGCTCCTCGCCAGCGATTGCTCCCCGCCAGCTCCCCGCCCACGACTTTGGATGCCCTTAATAATTAAGACTGTAAGCTACTTGTCGTAAAAACGCTTTCAATACAAGGAATATAATTTTTTAGTTTGTTGAGATATATTTCGATCAATAGGTGATAAATAGAGATGTTTTCACAAACATTTTAAAGAAAATCTCCGACCTCTTTCTAAAAAACTTTTTTGTCCTCAACCGTGTCAACCCTCCTTGCTCCTTCTTCGTCGACGACACTCATGTTCTTGGTTATGGATGTCGTCGATGGTGATCCCTTCTTTGTCGCCTTTTTCGCATTTCTCTGCTTCCTTCCTTCCCTTCCCTTTCTACATCCTTCTCACTCCTCCTTTTGTCTCCGATCATTCTCACCGAATTCTCTTTCGACATCGGCTTCACTATGCCATCAAATCATCTCCTCTGGTCGTAAATCTGGTCGTCTCGGCCTCTGGTTGAGGATGAATAAAGGGTTCAAGTCAGTGTTTCTCCCTCTTCCCTTCTCTTTCTCTCCTTCACCTGACCTTCGGTTTCCTCTCCGACCCGACTTTCTTTTCCCAGATCTAGGGTTTTAACCCTAATCTGGTCGCCTACTACCCCTTTGAAGTACTTTTCCCCTATTTCGGCTCTTTACCCTCTCTCCTCTTGTCCGGTCGAGATCCGAGATTTCAAAGCTAAACTCTCCTCTGGGATCGTCGCGGGTATTGGTTCCGACAGGTTATTTCTCTAATAACCGAGCAGCGTAGGAGTTTTCTTTGCTTTGGCCGGTGGTGGGGACGATTTGGTCGTTTGTTTGCTGCTATTCGTAGTGCCCGGCTCCTCCCCTCGTCTTTCTGGCAACGAGATCGGATGTCGAGCCTCTTCTCTTTCGGTTGCTGCTGGCCATGGGAGTACCATGAGGTGCTGAGTTGGTTGCGGTTGTTGTGTCTTCGCTTTTATCCGTGCTTGTTCGTCTATGGAGCAACCATTCGGGTGAGGGATAGTTTTTTGTTTCTGATTGGGCCTGGTTTCAGGCCTAATGGGCCCGAGGCCCGTTTCTGTGATGGTTTGTTTCTTCTAGGGTGTTTTTTTTGTTTCCTTGATCTTGCTGTTTTTTTCTTCCTTGTATGTGCTTCATGTGTGGTAAATTTGGGTATAAGATCGTGTTAGACCCACTCTTGTGCTTCATGTGTGGTAAATATGGGTATAGGTTCGTGTTAGACGCATTCCTGTTGTAATGGTTTCTTGCTGTTGTGGCTTTTCTTTATACCTTATGATGACTTTGTTCCCTTGCCCTTTCCTTTGTTCTCATAGGTTAGGATATCTAACTTTTTGCTGATAAAAATAAAAGTTTTTTGAGATGGACATGGTTGCTATGACACTAGTGACGACGCGAGTGAGTGTTGGGCAGGTCTCGAAGGCTGGAGACGACTGTGACCTTGGTTAGGAATAGGTGTTGGGTATAGGTTGATGGGAAAGAAAAGGGGCGCGCATGGCTACCAGTGTCCCGTTTATCCGGGGTAGGGTGAGGGTAGGTGGGTTGAGCTCCTCCACTCTCTTTAAGGATGTCGATTGCCAAGGTTTACATGAGCAGGGGCACAAAACATCATAAAGATCTCGGGAAGCCACGCAAGGTCGTGCAATCGGTGGAAGTCATATGAGGTAGTCCATTGGGCACAAATAAACCAGATCAAAAGGCGGAGGACGACATGAAGAACCACGGACATGAGTTGCCGGAAGGTTGTGGAAGGACTAGTAAACCAGATAAGGTGTCCAAAATTGATCCGGAACCTGACCCACCCAGTCAATCTAGCTCAACCGGCCACATTGGGCCTTTTCCCTAGGGTCATTGTGGCGGTACCAGAACACCAAAATCTCAACCCGAAGTAAACGGGCTCGGACCTGGGTTCAAGAATCAAAGCCCACAAGTAATCCAATCATTTGGTCAATAGAACACACATGAGTTGAACCTTTGAATTTGAACTTTTGATGAGATTTTAATATGGTGGAGCATTTGTTCATCATTAGGACGTGATTAAATGGAGAGCTTGTAAATAATTTTTGCTCATTTTTAATGATTATTTAGTCAATAAAACGGATTTTTTTAAAAGTATATTGTGTTAATGTAGTGAATTTAAAGTCACATATGGTATGATTTTAAAAATTTAAATGGGCCGGTGCAAATTGGTAAACCGACTCGTAATTTGGACACACCAAATTTAGGTACCATTTTAGACCTCGGGTCGGGAATGGTTTCAATTTATTTGATTTGGTCACTTCAGACTGGTTTAAAATTTGTTTATGGAGATCCGGGATAGGGTGTTGCCGTCGACGAAAGTTTGTAGCCAAGGTGTAAGCTTTGCTTATGCAGTGACTGGAAGGGTGTTGGCGCCTTGAGCTTTCCATCCCTCATAGATATGCTCTCCAAGATGTATGGTGGCTCGTCCTTTGAAGGGTGGCATAATGTCGTTCTTCTTTTGAACGAAGATGGAGAGGATAAGGTTTCTAGCTGCTAAACACTAGGTGGTTCGGCTATTGTTGGTGTTATTGGAAGGCATGCGGGCACATATGTGACCTAAGAAAATTGCCTTCATCCATTTCTTGGTATGGATACGGGTGTCTAATCTCCCGATTGGTGCTTGGATTGAGGGGAGGGCTTTAGGGTCGGGGAGAGTTTAGGGATTTTCTTGGCGGTGGATGACTATGAGGACGGGATAACAACATATTTGGTTCCGATAAGCGCAATCTGATGTACAATCACTTTTATGCCTCATGTATGAATAAGCCTCTAGTTCCTGGTCCCATGAGCCTAAGGGTAGCCTAGTGATACGGTATGGGGATAGAAGCGGAAATGGAAAAATAACTAAGGTGGTGGCGACTTCGCGGCCTTTGGAAGTGAGACATTCTTTTATGGAGGAGGGTGATAGTTCCTTACCTACATCACAAGATAGGAAACAATCTATCACTGGAGGGACTATCCCTTCTACGCAGGACAAGAGTGAGAACGAGAGAGGTATGTAGTTGTTCCTACTCTCGACGACCACAAGAGGTCCAACCCAGACTAACTTGAGGAAGAGGTTCACACATAGGTCTACTAAGGGTACATAAGTGACCATTATTGGTTCTCTCTCGGACCTTGGCATAAAGGCCAGTTGTGGATTCCTTAGGTGTAGAGTCCAAAGGCTAAGCGAACTCGGATGTGGCTTTAGGGAAACCATGGGGTGTTGCAAAAACCCTTGCCCCTCCCGATGAGTACCATCGGGGTCAGTGTGAGGGGTCTACATGTACAACCTTCTCACCCACAAGATGCTTCACAACCAAGTTAAGAGACAAAACTTTCATTTTTTTTGGGCCCTCAATGATTATCCGAGGGAAGACGATGCACACTGATTCTTGAAGGGTTATTCAGAGTAGTTGTGCACCATCACCTATCACTCTCTAGAAGTTATGTTAGTAGTCTCAAATGTTACTACTGCTATATCCTATACGTAACTATTTGATTCCATTGGCCCGTTTCTCTTCTGTCTAGTTCCACGATGTTCGGAATTTATGCTCTGTTTGGTTTCTAGTTTTAATTTGATTTATGAACTCTGTATTGTGATCGTTTATCTATCGATGCGTTCAGGATTTATTTTATATATTAGTTTCATTCGTTCAAAAAGAATATTAACACAATTATATTAAAAAAAATTAAAATTGTGAATACTCGTTAAATCAACATATGCTCTTAGCCTTCCCTTTCCATCCGCTTCTCCAACAGAGCCCTACCGACCATCGCGTCGCTAGTGCTCATGACCACTCCACCAATGAATGCCTTGTTGTCACTACTAACTACTACTCCACCATCGGTGCTTCCCCATCCCTTCAAGACTTAGAGGAAAACTTTTTTGTGTTTGTCATTGACTCGGACGAGGATGTAGTAATTGACGTTCCATAAACAAAGCCAGACCAGAATCGTCCTTCTTGTTTCCTCTATGGCTTAGACAAATGTCTTCTCACTTTTTGGCCCTATAACCAGAAGGCGATACTCCGACTCATCACTAAAGCCTGAAGAAGGATGTCTTCACTTTCTTCTTTTCTTGTGAAGATGCGAAAGACAAGGTGAGGCAAAGGGAGCCTTAGTGTTTCGACTGAGTTCATCTCATCCTACCAGATCACCCAACACATGGGATGATTACGACTCCTCGATTGTATCACATCCAATTATGGGCTCAAGCACGAGATATTCCCCCAGAAGTGATGATGGAGGCTACGGGGACTTTCGTGGGACACACACTTCAGGTATGCGTAACCTAGAGTTATTAGAGACATGCAATACATGCATTCTACTAAATCGATAGTTGGGAGAGATAGACAACACACGAATTCTGCTAACTCCATTGTTGGGTGGGATAGGCATCAGTTGGGGCCAATTGACGGACATGCCTCCATTTGGTCACCACCACCAAGCGCCATGGGCCTTCGGGTGGAGACATTGGCATTTGATAAGGCTAAAAGGGGAAGAAGGAAGCCTTTCCATCGACCATATAGCCGAAGAAGACCATGACAATTAAGAAAGCCCTAGCTTGGATGATGCAATATCTGTAAAGGAATCACACGAGAATTAGGTGAGGTCTGGAAAGCAGCCTCAATAGGGTAAATGAGTTACCCTAGGGGAAATAGTACGCTGGGGAGGAAAATCGTCCCGACACATTTACGGTTAGCACCAGCTAATCACCTACTCCACAAATTGCTGTCCCTAGTTTTCTGGTGTACATCTCACAGAACACAATTGCTCCTCTCAAGAGAAACAAGTGGTAGTCGGGCAATCTAGTGTGTACCAGGTTGAGCCACGATTTGGTATTTCAGCTTGTTAGGATTTATGTCTTTGGCTTTTTCTACGCTTGTCAATACCGAGCTTCTATTAGTTATAATATAGGACCAACGAGATGGAATTATAGTTTAAAAATGTCCATACTCATAATATGGTTCTCTCTGTTTGTGTTTTACATTTTCAATAAATAAAATACTTGTTTCTTTCACTCAAAAAAGTCATTAAACAAAGGGGTAACCTAGTATATTTGTACAAGAAATTATATATTAAATTTTTGGATTTTTATTTAATTCGGTAAATTATGTGTACCTGAGTTGAATGAGTAATTAGCCCCTGACATTTATATTTGTGTTTTCAAAATAATAGTTTTATCTTTTTGAATAAGGTAATCATGTATTGTTTTTTTCTGGGAATTGTAACATTATTCTTTTTTCATTGAAACTTTAATATGCTTGTCATTGGACAAAGCCAGCATGAGATGTAATAAATACCTGCTTTACCGAGAAGAAGATAAAACAGAACCCTACGGCACTGAGTCCCGAAGACCCACCGAATGCACCGATAAAGGACGTATTGTTGACACAACATGCGAGAGGTAGGAAGCAACATCGCCTATCAATATGAGGACCTTAGGGGTAAGTGGTAGTATAGATACTACCCAGCCACTAAACTTACAGTGTAAGCACCACTAAGTATCATTTGGTCTCACGTCAAGTCGAACAATTTTTAGCACACTCTTACTTTACGAGGCCCTTACATATATCCGAGTGAGGGAGTTAAAGTTTTTGATCAAGACGGAGACACGTTCTTCTACGCCAAATTAGCTCAACACGGAAGGTCCAATAAGCCTCATATCCGATCATCCAACAAATACTCATAGAGTGGTCGTCACTCGCTCGACATTATTTGAAAAATGGATGATCCTAAGAATTTCTTAATATTTTGGCCTGTTAGGGTCTTTCATTTATCCTAGTTTTGGTTCTTGTTTTGTTATTCTAGTTTCTCTTCGTAACTTTTTTGTTACAATTGTTGTAGCCCCCAGACGGTTTCTTTAATTATCAATATTATCCCTTTAAAAAAAATTATGCTTATAACTACAACATTTGGAATTGTTCATTAAACCGTAATGGCTGGCTTTAATTAGATTAAACGTTTAAAAAATTGACGTCGGAAGGATTAAATGTGGGGTGCATCTGATTTGGACACAAAAGATTGTGATGTCCATCCAGGTTAATCATTGGCATGACGATTTTTGTGGATTGTATAAATTTTTAGTCAAATCAAGCATAAGTTTGCAAAGTGGTCATAGTTTTCTAATTTGGTGACCCAAATCTAAGAGGACTCGACGATAGTCATATTACTCTTTCTCAATCGCAATTTTAAACCTTTGGAACCTCAATAAAAATGGTTTAAGAGTGTGAATGAAGAAACTTGTGTGGCAGTGGAGACGCGTCACATATTTAGTCACCGAAAACCCTCGTCAAATTTTTTGTCAACAATCTCAAATTTTCTCTTTTGAAGCCTTGTCAAAAAAAACCATGGGCGTGGAAGAAGAAGATATATGTGAAATTTTAACAACATTATTGATTTAGTCGATATAAATTCTTGTAAATCCTCGTCCAACCTTGTATGAACATCACGTGATGTTAACGTGAAGAAGGTTGGATGAAGAACAATCAAGATTGTAAAAAACGTTAGGCGCTAGTCGGGCGGGAAAGGTTGCTTAGACGCTTGGCGGGGATTATTTTATTTTTTTTATTATATATTATCAAATTTTATATTATACTGTATAAAAAATATTAACAATATCAAATATTAAATATATTTTAAAACATAAATATTCTATTAAACTAAAAGTAACATACAATTTTTAGAAGAATATCAATAAGTATGACTATCAACTACCATAATTTTATGGTTTCACTTGGTTTGTAGGAGGTTAGAAACTGTTTTTCTAACTATGAATCCGATCCGACGCCTGACCGAACCGCTCAATTAATCGGCCAGGCGGTGATTAATCAGCCGAATTGGGGATTAATCGTCATATTCCGTCCAAACGGCCTAGAGCGCCCTAGGAGGATTAATCGGATCGGAAGAGCCCATTTCAGTGCCTGGGCGGGGCCTAGGCGCCTCTAGGCGGGGATTTTTACAACATTGGGAATAATACATGACATTAAGAAGAAGAAAAGTAAGAGGTTGTGGTTTGTAAAAAGTACATATCATACTATCAGTTTTTTTCTTTCTTATAAAAAGAGGAGGACTAATTTCTTTTAATTTTGAAGGGAATTTAATTTATTGACATAAAGGAAATATGATTAAGTTTCGGTAATAAGGAAAAAATATCACCATTTATAATAAGTGTAACAAAGAGGAGTTCTTAAGTAAAAGATGTCATGAGAAGTTTAAAAATCTGATTCGGTGATGTCTAGAATCCCTCCTTCTCTCGTGTTCTCTCTGTCCCTTTTTTCTGTCCCATCTCACCATGTTTCCCTGTACCCGAAGTTGGTGATGATGATACTATCCTCCTCTTTATCTTCTCCCTTCCGGTGCTCATCTGAGCTGTATCCTCCTTCTTCTACCTTGTTCTCTTCTCCTTTTTGAGCATCAACTCCAACGACTTCCAAAATGCCCAGTTCGCATCTACAAGCACCGGTCAAATCAACCCACCTTTCGCCTTTAACCCCTCTTAAATCCAACCTCTATGTTGGATCCTTAACCCCTCCAACACAAACCGCACCAGAACCACCTACCAACACCACAAAAAGCCCTCACCCAGACAACACTGGGACCAAAACCCAACATGCAAGAGAATCAGGGTCGGGAGATTTCCAAAAGTCCTCTCCCGACATCCCCTCACAGCCACGAAACCACAAATCCGGTCCCTTGCCCCTAGTACCATAAAGCCATCCGACGCCATCCAAGCTTAGAGAATGAACAAGCCAAACTAATGTAGAGTGTGTAGCGGAAATGGGAGTTCTTTATCGAACTCTTTGATTCACGAAGAATACCAAACGAGATAGTTATCGAATTCGTTGATCAAGAGAATACCAAAAGAGATAGGTTGAGTAGAAACTTGTTTGTGTGTTTATTAATCAAAATCTGAATTACAATGAAAGCTATCAAGTGCTTAAATAGAAAACTAAAATACCAAAGTCATAACACAATAAGGAAACTAAACCCAAAAACCCTAATTCGAATATAGGAAACCTGAAATCCTAACAAATACAGGAAATAATTAATCGGACTCTTAAAAGTACGATTTTACCCCTCTAGACGACCTCGGATGGCCGAAAAACATCGTACATCATGGCATAGCAATAAGTATTGCTCGGGAGCCCATATCGACCCTGAAAAATGCTAAGATTTTATCAAATTTGGACACTGGTGCATTTTCAGGTTTTCTAGTTGTAACGTCAAAATGTCCTCAATTTGGACTGCATCATACCCTCCGGGGTAGAGAAGATTCGTCATCGAATCTGGATCCACGCCATCATCCTCAGTCGATGAATCCCCAGCAAAAGGGACAAGATGCTTCTCATTGAAGACGTCAAAAATGCGAACATGGCTGGGGAGACACAGCCGATAGGCGCTCCAATTGATCTTCTCTACATTTTCAATGGGACCAATCTTCCTGGAAGCTAACTTGCTGTATTCACAAGTCGAAAACCGATCCTTCGCCAAAATAACCCAGACAAAATCGCCCACATCAAACTCAACAGCAGGACGGCTCTTATCAGCCTTTTCCTTATATTTGGCAGTAGCAGTCACCAAATGATCCCGAGTGGTCGAATGTACCTGAGTTAAATGGCCAACAAATTCCTCCGCAGTAGCATGGGCCACACCTTACGAGGCAGAGCCAAAAAATCAAGAGGACCCCTCGACGATTAGCCATAAACCACGTAAAAAGGACTGAAACATGTGGAATGATTAACATCAAGGTTTTGGGAAAACTTAGCTTGGGTTAGTTTCAGGTCCCACACTTTGAGATGATCCCCAACCAAACAATGCAGGAGGTGACCAAGAGACCTATAAACGACCTCTGTTTGACTGTCTGTTAGAGGGTGATATGCAGTGCTAAAGTTAAGCAGCGTGTTGACCAAACGCAAAAGACTCCTCCAAAAATGCCCCACAGAACGAGTATCACGATCAGAAACAATAGAAGCGGGCAATCCATGTAGGCGATACACATCCCAAAAGTACAGATGTGCCACAACAACTACATCAGACATTTTCTTACAGGGAATAAAATGGACATTTTGGAGATACGATACACCACAACAAAAATTGAATCAGACCCACGTTGAGTACGAGGTAACCATAGGACGAAGTCCATACTTGCATCAGACCATGGCTGCGTGGGAATGGGAAATGGCATGTATAATCCTGCATTCGCGAAACCACCTTTAGCCAATTGACAAACATGGCAGCGAGCAACAAAACGACCAACCTCCTTGCCCATAGAGGGCCAAAAATAAGAGTCGGGAAGAAGTTGGAATGTGAGATCGTTTTTAAGCGAAGGCTACAATCAAGGATGCATATCTGCATGCCACGAAAGAGGGACCCTCCTTCCATCATAAAATCAGTATTAGTTCCTTGTTGAATGAGGAGAAGAATCTGAGAAAAGAAAGGGTCATTAATGTAAAGGTCCAGAAATGAATCAAAACCTGGAACAGAGATACACATCTCAGTCAGCAAACCATGACGATGACTCAGTGCATCTGCAACACGATTAGAAACACATGCCTTGTGCTCAATCACGAAAGTAAACTACTGCAAGTAAGAAATCCATGGATGCATGGCGATGTGAGATCTTGTCCTGGCTACCCAGATGCTTAAGAGCGGCATGATCAGTATAAAGGACAAATTCCCTCTAAAATAGGTAGAGACAAAAATGCCGAACTGCTTGAACAAAAGCATATAACTCCACATCATAGGTACTGAAGCGACACTTGGCACCTAACAGCTTCTCACTGAAGAATGCAACAAGGCGACCCGTTTGACTGAGTAAAGCTCTAATACCTAGTTTGGATGCATAATAGTGCAACTCAAAAGGTTGGGAAAAATCAAGAAGGACGAGATTAGGAGCTGAAGTCAGGAGGCGCTTGATCTCGCCAAAGGCTGCTTCTGCATCTTCTGGCCAACTAAACCTAGACCCTTTCATGCAATCTGTGATAGGATCCATAACACCACTAAAGTGAGGAATAAAACGCCTATAGAAGGACGTCAAACCATTAAAGATACATAACTTAGTGATAGTGGTAGGTCTGGGCCATTAAGACACGACCATGACTTTAGTCGGGTCAACTTTCAGTCCCTCACGGGAAACCACATACCCTAGAAACTGGATAGAGTCATTTAGGAAAACACATTTCCAGCAGTCGCGTAGAACTTCTCACGACGGAGCACCAACAAGACTTCATGCAGATGATCAATTTGGTCCTTCTCGCTAGCACTGCAAACCAGGATATCATCGAAGTAGACAACAACGAACTTTTCGATAAAAGGCAAAGGGCCTGATTCATCACCCGCATAAAAGTTCTCGGGGCGTTGAACAAGCCAAATGTCATAACCAGCCACTCATATAGTCCATCTCGAGTTTTAAAAGCAGTGTTCCATTTGTCACCCATGCACACCCGAATCTGGTGATAATCGCTCTTCAGATCCAGCTTGCTAAACGCAGAATTGATCTTGTAAGTCATCCAAACGAAGAATAGGGAACCGTAATTTTTTTGATTGCCCTACTATCAACACACATATGCCAAGAGCCATCTTTCTTCGGGATAAGGAGAGCCGGAACAACACAATGATTAAGGCTTTCAAGAATGTGGATTTAGCAAGGAAATCCTCCACTTAGCGACGTAATCCCTCATGTTCACATGGAGTCATACAGTAATAGAGTCGGTTGGGCAGGGAAGCACTGGGTACTAAGTCAATGTGGTGTTGGATATTGCGCAAGGGAGGCAATTCATCTGGCAAGGACTCAGAAAAAACGTCATCAAACTCACGGAGCAAGGGGTAGACTCGAGAAGGAACGTGTTGGGAGTTTCAAAAGCGACCACCGTGCAGCACACAATAAATACCATCACAACCTCTTCCATGGCAGCTTGAAAAGGTTCCCAAGTCAGTAGGGTGGTGGGGGATGGCGACTGGCTAGCAGAAACAACAATACTCTTGGGTTTGGATGGGAGCAATACAATATTTGTACCTGGGAAAATGAACGAGTAGGTATTAGCATGCCCATTATGAATAGTATCGTTATCTTATTGCCAAGTATGACCCAGAATAAGGTGACAAGCGTTCATGGGCACCACATTATTGTACATTGCATCACGGTAAGTGGATCTAATGGAAAAGTTAACAAGAACACGCTTGGAAATTGTAACATATGTACCTTTGCTGGGCCAAGTGAGGCGATAGGGCTTAGGATGCGGTTCTGTTGAGTAGGCAAGTTTGGATACTACGACCTCCGCAACCACATTCTCAAAACTACTACCATCAATGATTAGATTGCATACTTTGCTATTGATGGTGAAAGTGGAATGGAATAGACTATTCCGGAGCCACCCATTCAAAGGGACACGAAGGGTCAGACAGGATCGTTGGAGGACCAATAGAGGACCCAAATCACCTGAAACATATTCTCTGTTGGCTGCCTTCGTTGAATCATCGTCATATTCATCAAAAACCGGAGCTGAATCAGTATCACCCGCCTCATTGAGCAGGCCATGAGAGGCAGACCGTGTTCTGGCAGTCAGTTTGACGATGACCTATTTTGCCACAATTGAAGCAACGCAAACCGCCATGTCGCTGGGAAGGGGGTGTAGGACCTCGTGCAGGTGGAACGGCAGACTGTGGGGTGCTCGTGCGACCCGGTTGGCAAGATGAACTCACACCACTAGCTGCTGCAAGGGTTTGAAAGGTATTGGCACCACGCCTTGCTAGCTGTTTCTGTCATTGGGAAGCACGTTGTTGTGCTTCAGCGACTGTTAGGGGGTCTAACATATTTAGTGCATCCTATATTTGGAGACGTAGTCCTCCAATGTGACGAGACACCAAGTGGAGAGGAGAATCTGTAATTTAAATACGAGTAAGGTAAGTATAAAATTCAGTAGAGTACTCCTCAATTGAACGAGATCCTTGGCGAAGATTCTCGAACTGTTGGTATAATTCCCGGTCAAAATTATAGGGTAAGAACGCATCCCGGATGTGCTTCTTAATCTTTCCCCAATTTCGGATCTTCTCCTTACCATGGTGAACCCTAGTTTGTTTCAGTTGTTGCCATCAAGCCTGCCCACGTCCCTACAAGCGGATTGCAACATGTGAAACCTAACGATCATCTGGAACTTCCTTGAATTCTAGAATCTCCTCGACTTGCGAAAACTAGTCCACAACTTCCTTAGGTTTGAGGATGCCATCGAATTGCGGAATCTCCACCCTGAACCCTTGTTCACATCGATTATCGGGTACATGGCAAACTGGAGAGCGATCTATGGTATCCGGGGCGAAAGGATTATGAACGTCCTTGATAGTCACGTCATCGTGACGGAGCATATCATCCATTCGCTAGGATAGTAACTCGACCTGACTCGTTAGATCATCGTTCTCACGATGAACTACAACAATCTCCTCAGCATTATCAGCACCATTATAGGCGGCGACGGCTTGGCGAATAGCTCTGTGAGGCGGCATATTCTTGGAACGGTCAGGCTTTGATACCAATTGATGTAGACTGTATAGCGGAAAAGGGAGTTCTTTATCGAATATTTGATTCACGAAAAATACCGAGCGAGATAGTAATCAAATTCATTGATTCAAGATAATACCGAAAGAGATAGGTTGAGTAGAAACTCGTTTTTATGTTTATTAATCAAAATCTGAATTAAAATGAAAGCTATCAAGTGCTTAAATAGAAAACTAAAATCCCAAAGTCCTAATACAATAAGGAAACTAAACCCCAAAACCCTAATTTGAATAAAGGAAACCTCATATCCGAACAAAAAACAGGAAATAGCTAATCGGACTCCTAAAAGTACAATTTTACCCCTCCAGACGACATCGGATGGCCAAAAAACATCATACATTATGGGAAAGCCATGAGTATTGCTCGAGAGCTTGTTTCGACACGTAAAAAGCTAAGGTTTTGTCAAATTTGGACATTGGTGCATTTTGGGTTTTCTAGCTGTAACGTCAAAATGTCCTTGATTTGGACTGCATTATACTAACTGAAGTCTCCTTGGGCCCTTCCTAGATGGAAGACTTCTTTACAGACGACGACAAGGTGATTGAAGTCCCTGCAAATATCGTCTTGTCGATCGACGACTCCCGCTATCGTTTTTATCTCGTCAACAGAGTCCTCACAGAGAAATGAGTAAGGCCTCGCTCTCTGTGCTATATTATTGCAAACGCTTGGAACGTGGCTGCCAAACTTTAACTAATAAAATCATGGCTTTCTTTTTCACCTTTGAGGAAGAGATGGATGATATTAGAGCAAGGGGACCACGGGCCTTCTACGACACGGTATTGCTCCTAACGCCAGTACCACCAAGGACCCAACCGGGTCTTTGTGTTTTCGCTCAATCCAAATTCCGGTACGAGATTTTGACATCCCGGTAGAAGCTAGGACCTCCCATTGAGGATTGGGCGGACAAGAAGCACAAGGAAGGGGTAGAACGCAGACCTTAGGGACAGAGGTCTACGAACAAGATGAGGTACCCCGATCTCATCATGTTCAACATATTATCTAGCACGAGATCCTAGCTGGTTTCAAGTAGAAGAAGACCTTCGTCCCTCCAGACATCAACCACACACGGAGCATCAAAGAAGACAACAGGTAAAGAGAGTACCCATGAGAAACATGAATCTCAAGGCCCTAGCCAGGGAAAAGAGAACCAAGAATATGGAGATAGCAGTTGTTTTAAGGAGGTGGGCCTTCATGCTCATGGACAGTAACCATAATGTATAGGCACCCTATAGGACCTTACTCCCCCAACTTCGACGAAGGCTTGCAAACAACCTCGTCGGGAGTTAAGATTAGTTTTTGGGTCCTTGGGAGGCTGACATTGTCGACCTCTGAAGATCCTTTTGGTTTCTACAAGGGGGATCAAGCTAACCATGAGTACTTCCCAACTGCTCCTACGACTCAAGGCAACCTCCGAAAACAGAATTTAGCTCTTTAGACTCGCTTTTTGGCACATATATTATATGTTTGGTTGTATCTGCTTTGTCGTGTTGAGTACTCGAATTTCTTAATTATATTTACCGAAGTATTTGCCTACCTTTTAAGCAGAGGATTCTGACTTTATCTCTGATTTATTTTGGATTCATTCTTAATAATACGTATTATAATTTACTATTTGGATCAACGAATACCTACCATATTATATATATATAAAGGAGTAGTTCTTACTTAAAGTTTTCCCACAAATAAATTTGCAGTTTCACTTGACGAAACCTATTCAATACTCTTTACCACCCTACTATAGGAATTGCTATTATTACGAGTTGGAGGACAATACATGTGTTTATATATTTTATTTATGGGAGACCCACATACACTATATTGTACATAAGCATAAAAGAGTTGTGTCAGCCTTTAGGAGACCACCACCCACATCACATTAAAGCTGCATATACCAAGCCAATTAAACTCTCCACTACCTAACCTGTATACATATATAATATACATGTAAGCTTGCCCTTTTCCCTTTTAAGTCGTCAAAAATTAGGGTAAACTAAATCAGTGAACAAGAACCATCCCCATAATTGTTATGTGTCATGTTATGCATGCCTCTACTATTGTCATGACAAAACATTTAGACTATCAACAAGGAAGGTTTTTAGGCATCGAATAGGGGCGTCGATTCGACAGTTTTTTGAAAAAAAAACTCAAATTTATGATTCCGTCGATTCGACATCCAGTTGAGTCTGTGGATCTGTCGATCGTCTATTCGAGTCGAAACTCGACTCTCTTATGAAAAATCGCCACGTGGTTCAAATAATATAAAAATAATTTCAGCCCATTTTTCCCACAAATAGGGCCCATATTTTTCTTTATTTTACCATCCATTCGACGGGAATTAAACCTAATCGTTTCTACCCCATTGTGGATAGTCTTACACTCTGTTGAGTTGACAATATTACATACATATTCCAACCTATACTAATGCCGACTCTTTTGTGTAAATGAAATTTTTTTTTAAATTGATACTAAGAGCATCCACAGTCGTTGGCGGGCAGAAAATACGGCGAGGAGCTGGCAGGGACGTCGTTGGCGGGGATGGCTGGCGAGGAGCTTCTCGCTGGCACTTCACGTCGGCGCCAATGGCTATATTATCCAAGAAAATGTAAATGTACAATAGAAGAACCTTGATCCACTAAATTTTATTTTAAAATAACACACAACATAACTCAACATTTATGTCTAAACCCTTATAAAAAACCTCCCATAAATCAAATAAAAATCACAAACTCTCTACTCTCACTATTTATCCTTCTCACAAATCATCGTCTCGACCCGTATTCTTGTTCGTCCGTCAACATGGCCAACCTCCCCAACGATGTGGATTTGAATTCCATTTTGGACGAGATACTCGAAGACTGCCTGTCCACCGACGGGGGCTGTTAGAAGACGCTTTGGTCGATTCTCCACCACGGAAGCGAAAGTACATTGCACGTTACCGGGTAGCCGCAAAAGAACGATTAATGAAGGACTACTTCAACACGAACCCTGTGTACACGGATGTGCATTTCCGACGTCGGTTTAGAATGTCAAAGGCTGTATTCCTCCGTACCGTACATGTATTGGAGCAGCACGATGATTACTTCAAGTCAAGGTTAGATGCATTGGCTCAAGTTTCATTTTCTCCTTATGAGAAATGTACTCCCGCTATTAGGCAGTTATGTTACAGAATTGCAGATGATGGGTTGGACGAGTACTTGAAGATAGGGAAAACAACGTCTTTGGAATGTATGAGAAACTTTTGTAGTGCAATGAGCAAAGTATTTGGTCCTACATACCGGCGTAAGCCTACACGGGCTGATATGGACCACATTTTGGCGGTTAATGAAGCGCGAGGGTTCCCGGGCATGCTTAGAAGTCTTGACTGCATGCACTGGGAGTGGAAAAATTGCCCAACGGCACTATGAGGATAACATTCCTGGAGGGACCACGGTAATCGACCGACCGTTGTCCTCGAGGCGGTTGCTACTCGTGACTTATGGATTTGGCACTCTTTCTTTGGCATGGCGGGATCGAACAACGATTTGACGGTGCTTAACCATTCCAAACTTTTCGCGGACATTATCAACGGTTGGCAACCACCGGTTGAATATACGATTAATGGTAACCACTACACACTCCCGTATTATCTCGCTGATGGCATATACCCTTCGTGGCCAATGTTCGTGAAAACAATTCCATTACCTCAACTCCCGAAGCAGAAGAAGTTTGCTGAAGTCCAAGAAGCGTGCAGGAAGGATGTGGAACGAGCTTTCGGTGTACTCCAAGCTCGGTTTCACATTATCAAGCAACCGAGTCGCCTATGGATTCCTACGACGGCTATCTTGAACAAACAGATGATTGTGGGCCAAGTCAACCACATATTGCACGAGGAGGCTTCGTCCCGACCAATGTCATACTTGGAAACACTGCGAGGATGCAAAATGAACGCATACATTACCGGTTGAAGGACGATCTCGTCGAACACATTTGGAATAAATTTGGAGACGCCTAGCTTCTATTATCGTTGATTAGGTTTTAATAAGTTCAATTCTAGTTCATTCAGTTCTTATTCTTCTTCTCTCAGTAGCTTCTTCTTCAACTCATATATGGATGTTTATGCTTATTTGTATCCTTTTATTTAAGGACTTGTTTTGTTGTTTATTTACGTTTTTTTTAATATTTATGCATTTATTGTGTTTTTACATACAATATATAATTTGATGATTTACATAAAAAAAATACATTAAAATAGTATTATTTTTTCCTTACCGTCGGTGTCTCCCTGCCGGCAAAAACAACTCTACTGTAGCTTACACAGACGGTGAGCTGGCTAGGAAGGAAAAATTTATTTTTTAATCTTCCCGCCAACACTATCTCGCCGGCTATCGACGAAATGGTTATAGACCTGGAGACAGGTGTTGAGCTGGATGAGAAGGAAAAAGGTGTTAGTGTTACAACTTGATCAATATTATGAAACAATATCCAAACCCACACCTCCGAAATGGAGACATGTGCATGGGCCATACATACATACAGGCAAGTCAAGTGTGCGAGTGGCAGTGGTGAGCAGAAGAGAAAGAGACCATTAATTCAGCGGAGGAGGATGAGAGAATTGAATAATATGGGTAGCTTCACGTGCAAATAAATGGACCCACTACACGTCACTACTAATGAAAAGTAAAAATAGAATTACTACTCAGACAGTCACAGACCTGTGCTGTGGTGGTTGTGTTCCCGAAATATGGGCCGGGTCGGGTCCTCAATTCATACTCAGTCTCAGTACGTACATACATACAGCCACAGAGAGAGAGAGAAAGAGCAACCCACTGTTAACTCTTTGTTTGCTTCTTCACATACACAGATCAGTCTCCAGAGACAATTAATCAACACTCTGTACCATGTTCTTGTCTGTTTTCACATCTTCATCACCTTTCTTATTCAACCTCAACCTATTATTATAGATATATATATATATAGTATTAATCATGTAAAAATTAATAACAATCAAAAGTGTTTAAGATTTTATAACATTCTTTATCCCTCAATTACAGTTTCCAACTGACGAGATAAGTTTAGAAACCCAACTTGTAATGAAAGTTATTGGTTTTGGAAAACACAAAATTTCAAGTCTAAGTTCTTAAGATTTTTATTCGACTGTTAGATACGATTTACGTAAATATTGATTTCAATTAAGATTAAAATTGTAATTGGAATAAGAATAATGCTATGGTGGACTAAAATTGATAGAGCAATTGTTTCTTTTTTGACAAACTTTGCATTGAGGTACTGTTGAGTACATATGTATGTATCTTTTGGTGGCATCATGAGGTACAGAGTTTATGATTATAGTTAGTGTGGGTGTTGGATATGTGGGACGACTACATATCCAAACCGTAAGAAAGAGAAGAAATGTTATTTAGTAGTTTGATTCCATGGCAAAAGGAATATAAATAGTGGAAAACCTTATAACCCTGTTGTTATTTTTCGAATACTATATATCAAATTTCAATTATAATGGGGTTTCTTGAATGCTTGGGAGGTAAATGGGCCAGAGTGGATGGGTATGCGTGTCTTTATGTACATTTGTTTCAAGTAGTGTCTTTTATATGGGTCCAAAGTAATAACTTAGGGAGGAGAAATCAAATATAAACCATGTCTTAACCTAAAAACTAGAGAACCAATCTAAGCCATCTATTTTAAGAATGGATGGATGAGATGCAATTGAGTAGTTGACTTGTTGACTTAAAAAAAACAGCACTTTTTAATAAGTGGTAAGAGCTTTTTAGTAAAACTATCATGTTATTCTTTTTTAATCAATTCACTAATTTAATTTTTCCCGCTTCGTTTGAACTCCAATTGGCTTCAAACTTGCGCCATTAGTTTTGTTTTTTAAGGGCTTTAAATCAAGATCAGTCATGAATATATTTTGAAGCACGAAAAAAAAAATTATTTCGGTGTTGATTTTTTTATAAAAAAATCTGGGTAATTTTTATCAACACTTTGCTCTGGATTTATCAACACTTTTACACTGGTTTTATCAACACTTTACACTGGTTTTATCACCTCATTTTCCAAAACTGATCATGTTTTTATCACCTCATCGCGTGCTTTTTATGAACACTAGTTTTATCAACACTAAACACTAGGTTTATCATTCAATTACGTGAGTTTTATCATCCCCATCACATGGTTTTTTTGAAGCACGATTTTTTTTTTTATTTCGGGGCTGGTTTTTTAAAGAAATTATATCTGTCTAATTTTTATCAACACTTTGCTCTGGTTTTATCAACACTCTACACTGGTTTTATCACCCTATTCTCCAAAACTGATCATGATTAGTTTATCACACTTATTATCAAAATTGAACATGGTTTTTATCACCTCAGTATATGTTTTTATCAACATTTAACACTAGTTTGATACCTCCGATATAAAACATTTATTAGTGAAGATTTATCAACACTCAACATTTTTTTATCACTCCAATATACCTTTTTTATTTTCGTGCTTCAAAATATATTCATGATTGATCTTGATTTAAAGCCCTTGAAAAAATAAAAATATTGGCACAAGTTTGAAGCTAATCGGAGTTCAAACGAATCGGGAAATATTAAATTAGTGAATTGGTGGAAAAAAAAATGGACACTTGTCCGCATGGCACCATGCTTTTACAATTATGCCCTTGCTTGTGTGAGAAAGGATGACATTGGCGTGAGTTTGGGTGAAATTGGGGTGGTGATGTGGCATCATGTGGAATGTTGGATGTTAAGTGTGTGTGGCTAGGATTGGTTCTCTAGTTTTTAGGTTAAGAGGAGTTTGTAGCCGATTTCACCTCATAACTTAGGTTATCACAAAGGGCATCTCCCATGGAAATAATTTCGGATGGTTTGGTGAAACTGAAAAATTAGGACGAATTCTAACAGTCTCATGAGGTAAATAATCTAATTGGAGCTATTGCAAAAAATACGGAAAAAAATTGAAACATTTTTTATTTATTTTTTGAGGTAGAAAGATGATATTATAAATTTAAAAGCATTCTGGTGACTGCTAATGCAAGTGGCATCATACATATCAAGAAAACTAACATAAACTGAAAGACAAATGCTGAATAGTAAATGTTGTTCATAGGCATAAGGGCGGTCGGAGGGGTGGGACTGCGGTAGCATCCAGGGACACCAATACAGTATGCTCCTATCATAAGAAACTGATCAAGCAGATCAGATGATAATCGTGCAGTGGTGGACCGATTACTCCCCCGGTAAGTCAGCGTGTGTCGTCCTCCCTTGACTGATAATGGTAGGGCTCCTAAACGCGGGATTGCTGACTCCGAAGTGGTAGAGAAGTAACTCATCAACTGTTGGTGGTACCAATGCCACCTATGTGCTAGGGAGAAGGTACAGTCGACCAAACCCTCCCTGGGCCCTTCAGTACTCGCTCCTGGAGGCGAGGGTGCTTGAAGCCCCCCGTCGCTGCATATGACACCCCATCTGACGCCGATGATTCTTCTACCTCAGTAGGATCCTCTTCCCTCTCCGCCCTCTTTGATCCAGACAGCGACGGCGGCGGGTCACGTGGTAACCAACCCACCGGTACCTCCTTATCCCTTTCTTCCTGATTTCCCCACCTCCCTTTTCCTTGCTGCCTTCGAGGTGTCCTTGGTTCCACCTGACTAGGGCCCCCCTTCCCTTTCCCACCCATATAAGTCCAGTTCGTCCCTGGGGTGGCCTTTCCATGTTTCGCTTTCTCTAGCGTCGATCTCGGGTCCCCCGGCGCCTTCAGCGAAGACCCCCTCACTCCCCCAATAACCGGACAGACCGGCACAGCAACAGCCAAAACAGTGCTCAGGTAAATGTTCATACGAAATACTCAGTCGAGTTCGTACCTGAGATACGGGTAGACGGAACCAGAGTTGGCTCTACAAAGGCACTCGAATATCCGCCCTGATTCTGATCTTCATAAAGTCCCCCCAGCAGAGACCCTCCTTGTCCACATCCACTCCTTGGCAGACCCCCAATGTGTTCCTCACTCTGAATCCCACGTCTCTCGTCCAGGGCCCCATCGGCAGATTTGATACTCGCGCCCAGACCGAGAAATGATGGAATTCCAGGTCCTTGACCTGCATGTGGGCCCTTAGGTCCGTAAATAGGACCAGTGAGTCCCAAAAGGACCACAATTCTCCCAACAGAACCATTTCCCTCTCCTTAGCTGATCGGAAGAAAAAAGCGACTAGGCCCCCCTCCAGAGGTTTGGCCTCGACCTTCATCCCCCATACATCATCCATTCGCGCCACCACTGACTTCCAGAAAATCTTCCTGGATGTCAGGACCTTAGCTGCCAACGCGAATCGATACGAATTTCCTCGGTCACTAACCTCTTGGACCGACACTACGACCTCCTTGATCCTCATAACGCCCATTTGGGAATCCAAAACTCCGACCTGTTCCCCCGGAGAGCACCAATTTCCTTGATGTGGACCAACTGGGTTGACCCTAGGAATCGGATCCCCCTGACCCGCATGGGCCGGACGCCCAAATGGATTCGGTCTGTACCCAAGACCCTGTCCCGACCCGGATCCAGTGCCGCCCCGCTCGCCTGATCCGTTCCGCTGCCCACCCGACCCGCCCCATACCTCGTTGCCCATCGGGCTACCTCACCGCCCCCACCCTGGGCCCAAACCGGCTTCTGACCTAGTCTAGCCCGCTCCATACCCCTAGCCCAACGAGCATCTCCCATAAACCCCTGGCCCAGGCCCACTTGTTCTCCAGCCCGGTCCGTCGAAACCCTACCTGCTTCTAGCGCCGCCAGACCTTTCCCCTTCCTTCTTCGTCAAGCAAGCGCCTCCAGCGTCTCCTCCGGCGTGATTGCCGAGTCCGATGAGACCAGAATTGAGGTTTCTTCCTCCCTCATGATCGACGGCAGTAAGGGATCGAAACCCCCATCTCCGCCGGCCCGAATTCATCCCATCTCCTGCGATCTCCGACCCCCTCACTGCTCAAGCGTCTTGGACGAGGGCCTTTCTCCGGAGTGCGGCGAAGGCATCCCGACCCCGGCTGGATCCGACCGCCTGCAACCCAACCTTCTTCCTCCATATTCCGGGCCGAGAAGTGCATCACCGGTGCACTCTCTTCCCGCTCTGTCATCGCACCTGCAGAGATCACCGGGTCTTCTTCCCCAGTCGTCTCCACCTCCGACACCTCCGATCCCGACCCGTAAGCCGAGTCTTGGACGTCCAGCTCCGATAGGCGTGGTCCCATAAGTACCCTGTCGTTGAAACCGTTCTCCCCGCCTTCCATCTCGCTCGAAAAAGCCATGAAAGCACGAAGTTTTTCACAAAACTCACACTAACCCTAGCAGAGGAAAAAGAGAGAGCTACGGCTAATCACTATAAACTAATCAAACATTTTTTTTATAATGAAAGGTACTTGTATTAAAATAAAATAGTAAGGGGTTTGTACAGAGATTAGGTCCTCGAAGGTTCCTTTTCAACAAACTCTAAAACAAATCGTCGTTGTCACAAACGGTTTTTAAAAGATAGAAATTGAACTAAAAATTGATACTGGCGAGACCGCTCAAAATAGTGTCTAAACGCTAGTTGATCTTATGGGGGGGACTGTTTTCTTCGTGAGGAGTAAGATCGAACTTGAACTCAAACGTAGGGGTGGGAGGATAGCGACGATTTAGGGATCCCTCCTGGTCATGATCCCTGAATCCATGAACACTCATCATTTCTTCTGGCAAGATTGTTTGCCAGCTCTTGCTTGTTCTTCTCTTGGTTCCCCTGCAGTCTTTCTCTCTTCTTGAATGCCTCCTCAGATGGGGCAGTCCATAAAAGGCGGGTAGAGACGATTTTTGCATTCGAGCTCTCCCTTTGGTAGACTATTGCACGACCCCACCCCTACCTATCCTATTGGGCTGTTAGGCAGGGTATTCAAGGGTACAATTTGGCCTCTTCTACGAAATGAAAGCTCATTAGCTAAGGTGATCTGGGGGTGGTGAATCAAACCTCGAAGCACAGTTCGGAGATGAAAGTGCCACTTTACTTCAATATGTAGCAAAATCATGTTCGAAGCTTGTCCGATTTGACCTCTAAAAGGGAGATATCGGAACGGGGTATTTCTTGGGTTTCCCAATCACATTCCCGATTCATGTTGTAAGAACCGCCCCCGATCGATCCCGGTCGAACCGGTAAGTTTTGGCAAAGTTTGAGTGTATGTCGGAAAAGTCAACTGATGACTCCGATAGTCGTTTGGAACCCTTCCGGGACTCAAAAGGCTTAGCCGTCATCACAGTTAGCTTAGTTGGGCCATTTCCTTTCGTTTGACTGTAATATTGGAAAAGTCAAATTTTGGTCAAACTCGAGCTTTTTATCGACTAAATGGGTTTCATTAGAGGTGCTGGAATTTTTAGCTAAAGAAAAGTGGTCCCTGCATGAACACTTGTCCCTATGAGCTTGGTGGGGAAGAAAAGAGAGTAAAAGTACCCTTTTACCCCCCCTAAATGTCCCTAAATGGATGGAAACCTAAAGGGCTTTTGGTCATTCAACAAACTAGGTCATTTAGAGCAAGTGGAGACCAAATTCAGCTCATTCTTCTTATTGCAGCCGAAAATTAGATAGAGAGGAAGAGAAGAGAGCCTCCCTTGAAGCTTGAAGAGAAAGCTAGTGTAGGAGAGCTCATCCAAGGCCTTTCTCTATCCTTTCTTCACCAAAAACTTTGTTTTCTTCTTCATCTACTCATTCTAAGGGTAAGAACGCTATCTTAATCTCATTTCCTTTCACTTCAAAGCTTTGGGTTTCATTGGGTTTTTCTTAAACTAGCTAGACTTTTGAGCTCTTTGTGGTTGTTTGTGTTAGTTGTTGTTCCAGAGCTTTAGATGATTGATTTGGGTTGAAATCAATGAGTTTTGTTTGATTTTGATTTTGGAAATCCTTTGGATATTTGTTGGTTTGATGTTTCCTACCTTGGGTAGAGGAGTTTTGGAGTTATTTGACTGTTTTGGAGTTTTTAGAAGTTAAAAATGGAGGTTTTTGCTGTAATTTTCGTGAAAAGGGAGCTGGAGGAAGAAGAAGGTCGAATCTGCCCTGAACAGTCACGGATCCATGACGGGTACCGTGATGGGAAGCGTCACGGCTCCGTGATGTCATCCGTGACGGATGGTCTCACGGATCTGTGACCCGATCCGTGGCAGACTTGTTTTGGGTGTTTTCATCAAATTCGATATTTTAATTGGAACCGGTTGTTTGGGGGTTTTAGCTTAAATGTTTTGCTTTTAAATATCCTTGTTTAGTCTTTAATTGTGGTGTTAAGTGTGGTCCAAGACCTTGGTTTCGAGCTCGGCAAAGGAGGAGGCTTTGGAGACCACGTGAGAAGACAGAGAGGAAGCTAGCCCGGACGTCAGCAGCTAGGAGTATTTATTCGTGGAGTTTTCGAGGTAGGGAAAGTACTAAACTCCTCGAGTAATTTAAGAACATTAATAGTATACCTATAGGATAATAATAACCGGAAAGGTCCTAGTTTGCATATAGGATGTGATTCACTAGAATAATCATTTTTCAATTTCAATAATAATCGGACGAGTCTAGTATGCATGTAGAATGTGATTCACTAGTTTAATCGCTTTTAATACTTGGGAAATTGCCGTGCTGGTAGAATGGCCATGACGAGCCTTAGGATTGGTTGTGATTGTCTCACATGCCGTGCTTGCTTAGTCTTTAGGTTAAGATAAGAGTCAAACTAAACTAGATAAATAGCGATGATTGGATTATGAATGTTTGAATGATCGATTGAATGAATGCTTGAATGATTGATTGAATGAATGGTTGAATGTAATTTGATTGTGCCAAATGGTATGATCGGGTGAGTGATAGACCGATGGAACGTGGTTGGTAAGTAAGTCGGTAAGTGTAATTGTTAATATGAATTCTTTGTGGCGTGTTGTGGTAAGATTGTGAGTTGCTAAGCTTTGGTTTTTCTAAGACTGTTTGGTATGTTACTCTCTTGTGTGTGATCTAAGAGGAGTTGTGTTCCGGTATGGTACCTACACCGAGGGAGTATGTCGGTGTGGGGTAGTACCTAGACCGATGGTTTGTGTTCCGGTATGGTACCTACACCGAGGGAGTATGCCGGTGTGGGGTAGTACCTAGGCCGACGACTTATGATCCGGTATGGTACCTACACCGAGGGGGTACGCCGGTGTGGGGTAGTATCATAGTCGAGAGATTGCATTCAACCCGATGTGAATCCCGGGAAGACGTCTAGATCGAAGGGAATTCCGGTACGACACAAGATTGTTTACCCTTTGGGGATGGTTACTTGTTGCTTAACCCCGAGTGTATGCGTCCTGCGGGAGCATTCCGCGAAGATTATCCTGTTTCACCCCGATGATCAATGGTCCTTTGGGGACATTTCCGAGAATCCCGACGATATGTGTCCCTTTAGGGATGTTTCCGGTAGCCTCGACGTATGTGTCTCCTCTGGACCGAGGGGAAATCCGACATGACACAAGGACCAATTGTGGATCAGAGTATTGTATCCGACATGACACAAGGACTAATTGTGGATCGGAGTATTGTGGTTTAAGTATCTACGCGACGTTTATACCATATATCCTTTGTTGTTTTATCAAAGATTATATCGTATTTCCTTAATCCTTTTGAATTACTGTTTTCCTTAAGCATTGACTATTCTTTTTGTTCTCCTTATCATATCATCTTGTTGGTTAATCGTGTTAATTGTAAACTGTGGCTAATTGTGTTAATTCAGTTTTATTACCAAAGTGGAGGTTACCTTTACTTATTATTTTCCCTACTGAGCGTAAGCTCACCCCTGTTTGCTTTATTTACTGTTTGTACAGGCTTGCTTGGTGAGTAGTCCTAGAGTTGGGCTCGAGGCTCGTGAGCTTCTGGGAGAGTCCAGGTGGAATTGATGTTAGAGACGTATTTTTGTCGTTGTACTGAACCTTATGTCTATTTTGTTATATTCTGAGCTTTTACTCGTAACTTCATTTTAGGACTTATTTTATCAAAGTTATTTGATCGGAATTAAATTTAGAGATTTAAAATTGTTTAAGTTTACCTTTATTTTTATTATTTAATTATCAGTTAATTCACGTCTCGAGTGCGGTCGAAACCGGATTTGGGGCGTGACAATTTGGTATCAGAGCCTGGTTTAATTTTGAAAATTGTTTTCAAAACCTCGGACCATACGTCAATTAGGTGGGTAGAGTTAGGTGGTCTAAGTCGTAGTACTCAGTGACGCAAGTCGGAAATATCCTATGCGTAGACTCGAAACGACAAATGTCTCGATTGTTGCAGTGGATTGTTGAAGTTTGACTTCTTTATGTTATGGTGTTTGCGTTGCTTGACTTGTATCTTTTGCTCTATTTGTTGTATGCCTCAGTTGATCTGTGATGCCTACCGGTTTAGATCGGGGTTGGTTTATTGGGCGATGATCGAGCTGTCATGAGTTGGTTGTTTTGGTAAATCGTTTGTTAAGTGAGTTACCGCCTTGGTTGGCCGTTATTTAATTGGTGAATTTTGAATTGTTGACTTGATTGGGTGTTAATCGAGTAATGGTGGAAACCCGAGTGGTACTTACGATACTTTACAGTGATGTGTACTTTTGCTGGTTGTGGCGTGCCTTATGTGATGGATGTCGTGTGCATTTGCTTATTAAATGTCCCGCTTAAGCCGCTTAAGCGGATGGTTAATGGAATATACGAACGGGTCATGCCTAAAGTTCTGTGAAACTGAAGTGTTTGCACTATCACGGGTTGACTCAGGGGCGCCACTATAGTCGAACGTGATAGGGGGATGTCAAGTGGTTACAACGAGATTCGGGGACGCCTGAATCGGGTTGTAACGACGCGAGCTCGACATGAATGTTATGTTTGAAAGATAAAGTGTTGAGAACTTATAGAAAGGAAGTAATGCTAAAATTTGTGAAATTGGTTGTGCTATGATTATGGACCCCACGCGATGGGAAAATACCCGACCGAGATGTATGCAGGTCCGGTATGTTATTTGTGTGAATTGTTGAAATTGTGCCTCCTGTGGGAATTGGTTGAATTGCTTGATTGATGCTGTGAGACGCACAAGTGTGCGTCATTCTGTGCGTATATAAAGTATTATATATGACTATACTAAGACTAAGTATTGTTGGTTCGAGTTTGACCCTTGTGAAACGCGTGTGAACGTCTCTTTGTGTAATCGAACCGCTTTGTTCTAAACTAAGAATTTGAACATGTAAGCTATCCGTGGAGCAGGTATACGACATGTCTCGCGTCTACGTTCCGAGAGGCACCAGGAGCCGCCCAACTGGGGGCCAGAGATAGACACCTGTTATTGAGCAGGCAGGGGCAGCGAGTGCCCAGGGTGCTACTTCTGCAGAGCACTAGATTTTCGAGGATGGACCGTCAGGGTTACCACCTAGAGTTCCTCCGGTCGCAGAGCCGACCCAGGCGACCTCTCTAGAGGAGGTGTTTCGCGCAGTGCTTGCATCGCTCAGTGCTCAGCAGGGGACTACATCACAGGCACCAGAGACGGTGCCTACTGCTACCGCAACCGATGTTGAGAGGCCATACCAGTTTGACAGCTACACGGCCCAGGCACTCAGAGATTTCAGCAGGCTAGGCACATCAGTCTATTCCGGGGGGTCAGACCCTAAGGCAGCCGCAGGGTGGTTGGAGCGGATTACCCGCAACCTTGATACTTCTGGGGTATCTGATGGTCGTCTGAGAGTATCTTTCACGACCTTTCAGCTTGAAGGGGAGGCGTACTATTGGTGGTAGCATGTGCAGACCAGGGTTGGAGATGATTTTCAGGTATTCAGCAGACAGTTCCTGGAGCAGTATTTCTCTCGATCGGTTCGAGATGACAGGCACCAGCAGTTCTTGGAACTACGGCAGAGAGGGATGACCGTCTCTGAGTATGAGGCGAGGTTCACGTCCTTGTCTCGCTTCGCACCAGAGATGGTGCAAACTGAGGAGAGTCGCTGTAGGCGATTTGAGAGAGGACTCATCCCGTCGATCGCGGATCAGGTCATTGCTTTCGGGACCGAGAAGTACTCTACACTGGTGGATCAGGCACTAGCTGTGGAGAGGCATTTTCGGAAGACCGTCAGGGCACGACATATCAGGCCGAGGCCGATTGGCTTCCTAAGGCCGTTCGAGAGTCGCGATATGAGGAGACAGAGAGTCTCTGGATCTTTTCAACCACAGTTCCAGTCTAGTGGCGTGCGCCGGATGGGAGCAGTAGCGTCAGTTGGACCTGCCCCGTTAGCGCAGTTGTGCACATTGTGCAGGCGGATGGGCCACCTAGCCCGAGACTGCCCGAGGAGCAGCGGACCTGCAGATCGTCAGGTTGACCGTCCGCCGATATTCGGCAAGAGACCGCGTGTTGACGAGAGGGTGTGCTATCAGTGTGGCCGACAGGGACACCTTTCCTTCTCTTGTCCAGATCGGGTTGGAGGAGCGCCACCGCCGAGACCTCATCAGGCGCAGCCTCGCCAGGCACCTACTGGTCGACCACGACAGGCACAACCTCCGAGAGCTCCACGTCCGGCGGCGGGAGTACCAGTACAGAGATATCAGCCGAGGGCCCCACAGCAGCAGATTCTTCCACAACCACCGAGAGAAGGACCTTCGACTCAACATGGCCGAGTGTACGCGATTGCCGGGCCCCGAGCTGAGGGACATGATTCCGATCATGAGATCGCTTAGAGTGCTTGTTTACCATTTAAATTTTGGATATCGTGTTTCTGTCACTTGAGTATTACGCTGGTTTGTTTGTTTCGTGGTTGCTTTATGTTGGGACGGAAATTAAAAACTATTAAGCCCATCCGTGCCTTAACACGCCGGCCGGGAGTTTTGTAGTACCGATTAGTGTCAGTGTGAGTTTGAAAGTGGAGAGACAAACCGTCTTGTTCTTAAAGACCTTATCGTAACGAAAGTTTCTTTTCCCGCTTCGAGCGTATTGATCAAGTTTTAAGAACCGAATTGTGAAACATCAGACGTTCATCGAGTGCTATCAGCAACGAATGCCAAGCAGTGAAGGGTTGCAGCAATGACCAGTAAATAGTCCGACCGGTCACAGGAAATGACCGAATGGCGATAAGATCAGAGTGACGCAGCGGAAGTGTGGTGGGCCCATAAACCACGGGCGTCGCAATCTCTAGTTTCTTCTACCCCGGAAGATTGAAGTCTTAAGAATCGAACCTTTGAGACGACCTTTTATGTCTTGACACCCCGGTTAACGAGCGAAGAGTTGGACGAGTGTGTGCCGTACGTGCGAGATTAGATTAGAGTGTGTCACCCTAAGTACTTCCCGAGGAGCCGATCGGATTGATACCAGTTCACAAGGTTGGCAGCAAAATTGACCCAAGACCAGAGACGACGACCACATCCTTAGACCATGCAGATTCGCGCCAGCAGAGTCGACCAAACCTAACCTCAATCCGGAGGGCCAGAGAGAAGGGATATCTGTCCGAGCACAGCGCCGTGGAGAACGCAGCTCGCTTCGTGAACAAGAGGAGTGGAGTGCGGAAGAAACATGAAGACCACCGGAAGCTGGACCGAATCAAAACGAAGAACCGATACTCAACGCCCACACGATAAATTTTTAGAAGAAGATGGACAACAACGGCGACACCAAGGATCGTGAGCTTGTAGCGGATCGATGGGAGAGTTCGTGCCGCGTAGCAGTGGAGAAGACGTATTGCAAGAGTCACATCGTTCGAGCCTTACGATATAGGCGGGTAACTCCGAGAAGTACAACGACATCAGGCGTTACTCCCGATGGAGCAGGATGCAGAGAGCGAGAGCCGAGTTCGTATCGAAGCGTTTACCGCATCAACAAGGGAAGGACGAACACCAGCGTTAATCGAGGACTAGTGCAACCGTTAGGTTTAAGCCATAGAAGTGAGAGCACCTCACGTTTGGAATCTGAAGACAGTTAGCCGAGGGCAACTACCACGCGCTTACAGGCCAGTAACAAGATGGCACCGAACGAAGCATCGTATGGTAGGTTGGGTCTTGTGCCCATGCAGGGCACAGTGAGACTTAAGAGTTGACCGTTGTTGGTCTTGAGTTGTTCGAAAGACGATTAAAGGAACCACGCAGAGTACTCTAAACTGTTCAATCCTTGAGATTACATTTCTTGTTGGGTATTCATTAATGTGGTGTCTTGGATGAAATGACTTATAAGCTGGTCTAATCGGTAGTTTGTGAACAAGTGTAAACGGTAAGAGGAATATCACAGGTTGGATAACCTTCGATGTTCGATCTTTGTTGTGTGTTACTTACTGTCAGGTGTGGTTATAGTAAGGTCCGGTTTGCATGTGTTTCGAAGTGCGCCTTCCGACTTGGTGTCGGTAGAATGTGTTATTATTCCTTGTTGAGATACGCCTATCATTCCACGAGAGGTGGTAAAATGTTTGGTTATTCCAAACCGTGCAGTGTTTATGAGATCCATTGTCTTGACGAATGTATTTGTGTATTACTGTCCTGTATAATTGTTTTTGACTGGTCATGCCATGGTAGTGTTTGAATTCTGTTGTAAATTGTCCCTGTAACAGTTATTAAAGAGGAAATTGAGAAGTTACGTCGGTGTGTGGTGCCGACTTTGTTCGACTTACGGAGTATTCCGGCATGATACCTATACCGACGGGAATTCCGGTATGGGATGTCTAGACCGACGTCCTGTGTTCCGTTGTGATACCGATACCGACAGAAAATTTTGGTACAAGGTATCTTGACCGATGTTGACTGTGACGGTACGATATCTATACCGATGTAGGATTCCGGTATAGGATGTCTAGACCGTTATTTGGTATCCCTTATTGTTTGAGGGTTATTCGACTGGTTGTGTTTACTCGGTGATTCTTTTAGTTATGGCATGTTTTGTTGTTCGTCGAATTTGTGAAATTTTTATGTGCGACTGTTCTTCACCGCCAAGTATGGCGTTTGGGTAACTAGTGTGATCAAGTGAAGTACGGTTAAGCGAAGGTCGCGTTGATTTGGGAACAGTTAAAGACAGCGTAGAGCCGACATAAGAGTTATGCAGATAGACGACGTCGACCTCTTGAGTTTGCAGTTGGTGATCATGTGTTTCTGAGGGTGAGCCCGAAGACGAGATTATTGCGGTTCAAACCGTGACGGAGGCAAGTTGGCCCCGCGGTTTACCAGACCTTTCGAGATTTTGGGCAGAGTTGGAGTCGTTGCCTGTCGCCTTGCATTGTCACCGCAACTCGGAAACGTTCATAACGTCTTCCATGATCCCAGTTGAGGAAATACACTGCGGACCTCTCCCACGTGATTGAGTGGAAGGAAATCGTGGTAGCTGAGAATGTCTCGTATGAGGAGCAGCCGGTAAGGATTTTGGATATGCGGGAGAAGGTCTTACGTGGCAGGACTATTCCTTTGATACGAGTGCAGTAGAAACACCAAAGAGCTGAGTCGACTTGGGAGCGCGAGGATGAGATCCGTGCGAAGTATCCCCACTTGTTCGATCTTTGGAGTGCTTCTGTTTTAAATTTCAAGGACTAAATTCTTTTAAGGGGGTTAGATTGTAAGAAACGCCCACGGTCGATCCCGATCGAACCGATAAGTTTTGGCAAAGTTTGACTTTCGGTTGGAAAAGTCAACCGATGATTCCGGGAGTCGTTCGGGACCCTTCCGGGGCTCAAAAGGCTTAGCCGTCATCACGAATAGCTTAGTTGGGCCATTTCCTTTTGTTTGACAGTAATATTGGAAAAGTCAAATTTTGGTCAAACCCGAGCTTTTTATCGACTAAATGGGTTAATTAGAGGTGCTGGAATTTTTAGCTAAGGACAATTGGTCCCTGCATGGACACTTGTCCCTATGAGCTTGGAGGGGAAGAAAAGAGAGCAAAAGTACCCTTTTACCACTCCTAAATGTCCCTAAATGGATGGAAACCTAAAGGGCTTTTGGTTATTCAACAAACTAGGTCATTTAGAGCAAGTGGAGACCAAATTCAGCTCATTCTTCTTGTTGCAGCCGAAAATTAGATAGAGAGGAAGAGAAGAGAGCCTCCCTTGAAGCTTGAAGAGAAAGCTAGTGAAGGAGAGCTCATCCAAGGCCTTTCTCCATCCTTTCTTGACCAAAAACTTTGTTTTCTTCTTCATCTACTCATTCTAAGGGTAAGAGCACTATCTTAATCTCATTTCCTTTCACTTCAAAGCTTTGGGTTTCACTGGGTTTTGCTTAAACTAGCTAGACTTTTGAGCTCTTTGTGGTTGTTTGTGTTAGGTGTTGTTCTAGAGCTTTAGATGATTGATTTGGGTTGAAATCAATGAGTTTTGTTTGATTTTGATTTTGGAAATCCTTTGGGTATTTGTTGGTTTGATGTTTCCTACCCTGAGTAGAGAAGTTTTGGAGTTATTTGACTGTTTTGGAGTTTTTAGAAGTTAAAAATGGAGGTTTTTGCTGTAATTTTCGTGAAAAAGGAGCTGGAGGAAGAAGAAGGCCGAGTCTGCCCTGAACCGTCACGGATCCGTGACGGGTACCGTGACGGGAAGCGTCACGGCTCCGTGATGGAGGCCGTGACGGCACGTGTCACGGTTCCGTGATGTCATCCGTGACGGATGGTCTCACGGATCCGTGACCCGATCCGTGGCAGACTTGTTTTGGGTGTTTTCATCAAATTCGATCTTTTAATTGGAACCGGTTGTTTGGGGGTTTTAGCTTAAATGTTTGGCTTTTAAATCTCCTTGTTTAGTCTTTAATTGTGGTGTTAACTGTGGTCCAAGACCTTGGTTTCGAGCTCGACAAAGGAGGAGGCTTTGGAGACAACGTGAGAAGACGGAGAGGAAGCTAGCCTTGATGCCAGCATCTAGGAGTATTTATTCGTGGAGTTTTCGAGGTAGGGAAAGTACTAAACTCCTCGAGTAATTTAAGAACATTAATAGTATGCCTATAGGATAATAATAACCAGAAAGGTCCTAGTTTGCATATAGGATGTGATTCACTAGAATAATTGTTTTTCAATTTAAATAATAATCGGACGAGTCTAGTATGCATGTAGGATGTGATTCACTAGTTTAATCGCTTTCAATACTTGGGAAATTTCTGTGCTGGTAGAATGGCCATGACGAGCCTTAGGATTGGTTGTGATTGCCTCACATGCCGTGCTTGCTTAGTCTTTAGGTTAAGATAAGAGTCAAACTAAACTAGATAAATTATGATGATTGGATTATGAATGTTTGAATGATCGATTGAATGAATGCTTGAATGATTGATTGAATGAATTGTTGAATGTAATTTGATTGTGCCAAATGGTATGATCGGGTGATTAATAGACCGATGGAACGTGGTTGGTAAGTAAGTCGGTAAGTGTAATTGTTAATATGAATTCTTTGTGGCGTGTTGTGGTAAGATTGTGAGTTGCTAAGCTTTGGTTGTTCTAAGACTGTTTGGTATGTTACTCTCTTGTGTGTGATCTAAGAGGAGTTGTATTCCGGTATGGCACCTACACCGAGGGAGTATGCCGGTGTGGGGTAGTACATAGACCGACGGTTTGTGTTCCGGTATGGTACCTACACCGAGGGAGTATGCCGGTGTGGGTTAGTACCTGGATCGATGGTTTGTGTTTCGGTATGATACCTACACCGAGGGAGTATGCCGGTGTGGGGTAGTACCTAGACCGACGACTTATGATCCGGTATGGTACCTACACCGAGGGGGTACGCCGGTGTGGGGTAGTATCATAGCCGAGATATTGCATTCAACCCGATGTGAATCCCGGGAAGACGTCTAGACCGAAGGGAATTACGGTACGACGCAAGACTGTTTACCCTGCGGGGATGGCTACTTGTTGTTTCACCCCGAGTGTATGCGTCCTGGGGGAGCATTCCGGGAAGATTATCCTGTTTCACCCCGATGATCTATGGTCCTTTGGGGACATTTCCGAGAATCCCGACGGTATGTGTCCCTTCAGGGATGTTTCCAGTAGCCTCGACTTATGTGTCTCCTCTGGACCGAGGGGAAATCCGACATGACACAAGGACCAATTGTGGATCAGAGTATTGTATCCGACATGACACAAGGACTAATTGTGGATCGGAGTATTGTGGTCTAAGTATCGACGCGACGTTTATACCATATGTCCTTTGTTGTTTTATCAAAGATTATATCGTCTTTCCTTAATCCTCTTGAATTACTGTTTCCTTAAGCATTGACTATTCTTATTGTTCTCCTTATCATAGCATCTTGTTGGTTAGTCGTGTTAATTGTAAACTGTGTCTAATTGTGTTAATTCAGTTTTATTACCAAAGTGGAGGTTACCTTTACTTATTATTTTCCCTACTGTGCGTAAGCTCACCCCTGTTTTCTTTATTTACTGTTTGTACAGGCTTGCTTGGTGAGTAGTCCTAGAGTTGGGCTCGAGGCTCGGGAGCTTCTGGGAGAGTCCAGGTGGAATTGATGTTAGAGACGTATTTTTGTCGTTGTACTGAACCTTATGTCTATTTTGTTATATTCTGAGCTTTGACTCGCAACTTCGTTTTAGGACTTATTTTATCAAAGTTGTAAAACCCGTTTCGTTTAAAAGTGTAGTAAAGTGCAAATCGAAACGTCGAGGTGTGAAAGTGTAACAATTAAATTTTTGAGAAGGAAAATCAAAAAAAAGAAAAGAAAGGGGAAGCGTTTTTGGGTCAGCACAACCCAGACTTGGGCTGAGCCTTGTTGTGGCCCAACTCGCTCGCCTCCGGCCCAACGAAACCGGCCCAGTCGTAACCCTAGCGAACAAAACCCTGTTCTGCGCCGTTTCAGCTCATTTCTGGTGCACGAAAACCGAGACGCGTCTGCGCATTCTCTCTCGCTACGCCCTCGTCGCGAATTTGCTGCCGGAGCTCGCCGTTCTCCCTCTCTCTGGCCAGACGCACCAGCGTCGTTCCCGGTCCCCTCGTCTCACCGGAGCGACGTTGAGGCTTCTTCTCCACCTTCCCCGCACCTAAGAACCCAGAAGAAAACCCTCGCCGCCCTCTTCCCTTCGATTCGAGCCAGCGCCGGAGTTCCTCGGTCGGCCATGTCGTCTCCTAGCTCAATCCGAGCGCTCCTGCGACTGGAAGGCACGATTCGTGCACCATCGCACCTCCTCCCTTCATCCCAATCTCGATTCGAGCTATTCCAGGCGGAACCGCCACCGGCGAGGGCCGGTTTGTCAGATCTGGACGGAGGATCCACCCGGTCGTGCTCCAGTCACCGCCTTGCCTGCCACCGTCACGCCGGAGCTCGACACTCCTCACCGGCCGTATTTTCCCCTTCTCCCGAGCTTCCCTCGACGCCGTAGGAGACGGCCGGAAACTCGTGGTCTCGCCGGAGTCAGACGAAACCGAAACGTGTGCCGAGCAGAGCTCGGGTCAGGTGGACGTTGGGCTGAGAAGGCTTTGGGCCTGGGGAAAGATCGGGCCAGTCAGACCAGAAGACGGGCCTTGGCCCACTGTGGACTCGGGCCTTGAGCCCAGTTGGACTTCAGTACCGGGTCTGGACCGGGTTCGGGTTCGGATCCGGGTCAACCGGACTTTAATAGGAAACCGTTTTAAAATCAGATTTAATTAACCGGTTTAACGAATTCAAGGTGAGACTCTGAACGGGTAATTTGTGGTTAAGTCAGAGGACCTTTGGACTTTTATCATTTGTTTAATTGGACTTTTCTTTGTCAAATCTAGACGGGACTTCGCCCGAGATCAAGGGCTTGAACCCGAGCTAGAAGAGCAAAGATCACGCCGGGACCCGAATGAAGAAAGAGTGGTGACCACCGGGCTTATCGTCAGAGTGTTGAAAGAAAGACCTTGAGGTAGGGAAAGCCTTAACCTCTCATTTAAATGCTTAGTATGCATGTTAGGCCAATAAAATAGGAAAGTTCCTAGAATGCCTATAGGATGCGAATAACTAGATTAATTGCCTTTCAATTACTAATAACCGGAAGTGTCTAGTGGTGAACGATTATGATGCCAATCACTAGTGTAATTCGCTTTCAATACTTGGGAATTGATTGTCTGGTAGAGGAGCCTTGGCAAAGCCCTCGGATTAGTTGCGTGTTAGGATCACATGCTTGGTTGTTGGTTGCTTAGTGGATAGGCTAAAGAGTCTAACGGAACTAGTGGAATTGCATGTTTAAATGCTCGTTGGAAGGCTTTTATGATTGGTTGATTAAACTCGTACTTGATCGTTGATTGTATTCGAATGATTACTTGTTTTACTTAAATGGTTGCTTGGAGCATCGAGTATGACTGGTTGTACCGAGCGGTGCAATCAGGTGATCGATGCCCCGTTGGTTCGAGACTGGTAAGTGAACGGTAAGTTGTGATTGTGTGATTGGTGTGCTGTGGTTATGTGATTCGTGTGCGGTGTGTTGTGGTGAATTGGTGATTTGTGAGCTATGGGTGACAATGAGTTGGTGGTTGTTGGAATTGGATTCTTTCGTGTTTCGGTTTGAGTGCGTTATTCAATTATTAACTGTTTATTATCGAATTGCCCAAGTGTACGCTTCCTATGGGAGTAGTGCCTTGGTTCCCGAGGACCTAAAATCCCTTGGAGACGTTTCTGAGACTTCCGACGATATGTGCCCTGAAGGGTGTTTCCGATAGTCTCAATGATATGCGTCTCCTCTGGATTGGAGGGAAAATCCGAGAGGACACATCATATGTGGATCGGAGGGTGGAGACTCCATGTGCCACGGCATTGATCGGTTTACCTATTGCTTGTGATTGTTACGATTTATATGTTGACTTTGCTGATGAAATTATTGAGTTTAAGGTCCACCTTGTTATGCGTTTTCCCTACTGAGTGCAAGCTCACCCCTATGAGTTTATTGTTGTGTTTACAGGATTGATTGAGGAGTAGAAGCTCGGGAGCTTCTCGGTGTGGGTGCTTTGTAGAGACTTCGTTCTTATCACTTTTCTGTTTTGAACAAACCTTGTGGAGGATTATTATTACACCCCCTGGAGGGTTATTTGTGTTTTAAACTGAATTTGAGGATTTGAGTTCTTATTGGAGATTTTCAGGAACTAAATGTTGAATTATTTCCGTTTTAATCATTTATTACTAGTCATGCCTCGAGTCCGGGCAAGAACCGGATTTGGGGCGTGACAAAAGTTATTTGATCGGAATTAAATTTGGAGATTTAAAATTGTTTAAGTTTACCTTTATTTTTATTATTTAATTGTTAGTTAATTCACGTCTCGAGTCCGGTCAAAACCGGATTTGGGGCGTGACACATGTGGCCTAACCGATCATATTTGTAGCAGAAGACAAGCAATCAATCATATGTCAACCTAACCTTAACCGGGTCTGGATATTCCTGGAAGCGCAATATAATGAAACGCCTCAGGGGATGAGATAGGGACATCCAGAAGTTGACACAAATTTTCCCTCCCTAACAGGAACCCCATTGGTCGTAGGGGACGTGCATATATCACCCCTGTTCCGTACCGATGGTTTCCCTTGTGGCATGAGTTCGGGCCCACAATGGAAGACCGCACGCCTGCACCCACAGTTGAATGCGATCCATGTTTGGAAGCTCTCTCTCTAATGGGTTCCGATATTTTCGAGGATGAGCAGGTACCCATTATAGCACCAGGGCTTGTTCCGGCAACCCTAGTCCTTAAAATCATGCGACACAAAGAGGAAAGAAAAAACCCTTGGGTCAAGGTATTCGATCACGAGTCCTCCAACAGATCTACCACGAACCTTAGAGACGAATTTTAACATGACTTCTTTACAGTATTTTCGGGTTGTGAGCAAGCGTCACACCATACCAAATCTTTGACGGGCGAGGACAGTAGGATCCATCGAGGTGAACGGGACGTCGATAATGACATCCTCGTCCTCCGTAATAGAACAAACTAATAAGTTCTCCTATAGTGATGCCATTGATGCTGAGGCATGTGGTACCGTCAGGTTATCGAGAAAATGTGAGGAGTATGTGGTAGTGTTTGAGCCCCTTACACGGAATCAACCATTCCGTAGAATCCACGGGATGATTAACTAGGGGTTCAAGACCACCCTCATTCATCATGATAGTGCCATAATCAGTAGCATACTGATCTTTTCCTTGAAAATCGCCTCACGCCGACCGCGAGCCTACTTGGGTTTTGTCTCTTCAGAGACGATGGAAGAAGACAACTTGAGGAAAACACCACGATCGTGGATTCTATCAATGTCGAATCCCCAATAACCCCAAGAGAGGGGATGATGGTGGCTAGTAGCCATGGATCAGTCCCAAGAAGGGGCTTGGTGGTGTCCAACGGCGGTGGGGCAGAGCAGGCGGCGACGAGATTAGGGTTAATAGGGATGGCTTCAGCTTCCTCATCCTTTCATTTTTTATCAGTTGAATGACCTTAGAGGAAGGCCTCGGGGGCATGACCAGGCTACTGTTAAGTAAGACAGTGTCGTAGAAGATGGTATTAGGGGAGAAAGAGGTGGGACGATAACAATATTCCTATAAAGTGCATCAGGCGACGTCATTTGGTTGCTAAGGCTAAAGAGAATCTCTAAAGTGTACTCGCAAACAGACGAGATAATATGTATATAATAATTTATTACAATACTGAAACAAGACATATTTAAGATATAAACAAAAACATATTTAAATTACATTCAATTTGCACATAGACTGGTAGAGTTATTTCATGTCGCTCACATATTTTAGAAGTCATGGTTGAAGTGTCTCTTGTTTCTGATTCGAAATACTTCTATAGAAAATTCTCTACACTCAGCATTTTTCTATGTCGAGTTTTCTCAATTTTTTCCATGAGGTGCAGATGCCAATTTAAGTTGTCGCATGATTGGAAACTTTTTCGGTCAAGTCTTCTTATTTTATTACGATTGGTTTTACATTATATATGCTTCTCGTCTGGGTAGACTTTTGTCATTTAGGCTGGACTTAAATGCTCAGGAACCCATCTGTCGGTACCTACTCGAAGATGTCTACTTGGACGTTCGTCCAACTTTGTCCTCTTGTTGCGGTGACTTTATAACTCATGGATTTTTTTGTCTATTTGGTTGATCCTTGACGAGTCTCTGCAAAAGTTTTCAGGCAAACTCTTGATTATAGAATTGTTTGTACATAGTATCCACTTGAACAATGATTTGGTCGTCCGATCTTCCGTTTGGTAGATGTACAAACACTTAATCAAGATACCATGAAAATGATCGAAAATCATATTTTTGAGGAATCAATGGTCCTTTTATATTCTTTGTGATTAGAATGGGCTCATCACCACTTTTCAAGGTAAGATTCTTTCTGCCAATACCATTTTTTTTCCTCAACGTCCCATCTTTGTTATCATTCCCACATACCATATCGACTACATTGTTGATGCATGCAGGCACAAGACGTTATACTATAGGTAAGTTTTCATTTTACACTCGAAATTTTGAGTTTACTGAGTCAGGTTGTAGGGAAGACTGTGATGATTTGGGTGACAAAGATGGTAAGGGAACGCGTACGTTCGGTTCGGAGCCTTGTAAGGACAAAGTAGTTGAAGACTCCATCAATGAAAATATGAATGTGGAAATGGATCGGTATCCTTCCTACTGAATTGGAAATTGGGTCAAGTTTTAGGAACAACTTGTTATTCCCAGTCAATCGAGCGTACAACGGCTCAAGCTTTCTCCATAAAGTATGAACATTTTTCTCTCCACTAACATGAATTCAAAACATTATTAGCAACCCATTTCCTGATGTAACTACATACTTGGCGATGAAATAATTTACACTGGCCATTAGATTTACCCTCAGGCTTTTCTTCATTGAATACCGACATATAATAATCCTTCACATAAATATGATCATCAATCTTGTCCCTCCAAACATGATAATACGAACCGTTCAAATTAATCATTCTACTTGTATTAGCTTCCATCGTTTAACATAGACCACAAATTAGCTAAAGTGACCACAAATTAGCTTAGACCTTTTCCATGTAATGAAAAATGAGCCCAACAATATTGTCTGCACCCCCCCCCCCCCCCCCCCCCCGTTTCTCCTTGACCTCTATTAGAACACCTTGCGTGCACTGGAAGCCTTACTTTGCTTTCCCTATAATTCAATGTTGTAAAAATCCCCGCCTAGGCATTGAAATGGGCTATACTGACCCGATTTATCCTCCTAAAGCGCTCCAGGTTGTTTGGGCGAAATATGACCTATTAATCTCTGATTCGGCCGATTAATCACCGTCTAGCCGATTAATTGAGCGGGTCGTTCAGACGTCGGGTCAGATTCGTAGTTAAAAAAACCAGTTTCTAACTTTCTACAAACTAAGTGAAACCATAAAATTATGCTAGTTGATTTGGTGGAGCATACTTTGTCCAAGTGTTACATTTCGTGTTTGATTCACATTATTAATTTTTTTGTTTAGTATTTTCAAAACATAAAAAATGCACAATCTGTATTAATTGAGTTGATAGAGTCATATTGATTGACTTTTTTTTTTAAAGAATTGTATGATACTTTATGTTTTTTAATATATTTAATGTTAGATGTTATTAATATTTTTATATAGTATAATATAAAATTTGATAATATATAATAAAAATTAATAATTTGATTAATCTCCGCATTGCGCCAAGGACCCCTTTCTGTCCGACTAATGCCTAACATTTTTAACAACCTTGCTTTAATTTCACATCATTTTGTTGTTGCTTATCAATTTCAGCCAAATGCTCATATTTTTTCTTCAATAGCAACTTGTTGTTGTTCCCAAACTCGTTGTTCAACCAACAATCTATCACGGAGTAGATTCTTAACTTTGAGCTCATCTCTCAACCCATACTCGATATACCTCCAAGCTTCAAGCTGCTAACATTAAGGTCATTTTGGCTCGGAGAGGTACCGATTCCGACTCTCTGTTGTGGACAAAGGGAAAGATACTTCTCCAATTTTCCTGTGGTCAATATCTGCTTTTGATAGAGTTGTTCAATCTCCCATTCATGCGAGCTTTGTCGCTTCGGTGGACGTTTGACAAGGCTACATCAAGCTCAAGCTCCTCTAGCCACTGTCACAAACTCAGTCTCGACAGTCACGTACTGGTTGATATCCCTTTTCTTCAAGCTGACCGTTATTGGAATCGGGTACATCTTCTCCACTCGTTGTGAGAAGAACGACTATATAACCACTGCAAGGATTGAGACCCCAAATCCTGAGAATAACAAACGGTTGATAAAGAACCTAAGTTGTTTTGATTAAGAGTAGAGGAACAATTACACGTACGATTGCTTTTAATATTGTGGATGAAGCCATCCTAACAATATTAATATTAAAGCTCAATAAAAACCAATTAGAATTACCAACTATTTCGAGTTAAATATTCCAGTAAACCAAATTCCAACTAAACCAGAAACCGATATAAACTCAAGATGTACACATGGGGACAAGATTGAGAGTAACACTGAAGAATGGAAGTGAAGATGATTTGACAAGACATGAATCAAGTCCTTGTTAGAGAGACATATTTGACCCTCGCATCACATCACCTTCCTCTTTCTGTCACTCCCTCACCTCTTATTACCTCACTTTCTACTGTTCCACAAATCTCAAACTCGAGTCTTCAACTCTCGGCTCCAATTCACCAGATCCATCAATCCGACACGTGTCGAGCACCAACTACTTGCTGGTTTCAACATATCAATGACACAAATCTGCACGTACACAATTAAGAAGATGGATCGATCAACGAACAAGTCGTAGTACAAGTGCAGTTAATTATGAACTTGTCCGAAAGAGACGTATTATGAACACATGTATATATATGTCTGTGTAATTGTAATAATGAATGAATCAACGTAGCATGTATGTAGGTCTAGCGCACTGACTCCAACACGTGCCGATTCATGCGTGTGATACATACATTGCATATATAATGAGTACAATGTAATGATATTATATAGAGTAGCAAATTATGTGTATGTGAATATGTTAGGTCTATTCGATCCATCAATTGTCATTCTTTTTGCTCTCAGACTCAACTGTATGTCATTCATCAGTCACTTTCCTCTGCAAGATTCTCGTACGTACTCTACTCCTTTACCTTAATTTACTACTAATTATAAAATACCATGCTAAAAATAAAGTTACATCTCATCCATCACTCACTTCACCCTAACTAACCATTACAAAGTTACATCTTATCACTCACTTTCCAAATCGTCATACTCTACATTTGTATTTAATAATGTCAAAATCTAGTGTAGAAAATAATAAACTATATATTTATTTTAACTGAAGATAATATATTTTATTAGGCAACATAAATAATGGGGTGTGTGGCCAAAGCCGACAAGCGTGAGGTTGTCTTGTCATATCACCCCCTTCCTCTTTCGGTACTACACTTTCTCAATGGTTTTACTTTTCAAATTCCTACTTACCATTTTATCCCCTAAATATTGAACGTTAACATGCAGCTAAGCGTGTATTTAGATGGGCAATAATGGAATAAATAATACCTAGCTAGCAGGGAAGGTTGGTTCCAGAACACAAAGGCCAAGCTTATATGCAATTTATTCTAACTACATTATTTTGTTTTTGCTTTCAATTTCATGTGGACCAAACTAATAATCACATACGTACACGGTTTTTGCGGAACGCAACATGCCCCCATAAAGATGATAGATTTGCGATTGATTTGACACGGTGGATCCTGATTTCCCATGGATTGGACCCGCTGGTTCTGAGGGTAAAGTTACATACGTGTTCTTTTAAGGAAAGAAAATGAACGAACTTGTTTCCATACGAGTGACTTGGTATTTACGGTAAGAGAATCACACCATCGTAATGCTGGGCGAGGAGTTGTTGGCGGTGAACAAACAGAAGAGAGCTGATGGTGAGCTGCTGACAGGGAAAACGCTAACTGTGAGCAAAATTATATAAAAAAATGACACTTACCACCAGCTCTTACAACATAACATTGGAGTGTGTCGGCTGTTCTCGCTGATGATAAGGGTCAAAAATAATTTCTTTAATCCTCACAATCAACAAGTCCCTACCGGGATTGACATTTGGTGTTGTGGATGCATGCATAGATATAGAAACGACACCAAGGATGAAAAAAATAACACTTTCTGGACTTGACACTGATATTGAAAGATGTAAAGCCATTAAAGGATATGAGATAAGACTCTCTAATAGTCTTAGCCTTAAACGATGGTGTACTAAGGGTTATGTTATGTGTCTTTGATCAATGCAATGCACAGTGTCATGGTTAATGGGTTAAGTATCATGTCCTGAAAATCATGTTTGAAAAAGTAATCAAGTATTTGGTTTCATAGCGTATAGAAATTACCCTTGAAAGACCATTCTGCTTTTATGCGAATGAACCTAAACAGATGGGTATATCTGATGTAGGTTACAAGAATCTACTTATAAGCCTTGTGGGCCAAAAGGATATGTAGTTGGGTCCATGTTTGGAGGCCATCGGCCCATCTTATTCAACATAGAAATTTGGGCTCAGGGCATAAATCTGAAGAGAATGAGAGAGTATTGCTACTGCAGAAGATGAAAGAGTGTTCGATGGCCACATACCTAATCCTGATTAGCGGATCCAAAGTAGGCTTCTCCTATAAAAGCAGTCACTGCGCTGGGCGAAATATGGGAGATTTCGTTGATAAATTTACTTGAATAGGCAAAATGTATTTAATCCAGTCAAATAACCTTGAATAGCCAGTGAATTCAAGGCTACCCTTTTGTTAGCGAATTTAGCCGAATACTGTTTGCCATGAATTCGCCTACGCTCCGACATTTTGAACTACAACAACTTACAACTTTATATCACGTGATGCGCTTGTCAATAGAATAAACCCGTTGGAAAAAACGTTTTGCTTACGACAGTTTACCTAAACTCTCTCTAGCTTCGACCCCCTTCGTTTTGACCTTGCATGCACCCTTCTATTCTCCTTCCCTTTTATCGTCGGCGACGCCATGACCTCCAACCATGGAGATCGTCGGTGGTACCCTCCCCCCCCCCCCCTCTCTCTTCTCCCCCCCTTCTTTCTTTCCCGAGCTTGGTAGTTTCCTCAAGTTTGTTTTGCTCCCTCTGGGTTGCCATAGGAGTTTGTCCTCCAGATCTGCTCGTCGGTTCCTTGCCTCGTCTTCCCCCTCTCGAAGTTTCACCTCCAGCTCTGTTCACCGGAAGCTCTGATTTAGTGCCTCTGAACGCTAGTGAGTGCTCGTCGTTCTTGGCTTCTTCTTCTCGTGTGTTCTACCGGAGAGGAGTAGGGAGCCGGTCGTTCCCGGTCAGGTGTGTCGCCAGAGTTCTTTTTGGCTCGGCTTGTCGGAGTTGTTGTGCTCTAGCTTCGTTGTGAATGGGTTGAGTCAGGTAGGATCAGAGCTGAGCCGGTCTAGGTCGGGTCGGGTCTAGACCAGTCTAGGTCGGGTCGGGTCTGGACCAGTCTTGGTCGGTTCTGATCTGGGCTGGTTTGAGTCGGTCCAAGTTAGGACATGGTATGTTTTTGGGTCGGGTCCGAGTCGGGTCTGGCCCTTAGACCCGGTTCTATAGGTGTTTGTTGTTGCATCGCACGGTTTAGGTTCTTCGGTGCTGCTCTCGGGTTCCTTGGTCAACTGTTAGTTTTGGAGGTTTTCTTTAATTGTAGTCTTGGCAGCGGGTCGTGGCCGTGGTGTTTTCCGGGAAGTCCGTATCTTGGTGGTGTGACCTTTGTATGGCATTGTGCTTCTCTACCTATTGTGCTGTCTAATATGTCCAGGTTCAGATTGGCTCGTGCTCGGTATCATTACAAGCGTTCCCCTTTGGGTTCGCGCTTAGATTTCGCCAGTGAAGAGTAACCGTTCACAGTTTTGGAATGCTCAGCTCGAGTTCCAGTTTAGGATCTCCAAGAGATTTATCTTGCTCTGCGTGCTTGGAAGTTCGAACTCGTACTCGGTAGAAATGCCAATCCGAACGAGGCACGAACCCGTGAGGCACAAAGTAGAATTATGCTTCGCGGTCCGGACCCGGCCTCGCGAGGCACGTGTTCTTGCCCCGTTCTCTATGCACCCTCTGTGCCGCATCAACCGCATCCCTATCCCCATACTTTGTGCTCCTGCCCCGACCTCCTATCCCTTTGGATGTGTATGTTCTTAAAATTCTATTCTCTTTTACAAGATACCAAAAAGAATTTAGAGTATGTATAATGGAAAGGCCCTGGGTGAAGCTCTGGCCCTAAGTCCCTTGTGCTGACTGGACAAAAGTGAGGCCGTAAGGACTCAGAATGATGGGTGTTTTGCAATGAGAGGCCCTAGGTGAGGCCCTAGGACTGAGACCCTTGTGCTGACTGGATGCTGGGTTGTTATTAATTGATATTTTGCTGTTTTATTTAATTCTTTATCAGAAACCGTTTAAATTATATAAAATATAAACAAATGTGAAAAAAATAATTAGTGACAAATAAAAATAATAAATAAATTTAACACGAATAAAAATTAACTTGTTATTTTATTCAACCCCTTTTAATACAACCCACTAAAAAATACATGCTCAACAATTATTTGGTGGGTCGACATCCGGTGGTGGTTGTTGTCGTCGAAGATCTTCAAGTTCACCTTCAAGGGTATCCATGACTCTTCCCAGACAGTCCTTGCACGACTTATGCTCTTCCTTATCCTCTTCGGTGAAGGTGGAGGTATCCTAGTTCGTCGGGGCTGAATTCGTCACTAGCCGATTGTGCACGAGACCCTGCGTCGCCTGACATTTTTCACGAGAATATTTGAAATGAGAGAGTAGAATGTGGGAATGGGAGAGTGAAATTGGAGAATGGGTGTGGAAAAAATGAGGTTGCGGTTGGGGTATTTATAGGGTTTAAATGGTTTTATATTTAATTAAAAAAAGAGCCGGGACGCACGCGACTTTTAGGTTTCTCTGAATTGTCGCGCTGCCGTCATTGATCTGGTACATTTGTGTTCGCCGGAGTCGACCGTGTGGGCTTGAGCTCGAACTCACCATCGACGAAGCAGGTCGAGTTCTGGTGGAGGGAGGGTCGTCGTCTCGTCCTCGGGGAAGGTTGGATTGTGGCTCCAAACCTCGACCGCTCAACTGTTGCTGTCGCGCCGTCGTCGGGAATCGCCGGAAGCTTAGATCCTTGGCTACATCAGTGTGGAGTGTGCTCAATCGGTTTCAATCTCCGGCTCATTGGCGGTGGTTTCGTCCTCTGTGTTCATCGATCTAGAAGGTTGGATTGTGGCTACCATCACCAAACCTCGAATCCAATCCGCTCAACTACTGTTGTCGCGTCGTCGTCGGGAAGTCGCCGGAAGCTTCGAGTCAGCAAGCTTCGTCCGATCCTTGGGTACAGCAGTATCGTGGAGTGTGCTCAATCGGTTTCAATCTCCGGCTCGTTGACGGTGGTTTCGTCGACTCTATGTTCATCGATCTAGGTACTGATACTGTGTTGTTGCTGTTTGTTTCATTTCTGTAATGGTTAGATCGAAGGTGAGGAAGGGGACAATGATGCCAGGGATGGTTGGTGTGCTCCCGTTCTCTTCCTTCTGCTCCGTCTTAGTTTCTCTATACGGACAGTATTGCATAACCTTTGCAACGTCTACATTGAATGATACTAAAGCCACAAAGGATGTCGATCCTGTCAAAACGAAGAAGAAGGTCAGGGTTAAGTCGAAGAAGGTCTCGGCTAAATCGATGAGAGCTTTGGATGAAGACTCTTTCTTGGCTGGTCTCGTTTCTCAATCGAAGACCAAGACAAAGGTTTCGGTTGCAGATGACACAAAGGACGGTCCTAATGCTCAGGCCAAGGAGACTCTCCCTCCGGTTGTTGTTGTTCCTGCTCATGGTCGAAGTACCAAAAGAAAGAGGAGGTGATCGTCTGGTGGGGGGTCTTCTCGGGTTGTAGCTTCTGATCCTGATGTCAGTGCTTCTGATCGGGTTGCAACAACACTTGTTGCTTCACGTTCGGTTGAGACGGAGTCAGGAAGAACTCGTACAGAGACACAGGCGGTCCTTGTCCCACAAGTTGTTCGTCGCCGGCCTCGTAGGAACAGTAAATTAATAGAACAAAAGGATGAGGTTTTTGTTAATGGGTTACCTTTCGAAGCGTCGGAAGAATGGACTCGTAATATATTCAGTCCATTCGGTACGATTGTGTTCGTTAAAGTTCTCAAACGTCCGAGTCGCAGTCACATATACTTCGGTTTTGTTCGTTTTGATTCAGAGGGTGCAGCGGCTAAGGCAATTGAGGTTATGAATGGGTTTAAAGTTGACGGGTATGTGCTTTTTGTTGCCACGGCTTGGCATCGTCGGACATCAGTAGCTCTGGCAACGGAATCTGGTAAGCCATGGGGGTGCTCTGTTTCTGGTGGTCCGATCCAAGGACCAGTTCAGCGAACAGAGACTGTTCAGGGGTCTTTGGAGAAAGTTGCTGAGGAGGATGAAAGGGTAGGTCATTCCGGGGACTCGCCGGAGTTGGTTGCCGATGTCGACGTTGACGTAGGTGTAGAGACGGTTTCAACTCCTTTGGTTGTCGATGTTCAAGCGGATTCAAATCCTCTGGTTGAGATTGGATTTGATCCTGTGCGTGAAGCATCAGATCTTGATACGATCTCGTCCAAGGTGTTGGATGACTCCGTCGTTGGTGGGGTGATGATTAGGGATTGTGTTGCGGAAAACAATGTTGGTGATGTAGTCCTTAATGTTGTTGGGCTTGAACTTTCATCTGGACCGGCTTTGGAATCAGGTGGGCATGCTTCTGGGCTCACCCAAGTCCAGCCTTTACAGGTTATTGGTGAGGTTGGGGGCCAACCTATGCACCATGAACATTTCCCGTGGAAGGACGCTTTAGTCAAGAAGCGGGTGAGTCGCCCCCAAAGCATTTAACGGAAGTTTACACCTTGACGTGTAAACCTTTTGTTTCGGATCGGGAGAGATATGTTTGGCCCGTCGATGTTGGGAAGCAGGTTGAGCAAATCGACAAAGGAAAAACTCAAGTCGCAGCTTCGTCTCATGGTACTGATGCATGGACTGCAATTCGTGAATTGGCTGCCAAGAAGAAGAATGTGACGGCTCATCGTTGATGGTGTTTTTTTCTTTTTTCTTTTTGATCCTTGTTTTTTTTCTTTTTTAGAAAAGGCTTAGCCTTTGGCTCCCCTTGCTGGAGCCCCTTTGTTATCGTTGGTTGCTACCCTGTTTCTTCTTGATGTAGGGCTTTTTTATTCTTTCTGAAATCATTTATAACAAATTTTTCGGGCTTATAAAAAAAAAGAGTCGTTACCGATCGTTGTCAAACTGTCGGATTGGGCTGCCACGTGTCGCCACGAGAGAGGACCAGAGCGAGCCAGGGACGAGGGGCGAGGGACGCGCGCCCGGACCGCGAGCGAGGGACGAGGTCCAAGGCCTGCGGCCCGGCCCGCGTATAATCCGTCCCACAGTGGGACGGCCCGTGTCTCACGGACTGCGAACGCGCGGGTCGGACTCGAGGGCCGACCCGTTGTGTTTGCTCTTAGTTAATGGGCTCTTCATCCAATAGGCTTTCACTAATTATTATCAGGCTAAGGCTAGTGATGATATGCAAATATAGCATTTTTTTAGAGGAAACTGGAAACATCATTAATAAGTAAAAGGACCTAGGTGTTCGTCATATGACAAACGCCTTACAAAGCAATAATTCAAAAGGAAATAACCAGAAGTGCTGAGAAATAAATTGTGCTCATATGCATAGGGTGTTAGGGTTGTGTGGAGACTTCCTATTTTATTTAGGAAAGGTCTAGTCTTCTTAATAGATTTAGGTAAGAGACTTGAGTAGGCAATTAGAGGATATTTCTATTATGATTAGGAAACCTAATTCCTACCTTATTTTACCCATTGTCTTCTCCTATAAATACCATGTACTTGTAAACCCAAATTATTCATTCATTGTGAGAGCAATAAGAAGGGAGTAGTGAGACCGTGGACGTAGGCAAATTGCCGAACCACGTAAATTCTTGTGTTCTTGTGTGATTGCTTATTTTCCCTTGTTTTCTTCTTGCTTGAATATTGTTCCACGTTGTTATACCCCAACAACTGGTATCAGAGCCTGGTTCGTGGCAAGTGAGAGCAATGGAAGAAGATGGGAAAGTTCGAATCGACAAGTTCGATGGGAAAGATATTGGATTCTGGAAGATGCAGATTGAGGATTATCTGTACCAGAAGAAGCTACATGAACCGTTGTCAGAGACCAAACCAGAGAAGCTAAGTTCGGCCGATTGGCAGTTGCTAGATCGACAAGCACTTGGTGTGGTGAGGTTGACACTGACAAGGAACGTTGCCTACAACGTAATGAAGGAGACAACTACCTACGGACTAATAAAGGCGCTATCAAATATGTACAAAAGCCGTCTGCATCAAACAAGGTATATTTGATTCGTCTATTAGTTTACACGAAGATGAGGGAATGTGCTAATGTTACTGATCACGTGAACGAATTTAATACGATACTATCCAGATTAGTGTCGGTGGACAATAAATTCGATGATGAGGTACAAGCCCTATTATTGCTGTCTTCGTTACCTGATAGCTGGTCAGGAACCGTCACAACAGTTAGTAGTTCGTCTGGATCTACTAAACTGTCGTTCGAGGGGATAAGAGACTTGATTCTTGGGGAAGATATTCGTAGAAGGAATTCTGGAGAATCGTCAGGCTCCGTGTTGAACGTGGACGGAAGAGGTAGGAATTATGAAAGGGGTAAGAACAAAGGGCGAGGCAGATCGAAGTCTAGAAGGAGAGGACAATCTAAAAGCAGAGCAGATGTGACTTGCTATAATTGTCAACAAACTGGCCACTTCAAGAGTCAATGCCCGAACCCAAAGAAGGAAAGAAAGGAGAACAACTCGGTGAATACGACAGAAGAATTTGAAGATGATGCTTTGATCTGTTGTGTAGAAAGCCCAGTTGAGTCAAAGATCATGGATTCAGGTGCTTCTTTCCATACTACCCATTATAAAAATATGCTAGTGAATTTTAGACCTATAAAAGGTATAGTTCATCTAGCCAATGATGAGACGGAAGAAATTGCGGGCATAGGAGATGTGAATCTCAAAACTCCCATGGGTACAATTTGGACGTTAAAAGATGTAAGGTATATCCCTACCATAAGGAGAATGTTGATCTCTGTAAGTCATCTGGACAGTTTGGGATACGGTATAACCTTTAAGAACGACCAATGAAAGGTATCAAAAGGGAATTTGATTATTGCTCGAGGATGGAAGAGAGGAACTTTGTACATGGCGGAGATGACAATGGAAGAGGTTAATGCAGTTACTGATGGGCCTGATCCTTCAACTCTATGGCACCAACGACTTGGGCATATGAGTGAGAAAGGAATGAAGATGTTAGCTTCAAAGGGGAAGATTACAGAACTGAAGAATGTGAAGGTTAGTTTTTGCGAACCATGTGTGTTCGGAAAGCAGAAACGAGTTAGCTTTGTAAAGTCAGGGAAACCTCCTAAGGCAAAGAAGCTGGAAATGGTGCATTCAGACGTGTATGGACCTACAAAAGTTCCATCCATTGGAGGATCTCGCTACTATGTCACCTTCATTGATGACTCCACAAGAAAGGTATGGGTTTACTTTCTAAAGCACAAGGATAAAGTTTTTAATACCTTTAAGAAGTGGAAAGCTGCTGTTGAGAATTAAACTGACTTAAAAGTGAAGTGTTTAAAGTCTGACAATGTTGGTGAGTATAGTAGTGATGAGTTTATTGATTATTGTGCTGAGCATGGTATAAGGATGCTAAAGACTAAGCCTGAGACGCCCCAGCATAATGGTGTTGCCGAGAGGATGAACAGAACGCTGAACGAGAGGGCGAAAAGTATGAGGATTCAAGTAGGATTGCCTACAAGGTTTTGGGCAGACGTAGTAAGCACAGCAGCATACCTCATCAATCGTGGACCCTCAGTTCCTTTGGGATTCAAGATTCCTGAAGAAGAATGGTGTGGAAAAGAGATAAATCTTCAACATTTGCGAGTTTTTGGTTGTGTTTCTTATGTGAGAGTAAAGGATTCCGACAGAGACAAGAGTGATCCAAAAGCAAAGAAGTGTGCATTCATTGGCTATGGATCTGATGACATGGGGTATAGATTCTGGGATGAGTCAAAGATGAAAGTCATCAGAAGCAGAGATGTCACATTCTGTGAAAGCTCTATGTACAAGGATCGCTTGAGTGTGGAGCAAGATATCACTAAAGAATCCGAAGGCAAGGAAGAAGCAATGTTGGAAGATATTACAATAGAAGATGTTACAGGCGACAGTGAGAGTCAACTATAAGAAAATAATGAGGAGATAGTACCGGCTACCCCAGTAGCTGAAGTGAGGAGATCGAGCAGAGTTTCAAGACCTCCAGAACGGTTCTCTCCATCACCACATTATCTGTTGTTGACTGAGAATGGAGAGCCTCAGTGTTATACAGAGGCAGTTCAAATGGATGATTCGATTAAGTGGGAGTCAGCCATGGATGAAGAGATGAAATCTCTTGAAAAGAATGAAACTTGGTCATTGACTAAGTTACCGGCTGGGAAAAAGGCTCTACAAAATAAATGGGTGTTCAGGGTCAAGGAAGAACATGATGGTAGCAAGAGGTACAAGGCAAGGTTAGTAGTCAAAAGCTTTCAACAGAAGAAGGGGATTGACTACAACGAGATATTCTCTCCAGTAGTCAAGATGACTACTATCAGGCTTGTGTTAGGTATCGTGGCTGCAGAGGATCTTCATCTAGAGCAACTAGATGTGAAGACCGCGTTCTTACATGGTGATCTTGACGAAGATATTTATATGGTACATCCAGAGGGTTTCTAGAGACCTAGTTTGCAAATTGCAGAAAAGTTTGTATGGTCTGAAACAAGCACCAAGACAGTGGTACTTGAAGTTTGACGATTTTATGATGAGGAGTGGATACTCAAGATGTGTCATGGATCATTGTTGCTATGTCAAGCATTTCAATGGATCCTACATCATATTATTGTTGTACGTTGATGACATGTTGATTGCAGGATCCAACATGGTAGAAATCAACAAATTGAAGAGACAGATGTCTGAAGAGTTTGAGATGAAGGACTTAGGCGCAGCAAAGCAAATACTCGGAATGAGCATCAGTAGGGATCGATCTGATGGAAGTTTAAAGCTATCTCAAGAGAAGTATATTGAGAAGATCTTAAACATGTTCAGTCTCCAAGATGGTAAGACAAGAAGTACGCCGTTGGGAGGTCACTTCAAACTCACTCGAGAACAGTCATCTAAGACGGATAAAGACAAGGAAGAAATGGCTAAAGTCCCGTACGCATCAGCAGTGGGCAGTTTGATGTACGCAATGGTTTGCACGAGGCCAGACATTGCACATGCAGTGGGAGTTGTTAGTAGATTCATGTCTAATCCTGGGAGAGAGCATTGAGAAGCAGTCAAGTGGTTGTTTCGCTACTTGAAAGGCACTTCAAAGGTTGCACCACATTTCAAGAAGAAGGATGTAATCTTAGAAGGGTTTTCTGATGCAGACTTAGGTGGATGTTTGGACACAAGGAAGAGTACTACAGGGTGCGTCTTTACCTTGGGTGGCACAACAGTTAGTTGGATGTCTCGACTGCAGAAGAGTGTTGCTCTTTCAACCACTGAAGCTGAGTACATGGCTATTTCAGAAGCTGGAAAGGAAATGATATGGTTGAAGAATTTCTTGGAGGAGTTAGGGAAGAAACAGGCAGACAGTCCTTTGTATAGTGATAGTCAGAGCGCCATTCACCTCGCCAAGAATCCTGTGTTTCATGCTAGGACGAAGCATATCCAGTTGAGATATCATTTCATTAGAGGATTAATGAATGATGGTACTTTGTCCTTAAAGAAAATCCTAGGGTCAAAGAATCCTGCAGATATGTTGATCAAGGTTGTTACAACGGAGAAGCTGAAGTTATGCATAACTTCAAGCTGGCCTTCGTGGTTAGTTGAAGGAAGATGTCTCACTACCTCAAAAGCTTATTGATGGTGAATTGGGGTGTTATTGGAGTTACATGAGTAGGAGTGAAGTGAAGACATTCATGGACAATCTCCAAGTGGGAGATTGTTAGGGTTGTGTGGAGACTTCCTATTTTATGTAGGAAAGGTCTAGTCTTCCTAATAGATTTAGGTAAGAGACTTGAGTAGGCAATTAGATGATATTTCCTATTATGATTAGGAAACCTAATTCCTACCTTATTTTACCCATTGTCTTCTCCTATAAATACCATGTACTTGTAAACCCAAATTACTCATTCATTGTGAGAGCAATAAGAAGAGAGTAGTGAGACCGTGGACGTAGGCAAATTGCCGAACCACGTAAATTCTTGTGTTCTTGTGTGATTGCTTATTTTCCCTTGTTTTCTTCTTGCTTGAATATTGTTCCACGTTGTTATACCCCAACATAGGGGCGGTCGGGGGTGTTGACTGCGGTAGCATCCAGGGACACCAATACAGTATGCTCCAACCAAAAGTACTGATCGAGCAAATCAGTTGAATAACGAACAGTGGTGGACCGATATCTCCCCCGGTATGTCAGCGTGCGTCGCCCTCCTTTAAATGATAAGTGTAAGGCTCCTGAACGTGGGAATGCTGACCCTAAAATAGTAATACGGAAGAAACTAAAAATATTCTCGGAAACTTCATGACAAGTGCAAGTTGACTTATGAAGTTTGCGGTCAATGACTCCCTAATGGGGTGGAAATTTCCTAAACGGCAAGAATTCAATTCGTCAAGACTCAGCCCCTCTGGTCTGCAACATTTATATAGAAGCAAGAAACAAATCTCTTGCTGCAAAGATCATGGTTTTGAAGCAGCGCACCTTCTTTCTTGAGGGGGATGATGATGATGACGATTCCACGGATCATCATCCATCGAATGAACCACAAGAAGGAGCAACTGAGTCGGGACACATGAGAAGCTTCTCACTGGAGGAATTGCAGGCCGCAACACGCCATTTCAGCAGCAGCAGAATAGTGGGCAGAGGAGGATTCGGGGTCGTGTACAGAGGAGTCCTAGCCGACGGCTCGGTTGTGGCAGTCAAACGACAACATCCCATTGGAGCGCACAGGCAAACCATATCCAATCGGTCTGTGGACGTGTGGGAGATGCAGTTCACGAGAGAGATAGAGATCGGTATGATGGCTCACCACCCAAATCTGCTCCGCCTCTTAGGCTTCTGCTTCACTAAACAGGAAAAGTGCCTCGTCTACCCCTTTATCCAATACGGGTCCGCAGCATCGCAACTAATGGTATTTTTCATTGGCAATTCTTAGTTTTAAAGACTTACATTTGTATCCAACAATGCAGGTGCTGGACTGGCCTTGGCGTGAAACAATAGCTCTCGGCCTAGCCAGAGCACTTTCCCATTTGCATGATAGCTGCTCTAGCATGATCGTCCATCTCGATGTGAAACCCGCCAATATCCTTTTGGGAGACAATTTCGAGCCACTCCTAGCGGACTTTGGGTTCAAGAACCCGAGCGAGTTGATGCAGAGTCCAGGTCGGGACGTGGAGGAGGAGGAGAGAGGGTCATCGAACTCAAGACAAACGTGGGGTGTGTCATGTTCGTATTGGAGCAGCGATGCAGGGGATGGATCGAGAGGGGTGTCATGTTGGTACTGGACAACTAAGGTTGATCAAATGACCGAGCCTGCAGGAACAATGATCAAAATGGGGTTTAATCAAACAAGATTACAGGTCAGAGACATACCTTGATGGAGCTAACATCCGAGGAACTCATCCATACATAGCTCCAGAGTACCTTAGAGAAAGAAGGTGTTCGGAGAAGGCGGATGTTTATGGATATGGAATCACAATTCTCGAGCCCGTTACCGGAAATGTTTATTCCAATAGAATGGTTATAAAGAAGAGGTTGGAGAATGTGGGTGCTCATGATATGGGCAAGGATGCAAAGCTGAAGCTGATAGCAGTGGCATTGTTGTGCACTCAGAAATACCCTGAAGATCGACCCACCATGACAGAGGTGACCGGAATGCTTGAGATTGATGCTCTTGGTTTTGCTGCCAAATGGGGACAGTACTGGCATGAGCATGAGTGTTATGAGGATGAGTTAAACATGCCTCTCGTTTCTTGGTCTGTGGATTCAACTGAGTACCAAGTTTCAGAGAGATTGTCTTCTCCTAGATGATCAATTATCTACCCCGTTAATGTAGTTGCCTCCCGTGAGCCCAATGTTTTTGTTACCAGTTATTGTATTATAGTTATTTGTATTGGTTATAGATTCAGTTAGATTCGGTTATCATCGATGATTGTACTTATCTATAGTCTATATACCATACTCTTTATCATATCAAGGCAAGAAACATAACGCAATGTGGTATGAGAGCCTCATGGTAAAATAAACCTGAGAATATGAGATTCCTTCGATTTATTTTTCATGTTTTAAGCCCTTGCCAAGACAAAATCACACCATGATTCAATTATATTGGTTTATGTTCCTTGCCTTCATATAACAGAGAGTATAATATATATATATAGATTCTGAATAAGTACAATTATTGATGATAACTGAAATTATAACTAATACAAATAGTTATTAATACAATAATTGCTAACAATTTTAATACTTTTCGCTCTTGAAAATAGTAAGAAGAAACATTTCCCGTTACTCTAAATGAGCATTTTACATCCTTATGCTTTTGGATGAAAATAATGTTGTAATATCGGAGTTGTCCTATATATTTGGAGTTTTATGAGTATCAGCAGTGTGTAAAACAGACAGTATCTTTACCCAACTCGAAGGCTCGACCTTTGACTTGTCCTCAACACCACAATAGTGTTTGTCGGCATTCCATAACCGAAACCAAGCCTCGGTCTTTGACATCGCAAGATCACCCCTTCTCAAGAAGGAGTCACCGACCACGACTGTTGGTTCTTAAACTAGTATTGAAAAAGGTGAGAGAGCTTTTGTATTTACTCACCAAATGCGTTGATCATGCACGTTTTGGACTTGTACATATAGCAAAACAAAGTACAACATAACGAAACAAAAATAAAAGGGAAAACGTCAATTCCTAGTCCTCTGAGACACTTCGTTATTATTTTTCTAACCGTCATCGATTTTTTGTGACAAGTCCAAACTAAAAAGCTCACACAATTTACACGGAACATAAAAAAACAGTTAAAATTTTGGATTATGTTAGTTTTAGCTGTGAAATATCTTTTATACCCACAAACCCTCTTCTTCAACCTCTATCACTGCCAATCTCTCCACTCTACCAGCAATAGAGGCAACAACGAACACATCAAGAAAGGTTATATCGATGCCGGCAAGTAGAGGATGAAGGTAAAAAGGGAGATGGAGATGGAAGAAGAGGACGACTACGACCAAGTGGGTTCATGGAACGGGGACACAGGAAGAGCAAAGAGGGTCACATGAAAACTGTTACTTTACTTGAGGAGGAGATGATGATTCATGGGTCAAATTGAACGTTGAAAGTTTACACATCTTGGTGATATCAAAAATATGAGATGAAGATACTTTCAAAGTTAAGGAAGTCAATTTAATTCATACAATTACGTGTTACAGTTTTGGAAAAGGATTCTCATTAATTCTTCTCTTGGTTTGTTGTTGTTGTCTGCTTCTTCTGCTATTCATTCTTGTGCAGGCACTTTCACTCTGGTGCATACCCTTTGACTCTAGGAGCCCTTACTTTACTTGCAAGACAAGCTATCTCGTGCATCCTTTGGTTCTTATAAGTCCGGCTATCAACTACTCCTGATGCAGCAACCCAGCCCTAATTTGGTAACTACATTCTCAACTGCATTTTTGCTGAAGGAAGGGACCAGTTTCAGAAACCTTTGCTGCCAGCATCAAAATTGATATCAACCTTGGCAACATATTAGACCTGCAATTCACCAATCTTCATCTACAACTACATTTTTGCTAAACGAAGGGACCTATTCAGAACCCTTTGCTTCCAGCATCAACACTGGCACCAACCTTGGCATCATACTCCACCTGCAATCCACCAATCTTCTTGCAGAAATTCTCAACACATTCCATATCAAGAGCTACATTTCACTTTCTCTACACCTCTCTTGAATCACCTTGGCAATACACATCAGTTTGCCTTAGTTGTTAACCTCGATTCTCCTCTCTATACTCCTTTAGCTTAGAGTTTTAAATTTGCTCATGGCCTACTCTCTCTCACGCAACTCTTAGTTTGGTTGCATTTTTTGTATCTGTAACCTTTTCTACCTCAGAAGAGGTTTTTAATTCAAGTATTTGCTGATCAAAAAAAAAAACACAGTAAATAAGTTCATACTATCAATTTGTAAGGAATGGTAAACTTTTGTATCATATTAATGTACTTCATGTAGATTTCTAGTCAAATTTGTATATCAGTCACTCGACACGGGATAAGGTTGTAACCAACAAAAATACACAAGTCATGTAGAATATAAGCTAATTATATATCAACTTTGTTCATCACTTCCTACATCAGATACAACAAACCTACATTTTCAATTTTGGGAGCTTTTGATGGCTACAGATAAACCAAAACAAAACATCCAAGTTAGATCCAGTAGCTCCAAACTCCGCCAAAGCATCAACGAAAAATAAGTGATTCTCTAAAACACAGTGATTGGATCATATGAGCCTTGATCATCATCGGAGAATGGAAATTTATGTGGACATGGCTCTCCAATCTCGATCTCGATCAAACAAAAATCAGTGTAGATTATGCGAGTTTTGATCCCATCGCCCTCCATATGTCACGCCCCAAATCCGGTGTTGACCAGACCCGAGACGCGACTTAGTGAATTTTAATAAAACAATTTAAAAGGACAATGATATCTGATAAATGTAAGTAAAATAGTTCAAACGATGTTAGAATTTCTGAGTCCTACGCTCATTAAAATACATGAGTCCAAAATAACCGTTTCGTCACTACGATAATATAAAATAAACATAAATCCGGACCCTCGCTAGCCCCATGCTCCGCGATATCCTCTACTACAAGTCAAAACCACTACCTGTAGAAAACACAGTAAAACAGGGGTGAGCTTGACGCTCAGTAGGAAAACCATAAAAACCTCCTTATCTCGGATTTACCAAACGCAAATCCATAATTTAAAGTTTAGCGTTTAATACAATGTTTGATAAAATCGATGCGACACTTAACCATTTTAAAACAATACTCAGTTCACCCGGTCACTCACCGGACCAACACTCCCCAACCTTAACCCGACAATAGTCATAAAATCAAAGCAACACCGGAGGGACAAACCCAAGAAACCACCACAGCCACAGGCACCGTAACACTCAAACACAGCAAAGATCAATCAAAACCAAGATAATATTAACACAGGCAATTCACACAAATGCACGGTCTCGGGAGCAACCCGCTCGGCCCGGAAAAACCGTACGCAACTTTCCCCAACACAAGTCGGGAGAGGCGGTCGACCTCATCGCAGTACACGGGCCCAGCCCCTTCGCGGTACACAGGCCCAGCCTCTTCGCGGAACAACCCCATCGCGGAACACAGGCCCAATCTCTTCGCGGAACAACCTCATCGCGGCATCGTGGAACAACCTCATCGCGGAACACAGGCCCAGCATCTTCGCGGAACAACCTCATCGCGGCATTGCAGAACAACCTCATCGCGGAACACAGGCCCAACCTCTTCGCGGAACACAACGTTATACCGACTCAAGGCCGAAAGGTAAGGAAACCACCTTTATCACGTAACCAACCACAACCACAATCACAATCAAAATCACACTCACAGGTAACAACATTATCACAAACGCAATCACGATCACGTCGGTCTATCACTCACCCGACCATATCACAATCAATGATTCACATCATAACAATCACGGCACACTTGCCCACACATAGCAACGACAAGTTACACCGAATATAATGTGCTTTGACTCTTAATTACCCTCACAACTGTTCCGCCCTTACCATCACTTTCCGACACCACACTCCACATGGTCACCCCACCGGTTTAACCGGTATTCGTCCCCCAACATCCCCAAATCAACAGATCATATAAACATGAATAAAGTCACCCAATCACAATAAGCATCATCAAGTTCAACTCTACTCGTTTTTATGTTCGTTATTTATTAACCGTTCAAGCATCAAAGAGCACACAATAGATACAATCAACACACAAATCCTACGAGCGCAACATGGCCCGATTCTACCAGCACGACAATTTCCCAAGACAGAATCGTAAATGTTCACAGTTGTATACATCTACGCTAGTTATTCGCATCCTATATGCACACTAGTTCTTTAACCGGTTATTAGGTTTCCCTATATGCATTCTAATACATCCGTAAATAAGAGGGTTCGAGGAAATCCCTACCTCTTAAAGAACCAGTAGCTGCGTCTCCTAGCTGCTGACGTCCTGGCCAACACCGGTCTTCTCTGTGCTCGGGGTAAAGGCCTGGTTAACACAAAAGGAATGGTATCAGTCCCGGTCCAACCCGTAACGGTCCTCAAATTTAATAATTACGTCCAGTAATTAGTTTTGTCCAAATGTCCTTTAGATGCCCGATAATTTGTCTGATGTCCAGGTATTTATCTGATTTTAAACACCAAATTATTAATTAATTAATTAATTAATTTGTCTGACCCGGCCCGACCCGAATCCGAGTCCGAACCTGGTCCAGAACTCTGACCCAGACCTGACCCGAGCCCGACCCAGACCCGGATCCAAACCCGGCTCAGGACCCGGGCTTAGATCCAGTCCAGGCCCGAGCCCGAACCAGATCCAGGCCCGAGCCCAGCTCGTCCAGATCTGAGACGGCTAGGGTTCCGGTAAGAATCCGGCGACGGCGACGGCGTCGGGAAGGTTCGATGCGGTTCTTCACGACGAGGATGGCTGGAGGAAGTTCAAGAAGGGTGGAGAAAGGTCGTCAGAGCGCTCGGAACGTCGTGGGGAGGTCGCCCGAGCATGAATCGAGCTCTTTAGTCCAGATCTGACGCCGCTGTGAGTTCGCCGGCGTGCGAAACTCAGATTTGGAACTTCAAGAACTCCGTCGAGCTTCTTCCGACCACTATCGACACTTCGGGCTCGCGTGGGAGTGAATATCTGGAAAAGGAAGGATGAGGGACGTGAGATGGGTCGATTTTGAGGCTCACCGTCTCTGAATGCCTCCGTTACAGGTCCGGCATCGCTGAGACGAGGTCGGCGGCGCTGGCTTTCTTCGAGTCGAGGGGTAAGAAGAGGAAAGGAGAGGGTTTTCTGTCGAGGAAAGCCACGAGGAAAGGGATTAGAAGAAGGAGGAGTTGCTGGAGGTGGGGATCGATTCCGGTGAGGTTCGGTGAAGCAGAGAATGGTCGAGAGAGAGGAGCGAGAGCTCGAGGACGACGACTCCTAGGGATGCGTGCGAGGAAGTGGGGAATGAAGCGGCGCGATGGGGGTATTAGCTCGTAGGGTTCGCGTGGGCCTGAGGCAGAGTGGGCTTGGTTTGGGCCTGGTCTGGCTCGGCCCAAAGCTGAGCTGGTCCAGCCCAACCCCCCCCCCCCCTCCTCTCTCTCTTTTTGATTTCTTTTTCCCCCTTTTTTTTGCACTCGTTCCAAAAATTCGATCTGTTTTCCAACCCGACGTTTAAAAACCATACTTTAGACAATTAAAAAAATTCAGGTCTTTACACCATACCTTGTGCTCCACACGGTTTAACTCCATCACAAAGTTGAGGCTTTAGAGTTATTTGGAGGACAATCAATCCGACACAGCTCAACTTATATTTTGATGATTCGTGTGAAACATTACATAGTTCGGGTTAGGAATTGTAACAAAGGTCAAGGGAGAAATGGATATATTTTAAAAAAAAAAAACTAAACCAAATGATGCTCTCCTTTTGATTTTACTTTTCATTTTAATTAAAATCTAAATTATAATGATAAATTTGTTATTTTTATATAAGTTATAAGAAAATATACACTCACCGTATTTTTTATAATCTTAAAAAGGTTTATAGGTGTACAATTGTATTTTTTGTATCAAAAAAAGAAGAGATAAAACAAAGCACCAAAGAAGGATGTGTTCCATATACTTTATATCAAAAAATTCAGGACCATTACACACGTTTTGTCTCTCTTACCTTTTCATCTCTTTTTCAAATGTTCAATTTCACAAAACAGTGTCCCATATTTCCAACTAATCAGACAGACGGTGAATCGAGTGGTTTTTAGATTTTGGGCTTAAGCAGGAGTGTGAGTTAGGCGTTTTTGTAGATTTTGAGGCCTAAGTTAAGTAGGTGGGGACTTTTACAACCTTGCCTGGTAGTTGGTGTTTAGGCCAGGGCCGACTTTACCCTTAAGTCACTTAAGCGAATGTTTAAGGCCCTAACCAAAGATAAGCCCCTCAAAATAAAATTATGTTTTACAAATAAATGGTTTAAGCAAATGCTTAAACTGTATATAAGTTTCCCATGATTCATTTGGTGAGTCAAACCAATAAACATTAATTAAAACTTATTTGAGTGGTCCTACAAAAGAGTGCAAAACATTAGTTTAGGCCTAATAAATCAGTATTAAGTAAAATTAAAATTCATTTACTAGAGTTATCTGAATATTTTCAAGTCAGTGTCAACATTGTTAGATCAAACAGCGTCGCCGCCATGCCATATTCCCCTTTGGGGGCAACGGCGATTTCGGTGGCTCTCCTCCATGGCTGGCTCCTCCTCTATGCCAATATGCCATGGGGCCGAGTACAACTCATCCCACAGCGCTTCTCTAGGTATTCATGGGATATGCGGCTCTATACATCTAGGGTTTCGCGATCAAGGGAGCCGGCGGTTTCCGGCAACCTCCTTTCGTCGAGCAACGGTGGGGAAGGAGCACGATCGCCATGGGCGACAACTCCGTCAATGCATCCGTTGTCTTGGTTCAAAGGCCGATCTGAAGACCACCCATCAGTGTTTCCCGATGGGGAGTCGTGGCAGGAGCGGCCCGTAAAAGGGTTTCTCGTTACAAGGGCGGCACGGTCATGCCCGGGTCAGGTCGATGTGGGGAAGGCCGTGGAGAGCTCGGCGGGGGTGACAGGTGCGGCGGCTACGTCGGGGACGGGACGACTTAGGGTTCTGCGCCACGAGGAGGGAGACGAAGAGGCCCGGGTCGCTTGCCCGGGCCAGGACCGATTCCGTCTCGGGTGTGGGTTGGGCATCCATGACCTGGTCATGGGCCGGGGACTGTTTGCAGAAATAGTGAGGACGAGGACGGGCCAGGTTTGATTGGGAAGCGGGTCCGTGATCTCGGGTATGGAAGTCTGGGTGGTCGGGGGTCGGGCAGAGGTAGACCCCCGTGGGTCGGCCCATCTGGGGCGGTTACACAGGCCGGGGCGGATCCCGGGTATGTTTTGGCACGGATCTCGATGATGTCTCGTAATTATGATGGGGCGTCACACATAGCAGCGGCGGGGGGCCACAAGCATCCCCCGCCTCCAAGAATGAGTCTGAGGAGGCACCGGAAGGGGGTGGTCGACTATGACCCCTTGCTAGCGGATAGATGGCGAGGGTACCATCGACAGTCGATATCTGTCTCCCCTACCAGTCCGGTGTCAGAAATCCCGCGTTCAGGAGCCCTAACCTTATCAGTCAAGGGAGGACGACGCACGCTGACTCACCGGGGGAGATGGCAGTCCACCAGTATTCCCCTCTCACTTGGCTGGCTCGGCCAATGTCATTTGGTAGAAGCATGCTGTATCGGTATCCAGGGTTCCGCTGGATGCTACCGCAGATATCCCCCTTCAACCGCCCTTAAGCATCGAGCAACTTTTACATTTCTGTTATTGCTTTCTGTTTTTAGTTGGTATCTATCCTGTAAGATGAGTACAATTATGTGCTCGTCAACCTATTTCATTTTCCAGTAATAATATTATCTGTTCTTCTCAAAAAAAATATTTTTGACTAATCTCTTAAACTCTCTAATAGAAACATTTATTTCCATACCATACTAATTAACGATTCCGTTAATCATAAGTCCTTAATCCCTCGTTTAGTTAGTAACATTATTGTCTAATCCAAACATGTTATAGATCTAATAAATATTTAGTGCTTCATTATACTTTTAGTTAAACATGTACCGTAATTTCATTATTCGATATGTTTCTAATGTATGACAAACGATGACTTGATTTGTTTTTTTTTTTGAAATGAAAGTAGAGAAACTTTATTGATCATGAAGTAACTCATAAACATAAATGTAATCTGGATCCGTGACCCTGGGTTCTAGTATTTGTCCAAAACCCCGGTAGGATTTTTGGCGCACTTGACCCTATTGTTTGATCACTTTTTCATCGTTGATTGTTAGTTCAATTTGTATAACTTTTTTTCATGGTTTTTGTGTTATTTGCGTATCTAGATAGACCTGACTATACATTTTCCCTTTTGTCTTTACATTATATTCTTCTCTTGCTTTATTTGAACATTAAGGTTGATCAACAGATATATAGTCAAAGTACGATTTTTTTAGGACAAACTAAGAAGTCAAAAGTCACACTCTAAGATCGCTGCTCTGGTTCTCTCCTTCACCTCCTTCTGTTGTGGATTGCTGGCTTCGTACTGAGAGTATTGCTCGATCATCTTTGGGGTTGTCATCACCAAAGGAAAAGGTGGGGTTCAGGGAGTTGTGACTAGGCGTGTATCATAGGTCTCCAAGGTTTCTCAAATGAGGAGATGAAGGAATGGCAAGGGTAAGTCGTATTCTTCTAGGGGTTCGGGGATTTGATTGATCTTGCCTTAAACCTTGATGGTGTCAAGACCAATCCCGAGGAGTTACATGAGACTGCAGATCCAGCCCATATTGATCCGGTTGGAATTGGTAATCTCTAGCAACGAGAGGAGGTTTTAGACCTTCCTTATGATTTATCACAAGTTTCAGTGAGAGCTTCTAAGTTGATTTCGAAGAACGGGGACAGTCCGTTTGTTGCCCAGTCAATGTTAGAGTCGATCCACAAGCCTAATCAGGTAAATGCAAGCGAGATCTTTTTTTGTAATCTCCCTTATGCTACCACTGAAGAATGGGTACAAACTATTTTGGATTGTTTGGGACTATTTTGTCTTGCTCTATTTTGAAGCAACTAAACAAAGGTGGAAATGTTTTTGGGTTTGTTACGTATTCGTCGTCGTCTGCAACTTCTTAGGTTGTGGAGAGCTTAAACGGATTCAAGGTGAATGGATACATTCTCCTTGTAGCCCTGGCTCGTCCCAGATCATTGTCCTTTGGTGTGGGAGGTTAGAATAGAGCACCTCGTGAGCTTCATTCTCAGACACGTTTTGAAACTAGAGGGGCTCTGATTGAAGGTCATCGATTGGGCTCAATTGTGGGTACTGGTAGGACTGTAAAGGTCGTTCTCCTAGTGCATCTGCCAATTCTCCCTGAGCATTTTCCAACTGGGGATGAAATCTCCGCTCCTTTGTCGTCCCCGGATTTTTGTGATTTAAATTTCAAATTTCTGATTCCTCTCGTTTCTCCGGATTTAATGGTTGAGGCTGTTGTTCATAATCTTAGCAAGAGTGTAGATGATGCTGGTGTTGATTTTACGAATCCTACTATAACGACTTTGCTGCTTGAGGAAGACGTACCAAGCGACGTCGTACTGGGTTTAGATGAGTGCGTTTAAACGTCCATTCGATCAAGTAGTGGCCTTTGATGCAACCTATTTAGAGGAGGACCATCAAAGCTTAAGCCTTTCGGTTTCAGGTGAAGCATCATGCAGTGTGGTTGAAAGCGCTTCTTTTGATACAACTATTCATGTTGTGGGCTCAGGTGCTTCGGAGGCCCATGGTCTTGAAAACTCAAGCCCACCTCTTTGTGAGCCTAGTGATGATGTTGGGCTGATAGTTTTGTTTGTTTCGAAGGACCCGATCTCAGTTGACAGAGTTCAGAGCAGTCCGTGGAAATATGCCTTGAACAACCCCCGAAATTCAAGGGTCGGGTTTTTAAGAAACATAATTCCTCAGGAACGATGACCTATTTTAAGCCTACGACACGGTCCATGAGTCGGGAACGAACTTTTCAAGCTGCTTCCTCATTTGTGGATATATGGAATCAAATGGCTCTTAAGTTATCTACGAGTGCTTCCTCGGGAATCAAAAAGATCAAAAAATAGTTTTGTGTGATCTTTGTTTTTTTTTTTCTTTTTTGTGCGTTTTTATTTTTATTTTTCTAGAGGACTACTCTCTTTGATTTTAAAGGTCTTTCCTTTAAACTCTATTGTTGGGAGCTACTTTATAATCGTGGTTCATGGTGTTTGTACCTTAGTTGTTTCCTGCTTGGAAAGTTTATTTTTTAATAAAATTATGCATTGATAAAAGAAGTACGATTTTTAGGTTAATCATAAAAATTACAATAATATAACCGTTCTTTGTGAATTAGATATAATTTTATTTTCAATGACGTTATGTGTCATATCCCCTGATCATATGTTATATATTTCTATTATATTCAGTTTTCAAATTAGTTATAAATATTATGTAAATATTGATAACAAGTGACAAACTATCAAGATGAAAATTACCTATAAAAAAAAGAGATGAACATATGGCATCTTTCTAAACACACCATAAAAATTGAATATATATAAACATATTTTGAACTCGTATGAACAAGTTATAAATGAGTTGGATATGTAAGTTAAATTATATATTTGAAGTTATATAAATACTAACAATTTGTTATGATGGAAAAGTTGTGGTCCGGTTCGAGATAGCGAATTGTGGTACTTCGATGGGAGACCACTACTATTGAGTGACCTGAACCCGATGGCTAGAGACCCCCCATCCTGGATAGGATCCAACTATGGGTGTATGAACTCCCTTCCTTTTGTTATAATTGTGGGATGATAGGCAGCATAGTGGCCGAGTGCGATTTTGAGGTGGTGGGTACTCCCCGGTTCAATTCCTCGATGCTTAAGTTCCAGAAGGACCATCAACCCAGGGTATATGCCATAGATTGGAACGATCAAGCGTATCATACACCGGTATCCTCGACTACTACACCTAAGGCCCTTGTCTCGAGGTAGGGGCCTGATAGTATCCTCGGCTACTACACCTAACGGAGCGAGCCGCTCAGCCGATCCAGGTTGGAAAAACTTGGTAACCAGCCGGCCCTCGAATAGTGGGAAAACGACGCACCGGTCCTGCTTGGGCATATAGATAGACTTGGATTTAGAGCCGGAACTAAGTCTGGTGTTGGAGCAGGCACCGGGGGAGTTAAGAAATGGTCTACTAGGGAACCCTAGGACAATCAGGACAGGGCGGGCAAGCTGGCCCACATGGAACAATGAAAGGGATCCAGTGCGACAGGGACTGGCCTTGGGATGTGTCCCTGAATAGAGCTCTGCCTCCTCTTGAAATCAATGATCGCATGTTCGGTTTAATATGGCGAATAGAGCATGAAGGATACACCTTGAGCAACAATCATTGATTTCATCATAGTTTAGTTTTATTTTCAGTACGTTTTTATGACATTTCCAACACCAGTTGCACCGGATTATTCGTCTCTAAGTTTTTTGTAAAGAGACCTACTGGGGCTCTATACAGTATAATGACTATTTTCTATTTCGTGGTCAGGGACTTCATCTTATTGCACTCTTTGTAGCTGATATTTAAAATTAATGAGATTGAAACTTTCATCCAAAATAAATATTCGAAAATAATAATATGGGTTATGGAGTATGATTTGATTTACTTCATTAATAAAATTGTTGAAATATCAACTTTTTATACTCTTAGTAAAGGTTACGCATAAAATTTTTGTTTTAGGCCCCAAGAATCATTGGGCCGGTCAAGATTTAGGCAACATATCGTCTTTTTTGAGAGCTATCATCGTACTGATCGACCCCTCAATTTTCGAAAATAATAGGTGATTACAACGTTTGTATTGTTTGAAGGATAAAATTTTCGAAAATTATAAACAGTAGCAAGAAAGCGCTATCATATTATGCTCTAAAATAAAATTTAGAAAACCAAAATATGTGACATGTGAGTAGGGGTGTGTAAAAAACCCGCAACCCGACCGATCCGAAACCCATTCTAAACATATCCGCGGGCGTCGGATCGGATCACGGATGAAATATATCAGATCCGTTAGTTATCGGACGGGTGATGGATCAAGGGTCTGAGACCCGCGGATCACCCGATCCGACCGACTAACCTGTTGTTTGGGCCTCTACAACTCAATTGTTCATCCCATTTTTAAAGAATCTCACCCACATGATTTCCCAGCCACACAATGTCCATTAACTCACATTTAATACAACTACTTTTCTTTCAATGTTTCTCTCAACCACACGAAATCCACTTTTCAAAAAATCTTATCCTAACTCGGTCCTTATCTCTCCTGAACCATTGTTTTCAAATTTCAAAACCTTTATTCATGTTTCATTGTTTAGCCTATTTCTCTCTTACATCCTTCCCTTGCTAACCTAAAAACCAAACAAAGACCACACCTCTGTCGTTCTCTTGGTTGGACTCCGGCGTACATCTCTCCACTGCAGTCCATCTCAGCTCTCTCTTGCTTCGTCTCCGATTTACCTCAACACTGCTTCACCTTTTCTACTCTTTCACTTCCGGCTCCATCTTCATATATCACGGCGAGTTGGGGCTGAGATTTTTGAGTAGGTTCAAAGTAGATTTGAGCAGCGACTGAAATTTAAGTATGTTGAAGGAGATTTAGCTGCAGATGACATTTGGGGTTTTAATAGGTCAAAATTAGTTGCGGATTTTCGGGTTCAGACCCGATCCGACCGAAATTCGATCGGGCGGATCTGAACCCAAAATAATGATCCGACGGTCGGATTCCGAGTTCTACTTATCCGACCCGCAAAAATACGGGTGGATTGAAACAAGTACGGGTCGGGTCGGATACCCGACCGTACACACCCCTACATGTGAGTTGTAGCATTGCCACTCATTAAAAACAAACATAGAAGGTGGAGCCGTCCTTGGGAGAAAATGGCAACGGAAGTTTCCTGAGAGTTACAACTCCTCGAAAAACCGACAAAGGTCACACCCACCTTGGGAAATCCACCTTAAAAACTATATACATTTATCTTTAAAAAGACCGATTCAAAAAATCTATACGGTATATCTTTAGAAATGTGTGAATTATTTATTTGAAATGAACCGAATATAAACCTCCAAATGCATCCAAACCGCCCACTTCCCGTGACTTTTGTGTATAATTGTAAATCATGTCAGTATTCCACAACTACGATCTGTCATCTTCCCCAAATTTGATTTTTCTCCTCTGCTGATCCGGAAAAGTACGGCACCACAACTTCCGAACATTTCACATAAAGACCTTAAAATATAATAAAAACAAAACAAAACAAAAACCCATCCAACTATTTGGGACTATTTATTTGCAAAAGAATTATTTATGATGTGATAATAATTTATTGTAATGTAGAATAATAGAGCTTACTGTTGTCAGAATAATATGAACAAACAAGGCTTGTGTATTACACATGCAGACCACTAACGGTTAGACATTCTTTGTTTATGCTTGCTAATCAAGGATTATTTATTATTTTAACCAGAGATACAGTACGTATAAATTACTCACCTATTGCTCAGGGAATCTTCAATCAGCTATCATTTTTATATATTTGGTAAATTATTCTCACATTAGCAAAGGGGGTGGAAGTGGAACACGACTAAATGGCGCATACTATTTAAATAAACAATTACTAGTAGCAATTTTGTAAATTATCGACTTTTCTGTGGTAACCGGTCGGTCCATCTCTTACCAACAATAGTTGCAACTAATTTAACTGGCCATTTGATATTGTTTATGAACCAGCAATCGATATACAAATCAAAATAACGGGTTACGGTTTAGGTTCAGCGGTCGTGTGTCTTGATCAATCTCCATAGAGAATCTATGGAAGGGGTCCTTGATCCTTTGAGTGAACAAGTGTTTTGTGTAATTATGGTTCGGAATGGGCTATGAGGGAGGAAAACCGGCGAGTCGCTACTACTTGGGTGATTAATCACCACAATTTGCCCATCTACCGATGTCTGTTCATGGTATGGCTTGTTTGTAGTCTTTTGTAGGTTTTCATCGGCACAAGGTCGAGGGATCTATAACAACACGGGTCAAGGGTTTGTTTGTTGCTCATGTCTCCACTCTGGAACGGTAAAGTAGACGACAAGAAAGTGGTTTACGGCTGTTTGGGGCCTTGGAGACGGGCCGTACTTAGGCTCTACACTTGATCTCGTCCATATATGCAAGCGGGGGGGGGGGGGGGGGGGGGGGGGGCTTTGGAGTGGCTTGGGTTCTAGCTGGTCATCTCGGGGTTGGCTACGGCATGTTCGGCTGGCTACTCCTGGTTGTGGCCATGGTGGCGGATTTGGATGCGTCGGTGTTCGTGATAGGAAGAGGCTCCTATGCTCGAGGGGTCTAACAAAGGAAACGAGGATGAGTTGTCTTCTCGGATTCGTATGTGCTCGCTTTATCTCTCTCTTAACGCAGAGGGAGGTTGAGTTTGTAGAGGTGTAGGCGCAGCGACAAACCACGGTGCCTCCAATTGGTCATTTGGTTAAGGACGACAGACAAGACAACGACAATAGTTAAGGCAGGCAACACCATGAAGGCAAAGGGAGCTGTGGTCCGGTGTATCGATTGGTCACTGTCCCCGAGGGACCTATGGGGTCCATGGGATTAAAATTCCAACCGACGAGGGGAAAAATGCACCCTCGCCTCATTCAAAGAGGACCTCGTGGTCCACTTGGGGGTCGACCAACAACACCGCCTCAATAGACGTAAGGTGGCAATGGTTCCACTAAGTTCTGGCACGGTACTCTCCTACCATCTTAGAGGCCAGCACTCTTGTGTTCTAGGGGCATACTATATCAATCCAAGGAGGACAACATACGCTGGTATCCCGGGAGAGTTCATAGTCCACCATCGCACCTCTCTGGCAATGGGTTGGCTCTACCCTAGCTCTCATTTTGGCTCTATTGTATCGATGTGTTGAACGACTCTATAGAGTATGTTGGTTTCTTGAGCATTTTTATGTTTTCCACTTCAGGCCCATGATGTTAGGGCTTTTATTCGGTTATTTACCTTACTTGTCACTCTGTTGCGGTATCCACTTTAGGTTGGTACTATTGTTTTTACCCTCGTTTAATATATCAATTTGTATCCCTTTCAAAAAAATGAAAATAACGGTTTGAATGGTCTTATTTAAAGTGGATCAATCAGAAAGTATAAGAAGAAACTGAAACATAAAAAATATAATTGATAAGTCCAAATAACATGGACAAAATAATAAACGAAAAAAATGTTCATTTACCAAAATGCTCCAAAGATGTCGAGAGAGGAATGTTGCGATAGCGGCCGGGGCAACCGACATAACGACTACAAATGATTAGTAAGGGCAGAGCATGCCCATTTCTGGAAAAATGTCGTTATGGCGAACTAAATATCTCTCGAGGATCCAGCGTGCGTCGTCCTCCCTCAAATGATAATATAGGGCTCTAAGAACGCGATAATGCTGGCTCTCAAGATAATAGAACAGTGCGTGTAGGTATTTGGTGGAACTTCTGACACCCTATGATTGGTGAGGCAGTGATATGTGCAAATATCTCACTAGTTCTTTTGTCGTTCACTTCATTGGACCCAACATGCCCCTTTAAGTCATTACCCAAAATTCGCATTAGATCAAAGATCGTTCGAAAGACAAGTATACCCCGTTGCCGACCGAGAACCAGGTCCTCATAGTACCTATCCTCCCTACAGCCATCCGAACAACAACTGTGAAATGATGCACCAGACAATTACTCTTGCTGCCTTTGTACCTTCATTTTTCACAATAAACACCTCTACCCTAGCGGTTGTCGTGTGCATCACCTCTGTAGTCTCCTACGCCACAACCTCCTCCATAGCCTCCACCGTGGAAGCTTCCTTTCTCAACTTCTTCGTTCGATCCAATAACATCAACGACCTTTGCGCGATTGTCATCATCGATCTCCACCTGAAACTCAACGGTCATTCCGCCATCGAGGCTTAGATGGCCCCCATATCTAATGAGGCCTTGATGGACAGAAAGGTCCTCGTTGTTGGCATATGAGTAATGAAACCCAAAGAGGAAAGGTCGAGGGACAGTTCATCATACTCGGGAGCCTCTTACAGCCCATAAGGAGTGTGTCGCCGCTCTTGTTTCCTTCTGGTCTCCATGGAAGCTAGCCAATTCGGTCAACGAACTGGCTGCGCTACTGTTGATCAAGAGGTTGTTGATCGTTGTTGCCATTGAGATTGTCGATTTTGCCGATGCATAAGAAATGAAGAACAGAGTAGACTAGGACAACTACAAAATAGTACAAGTCGATGCCATTTCATAAATATTAGAGTAGTAGTAAGGAGAACAAAATACATTTTATTTTGATAATTTCTATTTTTGTCATAACTCACGACCTAAACTCATATTTTATCTTGTCCATAACTTTAATGAGCAGAAGATTGACATTTTACTATTCTTACCGGGAAAACTTATAAAGAAGTTAGGGATAATTCCATCTTAGTATCCTAAATCTTTCGTATTTCATATATAGTACGCTAAATATTTTTTGTGTCACCTCAGTACCCTAAACTTTCATTTATTCCATTTTAGTACCCACCGTTATTTTTTTGTCCAATTTTGGACAAAAAATCGTCATGTTCCTAACACATTACCATGCTTTTTAAAAATATACCAAACCACACTTTCCTTATATTAAAACTTTAACAAACTCATCCTTATACCCAAATAGATCTTAAGCTTCTTCTTCCTTCCCAAACCACACGATTCTTTGCTAAAAACGGAGTAAAAATGAAGGAGCTTAACCTATCTCCCAACCACCAAGGACGAAAGTTACAACGCTTCGAAACCTCCCCCACCATCTCGTTGAGCCACCACACCGTACGGTTTTGAATTTATACGGTCCTAGTAGAGGACAATATGACTTTGACTCGTGCTTATCGGAGTCATCCACAACTCGACTATGCTCAATCGTCCGAGGAGCACGTCGACGTCCCTCGTCGGAGAAGACCTCCACGTCCTCTGTCGCCTAGTCAGTTTTCAAACACTACAGTGCTTCCTCTTTTCTCCGAACTCTATGGGCTTCTTCTCCGGTTGAAGATCCAACGGTCTCATATCGGAGTCGAAACTTGAAGTCATCGCTGCTTTGGTCAGGGGCTTCCTAGTATACTTTTGGACTGTTCTTGATATTAGTTTTACTCTTCAATCCCCGCATATTCAGTCATGGGTTGGATTTAATCTTGGTGTCCATGCTGAAATTTCCAATGATTTCAATTTTGGGTGTTAATTGCCTTTTGGTTGCTGAGTTAGTTATATTTAGAGCATCTCAAATGGCAAACCACTACGCAGTGGTTTGGAGTAGTAGTTTGGGCCACTTTTGACTTTCTCTCTCCTCCAAACCATTACCTCTAACCACGATACCTTCAATGGCAAACCACTAATCTTGAGGTGGACCAGAAGGTTACTTGGTCTTTTGAAGCTCTCGAAGGCCGAGTACCATAACGAATGGAACCATGATGACCACATGAAGGCGGAAAAGGAGATGTGGCGCAACATACCGGAAAAGAAAAGGGTGAGGGGTGACTCGAAAAAATTTCAACCTCGATCATTGGGCCGGGTTGCTTTAGAACGAGGAAAAGATCACCGCCGATGAAGGCACGATCGCTCCTGTACAATGACAACGGTTGGATGAGGATAGGACTTAAAACTCAACCCCACCTATTAATGCAGGTGAAGATTACACATCTCTCGATGGTAACACCTAACAAGAATGACCAACTTCCGATCCGACCGACGAAGGTTCTCAAGAAAGACCCTCTTCTCAAAGACCTCAACGTGTAGAAGAGCGACCGTTGGGCAAGAAGTCTTCGAAGAGGAAGGGGAAGACCCTCAGCAACCAAATACAAGCAATAGCGGACATAGAACGAGTAAGGGCTGAGGCGCAACGAATAGACTTAGGAAGGGGCCGACTATATTAGGACTTCTCCATACAATGGGAGGGACACTTCAAACAATACAATCAGATGCAGGATAAGGACATCTCCAACTACACTGATGACCAGTTAACCCAACACACATTAATGATGTTCCGAGTGTGGGTTCGAGTGGAAGATCTTGATGCTCAAATGAAAATGCTTCAACAATAACGATCATGATCCAACGATATGGGTCCAACTTGAATTGTATGCTTCAACTTGTATTTTTTTAGAGTTGTATCATTAAGGGGACGAATAAAAGTTTAAGGTCATTATTTTGGGGTCCAAATTAATTTATGCTATTATTAGTTAATTTTTTCAAAATTATTTTATTTTTACATACTATTTACTGTCTTAATAAAGAATTTAATAAAATCTGCAAAATATCAATTCAGCATCCAGTCAGCATCCACTGTGGAGCACAGTTTTATTTCAGGACTTGTAAACCACTATTTTGCACAATCAGTATACAGATTGATGATACGGTTTGACCCATTATACATACTCTGAGTATGGTAATTTGTTTTTCATATTAATGAATACTTACTCCTTTTAAAAAAAAAGTATATGAGTCTCAGTTGATGAATTCTATACGTGAGTCTGACACTCTACATACGCCAAAGAAAAACTCTAAACATGTAAGAGCATGTACGTCAAGGGGGCAGGATGTAGGGTGTAGGATCCTTGTGCCAACTAGGATGAATTGTGATGTGCCCCTTAAAACTGAGAATGTTCCACATCAAGTGGGGCAGGTATGGGGATCATGGTTTGCAGAAGTGCTGATTGAATAATTAATTATGCTTTTGCTGAATTTGTTAAATGCATAGTTAATTAACTAAATACTAAATAAAATACATAAAATTAATTAATTAACTAAAATGCAAAATAAATTAATAAACTTGAAATTTCATTAATTATCAAATAAAACAAACTACAATGCTTTTGGTAAATTAAATTTATTAAGGAATCTTCTCACTCGTCCGAATATGAGTCGTTGTCCGAGCCACGGTAAGTCGCTCCAAATCGACTACATATGTGCTCCATAATGTCATGTTGGAGTTTCCGATGGGTCACATCATTTGTGACGCTGATTCAGACACGCAACTCTTGTTGGTATGGCAAGAACGCTCCTTGAAGCCATCGTTGAGGTGGTGTCCAATTTGGTATTTCTGGAGGGGGCTTGAAATACAATTCTTCATCCTTTGATTCGTACCGGTCGCGTTCATCCTCCACAATCATATTCTGTAGAATGATACAAGCATGCATCATGTCAGCCAAAGTCGTCTTCTTCCAAACACGAGCGGGCCTTGAGATTATGTGCCACCGTGCTTGAAGGACTACAAAAGCCCGTTCAATATCTTTCCAAGCAGCTTCTTGGCATTTGGCAAACAACTTCTCCTTGCGAGTATGGGGATGGCGAATCGACTTTACGAACCGACTCCATGTGCGGTAAATACCGTCAATTAAATATTACGGGCGGTTGTAGCGATGCCCGTTGAGCTCGTAAGCCACGACTAGTTCACGACCATGGAAAGCGTCATTGAATAAGTGGTCGGCGTGGAGGACGTTGATGTCGTTGTTTGAGCCAAACATCCCAAAACACGCATGCAAAATCCACAAATCACGGGACGCCACCGCTTCCAACATAACGGTTGGATCTACGCTTCCACCCCTTTCCTGGGCTCCTTGCGATGCGAGTGGGCAATTCGTCCACTCCCAATGCATGCAATCAAGGCTGCCAATCATACCGGGGAACACTCGGTTGTACCACGATTCGAGTAATCGTTGCATGTCATCTGGTGTTGGCTTCCGCTCGTATACCTCTATGAAAACCTCAATAACGACCTTACAAAAATGTCTAGTACATGTGAGTATAGTAATACCCCCCTACATAGCGCTTCGTCCAATGAATCGGCCGAGCACCTGTACGCTAGCATTCTTATAGCGGCGGTTCATTTCTGGTGCATTGATACCCCTAGCGTCCTGCACCGTCCCGCTTCTGAATGAAGTAATCGTCATGCGCCGCTACTGCATCCATAACCCTTTGAAGGAGTGGCCAGGACATACGAAATCGATGCCTAAACATTTCGGGTCCATAAGTTAGCTGGTCGACGAAATAATCTCTCATCAATTGGTCGTGGCCTTTGGAACGACTCCTGTCAATCTCTCATCGGCAACCTTCCCCTCTTTCGATCCTTTGCCTCACTGTGTGGATCTATGGCATTGCTCTTTGTAGCACTCTGTCGTGCCTCCGCCAGACTCCTTGCTCCCAAGCATGAAGTTCAGCTTCGATCTCGCGACGTTCGGCTTCGAGCTCCTCCATCATTTGAGCCTCGTTGTCAGACACTTTTGCTCACAAAAAATATGACAATTGGAGAGAAAATGTAGATAGAATTTTGAGAGAGGTGTTGTGGAATGGATGAATGGGGTGAGGGGTATTTATAGGTGGGGAAAAATTGTTTTTTGAAATAAATTTGTATTTATTTTGATTTGAAAAAACTATCCGTTAATGATCGTTGCTCGGCAAAAGTCATTTTTTTTTCTCTCACAACGCCACGTGGCGTGCCTGGATTGGCCGAGCCCGCTCCCCCGTACCCCATATACGCGATCCAAATTTCAGGATCGTGAGCCGCATCCCGTTTTGCGTTTTGGGTAGATGTGGATTGAGGTTCATGGATCACGCACGCCACATCCTGTGGACCGCGAATCAGGACTCTTTTCTATCAGAATCACGGTCCCAGATGCGCGTGGAGGGTGCGATCGATGGGTATGCTCTTAGAGCAGCTGCAATGGTCGTGGCAGCTCCGTTGCAGCCCTGCCACGGCTCGCTGCCACAACCAGTCGTAGTAGGCATCATGGTAAGGGGTGTCGTTGCAGGATCCTGCAACGACTCGTCCAGCCGTGGCAGCCATAAGCCTAGGGATGGAAAAATGCCCTGCCCCCGACGGGGATCCCCATCCCCGCCCTATCCGGAGCAGATTCAGGATGGGGATTTTTTTTAAGCGGGGCGGGGTATGGGGCGATAAACAGGGTTTTCGGCAGGGCGGGGGTGGGGCAAGCACTCCCCACCCCGCGGGGCGCCCCGCTCCGTACCCTGCACTATTATTTTACAATAAAATATTATAATTTATATATACATAATAATAACAATACATTTGTCTAAAGTATTTTCTCATGTTTAAACCTTTGTTGTGTGGTCATGTTTGTAAAAAAAAAACAATGTCATTTTCTTCGTATACAGAACATGCTAATACAAAATTGTTCTTATTTGAATTTGTGATAGAGTTTGCAGTTTTTATATATGATTGTATTCACAACATTTTATATATTTTTGGAAATATTAAGTTTAGTTTGTTATTCCAACTTTTATGATATTTGCGTTGTGATTATGATTTGGTATTGATATAAATTATAATCACAACTCAAATATCTTAAAAGTTGGAATAACAAGTTAAACTTAAAATTTCCAACTTTTAAGATATTAGAGTTGTGATTATGATTTGATATTGATATAAAATTATAATCACAACTTAAATATCTTAAAAGTTAGAATAACAAGTTAAAATTAAAATTTTCAACGTGATGATTTTCTATTTGTATCATTATGAAGTCAAGTTGAGAATTCTAAGTTTTATGTTATAAGATATTTCGTTAAGACACTTTCTATTATGCGTAAATTATTACGAGACATGGATATCATTGTCATGTGATGTTTATTTTATATGTATTAAAATTACGAGTTGACTATGCATGTTGCTTAAAGTTATGGATTGAGAATTGTCATTTCAATTGTGTATTTTTTTCGGGTGGTGAGAATGAGGAAGGAACGGAGTAAGGAATAAAACCCCCCGCGGGGCGAGAATAGGACGGGGATTATTCCCTACGGGGCGGAGTCAACACGGGGATGGGGCGAGTGGCGGGACGCGGAACGGGAACGGGGACTGGGGTCCCCGCCCCATTGTCATCCCTACCCAAGCCTAGTCGGCGGGTCAATCCCATACCGACACGTGGCGACAACAAATTAAAAAAAATGCAAACAATTTAATTTCAAGTGTAAACCATAGCTCCTTACTACTAGTCATAGTTTTCCATTGGAGAAGACATAGTAGAAGGTAGTCGTGTAGAAGAGAGAAAAATCTAAAATTGTTCTCTTACCATGATTCCATACTACTACTCGTAGTATACCATTACAGGTACTCTAACAAACTTGGTAGATAATGGAGAAGTCGCACGCAAAAAAAAACCCATCATATTCATAGGTAATGGAAGAGTGCGACGGCCTGAAATCAGCCTTAAGTTACACTTATAATATTCAATATGTGTCTCTCGGTAATTGTGGTTCTCCTGCTCCCAACACACTCCACTATCTCATTAAATATTGAGGTTACTCCATGTCCTAACGCCGTACTACACTTAATTGTCAAATCTGCACCCAAACTTTGGAAAATTGTCAAATAGTAACAAATTTCAAAACAGAATTATTAAATACCAAAAAGTATTGTTTCCGTGAACAGTGAATCATGTGCGTCTAACGTGACTCATTTTATAATGGAGCTTGGGCGAGCTGAGGTCACGAAGAGATGAAGTTCGAAGCTCGGACACAAAGAGATGAAGTTCGGCCAAGTTAACGTCCAAAGGAAGAACATATTTGAGGGCAAACTCGACTTTTCACCTGGCCAAGTTAACGTCCGTTTAAAATTAGAAACAGTGGCAATTTCGGCTAATTGACGTTTACTACATGACAATTTCAGTTTTATAAGACTAAAATTTAACAATTTTTGAAAGTTGAACGTTTGGACATGAAGTAACCCCTTAAGAGCACCCACAGTCGTGGGCGAGAAGCAGTTGGCGAGGAGATGTCGCCAGCGAGGAGGAGGCGGGGAGCAGGCGAGGAGGAGGCGAGGAGCTCGCTGGCGAGAGGCGCTGGCTATGTTCTTCTCGCTGGCAGCTCACGCCGGCGAGATGAAGGGGTTATCTCCAAAAAATCGTTGTTGTCCAATAAAAATGCTTGGTGTAATTTCTATTTGTTTTGAAAAATAAACCCCACCGATACTATCCAAAAAATATCTATACGTCCAATCGAATAACCTTGATAGTCGTTTTTTATGTTAAAAAACGCTCACAATAACTACAACATTTATGTTAAACCTACCCTAAAACCTTATGTAAACCCACCCTCACAAACTAAAAATTCACACACTCTCTACTATTCATCCTTCTCATAAGAAAGTATCGTCCCGACACTCATCCTTCTTTGTCCGTCATCATGGAATTCGATCCCGAGGATATGGAATTCGATTCTATGTTGAATGACATGCTCGATGACTGTCTGTCAACCGAGGAGCTGTTGGACGACGCTTTGGTGGATTCTCCACCACGAAAGCGCAAATACATTCGACGTGATCGGGTAGCCGCAAACGAACGGTTAATGAATGACTACTTCAACACCAACCCTGTGTACACCGAGGTGCAGTTTCGGCGTCGGTTTAGAATGCCAAAGTCGGTGTTCCTCCGTATCATTCATGCATTGGAGCAGCACGACGATTACTTCAAGGAAAGATTAGATGCATTGGGTCAAGTTTCATTATCTCCTTATTAGAAATGTACTGCAGCCATTAGGCAGTTATGTTACGAAATTGCAGCTGATGCGTTGGACGAGTATGTGAAGATAGGGGAAACAACGTCTTTGGAATGTTTGCGCACATTTTGCAGTGCACTGAATAAAGTCTTTGGTGCTACATACCGGCGGAAGCCTACACAAGTTGATATGGACCACATTTTGGCGGTTAATGAAGCGCGGGGATTCCCGGGCATGCTTGGAAGTCTTGACTGCATGCACTGGGAGTGGAAGAACTGCCCAAAGGCCCTTCGAGGAGCACATTCCCGAAGGGACCACGATAATCGACCAACCGTTGTACTTGAGGCGGTTGTAACTCGTGACTTATGGATTTGGCACTCTTTCTTCGGCATGGCGGGGTCGAACAACGATTTGACGGTCCTGAACCATTCGAAGCTGTTCGCGGACGTTGTCAACGGTTGGCAACCACCGGTTGCTTACACGATAAATGGTAATAATTACACGCTTCCTTATTATCTTGCTGACGGTATTTACCCTTCGTGGCCAGTATTCGTAAAAATAATTCCATTACCGTCAACGCCGAAACAGAAGAAGTATGCTGAAGTCCAAGAAGCGTGCAGGAAGGATGTGGAACGAGCTTTCGGCGTACTACAAGCTCGGTTTCACATTATCAAACAACCGAGCCGGTTGTGGGCTCCCAAGTCAATCGGTTTGGTAATGAATGCGTGCATTATACTGCACAATGTGATAGTTGAGGCTGAACGTCATACATACGACGGGTATCGTGAACAAACAGAAGAAGGTAGTCCAAGTCAACCACCCATTGCACGAGGAGGCTTCGTCCCGACCAATGTCATACTTGGAAACACTGAGAGAATGCAAAATGAACGTATGCATTACCGTTTGAAGGACGATCTTGTCGAACATCTCTGGAATAAATTTGGAGACGCCTAATTCATCCAGTAGCGTCTTCTTCAACTCTGTTTTGTGATCGAGTTGTTAGTTTCCTTTATTAGGTGTTCGTTTCCTTTATTCGGTGTTAGTTTCTTTGGTGTTAGTTTCTTTTTATCTATGTTGTTTCCTTTATTCGGTCTTAGTTATCAATATTTGTTGTTTTTCCATTTAACATTTGATTTTTAAAAAATACTTTAAAAAAAATCAAATTTATTACATCTCGTCGGCGCCTACCCGCGAGCCCACTGCAGAACTCGTTGGCGGTGAGCTGGTGAAATGAGTAAAAAACAATTCTTTATATCATCTCGTCGGCGCCATCTCGCTGGCTGCCGGCGAGATGATTGTGGATGCTCTAAATATTTAGGGACCCCAAGCATGACAAATACATTAAATTTGTCTCGGTTTACGTGGAGCATGTAGAAACTTCTAGAATCCCAAGAATTTTTTAGGACGGACACCCAAAACACATCTACCATTTTCTTATGGCAATGAAAATCATCAGATGTTTTTATTTAATTATTAAACAAGTTTAGGATATAAAATGTAAAATAGGCGCAGTCACAGATCCAAATTCACAACCTTGCTTCTCATTTACATATACGGCAGAGGATACCACAATTTCAGAAACTCATTTTTTCGATCGAGCGAATCTCAGCCGTCCGATGGATATAGATCGATCTCACATATCTCGATCTTATGATCCCATTGGTCCTAATTTTCTCATTTTACGAGGACAAAACCATACACCTCCTGATATTTGAAAAATGAAAATCTGATCGATGGCGAGGGAGCACAGCCGTGTGGCTAGATTTCACCGGTGCAGCTCCATCATACGCGAGAAGTCCTCGAAGCACACGAACCCGTTCTTGTTCTCGTCCACCACCGCTATCATGCGCCGGCAGTCCTCTAACGTGCACCGATCGTCCCCCATGGCCTTGAACGCCCCGAGAAGCTCCCGCTCCGTGATCCTCCCGTCATGATCCGTGTCGAAGAAATCGAACGTCTCTCTCAGCTCCGAATCGCAGGTCGGCCCGCAAACCGACCCGACCCGGCTCATCAGCGCGTCTATGCTCACGCAGCCGTCGCTATCGCATCCGAGCTTACTCAGCATCGTTGCGACCTCCTCCCGGCTCGGCGGTTCGGCTCCGAGGCGAGAGAGGAGCTCCTCGAGCTCCTTGATCGAGACCACGGCGGCTCGGCCCTTGGGCTTGAAGGCCTGGAGGAGTTCGAGGTTGATCTCGGCGGTGGAGATGTCGGACCAGTCGCCTGACGTCCCCGGGAGGACGCTGGTGGGGGTACCGGCGGCGGAGCTGAAGGAGGAAGGGTCGGAGCGGGACACGTGGGAGCGGCTCTTCTTGGAGCCAAAGAGGCGCTTGGGGCTGAGCTTGACTAAGATCTTCATGGCTTAAAGAGGAGGGAATGGAAGTGAGAAGAGAAGAAGAGGTTGAGGTTGAGGAGGAAGAGGAAGGAAGGAGGTGTTAAATGGGGCCAAGAGAGGAGCCATGTTGGCTTCCACGAAGCTTCCTACATTCCCCTTTTTATCAGCAAATAGGTTTGGTTTAGTCGTACGTGGGTGGGGTTAGTGGAATTGGTGCCCCTATTTTTATTTTTAATCAAATCTTAAAACTAGTTTATAAATGTTATAGTCGTCATGTTGAATATTCCTATATTTAAGCTTTTCGATACACATTTCCAACCGGAGTTCTAAGAAGAGGAGGCTCCCAGAGAGTGACTGTCTAGCCCTTATTCTTCATATGCTTCGTACATTGACTCCGGACCAAACACTCAATAATTCACATACCGATTATTGTCGATAATTATCAATTTTTCTATAATATCTCTTAAATATATTTAAGAAAAGTATACCCCAATAATTAAATGATAATTGAATCCATCAAATCTAATCTGCCGTTTTAAATGAATGACCATAGTTTTGTATTTGTCGTCATAACTTATTTGATAAAAAGTTTGTACATTCATAGAGACCACATATTAGATACAAAAAGAATTGATTAATTAGTTTGTACACATAAAAACAATAGATTTAATATAATGCACAAAGTAAAATATCATAGCTTCCGTTTCAAAAAAAAAAAATCATAGCTTCTTCTATGTCTATTAGGGTTTCTCTCTCCTCGCGGAGTTGTCGTCTTCGACGTGTCCCGATCTCCTGGCCTGGTCTCGGTCAACACCTCGTCTCCGGCCTAGTCCCGACCAGTGCTCCAATCCCTTAGCTAACCCTTGTATCAGTCTGATCCCCCTCTCCCTTGAGTCGGGATTGGTGTATATCCTCTCTCAAACCTCGTCTGCTGCTCCACTATCGTTACCCTCGCCTCCCTTGGAGTTGGGTGAACATGCCTCGGTGCTGCCTCTGCCAAACCTAGGGAGCCCGTTCACTTCTGTTCGTTGATCACATCGTAATTGGGACCCGAGGGCTTCCTCTGCCCCTTCAACACCGGAGAAACCAGATCTTCGGGTACTGGCTTAGAATTTCCAAGGGATGGGGACCCGACCACATAAGCAGCATCTTCGTATAATTCTGAGAGATCATCAGTCCCACATTGTTTTTTTTTTGTCGGAGACTCTTCTGTTAGCTCATAATTGTGCATTACTCTGCAGATCTTTGGGTTTCCAGGATTGTATTTGCGTCCCACATTCTGATACTAGTCGAGGCCTTGCACTGTTCTGGGTTGGTGGCATTGATGTGCTTTTCAGGGAATCAGGTACGAATTACATTGATGTCGAGGTTTCGGTGCCGGGCTATACGAATCTTCGCCTAACAGGTATCTACGGGAAAGCTTGCGGGGACCTTCGGTTCAAAACATTGGAGATGATCCAACGCCTAGACCAATCAATCGACCAAATTGGATCCTCATTGGGGACTTTAACGAGATTCTAGAACCGGATGAAACGAAAGTAGGTCGTTATTCTATTAGTCTGGTCGACGATTTTTGTTCTCTTATCGATGACCTACGGCGGGTTGATGTACCGATGTCTGGCCAACAGTAACATGGTTTCGGGGGAGGTTCCATACTAGGCGGATTCAAGCTAGATTGGATAGGGATTTGGTCTCCAACTCGCTATACTATTCGCTTCCGGATCTAGACTTCTGCAACACGGGAACGAAAACATCTGACCACTGATCGATCCTCCTCTCTCTGGCCCATAAGATTTTCCATCGTGGACCGCTGAAATTTAGGTTTCAATCTCAGTGGGTCCGGGATCCGGATAGTGGGAGAGTGATAGAGGAACACTGGGACAAGGGTTTGACGATACCAATTGGGGATGTTATTCGCACAGTGGGAACCCACCTAGATAGTTGGGGTAAACACCATTTCCGCAATAATATTAATCACATTAAGTGGTGTCAACGACGCATTGCGGAATTGAATAGGCGAACGGATCGGATAGGGGTACATAGGCGTGAGGCAACCCAAATTCAGTATGAGCGCGCCTTAGGGGAACAAGAGGCCTTTTGGCGATAAAGAGCGAAGCAGCACTAGTTGTCGGAAGGAGATGGGAATAACAAATTTTTTCAGGCAGTATGCTCCTACCGTCGGCGAGTTAACGTTGTGGTGGAACTGAAGGATGCGACAGGATCATTGGTGACATGAGAAACAGGGATGCGGGATCTAATTATGAGTTATTTAGGTCAGCTATTCCTAAGTGGTCAACCGGATCTTGGTGGATTTTCGGTACTCTTGCTAATGAATATCCTGGCGGCAGATAATGACCTCCTCCTAGTCCCATGTCCGGCGGAAGAGGTGCTTTCGACGGTGTTCCAGATGGGGCCGAATAAGTCTCCGGGACCGGATGGGCTCAACCCACATTTTTACTAACACTATTGGCCGACACTCTCCTAAGAGGTTATCCGGTTTATTCAAACAAGGCTAACTAAAAAAATGTTTTGATCCTAACCTTAATAATACTTCGATTGTCTTTATTCCTAAAAAAACCTGATCGGGATGTGGTGACCAACTTGCGCCCTATTGCTCTTTGCAACGTGATCTTTAGGATCATATCCAAGATTCTGTCTATTCAGTTGCGCCCCCTCCTCCATAAGGTTATTTTAGAAACTCAAGGGGATTTCATTCTGGGCCGATGTATACAGGATAACATCCTGGTGGCGTTTGAAACTATCCATTATCCTGGGGTTTATTCAGGATTGGATTGATTGGTCTCCTGCTGTATGAAGACAGTCCGTTACACTATGTCGTTCGGGGGACGAGAGACCCCTAGATTCACTCCCTCCCGAGGCTTGAGGCAGGGCGATCCATTTTCTCTATACTTGTTCCTCCTTTGTATGGAGGGGCTATCATCGCTTCTTAAAATGGCGCAGGGAGAAGGTAAGATAAAGGGGGTTCGAGTGGCCTGGTGGGAGCAGGAAATATCCCATATGTTCTTTGCGGACGATTGTTATATATTATGTAGGGCGACTCCAGAGGAGGTAAGTTAGATCAGGGAATTTTTGGGAAATTGTCTGGCAGGTCCTTCACTTTCAGAAGTCTTCTGTCCTCTTTAGCCGTAATACCCTTGAGGAGACCCGCCATCTATGTTGTCAGATCCTGGATATAGCAGAAACATCAGAATCATCTATGTATTTAGGCATCCCTAACATGATTGGGAGGAATCGAAATGTTGTAATGGCCTACTTGGGGGACCAGATCACAAAGCAGATTCATTCTTGGGATGGCAAACTCTTGTCGCCAGCCGACCGAGAGGTTATGATCCGCTCTGTGTTGACCTCCATGTCGGTTTACGTTATGTCAGTCTTTCGGGTACCTCGCATGATCATACATCGAATTCATGTGGCCTTGGAGAGGTTTTAGTGGGAAGGTAAATCGACACGTCTAATTATATGGTCGGACTGGGACAAACTGTGTATGCCCAAGGAGGCAGGGGGAATGGCGTTTCGTCACCTGAAAGACGTCAATACTGCTTTGTTAGCCAAACAAAGGTGGAACATGGTTCATAGACCCTATTCACTGATGGCCCAAGTTTTGAAGGCTCGGTATTTCCATAGTGCGAACTTCCTTGGTGCGGAGATAGGGGCTAACCCCAGCTTTACTTGGGCCAATATATTTTCTACTCAGAGATTGCTTTAGTAAGGTCTTCGTATTGCTATAGGGGATGGGTGGGATACTTTGATCATAGGGACGCCCTGGCTTCTGGGTCCAGTCCCGGTAGTGACGTCCACGTATCCTACTCTAGTGGGCGCCAGAGTCACTGGTCTTATGGTTCCGGGTACTCACATATGGGATGTTAACCTGATCGCTCAGATGTTTGGGGCGGATGAAATAGAGTGTATTCAGCAAATCCCGCTATCACCCCTTCTCTTTAAGGACACATGGTACTGGCCATCTGAGAGAACAGACGTTTATACGACTAAAGATGGGTACTCGGTCCTAGCAGGGAAGAGCCAAGGCCCCGCTAGAATACGTCCTAGTTGCGTGGACCTCCATTTGGGATATCCCTGTTTCAGGGCGGTTGCGGATCTTTCTATGGCGTTGGGGCTTAGTAAATTTGAATAAGCGGTTTGTCCCAGTCTTCCCGACCTGTGATATTTATGGGCGTGCGATAGAGTCGGTAGACCACCTATTCTTGGAATGTGGATTTGCGAAGGTATGTTGGGAACAGTTTGGTGGGCCTCCTCTTCCTGCTTCTTCAACAAGCTTTGTGTCCTGATGGGAAGGGGTCGATGCAGCGAATTCTCGAACACGGGTTACAGACATACTCTCAATTCTATGGGAAATATGGAAAGCGAGGAATGAGCTGCAATGGGAGGGCAGATCCCCGACGGCTCATGCTCATCTTGTGGCATGGCGGGAGGCGTGCGTTGCCATCCCGAAACCTTGTTCACCTCTCGTACGCTGGCGAACAGTCTTCTTTTGGGGGTCTGGACGCCCATTATGGCTGAAGCATGTGCTCTGGCTATAGCCCTGAGGAACACCGAAACACTAGGTACAAGGCCTATCATCATCCAATATGATGCTCAGGTCCTCTTAAACATGATCCGACATGGGGAACCACCGCCATCTCCAGTAGAACGCTGATCCGGGGCATTCTTCTGATGCTCTCTCACAATGAGGGGATTTCCCTTCAATTTGTAAAAAGAACTGTGAATAGAGCCTCTCACTAGTCAGCCAGGGAGGCTTGTTCTATAGTTGTTCTTCCGTGGTCACGACCCTTACCTAACGCACTTCAATGTATTATTACCTCTTAATTTTAATAAAAACAACACCTTTTATTAAAAAAAAAACAATAGATTGAATATAAGATAAATGATGTAATTTTTTAATATATGTTTAAGGGTAAATTACAAATACCTACCCCAAACTTGTAGCGTTTAACTGATATCTAACCTAAAGTTTTTTTTAACTGATACATATTCAGATGTTTAGTTATATAACAAATAGCCCAAGCCGTCAGCTAAAATGACGAAAATACCCTCAACTACATTTCATTAATTATTTAAAAAATCACTTTTGTTATATATATATATATATATATAGGGTAGCTATCTATTAAAAACCACCCTTATCGTGCAAACTACAAACCAATCTAAGTCATAGGATGCAGCCAAGATGACGTCATCAGAGCGCGCGCGATACTAACACGTGGCCACTTCGCGCGCGCCTTTGCCCGTACAGTAGCGCATGTTGACCACGTGCGCAGCGCGAGTGCTGATAGTTTACATAACACGGTGCTAATAGGTTAGAACAAATGTGCTGATAGTTTACATTTGTACTAACCTATCAACACATTTGTACTAAACTATCAGCATCGTTCTATGCAAACTATCAGTATTGTTCGCGCGCGCCCACGTGTCAGCATCTAGTGCGCTCTGCTGACATCACTTGAGGGGATCCTATGGCTCAGATTGGTTCGTAGTTTGCACAATAAGGGGTGGTTTGTATTTGATACTATATATATATATATATATATGTATGTATGTATAGGGTAGCTATCCAGTAAAAACGCCTCTTATTGTGCAAACTACGAACGCACGAGAGCCACAGGATGCGGTCAAAAGTGACGTCAGCAAAGCGCCCTAGATGCTGATACGTGGCGCGCGCGCTGCTTGTGCGCGCACACAGTGCTGATAGTTTACATAACACGGTGCTGATAGTTTAGTACAAAATATGCTGATAGGTTGCTATCAACACATTTGTAATGAACCTATCAGCACATTTTGTACTAACCTATCAGCATTGTGCTATGTAAACTATCAGCACTGTGTGCGCACGCCCACGTGTCAGCATCTGGTGCGTTCGTAGTTTGCACAATAAGGTGCACTATATAATTCTCCACGTGTCAGCATCTGGTGCGCTCTACTGACATCACTTTGGGCGGATCCTATGACTCAGATTTGTTTGTAGTTTGCACAATAAGCCCCTGTTTGTACTTGATACCAGTCCTATATATACATTTACTTATTAAATCACTTAAGTTTTATTTTTAAAAAATGACTTCAATTTTATTTTTTAAAAATCACTAAGGGCATTTTCGTCATTTTAACTAACAACTTGGGCTATTTTTTATATAACTAAACATGTGAGTAGGTATTATCAGTTAAAAAAAACTTTAGGGTATGTATTAGTTAAACGCTACAAGTTTGGGGTAGGTATTTGTAGTTTACCCTATGTTCAATATACAAAAACATTATCCACTACAAACGGTCTTATTATATATAATGTGAATTATTGTATACTATCAAATCTGAAAAATAGAAGAAGGAGATTAAAAAGGAATTTTTTTAACAATATTATAGCGTTTTTTTATAGATGATGATATTATTGAACAAAGTTTGAATTACAAGGAGCTAATTTAAAGACAAGAGATAAAATCTACAAAAATGGGCATCATCACAATGACATTAAAAGAAAAAAAGAAGACAACAAACCCCAAAGGAAAAACAAGAGCCTAAAAACAGAGGAGAATAAAAAACTCCCCCCCCCCCCCAACACACACACACACGTACCAGGTTCGGATCTCAGTTACAAAAAGAGGTCACTATAACTAAACTAAAACCATAAACCCATAATACCTAAAACAGACGAATTTTTTGTTCTGTTAGGGTTTGCGCCTCCAATGAAAGACAAACCTAGGTTTTCAGCCCCTCCCCGCTGCGTCTCACCCCGGCGCTGCCTCCACCTCTCCCGATGTAGGTTTGGTCTCTCCTCTCTGCCTCCATGGCGTTCTCCCTATTCTTATGTTTTATCCGCTACTGTTCGGCCTGGGTTAGAGGAGTTTTCCTCTCTACGGGGTGTCATATCTCGACCTTTTTCGCCAGCAATTCCTCAGAACAGGGTACAGTTTCACACCCTTATTTTCTGTCCCTATTGTAGATTGATCTGGAACTAGATCAATTCGTCTCGGATCCTCGCTCCTGAGCAACCCTCGTCGTCTCTAAAGCCGCCACCGGCGCGTCCATCTCCTTGGCCTCCACCGTCGAACCATCCTCGACCCCTCTCTCGATTCCATACCAAGCTAATCGAGTGGGTCTTTTTTATTTTCACTAATTTTGTCTTTGCAGGGTCAAAGATTAGCGCACAGAGAGTCAGGGACTTTTCCGGGGAGGGAACCCTGATTCGCGTATATCCTCCCACCACTACTGGATAAATCCTTGGACATTACTGCTGCGATAGTTTTTCGAAGCAGGACCTCCAGTACCATCTTCGCACTCGTTTTTTTGTTGGCCCTTATGGCATCCAAACACTATCGGTGGCGGTTGATTCGCATATATTCCCCCACTACCAGAGAAATCCTTGCCCATTCCTGCTGCGACAGTTTTTCGGAGCAGGACCTCCAGTTGCATCTTCGCACTCGTTTTTGTTGGCCCTTATGGCATCCAAACACCGTCAGTTGCGGGTATAGTAGAAAAAGGATTGGTGAACTTCGGTTCCTTACTGTCCTTCTTAAGTGGTCAGGGAGCATGTTCCCTGACGCACATCGATGTAATGGTTATTAAGGTTTAATGAAATTTCCTCCTTTCGTTCATAAAAAAGAAAAAGAGGTCACTAATTACAAAACTACCACCGTGCATTGGTAGTATCTAGACCATCATCTTTCATGGATCCTAGGGCTTATATTAGTTCATAATTTGCACAACAAGGTGCGGTTTGTATTTGATAGTGACTATATTTTTTTCATTTAGAGCATATCTGATGGCACGTTGTTTGCTTAGCGCAATTGCTACCACAACTTAAATGACGACAACTCTTCGCAAGGCACTCGGTATAGACCGCTCATGGTGGGATCCTACGAAGATGGTCTACTACGATCTCTTGGCTCAAGGGCCCCAACGTCTAGTCGCCAGTCCAATGACAAGCGACACGTGGCCTCAATTGAAATGCACCCAATCCTAATTTCTCTTATAAAAGTAATCATCTCCAACCTTTTGAAACACATTTCCCCTAAATCTTCTTCCCTAAGACAATAAAGCTATGTTTTATAGATGGATCCACTTCCAACCAAAGATGAAATGACTCTTGCACTATTGAAAAAAATGGGGGAAGACATGACACGAGGAATGGACAAGAGGATTGTAGAATAGATAACAACAAGAGTCAAACAAAGAGAATATAAGACGGAGGTCGGGGGTTCAACCTGTTGATTGAAAGCAGGAGGAAGGACATAAACGATTGATGGCTGACTACTCTACTCTCAATATGGTGTTCAGCGAACACCAATTCCTTCATTGTTTTGGATGTCGAAAGCACTTTTCTTATACGCCTAGGATGCATTGAGTGAGTGGTACAAGTACTTTCGTCCATAATCCGATTTTTGCGGGAAGCATGGTTTCTCTCCACATCAGAAATGCACAAAAAAAATTTGTCAGATGTGTTATAGATCTACCGGTAATTCCACCAGTGAGTACTTCCAAATGGGCGAGACCACTACTTCGAAGTGTGTCTGGAAATTCTATTTCGGCGTCATCAAGATTTTTAACCGAACATATTTTCATGCTCCAACGAATAAGATGGATTTCATTTATTTCAAATCAGCGAAGCAAATGGCTTCTTGGGGATGGTAGGAGTCTTGACTACATCCAAATGGGCTACACAATTCTTAAGGAGAGACTGTGGGAACATTCGAACAACGCTGAGGCGGCAGCCCTGGCGTATGACCAGGCGGCATTTTCGGCCAGGGGAGAAGCGGCGGTACTGAATTTTTCGATGGCTGTGGTGAGGGAGTGCTGGAGGAGATGGAGTACCGGTGCCGGGAGGGGTGCTCGTCGGTGATGACGATCGATTTGGGGGTTAAGAAGAAGAAACCAGTGATGGGTTATTAATGGGTACCGGAGCCCAACTCGAACCTGAAACTTTTCCTGACTAAACCCGAACACCAACCCATAACCCAACCGGAACTCGAAATTTCCATGACCTGAACTTGACCGGAACGTGTAAAAAGATCAGGTACCCATTGGATATGGGTTTTTCCCCATCCTAATTAAGTGCTTGTTATATCTCCATAAACTGTAACATCTTTATCTACTAATTTGGCATCCTTCGACTCTTCTGTTTCAATCCTTACTAGGACCAACTTCTCAGAATGGAAAGATAAAGTTGAATTCAATTTAGAAGTACTTGATTTGGATATGGCATTTCCTGTAGAAAAGTTATCCCCACTTATTGATTCTAGTATTGTGGCTAAAGAGATTTTTCATGATATTTGGGAAAAATAGATTAGACTGAGCATACGTTCTTATGTACGACAATTTCTAAGAAACCTTAAAAGTTCTCTTTCACCACTGGAGAACGCTAAGGTATATCTAGAAGATATAAAATAAAAATTTAAGACCGCAAAAAATCCCTTGTAGGAAAACTTATGGTAGATCTTACAATCATTAAGTTTGATGGTACAAGGTCTATGCATGAAGGTTGCATCGAAATGAACAACCTAGTAGATAAGATATTTGGGAATGAAAGTGGACAATCATTACTCGAACAATTTATCCTAAATATAATGCCTCCTCAGTATGAGTCATTCCAAATTCATTACAATGCTATTAAGAAATAATGGGCAATGAATTGACTAATGGACTGGTACAAGAAGAAGCCAGACTGAGCGATAAAGATAATAAAGTTTCCCGTCATATTCAAGAAGTTGGACGTAATGCTAGGAGCACAAGACATTCAACCCAGAAGAGAGAACCACCCAGGTTAAATGACCCCAATAAAGCAACCAAGAAGGCAAAGAAAGTAGAAAAATGCAATTTTTTTTGCAAAAAAGCTTGGTCAATTTCGGAAGGATTGTTCAAAAAGAAGGGATGGTTCGAAAATAAAGGTAACCTTTTGGGTTTTGTAAACCTTTTTTTAATCTAGTCCATCTTGTGCTTCATCAACAAGTTGCTGGATTCATAGCGAAACAAATGTCCATGTTTTTAATTCCATGTAGGGATTTCTTACAACCCAAACCATAAGCCCAAGTGAATTTTAATTTATTTTCATGGAAAACGGAGGCAAAGCAGCTGTGGAAGCTATTGGCACTTACCGTATCATTTTGAAAAAAATGGATTTGGCTTAGATTTATTTCAAAATCTTTATGTTCCATCTATTTCTCGTAAATCATTTTCAGCAAGCAAATTGGATAAATTTGGTTTTAAAATGTATTATGCAGATGGAACATTCAAATTTGTTTCAAAATATTGTCACATTGGTTTGGAATTTCAGTTGATGAACTTTATAAGTTATGTTATCCAGCATATTTATGGAGAAACTAAATACAAGTCACTAAGTCATAACTCTTAGTTCTCGTGGCTTAAAAGATTGGGACACATCTCCTGTGGAAGGATAAGAAGATTGGTAAAGAATGGAGTGCTCCATAATATGGACTTCACCGATCATAAAGAGTATGCAGATTGCATTAAGAGCTAGCAAACTAAACGCACGAAGAAAGATGCCACAAAAATACAGAACTTCTTGAATTTATTCGTACATATTTTTGTGGACCTTTCGAAGTTCCAATTTTTAGGGGTAAATGAAATTTTAGGCAAAAATGATGAAACAAGACACTACCTTAGATCTTTTGCCAAATTACTCAAAAAAATAAATGGAATTGTTGGTCAATATACAATGCTTGTATCCCTATATAGGAATGATGTAGCCAAAGACATAAAGAAACTGATAATGCTATATTTCATGATGAAATATGTGAGCATTCAGGAAGTTAAGGATTCATATTCATTTACCCTACTTTAGAATGTTGTTAGGAACCTCTCATTGTTGAAACATTGGCTAATGATGATTAGCTTACGAATAAACGTTCACTCCATGAACACAATGTAATCAATAATGACCATATAAGAAAGTACATAATAACCAAAAGAATATTGAAGATCCAACCGATGTATAGGATCAGTGTTTCGGTCGTTATCGAAATTGTATCTCATCATGTTAATTACTTTTCACTATTGTACGATTTTCATGACCATTTTATTTCCATATCAATAAGACGTCTTATTCGTATGCTCAAAAAAAAATATATTACTTTATCACACATGATGTTTAGATCTAACATTATGAAATTTATATGATCAATTTGTTAACAATTGATCATGATAAAGAACTGTTTTTGATGATCAGTAGAAAATCTAACATGACAATTTTCTATATTGTTTAGAGTTTATCCTTCGATTGAAGTCTCATCCCGTGTTTGTTTTCAAGTAAAATACTCACTGATGTTCAAATCCATGACTTTAAGGAGATGAGAAATTTTATTAAACCACTCAACTAAGATAACTCAATGACACGATCATGAATAAAATTAAAACAATTAAACTGAACCGAATTAAATTCAAACTTAATCTTCTAATTAAATTCATTCCACCCGATTTGAAACAATTATGAGCTCGATTATAGCCATAACCATTGCCTATATGAAATAAGGTTTTTCCCCTCAATCATATCGAAGTGTGTTATATGACTTCCAGTTGGCACAAAAATATACCCTACTGATTTCAGGCATCGCCATGTTCTCCCACTCAAGTGTTGTTTACGAATTACGCGTAACTTTTTAGCTTTTGAGTCACCAATTTTTTTAGGAATCAATGTCTATTATTTATGAGTATACCCTCAAATAAACTTACGGCCATGGCTGATTGTCGGGTACGGACATGAACTAGAACCATAAATGCAGGACTTAGGCAAGTGGGATTGTCAAATGGGCAACAGTTCCTACAAAGCAGCCTTGTACTAGTGAATCCTGTGATGATAAAATATACTAAACTTACATTAAGTGCAAAGAAAGAAGTTATATAAGAGCACCTCCATTCGGCACGAGCTCAAGTGAAAAATATTTGACACAATGTAAATGTCGAGTTAAATACCGAACGCTTAACGAAACACTTAGTAGAAAAGCATCGCGTAACGGTATCAACGTTAAAATAAGCGCCTACAAAAACACCGAGGACTCAATGCAACAGATTCGTTAATCACAACGACTAGTCAATCACCCAACCACGTGGTACCACGTGTCCCCATACGTGACCGAAAAAATTCGGGAACCAACCTAAATTTTCCATATAAACCTCCTTTACCTACCTTTTTGAACACACACATCTCCCCAGGAACTCTTTACAACCATTTCTATTTAATCTCCTTTTCCAATTGAAATGGAGCGGGAAATCAAAGAGGGTATGAGAAACATTTAGAGGAATATGTAGAGAAAAATATCATAAATCCTTCGAGATAAACCAAGGAAAAAGTTTGACTCGAAGAGAAAACGTTTCATAGACAAATGTTGCAAGGAAGGTGATATGCACGCTTGATAGCTGACTACTTCTCAACCTCACTGGTGTATAATGAGAAAAAGTTTTGGCGTCGATTTTGAATGTAAAAGGTAATTTTCGTTTGCATTCCAGGCGATTTGAAGAAGCGCGGCCATACTTTCGACAAAGATAAATCGAAGCTTTGGGGAAGGAGGGGTAGAGTTGACATTACACAAAGGTAAGTATGCACATGTCTCGCGCGTGCGAGTGTTTTCCATCCAAAAATAAACGGAAACAAACGGTAGGTATTATAATGATACAAACTTAACTCTAGAGTGGCAAGACGACACAAAAATAGTTTAGCGTAGTGTAAATAGAATCTGAAACTTTTAGAATAGTGAAGCAGAATTAACCCTTCTTCAATGACAAGCTACTGGCGACTTTTTTTTATCAACGAATGTAAATTTAAATTAAAACCTCTCAACAGGTAAGAGAGCAGTCTAAGCAGGTCTAGATACAGACCTAAGAGTGACACCATGAAACAATTATAGACTGGAGTGCTGGTATAACAACACAGCCTCAAGAGAACCCCAACAAGGGGAGTGAACAAATGAAAGAGTATTCCTATACAAGGAACATCGACATCCCAATATGGAAGCAAACCAGACAAATAATGGTCTAAATAATCAGATATTACAACTATGAAGCGCTAAACTAGTAATAGAAGAAGGTGTAACACCCAGATTTTCCAACCATGAAGCACAAGAGGAACCAAACGAATCACCAGAAGCTGATAGAGCAGCTTCGCAACAATTCACACCCGAAACAATGAAGAAGCGCGTCTCACGACCAAAGCTAAAACTAGATACCTCCAACGACCCAAGAGACACTCCTCTATCGAGACCGCAAGGGACAAATCAGACAAAGGAGCACGTACTTAGGCCTCCTAAACCAAACTCCGGTCAACACCGAGAGATGGCCCAAATAGGGAGGATCGGTATTTCTACTAAGCACGAGCCCAGAGCTCCAAGCCGACAACAACAAGACATCACTTCCAGAATCCTAGGATGGAACTCGAGCTGAGCATTCCATAATCGAAACCGATAACCTCTCACCATCCAACACCAAGCGAGGACTCAAAGGGGAAGGCCTGTAGTTATACCGAACACGAGCCAACCTGATCTCGGACAGATTTGACACCAAAACCGGTTATTTAGAGCATAACAGCCAAAAGGAAGGATTTACAGTGGTCAACATATGAGAATCCGGCAAAAACCAACCCAAGACTTCATATCCACAAAGAAGCTTTCCCAGATAACAGACCGAGTCACCAAGCGCGACTGTATCAGATCCGCGACAATCAACATCGATGAGAATGGGGAAAGCGTCCCACGACCAGATCTGAAACAAGTTGGCGTTAGAGACACGAAAGAGCTGCTGCCTCAATGGACAACACCAACAACAGAGATCATAATAAACTCAGCATCATAGGGCAACAACCCCACGAACTGCTTCGCAGAAAGCCAACCTTCACATAGAGATCCACGAACACCGACTGAGCAACAACAACCACTCGAAAGCACACTAACCAAGCACCTCTACCCAAACCAGAACCACATCGAATCCTTCAGGAAACACTTCCCACGATGGAACTGAAACCACTATTCCGATGATGAAGAAGAGAGAGACGGACGAGGACTCTGAAAGCATACCCATCACGCGCCGGCGAGAATAAGAATCCTTGGACCTGCTGTAGAAGGAAAAGATCCAAGACCACGGTGGAGTTGATCTCCGGCAACCCAGAACTCCGGCGAAGAAAGTCTTAACACCACACGGATCAAAGAGGAAACCCGCCGACGAGCTCCAACAAACACATTGTCCCGATCAAGATCCCTTGATTCCGGTGAACCAAGGGCGTACTCCGGCGTCTGAAGCACAAACGCAACCGAGCACCGATAAGAGAAAAATCTGGCACCGACGCACCATTTGAGGATGAGTTCTGGCGAGCACGAGCTTCACACCCACTTCCAGGACACATGAAGCTCAGCACAACAACACCTATTTCCGGCGACCAGTGAAAATGACGAGACAGAGAACACCGGTTAGAGGAAGCAATTCACGCACCAATAGCTAAGGAGCATATCTGGATAGAAATATCATGTCTGAAACGCCAAAGGAACCAAACCACCTCCATGTCCACCGAGGGGAGACTTCGGTGAAAGCACTAGTAAGAATGAAGACCCAGACGGAGAAGGATCCCTACATGTTCGGGGTACAAATCTAGGAGTCCAGCCCGATGACGGCTCCAAAGGCTGAGCCTAGTCGAGTTCTTGTTCCCGACGGAGCATCGGAGATTCGGAGGAAGGGCGACCAACCAGAGAAACGGAGGCAACTAAACAAAGTAAAGAAAGAAGGAGGGTGTAAGAAGGAGAGAGGAAGAAGGTTACTACTGGTGACTCCATGGCTGGAGACCATGTTGTCGCCGACGGGAAAGAGCAAACAGGGAGGGATGGCGGCTAAGGTTGCAAGAAGGGGTCGAAGTTGATGTAGCTATTGGCGACTTAACAACGAGTTACTAGTAAGTAAGTAACATTAAATTGTATTGCTTTTTCTGCGCCTCTGTCTCTAACTTTACTGAAGTTCAAATCCGGAACTCTAGTCGTCAACAAGTTCCTCCCTTGAGGAAAAAAATATTACTGCTTGGTCAGGGCGGTGGAATACAATAACCAACCGGAAATTTAATCGGTGAAAAAACGATGTTGAAATTTCTATAGACAACAATGTTAGATACTATCCCCTAGATGCCTATTGTTCATGTAATTTGGGATTCTCATTTTATTCAGCTGGCGTAAAAACATTTTTATACATAGATCTAGTATTATAAATCCCTTGTGACGTAAAAGAGATCTTTTTGAAGATGAGGTTTCTTTACTTTACATGTCACCCGTAGACAGTATATGGTTGCTCATCTTAGAGGTCCGGATTCGGTTGGCTAAAACACTACTAAGGCCTGTCAACGTTCATTGTAGTGGCGGAGCTAGATTTTTCAATGAAGGGCCACCTAAATTTTTCAGTAACAAAACGTGGCTAAAAAATAGAGGGAGGGGACATGTGCCCCCATGGAGCCCACGTGGCTCCACCACTGGGTCCATGGACAACCTTTTTTTGAGCAAAAGGTGCAATATTTTTTAATATAAATCTATTACATTATCGTGCCTCGGGGAACAGGCTCCCCGATCACCAGAAGGTCAGTATGAGCGAACAATGGTTCACTGAGCCTTTTAATATCAGAACGGTCACATACGGTATTGTGATGTTCTATGGGAAATTAGAGAAGACGGGGAGAGGGGACGGGATATCGGAGATCCTGAGGGACCTTGACGGTAATGGTGATGGTGGGAGGCAAAGCATCATCTGGGGACCCCTCCTAGGGCCAGCCTCCGATGCTCCGAAAATGCCTCATTCCTCCCGCAGGGGCTTCTTCCCCGCAAGTGACGAGTCGTCCCACACAGCTTCAGATGCAGCCCTCTTCAGTTTTCCAGCAGTTGTTCCCCCATGGACTATGGGAGCTGGAACTTCAACAATTCGCGCGTCTGGCCGAGCGCGCCCCCCACCTCCAACCCCACCATGCTGGAGGGGTAGAGGGTCAGCAGTCCAGTCAACAGGCTAAACAAATCCCGACCCCCTGATCTTCTCGTGTACAAAAGAACACAGGAGAGAGTGGCCTTATGCGGGCACTAGCCTAGCATCCCAACCGGACATTCGAGGACTCAAATTAGGTATCATGTCCATTGTTACGCCGACTCCCTATGGTGAGATGACCTAGCATTTGGTATCGAGTCCAATGTCAGCGATCGCGGTGCGGCGTCCACCGGTTCTCCGCCCCGATCAATGCATGCTCCAACTTGGGCCTCCGATATATGGCTGCGCTTCCAAGGCCGAGGTCCCCCCACCGAGACAAATCGTAGCAAGCCCTTCCGGTACGCCAGGAGATGACATTGCAAGTATCATCTCGAGGGAACCGACCTAACCAGACTTCGAACCGTATCCACCTCTGGTATCCCAACCGCCACCCTCGCAGCCCAGGGCAGAAAATCGTCGAGTCGTTGAGCTTAACCGCCGAGTCATTGAGTAGCTCCGGGTGTGGTCCCGTCGGAGGAAAGCCATGCTCTCGTTCGTCTCCACATCCAGCGCCGGGTGATCCATTGCGACGAGGTCTCCATCATGCTTCAGCGCATCCCGCAGCCGTCACGAGTCCATACCCAAGACCGGGCCTTCACCATCGTGACCACGAAAGACGTCGAGTACTCTGTCACGTCCCTCACCACGCCCACCGGAAGACGAGGAGGCAGGGACCTCAGCGGCACCGACGTTGGCTGAACCCTAGAACGGCCGGCAGACAACTCAGACACCAGAGCAAGGTCGTGGTGAGCCCTGGCCGATGGACCCCAGGTTAGACGAGGAGGGAGCCCATGGCCTGGGGCATAAGCTGGAACCCTAGGCCCGATGTCAAACCCCCCAAGCACCAGAGCAAGGTCATGATGATGATGGTGGTGAACCTTGAGAGCGGGTTAGGGTTCGGTCCACGTGGATAGGACCTGTAACTTGGAGCAAAAGCCTCCGAGAGCCACCACCCCCAACGCCAACTCTCCCAATGCTGCCAACAGATAGCCGCAATAGGGGGAGTGGGGGCAGTCCTTGCGGAACACAGGACCCCGTCGATCCCAAAGAATCTGAAACCGAATCCGCTGAGGCCGTCGACAGAGGAGGCAGGGCCGAGACATGTGAGAGGGGAGAATAGGAGGATGGGGGGATGGGGGGATCTGCAGACCACCCGGAGTAGAGAGGTCAGGCAGCACCAGCGTAGAGGGAAGAAGATTCATGGTGATCGGACAGGAAGTCGACGAAGCCACCAGAGGGACGGGAAGGGAAGAAGCGTCGAGGGTTGTGGGATAACCAGCCACTTCCATACGTATGTGAACCTTGCACCAGAAGTGGTATGCGAGGAGGTCAACGGGACGGGACAGTCGAACACGGGGACGGAAAAACCGACAGCCCCAGGCGACGCAACAACGACGACGACATAATGAAGCTTCATAACGATTAGGACATGCTAGGGCTAGAGTAGACTCTCAAGGCGAGAGAGAATTATTTGAGAATCTTATTCCATGGACAGCCTTAATAATTGTTCGTTGATATATATATATATATATATTTTTGTAGATTACGGAAAGTTACAAATTAGTTTATGGAAGAAAAGGTAAAACAGGACGTAGAATTGGTTCTGACATATAGAAGATCAAAGAGGGTTTGTTATAAGGATGACCCCTACTTTTTATATGCGATCATAGTTACCAAAAAGATATCTAAATACAAATAGAAGACTACATAACAAGAGGATAAACCACAAACTCAATATAGCTTTTTAAAATCGAGCTCCACAACTTTTTTTTTATCAGCGAAAGCATATTGAATTAATCTCTTCCGAGGATGAAAAGAAACAACTAAGGCAACACAACCCAGCTACAGATTGGAAGCCAAAGCAAACAAAAAGGGAGTTACAAAGATGGTAGAAGCATAAAATTACAACAAAATATAGAGTAGAGTAGAGTTGTTAGAGATGCAAAAGGCAATGCAGCTGCAGTGTGCTGATGATGGAGCTGCAAATGGTTGATGAAGTTGCTATGTTGCAAAGATATAGAGTAGAGTTGGTAGAGATGCCAAAGGAAATGGAACTGAAGAGTGCTGATGGTGGAGTTGCAAATGTGGCTCTGTTGATGGAGCTGTAATGCTGAAAAGATGCATGATATTGAGGCAGCTGTTCATGAGGGTTTGAATGAACAGATAAAATAGCAAAGCTGATGTAGAGGTTGAAGTGCAGTTGTATCGGTTGAAGTGTGTGAATTTGTAAATTTGTAACATGTTTGGAGGGTTTTAAGCAGCAGAGATTTGAAGCAGCCGCTGGGATTGAAGCAGATGGAGAATAACAATCAAAAGGTATGCTTTCTTGAGGAGCAAGTTAACTCAGTGACAGAAGTCCAGGACTGAAGAGCAGAGTAACCAGTTGAGAAAATCAGCCAGGTGAAATGTGAATGAGGCCTGAAGAAGTGAAGCCTTTGGAAAATGGCTGATCTTTCAATTGATAGGCAACTAAGCACAAGAGAGGAGAATGAACAGAGCAGGCAAGGAGGATCTTGCAAGACAAAGAAACACTCAAGCCTAAAGTGAGACTACCCACACTCAGAAGGGAAGGGAGGAGAAGAAAGGAAAGGAAAGAAACCCACACACCAGAAGAGAAACAAAACCCCAGAGTAGAACCTACCTCACCAGAAACTAAAAACCCCCACCACCCAAGACCCATCCCAGAAACCCCAAAACCCCAAAGAGGATAGTTCCAAGCCAAACCAGTTGAGGAAAAGGCAAAAGAGATCTCATTTTTTGATATGAAGCCAAGGCTTGGAGGTCCAGTCCTAAAGTGTGAAGTGATAACCTGCATTGAAGTTGGCCCATTCCCAGGAATAAGTGTTATTTAAAATTCTGAGAAAAATTGATTCTTGAAATGTGATCCGATCCACATGCTCAATTTCAATACATGTTATAGTCCATAAAATGTTATCTACATACAATGAAATTGCAAGTATACACAGTTCATCTTCAAAAATTTACATACGTTCATCAAGAACTGACTGATACAAAGTTTTCATCTATGCATAAGTCTACTGAAGCTCATTTACCCTAGCTGTTTATTTGGAGATGAAATCCTTGTCATCGTCACCACACTCAGAGGAAGAGCTTGCATCCATCTCCTCCTTTTCAAGAGAGTCTAATTGCACACACTCGGCAACTTCATTGTGATTGCTTTCTGAATCATGACTCCTGGTCGGGGATGTCAAGTTTTCTTTCCTCACCACATTGAAAACAAATCCGTTATGGGTCCTTTCAGGCTGGAGGAGATCACCTTCAGAGACCATGATGCTGGAGCCATTCACGTTAACTCTATCTCTCTGATCCAACTCAGAGTCAGAGATTCTATCCGGTGTGGTCACCCTCGGGCTCTGGATATATGGATCCCTTGGACTCTGCATATAAGGATCCCTTGGGCTCGGAATGGTGCCCATATCCAAGTTTTGGACAAAGTCAATGAAGGTATTGGCTGAAGCAGTCCTCATCAATGGCCCACCGGATCTTGTCCAAGTGTTCACATCCACGCTGTCAGTTTCACTATCGCTTCCTTCATGGGCGTTACGGTGAGTCTTCCAGTTCCTACCGGAGGCTCCCGTGGATGCCCCAACCCCGTTATGGAATGAGGAGGCGTCTGCAAGGAAGTCTTCAAGGGAGCCCGTCGAGTTCTCTCGTGCAATGCAGTTCCAAGAGGGGATTCTTTTTGGGATTGTGAACTTGGGCGCTTGAGAAAAGCCGTGAGATGCAGCAGCGGCTCTCTCGGCGTTTCTTTTGAGCCTACGCATGTGGTTCAGAATTGCTACGCATTCGTCTAGGACAAGCTCAATGCCACAGTTGGCTTTTATGGCGGACAGCTTCTCCCAAGTGCACCTTCTCCCCTGGTTGGCTGCCTTCTGAAGCTCCCCATGAGATGGGTTTTGTATGATTTTAGAGTACTGTAAGGATTAGCAAAGTAATGTAACTCAATAGAGTGTAAAAAATGTTCTAAATCAAAGTTGTTCAACAAATTTTACTTCAGTCATCCTCATATAACCAAGGCATAATTGCTTAAAACTACCTTGTGAACTTTCAACTACAAAAAAATAACAGATCTGACCCGACTTCATGTTTATTTTCAAGACACAAGAGTATCCCCAAAAAAAAATTGGGGTCAGAGTAATTTTTCACAAAGTGGGCAGTTCAAAAGGGTAGTTTAAAGCAATCCCCCCTATAATTATATAAGCAATTGTCAAACTTTCCCGCATTCAGATCATAAAGTGATTTGGTGCAATACTGTGCTCCCTCTATCCCAAAAATATGTATCTTCACTATCCTAAAACAGAAGTCCCAAAATAAGTGTCATTTCCAGTTCATTAATTAGTCATGGATAACCAGTAAAATCCCTCTATAAGCCGGTTACAACACTTATATATTGAATTATCAGAAAACCGAACACTAAAACTGAGTCCTTAATTTTTGCAAATAATCAAATGGGACACTTATTATTGGATACAATGAGTAATATGCATGTGTACGTACCTGAGCAAGAGTGGCAGGCATAACAACAGTGACGTCACCCTCCCAATCCTGAGCAAACAGCTTGGCGAGTCCTCCTAATGGAAAACCAAGCTCTAATACTTGGTTGAATCTATGCTTTACCTCCATCTCCGCAAGATGAGCAAGCTACAGAGTTAAGCACTGAGATTGATTAATTTTATGTCACTACAATTCGAACGAAGAGATTACAAAAGCGGATTAAGCATAAAAAACCAGATGGCTAGAAACAATGAATCACTAGCAATAACTATGATTTGGTAGTCCCCATTGCCTTGGTACATGAATAAAATATGAAACAATGTAAGCATAAAGAATGAAGGACAAGAACTGAAAATTAAAAGCCATGGGAACATACCTTGGCAGCAAAGTTGCCTCCAAAAGCTCTGACAAACTCTTTGAGCCTCAATAAAGGTGCAATGTGGGGATTTGCCTGACTGACAATAAAATGATTGACATTAAACAATTCCTTCAATTGCATCATAGGTAGATCAATCTCCAAGCTACCATCTCTCCACCTACGCACAGATGGACGGGATCCTGTCTCAGGATCCAAATTGAATGGAGGATGATATGGAACAATTTCTCCACTCCTGTCCTTTGCCATCAGTTCTTGAGCTTCAAAAAGGCCTGGAAAGGCGCATGAAGCAGTCACTGCACTCCATATCACAACATGAGGTGAAGTCAAATAATTAAGACATCTGGGTGGCTCGTGCTTCCTTGGGGAGCAAACTGTTATTCCAAGAATTCTACCCGTCATGTCATAAGCTTCTTGGAAAGTAAGATTACTTGTGAGATGCCTTAACATCCATTGCAAATGCCTGATCTCATGAAGAGCCCCACGTGTCATGACCCTCTTCACAACTGTATAAATCCCACCCATCTGATCAAAAAACTGCAACGAGTGCCAAGAATCCTCAAAAAAGCTTTGTAGCTCTGGCCAAGACCTTGTAGCAACAACTGCACACATTATGGACCCCACGCTAGAACCAGCAATTATTCTGGGAAGAAGCTTATGTTCTACCAGCGTTTTAACCACACCCACATGGAAGGATCCAAGTGAAGCGCCCCCACTCAAGAGCAAAGCCGTTCGACCAAAGGCATGTCTCGTTTCGTGCATGAAGGCAAGTTTTTCTTCTAATGCAAGCTCATCTGTATCCGTATCGCAAACTATTCTTAACTGAGTTGATACCTCATCAATATATTCTTTTATGAGTCTGGGCACCTGAAGCCTACCCTTATGAAGTTCAGGGTTGCACATATTACCAAGATTTCTCACCAGATCAGCTCGCATCCAAAAGATTATATCTCGAATGGATCCTTCTTGGCGACGGTTTTGGAGCTCTTGGAGCTTGTTCCTCACTAGCTCCACATCATAAAAGTCTGATTCGTTGATCCTATGTGTTTCCTTATCGAGCATCTTTGCAGCATGAGCCCACTCCTCGTACGACAATGCAGACCTCATCATGTTCCTCCAGAATTTTCTCCGGTAAGCCATTTCAGCCTTCAATTTTACATTCGTGCATCGTTTCAACATGAAGGCAATTAGGGTCACCATTGCCAATATCCCTTGCGGGTTGCGGGGGTGGAACCACTTCAGGAGGGACGCCATATTGTCTTTGAATCTATATGATATAATCAAAAGTGCACGAAACACTTGATGCCTCAAATGTGACATCGATTTGCAAAACAATACCCTGAAAGCAATAGTTCGGCCAACTATCGTCGAAGGTCCAATTGAGAACGGATCAACACTGGCCTCATTACTTATATCCATATCTTGGTAGATTAAAATGTATGTCCGTATAAGCAGTTCGTGGAAACAGTAGAAAACTACGTAGGTCACTCTAGATTTGCAATTTTGTATACGGCTGTATATGGGTAAGGAAGAAAATCTGGGTTTTCTACAGTAGGGATTTATACCCCTCCCAAGATTAACTGAGAATGAGGACAAATCAATGACAAAGGGCTATACAGGAAACCTTGGAGCTAAAATGAAGTGAGCACCAAAAAGATTTCCACCAATATCCCACTTTCCCTTGCTTCTTTCTATACACGGACAGTCATTTAAGCTGTTTAAAAGAGAAAATATTGTACACAAGCTACAAATTCCCACCCAAAAATGAAGCAATCTTAAAATTCAGGGATTAAATTACAAGATGTGGACACAAGTAATAGATGAAACCTCTAAACCCTGATCTGGGTTCGGAATTCCGAGAAGAATCAGATCAACACATCCAAAAGCAGCATGAATCAGACCCTCAGCCTTGAAAGCCTCAAACTTGAAGATCAAAAGTGAATTGGGTAATCGAAAAAATGAGCAAATCCAAAAGGGTATTTAGATCTGGAGCCAGAATCCCCAGCGTCTGCCACGAGAAACCCTATCACAAAACCCAGAGAATAAGAATGTAATTGCAAATTGGGAAGAGGAAACGAGTATATTAACCGGGAAGATGTGGTGTGGAGACGTTGGGTTGCGGGAAGAGATAGAGATGCCAATACGGTGAGTCGGATCAGAATCAGCAGAGGGTATGGGTCAGATTTGGATACAAAGAGGATAAGACCACGCCACGTTTTAGAACTTTCTATTATTGGAAACAAGGAGACAAAAACAAATTCAACAATAATGAAATAACAGTTGACAGCGAAACGAAACGTGGAAAAAATGTAACAAGTTTTGGAGTAAACGTAAATGTTTTTGTTGCTTGCAAGAAAGAAAGAATCGGAAAACATTATATGGGCGTCTTGTCAACAGCACCGTTATGATGTCTTTTAAAATCTCATTTAAGCTTTTACATGTATCGGTTTTATTTTAGATATGAACTACTTACTATCCCACCTCTCAAGATTCATGTCTCCCTCGAAGTCCCAGTTGACCCTAGCTCATCAACGGTCTCATTGTATTTCGGTTCCGCCGCTATTCATCCCGTCTTTGTCGTTGATTGGTCTCGTTGATCATGTCATCGTCATTCTCGGGCATCATCTCGTCTCTCTGTCCAATCGGTTTTTGCATAATGGATGCACATCTTCCCCTCAACACAACCTCAATCGCCCATACTGTAGCCCCCATCACCGTCGGCATCACCAAGAGATGCTCCCTGGGGTCGGCCCTAGCCATGCTCTGAAGGATCAAAAAAATATCATATGTTCGCAGCGGAATTAAAACGTTCGATCCAAAAACCAAATATATTGCATCTAAATCATCGTTAAAACTATAAAAACACTTACTTGATTTGTAGAACGAAATTGATTTAGCTCCGAAACTACGAAGCCTCTAGTGTATCCAAACCGAACAACGATTTGATGCTTTCAACTTTTGAGATGACAATGGAGGAAGAACGATTCTTTCTTTCGTGTTTTGGAGAGAAGAGAAAAAGGAGGCTATAGAGTATAATCTGAATTATTCTCTTAACCCAAATCTCTACATTTAAACAATATTTATTATTGGGTCTAAGGACCAATTGGGCTTAAACCCGATTGGGCCTAGGGCATAACCCAACAATCTCCCACTTGACCTAGATCCAATCGGTCAAGAACTCCAATATTTATTATATTTCCGTGTTAGTAGAAAATATAACAAGCATGTCATCTAGATCATTTCAATAAATTATCTTATAATAAAATAAATGATCTTAAACATCAAATGTTACTCGTAGTCTGGTTGCAATTGAGGGATAACGTGAATATCAATATCCAATAAAGACGAACCTGGTTTAAGGATAATGAATTGTTTTCCTTCCATCTTTCCAACTCCGGATTATCCTAGGGTATGGTTTGACTGTCAATCTCTAACAGATTACCACTATGTTTCATGTTGATCGTTACTGGTTGTTGAATGACTTTAAGAAACTCCTTTCTCAAATCATTCTTCTGCCTTGGCCAAGGATCTTTTCTAACCAACAAGCCTCTTTTGGCTAGTTAGGTCGTTTAGGATTTTTCATTTAATGTCTCGCTGTTTTGAGACGCTGGTAAGGAGTTGTCTTGAGTTTGTGTCCACGATTTCAAGTGGACTATTATTATGGGTCCATGAGCGCCGGGCTTGCTACGGTCGGCCCGGACATACATCTGGAACCCGAGGCGGTCACGCCTCATCCTGTTTGATTACCTATTGGTATTAATGAAAGTCTCCGGTTACCCGTTTCAAAAAATGTTACTCGTAAGTGTGTGACCACATAGGTTCAACCATAAACCGGTAGTAATTAATCTCATTAACTACTAATCGAGGTTGGCGTCTAACAATACTCCCCGACGGCCGGATAACGTGAATATCAATATCCAATAAAGACGAACCTGGTTTAAGGATAATGAATTGTTTTCCTTCCATCTTTCCAACTCCGGATTATCCTAGGGTATGGTTTGACTGTCAAACCCTAACAGATTATCACTATGTTTCATGTTGATCGTTACTGGTTGTTGAATGACTTTAAGAAACTCCTTCCTCAAATCATTCTTCTGCCTTGGCCAAGGATCTTTTCTAACCATAAGATTCATAACAACATAGAGTTCAAACTCATTACCTTGAGTTGATGGATCCCCTCTTGACTCGCCATTGATTATATATGTACTCAATTATACCCAATGACCTTTCAACTAGTATTTTTACACACTAGGTGTCCGGTATCAAAGTATAACAAGCATTCTATTAACCAATATGGTGATCTCAGGTCAAATGACAAAACAATATACATTTTATCCTTAAGAAAATTTCCAAATTGACAGTATAGGTAAAATTAACCGTTTGGAAATCTCTCTTTTTGTCTGTTCAATGATCATATCCACTATATGCATCATCTATATTATAACTTAATGAATAAAATCCATTAATACTCATCCAATGAGTACTGTTATACATATATTGGTCTATCCGGATCACCTTAGTCCCAGTAGGATGATCTTATGACCAAGAACACATTTAGATCAAACTCTATAATACTTGACTCTCATTATCATAATCCCCATTATGATGACAAGTATAATAGTTTAATCAAGGACTTATCATATCACAATATCAATAAATATTCATATATGATAACAATAAAAGCCATTATATTAGTCACCACTAATAAGACAAACACGATATGAAATGTGATAAAAACAATGTTTCATGAAGATTAACATTTGACTAGAGCCAAACATTCATGAATTTCAATCCTATATTCCACTTGTTCTTGTCAAACTCCTTTGAACCAAGCACCTTAGTGAAAGGACCTGCATCGGTTTCCTTTTCTACCAACTTCAGAATTTGAACGTCTACACGTTCAACTATTTTTATAATCAGAAGAAACTTCTGAAGAACGTGTTTGAATTTATGGTGTGCTCTTGGTTCCTTGGCTTGTGCAATAACGCATGTATTGTCACAAAATAAAGGAACACTTTCCTTTACTGAAAGAACCACACCAAGCTATGTTCAGAATTTCTTTATCCATACACCTTCTTCAACATCATCACATGCAACTACGTATTCTGCTTTGGTTACTGGATTAGCTACGGTAGCTTGTTTGGAACTCTTCCAACTTACTGTTCCACCATTCAAGGTAAAACCATAACCAAAATTAGATTTGCTATCATCCTTATCTGATGCAACACTTGTATTGATTTGGCTTAACAATTTAAGCTCATTATCTCCATATATGAGGAATTGGTCTTTAGTTCTTCCCAAGTACTTAAGAATAGTTTTAACAACTTTCCAATGTGCCTCACCCAGATTTCCTTGGTACCTACTTGCTACTCCTAACTCGTAGGCAACATCCGGTCTCATACATGTCATGGTATACATGATAGCTCCCACTGCGTTAGCATATGGGATTCTACTTATGCGTTCTCTTTCCTCTAGGGTCTTAGGAATATCCTCCCTAAAAAGAGAAACTCCAAATCCAATGGGTAAGTGCCTCTTTTTGGAATTATCCATGTGATAATTCCTTAAAATAGTATCAATGTACATAGACAGGGAGATCACAAACAACCTTGTTTTTATCTATCTCTATAGACCTTTATTCTAGGAATGTAAGTTGTTTCCCCACATCTATCATGGAGAATTTTTCAGATAGTCAAACCTTTGTTTCTTGCATGACTGACACATCATTTCCTATTAGCAATATGCCATTTACATATAACACTTGGAAAAATAACTACGCTCCCACTAACATCCTTGTACATACATGGCCTTTTTTCACAACGCACAAAATCGAACTTTTCGATTGTCGTGTGAAAACAAATGTTCCAATTATGAGAATCTTTCTTTAGTCCATAAATGGATCGTTGTAGCATACATACTTTACTAGGAGCATATGACAATGTAAAACCTTCAAGTGGAGTCATATAGACATCTTCCTTGAGCTCACCATTAAGGAAATCCGTTTTCACATCCATTTGTTAAATCTCATAATCACAGTATGCAACAATAGCAAGAAAAATCCGAACAGATTAGAGCATTGCTACAGGAGAGAACGTTTATTCATAATCAATACCTTCCTTTTGATATACCCCTTTAGCAACCAGACGGGCTTTAAAGGTTTCAACCTTACCATCCATTCCAATCTTTCTCTTAAAACCCTATTTACACCCAATAGGTTTTACGTCCTTAAAGCCATCAACTAAAACCCATACTTTATTGATTTTCATTAACTCTATTTCGGATTTCATGGCATCAAGCCATTTCTCATGGTCTAGACTAGCCCCCGCCTCTTAGAAACACTTAGGATCGTCTTCAATAATAAGGCCATCACCAATATGATTGTCCTCATTATCGCACACTAATAGATTAATCCTATTATGTGCAAGACACTCTCTAATTGATCTTTTAGGAGGCTCTTGTACTTCTTGATTCTGTTGTTACCCTTGTTCCTGATTTGGTTCATTAATCAAATCATTTACCTCAACGTTAGAGGTTGGAACCCTCGGTGACAACTGTAAGACATCAAGAAAATGTTGGTCAATATGCATCTCATGCTCTTGAGTCAGTGCTGACTCATTGGTATCTTGTATTTCATCAAGATCTATTTTTACTTCCAGTTCTTCTGATATCAAGGAACTTCTTTTCTAAAAGAAAAGCCGCGTTCCTAGCCACAAACATTTTATGTTCATAAGGAAGATAGAAATAATATGACATAGTCTCCTTAGGATAACCAACAAATCAACATTTGTTAGACGTAGCCTCAAGCATGTCTGATTGCAGTCGCTTATCATAGGTTGGAAAACCCTTAAATGTTTAAAATTAGCTTTCCATCCTTTCCGTATCTCATATGGTGTTTCAACAACTACTTTAGTGTGAATCTTATTTAAAAAACATGCAGCAGCCTGTAAAGCATATCCCCATAGGAAGACAGAAAGATCTATAAATCCCATCATCGGTCACACCATATCTAATAAGGTACGAAGTCCACTATGATAGGATCCCATCTTGTGGAAAATCAATAAAATCGTCTATGAGATACTCACCCCCACGGTAAGATCTTAGTGCCTTGATATTCCTACCGGTTTGTTTCTCAACTTCACTTCTAAATATTTTGAACATTTCAAAAGATTTTGACTTATGTCTCATGAGATATATAAAATCGTATCTCGACATATCGTCAGTGAAGGTAACAAAGTAAGAATATCCACATTTAGCTCGAACTTTCATTGGCACACATACATCCGTATGTATGAGTCCTAAAAGTTCACTAGCTCTTTCTCCGGTTCTAGTAAAAGGAGATTTTGTCAGTTTCCCAATAAGAAAAGATTCACAAGTACCGCATGATTCATAATCATGCTGCCTAAGACACACTGCCTTATGCAACTTGTTTACTCTTTTCTCATTTATATGACCAAGCCTAAAAAGCTAAAAGTAGTCTTGATTTGTTTGATTATTTCTCTTCCAATGCCCTTACTTCTTACAAAAGAAACGTTCAACATCCCGTTGATCGATGTTCATCTTTAATTTGTTGAATGTGTTCGTAACAACATTCTCAAGTGCAAGCGGTTTTCTCTCAGGCATCTGTTTTGCCTCTCCACTTGCTCTTTAAAGAGGCATCAATCAAATTCACTGATCCTGATACTTCCATATTTCTCGATGTGAATTGTTTTTTCATAGTTGATCAACATATTGAGCAAGTCATGAATATCACAATCCACCTTGTTAATGTTAACATTAACGTAACATAAGTATCATCAAGAGACTGCAAGATCAAATCCTGATATAGGTGTGCATCCTTACTTCTCAAGTTGTTCTATAAGATCAATTATCTTTAGAATATGGATGTGCACCAGCTCATAGAGCTTTAATTCAGACATGAATAGAGACTTAGATATATGATATCTAGCATTCATATTCTGAGACTCCTACATCTTCTTAAGATGTTCTATTATCTGTGGTGGATTCATAGTTTCATGTTTCCTCTGAAGGACAACACTCATGGAAGCCAAAATGATTCACTGAGTAGTAGTACTTCGTTCCCAGTACTTCAAATATACATCTAATGCAACTACAACAGTCATTCCCTCAGTAGGAGCTTCCATGGCGGGGTTATCGATCACATCGATAAGATTTTCATGCATGAGAACAATTCTAGGGGTTATCGATCACATCGATCGCATACAAAATGTTACTAGACATTTTGTTAGCATCTAGTATGCCACGCAGAGAAATAGTAGTCATTTCAGAAATTAACCATAAAGGAAAACAACAATAGCACAAGCATACATCATTAAGACATGGACTTCATCAAAATGATAATACAAACTTTAAAACATGAGTGAGCCCCTTGGTAGTCAAGTCATTTCTCACGCATAATTAAAGTTCTCCTGATTTTATCATATAAAATCAAAGAAGGCTATATACTACATAGTCACCGATTGTCAAGTCGGTCCTATTAGTACATTTGAGTTTATTCATCCCTGTGATAGAAAATTAAGTAATATCATACCCTCTGGGTAGTCCAGACTGTAAGTATAACATTATATAACTTTTCTTCACACTCGCATCATATGCAGTAGAATAAATTAATTTTCTCCAAAAATTAATTAATATCATACCCTCTGGGTAGTCCAGACTATAAGTATAATGTTAAATAATGTTAATTTCACTTGCATCATATGCAACAGAATATACCATTTCCTCTCAAAGTTAATTAATATTATACCCTTTGGGTAGTCCAAACTATAAGTACAATAGTAGATAACTTTCCCTTTCCATTTGCATCATACACAATCAAATAGTATATTTATCTTTGAACTACAAGTCCCCTGGTAGTCCAGTCGTTCCTTGTAAACAAAAATAAAATTTATACACTTTATATTTGAACTACAAGTCCCCTGGTAGTCAGGTCGTTCCTTGTAAACAAAAATAAATTTTATTTTGAACTACAAGTACCCAGGTAGTCAGGTCGTTCCTTGTAAACAAAATACAGTTTTATATGCAATAGAGAAAAAAAAATAACATTTATCTTTGAACTACGAATCCCCTGGTAGTCAGGTCGTTCCTTGTAAACAAAAATAAATTGTTATTTTGAACTACAAGTCCCCTGGTAGTCAGGTCGTTCCTTGTAATCGAAAATTGATTTTATTTATCTACTTGGATGGACAAGACGTTGACAAAATATCTCATATTTTATCAATTAAAACTCAACAATTTTTAGTCGATCATAGCTTATAATATTTAAATCATTTTAATATACATATGATCATTATCACAAATGTATCATCTATAATTGAATACACAATTAATCAATTACGTGGACATTCAATCATGTATACCAAAAACAGTTCTACACTTTGATTTGTAAAACACATGGTAATACAACATTAACACATCATCATGTTAATATATTTAAAAATAAAAGAAACAACAACCATAATAGCCACTGTATCACATCCCAACAAATGTTTTTATTTTTAAATATCATCATATGCAAATAACTCTTTCAAAGTCAAACTTTTAATTGTATTCAAGGATGAAACAAGTTATATAGACATGTCTACATATACTATATTACTTGTATTATGTATATATGTAAACATGGTACACATACATCCTCTCACCAAAAATATATACACTGTTTTGCTTTGCTATTCACTAGTCATGCATAAACATATATAATAGACATTCACGGTATCACCAAAACAGTATATATATGCATGATTTATGAGCAACAAAACATCAACATGTTTTTTTTGATCGGCAATATTTTCTCTTTTTTGTTATAAATGAAACCTCTTACAAGATGAAAGAGAGAAATACACAAGTCTTACTACAGACTTCAAAAGCCCTAGAAAGACGCAACAATCATCATGGGGGAACAAAAAAAACAGACCACAAACTCCAGCAAACAAGCCGGGGATGAACTTGAAATCAGCAACACAAGGACCAAACCCACACAGGGGTACAAATGAGGGTACGCAGACCCGAAAGCTCAGAATGGGTACGCAGACCCAAGACAAAGAATATACGAGCATGACGCTCGGAATACTGCCACGAGCATGGCGCTCAGAATATAACCAGGAGCTTGGCGCTCCGAAGACAACCCGAGCATGACGCTCGAGACCATGAGCATGTCGCTCAGAAAAGCATAACCACGAGCATGTCGCTCGGTCTACAACCACGAGGATGTCGCTCGGAATACAACAACCGACAATCCTACTAGAGAGAAAGGAGAAAAGAGAAGATACCCGAACTGGCACAATAGAAGCTCAGACCTGCGAGAAGCTCCTCCAACAAAACCGCGAGGTACAAGGTAGCCTAAAGAGCAAGAGCAGCAGGAGCGACTAAACCAGAACCGCTAAAATCACCAACCAGAAGTCGAGAAAGCAGTCCCACACCGGAGCTAGAAAAGTCACCGAAGTCTTCGAAAGATACGCATCAAAGGTCAGCTCGATTATGAACAGAGGAGCTCGAAGCCCTCCTTAACCCAATTCCGGCCTACACCGAGAAAAGGGCCCAAAGGGGGAGAGCCGGTATTTCTACCGAGAACGAGCACAAACTTCCAAGTAGACGGCATCAAGACATCCCTTCCAAGAATCGCAAGCTGAAATCGAGCTGAGCGTTCCGAAACCGTGACCGGTAACCCCTCGCCGGCCAACACCAAACGAGGACCCAAAGGGGAAGACCTGTAGTTATACCGAGCACGAAACAACCAGAAGCTGGAAAGATCTGACACCAAGGCCAACAGAGAAGGGCAATGCCACAACCAAAGCACCCGACCAACACACTCCATTAAGCAGGCTAAGGGAAATCAGCGCTTTGAGGATCAAAGGCTGGACACGAACTGAGCGTTCCGATACCAAGAAAGGTACCCCCATCGCCGGCCAACACCTAGCAAGGACCCGAAGGAGAAGGCCTGTAATAATACCGAGTTCTAGCCAGCCTGAGCCCGAAGAGAACTGAGACCAAAGCCTGAAAAGAAGCAGAATGCCACCACGGAGAGACCGAACAACCACCAGCTTCAACCACAACACAGCCGACCGACGGATGACCCTCCACTAACAGGGGATCCGAGACTGGAACTCAAGCTGAGCGTTCTGATATCAAAACTGATAACCTCTCGTCGGCCATCACCAAACGAGAACCACAGGGAGAAGGCCTGTAATAATACCGAGCTGAAGAGAAACCAAACCCGGAGAGAGTCCAAAACTAACTTTGATCGGAAATCAAAACAAAAAAGCGAGTTGAACTCCCCCAAACGAAAGTCCCGAGAAGCAGAGAAGGCAACACGACAAACCGAAGAGCGACTAGGAAAAAGATGAAGCTGAAAACCCGCTGTCGGGCCCGGTTATGACCCGGTCCATCAGACCCAAATAAGCCACAAAACTAGCAACTGGGCCCATAAAAACCTTGGCCCAAAAGCCCAGCCCACCCAAATCCGAATCTGGGCCTAATCTGCCCAGGCCCATAGAACCTGACCCGCCCACGACCCGAACCCAGTTGATCAGATCCGACCCGAACCACATCAATAACCACGACCCACCCGCATCAACAGCTGACCCACCCAAGTCTAAAGGACCCGACCCGACTGACTGGGCAAAACCCACAAGAACCGGGCCTGCCCTACCCAGTTCCAACTACCAACCATCATTTCCCGAGCCTGTCGCCCGAGCCTGCACGATTCAACCGGCGAGCTCCAGACTCCAAGAAGCCACACTTCCCGGCGAACCAGCAACCACGCCAGATCCAAACCGAACCAAAGAAAACAAACCCAGTCTAGCGACTTTCCTTACCTGCTGATCCGAGCAAGAGCGACCACAAGCTGCCTCCGGCGAGAAGACGACACCGTCGAGAACTCCGGCGAGACGACCAGCAACACACTGCAGAGACTGCTCCTCAAACAAGAAGAAACCGGAGAAGGGCGACCCGACACCACCAGTTAACGCGAGGAGCGGTGACATGAGCCTTCGGCGAAGAAAAGTTGCGTCGAAACCCAGAGGAAAGGATACCCAAGCCGCACACGAGCAACTTCGGCGACATCCATTGCGGCAAGCACAAAAGCTAGAAGGGGGAAGAGAAGGGCGGGGGAGGGGAAGCAATCACCTTCGGCGACAGCCATGGCCATCGCCGGAGATGACGAAGGAAAAAAGGGGTGCGGCGGTTGCAACAGTAGGCTAGGGTTATGACTTTTGTTGAGAGAGCCTTCTTTATAACAAAACTTCATTTTATATGAAACAGTGAACCACAGTTTCGGCCAACAAAACTTTTGAAAGAGTATGTGATTTAAATGAAAACTAAAGGCTCTGATACCAATTGAAGGATCGAAAAAACATCATATGTTCGCAGCGGAATTAAAACGTTCGATCCAAAAACCAAATATATTGCATCTAAATCATCGTTAAAACTGTAAAATCACTTACTAGATTTGTAGAACGAAATTGATTTAGCTCCGAAACTACGAAGCCTCTAGTGTATCCACACCGAGCAACGATTTGATGCTTTCAACTTTTGAGATGACAATGGAGGAAGAACGATTCTTTCTTTTGTGTTTTGGAGAGAAGAGAAAAAGGAGGCTATAGAGAATAATTTGAATTATTCCCTTAACCTTAATCTCTACATTTAAACAATGATTATTATTGGGTCTAAGAACTAATTGGGCTTAAACCCGATTGGGCTTAGGGCATAACCCAACATGCTCGCCAATCGCGGCTACACCTTCCCTCGAACACCGTCATGTCCACTCCTCCATCACCGCAACAGATAATCACATCCTCTCTATATGATGTCACTACTGCAGAAATCGACTTAGGTGACGGATAAAATGGATCTGTGACCTAAGTTTTGGCACTTAGGACACGGATACAGCAATCCGTCAGCCAAGTGGTGAAACTAAGGTCACGGATCCTGCATCCGTCACCCAAGTTAACCACCCAACCGACGGATTCAAGATCCGTAGATATGGAAACTCGTATCCGTCGGTAAAGTCCTAATTCTTTAGCCACGTATGCTGCATCCGTCAGCCAAGTGAAAAAACTTGAGCCACGCATGCTGTATCCGTCAACCAAGTGAAAAAAAACTTGAGCCACGCATGCTGTATCCGTCAGCCAAGTGAAAAAACTTTAGCCACGCATGTTGCATCCGTCAGCCAAGTGACAAACCTTATTCACACATGTTGCATCCGTCAGCCAAGTGAGAAAACCTTAGCCACACATGTTGAATCCGTCAGCCAAGTTCCTTGTATCCGTTGGTAAAGTGAGCCAATATACGAAAGAATTTAACTGTATCCCGATGAACATAACGACATTACACATGAAATATGTATGAAACAATGCGTATAAAAAACAGTTCATAGATAATGTGTTTGGAAATAGTTATGGAAACATTTGCCAAATAATGTGTTCACAGAATCACAACATTAAACATACTCATAAAAGAAAACACAGACACGCCTAATAGAGTTACGAACCAAGCAGGTTTCTGATGACACGCTCGTGCATTTCTTTGGTCACTTCCATCCATTCCACAAAACGTCCAAACCACGCAGGCTCCGCTATAGCTTGAAGGTCATTGTCTTGAAGCTCGTTCATCCATTCCTCGTTCATCCACGGAGGGGTATGCTACGGGCTTCCAACAGGGAGTGGAGGTATATCCATACCTTTCTCATGCATCAGGTCAGAAATATAGTCGTAGCGTTGATGTGCTTCCTGGACTAATAGGGAATAATATTGGACCCACACTGGGGCAGCTGCAGCGTTGACTCCATGTGGACCAGGTACAACTGTCCCCGCATTTTCACGTCGACGCCACCTACGCTCGAGTCTACGATCAGAGTTTGGTTCCATATATCCTGACTTGAGTGAAAGAACATATTACAATTATAATCAATCCCAAATAATTAAGTCAAATCATACGCAAATAATATTCATATAAACCAACACTTAATTAAGAAAGTGAACAAAAATTAAAACAACCGTTAAACACTCAAATTACAAAGTCATATAAAAAGTTCTATTGAAATAAAAGTCATCCTTAACACACATCCGTTAAATAGTAGGAAATTAATATTCTAGCTAGGCGTCTAGTCTTCGTCTTCGCGCTCCGTGTTGTCTTTCAGCCACTGCACGTACACCCTTGCATCATGCTTCGGGCCGCGCATGGAGGTGGCTCCATAAGATGTACGAGACTCTGAGAGAGCAGCAACCCTTGCATGAATATGCCTAGCTCTTTCCTCAAGCCTATCTCTTGCAGCAGCTCGTTCAGCGGCTCGTTCAGCAGCAAGTCTTTCTCTTTCAGCAGCTTCTTCAGCCGCAATCCTTCGTCCCTCTCGGTTAATGAGGCCTAATAACCTCATCCGAGCAGCTGCTACAGCTCTCGTGCGTGGCAAAGACTCTCTTGGAATGCTGTTGAATAAGCGCATCATCTCAGCATGCAAATCAGGGCCCACTTGTTGAGGTCCATCATATTCATCATCTGAGATATTGTTCTTCCCTACGCTACTTATGTCATCCATTAACTAAATGAAAGCAAATCTTAGTACTATATAAAAACGAATATGGCAGAAACAAATTTAAACTTACGTATATTAGCATTTATAAAATGTATTAGCATATTAATCACCGAGTCATACAATATGAACTTAATTATAACCTAACTTAAACATCGTTCATACACTAATGAAGTAGTAAACTAGTCTAGGGACGCGCGCTTCGAAGTCGATCCATAAGACGGAGTCCGTCTTGCGCTTTGAGCAGAGTGTCTCGCAGCGGCGACCCTATCTCGTTCTTCCTTTTGCTTTCTAAGTCTATCTCCTTCAGCTGAAATCAGCCGCCTGATATACATGCGAGTCTTTGCCTCGTGCATCGAAGAAAGTCCCCTAGGCAATTTGTTCATCACTAAGTTCATTGATTTTTCCCAGTCTACTTCCTTCACTACGGGAACTTCTTCATCAATGTGATCTGCCCCAGTTAGGCTGTTCTCCCCAACACTACTGCTATTGGTTTCATCCATCAAAAGGATAACCTAATACACACACGAATGAACTTGTTTTTCAGGATGCAAACATATCGTGCATTATATTAAACCCTACATTTCTAAATTTTTGAATCTTTGTCACACATGTATCGTATTTTATTAAACCCTAAATTATTTTGAAACTAAACTTCCCGAAAACCCTTATTCAACACAAGGTTAATTATTTCTCCAACCAAAAAATTCCTGAAACCTACAATTATTGTGAAACTAAATTTCCCTGAAACCCCTGGCTTATTTCTGCAACCCTACATTCTTTAAACCCTAAATTATGTTGAAACTAAACTGCCCGGAAACTAGGGACGGCAATAGGTAGGGTATGGGTCGGATTTTGTGATACCCGTACCCTACCCGATTTTAATACCCAAAACCTGATCAATACCCTACCCAATCTCTACCCATTGCGGTCAGGTATTACCCCGACTTGTTCATATGACATATGGGTTATAAGAAGACAAAATTGGGGACCTAAGTAACCATTTCATATACATTTAAGTAGCAACAACTATGAAAGTATACAAACTTTGGAAACGTCTCAAGTATCAACATTTAAAATTTTCTGAAACAAATCTAAAACGTTTTCAAACATGATAAATGTTTTCTGAAACAAATCTAAAACGTTTTCAAACATGATAAACGTTTTCAAACCTAAGTAACCATTTCAAATCTAAAACATTTTCAAACATGATAAACGTTTTCTGAAACAAATCTACTGCTATTGGTTAACCATGATAAATGTTTGTACAGATTTCAAACATACCTTCAAGTGAGGGAGGAGATGGAGGCGTTCGAGCAGAGAGAGGAAGCAGGCGGCGGCGGGTGGTGGGCGGCGGCTGGCGGCGGACGGCGTCTGGTAGTGAGGCGTTCGAGCAGAGAGAGGAAGGGGGCGGCTGCGATGGAGAGAAGAGAGGAAGTGGGGATGAACTCTGAAATGGGAGGAACTAGGGTTCGGGGGAGTTAAATATGCGATCTTCTTGGCCGACGGATACACGCATCCGTCGGCCAAGGAAAAACGACAGCGTATCGTTTAATGGACGAGTCCAGGGATGAAACGGTACCGTTTTATGTGTATCTGTTACAGCTGGCCGATGGATACGTGCATCCGTCGGCCAAGTCTTTTCTGCTGGACTTATTCTCAGCCACTCAAAAAACTTTACCTTCTCTCCCATCTCATTTTCATCTCCAAACTCTTTTTTTCTTTCTTCCCAAATCTCTTTTTTCTCTCCCACCTCCATTTCTTTTTCTCTACGCAAGATTCCCATTTTTATGTCAATATTGATAAGAATCTTTTGTCTTGTTTGATACTGACAAGATTCGTGGCTCGTGTTGGATATTGGTAAGAACCGTGCGTCGTGGAAGGTGCTTGAAGCTCGAGAATGGTACGTATGTTTATTTGATAAATTTTGTTCCTCTTGTTGTGTATATCGATCTATCTATTAGATATTTTGTTCAATAGTTGTTAGTATTGATTGTGTATCAGGATATTGACAAGAGTTGGATGACTTTCAATAAGTACGATCCGAAGTTTATGGAAGGGGTAGCGGTTTTTATCGAATATATACAGACAAATTTCCCTAATATTGAATCACACAGGTGTCCGTGCGGTAGTTGTCTTAACGCATTTTACTAGATTGTGTCGGATATATATATATATATATATGCATTTGATTCGGAACGGAATGATGAGGGGGTACGATGTGTGGATTTTTCAAGGTGAAAAATTTAACATGCCTATGTTAAGAGAAGTAATGAATAGTAGTAGAAGAAGTTGGGACACTGGAGGTTCATCAAGTAGCGCAAATGTAGTAGTGAATGAAGAGCACCGGAGCGATCCAGTAGTTATGGAGTATATGGACGATGTGTTCCCATTTCGGTGTGGGGGACAAATGGATGAATTGGTACAGGATGACGATGAAATTGCGGATGTTGACAGGTCGATTGCGCAAGAAGCGGTAGACAAATACACAAAGTTATTGAAAGAGCATAAAAAACAGTTGTACAAAGACGCGACAACGGATAGGTTGACGGTTATCATGGAGTTGATGGCTCTTAAGGAGAAATATCAATTGTCGAATGAAGCATTCACTGCGTCTTGTGTGTTGCATAAAGCATTGTTACCGGCTGAGAATCATTACCCGTCTTCATTCAAAGAGGCAAAGAGTGTTTTGAAGAGTGTCGGGATGGGTTACAAGACTTACCATGCATGTGAAAAGTTGTATCTTATTCGATGGACCTAATGCGAAAGATGATGTGTGCTACAAATGTGATTCACCTCGCTATGAGAAGCTCGTCGGAATGCGAAAACCAAAGGCTAAGAAAACTGTTAGATATTTCCCCATTATTCCACAGTTGCAGAAATTGTACAGTTCACCTGATATTGCAAAGAAAATGCAATGGCATGGTAGTAAGGAAAGAAGGATCGACCCGGATAAGATGACTCACCCAGCTGACGGGGAAGGCTGGTTGGACTTCGATAGGACGTGGCCTCGTTTTGGATCTGAAGCTGCCAATGTACGTCTTGCATTGGAAACTGACGGGTTTAGTCCGTTTGGTGCAAATGTTGTCCCTTATAGTGTGTGTCCCATTGTAGGTATGCCTTACAATTTACCTCCAACCTCGTGCATGAAGAAAGAATTTACCATCTTAACGCTGTTGATTTATGGCCCTAAGTCGCCTGGGAAGTGCCTAAATGTTTTAATAAGACCGTTGATTGATGATTTGAAAAATTTGTGGTCCGAATGGGTTGTAACCTTTGATGCATCCAACAATCGAACGTTCAAGATGCGAGCGGCGGTTTTATCGACTATTAGTGACTTTCCCGGTTTGGGAATGTTGGGAGGCATTCAGACGAAGGGTTATAAGGCTTGTCCAATATGCCTGGATGATCTCGAAGGGCTTCACAGTCATAATAGGACGTACTACGTAGGAGCACGGAAGGACTTTCCAGAGAATCATGCATTACGTAAATATAAAAAAAATCAACGGGAAACGGGAGATGAAAAAATCATGCCCTAAAAAGAGTGGGTATGAAATATATGAAGAAATATCGGACATTCAGTTTCCCGAACTGTCGTTACATCCAAAGTTTACTCAGAAGAACAAAGCCGGCCAGAAAAGGTTTTGTTGGACACATGAGTCGATATTTTGGGAACTCCCATATTGGAAATCTTTGCAGACAAGGCACACATTGGACGTGATGCATATTGAAAAACTGTGTGCGACAATCTTATTGGAACGCGTTTTAACTTGCCTGGGAAAACAAAAGATGATTTGAAAGCCAGACAAATGTGGGAGGAATTGGGTGTGCATAAGGATCTATGGGCCAAAACAACGGGCAACAAGACTTTCATGCCTTATGCCGACTACACGATCAAGCCTGAGAAACGTGGTGAAGCGCTTGATAAGGTTACAAATATAAGGTTTCCATCGGGTTATGCGGGATCCTTGAAAAACAAGATAAACGTGAAGGATAAGAAGTTTTTTGGGCTTAAAACACACGACAATCATGTTTTGCTGCAACGTATTCTTCCCATCATTGTACGCCCTTATGTGGCACCGCACTTAGCCACCGTGATATGTGAGCTTGCAAATTTCTTTCAGTCTCTCTGTGCAAGGGAGATTTCAAAGAAGAAGCTAAAAGAGATGCAGGTTGATATTGTATTGATTCTCAGTAAGTTGGAAATGATATTCCCTCCGCCGTTCCACACGATCATGGTGCATTTATGTAAACATCTCTCATCTCCAGTACTGCAAACCGGTCATGTCCTCTATACTTGGATGTTCTCGATGGAACGTGAATTGGGGTACTACAAAAAATGGGTGCGCAACCCCCGATACCCAGAGGGTTGCATCGCAGAATCGTATATTAATCATCAATGTGCGACGTTCATCAATTTGTACCTCGATAAACGAGCCATGGATCCGGAGACCCCAGATAAATGGGGCATTTCAATTGTTTCCAAACATGTGCTTCCAACTATTCAGATATGGGAGCCCTTGTTAACAAAGGAATTCGTGCGTATCGCTCATTGGACCGCCATGCAGAATGCTGAAGAATTCAGCTCCGAGATGATTGATTTCAAAGAGGATTATGAGACGGAATACCCAGGGTCAACCGATTTACAACACCGAATTGGAACATTTTTCTCAATGTTCAAGGAAACCGTAAGTTCAATATCAGTTAAACGTGTAGTCCTATATATATATAAATAAACATATATTTATCAATGTGTATATATTACTAATAACTGTATGCACAAATTCCCAGATGGAATCGTATCCCGATGACGATCAACAATATATGGCATCAAAGGCTCTGAGTCGTTACGTGCAGAGAGTAAATTATTATGCGCAATGTCATGTACACGGTGTGAAATACCTGTCCGAACAGCGCGATAAAGGAAGAAGCTCACAGAACAGTGGTGTGATGCTTAATGTAGAGGGCGGTGTAACTTATTACGGTGTGTTGTTATACGTCGTTGAACTTATGTACACTGGACGGATGCCGGTTGTTTTGTTTTACTGTCGATGGTCTGATCTAAATTCCGTGAAAGTAGATAATGGTTTGATATCCATAAATACCAACACAAATGCATATCGCGACGATCCATTCTGTCTAGTAACCATGGCCAAACAGGCAAGTTGCATTAGTTGTATATATTACTGTACTTCATTGTTGGATGTTTTCCTAATTATTTAATGTGCATAACAGATATTCTACATCGATGACCCGAAAATGGGTGGAGGGTATAAGATCGTGAACAAGGTTGCCCCTAGAGGACTATTCATCTCGACAAATCGTTTGTCATCCATTTCGTACGAGGTTGACGCTCCTTACCAAGAGTCCGAGCCTAAAACTGCACTTCTTGTAGCGGAACTAAATGTGCTACCCCATTATGATGGCGGTCTCCAAGAGGTACTTGATGTGGAGGATAACGACGAGAATAGTGAAGATGACTGCGAAGATCATGAATACAACAATGACGAAATACATGAATCCGATTAAATATATATAAGCATTGTACTAATATTGTACGTACAAACATGTAAGTTCTAATGTGTTGTATGTGTGCAAACTTATCAAGTTGAAACAAATGCAATGATTGGCTGTGCAGTTAAACTGTTTTCCAGGTGGCTTGACGTTTCTTGCAAATTTGTTCTACTCTGCCTTGTCACTTGGCCGATGGATGCTTGCATCCGTCGGTCAGGATAGTACCTGGCCGACGGATCCAACTTCCATAAAACAGAGAGCAAATGCTCTGTTTCGGTTTGAAATTCGTGCATAAACCCGTCAAATTGCTTTGTTTTTGTATGTTACAGCGTTCATACATTGTTTTACAACACCCTAAACATATATATGATGTGAAAGAGAATTACGTAAATCATTAAGTCAATTAATCGATTTATTTATTTCTTTACCGACATATCCAGCGTATATGTCGGAAAGGTTACTAACACTTGGCTGACGGATGCACATCCGTCAGCCAAGTTCTACCTATACGTCGGTAGAGATGGTTGACTAATTTGCAAAACATATTTGACCACCCTATTAACGACGAATGAACCGTTCAATGATAGTTTTTTTTTACATAAGTACACTAGTGTAGATAGTACATATGAGATGACCGGTCTTGATTATATCATATGCGAGATACCGACACGTATTGAGCGAAATCGCCAGTTCCACTATGTGTTGGAACATATTGAGCTTATAACGTATGACGTTGTGTCGTTAATATTTTTGTATGTGATATGTATGAGTAATGTACGATCTTATGTTGTATATGAGTCATACTACGTACCTATATCGTTCAATTATCAATACTGCTATAGTCGGGAAATAATATGGGTTTTTGGGAGTCGGTCAACGTCGGTCAACCTGGCCTGGCCGACGGATGCATATAACCATCGGCCAGGTTTGTCAATATCGCCAAAAAAATGTCAAGTGTTTGTATTAATACGACAGTGTTTCAACATGCCCGACGGATGCACCCTATACGTCGGGATGGTCATAACAACTTGGCTGACGGATACACATACGTGAGCCAAGTGCTACCAATACGTGGGTAAAGTTGGTTGACTATTTTACAAAACAAATTTGACCACCATATGAACGACGAATTAACCGTTCGATGATAGTTTTTTTTAAATACGTATACTAGTTTGGATAGTAGATACGATATGAGCGGTCTTGATTATATCATATGCGAGACACCGACACGTATTGATCGAAATCGCCAGTTCCACTATGTGCATGAACATATTCAGCTTATAACGTATGACATTGTCTCGTTCATTTTTTGTATGTCATATGTATGAGTATTATACGATCTTCTGTCCAATCTATGAGTCATACTAAGTACTTATATCGTTCCATTTTCAATACTTCGATAGTCGGGAAATATGACGGGTTTTTGGGTTTTGGTCACTGGTAGTCAACTTCTGCTGGCCGACGGATGTAGATATCCATTGGCCAGGTTTTAAAATTTCTGCAAAAATTTGCTAAGTGTTGGTAGTAAAACGACATCGTTTTGTCATGGCCGATGGATCTACGCATCCGTCGGTAAAGGTCTAAATTTTAGGTCAAGACCGAGTCCACCTCCCTTTTCCCTCATTTCTCGACTCTTCTTCGTCTGTCTTCTCGCCCTCTCTCTCAGTCGCCGGTGACCAATCTCGGCCGATACTCTCGTCGCCGACCTGTTCGCGCCGCAGGGAAGTCGTACTGGACCAGGGGTTGTCGTCTCCGAGCAGATCTCGCCGTCGACGACGTGTTCGAGGCCCAGCGTCAACGCCTCCTACCAGATCTCATCGTCTCCGACCTGTTCGCTGCCGACCGTCAACGTCTCCGACCAGATAGCGTGGTCTCCGACCTGTTCGCTGTCGAGCGTCAACGTCTCCGACGAGAGCTCGTCGTCGCCGACCACTTCTCGCCCCAGCCTCAACGTCTCCGACCACATCTGTTCGCGCTCCTCTTCGAAAGGTACGTGCCTCTCGTACATTAATCTTCTTCTACCCTCTTCCCTTGAAACCCCTACAAAGCCCTAAATTTTTTTTGAACAAAGAACATAATTTTTGATTTAACAGAATTTGTGTTGAAGAAAGAACATAATTTGTGACCTAAATGACTATTGATTCTGATTTAACCCTTTCAAAATACCTAAATGACCATTGTGTTACAGTCAAAAATGGGTTGATTAGAGATTGGGTACAGTTTAAGGGTTCCTAACACATTCAGCTTATACTAAACCCTAATGGTTTATCAGGTTCGAATCCATTAAGTACACATTTGTTGTTTAGTAATCGTGACGAGGTGAGGTTAGGAGTTAGTATGTTAGATTAGGATTTCTAGCTCTATTGGCCAACCCTAATGGATTTGCTGTTCTAAAGAAAAATTGGCCAACCCTAATGGATTTCCTGCTTTGTTGTTGATTAGAGAAAAATGGTCAATCTTAATTAATGTCAGAATAGGATTTCCCTTATTGAGCTTAATGGTAACAATATTTGAGTCAAGACCTGTTTTAATTTTGAATTGATTGTCTTGGTTAGGGTTAAGACTGTGTGCATAAAGTTATACAACGATTAATATTTATTTATTTTGTTTGTGCAAATTCATAGAACTTCATAAATATGCAGTCATTAGATATTTAAATGTTTGTGTGTTGTTACGTATCATTGATTTAAATTTACTCATTCACGCATTAGCACCGAACTGTTGTATACTTTAAATTTATGGGTGATCTATGTATGGGATTGCAATTTTTGTGATGAGTTTCTATGCTATATTTTCTAGATCAAAGTATGATTTGAGTTCACATGACTTCGCAGGATGGGGAAGAGAAATTATAACAAGTTCTACAACCGGTTAAACTTCTTGATCGCCCCCGAGGCCCTCTGAGCGCAAACCTGCGCATCTGGTGGAACCACCCAAGACTCCACCCAAAATACAACGGCTCGGGCACCTACAATGCGGCGCCTTCGAGACTGCGAGTCTCCTTCTCCCGGTTGTAGTGAGGCAACCCCTTCTCCCGGTGGTAGTGAGGCAGCATCTACCACCAACCGGGAAAATGTCCTGAGCATTCGTTCCCAAAAACTAGTGGAAGACGATGGAGATGTGGCTGCCATGCTGGCCGGAGGAGAGGTGGCCTCCACCATAACAAAGACCAAGACGGGGAAACGAGGTATTGTGACTAACAAGAACCTCCACCGTAGGCTCAAGGATCTGGTTCCGCTAGGGGGAAAATTTACCTTGGGCCATAACGATAAACACCTGACAGGGACGCTTGAGCGGGAGGATGCCGTACGGGTGATTGGGTCCATAGTGCAGACTTACATCCCCATGGGCCAGGCGTTCTTCCATGAAGTTCCTGAAAGTGCTAAGGAGGTTATGTTCTACCAGCTCAGCGTAAGTACATTACCTTTTCGCATTCATTGATTCATGTAATTAGTTCTTATATAATTACTAATCCTGGTGTTTTTATTTTGTCAGATGTTGTACGAGTTCGAGATCGGACCATACTTTATTATTGTGTTTGGTAAATTATGTAAAGTACTACTCACGAGTTATCAATAATTAGTTTCGAATTAGAGTGTATTATAACTGTTTACCATCTGATTTGTTTATTGTAGAAATTGAGTGACAATGGGAAGGCCTCTCGAGCACAGAACCTGACTGCACACCACGGGGGTAGTATGCCGCTCGCAAAACGGGCCAAACGGTTTCTTGCCAAATCCTCCCTCCTTCCACGTTGCGACGCCTACGTCGAGGTCTACACAAAGGAAAATGACCTCAACAAGGAGAACGTGAAAAGAGCGGTATATCTTGTTTTAATTACATTTATTGCATCACTTATTTTTAAGGTAATACGATTATGGGTTTTTCTATCATGTATCGTATAAAACTGTAAATTATATTGGTGTTTTATGTATCTCAGGCACATGCAAAATCTGTTGTGGATGAGGCCGTGAGCGGTTATCGCAGTCACAGGTGACAGAGTGCGATGGTTCATCGCCTACTGTGGCGAAGGCATTGACTTTGGAGGAAGAGCTCCCCCTCATCCAGATTATCACGGGTAAACACCAGAAGGGCAGACTCCAATCAGGCATCGGGAAGGCGGGCAAGCTCCCAACCCAACGGGATGTGGGAGCCGGTGGTTGCTCGAGTGCGCGTTCAGTCAGCTCGTCTGAGGAGCTAGAAGACCTGAAGACTCGCTTGGCTGATCAACAGGCTGAGTTCGCTCGGAAATTGGAGGAGCAACGCCGGTTGATGGAGGAGCGGCGCCTAGAAATGGAGGCCAGGATTGCTTCCCAAGCTGCGGAACAAGCTCAATTCCGGGAGTTGTTCAACTCTTGGGCTTCCACTCAGCAGAACACCATCGTGCCTTCGTCTGTCAGACCGTCAGCGACTCCTACATCAGCGACTTCGGCTTCAGAGACCCCGCCATCAGCCCCGCCATCTTTACCTTAGTCAGTCCTCCCCTTTTTCCTATGAACATTATGTTATTTGGATACATGAACTACTTTTTATGTTCTGTGCACTGATAAACTTATTTAGAACTACTATATTTGATAATGTCGGTTGGAGTATTGGTTGCCGTGTTTATGGTTTGTATGTGTGCTTGCTGTTATTACGGTTTGGATGGTACAGGAACAAGTACATTTTACTGCACGGTTGGGTGCATGAATTTTGAAACATTTTTTTTTGTTTTTCTACTCAAACTTGGCTGACGGATACAAGCATCTACATCCGTTGGACAGGTTTAGACCTGGCCGACAGATCGCACCCGTCTGCAGGGTGGTAAACCTTGACCGACATATTGCACCCGTCGGTAGGGTGGAACGTCTTGCCTGACGGATGACACCCGTCGGCATGGGGTAAACACTTGCCTGACGGATACGACCGTCAACATGGTGTAAACACTTGCCTGACGGGAGTCATCCGCCTGCCAAGATATTCCACCTTGCCGACGGGTATCATCCGTCAGGCAAGAAGTTACACCTTGCCGACGGGTCCGATATGTCGGCCAGGTGGAAATTCCTGCCTGACGGATGATACCCGTCGGCAGGGTCACCGAAGCAGACTGACGGATCGAATCCGTGACTAAAGTGATTATTTTTGGCTGACGGATGGGATCCGTCGGGCCATTGTTCAGCCTACCGATGAATTGTTGCATCCGTCGGCCAAATACTTAGCCGACGAAACCTGGCCGACGGATCTTGGCCGACGGATGTATCCGTCAGCCAAGATCCAGGCCGACAGATAAGCTAACCTGGGTGACGGATTTGATCCGTCACCCAGGTCAAGATCAGCAGTAGTGTGTGATGTAGAAAATGTGAGGCATGTTACATGCTTGAGCTTGTTGAATATTTATGCAAATTGATGAATTTATTATGGGGCTTTAGTTGGGGTTGAATTTCGAACCTATCATCCATGTGATGATACAATGTTCCATGCCTAAAATAAAATATTGGATTAAATAAATAAAGATTGACATTTGAATATGCATTTGATTTATACATAAATATAATAATTATATGCAAGATACTCGTGGTGCTCATATAAAAATAGGTAAAGGTCAACAGCTAGGCATCTTTACCATATGGTTGCAAGTGACGCTGCAATTTGTGCGTATGACTCAATAAATACCGTGGAATTTTACCATCATAGACATTAATTTGAAACTGTAGTATACTGAAACAAAAATTGTCTCGAGCCTCTGAGAGCACTCGAATCCCTAGTCCTAGTCGTTCCTACGCTGCGATCATGGTGCTCTTTCTTTTTGACGTAGTCGCCGACAGTCTCGATGGCAACATTGTTGCACCCCCTGTCGGTCTTGTCTCGTCGCCTCTGGTGCAGGTTTCTCCCTCGAAGACCGCGACCCCGACTGTGGAGCCGTTGGGTTTAAAACCCCGACGTAGGAGGAAGCCAAGACAAACCCTAACCTGGTCTTCTGTTGCGCCTCCTTCCTCTCTGGTGAGTCTATCGCTCCTTCCCCCCTCTATGGACCTGATACCCTTCTCTATGGGTGCTTCCAATCCACCCCCACCGACAAACCACCACGTAGAGGGCATTCGGGGAAGCCAAAGCCAATAGCTTCACCTACAAGTCATCCTGTGATGACTCTACCGTCGTCGCTACAGGACACCACTCTCCCTCCGTTACCCGCAAAGCATCTTTTTTTTATCCTTGAAATAGGGTGTATCAGCATCATTTGGTCTCCACCTTACTTATGTAGAAGCAAGGGTGCACCAAACATTTATTATTTTTAAATAACTTCTTAAGATTGATTTATCAAACATTATTTGGTCTCAGCCTATACTCATGTAGAAGTAAGGGAGCACCCAAAATATTTTGACCCTCACCTTGAGAGAGGCCCAAGAAGGACAGAGAGAGGCCTAAATGGAAAGAGAGAAGCCCAATATTAATTGGGAATAAATAAGGATTGAGGTACCACTACTAGGACCCGCAAAGCATCTTGTGTTGGCTCTACCACCACCAAAGACCACCGCTCAGCCTCCGTCTCCTCTCTGTGTTCCTGCTCGGATTGATCATTCTCCTCCTCTACAACGGGATATGACGAAATGGAAGGTGCCGATGGTGGACCTCCCTAGAACGGTGGTGGAGGATTTGGGCTTGGGGAAATGACTTCACAATTGGGATAGGATCCCACTCATCCCCTCCCTCATCACGGTCCCAGCAGGGATAGTTCGTGGCTGACAGTGAGCCTCTCACTAGACGGGCCTTCCTCACCTCTCGTTGTGTCAGCTCCGGCCCTCCATGCCTCTATGGCGACTCTCCAGGATGGGTTTTCCTCTTGCTCTATTGAGGACGAGGAGAAGGTTGAGGTCGTCGTCCCGTTTTCTCCGACCATCTCCACGTTCATTGCCCGACAGTAGTGGGGACCGGTGGGCAAGCTATGGTTGCCTAAATCCCCCCGGAAGGAAGTCTTCCTCTGTATCATCACCACCGCGTAGGGGCGAGCAGTGTAGGGTCTCGTCGTTAAGGACCTGGCCCGGGTCTCTTTGGCTTTTACTTCCCGACATTCGAAGCGCGATCATGGGTCCGTGAGCCCTGGTGTTTTGACGGGCGTGCCCTATTACTTGGGGACTTGGACCCCTGTGACCTAGAGCTTCCTGCTTCGGATCGCATGCAACTATGGGTCCACGCTCGGGGACTTCCATCTTTGGTCCGGACAAAGGCGACGGGGGTGTCCAACGGGGACGCGTTGGGTACTTGTGTGGAGGTCCCAAGCGACCAATGGGGAATGTGTTGGGGAGGTACCGTTAGGGTCCGCTTCTGGCACCTCATTGAGCGACCTCTCAAGCGGGGCATGGTCCTCCATTTTAAGAAGTTCCCGGATCCAGTCAAGGTCCAGCTGACCTATACCAAGCTCCCGAGTTTCTGCTTCAACTGTGGGAGAATTGGGCACGTCGTGAGGGATTGCGAATGGGAGGTCCGAGGTACCCCAAGGTATGACTCTTCTCTTTTAGAGTTTCAAATGGATAAGTAGGTGAAGTCGTACGCGATAGACTGAGCCGCCACCGGCGATTGAACTGCTAAGCTTAGGGAAGGTTCCCCGAGCACTGTATATAAGGGCTCCTCGTCTCGAGGAAGGAGCCAATGTGTTTCCCCGAGCACTGTATCTAACCATACCGTGGCTCGGGTTAGCACCCAGTCCGGGAAGGAGGATCCCGGTTGGAAAAATTTGTTGACCGACCAGCTCTCTGATGGTCGAGTCACTGAAGTTTCAGCGCCCATTCCTCCTGGGCTTGAAGATATTGGAGTTTCCACTACCGGAGGAGTTAAGAGGTCTGCTGCTGGTGCTCATCGGGACGATCAAGCGAGGGCTGGCAAGTAGCCCCGCCAAGAGGAATGATAGGGCCCCCATGCTTCAAGGACTGGCTATGGGAGAGGTCCTTCGTGAAAGCCTTGCCTCCTACTACCGATGCGGTCTTGGCTCGAAACCTGGAGCAGGACCTCCAGTACCGTTTTCTTATCCCCCTACCCTTCCTACAGGCCTATATGACAGCCTACATCGGTTTTTAAACTATACGGTTAAATGTTGAAACTTACCCTTATGTATTGGTCACGAACACTATGCTACCCTTCTTTTCAAAATGACATTTACGGTACCTTATCTATTGGTCACGCAATTCCGTTAGAAAAATAGACGGTAAAATGCCGTTTTTTCCATTCCGTTAGTCATATGACCTCAAGTGTCATATAATGGATGGTAAAATGCCATTTTTTTCCTTAATTATTTGACTTCTATACATTTTATAAGAAACATTACCATTGTGCCCTCGTTGTTGTTCCTTATAAAATATATAGAGGTCAAATACTTAAGGAAAAAACGTCATTTTACCATCCATTATATGACACTTGAGGTCATATGACTAACGGAATGGAAAAAACGGCATTTTACCGTCTATATTTCCTAACGGAATCGCGTGACAAATAGATAAGGTACCACAAATGTCATTTTGAAAAGGAGGGTAGCATAGTGTTCGTGACCAATACATAAGGGTAAGTTTCAACATTTAACCCTAAACTATATGGTTTTTTCAATACCGTCAGTGACGTTATAGCATCTCAAAGAACTACGAACATTGTGTTCTATGTCTGTTCTAGTTTCGTGGTCAGTGAGCATGTTCCCTGACGCACATCTCTGTAATGGCATTCTAATTTATAATATTGCACATATTAGTATAAAAAAACGAAACTCAAGTCTCTTTTGACCTCGAATATAAACTTCACTAGACAAGACGAACAAAAAATTTAGGCGTCAAATATGAACCACATTAATAACGAATCTATTGGGGTACATTTTTCCTTTAAATTTTTCTTTCCTTACTCTCCTTTCTCTCCTACAAAATAAAATGAGGATAAAGTTTTTAGATCTTGAGTTTACAACTGGAGCGCCATTACCGTCTTCCTCCCCTTGTCAGTCGGTAATCATTTTGTCCTCAACCGCCCTTCCGACACCTCTCTCCCCTACCATCCTCATCTCACCTCGGCCATCTTAATCCATCTTGGGACCTAGACCAAGCTCCACACCATCTTCGTCTACCTCAACTTCAACCCCATGGTCTCGAACTCTTCCTCTGAAACTCTCGATGTTGTTTGGACCTAGATGATGAGGGTCACCAATTCTAAGCCACCGGTCGAGTTTCCCGACTTTTGACGACGCCTGATACCGATTTGCTTTGGTCGGCCATCTGCATTCAAAGAAAAGGTTTAGTCCCAAAAATCACTCTGACTGAATCTTCTCCTTCTTTTCCCATTGCAAGAATCATTGGAGAGAATCCGGCACATGGAGCCTTGGACTTTCCACTTTGCGGCCTTGCTCGTCACGCCGTTGCCGCCATGGACACAACAAGAAACCCTCATCTTCCAAGCACCGCGCATCTCGGTCTGGGCGTTCGATATCCCGGTGGAGGTCCGGACCTCCCAAATGAAAACTCTCATCATTTCAAAGATGGGAACGGAAGTTACGACGGGGATGGGACGAGTACCTTTGGCTTAGGGTGGAGCTTGACATCACAAGGCCTTCCCGACTACCTTTTGCTACCGTTGTGGACGTCTTGGCCACTTATATCTCTCAGGCATGCAGTCATTCCGGGTGTTGAACGACATACAATCCATTTTTCGGATTCGATCCGGGTCTTTACGGGTCTACGAGTGGATGGATACCTCCAAAACAATTGGGAGACAAATCCAACACCTCACCGCCTACCACACTTGCCCGTAGAAAGGGACAACCTATCCATCAATCTGGGCCCAACCGTGAACCTAGGTACCTCTCGAGACCGTTAGCCTTGGGCCCCTCCTCTATCACCCCTTACACGGGGTTTTGACTCCCCAAATTGGAGTTCCCCAGTAGTCGTGCATCGCCATTTGGATATGGAGATCGAGAAGGGACTAGTGGGTTATACCTTGTATCTTCTAGCTGCTCGGCCTATAGTCTTGCGTAACATGGGGCAGACAACTAGCACGGTAACCCTGTTACCAGGCTCGAATGCTTTGCCACCACCACAGGTGCCCAGTTAGATCCCTTGGACCCCATGAAACCACCTCCTACGCCCATCCCACCAACTTGGCTTTGGTTCGCTCGAATATAGCACATTGTCGATCTTGTAACATTTACCTATGGAGTCTTCACGATGAACTTGAGCGGTTATCGGCAACACTAAACTAGTTGTAGGATACCATATGTGTGGAAAATTAAATTGGGTTCAAGTGTGGATAGGGAAAATGTGGGGTAAATTAATGGTCTTTGTAGAGGAAAATGATGAGTTAATGGCCCTATCAGCCCCCCATTAGAGCATGTACAACATAAAAGCCCTTGGTGAGGCCTTAGGTCTGAGGTCTTTGTGCTGACTGGACAAAAGTGAGGCCCTAGGGCTGCAGAATAGAGGGTATTTTGCAATGGAGAGGCCCTCTGAGGCCCTGGGAGTGAGGCCCTGTGTTGACTGGATGCTGATTGAATTATTAAATGATATTCTGCTGTTTTATTTAATTCTTTATCAGAAAGCGTTTAAATTATTTATAATTTAAACAATTTTGGAAATAAACAATTAATGACAATAATTAAATTGAATACAAATAAAAAGCAAGTTGAACTTTTATTGATCCCCTTGTAATACAACCCAAAAAAAACCCAGCTCCAAGAGCACAAACGACTACTCGTAGTCATGGAAACCAGTTCCATATAGACCCCATAAGTGCTCCATAAGATCATTTTGTAGTTGATAGTGGGTCTCATGGTTTATGAAACTTTGTTGAAAAGCAACTTGTTGCTGGTATTCCAATGGCCCTCCGTGGTGCCATCGTTCCGGTGGTGTCCAATTCGGCATTTCTGGAGGTTGATGGTACAACAACTCCTCATCCCCATACTCGTACCGGTCGCGCTCATCCTCTACAATCATGTTGTGTAGAATTATGCAAGTGTGCATGATATCAGCCAAAAGGTGTGGGATCCAAGAACGAGCAGGACGGGAAATGATGTGCCACCTTGCTTGAATTACTCCAAAAGTCCTTTCAATATCTTTTCGAGCACCTTCTTGGCATTTAGAAAACAACTTCTCTTTGGGCTCGAAGGGATGTCGAATAGTCTTCACGAATCGTGCCCATGTTGGGTAAATGCCGTCCACCAAGTAATAAGGTCGGTCGTACCGATGGCCGTTGATCTCGTACTCCACAGTTAGCTCACGGCCGTAGTAAGCGTCTTGGAATAAGTTGTTGTGGTTGAGGACATTGATGTCGTTGTTCGAGCCAGCCATCCCAAAAAACGCATGCCAAATCCATAAATCACGAGACGCTACAGCTTCAAGCATAATCGTCTTGTCCTCGTGGTGACTTCCCCGTCCATGGGCTCCCTGGTCTTCGGTTGGGCAGTTCTTCCACTTCCAATGCATGCATTCAAGACTCCCCGCCATTCCGGGAAACCCTCGGCTGTACCCGTCTCGGAGTAAGCGTTGCATGTCAGCCGGTGTGGGTGTACGCTCATACTCGACTCCGAATACCTCAATGACGGCCTTGAAAAACTTACGTAAACATTCAAGTATGGTGCTTACCCCAATATGCAGAGTTTCGTCCAATGAATCGGCCGAGGACCCATACGCAAGCATCCGTATAGCGGCGGTGCACTTCTGTTCCGTTGATAAGCTCGGTCGTGAGGCAGCATCAGGCCTCTGAACGAAGTACCTGTTGTGAGCCTTGATCGCGTCCATAATTCGTTGAAAAAGTGGTATGCACATACGGAACCGACGCCTAAACATATCAGGGCCATATACGGGTTGTTCGACAAAATAATTCTTCATCAATTGGTTGAGGGCTTCAGAACGACCTTTGTTAATCTCTCGTCGCATTGGTTCCCCACGGATGGCCCTCTCGATCCTTGCAATTGCTCTCTGCATGTTCCTCTCGATCATCTGCCGGAATAGTCGCTCAACTGGCCGCATTCGGGCTACCATATCCTCATATGTCGGCAGTTGGGCTGCCATCTCCTCATACGTCGGCATTCGGCCAGCCAGCTCCTCGTAGTTCGGAACCTCAACGTCGGACATAACCTCATCGTTGGACATTTTGGAAATTAGAGAGTAGAAAGTGAGAATGAAAGAGTGAAAGTGGAGAATGGTGTGAAAAAAAATTAGGATTGGGGTTGGGTATTTATAGGGTTTGATTTTGCTGAATTTTAATTAAAAAAAACTAGCCGTTACCGCCGTTTCAAACGGTCGACTTGGGGACGCCACGTGGCGGCACGGGAGAGGGGCATGCGAGACGGAGGAGCGAGGAGCGGGAGCGTGCGCTCGACCATCAAACGAGGGGCGAGGAGCGAGGAGCGGGCTGCGTGTTTCAGGGCCGCGGGCCACATTTTTTCCAGCCCACAACGGAGCGGACCGCGGTCTACGAACCTAGCGCACGCGGGTCGGGGGCGAGGGCCGGCCCATTGTGCATGCTCTTAGGTAACCTAGGTTGTTGTAGGATGAGTGGGATATTTAGTCTCCAATAATTATGGGGAAGGGGAAAGTTTGATTTGGAAAACGTACATTATGAAAATGGGACATAGATAAATTAAAAATGGAAAACATACATTAACGTAAATGGAAAACGTACATTAATGGGAATTGAAAGTAAAATACCTTAAGCATCAGCGACTGGTACTTCATCGTTGAATAACGTCCAAATAAGTTATGTGAGGTCACTTTTCAGCTCTATGTGAGCACGTCGATTCTCGAGCCAGAGTGTGTGATCCTTTATGGATGCATAACTAGGAATTGAACTCTGGTGAACAGTAAGCATAGGTGCGTTCTCGTGCAAAGGTTTAATATAAATTTTGTAATAATCACGCTCATCATCGACAATTATGTTGTGTATGATAATGCACACCCTCATTATGACCGTCAATTTCTGATCGTCCTCTATTCATGTTGGATGACTGATGATATGGAAGTGACCTTGGGGAAATCCGAACGCCCTCTTGACATCCTTCATCGAGACTTGTTTTTTCTTGGTGTATAACACGTGCTTCGGAAGTTGTGGAACCGATATGCCCTTCACAAAAGTTTCCCAAGAGGGGTATATTTCGTCAGTTAAATAGTAAGGAGTGTTGAAATCGTGGCCGCTCACCTGAAATGAGACCGGTGGCTACAGATCTACTTATACGTGAGTGAACAACGGTGATTGATTCAACATGTCGATTTCGTTTTTCGACCCACTCATTCCGAAAAAACGAGTGCCAAAACCAGGCATCGGGCCTTACAACCACTTCTAGCATCACAATCAGAATGGGATGATTGCAACGCTCATGTACCCTTACTGAGCAATTGGACAACTCTTTCAAGCTCAATACATATAATCAAGACTACCAATGCAACCGGGGAATCCACACATTTCATTGACACATATTAAAGTGGGAAATACCATTCTCGTCTGGCTTTTAGAGATATGTTTCACCGAACACGTTGATGACGACATATCAGAACCTATTCATCCACACAAGGGTCGTTGATTCTTTCATTTTCAAATACTCGTCCAAGCTATCGGTCAAATAGTCGTAACAAAGTTGACATATAGTGGCAATACACTTTTGGTGAAGAGAGAACGCAGGCCTACCTCGACAATCGTCTTTTTTTCAAAAGTAGTCATCGAACTCGACCACGCCTTCCAAAACTCTAATAAAAATGGCATTCGACATACGAGACCGCCAACAAAACGTACTTGGTCCATACAACGGGGTGTCATTGATGTAGTCGGACATAAGCAGTCATGAGCTTGAACACGATTGCGGGGAATGTAGCTCCTACTTTTCTTCTCCGACTCATAGTTCAATATCTTCTCATTAGAAATTAACCAAGTGCTACAGCGGACATGCTATGCAGTATTTGTGGTGGGGTTTTTGAAGATTCCACCCACCTTTTCTTGCACTGTGATTATGCCTGGCTTTGTGGCCAAAGGTTTACTCCTGGTGGTCTATGTACTGGGTTGTTCTTGGTGATTGTGTTTCGCTGATCCTTGCTTGGAGGGGTCTTGGTAGGAAAAGTTGGTGGAAGGTTTGGGTTAAAGTTGGTTATCTCTGTTTTTGGCACATCTGGTTGCAGAGGAACTCAGCAGTTTTCAGGCATCATGTCGACGCTCTTAACTCAACTTTCAGCAACGTCCAGCTCCATAGTTTCAGCATTTGCAGGATGCCTGGTGATCTGTTAGAGGAAGCCAGCTTTACACTCTGGTTGTCCTCTCCCTCTCTCTGTCTTGTTTCTTCTTCTAGAAGATGATATTTTCTGATTTTTGGTTTGTTTTTTCTTTGGAGGTTATTTAGAGGTCTTTACCTCTTAGCTTTGTAATTTATTATTTCAAAGCTTTGAATAAAACCATCATTGATAAAAAAAAAAAAGATCTTCTCCTCATAACAGCCCGTAGCAACTGGAGCAACTCATTTTTCGCCTCCCGAGTCATCTCCCGCATCGTCGCATAGTTGACTGTCATCAGGTCAAAATCGTCAACATTGAATGCATCCATTACTAATTGGATATATTTAGTTTGGTGAAAAAATATGATCGATGGAGTTGTGTAAAAAAATTGCAAGTTTGATACCTATTTATAACTGGAAGATGAGTTAAATTAGGATTTGTTTTAAACATTAATAAGTTAATCACCTAGATTGTTGGCCACATGGCCAAATATTATTCGTTGGTCAGAATCAGCTCGCAGAATCGTGGCACGGGAGAACATTTGATTCGCTAGTCAAAGTCGTTGTTGCAGAATCGGGTCTATCGCATGTGCTATCTGCGTCGATAGATTCGTAGGCGGTCTATAGGGACATCTCTGATTTCAAGTGGGGACGTGATTCTTGGAACTGAATCAACCCTATTGCGAATACTCCCGAGGATTATAGCGAAATATGGGTCATGACATAATTCAAAAGATGATAGATGTTGCTCAAAACCCAAATACAAATCCATACCTTGTGCTCTAATTAGAACTATGACAAAGTCAAGATCTTTGGAGGAGGGATAATGACAAAGTTACAACTTAACAGATGTCACTTGAAGTCTCGACACAGCTAAACAGAGCAAGATTCGAAGCGAAGGGCGGTTTTGGTTTTTTAAGTTTAGAAATCCGTTTATCACAATGATTTTTTTTTAAACGAGTAACTAGGGGAATGCAATACTGTCAAAAAAATAAACCATACAAAGTAGGGCGTAAAAGCCCTGGGTTCCAGATATATGTCTTGGTTGTCCGTAGCCAACCCGGCGCTCATGGGCCCGTAGAAATAGTCTGTTTTGGATCGCAGACACTACCTCAAGACATCTCCTTACCGAAATCTCAAATAAACAGAACATAAGGAAACATAAACGATCTAAAATCTAAACCTAAAATAATACATCAAACGAGACCAAACTAATAACCAAAACAACGAACCATAAAGGTCCTTATTGAAACAGAAAACGTCAATCCAAAGGATCCTGTAGTAGTACCCTCCTTTCTTCCTTCATGTGCTAGGATGTCGTGGAAGAATGCATCCCCTTACTGTCCCGCCCCCTAGATCCCAACCCCACATGTCGGTTATCTCCCGATCGTTTTCCAATCGCTGTCATCTGATGGCCGCCGCACGGGGGACACAGGCTACATGAATAGACGAGATTTGTACCTGATATTCACCGAAAAGGAGGAGCATCTTGTGGACGAAGTTGAGACCTCTTTGCTTGAGAAGATGATGGCCCGGGGGAGGTGGATAAATGGAAGTGACGACGAAGGAAACCATGGTGGTTAGTAGCGATCGACGGTGGTTTAAAAAGAGGGAGGTGACTAGGGTTTTCCCTTTAGTGGCTACGACTTTCCCCTTTTTTTGAGAGAGACGCTCACATCCATGAAGCAAACATAGATTTTTGGGTTAAATATCAAAACTTAATCTTAAGTATTGGTCATGAACACTACACTACCCACGTTTTTAAAAGGAACACTACACTACCCTTAAGTATTGGTCACACGATTTTGTTAGTATAAATGGACAGAATTTTCCATTCCGTTAGTCATGACCTCAAGTGTCATATAATGGATGATAAAATGACGTTTCCCCTTAATTATATAACCTCCACACATTTTATAAGGAACATTACCATTGTACCCTCGTTATTGTTCCTTATAAAATGTATAGAAGTCAAAATACTTCAAGGCAAAAAGCAGCATTTTACCATCCATTATATGACACTTGAGGTCATATGACTAACGGAATGGAAAATTCCGTCTATTATTACTAACAAAATAGCGTGACCAATTTTAAGGGTAGTGTAGTGTTCATTTTGAAAACATGGGTAGTGTAGTGTTCGTGACCAATACTTACGAGTAAGTTTCGATATTTAACCCTAGATTTTTTTTATCACAATGATTAAATTGGTGGGAATAAAAAAACATATATTAATATCTTAATCTTTATAATACATCAAATAGCACGTGCGAACCTAGCCTACCTTTGTTTACGCCGCTGAAAGCTGAAACCATAAATAGGTAGCACCCTTTGAGTACCAAGCATCCCAAGTTCCCAACTCAACTCACACAGAAGCAATACCAATTACCAAGTAGTAGTAGTTGTGTTGCTTAACAGTAACACACATACATGGCCGGTCTCCAATACAACTTCTTCCCCACCGATTTCTTCTACCCTCGTCCGCAGCTGGCGACGGCCGACCCCTCCCGCACGGCCACTTTCCCGGCGGCCGTGTCTGATGATCGTCTCAACAACGCTTCCGTGCCACTTAATAAAGCCTCGGCTCCTGCCAATGTTATTACTCCGCTTCTGATGCCCAACTCGGATCAAATTCGTCCGCTTCGGTACTAACTAGCAAACACCATCCATCAAGAATCTTTTTCTTCTTCTTCTTTCTGATGCATGTTTCAGAGGCTTGTTAGCTATATGTTTAGTAATTTGGGAGCGGATGGATATAGGGTGACTAACTGTATAACTGAGTTTGGGCTCATGTCAAGATGATGATCATCTCTTCGTTTCTTGAACCACTCCTCCTCATACTTTATGTAAAGATTCATTATGTTTCCCTCCTCACACAAATTACCCAACAATTTTATCCTACTTGTCTTCAAGTAGAAACTAACTTACATTTTGAATATTCAATCTCACCAAATGTTCACTTGCATAATCAAAATTTTAGAGCACCCACAACGGAGTTAAATAGGTTTTAATTTTCGTGTCGAAAGTGTCTGAAAAAACAAATCTATGGGACTAAAGCATAAATTCTGGTTTATTTCTGCGTCAAATTGGGGTGCATGATTTAACCAATCTGTGAATCTGTCGACGTTGATCGAAACAACCGATTCTATATAGAAGACTTTGACCAGCTAATGAGATTTGGTCACGTGTTCGGGTTCTACGCTATAAATCTACTAAGTGAAAGAGATTTGCCGCGTGGTTAAAGAATCTGCAAAACATTTAAAATAATAATAACAAAATTAAACATGTAACTCAAATTTTCACTATAAATGACCATCAAAGTTACATTTTGATGGTTTTTTTTGAACATGTAATCGGGGAAGTGCATTAATGCAAATAAGAAATCATACATGACAGAGCGTAACCGCCCTGGGTTCCATATATGTGTCTGGGCCGACCGTAGCAAGCCCAACGCTCATGAACCCATAAAAATAGCCTACTTGATATTGTAGACAATACCTCACGACATCCCCTTACCGACATTTCAACGATACAGAACAGGGTAAGAAAAGACCAAAAGTAAATCAAGCTAATACAACCCAAATAAAAACGATCTAATTCAGAAAGCAGTCGGATGTAGAGTGCGGTTTTCCCGAGACCTCCCAGCACCGGCAGTCCCGGGTCTGTGGGTATAGTCCGTATACGGACCCTCCCACCTCCGCCGGGTCTTCTCATTTTTCCGAAGGAGGATGAATCGACTCCGTCTGTGAATCTTGGACTTCCTCCTTGTCCCTCAGCGACGTCCCTCGCGGGCTCGACGTGGTTCGCCCCTAACCAACTTTGTGCTGCTCCTTCTTCTCGCGCGTGGTCGTGACTAGCGAGGGCTGCTTCAGATCCGGAGCAGTAGCTGCTGAAGAGCGGTCAGCGTTACTCCGGTGTTGGAGGAGCCGACGTCCATCCCGACGAGCGACATGGAGATGGTCAGGATTGACCAGAGCGACGGCGTGAAATACAACGTGGCCATTGTGTTGTAGTATTCCGGCGCCCCGAGGACGGTCCCGTCGCCGAGGGTGATGGCGGCGAGCTTTGCACCGTTGTTGACACAGGCCAGATCCGAACTCAGCCATGAGATGGCGACGATGATCAGGCCGAAGGAGGGCATCGGCGATCGAGCGGGGGAGGGCCAAGCATCGTGAAGCAGGGAGAACAGGGATGAACCGGTGAGAGGCTGTCATGGCTGAGTAGTCTGAAACCAGGGTCGACGGTGGGAAACGATGACGGGGGCCGAAAAACGTGAAGAGGTGTCGCGGTGATGGCGACGAGGAATGGATGATGGGGAAGTATGATCTGGAGCAGACCCACGATGACCAACGGCGATCTACAGGCGATCGGCGACGATAGTATTGCACCCCTGAAGGGTTTTGGGAGAAATCCTAGGAAGGTTTCAGGGAGAGCACTCGTATCACTCTTTTAGTTGCCTTGTTCTCACTCTACTTCTTTGCATGAGCTTTTTACATTTTGATGGTTATTTACCTGATCCGTAATGACAAGTACATAGTACTTTATCACCAAAATATCCTGACAAATCGGAATAAAAGATCAGATGGACTAAGAAAAGATTTAGAATTTGAAACAATATGCTCCTTGATTTGAGGACTTCGAGAATCAGACTCCCTGACCGGGAGTTAAAAACAGGAACACTCTGATCAGGGATAACATGCTCCCTAACTATAACCTTATAAGACAGTTGAGCCATCGATAAATTAAGTGTTCCTTTTTCAAACTTAACTAAAGAAGAATCTGGAAACGAAATAACCTTTGAAGATCTGAGTAGAAGTATAGTTGAACCACAAAACTCAATTTGACGAAATATATTGCAATTACAAAAGGTAGTCCGGAAACTTGTAACCAAGGGAACCATCCAAAAATATAACATTAAACCATGAATTGAACCACTTCCAACTTGTATAGAGGAAAAAAGAAAGTCGGAACAAAGCAATGAAAACAGATTGCTCCAAAAGATTCCATCTCTTTTTTTTATCAGCAAAAATAACAATTTTATTCAACCCAAGCAAAACTCCAGTGGAGTAGTACAAAGAGGGAAGAAGAAAGAAATAGAAAGAGAGCTGAAGAGACTAGCTAAACTCTTTAATCAGATTGAAGAGTCCAGACACGCTTAACATCAGATTTCTTCCAAGACCTTACACAGTGTTACTCCACATCTCAAAGAAACAATCACCCATTTCTCAATGTTGTTCACCACCTCTTCATTCACGGTCAGTGGGGACTGTTTCGACTGCAACCACTGTTTTGGGACGCCACACCGTCCACCTCCTCGGACCATCCATACCAGAATATTCCAACCAATCCTATGCAACAAATAGAACAAAGCCTCTCACTTTACGTCCATTTCGACTATCAATCAGCTTGAGAACGTCTGATCTAGACTGGACGTGAATGAAACCAAAATATCTCCCTTTCCGATTGGGTCGTTTGAAAAAATTGTCCAGTTGCTCGGCATCGAGTTTATGAGCGCAGAGTTCATCACAAACCGACTGTTATGTTGGAAGCAGTTGCAGGGCCCATAACTAGTTTTGCCACACGTATTTCAGTATGGTCGGGTCTAACAACGACATCAAAGTGTTGAACCAATCGTTGATGTTTGCTCACGTACATGTTGGTCGGCAGCCAATAGTCGTGTTTCAGGTGAATGGTCATGTTTATAACAATCCTTACTATTTATCTGATGGTACATACCCCTCGTGGGCTGCTTTTGTGAAGACCATACCGGCGTCATGACTTCCGAAGCACTAACTATACGCACAAAAACAGGAGGCCGAGTGGAAGGACGTCTAGAGGGCTTTCAGGATCCTCCAAACTCGCTTCCATATCATTAATCGTCTAGCCTGAACCTGAGATGACTAGACCTTAGCGCTCATAATGAGGGCTTGCATCATCATACGCAACATGATCTTTGAAGATGAGTGGGATTCATAAAAAGGTTATATTAGAACTTTTCATAATGATAGTCTTATGCTTCCCGTTCACCCTGGTCCACTGTTCAATTACGAATCCATAGCGACATAGACTTAGAGGCTCGAGGACCGACAAGTTCACTTACCCTGAAAAATGACCTCATATTTGAACATTGTTCAACAATAAAATTCCACTCATATATTGAAGATAATGTTTAGGGTGCCGATCATTTATGTTATTCTTATTTCTGTTTTGAAATCTATTTTCCGTTTTACTTGTATTGAACCACCCTCTTAATCCCTTTTATTACAATTGAATCTTGCCCTTTTCCGTGCATCTTGGCGACATAACACCTATGGTAGATTCTTTGCCTCAAAATCTTGGCCAAATCTACCCCTCTTCCATCAAATCTTCATTGAACGAATTTGTGGGCCAATTCTTTAGCCAAAACCTCATCTTTTTCCTTCTATAAATGACCCAATTTCCTCCACATTTGTCTACACCATACTTCAATTCATTATTTTACACATATGGCGTCTGCCAATGAGTCAAGTGTTTTTGATAACATCTTAGGGACGTCCCCAAGATTCCATAGGAAAATTCTAGAAGCTCGATGTTGTGTTCAGTAAGAGTGAACCAAAGCGAAGTTGCTCAGTTGCGTAAACTCATTGTTGAAGTAGTACGCCGGGGCCATTGCTCTGGACATGATAAGTGTAAATGTGTCCTACTTACATTGACTATTTTTACTTTTTTCTGTGCCTCGTTTTACTATTGTAGCATTTTTTAATAACTGTGCAAAACCTCATTCTTTGTTGATATTTTTCAAATGTTCCAAATATATCCAATATTGATATCATTTTATAGGTCTCTGAAAAATAAAAATGTTGGCGAAAGAACGAAATCAGTCAGAGTACAAGTGGAGCGGGAAAGAGAAAAAGAAGTACAAACTTAAAAGTAGAGAGGGTTGTAGCATTGGAGGACACACGGGGTGCTATAACAAAGCCACCTGTTGATCTTATCCAGTCAGGTCAGGTGTTTGGCAACCCATGCGTGTTGCATGCGCTCGTGAATCTGGGCCGAAAATCCTACAGTCTTGGGCGTTGACCAGGTCAACTCATTGACCAGCTCGGTATGGCGTATCTAGTCAATGTTGTAAAAATCCCCGCCTGGAGGCGCCTAGGCCCCGCCTAGGCGCTGAAATGGGTTCTGCCGAGCCGATTTATCCTCCTAGGGCGCTCCAGGCCGTTTGGGCGGAATATGACCGATTAATCTCCGATTCGTCCGATTAATCACCGCCTAGCCGATTAATTAAGCGGGTCGGTTAGGCGTCGGGTCGGATTTGTAGTTAAAAAAATAGTTTCTAACCTTCTACAAACCAAGTGAAACCATAAAAATATGCTAGTTGATAGTCATACTTATTGATATTCTTTTAAGAATTGTATGATACTTTTAGTTTAGTATGATATTTACGTTTTTAATATATTTAATGTTCGATATTATTAAAATTATATATATAGTATAATATAAATTTTGATAATATGTAATAAAAAATAATAAAATAATAATCCGATTAATCCCCGCCTAGCGTCTAGAACTCATTCCCGCCCGACTAGCGCCTAACGTTTTTTACAACCTTCCAGACTGTTGATCAAGAAGTTCCACGCTATCTTTTGTTATGCCGCCTGCAGCCAATCTCGCCCCACAACAAGCACTCCTCCAACGCTCTCCAGCTCTTGTCTGTGAAGGATATGCTAAGATTTTTTCTTTTCTTTTCTTATATATAATTATAGAGAACAGATTTTATTGGAACAATTTATAATTTCAGCATATTTTTTCCTTTGTTCTTCATTTCCTCTCTACAATTGTTTGTTCTTCATTTTTTGGAGCAAGTTCTACCATTTAAGGCCATATTTTTGAAGATCCAAAGAGAAACCAAGTATCCATGAAACCTCCCACCATCTACATCTTCTTCATTTTCATGTGTTGAAGCTTTGGAGAGTTGGAGATGGTGGGCTTGCAAACTAGAGGAGTTTTTGATTGGGTTTTTTTAATCCAATCTTGGTTCTAATCTCTATTCTTCTCTAGATTTGTTGTAAAGTTAGGTTTTTTGGTATGTTTGCGTAGGATTTGGAATCAATGACCTTGGATTTGAATCCTTGGTCATGGGTATAGTGTTAATGTTGATTTCCTCTACTTTAATGCATGAATTGATGATTAATTTGATGTTGGTGATGTTTATGACATGATTTGGTTTTTTTTATTAAGTTTAATTAGCATCCACTTGTTTGTATGAGTATTTATCTATATTTAAGCTACTCGATGTTCAAGCATTATTATCTTACTTTGTGTTCGAACTTTCATGATTTCAAACCCAATTTTATTGTACTAGCTATTTCATCTCTTGGGTGTATTTCAAGTTCTAGGTTATAGTTGGTAAAAATACAAACTTTAGCCATTTAGTGAACTTATCTAGGATTTCCCACATTCACATGTCTTGATTTCCTATTGACGAGATACAACTATGCTAGGATGTGTTTTCTCGATTCTCTTGTGTGTTTCAAGCCGACCGAACGATTTGGAGATTTTCCATTATTGTTGTGTGCGCTATGTAGATTGATGTTTGGAGAGATTATATGGAATTTATTTACGCTTGTGTATTACCATAATATCGTGATTCGATATCGGTGATCATATTTATCGTTGGCATTCTGTTGTTAGGGTTTAGGGTTTGAACTAGGCGTAACTAAGTAGATATGTTGAGTGTGCTTGAGAGTTTACTTATGCTTGTGTATTACCAGAGTCTCGTGATTCGTTACTCTATGTAGTTCTACTTGATTACCGACATCATCTTGATCGGTGGTTCTCGGTATTCAAGAAGTGAATTAGGTGTAGCTAAGTAGGTTCTTCCATGATTTAGAGTCTTACTTATTCTTGTGTATTACCAGAGCTTCGTGATTCGTTGCTCAATTTATTTATTCTTGATGGTCGATGCATTCGGTCATTAGGTAGTTGAACTAGGCATAGCTAAGTAGACTCGTCACGTGGTGTAGCTATCTCTACTTTTGGTAGTTGGTAGCGAGAATGACACGTATTCATTGTTGTTATTTCTTGTTCGTGGATTGATCGAGCTTTGCTCAAGATCATAGAACTACACCCTATTATTATTGCTTTTTCCGATTATTGATGGTACGCATATGGTCCGAGCAATGGTCTTGTGCCCTCTCCCCGTGAATTGTATCTGGTTGATTTCATGATACCGCATACATAGAAACTTAAGTGTTCTAATACCATAAGGAAAACATTATTTTATTTCACCATCGTTAACCATACCATGCGTTAATTGGAAGTCATGTTTACTTGTACCCGTGACCGACTATTTGTGTGAATCAATAGCTATGCGTCTTAGGTGGTAGCATGTACATAATATCCTTTTGCTTAAAACTCAAACCAACTTCTACTTATTCTCCCTTTATTTTCCCTTTCGGGGATGTGGAAGTGACAACCCACGTCCCCCGATTTTAACGAAATACTAACGATACCTCTACTCCCTATGAGATCGACCGGTACTTAATCGTCCAATCTATTGCTTGATGACCATGTACTGATGCACGTTAAAAGAGTGATTTGACCAATAGTCATCCTCACTCATCATGACCCCTCCGATTCGATTGGATCTTGTAAGAGAAGACCAACCATGAACAGATCATGACCGTTATTCTTAATGCTATCAATTATCCCCATTGAATGTAATTTCCGTCTGTGTTTGCTCGATGTTTGTACTTGGCTTATTTTTTCGTGGAATAAAATTAGTTTTTCGCTCCCCTTATTGGTTTTACAATACATCTTTATTCACATTTAATTCATTCCACCTAAAGCTTATATTGTTGTTGAGTTTTGTGCCCTAGGACAATCCACGTTGGCATATTACAACATGTTTGCGAGTTAATAAAATTTGGCACATGTTTTGTTATCATTAAGTTGTAATTTTAACTAACTTGAATAAATTGTTCTTTCTAAGGTATCAGGGAGCAGCTCCCTGATAGTAGAACTCTTAAAAATAAAGGAGTGAGTCTATTCATTCGTCCCTAGCCTAAACCGATAGTTAGAGGTAGTATGGTGGTTGATTGGAGGATCACGTTTTACTGATCTTGCATATAGAGATATGAGTCGACATCACATATGTTAAAGAGTTTGAGATTGTGACCCACCTTGAGAATACTCAATAGAACACGACACATGAGTATTTCTCAACTACCAAAGTAGATCTTAGTGTTATGACCATGGCATCATCATACTACCTATATGTATTGATTCATGTCTTGACATAACCAAGAGCTACTCCTAACAAGATAGTTATTTGGGTCGTGCTCAGATGTGGATGCATACATATGAGGTATATGGGTGATGGTCATAGGGACATGCCATTTGTATTTATACAAGTCAGATGTCATCAGAGCCCCTCTTAATGAGTTGAGGATTATAAAAGAAGCATGGTCATGCGAGTGATTTGTCACCTACAATCTGAACTAGAGATCAAGAAATACTTGTAGACTAAATTGGAAACAGGATGATGCTTATATGCATTTTGTTCAGTCATGACATCGCCAAATGACAAGAGGATGAGATCACTTATGGTAATGGTATCTGACAAAGACAAAGTCAAAACTTCGTATGACTAAGGTAGTTAAGGGCCTTGCTAAGACTTACCCATGACTGTGGATGAAATGATAATTTCGATTTCACTGCTAACGTCATATGAATCCTAAAGGGTCACACATTATAAAGTAAAGACCACAAAGAAACGAACCTTAGAGGTTTTTCTTAAATAAATCGGTAAAGATGTATTTGATATAACAAAGCCTATTTACTTAATCAATTACACATAGGATGATGTCATTATGTTACTTTAATTATTATCTTATATGATAAATAATTAAAATAAAGGGTGAAATACATTATGGTACCCATATGTTCGGTGCACGGACGTTTTGGTACCCTTATGATTTTTTATTCCATTTTGGTACCCTTATGTTCGGTCCACGAACGTTTTGAGCATTTAAAATTTAAAAAATAACGGAATATTCCATTCTGTTAGTCATGTGACCCCATGTACAGTTAAGTGGAGTGTGAAATGACAATTTTACCCTTCTTAAACCCTAATCACTCATTTTATACCTTTGAAATGTCCATTTTACCCTCTTCATATCAGAAGGGTAAATTGGACATTTCAAAGGTATCAAATGAGTGATTAAGTTAAGAAGGATAAAATTGTCATTTCACACTACATTTAGCTACACATGGGGTCACATGACTAACGGAATGGAATATTCCGTTATTTTTTAAATTTCAAATGCTCAAAACATCCGTGGACTGAACATAAGGGTACCAAAATGGAATAAAAATCAGAAGGGTGCCAAAACGTTCGTGGACTGAACATAAGGGTACCAAAAAGTATTTAACCCCAAAATAAATAAAGCCCCAAAATATATAAATATATTGGGCTTGGTCAAACACCCCTATTGGACAATAGGGGTATGTTTTTTATTTATTAAATTGGAAGAAGGAAAAACTATGTTCTAGAATATATAAATACAAAAAGGAATTCTATTTTGACTACAACTAAGGGGACTAAACACCTCTCTTTACTAGGTTTCCTTATTCTAGTTGGATTTTGTTTTATGGTAATCTAAACCCTATAAATAAAGGACTAAGGGGGTGAAAATAACAAGCCATTGAGCTGTAATTTTCGGCCACCACCTATAAAGAGCAAGAGTGAAAAACGTTCAAGGCTACTAGCAATCTTTGGTTGTGGATGCGTCTTACTCGTGTGGATACCATTAGAAGGAAAACACGTGGGTGCCTCGGCTAGTCTTCGCAAAGGCCCCAGTCTCGAACCAATAAGCTCAAGTATCATACATTGCTTTAGATCAAAGTAATTCCTTTAAATACATGCTTTTATTATTTTCTGTGATGCATTTGAATCTAGGTTTGAATAGGATTGCCAACAAAAATTTTGTTTTCCGTCGTGTTTACAAAACACGTAGTCCCACAAATTTGTGGGGTATTAAATACCCCATGAATCATCCACGCTTTCATCCACGAATATGCCACTGCCTTGTTCATCTTCCGCCGCTCACGATTCTTCCTCTAAAATTCTTCACCTTCATCCCTCATTATTCTGCCACTGCAATTCTTCACCTTCATCCCTCATTATTATGCTACTACAATCCTTCACGATTCTATATCCCTTTCTCCATCACATCTGATTCTGCCTTCTTTCTTTCACATCTGATTGTCCAACCTTTCAATGGCACCGGTTTAGACCCTTAAAAAAGAAACCTGATTGGTCATTGTGTGACTCTTCCACGCCTAGATTAGGGCAAGGCCTACAATCATAGGTTAAAGATGTCCTCATACTATATTTTTTCCCGAAACGTGAAACAGTGCAAAGATTATTGACATAAGTGGAATAGTAAGGTGAAGGCATTTGGCGCTGATAATCGGGAATGCCGCCAAAATCGTGGTCCGATAATTATCAAGAAAAGCAGTTGAAGACCATATATGACGATCTGTTCCCTGACAACGATGTCATCTGAACGGCTAGGATTTTGCACACAGTTGAATTTGGCTTGTAAATGATATGTAAGGGATAGTAAAAAAAAATGTACCAAATGTGTACACTACTTTTTTACATGCGTCAGGGCACGGTCATTCAAGTTGTGTCAATAAGTTACTAGTCAATACCACATGGAATAGGTTGTAAGTTAGGTTTAAGGAAAATATAGGCTAAGGTTGTCGCCAAGTAGTCTACTTATGCAGGTATTAAAAGTAATGGGCTATTAGGATGAGTGGTATGAGTTAATGGTGAGGAGAGTGTGATCTGATGGGGGAGTCGATATGAGACAAGGATACGTGAATCATACAATAAGCCGGTCACATGCACAAGTAAATATGAACTCCAATCAATGCAAGGAAAATTTTAATGATGTGTGAAGTCAAACAATGCTTTCCTTATGTTCGTGGAACACAAGGTCTCACAAAATCAAGGGGAAAATACCTTTTGGTATCTTTTTGTACCGTTCACGGACCTTAAGGTCTCACATGTTTGGAAATGACTCTTTTGGCACCCTTATGTTCGGTCCACGAACTTTTTTTCGATTTGGGGTTAACAAACTAACTGAATATTCCATTATGTTATTCATGTGACACCATGTGCCAGTTAGTGAAGAGTGAAATTCCAATTTTACCCTTACTCATTTGAACCTTATGAATTCTAAGAGGGAAATTATCATTTTACCCTTCTTTAACAATTAAAAAAAGATAATAAAACTTTTAAACTTTAAATATAAATAAATAAATACATAACTATAAAATAATAATTAAAAGGGAAATTTTCACTTTGATACCTTGACATAAATTTTTTGCACTTTCATACCTAAACCAAACATTTAATTTCACTTTAGTACCCTACCGTTAACTTTATGTTAGTTTGGATGGAAAAGGTAAAAAGACCATAATACCCCTAACTATTACTCAAATTTTCAAACTCATGCCATTGGTTCAGAACTTGAAAATAAGTGAAATGACAATAATACCCTTCATTGTTAGGGTGTTAAAATGAAATTTTCACTATTTCTAAAATAAATCAGTTTTTATTTATGAAAATTATATTTATTTTCCAAATTTTATATTTTAATTTAAAAAATGGGTTATTTACGATAAGGTACCCTAATGTTTCGTCCACGAACGATAAGGTACCCTTATGAATTTTTTGTCCGATAAAGTACCCAAATGATTCATCCACGAACGATTTGGTTTAATGCTGTTAAAAAACTAACAGAATTATGTACAATGACTATTTTGCCCTTTGACATTTCAGTTGACTTTTGACTTAAGAGTGAAAAGACCATTATACCCTCAGTTATTATTTTTCTTTAATTTATATTTTCTAATTATTTTTAATTTTCAAAATAAAATAAATAATTATATATATTTTTAAGTTATATTTTTTAAAATCTGAATTTCGTTTTTATTTTCAAAAATCAGTTTTTATTTTTAAAATCAGTTTTTATTTTTTATTTATTTTTCTTTAAATTTTAATTTTTTAATTTTTTTTTAATATTTTCCATTTTATTTTGTTATTTTTATTATTTTATTATTTTAATATTTTATTATATTATTTTAATTATTTTAATATTTTATTTTTATATTTTTATTATTTAATATTTTATTTTAATATTTTGTTATTTTAATATTTTATTTTATTATTTTAATTATTTTAATATTTTATTTTATTATTTTAATATTTTATTTTATTGTTTTTATTATTTTAATATTTTATTTTTTTATTATTTAATTTTTTTAATATTTTAATATTTTTTATTTTTTAATATTTTTATAATTTTAAACTTTTTTATTATTATTTTAAAATTTTGATTGTATTATTATATTTTAACAAAAATTTAAATTTATTTATTATTATATTTTTATTGTATTATATAATTAAGGGTATTATGACAATTTTGTCTATCAAATTTATAAGCTTAAAACAAGAAAGGGTAAAATCGTCATTTCACACCCCACTTAACTGCATATGTCTGATTTGGAGGAATATTCCATTAGTTTTCTAACGGAATATGCCAATTTTAACCAAATCGTTCGTGGACGAATCATTTGGGTACCTTATCGGACAAAACATTCATAAGGGTACCTTATCGTTCGTGGACGAAACATTAGGGTACCTTATCGTAAATAATCCTTAAAAAATACATAAAAATATGACGCCACTATGTCATTTCAAGAAAGCCCAACTCTTGGACTTCCAAATATGACAAGTGTCTCATTTTAGGAGTAGTGGACATGCAAAAATACCCTTTTTGAATTTTGAAAATTCAAGAGTCATTTCCGCATATTAATTGCTCAACATAATTTTCATTATATCTGGCAATTGAAAAAAACGAGTTAATGAATAAATACATGTTATATCAAATATAATATATTATTTTATTCACTTGATGGACTTCAAAAGTCTAATTCGATTTTGGGCTTGTTGTTGTGTGTGTGACCCTGTAGGCTTATACAATGTTTGGCAGTGGGCCCGAAATCCTCGTTTCGTCCACATGTCATAATTTTCCTCTAGCAAAGCAATATGACTACCCAAACGTGTATGATGATCGCCAATCCGACTTAGCCTTTCTCCGTTAATATGTTAATCTCTTTGTCATGATATCTCGATCGAATAAGACATAGGGTCATCCTTATTTTATTCGGTCGCTGTTTCTTGATCTTAAGTAGACTGCAAGTGATAACTCTTTATCGATTCGCATGACCATGCTTTTCCGCAGTCTTACTTATCAAGGGGCCAAAACGATATCTCTTATTTTTACATGAGTGACAAAACTCTTATCAATCAACCACATCTCTCACATAGACAATTATGTGCTCAACCACAACCTTTAATATTGCCCTGTTGAAGATCGACGTTTAATTGTGTCAAAGCACACAACCACCTATGTAGAAACCATGATGACTACAAGGTCAAAGGACTTGAGCCATATTACGGTATTGAGAAATACTCATGACAGCTCCTATGTATTATTCTCATAGTGGGTCATCTAATACCATTTCCCTGAATAGCATCTATGATTTGTCTTCATATCCAATATGTATTATCAGTAAAACGTGATCATCAACCAACATCATACTAGTCTTAGTATATCAGAAAGACCATGGATCAATGGAATAATACTCTATTACTTCTAAGAATTTTACTATCAAATCACGTATTTGATGATCTTAAGAAAGAGTCGATTATTCACACTATTAACATTTCACAAATGATAATATAGTGCCAATGTATCACTGAAATGATAATATCGTCCAAGATCATGATTGGCCTAGGGCACAAAACCAACACGGGTTGTTTAAGACGGTTTGTTTTGACTTATGATTGGTTGGACGACGACGTCTGGAGGTTCAAGCTCTTGAGGAATTAGGCATGGTTGGTTCTAGGCCTTGTTCTGAGATGGTTGGTTTAGTTTTTTGTTAGGTGGGCTTCTGGCTCACGTGTTTTCTCGACCTGATCAATTTGGCCTAGTTGGTTTTCATTTAGGTTGATTAGGTTTTTACTGTTCTGGCACATAAGCCTGACAGGTTATTTTGAGTCTGTTTTCGTAGGCTACCCTAAATCCAATTACGCAATTGGGCATTTATAAAACTTCGCAGATAAAAAATATTAAACAACTAGACTTACGTTTATGTTTCTAAGCCATATCTTAAAAGCTTTTGTCTCTCGACTTTCGTTCAGTAGAACAAAGTTATTTTGAAAAAGGGTTGGGTAGAGTCTGTATTTGAGCCCCACAAGTGTTTTATTTATTTATTTTGAGCCTATTTGTCTCCAAATTTAATAAAATAGAGAGGCCCCATTTTATTGGCTGATTAAAATTTTAAATACAATTATTCACCACCAATCTTATTCTTACTAAAAACAAAAGATTAAATTATCCAAAAAAAACAAAAGATTAAGGACACGTGTCGCCTCCACAGAAGCCCGTGGATATCCTCTATTTTTCTCAGCTTTTCTTTTGCCTTTCTCTGCAACGAGAGCCATCGCCCTCTTTCTCTTGCCCTTTCGCTTGCTCACCTCATCAAGTGTTGCTGCCGTTCTTCTGTGCTTCTGTTACATCCATTATGTCGTGGTTTAATTCGAGATACTCAAAGGCCGCCAATCTCATGTATTTGTTTGTTGTTTTGTTATGGTTCCTCATTCCGAGCTCTGACAATCCAAATTGAACCTCCTCCAACCGTGGGATTTCGTTCCGGCCCTGTTTCAGAATTTTTGCTTGGTTGTGAGTATTTCTCTTGCACGTTCCTCGAATCCTTTCTATTTCTCTGTCAAGGCCTCGTCTGATATTGGGCCTGAAAGAAGAATTGTTGGGCCGGTGAAGTACAGCCCAAATGAAGAAGGAGTCACTTACTGCAATGCTGTCTTTTTTGGGAGCCACAAAACGTCGTCTTCAACCTCAGAGACTTGGTCGGCACGGCGAGAGGAAATGGCCAAAAACAGAGCAGAGGTTCAGAGACGACTTGCAGGAGGAAAAGAGGGCTCAGAAGAAAGTAGCTTTTAATTAAATGATCGTGTCTGTAGTTGGCTATATGTATTAGGTTTCTGTTTCATTTCAGAGTAGAGAAAATTGTAGAGAACCTTGTAGCAAGGAAAAGCTCAAGCTTGGAGCATCTCTGTAATTGGATCGTCGTTTAATCAAAAAAGTGTCAGCAATTATAGCTTAAGGGTGTGTTCATTGTTGGGTTCGTTACACTGGTATCAGTAGTCTCAGTTCCAGCGACACATGGAGGATCTTCCGGAGGTTACAGACCCAGGCACAACACCTCCGAGCCTGGCCTCCCTCGTCGGCAAGGTGGATGGTATCCAGACGCAAGTCCGAACAAATTTGCAAGGGGTTCATGCTCGGATGGATTCGATGTATGTCGGCCAAGCTGAACTCAAAGCCACACTAGATCTCATCCTTACCCAGCTTCAACAGTTACACGGACCTACCCAGGCTTCCACAAGCTACGCGGGTGAGAACCGTGACGCTGTACACACCCCTGACCCAGAGCAATCCATCCCACAATACAGATCCGATTCCCCATTCCGAAACTTTCCTACTCCATACACACCACACCCCAACATCCCGCATCCACCACCACCTCCAGTACTACACCCACCTCTACCCCGTCCTGCTCCAGCTCCACCCCAACAACCACCACCACCACCACAACAACCTCTCCCACAACAACACCATACACCAAGTATCACCTTCCCCTGTTTTGATGGCACGAACCTCTCCATGTGGATCCAAAAATGCTTATCGTACTTTGACTATTACAACATTGAAGATGACTTCAAGGCCAGAATAGCTCGTTACACTTCTCCGGTCGTGCGGAATCCTGGTACTTGATGTATCAGAGAGGCCATAAAGCATATTGGCTGGGACGAGCTTATTCGTGATATGGCCTGGAAATTTGAGGCGTTGGGGCATGATGATGCGGTGATTGAGTTCCTCCACTTCTTCCTTTGTAGCCCAACTGAAACTAGCACTCCGGCCAGGCGTCCGGAAACTTGACCCCACTTCCGTCCAACACGCGATGCGTCTGGCGCGATTTGAAGAGATGAAACTGGGGAAGGGTCCCACTCAACACCTCACCTTGGCACGGGCTCTCCCTCAGAACCAGTTCAGGCCGAGACCCGTCCAACAACAGTGTGTTGGGTCTAACTTAAGGCCCAACGGCCCAAGAAGAGAAGGCCCACGACCGCCAACAGATAACACATGGCTAACGGCGGACCGTGCTTATATGAGGGATCGTCGTCGGCAAGGGCTTTGCTTCCATTGTCCAGCGCCATACACAAAAGAGCACAGGCTCACATGTCCGAACAGGAATCAACTCTATATGCTGAGTTAATCCGATGATGAGGATGACGATGGGTCTGATACCCAGGAGGACACGATTATTCAAAGTGAAGTCCGGCGCCGACCTCTCAGTGGGGAAATAGAAGTTGTGGTAGAAATTGAAGAGAGAATCTGTGCGATAGGGGACATTAGACGTGTCGGAAGTACCTCTAAGACCCTACGCATCCAGGGATTGATCCAGGCGAAACCCATTTCAATTCTTGTAGATACGGGGGCCACATCTTCATTTCTGGACGAGAATACGGCCAAAATTCTCAAATTGAAGTGCGTCCAGATCATTACCAGGAGGGTCCGACTCGCAAATGGTAAGAAATTCTGTTGCCAGTCCAAGTCAAGAGTCACTTGTATGATTGCTGGATACGAATTCGTGGGGGATTTTCTGATTATGCCCCTGGGAGATTGTGATGTAATTTTGGGAGCTGACTGGTTGGAGTGTGTAAATCCGGTGACGTTTGATCATATTCAGAGAACGATCACGGTGAGAGTTAAAGGCAAGGATGTTACCATTGCCGGAATGGGTCCCAATTCCTCTCAGGGATTGATTAACTTCACAATATTATAGAAAGAAGCAAGGTAAGGAGATGAACTATGGTTGGGGCAATTTTGCAGAGTGGAAGAAGAAGGTTCTGTAGCAGAGATTCATCCTCAATTAGAAGCGTTGATTGGGAAATATGGAGAAGTATTTCAAGAGGCCCAGTCATTACCTCCCCACAGAAGCCTGGATCATGCTATTCCATTAATTCAAGGAGCCAACCCACCCTCTATTCGTCCTTACAAACTGAGTCATGAACAAAAGGGCGTGGTGGAAACCATGGTGGAGGAGATGTTACAGAAGTGATTCATTAGGCACAGCTCAAGTCCTTTCTCTTTCCCAGTAATCTTAGTGAAAAAGAAGGATGGAGGTTGGCGATTCTGTGTAGATTACAGGAAGCTCAATGATCTTACCGTGAAGGACAAGTTCCCCATCCCCGCCATTGATGAGCTGCTGGATGAGCTTGGTAGGAGCAAGGTCTTCTCAAAAATTGACCTTCGCTCTGGGTATCACCAAATATGCCTTAAGGAAGGAGAAGAAATGAAGACGGCATTTCGCACCCACCATGGCCATTATGAATGGCGAGTGATGCCGTTTGGCCTCACCAACGCGCCGGCAACCTTCCAAGCCTTTATGAATGAGGTATTTAAGGATTTTATGCGAAAATTTGTTTTAGTTTTCTTCGATGACATACTGGTTTACAGCAAATCAATGGAAGAACATTGTGTGCACTTAGAATTGGTGCTGAAGAAACTGAAACAAGAGGCTCTGTTTGCAAGAAAAATCAAGTGTGACTTTGGTAGGACCTCAATTGAGTACTTGGGGCATATCATTTCCGGCCATGGAGTTGCCACAGATCCAAGGAAGGTCGAAGCTATGAGAGATTGGTCGGTACCAATGAATCTGAAGTCGTTAAGAGGGTTTTTAGGGCTCACTGGGTACTACAGGAAGTTTATAAAAGGCTATGGAGTTATAGCTAGGCCCTTGACCAATCTCTTGAAGAAGGACACTTTTGAGTAGGGAGAGGAAGCTCAAGCGAGCTTCGAGCAGCTCAAAGAAACAATGTCTTCAGCGCCGGTACTGCAATTACCTGATTTTACATTGCCATTTGTAGTAGAAACGGACGCTTGTGAGACGGGAATTGGGGCAGTACTGATGCAGAAGGGGCAACTTATTGCTTATCTCAGTAAAGCTTTAGGACCCAAGAATTGGAAGCTCTCAACCTATGAGAAGGAGCTGTTAGCAGTGGTCTTAGCAACTAAGCAATGGAGACACTACTTGCAAAGCTCAAAATTCATCCTCAGAACAGACCACCAGCCATTGAAATTCTTGCTAGATCAAAAGCTCACGACCTCATTTCAACAAAAATGGCTAGCCAAATTATTGGGGTTGGATTATGTCATAGAATACAAGAGGGGATCAACAAACAAGCTTGCAGATGCCTTATCAAGAAGAAACTATGATGACTGCACGGCTATCTCCATTTCAATTCCAGCATGGATGGAAGAGGTAGCTGACAGCTACAAGGGTGATTTAGAAGCAAAAGGGTTGATGCTTCAAATGGAGATCACACCCCAAGCCTTACCAAACCATCGGCTGAAACAAGGAGTGCTCTATGTAGAAGGCAAAATTTACTTGGGGAAGGGGTCTGATATCAGAAAAAGGATCATAGAGGCTCTCCACAACTCAGCCTTGGGAGGACACTCGGGAAGGACAGCCACCCTGAAGAGAATCTAGCAACAATTCTGGTGGCCGGAGATGTCTAAGCAAGTGAAGAGCTTCGTAAAAGAATGTCCGACATGTCAGAGGTGTAAGAATGAAAATGTACCATACCCAGGTCTTCTTCAACCTCTTGATACCCCCTCTGATCCTTGGAAGGACATCGCCATGGATTTCATCGAAGGTCTCCCAAAGTCAGAAGGGTTCGAATGTATTATGGTCGTGGTGGATCGTTACTCCAAGTATGGGCACTTTATTCCAATCAAACACCCCTTCACTGCCTCAAAGATAGCCGAGATCTTTGTGGATAATGTATACAAGCTTCATGGGTTGCCAACCTCAATAGTTTCAGATCGTGACAAGATCTTCATCAGCGGGATCTGGAAGGAGCTTTTCTCGTTGTTAAAAACCCAGTTGAAAATGTCCTCTTCCTACCATCCTCAAACAGACGGGCAAACGGAGAGATTGAATCAATGTTTAGAGAATTACTTGCGAGCAATGGTTCATCAAAAGCCTAAAAGCTGGAGCAAATGGGTGGGACTAGCAGAGTTTTGGTACAATACCAACTATCACTCATCACTCAAAATGACCCCATTCGAGGTGGTGTACGGGTACGAACCAAGGTCGTTGAGCTTGGCAACAATGGACTCAAAGGTCGCAGTTGTTGAAGAATTCTTGAGGAACAGAGCCTCCATTTCCCAGCAACTGAAGGCCAATTTGCAAAGTGCCCAGGAAAGAATGAAAACGCAAGCAGACAAACATAGGTCGGAGAGACAGTTCATGGTCGGAGACTGGGTATTCTTAAGGTTACAACCTTACCGACAATCATCCTTGGCTGTGAGACAAAACATGAAGCTCGCCGCGAGATTTTATGGTCCTTTTGAGGTAATTGAGAAGCTGGGGTCTGTGGCTTATAGACTGAAACTCCCTGAGAATTGCAAAATACACCCGGTATTCCACGTCTCCTTGTTGAAGAAACGGATTGGCGATCAACACAAAATCGTCACGCAGTTGCCCGAAATGGGAGAAGAAGGGCAATTGAGAGTTGAGCCCCATGAGGTCCTGGATCTACGCTTAATCAAGAAGAAGAACCAAGTTGTAGCTGAATACTTGGTCCAATGGGATCCACTGAGCAAAGAGGACGCCACCTAGGAAGAAGCTCAGGCTTTCCGATCAAGGTTCCCGGAGTTCAGAATTCCCGACTTGAGGACAAGTCGAATCCAAGAGGAAGGCATTGTCAAGGCCTCATCTGATATTGGGCCTGAAAGAAGAATTGTTGGGCCGGTGAAGTACAACCCAAATGAAGATGAAGTCACTTACTGCAACGCTGTCGTTTTTGGGAGCCACAAAACGTCGTCTTCAACCTCAGAGACTTGGTCGGCACGGCGAGAGGAAATGGCCAAAAACAGAGCAAGAGGTTCAGAGACGACTTGCAGGAGGAAAAGAGGGCTCAGAAGAAAGTAGCTTTTAATTAAATGATCGTGTCTGTAGTCGGCTATATGTATTAGGTTTCTGTTTCATTTCAAATTAGAAAATTGTAGAGAACCTTGTACCAAAGAAAAGCTCAAGCTTGAAGCAAGCTTGGAGCATCTATGTAATTGGATCGTTCGTTTAATCAAAAAAAAATGTTAGCAATTATAGCTTAAGGGTGTGTTCATTGTTGGGTTCGTTACATTCTCCTGCTTTGTTCCATTGAACTTAGGGTTTCTGATCTGCCGGCCTTTGTTCTTCTGGTTTTGGTTCTTTGGGAACAGGGGTATAGGATTATATTTGTTATTTAGTTTGCTTCTTATGTCTTCGATTAGTTTTCTGATTTTCTTTATTTCGTGTGTCTGGATTTTAAATTTCAGGTTGCAGCTGATTTTTATCGGAATTAGGGCAATGTCATGTACGTTCCGATTCCATTCTTCGGGCCGTCCTCGCTGTTTAGTTCACGTACTTTATAAATATGCTTGCTTTTTCCCTGTTTTATTTGCTCCCCATGGCTGTGATTGTTAGTGTAGCTATCCCCATTGCCATTGTGTGGCCAATTTTCTGATCCCCTTATTTCCCGAACCTTTAAAGTGTACGGTGTAATTTGCAAAAAAAAATGGAGGTAGTAGTTAAATATGGGCATGATTTAAAGGCCAAACTTTGGTTTTCTCGGTTAGTACACCCAATATTTTGAAAGCCCTTGATCACGATTAACTAAAGCATGTCTGGATGTTAAAACTTACATTCCGTCGTCTGTTATTGTCAAGTTCCCTGGTTGGAACCGTCTTCGTTTTGTGCCTATATTACTGTGCCTGGTTTGTGTGGGCTATACTCCTGGGTTGATATAGTAGGCATGTTTTCCTTTAGTTGTAATGATATTTCATATGTCTGTTTGCGTGGTTTCTTATCTATGTCTCATTCACATGCTACATGTTTTTTTCACCTTCTTTATTTTTTTAAATGGTGTGGTCGTTTTTGACGGTTAAAGGTTTTTTCCCTCTCCTGTTAATGCAATCCCAAATCAAATCTACTTTAATGGACTTTGTCGGCCTTAAAACGTTGAACTCTTCCTCTGGCTCGCTACCTGTCCAAGTAAGGGTCTGCCGGCTGTGGGAACCCCGAAATATTATGTGCCGTAGTGAACTTTTGAGTGTTGACTTACTAGTTGTTGATCGAGAGGTTTGGCCTTTCTTTTATTTTTACACAATACTTTTCAATTGTACGATAGAGGGAAAGCGTTGGAAAATACTTTGTCCATATGACTATTCTGCCATACTGACTTGCCTGTGTCAATTTGTTTCAGTCTACCCCTATGTTGATTCAGCTGAAAAGTCGTATGATCCATAAATGTAGTTCCCAGTTGGTTGTCGGGTGTGTGTACACCATCACCGGTTACAGAATATCGCCTGTTACAGGGCAGTATCGTCCAGTTGACACCCCATTCAAGATGTCCTTCAGTCTAATAACAAAGGTTGAAGAAAGTGTCTGACCCGATACCTACAATCCCAATGCATGCTTTCCAATTCATCTCCTCTTCAGACATCTTTCCGTGCTCTGGCAATAGTACCTTCCTAACAGGTTTGTTCTTTTCTGTTAAATTATTTCCTTTTGCCTCCCCTGTTTTTACCTACACCTATTTTTTCCCAGATGTTGTTGGCTGTCTGGTTTTGGTCGGTGATGTTGAGGTTGTTTCTGGTGGGTACACGAAGCGCGACCTTGATATTCAAACGTACATGTCAGTGTGTTTTCACCTGCATATGAAATTGCATCATATGATCGCCCTTCTAATAGCCCTTTTTACACATTGTAGTGCGCCTAAGGTGAGGGTCACTTTATGGTATGACCTTGCCGAGCGTTTTATTCAAGACTGCAATATCGGTGCTTCTACCAACCCGGTCGTCTTAATATTCACGTCCACAAAAGTCAAACAATACATGGGTTTGTTGTTTTGCCTATTTATTAAACTTTCACATTCTCCACCCCACGTACTAACCTACATGTTGCTTATTTAATTCCTCGGTTGCGGAATGACACACAAAACCTCCCCTATGGGCCTTGCAGAACCATTGTGTTTGTATACGCTTTACAGTACAATTACTAATGTGTTTTTCCCCGCGGACGGTGTGAACTTCTCTGCGACTCCGGCGACTCAAGTTTTTTGTCAATCTGGATCACTTTTATGTGTGAAAGCTTACTCATGCATTCAAAGACAAAGTCCCCCGGATTACTTTCAAGAATCGGTCTCCCGAGGTAATTGGGTCTACTGAAGAAGCTATGTTTGAAAACCGGCAAACAATTGCTGACATATTAGATGCTGGTTGGGTGGGAGAAGCTGAGGTATGCTTCGCTTTTTCCTCTATTTTGGTTGGCACTTTAATGCTTTATTTTCACGGAAAATGGCCTTCGTGTTTGCTTTTGCGTACAGGGTTACAAGATGACGTTCGTAGGAACCATCAATGAGATTGATACATGATTCGGTTGGTGCTACTTCGGGTGTGAGCTGTGCAAGACAAAGATTAACCCGGTTGATTCTGTTTACAAGTGTGTGAAATGCAACAAAACGTTGACCTCTCATGCGGTCATGTAAGATAATTTGATGCATTTCTTTTGCTTCCCCGCACAAACAAAAAACAAAAACTAACTGTGGTATATGCTTCCCAGGTACAAAATCAACTTTATGGCACGTGATGCCACGGGTGTCCTTGCCTGTACAGCAATGAATGTTGTCTCCGAGCGTATGATAGACTCATGTGCGATGAAAATTTTCAACCGCTTGAACGACAACATCGAGGAATACCCACGTCAGATACTTGATTTACGTGGCCATGAATATATTTTCAAAGTCTCCCTCAATAAGTACAATCTCAGATCCGGGACGGACGTATTCACTGTGTGTGACATTTTTACCTCTGATCCTGTTCTAGAAGCAAGGCACAGCAATGCAAAAGCACTTGAGGTAGTATTTTGAACAAAAAATTTCCCTTTGTTTGACGTCATTGCTTTTACCAAATTCGATATCCTTTTATTTGTTTTTTTTTTCAGGCCAACCACCATGGTTCTTCTCCCACCTCCACCAAAGGACACACAGCTGTACAACCTGCTGATTGACTAGATGAACTAGATGAACTAGCTGGGACACAGGTTTGTTCCAAGGGAAAGTCTCCTATGCCTGCTGATCAGACGGAGATTAATTTAACCCCATCAAAGAGGAAGGCTGCCTGCTGATCAAACGGAGATTAATTTAACCCCATCAAAGAGGAAGGCAACCGTTGTGACTTCAGATGAAGAAACTGACATGGATACCACCGATGATAAAAACATTGTTCTTTAATGCCAACATTTACTATACAATGTTTTTCTCATTTTTGTGTGTATCGAATAGCTAAATTACAGGAAATTAATACTGGATTGAAATATTATCACTTATGGTGCCTGTGTTAGTGTATTTTACTAATTAGCTATGACTCTATACTGATATAGCATTTAAGCACTTTTTGATTTGTTGTCTTCTACTTTCATATGAATTTGAGAGGGTGGAAATTCACAATTGCATCATGTTCAAGTTAGTAGTCTACACTTGCAACATTAATTATTTTTTTTGGAATTATTAAAAAATTGATTACACAAATTCGAAGTAAATACTCATCTTTTTGTATCATTGCTATTTACTAAAACAACGATTTGTTTGTTAACTTGCTATTTTGCTTAGTATGAGTGTGTTTGGCTCTTACTCTTGTCTTTTATATATAGTTTATTTATGTCGGTATGTTATGTTCTTCTAATTCTTGCTTTCCAAGTAATGAACATGAGTGGTGATTTGGTGTATCAATTAATTATGTTCGAATTTGCATATATGCTTGCGCCTCCAATTTTATTTTGTTATGTTGTATTTCTTATGCTATTTAAGTCAATACGAACGAAAAACATTGTTCTTTAGCGCCAACTCTTACTATGTAATGTTTTTCTTTTTTGTTTATATCGAATTTACACGTGTCTTGACTACTACACCGCGCATCACGCGGTGGTTTCCACTAGTTATAAAGTAGAACGTCAATTATAATGTGTGTTTTCAAGTTTTTGGGGCCTTCTTGAACCGCCTTAAGCACTTTCTTAAGTGGCTTAAGGGCTTAGCCGGCCCTGCACTTGCCATGGAAAGTGAGTTATATGTTGGGACTAAATCACTTGTCACATAGAAAGAAGATAAATCCCAATAGACCATCCAAAGATAGAGATGATGGTGCCAATTTATGGTGGAATTCATTTTTAGGTTATACAAGAAAGGCCAAGGGGTATATTTATATGGGAGAGATGCTTAATCAAACTCAAGGCAGTAGAAAGGACAAAAGGAAGGAAGGCTTACCAGAACGTGGGTCAATTCAATGGCAAAAGCAACGACCCTCCGTGGAGAAAAATGATAAATAAGAATTTGCTGCAGTAATAGAGGTTTCTACATATTTGTTCTGCCAGTACCTACTACTACTAGTCCTTTTGCACATCAGGAAATTCTAAATTAGGTACCAATAATTCCAAATTTGTGAACACAATAACAAATTTAGTAATATGAGTGAGAAAAAGATTAAAAATAACTGAAATACATGATTATCATATTGGTGGTCATATCTTATCAACTATAACAAAAGATTATACTTATCACTACAGCAACAAATTCCACAACCTTCCAAAGTTAAGCTTTTCATACTAACTAAATGGTCATCCATCTTCAGGTTTTAGATCATCAGACATAGCTGATGGTATGCAATATCTAGCAAGAACATCGAGAGTGGCTGCTTTAGCATACTTTGTCTCGAGGACCACAAGCTGCACAAGAAATCATCGATAGTGAGTGATCCAACTGCGATGTAGAGTGAGAGTGAGAATCTAAGGAGGACAAGTGAGCAGACCTTATTGAATTCTAGTTTAAATTTCAACAACTTATCATCACAACTTTCTACCATACTGACCAAGCTCTTCAGATTCTTCACTCGCTTACCATTGAACGCAACAACCTATGCAAATAGACACAACAGAGATCGTTAAACAGCCTATTGGTAAATGATATAAGCTAACATCGAAACCCTTTTTGACCTCTCTGACCTGAGTGTCAGAAAAATCCTCATAGTCACTATTGATGTTCACCGGAAGCACCTTAATGACAATATAATAAGAAAATGTCAAAAAGTACTCAGCAAAACCTTCTCCGTAACATCAGATTTCAGAGAGAGAGAGAACCTTAGAAACCAAGACAACTGGCTCATCATATGGCCTTAGCAACAATTTGTCCAAGAGCTTCACTCGAGTTTTATTCTTATAATATTTCTCATACTGGACATTGACCAAAACAGTTAATGCACCAGCAATTTCATTAGTAAGAGCAAACAGACACATGCAGAAATCATTAAGGTTGTGGCGAGAGATCAGATGAAGGTAGGCATAGTAAAATAAATATATAATTGAATTCATATTCGCATTACATGTATGAAAATATCTAGTGCCAAGGCATTGTAAAGGAGTACTGAGAGTGAGCATGTTGCTAAAAAAAGCACAATCAAATATAAGTACTTCTAATATTAAGCTGAATTACAAGATCACTTTTCTCATCTCTTGGCAATTACCAGAGCCAGTCAATGAATTGCTGGCGCATATCCTAACTGCCAACACCCACAGCAAAAGAGATAGAGGTAACATAGAGGTAAAGGTTAAAAAAGATAACCTCTCATCAATAAACCACTATCAGAGTTTCATGACAATGTGCTTCACATTCAAGCACTCAACTGAAAGAACCACACAACTTAATTCCAGCAAACCACTTATAATGAAGACCTTGTATAAGAATGAAGAATGAGAAGCCTATAGGGATATTGATTATAGGGTTAATTGTTCAAAACTACACTAAAGTTTTGTCCACAAATGGAAGAAGCATGCACAAAGTTTTGTCCACGCTGTGTGGCTACACTAAAGTTTCGCCCACCGATTTCTGTTAGAAAAATGGACGGAATATTCCGTTTCTGTTATAACGTAGCAACCAAACAAGATAACCACCATGCAACAGTTTTTTCTTTACTATGCTAATCAATTTGAAACACAAACTATCTGAAGAATCATAAAATACAACGGTTTCTACATGCTAAGATATTGTGCGTTTTACCATGCACAAGCAACAAACAGTCAACTCATCTTGCATAAATACCATTGATTGTCAATTGAATGTTTCAAGCTTTTAAACTACCTTTTCTCACTTCAACAAAACTTGAATTTCAGCTTCCATCAAGCAATAGCAGATGATAAAATTCAAATAGCACAAAAGAAAAAGGCGACACAGTCACAGGACAGCACAAACATATAAACGATGATAAATAAACCAAATTATAGTACAAACCTTAGAGTCAAGGTATTGAGCAGATAGAGTTGTGAAGACGAATCCTGCAACGATATAATAGGAAGGTTTACCCGTGTGTGCTGGAATGAGCCTTCTGCCGGATTCAAGCTTGAAGTTCAAATCTCTAGTTCGAGAATTGCGAAGAACTTTCATGACAACTTCATCTCCATCATATTTTTGAGAAACCAAATGAGTAAATTTTATGCGCCCTCCATGAAAAAAAGAAACTGCAACAATCGCCAAGAAAGAAACAGAATTTTATGTTAAAAAAATTCCAAGGGCGGGAAGGAACTAATAACCAAGTTGAGTGCAACCTCAAATCATTAAGCATGCCTTCTTTGACCAGACCAAGCCATTTTCAATATGATATTGGGTTTAGTTTCATGAATCCTTTGGCCGAACTCCTTGGGTTCCTCGATTAGTATTTTCCTCCACTCCACCCTATCTGACATTATCTCTTCATAAATCAAAATGCTCTCATGTGTTTCTCACTCCTACTTTCCAAGTTAGCTTAGGGTCTTCCTATTAGTTACTCATAATTGAAATTTTTTCACCCTTCCTTACTACTGACTTCCCTGTGTTGCATCTTATTTGTTTTCCACAGCTTTTATAGTAAATGACAAGTACTCAGTTTTTACCTCGTCATTTATTTATTTCCGGGATAATTGTCAAAACATGCACTAATGTTTCGTCCACAAACGAAATAGTGCACAATGTTTTGTCCACGTCGTCTGGCTACCCTTATAAATCGTCCACGCACTTCTGTTAGAAATATTAATGGAATATTCCATTTCTGTTATACATGTGCAGTTAAAGTATAACTGAAATGACCATTTTACCCTTATCATGAATCTTTTGACTTTTCCTTTTGACTTTTGCATGAGACATTACCATTCTACCCTTTCTAATAAAAAAACAAATTAAAAATAAATAAATAGACAAATAAAATAATTTTTTTTATAAAATCAGTTTTTTTTATAAATCAGTTTTTATTTATAAAAATTATTTTTATTTTTAAAAAATTCAGATTTTAATTTAAAAAAAATACATAGAAATCAGTTTTTTATTTATAAAAATTATTTTTATTTTCAAAATTCAGATTTTAATTTAAAAAATACATAAAAATCAGTTTTTTTAAAAAAAAATACGTAAAAATCGTTTTTTTATTTAATTATATTTGGGTAGAAAAAAAATAATAAAAATATTAATTAAATTAAAAAAAAAACTGATTTTTTGTATTTTTTTAAAAAAACTCTGATGTTATTTATTTTTTAAATTAAAATATGAATTTTTGAATTTCAAACCAAAAGGACAAAATTGAGGGTATGTCAGTCTTTTAACTCATTATTATTTTTGAATTTCAAACCAAAAGGGCAAAATTGTCAATTCAGGTTCTGTTGTTACACTTTTCTAACAGAAGTGCGATTCATAAGGATAGCCAAGACGACGTGGACAAAACATTGTGCACTATTTCGTTTGTGGACGAAACATTAGTGCATGTTTTGACAATTATCCCTTTATTTTCTTCTACTAATTACATTTGTACAGAAGCAGAAAACTTAACAGAGCTCAGTTAATAAACTCCATATTTATAAAGATCATATTCCTAACTCTTATCCTATGCCAAAAAGAAAAAAAAATGATATTATAAAGATCACACATCCTATAATAAAATAAATTCAGCTCAAACTATAAAACAAAAAATATGTTTGTACTGTTGAGCCAAAAATCATAATTTTGAAAGATAATTTTGCGTTTACATAATAATTTATAATGTGGGTTTGATCACAACTTACAAGAATTGAAAAATACAAAAATCAAGAGTTCAGAATTTGTATGGATATGCATAAATGATATTATAGAAACGCATATTGTACTGTTTACATAAGAGAAGGAACTCACATTTCCCATAATTGTCAATATCAACCCCATCAAAGCTTTGAATAATGTCAGATTCCTTCAAAACTTGCGATACTGGGGCAGTTGGATCAATTTTTGTCCCTCGAACACCGCTTTGATCAGTTTCCAATCCCATTTCCATACGCAGGAAAGGATTTCCCAGCGCCTGCCACTCGGCACCAAGAATTGGGAATCCTGTCACATAACAAGACATCACGATTGCATAAGCATTGATAAGGTGGGAATTAAAAAATAATTATAAAGGGCATTGACATTGTATTGCAAACACTATTAAAATTATAAACTACAATCTATAAAATTCAGGACGAAATATACTACCCGTATACTTCCCATTCTTTTCATAATCTCGGATGAAGTGTGTGATTATTGGGGTTGGTATCACATATCCTATCTTCTCATTGTCTCCGTGTTTCTGGGATTTAAATGCAATACCCACACAATTGCCTTTACTATACAAACAGGCCCACCAGTAGTATGAAAGTTACGAGCATGTATCTGTGAAAGAAACAACAACAATGTCCTATTAGTAAACCTATAAAATGAAATGAAAAACAAAAAATGTAGTCCCATAACCTGAAAATGCATAAGCTCTGGGGATCCATGAACATAAGATGCGATTTCAATTTTCCATACAGAAGCCCTTGACACTGAAACAGAGTCAGATCCTATTGGATAACCCACAAGAGTGAGATCATCACAAATACCAAGATCCGCAAATTCCAAAGGAGAGATCCCCTCCCAAAACTCATCCTCATCAACTGTAAGCATAGCTGCAACATCAAGTGTACCAAAGCTTAGTTTCGTTGAAAATTCCAACAAAATCTGTCTACATTCATGAATTTTGTTACAGTAAGTTTGATGGAAAATTGGGGGAAACGCATATGATTACCTATATCACATTCTACACTGATTGCAAGTACTTTTGCGAGGAACTGGGCGCATGAGTGGCGTTTCTGGAGCATGAGCTCGGTATAATGCTCGAGCGAGTGGGCATTAGTCAAAACCCTCCTCCCGCTGATCACAAACCCACTGGTGCTCGACCTGTGCTCGCTATACTGCCACGGCGACAAGAAATTAGGCTCCGAGTGATCGCACAACACCTTCACCACCGCGTTTGCAACGCTCTGCCAATCCACAGGCGGAGCAATCGCAGCGTGGCGGGAAGGCACAATGGCGGGAAGTTCCTCCGGCGAGATCTTCGGGCGGTTTTTTGGTTCACGGCCGCGTTTGCGTTTGGTGTCGCCCATGGGAGGAAAAGGGTTTAGTTCTCTAGGTTGCTCGGATCAAACAAAAGGGGCACTGGATGCTAAAAAGTTAATCAAGTGATCCTTAGGGTTCCTTCGGTGCTATGATAGCCTAGTGTCACGATTACTTGAGCTGTAAGTAAGTCCCACGGTTGAAACGCAGCGTTTGGCTTATAACCTTTTAAGTGAAACGGTGCGTAGAGCATTAGCCGTAAGGATGCAGGTGTTCGTTGATGTTTTGTTGGCTTAGCCACGTGGTCGTGCTCTATTGGAGGCAATAGTCAAAAGCTCGGTTGTCTTCTTCCTTCGTCTCTAAGAGGAGGAGCAAAGCAGGGTTATCCGTTACAGAGGAGCTCGCAGAAGCACGAGACATGCGTGCATGTCTCTCTATTTATAGTTAAGGTTGTCGTAGGGAAAGGTTGTCTGATGAATCGCAATAATTTTAGCATAGGAAAGATAATCTTGGATAATCGAGTCCGTATCGAGTCGTTGAGCTTCATTTCCATTCAATCAAAAAGCCCTTCGTGGTTCTATTTAATCTCAAGAGCATTCACGCTCTTGACAGTAGTATTAGAGCCATTTTTCAATGATGTGGATCAATGGCGTCCAGCGAAGCAACTGAAGAATGTGCCACTCAATCGGGTGTGAACGAGCTTCGCGCAGAGGTTGATCACCTCAAAACCATGGGCAAGCAAAACAGACCCTAGATGGAGGGTCTACGCAAGGGCGTTGAGTCCCTGCTGGAGCGTCTTCAGAGTCCCACAGCCAGAGCACAGTTGCATCCTCATGACGGCTCTCAAGGCCATGACAGAGGCAAGTCCATCGCCTCTTCGGTCTTGGCTAACCCCTCCTCATCTCCGCCGGGAATCCTCAACCCTGGTCCAGAAACTTTTGCTCCACCACAACCTCTCTTTGTTCCACCAAACATATCACCACCAATAAATGATCAACGAACCCCACAATTTTTTTCACTCAGAGACAAATCCTTATAGAGAAAGGGTCTTCATCTCATGTCCCTCCTCACCAAGCTTTTCACCCTCACATGATTCTTCCAACATCACCACACCACCCTTAAATTAACCATCCACCACCGTCACACCACCATCCTCATTTTCACCAAAATCAACCACAAAACCAGTTGACGTTTCGATCTCCTTCCTTGTCATTTCCCATGTTCAATGGCTCGGATGTTCGGGGTTGGATCCGCAAAGAAACACTTTATCTCCCCTTCTATGATATTCATGAGGATCAAAAAGTGCGATTGGCATCCATTCATCTCACAGGGCTAGTTGAGTTCTGGTTCACTGAGTATGCCATCGGAAAAGACATCATCTGGTGGGACCAGTTTTGTTTCGATTTGGTTTGAAAATTTGAGACCATGGGTCGCGAAGATGTCCTGATTGAGCTCAAACAACTACAACAGACAAGTTATGTGTAGGATTACGAACTTAAATTCGGGGAATTGAAGGTCCTTGTGGTAACACACTATCCTAATCTCTTAGAGGAGTTCTTCATCTCAAACTTCATTGGCGGATTGAAGGCATAGATCAAGCCAGGAGTCCAGTTATTTGGCCCTCGCTCCTTACTCCATGCCATGTATATAGCTCGCCATGAGGAATACAGACTCAAGTAGTATCAGTTGGCCACGACACGCCCTCCATTCCAACCTTTCTCGCGCCCGAGACAACCATATCCTCCACAAGCTCCTCAGCTCCCTCTATTACAAGCTCCGCCAGCAAACAAGCCACCCAATCGCTTTGTTCCCATGTTTTTAGACGAGAAACGTGCCAAAGGCCTATGCTTCACTTACCCGGCTAAGTACAGTCGCGAGCATGTATGTTCCAACAAGCAACGCCTTTATGTTCTCTGTGAGGATGAGGATGAAATTCATGCTCCTAATGCCCTGAGGATACTCCAGCTCAACCAGTGGTGGAAGAGCTTCCGGAGGGACTAGTCGAAGGCGAGATGGACGAGCACAATCTGTGCCACATGAAAATGGATTTCTTATGTGCCACTAAATCAATTCGCATAACATGCATAATGCGCAACCAACAAGTATTCCTCCTCATTGGCTCAGGCGCTTCTAAATCATTTCTCGACTCTCTCACAACCAAACATCTCGGCTTACAGATGGAACTCTCTTCACCAGTTCTGGTTCGCTTGGGAAACGGTAAGTCGTATGTATGTAAAACAGGGTGCCTGGCTCGTTGGGAAGTTGGCCAACATCGATTCGAATGGAGGTTCCTGGTGATGCTAGTGGGTTCTTTCGACTTGGTTTTGGGTGTGGACTGGCTCAAGACGGTCAACCCTATACTCTTGGATTACGAAGCTAGATCAATCACGGTCCGTCATCAAGCTCAATCTGTGGTGCTTCATAAAACCCCTCCCTCGACTCCTTTTGTTGTGATCACACCCAAGGAGGTGCTCCACGATCTCAAACAAGGGGAATCGCTCTATCTAGGCTAGTTTGTTGCGCTTCATAACGATGACTTGCACGCCATGTCACGTTCTGAGTTACAGTCTCTGTTAGAGGAGTTCCAGGATATTTTCTCAACTCCTTCTTCCTTGCCTCCTCGATGAGCCCACGATCACTCCATTCCCTTGATTCCTATCTCCACACCTCCATCCATCAGACCATACAAACAAAGCTTCGAACAAAAGAACTCCATCGAGAAAATGGTGGACGAGATGTTAGCTTCTGGGGTGATCCAGGAAAGCAAGAGCCCATATTCATTTCCAGCGATTCTAGTGAAGAAAAAGTACGGTTCTTGGCGTATATGCGTGGATTATCACCAACTGAACAACCAAACAGTGATGGATAGGTTTCCGATCCCGATAATTGACGAGTTTCTCGACGAATTGCAGGATATGAAATTCTTTTCCAAAATCGATTTACGAGCTGGATATCATCAAATTCATTTGCAGGAAGGCGAAGAATTCAAGACAGCTTTTCGCATGCATCGTGGTCATTATGAATTTCGTGTTATGCCTTTTGGGCTGACGAACGCTCCAGCGAGCTTTCAGGCATTAATGAACCAGGTGTTGAGTCCTTACCTCAGACGCTTCGCATTGGTATTCTTGGACGATATATTGGTTTATAGCGCGACATGGGAGGATCATATGCACCTGGTTTTGCAACGCCTGCGAGAACCGAGCCTTTTCACAAAGCTTTACAAATGTGAATTTGCTAAGGAACGGATCACTTACCTGGTCCACGTGATCACTGGTGACGGCGTTTCTATAGACCCATAAAAAATTGAGGTGATGCGCACCTGGCCTAGCCCTCGTAATGTGAAGGCTCTTCATGGCTTCTTGGGCCTCACCGGTTACTACAGGAAATTCGTCCGTGGTTATTGCTCCTTGGCTCTTCCACTCTCGGCCTTGTTGAAGCGAAACTCCTTTACTTGGTCTCAGGAGGCACAGCCTAGCTTCGAAGCACTTAAGGAGGCGATGATGATGACTCTAGTTCTAGCCTTGCCTGATTTTTCCAAGCCATTTATCATCGAGGCCGATGCTTCGGATTCAGGTATTGGTGGTGTCCTTATGCAGGTTGGCAGACCTATTGCGTACATGAACAAGGCCTTGGGGGCAGGAGCAAGGCGTTGAGCACCTTCGAGAAAGAGTTGATGGCCATTGTCGCTTGTATCCAAAAATGGCGTCACTACGTCTTGCAATGCCCTTTTGTCATCCGTACAAACTAGTAGAGCCTGAAATACATGCTGGAACAACGTTTGGGGACGACCTATCAACAAAAATGGCTCTCAAAGCTCATGGGACTCGATTACACAATCGAGTATAAAAAAGACCGTGAAAACAGAGCAGCCGATGCCTTATCAAGGATCCCTCACGAATCTCTCACAGCACTATCAATACTACTTCCGGTTTGGATCATAGAGGTTCTTCAGAGCTATGAGGACGATGAAGAAATTGAGGGTTTGCTTCTCCAATTGTCGTTGGCGCCTCATTCCGTCCCAGAATACTCGACGCGTCATGGAATTCTTCTAATAGGTTGAAAAATTTGTCTGGGTAAGATTCATGGCGTCAGGGAGAAGATCATGGCATTCCTCCACGATTCAGCAATGGGAGGTCACTCGGGCGTGCTAGCAACTACTAAGAGGCTCCGTCAGTATTTCTTCTGGGCACATATGGGTAAAGACATTCAACATTTTGTCAGCGAATGCAATGTTTGTCAATGATGTAAGGTCGAGACGGTGGCTTCTCCGGGGTTTCTCCAACCATTGGCCATCTCGTCGACTCCGTGGACGCAAATTTCCATAGATTTCATCGATGGGCTGCCGGTATCAGAGGGATTTGATTGCATCTGGGTCGGCTTCTCCAAATATGCCCACTTCATCCCACTGCGTCACCCATACACATATGCAACATTGGGAAAGCTAATATTCGATACTGTGTTTAAACTCCACGGCTTACCACAAACCATTGTCTCGGATCGCGATCGCCTCTTCCTCAACAACTTTTGGTCGGATCTTTTCAAACAAGTGGGGGTTCAGCTCAATCTCTCTACCTCCTACCACCCGCAGACCGATGGCCAAATGGAGCGTGTTAATCAGTGTTGGGAAAACTTCCTCCTAGCGACGACACGTCAGACGCCAAAGAAATGGGCCCAGTGGATCACATTGGCGGAGCATTGGTATAATTCAAGCTTCCATTCCTCATTGGGTCTGTCTCCTTTCGAAGCATTATACGGATATGCTCCCCCTCTGTTTGATACGGCTGGAAAACCCCCCAATATTCCGGCGGTTGAACAATTCGTCCAAACCATGGCTGAGCTTTCTAAGATCCTCTAGGAGAACTTTCCCAAAGCTCAGCATCGTATGAAGTCCAGGCGAACAAGAAGCGATCAGAGAGAATATTTCAGGTGGGTCATAGAGTGTATATAAAACTTCAACCTTATTTCCAGAATTCGCTCAACCTCCACAAAACCATGAAGATAGCAACCTGTTACTATGGCCCATATCAAGTGACAGAGAAGTTGGGTTCGGTTGCGTATCGCTTGCGTCTGCCAGAGGACTTCCGCATACATCATGTGTTCTAGGTCTCCTTACTCAAGAAGCAACTCAGACACAAGGACCGCTTGGTCAATTCTCTGCCAGATACGACCGAGGATGGATGCTTGAAGCTTCATCCAGCTGAGATTTTGGAGACCAAGATCATCAAACGTAACAGGGGGTTGTTGTTCAATATCTAATTCGTTGGGATCTTTCTGCTACTGAGGATGCGACTTGGGAGGACGCTTCGTTTATTCGAGGTGAATTTCCGGATTGTATTGCCAAAATCCAGTCTTAAGGACAAGCATGTCGATCAAGGGTGCATTGTCACGATGACTTGAGTTGCAAGTAAGTCCCGAGGTTTAAGACGATTGAAACGCAGCGTTTGGCTTATAACCTTTTAAGTGAAACGGTGCGTAGAGCATTAGCTATAAGGATGCATGTGTCCATTGATGTTTTGTTGGCATAGCCACGTGGTCGTGCTCTATTGGAGGCAATAGTCAAAGGCTCGGTTGTCTTCTTCCTTCGTGTGTAAGAGGAGGAGCAGAACAGGGTTGTTCGTTGCAGAAGAGCTCGTAGAAGCACGACACATGCATGTCGGTCTCTCTATTTATAGTTAAGGTTACCCTAGGGAAATGTTGTCTGATGAATCACAATAGTTTTAGCATAGGAAAGGTAATCTTGGTTGATCTAGTCTGTATCGAGCCGTTGAGCTCCATTTCCATTCAATCAAAAAGCCCTTCGTGGTTATATTTAATCTCAAGAGCATTCACGCTCTTGACACGTAGCATAAAAGATAATCTCTTTTTCTCGAGTGAGCGTCAACTTAACTTTAGCCTTCATTCTTCGAGGAAGAAATGGGAGCGGTATGCCATGGATTTTAGATACCATATACGGATGACTAGGATTATCAAGGTTTATATGTAATATAAAATTGTTGGAAAGATTCAAATAGTCAAGATTGTCCTCCCATCTTCCTCGACCTGCGGGAACATGACCATCCCGACATTATCCTCCCATCTTCGTCGACGAGAGCTGATAAGCAGCCTCGTCAGAATTATGATAGGCGGTAACGGATTGGGGGTTTAACTATTTCACCTTCCAACTGATCTCGGGCCCAATTTGGAAGGGCCATGTTCCTTGGGGTGATCACCTAAGTCCCCCCATGAGTCAAGACAACCACCGCAATTGGGATTTAGCTCTTTGGTTTCGCATTAGTGTGCGTATCTTTGGTAGTCATCCTACTCTACGTTCATTTGTAGACCTGTTCTTTTCTTATCCACGTGAGTTGGCTCACGTTCTTGATCTTCAAGAGAGGGATACTGTCCATTATCTTGGATTGTACAGGGATTCATCTCTAGACTTTTTTTTTCTCTTCTTTGTTGTATGCTTTTGACTATAAGAGATTAATCCAAAGCATACCTTTTTTTACTCAAAAAAATAGTAAAGATTGTTAAGAATTATATGCAATATTGTTGTATATTAAGATGTAATGATAATATTAAGAGAATGTTAGTTCTTGCAAAGTGCCTCTCTCTTTTAGACCTTTTTTTCGACAATGTTGCAACTTCTTTTTCCTCCGATCTTCAACGACTACTCGCGTAGGCGCGTTTGAACTCTGACCACGGTCGTGGGCTTATTTCTCTTATCTTCTCTCGTCCACTATCAGGTGAGCCTATTTTTTACATCTGTCTATCGTCCCTGGTTTTTTTTTCCGGCTTGTCTCTCCACTGTTAGTGTTTTCTTCTAGGATTCGTTTCTACGGTCTTGTGTACTTCAAGATATCTGGTAGCTGGGGTTTTTTTTTTGTGGTAAAGTCTATGCTCTTGTTTGTTTTGGAATGGCGTAGCTCTGAATATTTTTATTTGGAATTGCCAAGGCCTGGGAAATGATTTACACAAACAGGAGCTGAAGGTAATTCTATCGTAGTTAAATCCCTTTATGTGTTTATTTCGGAAACCATCCTTTCAAACGGAGCCCAAAAAATTTCCTTTCTAACTGCAAATGGTCAAGAGATAGGGGTGGAGATGTTCTGGTGTGATGACCTGAACAACAGAAAAGGGAGATGCACACCTCATTGCATCAATATCTAGTTAACTCCTCCAGGGGGTTCAAAAATCCGGGTTTTAGGTATCTATGATAAAGCTAACAGAGTTAATCATCATCGGACATAGAGCTTATTACGTGATCTAGCCGAGGTGAATACGGGGGATAAGTGGATAGTGCTTGGGGATTTTAATTGCATCCTCGATCCCTCTGAAACGAAGGGTGCAACCCGTATCCTCATCAATTGATCGATAACTTCAGGGAAGCAATAAAGGAGATCGGTTTGAGTCGTTGTTATACTAGTATGTCTTATTGAACAGTTAATTGTGGTGACGGAATGGAAGCTTTGCCCTTTACTGCTTTTTCCTACTGAGTGAAAGCTCATCCCCTTCATTTCTGTTTCTTACAGGTTTTGAGCGTGATTCGGTTTAGAGGACAGCTCGAAGCTCGGGAGCTTATTGAGAGTCCGGGTGTATTTGCTTAGAAGAGACGTACTTCCTCTTTTTATACTAAACCTTTTTTTTTCTTTTTTTTGGATTTCGAGCGTTTGACTCGTGGTACCGGAATTGTTGCTTTGGAACTAAATTCACAGATTTATTTCGTTTAAATTTACTTTTATTATTATTAATTTTAGTTCACGTCTCGAGTCCGGTCAAAACCGGATTTGGGGCGTGACAATTTGGTATCAGAGCCTGGTTTTTCAAAACTTCGGACTATACGTCAATTAGGTGGGTAGAGTTAAGTCATTAGGTTTCCGTGTGTCAGTTACGCAAATCGGAAATGTCCTACGCGTAAAAAATCGAGATGAGGAGAGTCTCGGTTTAATGTAATGTCCAGTCTTGTGCTGTGTGATTGAGATGAACCTTGTGATATTGGTTAAGTGATTGTGCTAGTTGGTTATTGTATGTTCGACTGTTGACCGATCGATTAAGACCGGATGGGTTGACTTGGCCGGGTGGTAATAGTGTAATTACCGAGACCCGAGGTGTATAGCTACGATGACTTGTTGTGTTCTATGATTGTGTTGAGTGCTTTATGCAGGATGTGAGTTGAATGTCCCTCGTAAGCAGATGGTTAGTGGAATTTTCAAACGGGTCATGCCCAAATTTATGCAAAAACTGAAGTGTTTGTACCATCACGATTCGACTACAAAAGCTCATGTAATCGAACGTGACGGGGGGATGTCAAGTGGTTACAACGTAATTCGGGGACTCCTGAACCGGGTTGTAACGACATGATGTCGATATGAATGTTATGTTAGAAAGAGAAAGTGTTGAGAACCCTGAAATTAAGTTGATGTGAGACTTTTGTGGCATTGTTGTGTGATGTAACTGCGGATTGTGTGGCTTTTGTTGCAATTGTGAACCGTGTGATTGACTTTGTGGGACGCACAAGTGTGCGGGTTTCCCTGGATGTGTGAAACTAGTATGACTATACTAAGATTAGACATGTTGCTGGTTCGAGTGTAACCTTTGTGAAACGTATGTGAACGCAACGACTTTCAAGTAGTCTCAGTAGTTGCGTGAAATTGGAGAAGATGAAGAAGATGAGAAATTTTGCAGATTTTAACGTTTCGAGCTTCAAGTGTGGTTCTGAGTAAGAGGGAGACGTGAATAAGAAGATAAAGTAGGTTTAATTAGGGGAATGGAAGATACAAATAATTGAATGAAGTCAACAAACAGAAAAAGGTAAATGGTAAGAGTCAAAGGTAAAGATTGAGTTCATTTTACCGAAGGTATCGACGTAATTCCATTATCAATAGGAAATAAATTTTATAAATAAAAGAAAAGAAAAGTCGAACATTAGCAATAAAGGTTCAGAAAAATAAAAACTCAAACTAAAGAACTCTCTTGCCCCTCATGTGCCCTGATGGTGACTCATTTCCTCCTCTTCCTCCAATCATCCACCACCGATGTTGTACATTTATCTTTCCTTTCTACTGCATGCAACCACTACACAATCTTTGTTGTCTGTCATAGAACCATTGGTGATACCCTCTCATCCTTCTAGCGAGGTCGTAGGATCTAAGAGGATCTGAAAGACTATAAAAAAGAGAACATTTGTTCCTCCCCTCCACGTACCCCTTAATAGTGATCCCCCCCCCCCCCCCTCTATCGGACCATAATCCTTAAGTTTTGGGATGTCCCTCAACTGATTCATATCAGTCTACAATACAAACTCATTCCCTTAATTTACTTTAATTGAGACTACTTGGGTTATGCGGATCATGAATACTCGACTACCACTTTAGGGATACCGTCGTACGACCTCTCTATTGTGGTTGACTAAAAGATGGGCCTTGGTCATCACTATAACATAGACTGGTCAAATCCAGGCACCCCCCACATCTAGGCACTGCTCCGACCTGACTTTCCCCCAAGCTTTGGACCAGAGAGGCCACAAGTTCCTACATCAGCCATGACTTTAGACGTCTTGCCTAAGACCCTAGTGTATCCTTTGTTACAAAAGCTCACCTAGAAACCCCATTTCAGGTTAGAAACAGAGGATAATTTTCCCTGGAGAATCGTCAAGTATAACGCTCGACATCTTGCCTAACCCACGGTTGGGAGGGACATACACCAGTTGGGTCCTGCCCACTCCACAATTGGGAGGTATAAGCACCACTTTGGGATCGATTGGACTACTTTGTTCAATCGGGCCGCCACTCCCACCCATCGTGACACGACCGTTGGAAAGTTTATTCTTGGGGAGCACTGAAGAGAAGAAGAGGATCGGGACCCCATCCATTAATCCAAAAAAGACTGTGGTAAGGAAAATGGTCTTGGGTCTGGCCGACATAGTTCTTGTGGAAGAGTTTCAGGAAAATCAGACGAAGTCTGGTAAAAGGCTCGTTAGGGTAAATGAGAGGCCTTGGAGGATACGGGGCTAGGAGAGAAAAAACATCCCGACCCCAAGGTTAACACCCGTTAACCAATATCCTCTACCAATTGACGCGACAATCTAGTTTTTATCACGTCGAGCCAAAATTAGTTGTGTCAGAATATAGGGTTTCTTTATCTTGACAATTACCACAATTATTAAAACAGAGCTTGATTTTTGGTTATAATCTTAAAATTATGAAGTTAATATTGTTTCCAAAAATGTCCATGCTCATCTTGTATTTCTTTCTGAGTCAGGGAATACGACCCCATCCAAGTTAATGACCTTTGTTCCTCTAGGTGGCCGAACCCACCGGGAGGGCCAAGAGGGGGACGGATTGTCAACTGTTTCAGTGCCAGAGGCGACTTCCCGCCAAGCCGTGATGTGAGCGTGTGTCGTTAAGACCACCCCTAAGGCTGAAGGCACGATCCCACCCCCCACCCCCCTACTATTTCAGGGCATTTCGTGCTTTCCAAACCTCCCAAAAGACAGATAAGACATCTATCACCCGACTTCGCGGTCCCGTATTCTTAATCACCTCCCACAACTCTACGAATCCCATTGTAGGGTCATATGGAGGCATCCCTCCGAATTGTGTCCAACAAGTCTTCGCAAATCCACACCCTAGAAACAGGTGATCCACTAATTCTAGGGCACACCCGCAAATATCGTATGTAGGCGTAATCGGGACATAAAGACGAGTCAATTTATTTTCCACCTGCAGAGTATTTGTAAGGCATATCCAAAGGAAAACCCTGAGGCGCAGTGGGACCAGTATGTCCCACATAGAGTCCCAAGCCACCGCCACTGTGTTTTGATGGCCATGATGACGCTCGCTGGCTAATTTCAAGTAACCTGCCTTTCTGGAGTACAAGTCGGTTCTCTAAAATGCCTAGTACCATGAATCCTTATCCCTTTCGGTCGATAGAGGTACGTGGAGAATTTGGTCTCTCCCCCCTTCATCAAACAATCTAGATAACAATGGCACATCACAACAACGTGATCCGGGGATTATTAGACATGCTACCAGTGCACCCTCATAGGCTAGTTAGGTTGATACAATCTCCAGGTTCATACCTAGAAGCCACGACGTACCCCTGATCAGTGTGTCGTGCCCATCACCAATTGTCATCCGCAACCCACTCCATAGAAGGTTTATTGTAGAGAAAATACTCGCCCAAGTAAAATTTGGATTAGCTCCAATACGCGCTTGTATGAATTCTGTAGAGGGGACGTACCTGGCCTTCAAGACCCGAGCCATAAGAGATAGAGGTCGATGAATGAGTCTCCGGGCCTGCTTCCTAAGTAGAGCCGTGTTAATTTCATGTAGATGCATGAATGCCATACCACATGCCTCCTTTGGCATACACAACTTCTCCAAGTCTTGCCAAATAATTGGTTGAGCTGATTGCCCCCCCCCCCCCCCCCCCCCCCACCCACCCACCTTCAAAACATGGCTAATGCTCCATGTGAGATATGATCTGAAGAGGTACTCGGAACACCGACATCACATAGATTGAGAGGGACGTGAGTATTGACCAGATCATCACCTCCCTACCTACGGGAGACATGAGTTTTCTCTATACAGACCGTATACGTTTGATAATGCGGTCTCTTAGATAGGCCATATTTTTACTCCTATTCCGTCCAATCATTTTTGGGACCCCTGGATACACAAACGTTGTTGATGTCTAAGCAATAGACAGGATCTAACAACACTCCTACCGTACACTAGTGGTTGTGTTTGTATAAAAAATATGGATGGCTTTTGAAGATTTAGTAACTGATCTGATAGTTGCCCAAACAAGCCTTGCATATCTCGGATATAGCCATCTTCCCTATAGTGCCTCGACAAAATATGTATCAATCATCCGCGAAGATCATATGGGAGATTTTTGGGGCACCTCTCACAACCCGGACACACCGTATACGCCCATCCTCTTGCGCCTGCCGTAATAAGAAAGATAGTCCCTACATGTAAAGGAGGAAGAGGTAAGGGGACAATGGATTCCCCTAAAAAGGCCATGAGATGACGTGAACTTCGGTGTTTCCCTTCCTCCTGAGGACACTGTGTACTGAACCGTCTTCATACAACATGTCATTAGTTCAATCCATTCCGCCGAGAATCCTAGACGAGTCATAATACCCAGTAGATTATATCATTCGACTCTATCGTAAGCTTTACTCATTTCCAATTTCAGGGCCATGAAACCCAAATTACCGATCACCTCAAAAGTGATAAGGACATTATTTTGAATGCAACGTCCATGGATAAATGCCCCTTGGGTTTCAAATATGACATTCTGGCACTCCATGACTTTAGGAAAGATGATAAATATGACATTACATAGGGAAATCGGTCGTAGGTCAGTAACTACATCCGGGTCTGGTGTCTTGGGAATAAGCACAATAGCAGTATTATTCAAAGCCGGATCAAATGCCCTGGTAGCGAGAACATTTTGGATGAAGATGATCACTTCCTCAAACACCACCGGTCAGCAATATTGGTAGAACCGTGGATTAAGACCATCCGTCCCCGGGAATTTATCCGGCCCATCTGAAAGACCACATTTCGTACTTCTAGAGCCGTCCCTAGGAGAAAGAGAACTTGGTTATGATCTATCGTGATTCGATTAGGAAGATGGATGGGAAATGCAACCAGGTCCGGTTGACTTCTCATAAAAAGCTAACCAAAGTAGACCGTAACGAGCTCCCGCGTATCTGTATCCCACGTTACTAGCTCCCTTGTTGTATTTTTCAGGGTCGCCACTGCATTGATCTGGAGACGATAAGAGCACGCTGCCTAAAAGAATTTAGTGTTCCGAACTCCGTCTATCAGCCAGTGTTGTTTTGCCCGTTTCCTCCAAAAAGCTTCTTGCTCACTCAACGCCCGTTCATACAGAATCTATACTGCTTCCCTCCTGTGGACCTCATCCCGGTTTGTTCTACAATTCAGCTCAGCAATATGACGTTGGCACCACTTGATATGATTTATATTCTTTCTGAAATGATTACGCCCCCAATCATCCAAAGAAACCTCCACCTTACGAATCACATCAACGATAGGAACCGAGGGCATTTTATCCCAGTTTTCTTGTATCACTCAACCACAACCTGAGTCACACACCCATTGTGATTGAAAGTGGAACTTAGGTGGGCCCTGATGCACCACTTTCCGAGTTAGCGAGAGGAGAACTAGACAATGATCAGAAGTCGTGGTACTTGTGTTACAGAAATTTAAGTCCGGAAGAGAATGGTAATATTGGCCAGAGATCAGAGCCTGATCCAGACATGGTTGTATACGGCGGTTATTGGTACAGCCTCTGAACCATGTGTAATGATGTCTCGTCATTGGAAGGTCCACAAGCTCAACCGAGCAGAGATTCTCAATTAGGCTTAGAGGGTAGATACCACCTCCAGTCGTATCCTCCTGATCTAGAATCACGTTGAAGTCCCCGATAATAATCTAGTTAGGACATGTCGGAGTGTGTAATTGGCGAAGAAAATCCCAGGTCCGGTGATGATTCTCTCGACGAGCCTCCTCGTAGATACCTGTCAGTATCAAATCATCATGCCTTGGGGCCGAGACTTAGACATCAATACAGTGGGAATTCGATGCCTGGGACACCACATCGACCCCCGCAACCCAGAACAGGGCCAATCTCCATTGGGTATCTGACATCGGGACACAAAAATGATCGTGGAAAACCAACGATCGGGATAAAAGGGCACAATTTTGGATTGAGAGCAAAGTCTTCGAGAGGAATACAATGTGTGATCTCATATCACGAAGAAGATGTGAAGGTGTTGTTTATCTCCTGACAACTCCAAGACAAGATGTGAATATCAGGTTTCTCCATTAAGCGAGTCGATGGAGAAAGTATCCCCGATCCAGTATTGACATTGAGGCATGAGAGAAGACTGAGATAGCGAGATTGGGGAAGAAAACATTGTAATCCGAGGATTCACCGACCCCTGTAAGGTCTGGCATTGGGGAATCGTCAGGGATGGTTGAGGAATTTGGGGCACAGTCGTTGTAGATGGAGGAGCTTCTGAGGGGGTTTGGCAAGGGGACCTCCTCCTAGGGGGTTCCTCCTCAGTCCGACGCGAGCAGAAGTGGGAGGTGAAAAGACACGCCATGACGGCGAAGCAAAGGAAACCGGAACAACGCCAGGAAAGTTGGGACTAGTTAGGCTGGGAAGGTTCACGGAAAGGCGACGCCGAAACTCTAACAAAGCTAGCTGTTATGCTTTTTATTTTTTTCGTTTTAAAAGAAAAGAGTTTAGAAATTCACTTAAAAAGAAAATAGTTAATTTCTCGGTTAAAAATCTAAAAGGCCCATCGTCCGTTGATACAAGTCTCACAGAGACCTTTGCGAAGCTTTGTTGAAGAAGCAAAAATGGAGCGGAAGGCAAGCTCTAGCTCCAGCCCCAGCTCCAAGAAGCTTAACATCGCGATAATCCATCCCGATCTCGGCATTGGTAGCTCTCTTTTTTGTATACATTGATTTGCATTCTTTGTTTGCTTAATCAGCCAAAAAAGTAGATTTTTCTGGGTATCTTTTTTCTTCAATTCATGGACTGACAATTATGTTTATTTCTGATATCTGAGTGCTCTTAGTAAATTGAATTCGCTGATCGGTGGTATCAGGGTTTCTGTGACGATGAATTCTCTGAGTTGAGTTGAATATCTCAGGGTTAAGCATTTGGGGAAATATTTGATTTGATGTAATAGATAGATCTTTTGGGGGATAATGTTTATGGAGAGTTCTGGTCTCTCATGCCCGAACTGAGTGGAAAGTTCATATTGTTATTGTATGATTGCTTTTGATATATTACAAATGTATGCACTTTGGTACTTCAATAGCTGTTGAGATACTTAGTTGGAATCATGTTTCGACTTGATTGCTTAATGTGGATACTCATTGTTGACTTAAGTAACTGTTTGTTGTGGGTTTTTTCTTTTCCTCTTCCCTGGGTTCAGTGAATCAACTCCATTGAAGCATCACAAGACAACATCAACATATACCATTCAATAACTAACGATTTGCGTACCCTGCCATGATTGTTGGTGAATTGTGTTTTTTTATTGGTTTGTCTTTTATATTTATAGGTGGAGCTGAAAGATTAATTGTTGATGCCGCCGTTGAGCTTTCATCGCATGGCCACAATGTTCATATATTTACATCACACCATGACAAAACTAGATCTTTTGAGGAGACTATTTCTGGTGAATCTATTTTTCTCTTTGGGCAATTTGATTATTTTTATTTATTGCTCATTAAATTCTGTGAAGATAGTATGCCACTGGAATTACAAAGACAACACATTGGCCAATGATTTATTTGTATATTAATTTGTTGGTTTAATCTTTGTTTATTTACCACATTCGGAAAAAGACTTGGTTTTTGGAAGATGTGCTTCCTCTAATTCTCGAGTCTCTATCTCAAAACTCATTTTTTGTTGACACTGTTTCTAATGATATGTCGATTAGTTATGAGTTTGTTCAATTCGGTATCCATCTTCTTGGCATTCTAAACAGTCCTAAAAACAAAACAAAAACTTGTCACTTAGAGTAATGAGTTCCCTAGAAACATGTCATTAAGAACCAAAATAGTGTCATTCTGCCCTCTTCTCTATTTCAGTGATATACTTACAACTTGCATGACTTGCCATATTGATGTCAATGGGTTCTGCAGGTATGTTTCCTGTAACTGTATATGGCAGTTTCCTGCCCCGACATATTTTCTACCGGCTTCATGCCGTATGTGCATATTTGAGGTGCATTTTTGTTGCTCTCTGTATGCTGTTCATGTGGCCATCATTTGATGTGATACTGGCGGATCAGGTTTCTGCCGTAATTCCATTGCTGAAACTTAAAAAATCAGCTAAGGTACTTGTACACAAAGATCTGCTACTCAGAGGGTTCTGCTTTCATAGTTGCTTGACACACTAAATCTTTTCACAGGTTGTATTCTATTGTCATTTTCCAGATATGTTGCTTGCTCAGCATAGTACTACGATCAGGAGGATATACAGAAAACCCATTGACTACATAGAAGAACTAACAACTGGTTTGGTTTCTTACCCTTGCTTTCTTATTCAATGGAGGGAATCTTATGCATCTTTGTCTTGTATCCTAGCTATAAAATTTCTTCTCTGTGATAATTTTTTTTACGAATGCTTTGTAAACTTCAGGAATGGCGGATTTAATCCTTGTTAACAGCAAATTTACCGCATCTACTTTTGCAAGGACATTCAAACATCTTGATGCACAACAAATTCGACCAGAAGTTCTTTATCCCGCAGTCAATGTGGATCAATTTCACGAGCCTGATACTTTTAAGTAAAGAACATGTTTGTATATATCTTGGTGTCTTAAGCTTTAGGGGCCTTATTAAAAACCCACATGCAGATTTTTTTTTTTGAAATACTGACTTTTTCCGTGAGTGATACTTTCTCATAAGTATATGTCTATTTTGTTTAGATTGAATTTTCTATCAATCAACCGATTCGAGAGGAAAAAGAACATAAACTTAGCAATCTCAGCCTTTGCTATTATGCTACACACCCTTGAAAGAGATTCTCTACATGGTCACAATTTGGCTGATGCTTCCCTGACTGTTGCAGGCAAGTCCCTCTATAGTCTAATGCTTCGGTGCTATAATTGATTGATGTTTTATGCACTGCTTTGAGATGCATACTTAAAAAATATTGTATAGGCTGTTAAGATTAATGTGGCTTTTGAAAGTTGTAGTGCATTAATAGTATGGTATGTTCATGCCTTTGGATTTGGAGTCAAATTAGTGTTATATGCAAAATTTCATAATTCAGCTTGACTTTCGAATATATATTTCATCTATAATCTGGATTACATTGGCTGTGCTTCTAAAATGGATAATCCAGAATGTCAGTGCCCATGCCTCACTAAACCTTACGGAGGGATCATTGCTGTTTTGTTTAACCAACCCATTAGGATGATTATTGCTTCGGATATAAGAAAGCAACACTGTGTGCATATTTTTATTCTGAAGCTATCATGATTTTATAAAGGGAAAAGTAAGGCCTCCATTGTTTCAGGGGGCTTTGATAAACGCCTTAGAGAAAATGTTGAGTACTTGGAGGAGCTTAAAAGTTTAGCAGAAAGGGAAGGCGTGTCTCATCGTGTTAACTTTATCACTTCCTGCTCAACAGCCGAAAGAAACACGCTTCTATCTCAATGCCTATGCGTTCTTTATACACCACAGGTCCGTAACCTTTTGATACAGCTCAAGTTGATGAAATTTTTAAAAGAATTCAAATTATTAATATTGTGGTAATGCAGGATGAACACTTTGGGATTGTTCCCTTGGAAGCAATGGCAGCTCGTAAACCTGTTATTGCATGCAACAGTGGGGGTCCAGTTGAAACTGTAAGGACTGGTGTAACGGGGTTTCTCTGTGAACCTACTCCACAAGATTTTTCTTTGGCTATGGCTAAATTTATTCAAGAACCACAGATGGCGGAGAGAATGGGGAATGATTCCTGGCGGCATGTCAGCGATTCATTCTCCACCAAGATTTTTGGCCAGCGCTTGAATCGGTATCTTGTTGATGTTGTGTTGGAGAAGAAGCAATGGTAGTGGCATAGAGGACATGCTATACTCAGAACTACATAAATATTGACATTCGGCTTTACATGTTTCTTTCCACAGTTGAACATGAGTCTAAAGTTGCAGGTAGCTCTTTGTACGGAGTCTTTTGAGATAAGAATTGAGGATAATTGTCATTTTCAGATAAAACGGAGTTATCTGCAAAAGATGTATTCTAGGCAATAAGTATATGAATTTAACCTTGAATTAAATTACCTGATTCTGTTGTTAAGAGGAAAGAAATTGGTTTGACATCCGTTCAATAAAAAAATTATTAGCAATTTCAAAATAGATTCCAATTGGATAAAATTAAGAACCTTAATGTTTTACACTTTTATAATGTTTCCCAGCAAAAAAAAATGGGATCAGTTCAGTATAAACCAGAAAAAAATGTATAGAAGGAAGCTAATCAGGCCTAAAGTAAAACTTTCCACACAAGTTATCTATGCTAGTGACTAGCAGTAAATTTCAAGTTCTGTAAAACAAACAAAATATAATCATCTAGTGTGGACTCATCGTCTGCTACTGCAGCACCCAAGAACTGCATCATAGCAAAGGCGCCAGTACTCCTCACAGGGGATGAACATCCATGGCATTTTCGAAGGGAGGCCCGTCTCCAGCGCGCATGCCATTCTGGAAAATATGTATTGCAAGAGAGTTACGATCAAACCTCGTAAATACAAAACTATAATTTATAAGTTGGTTAGCGTGAAATGTAGCTGATTGAGAAAGAAAAAAAAAACAAGGCCACTGACCTTTTACCAGTGAGAACTCCGTAGGCTGATGTAGCAACAAATGAAGCAGACACTCCACAGAAAACGTTTCTGTAGTGTGGTGAGACAGTTTGTCCTGATTAGAGGATTTTTCATTGTATTAGCAATTACATATTATATAAACAAAAGTAACCAAAAACCCTAAGAAATTTTACACACGGAATCCTTTATAACTCTATGGATGCTATTTCATGTCATAAGATCATGCATTTTGATTGTTTAAAACATATAAACTCTGCGTCAAGACGGGGAGATTGATTAAACTATAGGCCTATTGATCATTAGTGGTAAACAACTATAAAGCCAATTATAAGTTAAGATGTAACTAAAACCTACAAGTATAATACCATATTAACCAAAAGGGTTTCATGAAGATTCAGGGTCTGACCTAAACTCAAGAAGTTGCTGTGAAGATATGAAACCAAGACAGTAGATTTCTTGCTGTTCTTCTGCTTATGCGATGAATTTTCATCACCGTCACAACAAACAAGCTTTGATGAACCAATGGTGCCTTTGCAGGAAACAATTTCAAACCATATCCCAGAGGGAAATCTTCTTTGCCTCACCAGCCAAAGGAAGATTTTGATATAGGGTGTAGCATGAATAATGGATATGACCGACTCAACCAAACAACAGATAAAGCTGATAGCTGAGCTCATAATGGTGAAGAAAATATAGAAGACGGAAGTGGTTGGCAATAGAAGCAACAGCAGTGTGAAAAGAAGAGATCCAACAACATGTTGTTTTACTGTATAGTCATAGCTATCCAATCTCTGACGAAGTGGATTCCACTTCCGACCCCTGCCAATAGCCCAGCAACTCATTATGAACAGTTTGATATATGGCTGAAGAAATGTCTTCAAAAGAGTATCAAACTATACCCATCTCAATGAATATTCAGAAATGCGAGACAACCCTGACTCAAATGTCAAATCTGGTCAGACTGGCTGATTTCTGGATGCAGGTTGCTTTAATAGTATAAAAATTAGATCTATGGGAACTTTTCAATCAATTTGCATCTCATTTGTCATACATGAAGAAAAAAAATACTTGGTAGAGATAAATGCAGAAAGTTCGTATAAAAAAGGATTTAGTTATTAATAATTCATGATTGAATAAGTTTTTATAAAGCTACCCTGGTTATATTGCATGATGCAACCTGTATGTGAATCTGCGAGCTCCATATAGATTTTATTTGCCCAACTAAATTAATCTGAACATTGGGCTTCATTTTTTCATTACCTTGCTTAACATTGAGTAATTAAATAACAAGCTCGGCAGCACAGAGTACGGGACATCAAAGTTCAAATTCCAAGCCAATAAAATCTTCAGAAAGTTTCACAAGGAAATAAACTGAAGTCCTTGTAAGATGTTACCTGAAGAGACGCCATAAGGCAGCTAATGCTTGTATCTGCACCGAATACAAGAGTGAGATCAACCAATGAAGAGTCGACACGTGTAGTGTTGCAAATGTAATCATGTCTACAATCAAAGCAGCGGGTACTGTCATCCCCAAAAGAATCCCCAATACAGCAATTCCTTTGATGAAATAAATAAAGAGGAAGCCCACAAATATCCATAGAGTAGACCAAATTTGTATTGCATTCAGAGAAATCATGCCTAGGACTCCTGCAAGTTCCGTGTTCAACTTGAAACCTGCAGGGACTCCCATCAACCACACACAGCCAGACCGCAACAAATTGTTTGTGATGTCATTGGCTAGATTCAAAACCCATGAGCAATCCGATTCTGTGTAATACAAGAGTGAAATGCCAAACAAGTTTCCCAAGAGAATGTCAACAACCAAACTCGACCAGACGGAATGCTTATGAAGCGCGGCTTTCTCCGCATATTCCACGCATGACAGAGACCTTACCAAAAGAAAGAGAAAAAAGATCAGCTAAAGAAGGAAAACCTATAACCACCAGAAGCTGAATATAGCAAAAGACGCATCCAAACACGATCACATTATTGAAAGGAATCAAGTATGAACACAGCAAACCAAAGATCATGAACTCGAGTTCATCAGAATCAAGGCATCTAACTTGAAGGAGATATGGCACTGATTGACTTGTCCTTTTGATGTAGGTATGCAGGGCCTTTTGGAACAGTATACATGTCAATCAAGTCTAAAAGGAAAGAAAACAACATTCTACAACATGAAATCCAAAGATATTTAGATACCTCAAATTTCATTTGGAAATTTAATGAAACTTTAAATTTTTATTGATATTTCAAAATTGGATGAATCAATCAAAATAACAGCTCATCAGGATACCTTGTATTACATGCCATTTAAGAACTATTGAATTCAAGAATGCGTGCTTATTCTACATATACCCTTTTCATACCTGAAACCATTCTCTTTAAGGAAGACCGGCCAATATAGGATCTGTCTGGAACGGATTTGGATGTTTATGGATGTAGTTCTGAACATCCTTATAGTTGTAGTGCATATCCATGATTCTGAAGCATAACTCAACAAGCTATGGATAAACTGGAGAGCAATATAGAATAAAGTGGACAAAGAAGCCAAAAGAAATGCCAACATTTGACATATGAACCTAAGAAACCTGAAAAGCCAAAGCACATGGTATTAAAACAACAAAACAAGAATTTTGGTGTATCATAACATGATAGTATGAAGCATAATAGAAAAAGTCTAGAAGAAAATACTTGTACACTACTGAAAACAGAAAAAACGGTCTCATGGAGCCTAAGTGTCTCTGAAAATTTACTGCAGCAGCAGTAGCACTGTTGACTGCTAGAATGGTGGTATCCTGTAGTTAGATATTGCAGAAATAAGTTAACAATTAGCCAAAGGTGTAAGATAACAAAAGAAAGGAATTTTATGATCTCGGTTACCAAGTCAATAAGTGGCTGTTTTTGGTGAACTTCATCAACCCACTTGGGTTTCTTGAGAGGTGCTTTCACCCGTTGAAAAGAACCCTGAAGACCCAGTGAGAAATGATGAACACCATATGTGGGAGTTTCATAAATTACAACCTAGATTTGTTAAAAGAAAAGACAGGTAAATCACCAGTAGCACAAAAAATATTAGAAACATATGCACTAGTAGGGACTATGACTTACATACGTGGACATCACACTGAGGCACAATCTGCTGATTCCAATGAATATGATGCAACTCAGGAATCCAATGAATATCTCTACAATACTGTTCATACGGATGATATACAAACTGGATCCAATTACTAAATCCATTACAAGCGTTGTATTTTTCTAGAAATCCATTGAGTTTTTTGCACCCACAGCTCCATATGTTGCTTTCTCTACTTAGATCCTTACTATCAGGCAACAAACCATTGCCACTGGTGGACAACTGCCTTCCACTGTCTCCTTTAACAACCTTTAGTGACGGACTGTTGTCCCTGAAGCACACAGCACACTGACCCAGGAGAGATAACTTTGATTCATTTTGTAAAAATACAGGCATCTTGTGATTTACATCCTGGAGTATCTCCTGATAAGGTGTCAAAAAACAATACAAGAAAAGGTAAATTAGTATATATTTTTTCCAGAACATTAGATACGATAGAATGGAAAGAGCCTCTTTCTCAAGTAATTGCCCACCCCATATTGACAAACTATGAATTTATCATCCAAATCAAAACCACTACCAGGATTGAGTTCCTATTCAGTAATATTTAGTCTAGCTTCCTTTGTACAGTCAAATAATCTACAAATTTCCAAACCCTGAAATCATAAAATTAGAATTTGATTTCAACACCATCATCCTACAGAAAAAAGGGTTTAAGTACAAGTACCTAAAACTAACATGGCAAAACAATTTTCACCAGTAGACCCCAAGAAAGGATACAAATTTCATATTGAATGTATCAGTATCCATCTCTTTTTCATGAAAGATAATAAACATATTTATCAAGTTCCTCACTTATTATGATGCGCCACCAAACCACTAAGTGAGCATAACACAGGAACTCCAAACTCAGCATACTCATCAAGCTTTATACTGTCAAATTATAAATGCTTCAATGTGTGCCAACTTGATTAGTGTTGTTTGTCTTTTTTTCTTATTTTGGTTGGTGATAATAAGTTGATATTATTTATGGTTTAATAGTCAATGTTAAGTTGCAGAAAAAGGAAAAAAAACATCAAGTAAATCCCCGAAAGTCACAAAAATATCTAGAGAAACTGCTTTGGGGAAGTAACAATCTTAAGTTAGGCAAGATAGTCATCAGATATTTAGAGCCAAATAGCACATCACAGACACACAAGTAAGTTAATCTTTAGTGAACTATAAGCTTGAAAATGCAATCACCACATTGTCAAAAATAGGCAGTATAGAGGTAGTTTGGTGCTCATGCACACAAACACGGGGGAAGAAATATAACTACATTACAGACATATACAGTTCTAAAGGTTCTACATATAAATGAAGTATCAGAATCAGTCAAAGCATTAGCCTTTTTTACTCCCGTCTTCTCAACATGAAAATAGAGACAAAATAAGCTGTGCTCTAGACTGGTCAAGCAGTTCGTAGAGCACTTTATCAATCTGAGCATACTCGCATTAGTAAAAGTAACCCTTCCCTTATTACAACTCTAGTTCACAGAAAATTCATGAATGAAGGTGACACGAAACAGTTCAAAAACTAATTCACCTAATTGAATATAAGAACTAAGAATTACCACAGGAGATATTAAAACTACAAAATTATGGAGATACCCAAAGCAATAATGAGTAGCGATTTATACCTGAAGACTAGACTGACAATTAGAGAGCAAGACTTCATTGCAGGAAAAGGCCACGACAATGTCGAGAGAAGCTGAAGAGCAAGAGATACACCACCCAAATAACAGACTAGAAGACGAAGGTTCACTCAGAGATAGATGCTTGGGCCACCAAACCCTACATCTTTTCCTCATTCCCATCTCATGGTTTGAGCTGATTCCAAATAGCTGATTGTCACCGGCACCCCTGCAACACACAGAACGACATAATCCCTTTGAGCTCTGGGCAAAATTGTAAGCCCATGAGTAAGGCCAATGAGTTGAAACAATTCAGAGAATCAGTTCCTTCCCGTTTCCCGCATTTTCACGGGAAACAAACGGAGAGTCGAATGGAATCAGAATTAACCAGCGTCGAAACCCGCGTAATTGCCAATGAAAAGGCATGAACATTGGAGAAACCGATTCAGATCGGAAATGCATCGAAAAGCAAACATCCGAATATAATAGAATAGAACATGAACATATACAAGTGCAAAAGTACATACATGTATGTAATGGTAAAGTGCGGTCAATCGATCAGTGAAAGAGAAAGGGATAGAGAGAGAGCGAGCTCACCAGCAACAAGAGCATACGAGATCGCGCAGCCATTGTCAGATCTTAAGAGCAGCAGAGGAAGATTGGCGTCTCGATTGGGAGCATATCCGTAGCCGGCCAGAGCTGACACCACATTCCAGCGCTCATTTGTCATGCTGTGTACAATACAAACGCTACGTTTTCAATGCAAGGCCCGGCCCATCCAAGCCCAACCCGACATAGCCATCCAAAAATACGACATGTCATATATCATCTGAAATTCGAAGGGTATGAAACCGACGTGTCGTACCTAGATCACTCTCCAAAAGTGAAAATATATTAAAGATTCATGGTTCAATACACTCCAATTGTGCCTAATACGTTAGCACGTCTGAAAGCCCGAACCATATAGCATCAGATAAGATATAGGGTAAACTACAAATACCTATCCCAAACTTGTAGCGTTTAACTGATACATACGCTAAAGTTTTTTTTATAACTGATACATACTCAGATGTTTAGTTTTTTAACTAATAGTCCAAGCAGACAGGTAAAATGACGAAAATGCCCTCAACTACATTTCAGTAATTACTTTTTAAAAAATTTAAAAAATCACTTTTGTTAGGTATATATATGTACTTATTAAATCACTTCAGTTTTATTTTTAAAAAATCACTCCAGGGCATTTTCGTCATTTTACCTGTCTACTTGGGCTATCAGTTAAAAAACTAAACATCTGAGTAGGTATCAGTTATAAAAAAAACTTTAGGGTATGTATCAGTTAAACGCTACAAGTTTGGGGTAGGTATTTGTAGTTTACCCTAAGATATATGTATGGTTTTTGTTAGCATTATCTATTCAAATATGTGAATCCACCATACGCGGGTTCAATTCCCGTTGTTCGCCCGGATGTCCTGTCTGATACACAATGTAAACTACTTCTTGATTGTTATTAGTCTGATTTCAAATCAAAAGAAAAGGAGTCCATAATTTTTTACAAGGAACTATTGAACTCAATCACTTGCTGTCTTTACTCTTCAGTTTTCTGTTGAGGTCTATCCTATAGAGGGATTCCCTTTTTTAGATTTTCATTTTCTAGATCTAGATAGTTTACTAAAAACAAGCTATCCTTCTTGTATAGATTTTGATAATTTGTAGCAAGCCGCTATGGTGAAATCGATAGACACGCTGCTCTTAGGAAGCAGTGCTAAAGCATCTCGGTTCGAGTCCGAGTAACGGCATAAGATTTTCTACAAGAAAGTGATATAAGGCCTACAATCTATTTTTACAATTTCTATTAAAATGAAATAAGAAATAAAACTTCCTATTTTTGTTTCTTATACTTCTATCAGAGGAACCTTGATTTCATTTTTAGTATTTGTATGATATTTATTACTTTAGAGCACATATCGAACCATATATCTTTTTCGGTCGTTTCCATTGTAATTACCATGCATTTTTCAAACTTAGTAGTCGATGAAATCGTAGGACTATATAATTCCTCAAAAAGGGGCATGCTAGTTTCGTTTTTCTGTATAACAGGACTATTAACGACTCGTTGGGCTTATTCAGGAGATTTTCCATTAAGTGATTTATACGATTCGTTAATTTTTCTTTCATGGAATTTATCCATTATTAACATGCTTCCATATTTTAAAAACAATAAAAAGGATTCCGATTTAATCGCAATAAGCTACCAAGTGCCCTTTTTACCCAATGCTTTGCGACTTCAGGGCTTGTCGCGGAAGTGCATCAATCCAAAAGATTAGTGCCCGCTCTCCAATCCCAATGGTTAATGATGCACGTAAGTATGATGCTATTGAGCTACAGAGCTCTTTTGTGTGGATCCTTATTATCAATAACTCTTCTAATTATTACATTTCGAAAAAGGAAAAGGATCTTTGGTAGAAGAAAGAAGTTTTTAAATGTATCATTTTGGAATATTCAATACCTGAATGAAGAAAAAAAAGACTTCTCTTACTTCTTCTGTAAATTATTATAGGTCTCAATTGGTTCACCAATTAGATTATTGGAGTTATTATATTATTAGTCTAGGATTTCTTTTTTTAACAAGTAAACATGAGATACTACAACGCTCCTGCCAGGCTCCTGTATAAGTGCGGATCAGAGAACGGCTCACCAGTAGTAGCACTCAGCTTGCCTTTAGAATCAACCGGAGTAGTAGACGGGGAACATGACTCCATGCATGCTCGGTGGATGATCTCCTCGGCATATTTCCGTTGAGACAGAAATAGATCGCCTGAATGTCGAGTGACCGCAATTCCCAAAAAGTAGGACAATGGACCTAAGTCCTTCATGGCAAACTCAGACGCCAAATGCTGCATAATAGTTAGCCGAAGCGAATCACCGGAAGTAGTGAGTATAATATCATCCATATAAAGAAGAATAAACGTCGTATCAGCACCACTGTGATAAATAAAGAGTGAATGATCGGATCTACTGTGAGTGAATCCAATGGTGGCAACATAGTCCGTGAAACGCTGGTACCAGGCTCGGGGAGCTTGCTTGAGGCCGTATAGGGATCGCCGGAGAAGACATACATAGTCCGGATGAGTAGTGCTACGGAAACCCTGTGGTTGGTGCATGTAGATTGTCTCCGAGAGATCACCATGCAGGGATGCATTCTTTACGTCCAGTTGATGAATAGGCCATGACCGAGATAGGGCAATGCTCGGAACGGTTCTGATGGTGGCTGGTTTTACCACTGGGCTGAAAGTCTCAATGCAATCCACGCCAACCTGTTGTGAGCTTCCGTCACCTACAAGACGAGCTTTATAACGCTCAAAGGAACCGTCAGAGCGAACTTTATGACGAAAAAGCCACATAGACCGAACAATATTAGTAGTACAAGGATGGGGTACGAGCTCCCACGTATTATTTTTAATTAAAGCATCATATTCATCACACATGGCTAGACTTCAATTTGGATCAAGAAGTGCATCTTTGGCTGATTTGGGTAATGGAGAGGGAGAGGTAGATGCATTAGGATTAAACAATGATCGAGGTTTGATGATACCTGACCTTAATCTAGTTTGCATTGGATGAATGGGTGGTTGAGGGGGCTCGGTCTTATCCGTTGTCGGTTGAGTGGATGGTGGAGTGGCAGAGGTTGCGGGGCTGAGCGGATCGTCGTGGGTAGGAGAACAAGGTGCCGGTGCAGGTGAGGCCGATGATGGTACATGTACGAGTGCAGCTGCTGGAGGAATAATAATGGAGTAGTGAGGTCCAGGAAGTCGTAATCATTAGGTGTTCGGGTGATGGTGGAGAATGGGAAAGCCGTTTTGTCAAAGAGAACATGTCGCGCCACAATGTTTCGTTTGGTCGCTGGGTTAAAGCAAATGTAGCCACGATGCTGAGATGGAAAACCCAAGAACACATAAGGCATAGATCGAGGTTGAAGTTTATTAATAGACACATCAGGTAATAGTGGAAAACATGCACAACCAAATATACGCAAATGATCATACGACGGGACACGAGAGAACAAGTAATGAGTGGGAGAAACAAATTTAAGAATTTTGCACGGGAGAATATTATGCAAATAGGTGGACATAGATAAAGCGAAGTGCCAAAAATTGGGAGGGACAGACAAATGTACCATGAGTGTACGAACTATGTTATTGAGGGTTCGGAATTTACGTTCAGCGCGACCGTTTTGAGGCGATGTGTAAGGACACGAGAGTCTGAAGATCATGCTTGCATCAGTACAGAATTTTTGTAGTGGTCCGTTTTCGAATTCCTTCCCATTGTCGCATTGTAGTGCTTTAATGGATGTCCCAAACTGAGTACGAATGTACGAGTGGAAAGAAGTGAATATGGAATAGACCTGTGATTTAGAATGTAATGGAAATGTCCATACAAAATTTGTAAAGTCATCAACCAACAATAAATAATATCGATGTCCCACAGAGCTTAAAACTGGTGAAGTGCATAAATCCCCATGAATAATGTCAAATGGTGCAAAAGTGCAAGAACTGGATAATTTAAACGGCAATTTAATGTTTTTGCCTAATGCACAAGAATCACAAAACGAACTAGAAGATCCACATTGGACCAGATTATTGCGTCGAAGAGCATCGAAGACAGGAGCACCGGGATGCCCTAGCCGAGAGTGACAGACCGACGGAGATAAAGCTAAAAATGATGAAGATGCACCATGAGAAGAGGGTGATGAGGACACATGGTAGAGATCACCCGAGCTATCACATCTCAAAAAAACCTTGCCCGTCTGAAAGTCCTTCACATCAAAACTAAAACGATCAAATTAAACAGAAACATTATTGTCAGTGACGAAACGGCGTACAGAAACAAGGTTTTTAATAATGTGGGGTGCATGGATAACATTAGGTAAGGCTAATGAGGGGTGGTTTGGAGTTAAAGATGCACTACCGTAACCTATAATTGGAATATGATGTCCATTTCCTACCACAACATGACGACTAGAGCTTGAATTAAAATAATTACGAAGACTACCTGAGTTGGCGGTCATGTGAGAGGTCGCACCTGAGTCCATGTACCATTGGTCCGGTGGATTGAGCGTCATAGAGTTGAATGCAACATCTATGTTCGTGGGAACATTGGACTCAGGTCCATATGATGAAGAAGCCCGTGAGCCGTTGGTATTAGCTGAATATTGCTGCTGACTTGGCAGTGTGCGTGAGCTAGGAGGTGGGCCAAGAAGTCCATTTTGATACTGGTTGGCCTGAGACGCTGATGGGCCGGCCCACGCGCGCTGGTTCTGTTGGGCAGTCCAAGCTGGATGTTGTTGTCCAGTCCATGCTGCTTGAGTGGGATATGGACAGGGCCCATATTTCCATAATTGTTGTGGTCCAAGGTTGTTAAAGTTAGGCTCATGGTATGGAGATGAGCCCGATCCACGCTGCTGCATTCCTCTGTGCGATCGGCCCTGTGTTCCTTGTCCAGATCGTGTGCGTCCGCCCCTATCAGAACGCCGGCCACGTCCGCCCCTGCCGGAGCTTGAGCCGCCATCCGTAGCACCATCACCATTGACCCGTGATACAAGTGCAGCCGAAACAGGTAGCATATGGTGTTGATTATGCTTCCTCGTTTCCTCCAACAACAATTGTGATCGTGCTTCGTGAAATAAAGGGAAGGGATCTCGTTGTTGAATTAGTGCAGCCACGTGATCATAAGCACTGGTAAGGCCAGTGACCAGCTGAACCACAAGTCGATCATTGGAGACCAGAGCACCCATATTGGACAATTGATCCGCAATGTTCTTAAGTTCCTGACAATATGGAGAAATACCAATAAAACTATCCAATCGAGTATTAGAAAATTGATTTTCAAGATGCACAATTCTAGTGTGACGATTGTCTTGAAATATGCTACGCAAAGCATTCCATGCTCGAGCAGTAGTGGAATCCGGCTCAATGATCGTTTGCAAAAGATCACTTGATATTGTGTCGTAGATCCATTGCAGAATCGTGGCATCAACACGAACCATAATTCAGTGTTAGGAGTAGTTGAGAGAGATGGCACCTGAGTAGAGGCAGAGTCGGTATCCTTCGATTTTTCTGCAGTACCGGAAGTCGCATCGGAGGTTGTATCAGTTTTGGCCGGTACTTCAATGGGTGCAGGCGCCGTCACAGCATCTGGGAGAATATGATGTGTGACTTGAAAGGCTCGGCAATGGATTTTGAACAGCTCTGCCCATGACGAGTAGTGCTGCTTCTCCATGTCCAGGACAATAGGAATGGCAAGCCAGATGTTTGTGACCGTCAGTGTTGGATGAAGAACATAAGTTTGTGACTGCAGAAACCGATGTAACAGTTTTGGCCAAAACAATAGTGTCGAATGTAAATGAATTTCAATCGCGTAATCAACTCAAGTGATTAAGGATAAGTATGAAATTCAAACGCAACTTGTGTTTCAAAAGTGGAAAAGAAACGCAGAATAGCACACATCCTTGGCTGTGATAAGAGATAGAGTCGTGTGAGAGTTGGACATGTGTTATGACTGCAATTGCAAGTTGTGTTTCAAAAATAGTAAGCGCAGACTATGAGTTAACTGCGAAAAATAATAGTGGAAGAATAAGAGAATAAGAAGTGCAACTGGAGTAGGTTTCCAGTGCTCTGATACCATAAAAGAGTTAGTATGAATCGTGTTTGTTATTCATTCATGTTCAAGTATAAATACACAAATATCCCTATTCAAATCTATACAAGGGATAATGATAAGATCTATTCAAATGTTATTTTGATATTTGAATAGATAATGCTAACAGTTTTTTCTTTTTTAATACTCAATTTCATCCACATCATCTTTCCTGTAATATGTCTTTAATCTTTTCCGGTATATTGAGCAAGGTTTTAAAGATGTTTGCACGTGGGTATCGGGTTCAACATGCATATATTTGAATCCTTATTTGATGGACACATGTAAAAAGGGGTGCTCGTACGTGGGTATCAAGTTCGACCTGCATCTATTTTACTCTGTATGTATATACGTAGAATTAGAAAGTTAAGTTTTATTATTTGTCATAAGATCAGATTTGAGGCCTTGCTCAACATACCGAGAAAGATTAAGACAATATAAAAGGTAGGATGACGCAGAAGAAATGGGGTTTTAAACAAACTTATAGCCTAAGAAGGGGAAAACGATACAGGTATTTTATATGATGCTTTGTACATGGTTCGGGCTTTCAAACATACTAAAGTACTAGGAAGACTTGCATCCATTCATAATCTAAGTGGTTGTTAAAAGGCTTCTAATCTTCAAAAGTATTTGATTTGTTGATAGATGCGACACCGACTCCAGCTCTTTGGAGAAAATGGTTGCATGTCAAACATTTTCCGCCCAAGTGCAACTCTTTAGTATGATTTATAATGCATGATGCAATTTCAACTTTTTATTTTTTTAAAAATCGAGGTCTTCGTATTTCCATTTTGGATATGGCGTGCACACTTTGCAAGTTTGTCTTTGAGGATTATGCACATTGATTTCTTTATTACAGGTTTGCTTGTCATATTTGGTGGCGGGTGTATCGTTGGTGGTCTATGTTTTGGGTTATGTCGGGGGGTATTATTTCCTTGTTATTGATTTGGAGATGTTTGGGTACAACCAGGTGGTGGAAGGTGTGGGTGATAGTCGGGTACTTGGCGTTGTGGCACTTTTGGTTAAAGAGAAACTTAACTCTATTTTGATCAGAAATGGAGAGCTTGGATGTGGTGTTTTCAAGTATTTAGTATCGTTACTTATGCTTGATTAAGATGGTGATGGAGATTGGGGATTGTTGTGGTGCTTTAGAATGGTTGCCTGATCTGGTTTCTTTCTTCAATTAAGCTTGGTTGTCTTTACAGAATTGTGCTTATTGCTCAGCTTTGGTTCTTACAAGATGTATTTCATGCTTTGTTTTCCGTGGACGGCGTCTTCAAGTCTTTTGGTTGGTTGTGTTCTGCAGCTTGTGATTGTTTAGTTTATTTCTTTGGTGTATTGTTTTATGTTTTTCTCTTTTCTAAAGGTTTTTAGGTAGATCCCCTTGTTTGGGTTAATCTTCGTTGACTTTATAATGCTTTAATCTGAAGTCCGTCAAAAAATTCATCATTTACAAATTAAAAAAAAAACTATCCAAGTGGTTATGTCGGAAGTTTGAGAATGAAGATCAACTTGGGGGAGAAGAAGTTTTATGATCTTAAAAAGTGCAACACATATGTCATATGTCAACAAATATTGTTGATAATCATTAGGCCTTTCATTGCAACTCATGTGACTGACATCTTGGACGAGCTCGCCAATTGGTTTTGGACCATTTGTCCACGAGAGTTGTCAAGGTCGACGGCCCCTAGTTGAAGAATAAATATTACTCGTATTATGTAAGATGAAATGTATTTTTTCCTGTTTTTCATACAATCATAGTTCATTTAAGTGCTTGGAGCTCAAAATGAGGAGGATTATGGCGGAACTTCTACTAATGTTTCTTCTTGATGCTCTAGGATGATAATGAAGGATAAATAAAGGGTTATTTACGATTTGGTACCCAAATGTTTCGTTCACGGACGATATAGTACCCTTATGAATTTTTATTCCAATTTGGTACCCAAATGTTTCGTCCACGAACGATTTGAGCTGATGGGGTTAAAAAACTAACAGACCAAAGTGAAATGACCAATTTACCCCTTGTTGTTCCAGTTGACTTTTGACTTAAACTGAAAAGATCATTATACCGGGTCCGCAAAGAAGCGTGCAACCGAAGCAACCGTTCTAGAACCACAACGATCCATACCCGGGAGGGCATAGAAGCGCGTCCCACGATCAACACTGAGACGGACACCTCAAAAGCAAAGCTCATGACGGACTAACGAACACAAAGCCCGAACCAACCAACACGAACAGCTCCGCACCAGAAAACAAGCCCTAACCCGATCTTGACCAACAGACCCGATCCAGATCGACCTAGGTCTCACCCGACCCAACCAAAACAAAGCAGGTCCTGCCCGACCCGGGCCCAACCAAACAGACCTGGACCGACCCAACTTTAGCAACCCTACCCGACCAGTTACAGATCCGGGTTCAAACCTACCCAAACTCGAAAACAGGAAAAAAAAACATGGTCGGAAACTTCCGAGCTCCGGCGAACAACTGCGAACCCTACCAAGGTACTGAAGGGGGCATGGCTAGACAAGACCATCCGAGCACCAAGGAGCGAGGATGAGCTCCGGTGAACCTGATCAGGCACAACCGCGCACCATCGGGCGAGCAAGCATCCAAACCTTCGGCAAAGAAGCAGTTCGGCAAGGAAGCAGCTCCAACCGAAGCCAAACTATCCAGATCATAAGAACAGAACATATCTGAGCAGCGAAGCTTCAGAAGCCGACGAGCTCTAGCAAAGCACAGCGACGAGAGCAGCTTCTGGGTGAAGCCATCCGATGAAGCCAAGGATGGGGAGAAGCTGCGAACGGAGGAAAAGGAGAAGAGGAAGGGGAAGGGGTAGAGGAAGCCGCCGCCGGCAACAGGCCAGATGACCTGGTTGTCACCGGCGGAGGGAGGAAGGGAAGCAGCTGAAGATAACGAAGGAGATAGAGGGTTTTTTAGCGAAGGAGAGAGACTTCTTTTTTTTAATAATGTGTCTCCTAAACATTTTTTTGAAACGAGTATAGAGGTATTGTATTACCTGTAGAACAACAACTTTACAGGGTAGGACATAATTGTCCAGGATTCCAGATATTTGTCCCGATCGACCGTAGCCTATCAGGCGCTCATGGATCCATAAAAATAGTCTGCTTTGAATCGTAGATCCGAACTTAGTAGTTCCTCTTACCGACATTTCAAAAATACTAAACCCAAAGTCCTAAACCTAGCTAACCAACAGTTTATTCGACCTAAAACAAAATAACAACCTGAAAGAAATGCCTTGAGTGCGGATTTCCCGAGACTCCCCGTTAGTGGTAATCCTGGGTCTATGGATATAGGTCCCGAAAAGTCGTCCCATCCCCGCCGAGGTCTATCATTCTCCCCGCGGGGAGCCATGCCCCCCCTCCCCGAGTGCATTTCCTGGTCCTATTCCAACCTAGTCTCCTCGTTCTGCTCCTGCTTGCGGGGTGCTCCATCGGATGCCCCTGTCCCGCTTCCCATTCTGGTGTTTCGGGGTCGATGACCGATTGCGGGATTGTATTTCAATAGTCCTGTAAGATCCACCGGTATGCATTCCTGAGTGTAGCGTCAGAATAGGGCTCTAGGTTGGCGAGGCATTTGTTGCAGTGGTCGCGGGCCTAAGTCTCCCTCCTCAGGTGGAACGTGCATCGTCGGGACAGTGAGTGTAATATTTGGCTCCAAAAATAGGCCTAATTTTTTGACCCACGAGTTAGGCTCATTTAACCCAACTTAAGTCCTTTTAGTTTGTCTTGTATGGGTACAAAATGGTTGGAACAGTAGGCTTTTCATTAGACCTGACAGTGGGTGACAACTGCTTTTATTAGAAGAAAAGAGATCAAGGAGAGATAGGACGAGCAAGGAGCTGGTGTGCTCCTTTTCCTACATCTTGGGTGGTGCTTGTTCAAAGCATTGAAGATCTCGTTTCTCGACTGGAAATCAATCTTGGCATGGTGTATCAGTGGACGAACAGCTGTAGTTGGCAATATCATCGCTGAACGACAACAAATGCTAAAGATACTCCATTTCTTTTGATTGCTGTAATGGCATTAAATGCTCATATGGTAATTTTGAGCATTAAATGAACATCATAGTTTCCTTGGAGAAGCATTACCGTGAGACATGGTAAGGGCATGGCAAGGTAAGATCAGAAAGGGCTTATTTTCTTTCTCTGATTTTATTTGAAAATTCAAGGTTCTACGTTGTGAGGTATACTTCTGATAAAACTAACAGTTGAGTGTTGGGTTAGAGGTTAGGAATAATTACAGCAAGAGATGGATTAGTCTTGGAGTGACATTTTTGTATTGAGAAATAAGGAGTTAGGGTTTGTAATTCGTGAGAATTCGGAAATTGTGGTTAGAAACCTTAAATGTAGAATTAGAACGCTCGGGCATCGGAAATTGATTCTGCCAATTGCGTTGGAACGAGTGAGTATAATTAGGAATTGTAGAAACGAAAATGGACATTTTCGGACCCCGAGGGACGTTTTCCCGATCCCGGGAAGATTCGCCAAGCCGGGCGAAATGGGTCATTCCGGGCCCATTTTTACAATGTCGAGTAATTGGGAATTTTGGGAGTGATCGGTACTTGTCGGGGTTGCATTTGGGCGTTAATTTCATAAAAATCGAAGTTGGCTTGCGTATTAAAAAGTGTGTTGTTTCGTCACTTTAGATTTTACCACCGATCGCGGAAGAGGGGAGCTTTAGGCGGGTTGTTGCGAGCGCTTCTGGAGCTACGTTTGGATTTGGATGGCATTACAAGGTAGGGAAAAGTAGTCTGATATCGGTTTGACTAGGGAAAGTTACTAGTAAAACTGCATGTGGGCACCTGGTTGTGCTCGTAGGTTGATTATACTTGGCATGTTTGTAGAAATGCATGAGGGTACCTGGTTGTGCCCGTAGGTTGGGTATACTCCGTAAATTGCCGTGTTATACCTATTAGCGTATGATGTGCTTGTATGATTGACTAGTCGTGCGCTTGGAGTGTTGCACTCGTGTGTGTATTGAATGACTCGTGTGACTTGATAGTTGGTAGTACCTTGATATGTTAAATGCGATAATTGATAGTGTGTTGTGATAATTGATTAAGTGTTGGTGATCCATGTGGTGTTGGGTGGTTAAGGTATGGCACGCCTGTCGATTCGCCATCGACGAAGGGTGTCGTGGTTCCGCGATGAGGTGGGCCCACTTTTCGACTAGCAATCGGTAAAGTGTTGTGATTTTTTCCGCGAAGAGGTCGGCTCGCCTTTCCGATTGGCGGTTGGAAAAAGTATTATGGGGCGACGTCAGGCCCAGCCGGTTTGCTACTGGAAACTATGCAGTGTATGTGTTGATATTGCGTGATGTTGTGTGCATTGCAATTTGAATTGTTGAGGATGTGATTTCCGTTGTTTGTTTTTCCTTGCGTGAAAGAATGGTAGAGGTGTTGGTGTGTTTGACAGTTAGTCGTGCGGCAGTTTGGTATCATATGTGAACTAAACCTTTTTCCTGAATTTATGTTGACGCCCTGCGTTTTTAACACAGAAAAGGACACGGCAAGCGTACCGGTCGTCAAGTAGTATTTTTGGAATTTAAGTTCCGGATTATCGTACCCAAGGGAGCACGAGTCAAGCACGTTCTATCTCAAAGTTGTTGTCAAGCTATCTCAATTAAAAGATGGTTTTGTTTTAAAGCATAAAAAGTAAACAGTAAATAAAATGACAGTGAACGAGTACTCGCAAAGCTTAGAAGAGTTTTAATTCAGAGAAAAAATAATCTAAGGTTGTGGGTTCACAGAGACCGCTTCCAATGCATTTAAATGACGATAAACATTGTGCAGTTGTTCTGATTTTAGGGGCAACGAATTATCTCTCAAACTAGTCCTAACTCCTCACGTTGTTTCGGACCCTAATGGAATCTAACCACCCAGCTCTCACAAATCAGGATGTAGGGAGACCCAAAGCATTACGTTCTTTGATAATTTCTAACTTTCGGTTTGAACCCTATGGTTATTGCAATCGTGTTAACCTAGCTATCACTAGTCTAGATTTAAACCCAATTCGTATAAGATTTCCGACCTAATTGCAACCCACCTCTCACGAGTATCAGATTGCAATTCCCACCTTCTATCAAGCCTACCCGGGAGATAGAGCATTAAGCTTAAATCAAATACAAACCCTAAATCAAATCATTCTACACAATCCTCATTCATACAATCAACACATTGGAAAGCAAATCTCTAATTCCCCATAACCCTAGATTATGGAGTTTTAGTTACTCATGAGCAAGGAAGAAGAAAACACCATTGATGAACATAGACAAAACTTCATAATTGAACAAAGTAGAGAAATACAATACCCAATATTTGATTACAATGATGTTCTTCAAGTGGAAATCCTCTCCTCAAGCTTGCTCTCAACTCTCCTCTCTTCTTAGCTCTCAAAAAATACAAGTTAGATCTATTGGAGGCTGATTTTTAGGTTTAAAAAGTCTAAAACTCGAAACTGAAGCGATTTGGGGAACAAGTCTGCGCGCGCGTCACGGCTCCGTGATGGCATCCGTTACGGACACCGTCACGGATCCGTGACGGAGCAGAATGATTTGGCGAAATTGGGTCTTCGTCACGGCTCCGTGACTCTACCCGTGACGGATTCTGTCACGGATCCGTGATGCCTGCTCTGTTCCACCACTTTGTCTGCTGCTTTCGAATTTCTTCCCCTTTTTTTATGTGTTTTCGTTCCTTTTCCAAGCTATACCCTGTGAAACATGAAAAACGCTAGAAACGAGCAAAACATAAGAGAGTGAGACAATAATGGGCTAAAATCAACAGTAAAATCCCTCTAAATTTGGCATTTTTAATGCTAAGATGCGTCCGCATCAACGCCCCACACTTAGACTTTTTCTCGCCCCGAGAAAATCAACACAAGAAGACATCATCACTAAGATAGAACCGGTTAAACCCCGAGGTTCACCTCGATAGGAGGAGTCTGGTACTCCTTTATTCAAGACATTAAATATAAAGACGCACATGCAATGCATGAATCCTAACTCTAATGCATTCCTACAACTCTATATGATGCGTGAAAAAGGCACGAAAAGTAGGTGATATTCAAAGCCGTGCATAGAGGTTCACATGGTTTTCTCAGAGTCGCCACATGCTAAAAAATCTTACACTCATCAAAGAAGCACATGAACTAATGAATACAGTAAAGTAGGACGCTACGCACATTAAGGAGTTAACTCTTTCCTTTTAAACTTGCATTCACTCGTTCACCATACATGTGTGTTTCCTTATTTCCCCATACATGGAGTTTAGAGATTCATATGCTATCATGCTAAACTCATCTCCACTAATTGTAAGGAATCATGGTTATTCAAGAATTAAAAAGGTCTTTAATTTGGCTTGTAATGTAAGGCTAGGCAAAGGGTAGGGAAGGATAATCAAAAGAAGCTCAATAAATATCTCAAGACAAAGCTGCTTCATTCTCACACCCATAAAGCATGTCACACATCCCAAACCCCATGTTTAACATTCAACTCTTGCAATCTCTAATGACACATTTTTTTTCATTGAATAACTAATGACAACAATGATATGTCATAGATATCCATAAGTTAACCATTTTTCTGAACCACTATCAAGCCTTACCCCACACTTATTTTTTTCCAAGGGATTTTGTTTTCTTTTTCTTTTTATTCTTTTTCTATCCCTTTTTCTTTTCTTTTCCTTTGGGGTAAGGCGATGATAAAATTGTTCTCAATACAAACCAATGGCAAATTATCTTTTCATCAATTTTTCTCTCTTTCGCTCACTCATCATCCCTAAAACAACCACTCTCAATGAAGCAACTAAGCCTAGAGATATGGTTTCAAATAATAATGAGGATATATAAATGAAACAAAAGGCACATAGGATTGTAATGTCGGGTTAAGAAACGAAAGGCTTAGGCTCAAATGGGTGACTAAGAGATTCAATCATGCAAGGGTAGGCAATTTTTTTAGCTCAAACGATCCATAGATGGCCTAAAATCATTTTCCTAAACAACCATGTTCCTTATTCTCATTTCGCCTCGAATGGGTCGCACATGTAGTTCTAGACTCAAATTATCATGCATGAGAATCAAAGGTAAACAACACGGGTTATAGCAAACACTCAAAAGCAAGCGGAAGAGTTAATCCTAATGCATGTGCTTTCATTACTTATTTGATTCACTCATATTCATATACAACCTTGATTTTTTTTTGATCAGCGAGGTTTTTGATTAATCCAACCGTTCCAAAGACTGGAGACGGAGGAAACTGCAAATTGCAGCCAATTACAAGACCTATAAGGTCCAAATACAAGGAACTGAAGCCAAATTAAGAGAAAATGCAGCAGAAGAATGAAAATGATGAACTAGAGACAGAGCAGAGGATGCAGAGTCCGAAGAACCACGATCAGAAATGGATAGCACTGCGACCAGAAGCTTTAGAAACGCAGGCATATGGAATGAGAATGGTGATTTTCCAACAGGCAATTAATCCACCAGATAAACCTAAGAGACCTGAGGAGGGAGAAGAGACAATGCTCCAATCCGAGCCAAGGCCACATGATCAGAGGAAGTCATAGGGGAGCACCTTCAGTTTGGACAGAGCACTTCCTCTTCACCCTTATCAGATTGCCAGTGATCAACGGTCTCTTTGGGGTAAAGGTAATTCTTTAGCAGGTTCTCTTTCCCTCTTGTTTTGAATCCTAGCTCTTTGCATGTTTTGAGAGCTTGTTTGAAACCAATAGAACTTGGCCCATATGTTTCCTGAATAATTGAGATATCCAAGTTATGATTTGAGGAGACATCAATGTCTTTTGTTTTTAAGAGAGCCTTCCCTCTCTTTCCTTTCTTCGTTCTCTTCTTTTCAATTAAGGCAGCTGAAACTGTGTCTTCGGAGTCCAAGGTTCTTTGGCTCTCATTAGTAGCAATTAAAGCAACTGGCGGGAATGAGCCACCATGTTCAGATCCCCTGGTATCAGGCCTTGGTTCACTGGGAGTTGGAATTTTACTAGTCTCCTCGTGACTCTCCCCAGAGGCGTCTGACTCTTCGGTTGGATCAACTTCATTTATAGGTGGGGCCAACTGAAGAGTTAGACCTTTCAGAGCTCACCTGCCCTGAGAATTGATCCTCCGGCCTTGATTTCTCCGGCGAGGGGACACCGTTTGTCAGGGGGAATGAAATTTGCATCGCATTCAGACACAGAGACTAGAAAATTATCATTGTCAATGGAAAAAAGATACCTCATCGGAGATTGCTTTGCTTGAAGCCACATGAACCAGAACGAAGGCTTTCTGGAAGGCGAATTTAGAGAGGGATTCAGGGTGTACCAGTAGCACTGTTCCAAAATGGTCTGCAATAGATTCAAAGTTGTCTGAAGTCCAACCTTGAATTGGGACACCACGAATGCAGAGCCACTTATAGAACCCTCATTTTGTGAGGCAATCTTCCTTGCCACGAACCATGGTGATCCAAGGAGACATCCAAGACCAATCATCTTGAATCATCTGACTCTCAAAAGCCTGATCAGAACAGTTGATCATCAGTAGCTTGCTACCCAAATCTCTTAATTCAATATCAAATACCCCTAAAGCACCCATCTCGTGTTGGATACTTTCAGCGTTTCTGAGGTTGTTGTTTATCCCCATCCAAGCTTTCCTGACCAATGAACCTAGAACCAAATCTTCCTTACCAGAGATGAACATTTTGCAAGAGGCAAATTGTCTCTTCTTGGTAAGATGGCTTCGAAGGTCATGAACAAAATCCTCTGGGATGGCGGTCTTGGCTGAGGGAAGAGGTGTAGGGGGGTTACCCCTGAGGAACTTTTCTCTTGCTTGGGAAGCATAAAGAGTTAGTCCTTTGAATTTTGAACCTCTGATTTTCTGTATGGCCGCTTGAAGATCAGTCGCCCCATATAGGGTTATGAAACAGAAATTGACCCCTGTTCTATTTAGAATTCGGGGTATTTGAATCTCCTCAATCTTTCCAAAGGATTCGAAAAAGCCCCACAAAACTTCTTTGGAAGAGTTGAGAGGAATATTTCTGACATAGATTTTCCTGGGATGAGAGAATTTTTTTTCAGCTTTCTTGCTAACAGCAGGGACAACCTGGAGCTCAATGGAAGCCAGTTCATCTTCTTCAGCTCTGATTTCTCCTTCCTCTTTCTCTTCAGGATCCACGAATCGAAGATGATTGTTTTGCGAGCCATTAAAGACCTGGCTCCAAGTCGCCATTTAACGGATGAAATCTGGTACACGACTCTGCAGGTACCAACGAACCCAGAAGAGGTCCAGCAGCGACGTCCGGCCACGAATCTGACGGTTGCAGACACACCTGATTTTCACGTCCACTGGGTCGCAGCCGGACAAGATGGAACGCACCTACAACCTTGATTTATGCAAGAAATAAGCAATAGCGACAATTCAATCATCGAATCCTTAGGAACATAAACACTAGATTTGCATATCACCAGAAAATATTTTTTTGATTTTTTCAATTTTTTTGGATTTTTCAAAAAGTTTATAACACGAAATGATGCATGAGCACACAAAAGAAAAACAATGCAATGCAAAGTAAGGCATACCACACCCCACACTTTAAAACTAAGCACTGTCTCCAGTGTGACTCTAAACACATATGTACAAATGCACAAGATAGATGATAACAATGAAGCACCCCACACTCATAGTCAGCAGGTATACAATTCACACAACCCTATATGCATAGTTTATCAGCATGGAAATTCGGGCACTCATGGCCCACCAGATAGCATAAAGGAAGTAAATAGCGAGAACAATGTAAAATAGGAAGGGTAGAGATACTGCCCCTCGAAGAACCGCTACGTGAACTGCACTGACTGTGGAGATCCTCGTGCATGTATGGATGGAGAGCTCTTCGCCCGAGAGAACCTCCAGGAGGTTTGGCGCCATAATCTGCTCCGCTGAACTCATCTCGCTCCCCATGCCATGTGTTGGGTTGCCTCCCAACCAGCGCCTTTGTTTAACGTCGTTAGCTCGACGAAAGGGGTGGCCACAGAAGCCACCCAAGCACTGCTCCAGAAGCCACTGATCGGCAGAGATAATGCTGACACAGACTCAAACAAAAACATAAAATGCATGGGAAATAAAAACACAAATTACGCTTTCCCAAATCCATCAAGCCCTAGCGATGCTCAAATCAGATAATGATTAGAAACCACACATCATGCATAAAATAAATGATGAGAAAGCGTAAAACAAATATATACAAGATGCAAATACACCCGCTCACTGTGGGTGGCCAGGAGGGAGGTCAGAGGGCTGGACAGGAGGGAGGTCAGAGGGCTGGCAAGACTACTCAGACCGGCCACTACCCCACCAGTCAGACCTCATGCGGGTCTGGATCCAATCAACAGTCATAGGCAAGGTGGACAAGGGCTGAAGGGTAGAGTCCACCGTGTCGAATCGGGTGTGAACCCTGTCAAGCTGAGCATCCATCCCACCAAATCGGGTTTCGACCCCGTCGAACCGAGTAGATATACCCTGAAATTGGGTAATATACTCATCATGGCGGGTTTCCTGTCTCTGGAAACCCGTGCGCATCTCCTCTCGGAAAGCAGTGATCTGGGCCGACAGAGCCGCATACCTGAGATCTTCTTCCCCCTCTCCCTCTCTTGGCTCGGGGCCTGCTGTGCGCATGTCGGTACGCTTAAAAACTTCCCGACTAACCAAGTTGGATTTAAAGCGTGTGGGTGCTTCTTGTGGGTTGTCCCAAACCCCATAAAACTGGGCTAGTTGTGTGGCAATCGTCGCACAACTAATCCTCCCATTAGGCCTGATAGCATGTTGGTCAAGGTGATCCAAAAGGAGTTTCTCAAAGGGGGCTGGAATTCCCTTTTCGAAACAGTGAAGAAGCTGAACCTCCCTATGGTTCACGATGTGTAAGTTATCACTCCGTGTAAAAAGAGTGTAACTCAACACCCTATGCATGTACTTGAGCATAACGGACTTGAGATTCTTAGCTAGGGGGCTCGAGGTCAAAGGTGTGTTGGGCTCACTTATCTCAGCCCAAGCATCCTCGATTAAGCAATAATCGGGATAACCCCCCTCAATAGGAGCAAACCCACAGGCTTCTCGAAATTCAGACATGGAGGGTTTAAACACTCGCCCACACAGTCTAAATTCAACCGGTTCGTCACACACGTGTAACCGACAATACGACGTGAGAAACTCAAGAGTGAGTTTCTCATAATGTCGGGGCTCCCATCCCCAAAGTCTAGGCCACCTAAAGGCCTCCAGTTTTGCCCTCAACTCATCCGCAAAACCCAGAGTTCGTGTGACGAACTTGGTATCCAAGAAACTATTCTGCATAGTGCCTCGTTTCTTGTTTTGCTTGAGCAGCTTAATTCGCAATTCATGTCTAAAAATCAGGCAAGGTTGATTTGGAGTACCTATGGCCGAGTGTGGAGGGCTAAGAGGTCGATGGTCCGCCTCGTCCGAATCAGAGCTCGGGTCCGGATGACGGATTTGTAACGGTTGAGGCTGTGATCCCGATGCCCCTCCCTGTGACTGCTTCCGCTTCTTAGCAGGTGCCATCTGAAACAAAATAACCAAGGAAAGATCAAAGTAGACAAATAAAATTTTTGCTCAAAAGCAACCCTTACTGCCCAGCCACGGATGTGATCACGGATCCGTGAGGAGGTCTATCACGGTTTTTAGGTCGGATCCGTGTGAGGGTCCGTCACGGGTTGCAGGTCGGAGCCGTGAGAAGGTCCGTGACAACGAACAGGCCGGAGCTGTGAGGCTTTCCGACGACAGAAATTCTGGCGACAGAAGTTCCGACGGTCCTTCCTTGAACGTCGGCGACGAGATCCAACCCGAAGCACGTGGTGTTTGGGGATGAAGGAACGGAGCCTGGAGGTTCGTTGATGATAGAGATCGGGTAAGTGTGTTGCGGATGAATAAAGATTGGGGAATGGAGGATGAGGGTTGTTTGTGGTTCCGATGACGGTAGAGAGGTCGGAGAGGGGGGGGGGGAAGATAATGGAGGTGTGTGGTGTTTTGAGGTTGAAGAAGAAGTGGAAGAAGAAGAAGTGAGGAGGACGTAGGCGTGTGGGGAAGAAGATGTGTTAGGGTTTGGGTAAGTGGGCCTCAGGCTGGGCAAATGGGCGAGTGGGCCTCGGGTTGGGCCTCGGGATGGGCCTGCTCGAGTGGGCCGCCCGACCTGTTCAATTTTTTTTCTTCTCTTCGCTCAGTCACGGAGCCGTGATTATAATCGTGACGTCACCCTTCACGGAGCCGTGATGAACCTCCGTTTTTTAAATTTGCGCTCTGTTGCGTCCATAGCCGTGATGGTCTCTGTGACGGTGGTCCTCACGGATCCGTCCCTCTGTAGCCTCCTGTTTTTGACTGCTTGTATCCTCCTCTTCCTCTGACAATCCTGCACACAAATGCATCTATTAATTCACGAAAAACAAAGAAAATAAACACAAAATAACTCGAGTTGCCTCCCGAGAAGCGCTTTTGTTTAATGTCGTTAGCTCGACTCAAAGGCGGCTTTAGGCCGCCTCTTCATCCTCATAGTCTGGCTCCTCCAAGTATAGACACTCCTCTGGTCCCAACGGTCCCCCATAATAATGCTTAATTCGATGTTCATTGACTAAAAATGGGGGCCGTGTTCCATCACAAATCTCTACCGTCCCTTTTGATAAGACTCGAGTTACTTTATAGGGCCCGCTCCACTTGGACACGAGCTTTCCGGAGAAGATCTTCAACCGAGAATTATAGAGAAGGACCCTATCCCCCTCCCTAAACTCCCTTTGCACAATTTTCTTGTCATGGGCAATCTTGGTGCGCTCCTTGTATAGCTCAGTGCTGAAATAAGAAAGGGACCTAAACTCGTCCAGCTCATTAATCTGCATCAACCTCTTTTCAGCACAAAGATTAGCATCAAAATTTAAAAACTTAAGCACCCAATATGCTTTATGTTGTAACTCTAACAGTAAGTGACATGACTTCCCATATACCATCTTATACGGTGACATTCCAATAGGGGTTTTATATGCTGTTCTATATGCCCAAAGTGCATCATCTAACTTTTGTGCCAATTTTTCCTAGACATATCAACAGTCTTTTCTAAAATACTTTTTAATTCCCTATTGGTAACTTCCACCTGCCCGCTAGTTTGGGGAAGGTAGGGTGTAGCTAAGCGATGGGTGACTCCATATTGATTTAGAAGTTTCCAAAATATTTTATTGCAAAAGTGTTTCCCACCATCGCTTACTATTGCCCTGGGTTTGCCAAACCGGGAAAAAATGTGCTTCTTAAGGAAAGCTACCACCGGCTTGGCATCATTAGTGGGTAAGGCTATCGCCTATACCCACTTTGACACATAATCTACTGCAACTAGTACATATTCCATACCGTTAGATCTAGGAAATGGACCCATGAAGTCGATGTTCCACACACCGAACAACTCTACCTCTATGGTAACATTCAGAGGCATCTCATGCTTCTTTGATATATTTCATGTTCTTTGGCACCTGTCACATTGCTCAACAAACCGAATAACATGATGAAATAAGCTAGGCCAATAAAAACCTGATTGAAGTACCTTTTGAGCTTTCCTCTGTGGTCCAAAATGACCCCCTACATCACCCCTGTGGCATTGATGCAAAATAGGTTATTGCTCCTCTTCGGGGACACACCTTCTTACCATTTGATCTGCACAAATTTTAAACAGAAAAGGGTCATCCCAAAAATAATTTTTCACATCATGTAAGAATTTATTCTTCTGGTAGGGTTTCATGTCGGGAATTAGAGCACCACTTGCCAAGTAGTTTGCAAAACTTGCAAACCACGGGGCTTCGATGTGCTTTGCCTGGAATAGGTGCTCATCTGGAAACTCCTCATTTATTGGCTAACTCAGCTCTTCATATGGATTCTCAATCCTAGACAGGTGTTCTGCTATCACATTCTCTACTCCTTTCTTATCCCGTATTTCCAAATCAAATTCTTGGAGTAGTAAAATCCACCTTAGCAATCTAGGCTTAGCATCCTTCTTGCTAAATAGGTACTTAAGAGCTGCATGGTCAGTGTATACTATAACCTTGGATAAAACAAGATATGGGTGAAATTTGTCACATGCAAATACCAAAGCAATAGTTCTTTTTCAGTAGTAGCATAATTTAATTGAGCCTCATTGAGAACTCTACTAGCATAGTATATGGTATGAAAAACCTTATCTTTCCTTTGCCCTAAAACTGCTCCTACCGCTATGTCACTATCATCACACATCAATTCAAAGGGTAGAGACCAGTCGGGACTGACCATTACAGGTGCATTTACCAATTTTTCTTTTAAGGTTAAGAAGCTTTTTAAACATGCATCATCAAAATTAAAAGGGACATCTTTTACTAGCAAATTACATAATGGTTTAGAGATTTCAGAAAATCCCTTTATAAATCTCCTATAGAACCCTGCATGTCCTAAGAAACTTCTAATTCCTTTTATATTAATAGGTGGAGGTAATTTACCTATTACATCTACTTTGGAATTATCTACCTCAATCCCTTTAGATGAGATTTTATGGCCTAAAACAATTCCCTGTTGTACCATAAGATGACATTTTTCCCAATTAAGAACAAGGTTTGTTTCTTCACATCTAGTCAACACTTTATGCAGATTATTTAAACAATCATCAAACGAAGAACCAAACATAGAAAAATCATCCATAAATACTTCAAGGTAATCACCAATCATGTCATGGAAAATAGCAGTCATGCATCTTTGAAATGTAGCAGGTGCATTACACAAACCGAATGACATTCTTCTATATGCAAATGTTCCATAAGGGCAAGTTAGAGTAGTTTTCTCTTGATCCCCGGGAGCTATAACTATTTGATTATACCCACTATATCCATCTAGAAAGCAATAATATTCATGACCAGCTAATTTTTCTAACATTTGATCAATAAAAGGAAAGGGAAAATGGTCTTTTCGGGTGGCATCATTTAATTTTCTATAGTCTATACATACTCTCCACCCTGTAACAGTTCTAGTGGGAATTAGTTCATTCTTATCGTTTGTTACTACCGTCATCCCCCCTTTCTTAGGCACACATTGAATAGGACTAACCCAAGCACTATCAGAAATGGGATAGATAATACCTGCATTGAGTAGCTTTATAATTTCCTTTTTTACTACCTCTTGCATTAGTGGGTTGAGCCTCCTTTGTGGTTGCACAGTTGGTTTGTAGGTATCTTCCATTAAGATCTTGTGCATACATGTTGACGGACTAATTCCTCTAATGTCAGCTACTGTCCATCCAAAGGCCTTTTTATGTTCCTTGAGCACCCTCATCAGCTTTTCCTCCTGTAGAGAAGACAATTCAGAAGAAATTATTACAGGTAAAGTATTGTCTTCATTTAAAAACATATATTTTAAATTATCTGGGAGGGGTTTCAATTCAAGATTCGGGGCTTGCTCAACAGAGGGTTTTAGCATAGGCCCTTGCCTCGCCTCCAAGGTAAGATGAGTGTGGGGTCTATCCCTCTTTCTTGGAGGGCATGCCTCCAAGAGATTGACCATCTCTGGTTCCTTATCCTGCATAAGATCACAAGTGTTTGTATCCTCATTAATTAAACATGCCAGTAAAAGATCATCAGGAATAAAAATTTTCCTCCACTACAGAATCAATCAAGTCAATCCTATAACAAGTATCATCAATTATAGCATGTTTAAGGGATCTGAAAACATTAAAAACCACTTCATCTTTGCCATATCGGATGGTCAATTTCCCTTGCTCTACATCAATAAGAGCTCGGGCTGTGGCCAAGAATGGTCTTCCTAGGATTAGGGGAATCTCATAATCTTCCTGCATGTCCAAGATAACAAAGTCAGCATGGAAAATAAATTTGTCAACTTTTACCAACACATCTTCCACAATCCCTCTAGGGTACTTAATAGATCTATCAGCTAGTTGTAGGGACATAGAAGTTGGTTTTAATTCCTCTTTCAATCCTAATTGCTTAAAAATATTTAAAGGCATCAAATTTATACTAGCCCCTAAATCACACAAAGCTTTTGCAAATGAAAGGGACCCCATTTCACATGGTATGGTAAAGCTACCCGGGTCTTTCAATTTAGGAGGCAGTTTATTCTGCAAGATATCAGAACACGCCTCACTTAAATTCACCATTTCATGCTCTTGCAATTTCCTTTTATTAGATATAATATCCTTCAAGAATTTTGCATAGATAGGCATGTTTTTAATTGCATCAAGAAAAGGAATATTAATCTCAAGCTTCCTAAACACATTCAAGAACTTAGTATATTGATCATCATGTTTAGACTTTTTAACAATAGAGGGGAAAGGAAGATGTGGAGTCCGGGTTTCTGAATCAACCACGGGCTCCCTTACCTTCTTACCTGTGGAGTGCTCTCTGCTTACTACCTCTATTAAGTCTTCTTGCTCTTGATCTTGAATTTGTTCTGTAGAGATTTCTGAGGGTAGCTCTTTCTCATTCTCCTTCTCTTCTGGTTCCACCACCTTACCACTCCTTGTAGTAATTGCATGTGCATTTTCTCTGGGATTCCTCTCGGTGTCACTAGGTAGGGATCCTGGAGGTCTGTAGTTTGCTGCTATGGAAACCTGTCCTAGCTGAGTATTTACTGATTTATAGTTGTTATCTGCTTCAGCTTGTTTCCTAAGCAACTCCCTTATCTACTGATCCTTTTCCTCTAACCGCTTATGGATTTTCCTGTTCTCCTCATCCCGTATCCTATTATTCTCCTCCTGTATCCTATTCTTCTCCTCCTGCACCTGCAGCATTTTTAAAATTAAAGAAGTTGGGTCAGAAGAAGATTGTTGGTTGCCTGGATTTTGCTGAGGTTGAGGATTTCTCTGCTGGTTGCCTTGATTTTGAGGTCTCTGATTGAATCCGGGAGGTGTGGGATTTTGACTTCTTTGATTCTGATCTCCTCCCCATTTGAGCTCAGGGCGATCTTTCCAACCCTCATTATAAGTATTTGAATAAGGGTCGTACTTCCTCCCTTGATTTCCATTATGATTCACCCAGTTAGCCTCCTCATAGTCCATTGGATTAGGCTGTGGTGGTTGTCCCTGCATGCCTGCCATCATCAGCTTCATTTCTTTTAATTGCTCCATGACTTGATTTATTTCTGCTGAATTGACTGTAGACCCTCTAGGTGCTCTTTCAGAATGCCAAGCATCATTGCACAAGATATTCTCTAGAATCTCTTGGCATTCCTGCAGAGTGTGTTTGGTGAACGAACCACCAGATGCGGCGTTCAGCTCAACCTGACTTGGTATGTTTAACCCTTGGTAGAACGTCTGCAGCTGCAACCACACCTCTTGTCCATGGTGAGAACACTTCCGCATGAGTCCTTGATATCTCGCCCAAGCTTCTGCTAGTGATTCAAAATTTGATTGGGCAAAATTCTGGATCTTGGATCTGAGCTCCTTAGTCTTCCTGGGCGAGTAGAATCTGGCTAGAAATTTTTGTGATAGATCGGCCCATGTTGTAATTGCGTGGTTGGGCAGGCTTGCAATCCAGTCTGCTGCCTCATCTCGTAGGGTAAACTTGAAGACCCGCAGTTTAATTGCTTCGTCTGTCACTCCATTGTACCTGAAAGTAGCACAAATCTCATTAAATTTAGTCAAATGTGCAGCAGGATCGGGATCAGTGTTTGGATTCCCGTTAAATGTATTTTGTAGGAGTAATTGGATGGTAGAGGTTTTAATCTCGAAGGTGTGAGCTTCCACTGGTGGATGGAGAATTCTCTGATGTAGGTTATTGGTACGAGGTGTTCCATAGTCACAGAGATATCTTGGTGGCTCCGCGACAGTTATAGGTTCCTCTTGTTGGTTTCTTTGGACCACCTGGTTATTCTGCTGTCCACCTCCTGCATTCTGCCTAGTGGCATCAGCGCCCACATTTTCCATTGTGCCTGAATTGACACTTCCCTCACCAAGTTTCTTCTTTAAAGCTCTTATCTTCAATTGTCCTGCTTCTCGTAAATCTGTATCACTAAGCAAATCACTTGGAGTGGATTTAAATCTTGTGCGCATAAATTAAAAAGTGAAATAGTCGAAACACAAGTTTTATAGAAAGGATTGGCTCAATTTCTCCCCGGAAACGGCGCCATTAACTTGACGCCCTGCGTTTTTAACACAGAAAAGGACACGGCAAGCGTACCGGTCGTCAAGTAGTATTTTTGGAATTTAAGTTCCGGATTATCGTACCCAAGGGAGCACGAGTCAAGCACGTTCTATCTCAAAGTTGTTGTCAAGCTATCTCAATTAAAAGATGGTTTTGTTTTAAAGCATAAAAAGTAAACAGTAAATAAAATGACAGTGAACGAGTACTCGCAAAGCTTAGAAGAGTTTTAATTCAGAGAAAAAATAATCTAAGGTTGTGGGTTCACAGAGACCGCTTCCAATGCATTTAAATGACGATAAACATTGTGCAGTTGTTCTGATTTTAGGGGCAACGAATTATCTCTCAAACTAGTCCTAACTCCTCACGTTGTTTCGGACCCTAATGGAATCTAACCACCCAGCTCTCACAAATCAGGATGTAGGGAGACCCAAAGCATTACGTTCTTTGATAATTTCTAACTTTCGGTTTGAACCCTATGGTTATTGCAATCGTGTTAACCTAGCTATCACTAGTCTAGATTTAAACCCAATTCGTATAAGATTTCCGACCTAATTGCAACCCACCTCTCACGAGTATCAGATTGCAATTCCCACCTTCTATCAAGCCTACCCGGGAGATAGAGCATTAAGCTTAAATCAAATACAAACCCTAAATCAAATCATTCTACACAATCCTCATTCATACAATCAACACATTGGAAAGCAAATCTCTAATTCCCCATAACCCTAGATTATGGAGTTTTAGTTACTCATGAGCAAGGAAGAAGAAAACACCATTGATGAACATAGACAAAACTTCATAATTGAACAAAGTAGAGAAATACAATACCCAATATTTGATTACAATGATGTTCTTCAAGTGGAAATCCTCTCCTCAAGCTTGCTCTCAACTCTCCTCTCTTCTTAGCTCTCAAAAAATACAAGTTAGATCTATTGGAGGCTGATTTTTAGGTTTAAAAAGTCTAAAACTCGAAACTGAAGCGATTTGGGGAACAAGTCTGCGCGCGCGTCACGGCTCCGTGATGGCATCCGTTACGGACACCGTCACGGATCCGTGACGGAGCAGAATGATTTGGCGAAATTGGGTCTTCGTCACGGCTCCGTGACTCTACCCGTGACGGATTCTGTCACGGATCCGTGATGCCTGCTCTGTTCCACCACTTTGTCTGCTGCTTTCGAATTTCTTCCCCTTTTTTTATGTGTTTTCGCTCCTTTTCCAAGCTATACCCTGTGAAACATGAAAAACGCTAGAAACGAGCAAAACATAAGAGAGTGAGACAATAATGGGCTAAAATCAACAGTAAAATCCCTCTAAATTTGGCATTTTTAATGCTAAGATACGTCTGCATCAGTACTCCTGGTATTTTTACTCGTATGCCGTGGTCAGTTGGGTATCTGTGGCGGTGAGCGAAATGCTCACCCCCTGCTGCTTTTCATACAGGTTTGGATCTTGAGTTTGATTAGGAGGACGTCTCGAAGCTTGAAGAGCTGGGGATCGAGAGTCCGGGTTCCTGGGTTGTCTAATGACGTACACACTTTGTCTTAGTTTTGTTTTATTCGAGCTTGAGTGTAAAACTTAGAGTGCACTTTTATCAGTTTTATTTAATACTTGAATCGTGGATTTTAAATGTTGTCTTAATTGTTTAGCTTTTGTTTGACTATTTTTCCTTGTTCTTCCGTTCACGTCCTGGGTTCGGTTACATCGAATTTGGGGTGTGACAGTGAAGTCTTCCATCGGAATGATCACCGTCACTGTCCTGGACCTCGGAGGCCCCGGACCTCGACGGTTGACCAGCGGCGACGATGGTATGGGAACCCTAATAGGGTTCCATTGGTTCTAGTGTCCATCATGGATCTGAAGTGGTGTCGGTGAGGACCCTGCAAAACCCGATGCAGGCGCCCCTGCGTGCAGCCATTGACCGGCCCATCCTGGCTGAAAAACAGGAACCGACGGGTAGAGATAATGATCGTGATAGGGTTCGATCATGTGCCAAGGCGGCACCGGGCACCGATACCAGGGCGGGCGATCGGAGACGGGGCGGTGGTGCAGCGTCGGATGGTGGGGCGCGAGCTGCTGCAGTCGTCCATGCACGGCCCGAGGGCGACGGTGTTGCGCTTCAGACCGGGGGGACGACATGGTAGGGACCCTAGGAACGCTGTGGCTGCATGACGGAACCGGAGATGAAGATCGGGACGAAGGTTGGAGCCGTCGGCAACATTGGTGAACACCCCTGATGGGGTCAAGCGAACCCTAGATGAGTTTTTGGTTGAACCCAATAGAATTTTGGAGAGTGTTTTTGTCTTATGTGTCTCCCAAACATTAGATTGGCGTTACATTCATATGGAGGGTAAAACGCTTCCCAGGTGACCTATAAACTATAACAGTGGGTGAGTATTTTAAATACCCCTGCTGTACGTAAGAATAAGATGTAAGATTTTTTAATAAGCAATTATGTAAATGCGCGTCATGATTGTGAATTCCGACCAAACATCACATGTAGAATACGAATAATTGGGTAGGAGGCCTGATCCTAGCCCACCAACTGGGAGACACGTCACCAGCTAAACTATATTATTGGTATTTTATGATTTAAAAGTCACATGGGCGGGCCCAACCTCATCCCGTACTCTATTGGACCCCTGAAAAGCCCAAAAAGATAATGTAAAAATAAGCACCATGTCCATTGTCGTAATTTTGAATATCTTGAGAAGAATCAGAAAAATCAATGAAATTACAAGCGTGTTAGAAAATGTTAATTGGTGTACAGCTACCGACACGTCATGTGTTACAAACGGTGAATGATCGTCTATGACTATGAACCACTGGTTCGGAGACACCGAACCAACCGGTCCCGGCCTATTTATACCCACCATTCTCGCTCACGGTCTGTTACACCACCACACATTAGTCGTTTCAAACCCAATCCGTCGACGGGGACGAGATATCTTCTTCAATCAAGGTAATGACAATTTTGTGTATCTGCTGCTGTTTGTCAGATCTGTTCGGTTTCAGAATGTTTTTTCTTCTTCTGTGATTCGTGTCTATGTTTGGTTGCTAAGAAAACAAACGAAAATTGAGGATAATGATTCGGAGCTTTTGGGTTTAGTGGATGCCATATGAACTCGCGTCTGTGGTGTTTTTGAATTCGAATCATAGAGTTAAGCGTATATGGTTTTGTGCTTGTATGGATCTTGAGTAAAAGATGTGAGAATCAACGATTTCCCCCCTTTCAATTTCCTTAGCAACCAAGCGGATATCTAAGTTCGTTATCGGATAGTTCTTCAGGTCTTCGTTCTTGACTGTCCTCAACTTTTTTCTTCTTCCAGATTTTTAACCTGATCAATGATTTCCTTCGAAGTTTTTTGCATTTGTGTCTTTGAATTTTATTTGCAGCTATACATGGTCTGTCCAATGAGTTTCTATTTGCTAACCACACGATTGTCTACTCATAGACTGAATTCTTGGTCAATATGTTTTCTTAGTGATCTCCATTCATTAATCAATCCTTGTCTAATGCTAGTGATCGATGTTGAGTGAATTTTGATAATTCATACGAGGTTTGGGCTTCAAAATTGCCTGATTTAGAAGCTGGACTCAGTTAGAATATTATTTTTTTAGAGTTTTGATTTGGTTCATTTTTATCACAGCTAAAAGAAGTAGTAGAGCTCAGTTAAAGCAATGGCGCTAGTTTCAGGAGGAAGGTCGACTTTGAACCCAAATGCCCCTCTCTTTGTTCCTGCTGCTTTGCGGCAAGTGGAGGATTTCTCTCCTGAGTGGTGGCAGTTGGTGACAACCTCAACATGGTACCATGACTACTGGCTCACCCAGCATCAGGGGCAGGATGGTTTTTATGACAACAATGCTGCAAACGACTTTGAAGGCAGCGACATAGCTGATTTGCTTCCCGACACCTTTGATTTTGGTGTGGCTGAGGATTTCTCTAACATGGAATCTCAGTTTGAGGAGTTCATTCAGTCTAACGAGTCTGAAAAAGTAAACAAAGCATTGCCCTTCAATTCCTACAACTTTCAGCCAATTGGTATGGATTATCCACCAAACATATTTCAAACGCTTAATTGTTGGCATTAGCTATGTTTTCTGACATCGTTGGTTTGCTCTGGAAACTGGAATAATAGGTGGTGAGAAGAGACTGACTGCCTCGAAATCTTTTGATGAAAGAGGCTCCAAGTTTGTGCAACCAGCAAAGTATGCAGAGAAGCCTGCCAAGTCCGCGAGTCCAAGGTTCAGCCCCCGATCCATCCAGCAACCTCGTTGAAAGGGAGTGCCTACTAGATGAATGCAGTTGTGTAGTGTTGGGTTTTCTATATTTTCTGTACAGAGCAAGGTTGCAACTCTTGTATTGATCCTTGTTCATTCCCGCTTCTGTTATTTTTAGTTGACCAAAGAAACCTTAGGAAGGAAAAAATATGTAAGGAAGTGTAAAATTTTAACAAGAAAATGAAAATATGAGTCATTTTGTTGCATCAGGCTTTACTGGATTAAGAGATGTTTGCAAATTTACCATTTCTGGTTCAAGTGATGAAATTGGGAGGGAAGGAGCATCTGTTTCCTGCCAAAAGAAAGTGGCATGTGTTTCTTTGGAGCAAAAGATTGATTTGTATTATAGAAGATGAAAGATGTCAAATAGTTGACAATTAGGATGATACATTCAGGCATAGAACCAGATCCTCTTATACATCTTTGAGCATGCACATCGTGCATATTTTGGGGTTCGATTCCCTGACACGAGGAATCGGCAGCGAGAAACGCACGGTACGAGGAGGAGAAGACAGAGTTCGGGTTCCCTAAATAGGGAACCGGGAACCTGAACTTCACGGTTCGGTTCTCTATAGGGAACTTGAACCATGCGGTTCAACAACCCCAACCCGCCAATGAGAAAGCACCACGTGTTGATGGGTTTGAAAAAAAAAAGTCGTTAGCTCCAACGACTACCTTATTTTTTTTGTTTTGTTTTCTTTTTTAACAAATGCATAATGTTTTTTAATAATAAAAAATATATATTTCACAATCTATAAATACCAACACCTCATATATCATCCTTCCATACACAATCTCAAATTTCTCTATCTCAAAAACTTATTCTCACAAGCCTTAAACCCTGCTCAAAAAAATGTCCGACGACTTCAATGCCAAGCAACTCGAGGGCTTCCAACTAGGGATGACAATGGGTAGAGTATGGTTCGGTTTTTGTGATACTCGTACCCTAACCTATTTTCATACTCAATACCCGTACCCTATCCATATCCGGTCAATACCCTACCCGATCTCTACCCGTTCAAGTCGAGTATTGCCCTATTTGACTCGTTCATATGACATGTGGATTATAAGACAAAAAGTAAAGCTGCTGTTCTTCCAAACCCTGACAGTTTAGGCATCCAAAACAAGAAGCTTTTGCAGTTTAGATATATGTCCTCTTGCATTTATAAAACAAAAATATAAAGGTAAGATAGATCATGATTCAAATGGAAGTCATCATTTTTTAACTACACGCACATTGATAAATAAACAAGAAAATAGACATAGATCAATCTAAGAAAGCAAACTAACTGATAAAAGAGCAAAAACTGACTTATAAAGCTGCATGTCTCTTTGCAATTGGGTGGTCTTATGGGTTTATGACTTATGAGTTGAGATCGTACAATTTCTTAATTGTAATTGACTTATTAATAGGTTTATTATTATTAAATTATTTATGCATATAATATATAAATATGTATACGTTATAAGATCGAGTCAAGTTCGAGGCGGGTAAGGCCAAACCTGGCCCCTACCCGTAACAGGTCAACGTACCCTGGTCAACAGGTAATACCTTATCCGATTAAAACAACACCCAGTCAATACCCTATCCAATCGGGTCGGGAGCATCAGGTACCCATCATTTTTGAGTTATTTTGTCATCCTTACTTCCAACGTATGTTGCACATCAATCAACACATGAACCACATCCCGTACATGCAGCCTGGTATGCTCCCAAACCCGTACATGCAACCTAGTTTTTAGCCAACCCCATGAACCCCAATCTCGGCACCTAATATTAAGGTACCCCAATGAGTCATAGGATGTCACCAACGCCACCCGGATGACCTCCCAATCGTCCTCTGACGGGCCTTCCCAATCTAAGGCCCGAGAAAATTATGGTCGTCTGAGGAGGACATACACCTCGTATATACTTGGCTACGCACATAAAAAGATGCAGTGAAAGGTAACAAACGCGAAAGCGGTAACTTTTGGGGGCAAATTGCGAAAGGCTACAACAAGGGGAACCACTTCCCGTTATGCAAAAATCATTGGAACAAGACTACTCCTAAGGTGCGGAAATTTCACCACCATATGACAAGGGCGATACGAAGCTTTACAAGCAGGCACAACCACGATGACCATGTTCGCATTGCCTTGTTCACGTTCGTTGAGGAGGAAAAACCTCTGAAGTTCGAGCATTACCATTAGTGGGAAATTCTGCACACGAAAGAGAAATTCTTGACAGATAAAGGCACGAGTGGGGACAAGAGACAACAGTTGGATAGGGCTAGGGCATACAACTCAACACCACCCCCTTCGACTCCCCTCACTAATGATCACCCAACTCCTACTAGTGATGATTAAACACCTCTCGGCGGTGAGTCTCAACTGGAGTGGGGCTTCACAAATCCCAGTGATGGAACTGCGAAACGAAGTGCCCCAACACCTCAAGTGAGTCCGTTGGTCCAGAAGTCCACGAAGAGGAAAGGGAAATCCGTTAGAGAGTAGGCGAATACCTTTGCCACTATGGATCGGGCGAAGGTAGATGTTCATCGAGTGATCGCGGATAAGGGAAATGTAGTGATCAAGTTGCAAGACCAATGGAACAACCTCTTCGCTGAGTACAAAGAGGCGCAAAAACAAGACACATCGGATATGTCCGATTTCAAGCCTCGAAATCATAGCAAATTGATCACTACACTGTGGGATGCCATGGATAACATTCAAAATCATAATAAAATCCTCCGAACATAGGATGGGTTTCTATGTTTATGTTTTTTTTTCTTCTGTTTTATGATGTCATATTGTTCTCTTCGGCAGTATGCTTTGTTTGTATGATTTTTGGTCCTAGGGACGACCACAAATTTCAGTTTGTAGTGGTTGGTCTATTTTCAAGTTTGTATATGTGATGGGTGTAACAAAATGTGTTGTCACGCCCTACTTAGAGATTCGAAATGCTTTTTGACCGACTTGTCTTATCATAACAAAGATTCGACTATTCAAGTTTGTCTATATAAAACCTTCAGCTTCTATGTTGCGGTCCAAAATATCGTCACACTCCAAAAATACAATGAAAAATGAGGCTGATCTTGTTTGTGGATTGAAAATGGTTGGAGCTCACTGCCGGATTCTTCGGATGAAGATTCGCAACTTCCACCGAAGCTTCCTCTGAATCCCATTCACATGCATTGGCCTTATACACATATTCCATTGCCTCCACCCCTAGGTTGAGGATTTATTGAGTGGATCGACCAATACTTTTCCCCTCCTCCTCTTGACATTATTCAAGATGTACCTCCGCCTCCACCCAACAATGCTCAAGATGTACCTCTGCCTTTTCCTCCTAATAGACCTCAATTATCCAATAACCGTCTTCTTCCTCCTAACAAACCTCAATTACCCAATAACCATCCTCCATGGATTGGAATGGTAGACATTACGAGATCTACTTCGAAATCTGATTAGTCGGATATTAGTATATCAGAATACTGCAATTTTACAAATGTACGTTGGTATTCATAGGAACTATTCGACATGTTGTCTACTTTTAATGTTGTAGTTTATATACTCTCTTAAACTTAAATAGTAATTATGCATATTATTCATTAGTCAATTTATTTTTGCTGGTTTTTTATTGTTAGAATTATGTTTTTCATAAAATCAGCAAAACAAAATCAATTATCTAGTCAACCTAAAAGAATACTTAAAGAACTCTACAAAGAACCCCACAATGTGAAAGTCGATAGATTACAGCATCTAAACCTTAATATCGATTTCTCAGTACAAATTCCAAAACAATTTTAAGGAATATGAACCCCTACAAAAAAAACCCACGATGTACATACTCTTATGAGGGTCTAGATAACTAGATAATCTAGGAGGTTTAATGACAACAAACTTGAATACATGCCAATTTCTCATGTGATCTAAACTCATATCACAGACTTGTTAGTACGTAATATGTTTGTTTAGATGCATAATTCTAATTAGGCGACATGGACTGATCTTGGAAAACCATTCATGCCTCAATTATCATACAAGTGACAAATTGAGATAAGAACCGGTCTTGGATTCCATGACATGGTATGGTATAGAGTTGAAAATATGCCTCCTAACTATACATTTGTCTCTCTCTAAATCCTTTTCTCCCAACGCTTAATCCTTAATTTTTCAATTGTCGCCCGACTCCTTAACACCTCTTTGGTTGGCTACAGAGTCATTTGAGGTCTTCTTCCATTGCTTTCCGAGGACGTCTCGCTTCCCTTTGGCGTTTCTAGAACTGGTCTTATGATTTTTCTCGGCAACGATATCTCATCTTTCAGTGTGCATCCTCTTTTAGCTTCTTCTTGGTGTCCAGGACATCTTATAAATTGAAGGTCCTTTCTCGATATTGATTTGTCGATATTGACTTTCTTCATTGGGGTCTCCACTCAGTAATGGCCGATGGTGGGTTACCTGATGTCAGTAACCGACGGCTAAAGGATGGCTTTTATTCATGGTCTTTGGCGGCGTAACTCTGTCCTTTCCTTTTCTCCGATGCCTATGAGATTGAAGCCCATTATCGTTTTGATGCTATCAAATTTCCTCCTTCATATCACCACTCGGTGCTGGCTGGTAGTAGGTTACTTGGTTTGGTAAATGAGGGTTGAGTAAGGGGTTTCTTTTTGGTCTTCGGTGTTACGAGCTTCTCCTCTGTGGTTCCGATCTATTAGTTGCAATGTTTTCATAGGCGTGTTTGGAGGTCTGGCTCATGCTCTCGGTACGGCCAGAGGTTGAAGCTAGCTAAGATGGGATAGGGTGTGAAAGGGATGTTTGGTTTGCTCGATGTTGTTCGTCGGTTGGTGTGGATCGCAATGACGCATGAGGCTCAACTGTCCAGTGTCTGCTTTGGGAGTGATGGTGCTCTTCGGATGACGTGTTGGTTTCGTAGGTCGTTTTGGGTCTTTATTGTTTGGGATGATGACCTTTGGTTTTGTTTGGGATTTTGTCTAGTTTGTTTTGAAAATAAACATAAAGCCAAAGATCGGCTGAAAACCCCTTATTGGTGCCCAACACCTAACCGAAACGACAAGGCCCCGACCACCACCACGGACGAGGAAGGGGAAGAACAACTGGACCAAGAGCGGATGAAAAGCAAGCACAACGACACGACATCGTGCACGATGAGGCTGAGGCCGAAACAAAGGCGACGGGGATACCAATACAATTAAAGGTGAATAATAGAGAGGGGCAATAGAAATGGGGAGTTCGAAAAGTCTACCATTGTAGAGATATAGAAAAGGTAATTTGTTTAGGGTTTTGAAAGAGAGCGCTTCAAAAGTCATCAAATGGCCTCTTAAAGGATGCTTGGTTCCTAAGGACGTATTCTGGGTCATATGCCTTGACCCTCAATTTTTTCTCTCTTTTAGCTTTCTTATGACAACCAACTAGCCTATCGTTGGTATGTCCCTAAGACAAGAGTTGATATTGGGTATTTCGGGATGGTGATCCTCTTGTGGTATGGAAGCATAATGAGTCCCGGGTTAGACCATATATTGTTACTCCGTGTTATGAGCTCCAAACGAGAGATGTTTGTAAGGCCCAACATGATTGGCCCTAATACGGTTGTTAGGTCATGTGATGCGTCCGATCTTGATATATCACCGGGGTTATATGGGTTATCGGGTCATGTAGTACCCTATGTGCTAAACCCAACTCTTTGGAGGGATCCGAGACATCCCCCAATGTCGAGGGCGAGGAGATGATCGAAACTCCATCTTCCTTGGGCACAAAAAGGTTATTCCGGAGGTGTGATCATCCTAGTCTGTTTGACCGTATCTCGTCGATGTCTAAGCTAAGCTAACCTTAAGGTCCGTGACATATCGTTCTTTCATTGGCCCCCCTCCCACCAAAACCTTCTAGTAGTCTTTCATCTGATGACCCAAACAGGCGCAACGAAAGTAGTAATCCGGGAGCTTGTTGTACATGAGGTGCATTGTCATGTCGTCACGTTGACCTTCAAAGGTAAGTTTAACTTTGTGTCGCAGAAGTCAAGTGATGTCCAAACGGACCCAGATCCACATGCAGAGCCCCACCGTTTGGATTGATTGCAGTCGACCCTGATGAACTTATCTAAGCCTTTTCCAATCATTACTCCCACCTCTTTTGTCATACTTCTAAACGACAGGTTATCGACCCGGACTTAGATAGACGTGTGGCAGAACACCAATATTGGGGTTGCATGCGGCCTGAAGATAAGAAAGGATGAGAATTACACGAGGAATATCAATGAATCCATCTCCCAAATCCATATCTTCTTTTCAGCTGAAGGAATGAAGAATCCGAGAACCTTGTTGTCGACATACTTGATGACCTCAGTGAGAGCCTTTTGTTATACGACATGGTTTGCAAAAGCTTCTCTGTCAGAGTTATTATATCAATTAAATAAGGGATCAACAATAAGAAGGAGAACCTTAATTATATCTAGCTCCAAACGAGAGCATGCCTTTATCTCGCTCACCGTCCGTCCCAACCACCGATGAAGAGGAGGCTGCTTCTACCTCACAACGTGAAGCCACCATCACTAATGAGATAACCTTAACTCTCTCAAATCCCTAGAATTAGAAAGAGCGAGCATTGGACGTACAATTTTCACGATAGGGCATAGTAATCCCTGTTACCAAATTAAGAAAGTTAACTTTTAAACCGTTAAATGTAACTCCATGTATGCAACTCAATTCAAAACTTCAGAGTTGAATGTGAATCAGGTATTAGTTGAATCTGGCCACACAAGGTAAAATACACAACCTTCTTTTTCAGTTCATCATAACTTTTTTTAAATGTCTGATACAATAATTCCTCTATATTACCCAACCCAGCTGACTGATGCCCATGTAAAATGAAAATGAAGCTTATCCCGAATGAAATGCTTATCAGATCATTTACTTGACCAGTAATTTGCTTCCCTCAAAGAGTAGACTGAGTTGCAGAATGTATGAGATAGTTCGGCATTGTTTGTCTCAAGTAGACACTTCTAAAAGCATATCCATATCCATATCCAAATCCTCATCCTCCTCTAGCTTTTTCTTTCTTTCATCTTCTAGTTTGGTCTTGTCGCAAAGTGCATCAGATATGGCCTTGGGCAGCCAAAATCCTCGTCTCTCAAGGAACTTTGCCCGGTCAAGAACTAAAGGATCTCTCATTGCTATCTCAATGCCTTCATATATCCACAATGTCAACGTCGCTTTACCTTTCAGACCAAAAGAAAACCAACCAAATCCAGCAACTGCAATGTCTACACTGTTCACATCCCAGCTATCCCCGGTCACTTCAATTTCCCTTGCTTCCCATTTGCCTAGTTCAGAAACTCGGTCTGCACCCATTGGAGGCTGAAAACATGAAACCACATACACCTCAATTGCAAGATAGTGCATGTTAATTATATAGTTACGGATGAATTATCAAAATGCAACTTTATCAAGGAAGCAATTAAACTCAAAGGATGTCAAGCTTAATTTAGTGCAATTGGTCATTTATATGCCACAAAAGACAAGATATAGAAGGCAAAGTTATGCATATAGTATATAGGTATAACTCCGCAAAACACCCCCCAAGTATATGTGTTTCGCACGCAGTACTTGTGAAGAAAAAGTTGTGCCATGTCTGCACTGCAAAGGTTTATCCATTAGCACGGACTGTCGAAAAAGACGGAGAAGTGCTGAAAACTAACTGCGTGGTCTTAGACTCTTCATAATTCCCGATCTACCTTCCATGCGTTTTGCACATAGTAACCCTGAACAAAAAGATTGTGCCATGCAGTGGCTGCAATTTTTTTTCCAGAGCCGGGAAGACCTAGAGTCTTCATTTTTATTTCTCTAACTTATTTATCCATGAAGCTAAACCGAAGAAAAAAAATGAATTTTGACATTTGGGCGACCTAGATAAGAACTATAATTCAAAAAATTGAATCTTCAAAGCCTTTGAGTGCTCTCTGTTCTGTGCAGTGTCTGTGAACTAGAAATAAAACAGAGGAAGGGAATGTGGGGGGAAGAAGAAGACAACTGGCAGAGAACCCAAAAACATCAAAGAATGGAAAATAAATGAAGAGGCAATGGAAGATACATGTAATAGAAAAATTGGAAGAAACATGGTGGATTAGGGGAGAGAGAACTGCAGGGCATCAATTTGAAAATTTGAAAGTCAAAGAAGGGCATTTTTGTCTTTTCAGCAAGAGTTTGGATGAACCGTTAGTCTGTGGTAACAGAGAAACCTTTACAGTGCAGACATGGCACAACTTTTTCTTCACAGTTACTACGTGCGAAACGCATATACATGGGGTGTTTTGCGGAGTTTTCCCTAGTCCATATTATATTTGTCTATATTCGATTTAAGTTTACCTGCAACCTAACACCAACATGATTTCTCCAGAATTCATCCGCATTTTCCATCTTTCCCATGTGTAGGGACACGTCCGGTGAAGCCCAAACAGTGACGTATATCGTTGTCACAGAAGCTCTGTTTAGGTCTATTCTCATCAGACCACCAACATGTATGGTCTGCCCTGCCTGCAAAAAACATGCAGAAAGTATTACATCCACTAATATCCTCCATCCTTATGGGAATGGTAGGTAATAGAAAATGCCGTAGATATGGAAGGATCATAATCAACCACTTGACTAGGGAGCTATAGCACATAATAGAAATAAAGCAGAAACATAGATTTAATGTGATTGGAACAGTTGAAGCTGTGACAGATTTTCTATTATCTATTTTACTTAATTTGATCCATGCATCTCCACTTCCTTATTGTTCTAGAAAGTTACAACTTGTAATTAACAATGAAATTTTAAAAGAAATTAAGCCTTTGATTTGCCACCCAAGAAAACAAACACAAAGTTGATCATCTGAAGAAAAGCATAATTATCAACTACCCAATTTCCAAGTGAATCCAAATATGTAAGAAAAAAGGGGTGTTCTATTAAGTTGAGGAAAACAGAGTTAGGAGGAAAAAGATTACTTCATAAATTAGATGGACTTTTTACTACACTACACTACACTACACTACACTGCACTGCACTCCCTCCCATGTTTCCAAGATAGAGATGGAGTTTTAAAGCATAATGAAAAAGACTTGATAGAGTTTTTTTATAGGAACCAGCAATTTTATTTATTTATTGAACAAGCACCACCAACACAAGGCACCAAGACCTACAGACCAGAGGAGGCCCCAAGGTCCACAAACATCAAAGACTATCTAACACTCTCAACTCACTCAAGGCACCAAGGCCAATAAACCAGAAACCCAAGGCCAACAAACCACTATCTCAATCCACCATTCCTAGCTCCCTAAGTAGGCTATATCCAAAGGTTTTGTAATGACTCAATAGAGTTATTAGATGCCAATATGAAAATTTTCACAAGTATTGTGTAAGGATAGGGCCTAATGTGAGTTTTGAGTGATTTGGACAGCAACGATTCTTGAATGTATACAAGCAAACATCAAAATACATATAGAGGTCTGTTTGTGTGAGCACATAAACGTTACATATAGAAGACTGTGTGCCCATGTGTTGAAAAGTTGCCAAAAACTACTATAAATAAAGATAGCTTACCAGTATCCTATAACTTCGAGGTTTCAACTCCTTCCGCATCTCAACCATCTTCTGTTCCTCTCTGTTCAATCTCATGTACATTAAATACGGATGAAGGAGGCCTGGAGTGTCATACATTTTTGCCTTGGCCGACAAAATTCCTCCTATTCTCAAGATCCCAAGTGTTGTCCCAGGAACGGGAGCCTCTGTAAGTTTAGTAACTTTGGCTCCGCCCTTTTTTGCAAACGCGTTTATTAGGGTAGACTTCCCTGCATTCTGTGCCCCAATAATCCATACATTCCCTCGAGGACCAGCCAAATCCTTGATGAACGATAACAAATTCCTCACACCCAAATCTTTGCGGGAGCTAACCAAAAAAACCCCACTTAGCTTAGGTGCACCGTTAGCTTTAGCACGGTGGCGCACCCACCTGTCTAACCTAGTTGGTGAGATCTGAGAAGGAAGGAGATCAACCTTTGTAGCCACAAGTACAAGTTTTGGCAATCTTTTCTGCTTAGGATCATCTCTAGATCCTTCCAGTGCTTCAAATAGAGATTTGGCTGCCCTCTTTGGAAATGAGCCATCAAAATCAACACAATCTACAACCATGACAACTACAGTAGAATTCACATTCCCTGGTTTTACCAAACGGGTAGAGATGAGCCTATTGAAATCGAAATCCGGTATTAAGTTCTCAGCAGTTGTGTTCTTCACCTGCCCATAGTTCCTTAAAGAATGGCACCGTGCACACACCGTAACCTCATCTTTCACTTTCATAGCCTCCCTAGCCAGTCTCTTCTTTTCGGACTTGGACACCTTCTCCCTCTTTCCCTGCTTAATCGTCCCCTCCTTGATGTTACCATACCCAACACCCACTGGAGCGAAACCATTATACTCAAAATCATCACTTTCTCCTAAAATTTCCTCTTCCAAATCAACAGAATCCCAATCAAACTCATCAACCTTCCCCAATTTACCTTCCTCCTCATCACTTCCCTCAAACTCACTTCCACTCTCATCAACAAATTCTTCTTCCTCTTCATCTCCATCAAGAAGCATATCGATTAAATCATCATCATCATCCTCGCCTTCATCTTCTGATAACATTTCTCTAGCAATTTTCTTTTCCTGATAATACCCAGGAAGGTCAGGGTTTTGGTCCTGCATAAAAACCCCACAACCTGGACAAACAAGTCCATACTTCTCATCCTCATCTCTCCCCTCACTTGTCACTGGGTTCCAACCACCTTCCCTTGGCTTAATCACCCCACTATTTCTCTTCACCGTCTTAACATCAGTTCGATTGTTAACAGCTAAACTCACAAACAGACATTTCCTATTACTGTGCCTTCTGCAATCTAAATTCACTCCTGCCCATAAAAAATATATACGAAACTGCTGATTCTGGAAATTGAGTTCAGATTACTGAGCAAAAGAGAGTGAAATTGAAGCAGCAGTGGCAGAAGAACTGGTTTACCTGGAGAGTGACGAAGTGCTGTTGTAGCCGGCGAGTTTCTGGTTTCTCTGCTAATACCATTGACGTGATTCAAGCTTAGCTTGGTTGGAGCTGAGGTTGAGGAGAGCATCATTGTAGATAACAGAACCGCCATTTCTTCAACCTCACGAGGACGAAACAGTCACAGTGGAGGAGAGAAGAAAGTGGAGTGAACTGTGAACCTATAGCCAAAACGCACCGTATTCACATTTCGGACTAAATTACCTCAGCTTTTTGTTCGTATTTACGAAAATGTTCTTATGCCCACCTATTTAATAAAGCCTCACTCGGCAAGAGTTTCTGAGTTCGCTGAAAATCTATGGCGCCAAAAAAGAAAAGCTCATCGTCTCCCTCGCAAATCACAATCGGTTAAGCGCGCCCAGAAACCCTAGAACTCTGTTTCTGTATTCGTGTTGCTAACCTCAACTTTTTTTTTTGTTTCTATTGCACAGGTAACTGCGAGGTCACTGTCGAAGCAGGCAAGTTCACTTCGAAATCCGATCCAGACTGCCTCCAAATCTCCCTCTCCAGAAATGCAAAAATCAAAATTTCAGGTACTGTTGGCGATTGTTTTCAGTTTATTTTCTGTTTGGCCACTGAGAAAGTGGAATGGAGGTATGGGAATGAAAATGAGTGTTAAATGTTGGTAGTTTTTGATAGTTTTTTTTTTTGTCAAACTGATTTGGTCGTGATAATGCTTGTTCGTCTCTTATGGTGTTTTTATCTGCGAAAAGTACAATGTGGATCTTTGGGTGAACAACAAGGTTTGATTTTTTGGGGTTTGTTGTTTTAACAGTGATTACAGAATTGAATGGACACAGTGGTAATAATATTCAATGTCCAATATCTGAAGGAAGAGGTACTCAATCCAATGTTTATTTTAATATTTCATGTTCCAAAGCTGGGTGATGATTAGTATATGTTATAGTTCTGGTGTGTGTGTGTGTCTATTGACCTTTTTCTTGTGTCCTATTTATTGACAATTCCAGATGAATATTACTATGTCCTCATAAATCCCAAGGATACAGATAGCTGTACAAAGTCTTATCTTCAGGTGCATATTTCTACATATTGGTGTGTATTTGTAGTTGGAGGCAGATGTAGTTCTCTTCTAAGGCAAGATAGCTAAAATTGAGGATTGGTAGTTACTTAGTCGAAACAATATAAGTTAAATAACTGCAATCCAGGACATTTTTTGTCTATCCATAATTATGTTTTCTCATTTTGGTGAAGTGCTTTTGCACTTTAACCTGACTTATCTGCTTTAGAAGCTTAATGCTAACTTTCATTTTTTGGGGGGTTCTTAGGAAGTTTTGAAGATATACACAAGGGAGCTACCTGCAATGAACTATGCAGCAAACACTGGAAAGCAATCAATGTTCCTAGAAAGATGTGTATCAAATGGGTATAAAACAAACTTCTCATTACTGGTTCACATTGTGTATCTGTAGATGACTATTAATCACTCGTTCCCTTAAATTTCGAATACATTTAAGTCTGTGTATACGTGATTCCAAAAGATTTAGGTATGATATTGATGGTATTTCCTGTATGGTTCTGTTTTTTTCATAAGTAAATGCCACATATATTATATATCAACCGTGAGGATATACATATCAACTATTGAGCATACAAGGCAATAACATTGCCGAGTCTAAACTAGGTGGGAATAACAATGCCTGCAGTCAACTTTGAATGAGCATAGCTTGCGTACCGCTTATCAACCAGACTGGATCAGACACACAATAAACGTACACATGGGATAACCCAAGATAGACAAACAAATACAAATTACAAATAACAACGAAGAAATAACTCCCTTGACTTCTGGGCTAGCCATGATGGTTCTTGTGTGGTTCTGTTAACTTGCAATGTCAAAGTAGACTTTGATATAATGTTGGTTATTTCTGTAGGAAATATCGTACTTTACTTCTGGAATCCAAGTCTGTTGGAGATTCTGGAGAGGTAGTTTTGCTCTGCATCTTTTCTTGGAAATTTGTTTTATTTATGTATTTGATGACCATATTGCTTACTAATGGGCTATTGAAGCACTTTCAGACATACATTTGTCAGTTGATGTGTTGCCTCAACTAGATGGTTGATGACTGTATTTCATATTAAATGCCACTCTCTATCAACTCCCTTTTTGCTTGATTCAATGTTTCCATTGTGAAACACAGAAGTAAGAAACATTGCCAACTATGCTGATAGAATTCTCCCAGTTAAATGTAGTTGGGTTAGCTCGTAAAATAGTTATTATTACTGGATGACAGAAGCTCAATTTAGTGGTAGTGCCATTTTCATTTGTGTGCTCACTTGGAATAGGATCAGACTTATTCCATTTTCTCATTCCTACATTATCTGCAACCAAATGCCAGTTTGTGGATGCAAAATAAATTCTTAAATAGTTAGACTGCTACAACAGCAGTGGTTAAAGAGTTAGGCAATGTATTATGTATTGGTTGAAAAGTTGATTTTAAGTTGAATCTTGTTGTTGTTGTTCGAGCTCCGAACAATCTTTTATTGAACACAACATTGACTGCATTTTATTTGTCAACAAGGGAAATGATTTGCCTGCATTTTATTTGCCAACAAGGGAAATGATGCTATCTTTTCTTGCTATAGACATTGGATCAGGGTGCATTTTTCTTTGTTAGTAGGGGGATTAGGTATTTCTTTTTATCATGAAAGAAGCCATTTTAGGTTACATAATTGCTCTTTTGCTTCCTTTTCAAGTTAATTTTTAATCTATGACACATAAAGCATATTGATCTCCTGTATCTTTTTGAGGCAGGTTATTGCTGCTATTACCTATCAGATAATTCCGGCCGACACAGAGTATGCTGAGATCCCTTTGGCGGCTGTTAGCTCAAGTTACCAACATCAGGTTTATTGTTTAATTACAGTTCACATTTTATGGTATTATGTCTTTTAAAATGTCATCTAATGGGTTTCTGGTGTTAGTTCTTACTGTTAGAAGTTTACATGTAGTCTACAATGAATAATTGTCGGTTTCTATTTGAAATTGATTCTAGGGAATCGGTCGCCGGTTGTACATGGAACTCAGAAAGAGGCTTCATAGTGTTGGAGTTCGTACAATATTGTGTTGGGGTGATCGGGAATCTGAAGAGTTTTGGCTTAAACAGGTGATCCATGAATGATACTTTGCTAGGATCTGTGTAGGAAATAAACAAGAAACTTTTCAATTTGAATAATGTTGCTATATATACTTTTCTGCTACATATTTTTGACTTGCAAGTTTAAATTTTAATGAATGAACACATCATTAAGTTCAGGAAATATAGCTCTATATCATTTACAATATCATTCTATTCCATATTTGCATAGGCTGGGAGCTTTTTAAAACAACTCACATGACTGACAGGAAATATAGTTGCTTCATGAGTATAATCCTCTTATTATTATTATTATTATTGTTGTTGTTTGAAGTCTGGAGTTTTGAAAGTTAGTTGCAAAAGCAGGGTTTTATTTCAGTGGCAGAGGTGGACACCAAGGGTAGAGCTCGCAAGCTACCAGTCAGGGCTGACATTCGTAGAGCATTATGCTTTCCAGGTGGTTCGACCCTTATGGTTGCTCATCTTAAGGAGGGAATTTCAGCTATTCCCTTAGGTTCCCTAGAGTCATGTTTGGCATTAAAGTGTCACGAGAAGGCTTCATCAGTTGATGTTGATCAAAGCTCACAGAGGGAGCATGTCAACAAAGACCTTGTTCTTTTTGAGGATGCGGACTTCAATAAAAGTGCTGCTGATGTGAGGTTGACAAGTGGCCCTGATGCTAGTATGAAGCATTGTTCCTGTTCTACTCAAGGTGCAAAGAGGAAGACTTGGGAAGCGTCTTTGTCTTCATTGAAGTCAAAGAAAGTCAAGGGAAGCCATGTCATTGATTGCCGATCAGATTCTAACTGGGATTTAGTTTCTGGAAGCGATAAAAACGATTCTTGTTTGCATGGATGCTCACTGGGTATTTCAAGAAATAAATCTTCAGACAAAGTTACTTTTAGTGATCATTTGACTATAGGTTGCACAGAAAAGCTTGCCAAAGAAAGTGGACAGCTCAATGCGGTGTCAGAAGCCCTTCTTAGCAAAAGAGTTCAACTAAGGGGAGAATGCTTCAAAATCATGCTAATGAATATTGCAGATGATAAGAAGAAAATGAATCTGACAAAGGTATGTTCGTTTTTATTCATTATTCATTGTGTTTTTCCACTAGACATGCCTACTGTAGCACTTATTTTCTGATCTGGATGCATAATCAACATTTATCTGACCAAGAGCATATTAAAACTTTTGTACATTTGCTTGGTGTATCTTGCGACTCTAGGAACGAGCTAAAACTTCTCTAGCATTGAATTTAGGCTGGACATAATTAGATATATAGTTCCAAATTAGGTGTTTGCTAGAAATCCCGATATGGATAAAATTAAGTTATCATCCATGGGGAATGGCCTAATGGACTTTTAGCAGCATTGCGATAATTCCAGTGTGTATGTCATTCATGCTATTCTTTTATCTCCCACATGTTTGTTTGTTGCTTTTTTGACATAGGTAATTGAAGACCTAGGTGGTGTTATTACTCTGGATGGAAGTATGAGCACACACGTAGTCACTGGAAAAGTGAGAAAAACACTTAATTTCTGCACTGCTCTCTGTTCCGGGTTAGTCTTACTTTGATACACTGACACTTGTTTCTCTACATTTCTGAATTTGATACCAACTATTCATCAGCCACTTGCTCTTTTGAGTCTTGTCTCTTTCTATGTTAATCTTGTGGTACAATTTTGTATATGCATTATAAGCACACAGCTTGGTTTGCACATCATAAATTTAACATGGGTGTCCTTGTCATGCAGAGCATATATTGTCTCACCCAGTTGGTTAAAAGAAAGCTTCCGTGCAGGCAGATTTGTTGGTGAGTTGGAAGATTATCGAGGAATGGATAATTATTTAAACAGCCTTCCAAAGTCTTAACATGCAATTCTTATGTCTTTCGTCTTAACTCACAGATGAGGTTCCACATATATTATGTGACGAAGATTATGCAATGAAATACAGAGCCGACTTAAAAAGTACGGTTCTGAGAGCAAAAGCAAGTCCGGGTGCTTTGCTCCGAGGTTATGATGTATGTATTGCATCACATGCTCAACCCCCTGCCAAGACCCTATCTGCCATAGTGCGATCTGCTGGAGGAAATGTAAGTAGTAGCTTCTACTTGTACTTAGTGAACAAGCAATTTAGGTAACGTATTGAATTATGTTTTCAATTACATGGTTTAATAGTATCCACTGAGTGTTGAGTAAAAAACCTTCAGGTAGTTGGAGCCCTGGACAAAGTAACGGAGACATCAAGAGCAATCTTTGTGGCATGCGAGGAAGACATGGAATTAGCACGATTTGCAGTGGAAAGAGGGATAAGGACTTTCAGTAGTGAGTGGTTTATGAACTCCATCATGAAACAAGATCTGGACTTGGAGGCTCCCCAGTTTGCAGAGTCTCTGTTTTGAATGTAAACCCCTAGTGTAAATGTCTTATCATGGTTATATTTTGTTGTGTGTATAATTTATAGCGCAGTCTAGCAAGCCTACCTTTTGATGTAATTATTTATACTTGATATGTTTTTGGTGCAATGCTTGAAATTAAGGAGATTTGCTGGGAAAGAAGTTTCTGTAGCTCTAATAGTAGACTCGGCTACCAATAAATGGTTTTAAAAGTTTCCAACATATAAAACTGAAGGCAGCAATAAAAGGGGTTGAGTGTAAGCTTCCGCTTTCTCTCTCTCATTTCAGTTTCTTTCCGTTGTCATTCTCTTATGAATCAACATTACATTTATTTGGATTTTCCTTACATTACATGCTCAGAACTGTTTCTTATGATGGCGAGAGGTTCTCTATCCAGCCAAGCCTTGGCTTCACGCTTCATCTTCTTGCTGACCCTCCTTCCCATCACTCTTGCTGCTTTTGCCTTCTTCCTCCAGTGGCGGGGCGCAGTGGACGATCCTGTTACCGGTTGGTCCCCTCAGCTGAATTCCAGTTGCGTCCATGTCCATTCCGGTTCTTTTCCTTACTTCCGGGACTGGAAATTCGATACCCACCCTGATGATCTCAACCCCAGGATATGCATTACAGCTACCACCTCTGCTGGTTTGGAACAGATCTTACCATGGATCTTTTTTCATAAGGTTGTTGGAATCTCTACCTTCTTCCTCTTTGTCGAAGGAAAGACTGCTTCTCTCAATGTTTCTAAAGTCTTGGAATCTATTTCGGTGGGTACTCTAATAATATATATATATATCTCCCCTTTCTTTCTCTTTTCCACTTACTTGAGTACCATCTTGTTTAAATTCTTGTCTTCAGGGTGTCAAACTTATATACAGAACAAGACAACTGGAAGAGCAGCAAGCTAAAAGGTCAGTATGTACACCACTTCTATTTTCATTTCTAGTGATGTAGAGTGTAATACTCTGCGGGAGCATGTCAAAGTTTAGACAATTCTAAGCTACAAAAATTGATAAAACTTAAACTTGATTGAAATGATAAACGTTTACGGCAAGAGTTCAAACCTCCCTCTTTCTAAAACTCAGCTAGGAAATAAAAAACAAGCAACAATTTCGACAAACCCTGAATGAGCCATCGCACCCTTAAATACTGAGACCTATCAACATCACGAGGACCACCACCTCGAGCCTCGTTCTTCCAGCTAGCACATGACCACTTATGTAGAAGAACAGAGCATCACGGTGCATTGTTCCCTCTCCAGCACAGTAACGACTAATTGTCGTACACCCAAACGCATTGTTTTACTAACGCTACTGGCCCTTACCTCAAAACGCTGTCATTTACAACTTACATAATTCAAAAACTAATTACGTGAGCTCTATGCTTTCTACTAATGACAGAGCTTCCCCCATTTCACAGGCTTGTCCTCAAACTTGGGCTTTGACTAGCCAATCTGGGAAATGGCTTCTGATCACACCAGCATCTTCCCAAGTAGCATCCTCCAGAGTTGACATTTCCCATTGAATCAAGTATTGAACCACAACAACATTGTTTTTCTTGATCATCCTAGTCAGCAACAGAAACTGAGGGTATAGCTTCATGGTTCCTTCACTTGTGACCTCAGGCAATGAATGAATGTGTTTTTTTTTGCTACCCAGTTGCTTTTTCAGCAAGGACACATGAAAGACTGGGTGAAATTTTGAATCTTCTGACAATTTCAGCTTATAAGTAACACCTCCCTGCTTCTCAATCACCTAATAAGGTCCATAGTATCTTGCAACTACCTTCATGTTTTTTCTCAATTACATAGAATTCTACCTGTAGGGATGAAGTTTCAGATAGACCCATTCCCCCAATTCAAAGCTTTTTACAAAGCTCTTCTTATCTGCAAAATATTTCATCCTCTCTTGTGCTAATTGCAAATTCTACTTCAGCATCTCCATGATTTCTTTCCTTTCTTATAGAAAGTCATCCACTAACTTAACTGTAGATTCAACTCATGTCATTTCCATCACAGGTGGATGATAACCATACATAGCCTCAAAAGGGAACATTTTGAGTGAGGAATGATGGCTGGTATTATACCAATACTCTGCCATGACTAGCCACTTCATCCATTTCTTTGGGGTTGATGAGTTGTTGCCCTTATGTAATTCTCCAAGCATTGATTCAGCCTTTCAGTTTGTCCATCACTCTGTGGATGATAAGTAATAGACAAACTTAGATTGACTCCAATCTATTGAATAATGCTTGCCAAAAGTTATTAATGAATAGCGTGTCCCTGTCATTTACTATGACTTCTTGATCAAAGAAGGCTTGAGACACTGAAGAAGCTGAATAAGGGTGTTGTAGAGGAATGAAATGAGCCATTTTAGTGAACCTATCCATTACCACCAGAATGCTTTGCCTTCAGAATTTGATAAGGCCTCAATAAAATCCAAGAAAATCTCCTTTCATGGTTGATCAGGAATGCTTAGGGGTTGCAACAAACCTAGATAGAGACAATGTTCAGCCTTGCACCTTTGATAAACATCACAATTCTGCATCCAATTGTGGATCTCTTTGAACATCAATGGACAAGAGAAGTAGCTTTTAACTCTCGTAGCTGTAACTTCAATGCCAGAATGACCCTAATAACTGAGTTATGCATGAAATCAATAATCTTCTTTTTGAACTCTCCATTGCTACACACATAAACATTGTCATAAACCAGAATCATGCCTTGGCTCACCTTATAATTAGGGAGTGAGTGAGGGGAACCAACTAATTGTATCATCAAACCATCTGCCTCCAAGTCACCTTCATAACTCTGTAAAATCTCTTTTACCTAAGAAGGTGAACTCACAGTCACCTCTCTGCATTCCTCTTGTGGCAATCTAGATAGAGCATCAGCTACCAGATTTTTCTTTCCCTTTTTGTACTCAATAGTGTAAGCTAGTCCCATTAATTTGGCCAACCATTTATGTTGGAAGGAGGTGGTCAGTTTCTGCTCCAGTAGGTATTTCAAGCTTTGCTGATCAGTCTTAATCACAAAGGACTGATTGGTGAGGTAATGCCTCCATTTTTGGATCGCAGACATAATAGCCAACAATTCCTTCTCATATGTGGAGTTACCCCCTGCCTTAATTCATAAGGCCTTGCTCAAGTAATCGGTAGGCCTTCCCTCTTGCATCAATACTCCTTAAATACCCTAATCCAATACCCTGGTTTTGGTCGTTCTTGTTAGGCCGCTGCCAGGTTTTAACACCTCCTTCTCGGAGGCTTGAATAAACATGGTGGAGGCACGCCAGATTCCATTCTCCAGCCACCACAGCCGGTGGATCTACAAATCAGAGTCAGTTATGAAATTGCCAAATGAAGAAGAGGAACCACAAGCTTAATTGTCAAATAATAGCACAAACATGTGTAAAAGAGGAAATCAAGGGCTTAGTCAAGGAGGGACGTGGTCTGACTAAGAAGTCGGGTAGTCTTTAGCCTCACCCGAGTAAGGTAGCTAAGGTGAAGTCTTAGTCTAGTTTGATCACAGAAAAGGAGGGTAATGAAGTTGTTGTTGTTCGTTCCGGGGAGCTCAAACCGACGACCGTTATTAGAGAGGATCCTCAGGATGGGATAGGTTCTGGAAGCATTCATTGCAGTAATGGCACGAAAGAGACACAGCCAGGAGTTGTAATGCATCATTCAAGAGGTGATGCCAAAGCTAAAGCAATCAAGAGCAAGCCGAGCAGAGCTAGTTTATCATCGTAATTTTCCAATATGGAGGAAATCTCAAACCAAGTTTTTATTTAGAACTTACCGTTTGAGATCTCAAAGGATTTGGTGAGGAATTTTTTTGGCTCTTATGGTGAGATTCAGTCATGTTCGGTTTTTCGCCGGCAAGACAAATGAGAACATTACTTTGGTTTCATTACCTTTACATCTGATTTTACGGCATCTCATGTAGTGTCTAGTTTGCACGACTACAAGGTTAATGGGTATATACTCCTGGTGGCATTTGCTCGGCCTTTGTCTGGTCAGAATTGTACTTGTACTCGAGTCGTTGAATCCGGTACCGATCCAACCACAATCTCAATCTTAGGATCTTGGGATCCCATTTCAACACAAGATCCACTTGTTTCTCGAGCCGGTATCGTAGAAGAAGTTGAGGCTCGGATATCTTCTGAGCTGGTTTCGATTTAAGACACTCTGAAACAAGTGGGGATGGAGCTGAGTGAGTTTGTGTCACGGGTTCAGGCCCATGGGCTTAATAGGCCTCGTGATTCAGCCGACTCAACTGACCTTATGGCCAAGGATGGGTCTAGGTTAAGAATGATACCGAGCAGAAGCAAGTGCAACCTAACGAGGTTGCTATAAGGGATTTGGTCGTTCCTATAGCTAAGCAGACCTCAACGCTTCTGATGGTGTTGTATCGAAAAATCTTTGTTTGGTTGAAGGTGGTGGTCCTTCTAGGGATCTTGTGGATAGTTCTTGGAAGGATTCCCTTCTGAAACCCGCAAAACGTAAGAGTCAACCCTGAGCATTTGTCGGATTATTCTGCTAAGTCACGAGTACGTTCCTTGAGTCGTGAGAGAGTCGTCAATCCTGTTGACGTTTGGTCACAGATTGCAAAAGCTCGAAAAGCTCAATATGCTCGGCATTCGAAGGCGCCTGATAAGACTTCGGAGGGTGACGAGTGGGTTGTCGATGAGGGTTGATTATATTTCGCTCGTATTTCTTTTATTTTCTAGCTTTGGCCCTTTAGCTCTTTTGAGAGTTTTTATGTAATCGTTGATGTTCTCTTTTCCTGATCTTTCTTAGACTCGACCCTTTTTTATCAGCAAATAAGGAGAGATCAAGCCTGATATACCCGGACAAGATCGAGGGAGTGAACCCTCAGAAACACGCTAGCATTCCTATCCAAGGAATCCAAAGACAAGTACAACAAGAGATCTAAAATCAAGATTTTACTAACGAGAAGAACCAGAAAAACTACCCCGCTAATAGGATTAACAGACTACCAACAAGAACAAACAAGACAAAGCTACAATACAACAATACACAACAAGAAGTGGTCTTGAAACCAGATTTCCCAACCTTGAAGCGCAAGAGAGAGGCATCTAAACTAGCCAGCAACTCAAAATATGAAAAATAACCACATCCCGGCAGGCAAATGACCAAAAAATTGACAAAACCAACACTCACCGAGGTCATCAAAACCCCGAAACGCCGAGGGCCAACACCCAGAATCGACAGAGATGAAACTCTGACCCCGAGGAAGGTAGATTTGAAAGGGAAAAATTTCCAGACAATCGACGCCGGCCAACACCAGAAACGTCGAGCCCCCACCACAAGCTTGGTCGAAAAAGGGAAAATCAGCGTCCTCGGAAATCAGAGAGAGGGCAAATCGAAAATGAATCAAAACTGTAGAGGTCGATACACTTATCAGACTTCTGAGGTGCCAACCGGGAACAACCAAACTTGACCTGAATCACGACAATCTACACCGGCAACGATGAAGAAAGACGTCTCACGCTGAAATAGGTACAAGAACGCCGAGATCTGCCTATTATCGAACAAACGCAGCAATAGTGAGGATGGATGAGATCTGTGACTATCCTCTACCGGGAGAAGAAGGTTGACCCACGACCAGATCTATCCACCCTGACTCCTTCACGAGAGGGTGCACCGACGAGAATAGAGAGTACCAACATGAGGCTCAAAACACCGTAAGAGACCAAAAAAAACGGCCAAGGACACCATATTAAGGCCAAAGATAGCGAAAGAAGGCTTGAAGAAAGTAAATATGAGGGTGCTTGGAGCCGGAAGAAGAAGAGAGAGAAGCTGGTAGGAAGAAAGAAGGAGCGGGGGGGGGGGGGGGGGGGGGGGGGGAGAAAAGGGCAAACAAGGAGGAGGGGGGCCGCCAGCAACCTCCGTATGAGGAGATCACCGGCGGCGGGACAACGATGGAAGGCGACAGATTCTAAGGAAAGGAAAGACTATGATTCATGATCACCATACTCATGACCTAGTGAAAGAAGACTTCATCGAACACATTTGGTCTATGTTTGAAGACCACGATTGATTATTTCCTATTATAATCTCATATTTTAAATTTCGACTATTTCAATTTCGATAGTCGTAGTGTTATGTCATGTCCCTTTTAAAATTTAATGGAATTTCAATTATGTATTCTTTTTAATTTCATGGAAGTCTTTTTAGCCTATACCTTTCAAAATTTACATGCTAATGAACTGCACTTTTGATTGTATTTGCCAGACTAAAATAAGAGAAAGAAACATATTTTCTCTTTAACAAGATTTGCAGATGCTCTAACAATACAAAACTTGAAACTGAATTTGCTGGATATTGATCTTAATGGTTATAATGAGCGAGGTAGTCTCTTGATATGTTGAAACATTAAAACAACATAGAAAAAATAAGAATAAAATGGTATCTATAGAGGCCAAGAGGAGAAATCTAATACAAACCATGTCTTAACCTAAAGACCGTGAGAACCAATCTAAGTCATCTATTTTAAGAATGGAGGGATAAGATACAATTGAGTTGTTGACTGCAAAAAAAACCAGCACTTTTTAGTAAGTGGGAAGGGCTTTTTAGTAAAACTATCATATTTTTTTTTACCAATTCACTAATTTAATTTTTCTCACTTTGTTTGAACTCCGATTAGTTTTGTTTTTTCAAGGGCTTCCTATCAAGATCACTCATGAGTATATTTTGAAGCACGAATTTTTTTTTATTTCGGGGCTGATTTAAAAAATTAAATTAAATATGGGTAATTTTTATCAACATTTTGCTATGGTTTTATCAACACTTTTACACTGATTTTATCAACACTTTACACTGGTTTTATCACCTCATTTCCAAAATTGATCATGATTTTATCACATCATCACGTGTTTTTTATGAACACTAATTTTATCAACACCAAAGACTAAGTTTATCATTAAATTACGTGTGTTTTATCACCCCCATCACATGTTTTTTTTAAAGCAAGAAAAAAAGAATTATTTCGGGGCTGATTTAAAAAAAATTATATCTGGGTAATTTTTATCAACACTTTACATTGGTTTTATCAAAACTTTACACTGGTTTTATCAACACTGAACACTATCACCTCATTTTCCAAAACCGAACATGATTTTTATCACCTCATCACATGATTTTGTGAACACTAGTTTTATCAACACTACACACTATGTTTATCAGTAAATTACATCTGTTTTTATCACTCCATCACATGATTTTTTTATCAACGCTAAACTCTAGTTTATCACACTTATTATCAACATTGAACATATTTTTATCACCTCATTATTTGTTTTTTTTTATCACCTCAGTACATGTTTTTATCAACATTTAGCACTAGTTTGATACCTCTGATATAAAACATTTATTAGTGAAGATTTATCAACACTCAACATTATTTTTATCACCCCGATATACCTTTTTATTTTTCGTGCTTCAAAATATATTCATGATTGATCTTGATTTAAAGCCCTTGGAAAAATAAAAATATTGGCGCAAGTTTGAAGCTAATCGGAGTTCAAACGAATCGGGAAATATTAAATTAGTGAATTGGTGAAGAAAAAAAATGGACACTTGTCCACATGACATCATGCTATTACAATTATGCCCTTGCTTGTGTGAGAAAGGATGAAAGTGGCGTGAATTTGGGTGAAATTGTGGTGATGATGTGACATCATGGTGAATGTTGGATCTTAGGTGTGTGTGGCTAGGATTGGTTCTCACGGTTTTTAGGTTAAGAGTGGTTTGTAGCCGATTTCACCTCTAGAGGCCAAACCCACATCTAACTCAACTATGATTCAAGTGACCCGTTTTAATGAAAAGTTACAAGATTAAAACACACAAGATGTAATATTTTGAGTATGTTTGTATGAGAGTTTAGTGAATAATGAATCTATCTGATATCGTTTTTCACTTTTGATGAATTAATATTAGCCGGGCGTGGAACGAGACGTGGTTGGCGGGGTTTTTGTACAAACCATGCAATTATGAATTATTTGTAAAGCAGTCCCTAAACATGGAAATGGCTATTGTCATGGCAAGGGTATATACTGATCTTCTCATAATTTCATGCATCTTATTAAAAATTAATTGGTTATTGATTGATATATATAGGGTTACTCCATGTTCGTACGTCCACCTTTCGTTTATTACTAAAATCTAACTAAGCAAACGTAAATTGTCATGTAGTAACGTTGACCAACAACTATTGCATTTTCCGTCCGTAAGTCTAACGGTCGTTAAGTGAATAACATGAAAAGTTGATAGTTCATGGTTATGATTTGGCAATAAAGAAAAGTTGAAGTTATGATTTGAGAATAAACGAAAAGTTGAAGTTTTCATTTTAGGAAAGTTTTAGAGCATGTGACTGGTATTTCACGGCGTTAGTCACACTTAACAGATTTTGATACATTTTGAGAATTAATAAGGTGAAACATGTTCCTATCTGATACGTTTTATATATGTAGGTTATATTTTGATGTTTGACTTTAGTATAACAAGGTGACATGGAGTTCTTTCATCTATGTATTTAGGATGCAGACATGGATTGGATTGTCCATGTTGACACGGACGAGCTTATACATCCAGCTGGAGCCACTAATTACTCTGTTACACAATTACTTGCACAAGTGCCTGCTAATGTTGATACCGTCGTTTTTCCAAATTATGTTAGTAAATCATGCAACTTCTACTTTATTAATTCTTTTTTGCGTGTGTGTGAACAAGACAAGTCACTTTTATTTATTTATCGATGATAAAGAGTACATTTTAATTTTGTCCCAGGAAAGTAGTGTCGAGCGAGATGATATCAAGGATCCATTCACTGAGGTATATATATGCATGCTCTTAGAGATGATGAACTCGCCCTTGCGATATGACTGAGTCTTGAATGGTTGTTTCATGTAATTGTATATAGGGGAAACCATGCGTCCTAATTTATTTTGAGCTTTGTTTTGGCGATTCTAATTGGGCTTCACCTTTGTTTGCACTTCTCAACTGTGACTTTTCCATTTTTTTTTTGCATAAACTATCAATTACTGTCTATTTTGATGATTCCGTTAGGAAAATGTTACTGTGCATGTGACCAATACATGTCCAAAAAACTAACAGAACCGTCAAAACAAACTGTAATTGATAGTTTGTGTAAAGAATGGAAAGGTCACAAGTGGAAAGTACAAATAAAGGTCAAGCTCAATTAGGATCGTCAAAAAAAAATCAAAGCAGGTTAGGACCATGATTATCTCTTATGTATATACTCAGGTGTCCATGTTTAAAAAGAGTTATGAACATGTTCCAAGAGACATCTACTTTGGGAGTTATAGAGAAGCAACACGTGACAATCCAAATTACTTTCTGACCTATGCAAATGGAAAATCAGCAGCTCGGGTTCAACATCATCTTCGTCCCAATGGCGCTCACAGATGGCAAAACTATATGAAATCACCACAGTACGTACGTATGGTCAACGATCATATATATATATGCTTCTACTATATATGAAGTTTTCATGTTGTTATGGGTAGGGAGATGAAGTTAGAAGAGGGTGTTGTTCTGCATTACACATACCCCAAGTTTTCTGATTTGATCTCCAGACGTGATCGTTGTGCCTGCAAACCAACAAAAGACAACCTCAAAAGATGCTTCATGTTGGAATTTGACAGACAGGTCATCACCTTCACTTTCACTTTCACTTTCACTTTTATTATTTAGAAAGAACTCTATGTCACCTCGTTATGTTAAAGTCAAACATTAAATCATAACCTACATATATAAAACATATCAGATGGTAACAGGTTACACCTTATTAATTCTCAAAATGTATCAAAATATGTTAAGTGTGACTAACGCCGTGAAATACGAGTCACATGCTTGTCACGTGCTCTAAAACTTTTCTAAAATGGAAACTTCAACTTTTCGTTTATTCTCAAATCATAACTTCAACTTTTCATTTATTGTCAAATCATAACCATTATATATAAGTTTTCCTGTTACTCACTTAACAATCGTTAGACTTGCGGACGGAAAATGCAATAGTTGCTGGTCAACGTTATTACATGACAATTTACGTTTACTTAGTTAGGATTTAGAAATAAACGAAGGGTGTGCGTGCGAACATGAAGTAACACCTATTATTTATTACAAACTAATCTAGCTACATAAGCATCTCTTACAAACTAATCTAGCTACATAAGCATCTCATTTGCTGCTGCTCACAATGACACTTGTGTCTTATATATGACAGGCTTTCATAATTGCTTCGACCGCAACAGAGGAGGAAATGTTTCGTTGGTAATATAATATTCCTATATATCTGGAGTGGAGTGGAGATGATGTTAAAGTTAATTAAAAGGTTGTTTTAATTTGTTGTTAGGTTTCGTGAAAGGGTGGTTTGGAGTGACAAAGCACTCAAGTTAAAACTTTTGCGCAAGGGCATTCTCACTCGCATTTATGAGCCCATGGTAATATGATTATGTTAGTTTCACATGTCTATATGCTTATTATGTTTATACGAGTGAGATTCATTGATATGTATGTATATGTTAACGTTGTTGTATTACATGCAGGTTATCATACAAGGATTGAGGGAATTAGGAGTGTTCAGTTCGATGATAGCCTCTTCTATCTTACAAAACACAACTTCTAATCATCATCATCATAATCTATGACTCCTCCACAACCTTTATCTCGCCACCTTTATAAGCAATACTTCTATACCGTAATGGAGTTGAGATTTATATGGCATGACTTCATTGTGTGCCTGCATATGCACGACCCTAGATACCTACAAATTCAACTCATCATTTTATTTCCTAGAAAGAGTTACATCTAACCTTTAATAGGAGAGGAAATGAATCCCAAGATGGACAAGTAATATCAGTTAAACAATAAATAGTAGCATACTTGTTATCCTTCACTATGTAGCGTACCCATGATCTTTAATAGCTTATATGAGTAATGTAAATTGATTGAGTATATTGATGTTGTTATTCAAACCCATACCATCAAAAAATGTATTTTATATCCAAATGTTCTGTGATACAACGACTTCGAGCATAACAACCAACGTGAAGCTTCCCAGACCAACCAGGTGAATAACAAGACATCGGTACCAGTTTAAATCACCGTCGACCTCCTCTAGGAGGCCAGGGAGCATCAAGACGTTGAATCAGGAAATCGCCAACCCATCCAAACTGATCGACTACTGCCTGAGGAAGAGGAAGGAGTTCGAAGACTCGATTTTCGTGCGAGCTAGAACATGAGCGTTTTCATCAAGTATGCCCAATAGAAAGAGTGGCAGAAAGATTTCAACTGTGCTCGATCTTTCTGGGTGCACGCTCTAGAGGTGAGTCACCGGAACCACATCGTGTGGCTGAAGCATATTAAGGTTGAGATGAAGAACAAGCTCATCAATCGAGTTAGGAGTGTTTAGTTTTTTTAATGTGGCCAACTCTAACAGTAAGTTTTCACGGCGTCATATTAAGACTCCACTCTTTTACGGCCATATTTATAAATGAGGTTTAACGTGTTTTATATTAACTCCAATTAAGATAAAGAAATAGTAAAGAAACTAAAGTATTTAGGAAACTTAAATAAAATAATAATGAATAAAATGGATTGCTTGAGCGGTTGAGAGCTGTCCCATTTCATTACGCGGCCTATATGATATATATATATATATATATATATATATATATAGAAGCATTATCAGATACAAACTAGACATTGAAATATAAAATGCAAACTGTTTTTATCCAATTGGCGTGAAACAAGGTGTTGCGTGACGATTTCAATTATATGTGCAAGAGAGATAAAAATTTCATCCCTATTATGCCCTTTAAATTTTAATTTAATATATAAATTCAATTTGTTGTTAAAATCTAGTAACCATTGGATGAGTTGCTAACTAATGGTTAAGATTAGTTTTCATTTTATATTTTATGCTTACTTTATATTAGATAGTGAGTCTATATATATATATATATAAGGTAGCTATCCAGTACAAACGCCTCTTATTGTGCAAACTGCGAACGCATAAGAGTCACAGGATGCAGTCAAAGTGATGTCAGTAGAGTGCCCCAGATGCTGACACGTGGCGCGCGCTGCTGGTGCGTGCGCGCACAGTGCTGATAGTTTACATAGCACAATGCTGATAGTTTAGTACAAATGTAACATATCAGCACATTTTGTACTAAACGATCAGCACCGTGCTATGTAAACTATCAGCACTGTGCGCGCGCGCACCAGCAATGCGCACCCACGTGTCAGCATTTGGGGCGCTCTACTGACGTCACTTTGGGCGGATCCTATGGCTCTCGTGCGTTCACAGTTTGCACAATAGGCCTGTTTGTACCTGATACCAGTTGATAATTTACCAATTATGACGTTTTCATTGTCGTTAGGGTATCGCTTTAACCTTACCGGCGAGGAGATGATTATGGATTTTCTGTACGAAAGAATCAAGGGTTCACTTGTATTCAATGGCGAGGTGATGGAGTGCGACGTTTATGGAGAGGAAGAAGAATGGATGAGAATGATGCATGATAAGGAGATGTACGGCGACGACAGTGAGGAGATAGCCATGTATTTTTTCACGAGGCCGAGGAAGAAGAGCAACGAGAAGAGGAAGAGGATGAATAGGGTGATCGAGACCGGGACGTGGAAGACGTAGAAAGACGACCCCATTCATATCCCCGACACCAACATTCATATTGGCTCCAAGCGATCTTTCAAGTTCGTCCACAAGAAGTCATCAAGAACCTCCACCGCACGTGGATGGATCATGCATGAGTTCAGGATCGACGGCCAGCTCCTTGACTATATTAATAATAAGGTATATATATAGATATATATGCATTGGTTAATGCATGTTTCGTATATATCTTGGTCTTCGGATGTAGGTATAATTTGTGGTTTTGGGTTATAGGATTTTGACCACATTGTACTATGCAAAATCAAGACGAAGAGGAAGAAGAAGAAGGGAGAAGATCAGCAGCCATTATTGGATGACAAATTCAACATGGTTGTGAGCTAGTTACATCAAGACTATGGAGCAGACTCTTTAGATCATATTCACCATGAGTGGTTATTAAGTAGCACAACGATGTGTTCTTTTAGTACTCTTGTGATCATGATCATGTTCATGTTCGCGTGTATATGTAATGTACAGAAAGAACTACGTGCACAACTTGATCCACATGTCGGGGTACGTAGAGCAGCCCTTAATTGGGTCCAGCTGATATGTATTATACATTAATTGTATTATTGTATGTACCACATTTGGAGACAACAAGGTTTGATGTTTGCAACTGGTGTATATAGTTTCTTGAAGTCTGTTGTGGATAAATTGTTTGAGTTCATGCATGAGACACATCCAGGAGCTCAATGTAGTTGAATAATGTCACTAAAATGATGCTACACTGACACTGATTTATTCAACATGATAATTAAATCACATTGTGTATATTTTTTTGGACATGACGTGTGACACATTCTTGAAAATTTGGTCACAAGTGCAGGCGCAAATTTGTATTTGTCCAGATATGACCTCATTTCCATCTGAAGTTAGTACTATAACATTTGCTTCTCTAAGTCAAATGTATCAAACATTCCAAGTCTTTGATAATATCTTATTTAATTAATATACAAGTCTCAACTTTCCGCCTTTATATAATGCATAAATGGGCAGACATAGACTCATCAAAGTGTTAATATTTTATAGGTATTATTTATCGTGATGGATTTTTCAATTGATGGTAAACAATCTCATTCATAATCATGTCGAGCCTCAACGGGCATCATTCCTCTCAAATGATATCTCATGCTTGGAAAGGCAAGAAAGACGGTAATAACAAGATGTTCAATAAGAAGCAAGAGAATTGGACACCATAATATTTTGTTATCTCATGTGTTAATATCAACGATGACTTTTAAGTTCAAGTTGTGGGAGAAGATTACGTAAATCTCCAAGTTGGGGAGAAATTGTCGTATACAATACAACCTCAAAGCAAATGACTTGTTGTTTAGAGCCTTTACGTCTCACTGTTGTTACTCACATAGACGATCGATAAAGCTCCTTGTCAAACGAAAGAAATTAAATCAAATTCTTGTCTCTGAAGAACGATGAAAAATAAAATGACGATAAATAAAATAACACCGGAATTTTAAACTGGTTCACTCCCAATATAGGAGCTACGTCTAATTGTCGCCTGTAAACACGATCCATTATAATCTCCAAATGGAGTCTTGTTTACAAACTCTGGTTGATCTCTCTGATGTACTCACCTTCTGCTATAATATGCTCTCTGTTTTTGCTTCTATGCCGCACGTGTATATTACTATATGTTATTGTTCTTGTGTTACCCATAACACATGGCTACAACAAGCCTTTTATAGGTACACAAGAGAACAACTAAAATCCTAGGACTCTAGGGTGGGCCCACGAGGCCCATCATGCTTCACAACCCAACAATTTCTCACTTGAAGACTAATCTCGATCACCTGTCTTTAAGCATTTACAAGCGACGGCTCAGCTCTTCACTCAACTAAGCCCACTGAAATTGCACATAACTTCATCTTCTCATTTGGCACGGTCATCGTAAACATATCCGTAGGATTCTCATTTCCTGCAATCTTCTTGAGAACTAGCATTTCATTCTCCAAAGCCTCTTTGATCAAGTGGTAACGAAGCTGTATATGCTTCGTTCGAGCATGGTACGTCGAGTTCTTTTCCAAGTGAATAGCGCTCTGGATGTCACAGTAAAGAACATTGCCATCCTGATTATGCCCCAGCTCTTGTAGAAAAGACTACAGCCAAATCATTTCCTTCGTAGCCTCCGTCATGGCCACATACTCATTCTCGCAACTAGAAAGAGCAACAATCTTCTACAACCTTGAAACCCAACTGATTTGTAGTACCTCCGAATGTGTAGACATAAGCGGACATACTCTTTCTATTATCAATGTCACCACCGTAGTATGCATCAACGAACCTTCAAGTCTCGAATAGGACTTCCGAAAGCACAATGTCGTACTTGAGCTTCCTTTGAGGTACCTGAATATCCACTTCAAGACTTTCCAATGTTGCTTGCTTGGATTACTCATAAATCGTCTCACAACTCCCACTACATGTGTAATGTCCGGTCTCGTGCATACCATAACATACATGAGACTCCCGATAGCCTAAGCGTAAGGAATCTTGTCCATGTACGCCCTATCCTCTTTTGTCACGGGTAAGTCTCCTTTAGACAACCGAAAGCGATTTCCTAGAGGAGTTCCAACAGACTTGGCATCATCCATGTTGAACCTTTCCACGACCTTCTTCATGACTCTTCTTGGGACAATTTCAACCCCTATTTGCTCCGTGTAATCCTCATCCCGAAAATTTGCTTTGCAGTCCCAAGATCCTTCATCTCGAACTCTTTCGATAGACTCTTCTTCAACTTCTCGATTTTTGTAAGATCAACTCCTTGTATTAACACGTCGTCAATATAGAGGAACAATATCAAGTACGAATTCTCAAGTCTCTTGAAGTAGCAGCAATGATCTGCCTCACACCTCATGAACTCGGCTTTCTTCATGAACATGTCGAACTTTTTATACCACTGCTTTGGAGCTTGCTTTAAACCATACAAACTCTTTTGGAGCTTACACACCATCTTCTTCTTGCCTTTGACCTCGAAACCCCGAGATCCGGGTTCGGTGACGAGTCCGATAATGGGCCCCAGCCTGATAACCTCCCGTGATTGAATCGCACCTCCCCGGTACGGAGTGTTAGAGAAGAATTCGGGGTGGAGGTCATGATCCCCCACCTGGTATCAGAGAGTGTTGACGATGGCGTGACATGGGGAGGAGCATTAACCAGGGTGGGAGAGAGCGGTGCGGGCTCGTGGTGCAGTGAAGGAGTATCATCTCATGGTAGAGTGGAGGGGAAGCGTGGGGGTAGCAACAAGAGAGGAGGTAGTCCTGATGTTCGAAGAAGCGACAAAGGTGGTGACGACAACGATGTGGGAAAGAGAGGTCATTACAACCTTAGTTATCTTTTCCAGAAAACTGTAGTCTCTGAGACTCGTCAATAAAGTTTAATAACTTGTTTTGAAATTATTATTATTCTTGTTTCTCCCAATTTGAAAAGATTTGGTAACTATAAATATATTTTAAAAAGTACAAAAACATTTTCAGAACTATTACAGAACTTAATAAAAAAAAAAAAGGGAGAGAAGAAGCATATTGCAAGCGTCAAGTATGAACTCGGGTATATGATATATATTCTAGTTCTTTCTTTTTTTGAACGAAAGATGCAAGTATTATTAGATATCAAATTGAACAATGCATTGAAGTGCTTCAGGCACAGGGCTCGACCACTGAAGAACAACCACTGAACGAGCTTCCCGTGCTAACCAGTGGGAAGCTCTGTTTGCAGTTCTTTTTACAAATTGAAGGACAATCCCATAATGTTGAGAAATCAGAAGACGAATGTCTCGAATAATAGTCCCTACTGGAGAAGTCGGGGGTTCTCTGTGGAGAATCATATTGATGAGGACCTGAGCGTCAGACCGGACAATAATGGAGTCCCCTAGCTTAGGCGCATTTCCAGTGTAATATAGTGAAGGAGATGAATGGGGAACTCCCTAAGATCCGGCTGACTTGATTAAAATAACTGCCCAAAGTAATACACAATTAATGATCTCATGCTAGTGTCCCAAGTAACCAGATCCCCTATTTCATTTCGGAGAGACACCACCGCGTTTACCCTACGACGATAGGAGCAAGCGGCCTGAAAGAATTCTGTGTTACGGGCCCCCTCATCCAGTCAATGCTGCTTCGCTCGTTGACACCAGAAAGCCTTGTGTTCCCCTAAGGCCTTCTCATACTGGATCTGAATAGCCTTACGTCTATGCGCCCCAGCTCTATTAGATCTGCCATTTAATTCAGTAATCTGTCGCTGGCACCATTTAATATGGTTAATGTTCTTCCAAAAGTGATGCCGACCCCATTCATTCAACGTTTTACCCATTGTGTGAATCACCTCTGCGATTGGTTTTGTCGGGTCCTTATCCTAGTGCTCTTTAATCAATCAGCTGCAGTCTGGATCCCTTACTCATTGAGATTAGAATCTAAATTTAGGGGGCCCTCGATGCGGTACCTTCCGAGCCAGAGAGAGAAGGACCGACCAATGATCCGAGGTCGTTACTCTAGTGTTACAGAAATACAGGTCCGGGAGGGAGTAGAAATATGGGGTAAGGACCAAGGCTTTATCCAGGCGAGATTGGATTCTCTCGTCATGTCTGCGCCCCCTAAAACAGGCATATTGATGTACCGTCATCGGGACGTCAACTAGCCACAGATCATCAACCATAGAGCAAAAATCATCCATGAGACTCAGAGGATAGGTACCCCCGCCCGTGGTTTCATTCGGATCAAGAATTCCATTAAAGTCTTCTATCAATATCTAGTTCGGCCTTTTCGGGGTATGTAGGCGATGTATTATCTCCCATGTACGATACCGATGTTCTCTACGAGGCTCCCCATAGATGCTTGTGAGTCTCATGTCCCTATGTCCCGATGTCGAAACCTTCATGTCGATATACAGTGCAGACGACGACCTGAGCACCACCTCAATCCCCGAGACCCATAGTAGAACCAAACCCCTCTAGTTTCGGACGTCTTGACTCCCCCGGGAGGTAGAGTAAGGGACACAAAAAAAGTCCTGAAAAGTCATCGAACGAGAAAGAAGGACACAGTTTTGTTCAGTCAGAAGGGTTTCCGACAGGAAGAGCAAGTGCGGGCAGTGGTCCCGGAGTAGATGACGGAGCTGCTATTTGTGAATTCCGATCCCCATCCCCTGACAATTGCATGCCAGGATCCGAAGATCTAGCTTATCTGAAGGCGATTGGAGAACCCCTAACTTGTATCCCAATGGTGCTGCGATTGCCGGGGAATTGGCAATTAGGGTTGAGTAGAAGGTGAGGGGGATCGGGTATGGGGTTGATGGTGTGAAGGCGAAGCCTGGCCAGAAGATCCCAAAATTGGTCCCCCCTTGAAACCTTGTGAGCATATATCATTCAGGACTGGGGTAAGCGAGGTTGGGGAAGAGGGGTTTGAAGACACACGCCCTGGCGGCGAGAGAATAAAGCCGGAACACCGCCGGGAGAAGGAGAGCAGCGCTGTCGCAAAAGGAGGCGGCGCGCAGAAACCCTAACAGACATCATTGGTTATGTTGATGTTATTTCAATACTTAATTTGGATCCGGAATTGAACAAAAGGTCTAACGCATTGTAGTAGCTACTTTGTTAATCTCAAAACCAGATTCAGAGAAATCCATCTCTATGCTGCTAATCCTCTTCAGACATTGTAGCAAAAACACAAAGTACGAGAAGCTGTAAAGAATGACTACTGTATCACCAGGGCAACATTCATCATATATATCATTACCCAAACATAACAATCTCAAGTCTCAACAAAATCTGCCCTGCACCACACAACAGCAGGGAGGTATATTACATAGTAATCAAGAAAGGTACTACCAATACCCTCTTTTTTCACTAGGAAAACCCGAGTCCCACAATCTGGGACAAATCTTCCTTATCGCAACCTACAAAAAATTTATAATAATAAAAAAAAAACTATCTTGGGACACCTTCTCAGGCCGCTGCTATGCTATTGTACTGTGTACTGTCCACGAACAAGAATGGGTAGCATAACAAATGAAGAACGAAACTCATGAGCATCCTATCGCTATGGAACTTTTCTACCAACCCCATGAATTTCCTGCTTTGTTGGATATGTCATGGCTCACCGGTCGACAGTAACTTGACTGCCACTGCCTCGAAGATCTTCTATCCAAAAAAGGCTGTTCAAAGCCAATATTTAACCTCTTTCCTCTTCCTCCCCTTCCCCCTCGAGCCATTTGATGTTCATCACTGGTATATCTCGTGGTTTTATACCTTGACATGTTCAAACCAGACTCTTCTCGGTTCCAGCTATCCCTACCCCATGTTCCCCAAACATGCTCAGTCCCCTTGTTATTTACAGCCTCTGGAGCATTATATACATCCCATCCGCTATATCTCTTATCCCAGTCATCACGGCCCCATGAACTGTTCTCTAGACCCATCGTGGTTCCATTGTTCTGAGCACTACTTTCCCAAGGATTTTTATCATCATTGTTTCTGTCACTATCCTCAACTCTATGACCTGAATTAGAAGACAGTTCTGTTTTCTTTTTGATGTCCTCCTCAGCTTCCCCCCATCCAACACATGAAAATGTAGGATTCAAGAGTAGAGGATCGCCAATGATGACAACATTTTCATCTTTATGCCCATCACTGGGGAGACTTCCCTCGTCCAAGTCAAGAAGCAATTCCTCGTCAATCTTTGAATCCCAATCTATTTCATCAACATAAACATCTGGATCCGGAGAAGGCACGGCATATGAAAGGCCATTCATCTCTGCCCAAAAACGGTTTTTAGCGTTTTGAAATGCTTCTTCGCCAGCAGAGTCATTCCACTTTACCACATTTTCATATAGATACATATATTTCTTAGTTTCCACAAGCTTTCTCCATGGAACTGAGCCAACTACGAAGCAAAATTTCTTCTCCCATGATGGTACAGTTTGCACCCTTTGCTGCCAATTTCCTGAGGAACATTTATAGCAAACACCCATTTAGTATCTGATTTTAAGAAACTAGTCAATTTGCTAACAGCATAGTTCCATACTGGCAAATGATACGAGTAGCAGAAATAGGCAACTGATACAGATCAGGTTCAAGCAGGGAAAGAGAAAGCATTACATGCTTGCAAGGAAAAAAGTCATCATCAACAAAACAGATAAAAAGTAATTCTTGCTGAAGTGAGCATTGGATATAAGGAGCAAGTTTTGCATATATTTTGGGCAAAGACGCATTTCTTATGCATATCCAACAGAGATCATGGAATTCCAGTTTCGGCACTAAAAATGTAAACCTTTTCAAGAAGGGAAAAATTAATGGTGAAGCAATCATCTCATTAACAATTATCAACTGTAAGAAACATTTGTACTATGACTCATCACTACATCCTTTTTCAGTAATCAGGATCAACCAATTTAAATTGCAAAATCAGATTCTACCCTTTTGTCAGAGCTCCTACCATCATTGTTCTACAGAAAGCATTTCTCAAGTGAACCAATCATGATACAAAAAGGAACCTAAACATATCTTTAGCACAAACATTTATCTGGAATGCATTAATAGGTAATATGATTCATAAAATAAGACAGGACAAGACAGATGAACTTGTCTGAGTTTGCTACCAAAGAACTTACTATCCACCCACCATATACTAAACAATAAATGTTAAATAGAACCATACAACAACCCATTCCCCTAAATAATAAGTACACTCAGAAGCAAACAACCAAAAAATTATAAAACTCAACAAATATAAGGTTTCAATCCTGAGTTTCAAAAAGGAACTACAGTTGTGCCTCAAACCAGGAAAACAATACACCCTTGTGCAGCAAAAATCAAGGACAAACAAAGACAAAATCAACAAACCTAGATGTCAATTACAGAAACATCATCCACCAAACTAACAAGACCAAATTAATCCAAAACACAAAAGAAAAAAACAGAGCATACATACATAGATCATATCAGATAATCAACACACGGATTCAGAGGCGGCTATGTAAAATTCCGAGGAAGACCCACTTCAATAGACCTAAAACCAATCAACCATAGACGATCCAAAAGCTAAACAGAAAGCCCAATTAGCAGAAAATCATACCAGCAGGTGGCTTTCTAGGGTTCGATCTGGCTCCCTGGACGTCCTGATGATAGAATTCACCCTTGTGTCTCCTCCAACTCTCCATCACCAGAAATAAAAGCTAAAATCAGAGCCAACAGCAGCAAAAAGAAGCAGAGGAAATCCGAAGAGATTGAAGTAGAAATCGAAGACGGTTTGGCGATTATGTTGAGAAACGTGAGCAGGTGCGTTGCTGTAAAAGCAGATTGGACGGAGAAAAAGGCAGCTACTATGCCATTTATAGCCCTCGGATTTGAGTTGAATTTGCAAACCTCGCTTACTGTGCGTTTATTTTCTAATGATATATTATTAAAACTTGCCTATTTCGATGACATCACATGACTCGAGGTGGTTGGCCACTTTCCAGACGCGGCGCGTGAGAGTTTTTGAGGTTCAGATCATCTTCATCATAGATCACACGGTTTTCACGAGTATCTAATTCCATACTTAAAAGCTACGTCTAGAAGGACTTTGGCTTTGACATTGCTAATCAATCCTATCCGATTCAATTAAATTACCATTAAAGTTAGGTGTTCTTGCCATGTATGAAGTTCCATGAACCCAACTTTTTCTCATGATATTTTATTTAATTTTAGCACGTTGACATTCGTTTTTTAGTTACTCTATCGGGTATGAAAAGATGCCGATGAGACTAAGATGAAATGTTGCTCGTCCTTCAAGAGTGAAAGACAGGTAAACTTCTTATCAAAGATCTAACACAATATAAAATAAAAATAAAATAAAAAGTGATGTATAGTTTTTTTTCGAGCCATTTTGATATCATGGTTAGGTTTAGTGTAGAACGAACAAGAAAGAATAGGAGGATTCTTTGTATTTCGGCGATTTGGGAGATAAATATTGACAGAAAATGTAAGATATTCAGAGAGGGTACAACTGTTGTGTCTATTGTGCACAAACTTCAAGTCAACTCCTTCAATTTGATCCAATTCTGGAGCTCGGGATTGTCCTCTTTCTCTTCGGTCCACTATAAGCACTTCCTTTAGAACACATCCAATGGTCGTTGCAGGAGAGGCTAAAATGGACTTGTATGAATTTTCGAGGAGAGAAAAATAATAAAATAATCAAATTTAAGGAGAGAGAGTGTTAGTGGTTATAGGATCATATAAGAGCACGCACAACGGTTGGGCTCGGTTCGCGTTTTTGCGGAACGCAAGACGCGAGCCGTCCCGTTGTGGGACGGCTTTTACGCGTCCTGCATCCCGCAAAAACGCGGGTTGGGCCGAGTCCCGCAACCCCGGACGAGCTGAGGCCCGCGTCCAGCGTCCGAAGGCCGGCCAATTGTCGTGTGCCACGTGTCCCGACCGTTGAGGTGTAACGGCTATATTTTTTTTAATTCAAAAATCCTAAATTCTAACCCTATAAATACCCCCAACCCCTTTCTCAAACCACCAACTATCCTACACTTCTCTACAAATTTCATTTCTACATTTCGATACAAAATGTCCGATGACGAGGGTCCATCATATGAGGAGTTCGCAACCTAAACGCGGAAAGTTGAACAAAGAGTCCGACGAAGGATTGAGAGAGGCATAAAACGCCAAGGATCAACGTTCTAAGGGAGAGGATCAACCGTGGGGAACCAATGCGACGAGAGATTCAGAGAGGTCGTGTCGAATCCCACGACCAACTAATGAGGTATTATTTTTCCAATCAACCCATATATGGGCCAGATATGTTTAGGCGTCGGTTCCATATGTGCAAACCACTTTTTCAACAGGTAATGGACAAGGTCAAGGAACACGACAATTTCTTCGTTCAAAAGCGGGACGCGGCCGGACGCTTAGGCTTATCAACGGAACAGAAGTGCACCGTCACGATACGGATGTTTGTGTATGGGTGCTCCCGATTCATTGGACGAAACTCTACACCTTGGGGTAAGCACCATACTTAAATGTTTATGTTATTTTTGCAAGCCGTCATTAAGGTACTCGGACCCGAGTACGAGCGTACACCCACACTAGCTGACATGGACCGCTTACTCCGAGAAGGGTACAATCGAGGGTTCCCCAAAATGGCTGGGAGTCTTGACTGCATGCATTGGGAGTGGAAGAATTTCTCAACCGCATCGCAAGGTGCCAATGGACGGGAAAGTCACCACGGGGTAAGTACCGTTATGCTTGAAGCTGTAGCGTCCCGTGATTTATGGATTTGGCATGCTTTTTTCGAGATGGTTGGCTCGAACAACGACATCAACATCCTCAACAACAGCCACTTATTCCAAGACGCTTATTACGGCCGTGACCTTGTCGTGGAGTACGAGATCAACGGGCATCGGTACGACCGACCTTATTACTTGGTGGACGACATTTCCCCATCATGGGGACGGTTCGTGAAGAGTATTCGGCATCCCTACACGCCGAAAGAGAATTTGGTTGCTAAATGCCAAGAAGGTGCTCGGAAAGATATTGAAAGGGCTTTTGGAGTAATTCAAGCAATGTGACACATCATTTCCCGTCCCGCTCGTGTTTGGAGCAAACACACTTTGACTGATATCATGCACACTTGTATCATTCTACACAACATGATTGTAGAGGATGAACGCGACTGGTACAAATATGGAGATGACGAGTTGTTGTATGAGCGACCTTCAAAAATGCCGAATTGGACACCACCGGAACGAGGGCACCGAGAAGGGCCATTGCAATACCGACAACGATTGGTTGCTCGACAAAGTGTCACAAGTCATCAGACCCACAAGCAACTACAAAATGATCTTATTGAGCACCTATGGGGTCTATATGGAGCTACTTTCAATCCCAACAATTAGTCTTTTGTACTTGATGCTCCTATTCGGGAATAAATAAAATTATCATTTTTAATTTATTTTATTTATATTCTCATTAAAAAAATTCACATTTATTTCAATTTTATATCATATTTACTGTTTTCACAACGAATTAAATAAAACAACAAAATATCAAATAATTAACCAATCACCCTCCACTAACAATCCAGTACTCAATCTAGGACTCACCATTGTAAAACACAACTTATTTTGAGTCCTAAGTCCCACTATTTTGTACAGTCAACATTCAAGCCTCTAATCCAAGCCCTTAACTCAAGCTCTTCCATTGTACATGCTCTAGTTGCTTGAGTCGTCCAATTGTAATTTGATTTGAGGAAAGAGAATATATACCATGTCGGCTAAAGGCATTTTTGAGGACAGAGAATGTCATTTGCTCTTGCTACTACTCCACAAACAACTATTCTTTAGTCCACTCATTATAAAGGGTAGTTGTAGGAAGTAGTTTTTTGGAGTAGAGAGAAACTCAAACAACTACACAGATTAAACCATTGGAGATGCTCTCATGTTTATTTGAGGATCACTTAGTTTTCATTTCTATTCTTTAATTTTCTCAAATTGATATCAAGTTTTTTAACTTTCACCGTTCTCCTTGAGTTTTGGAGTTTTTTTAGAATGCCATGTTTTGTACATTTGAAATTGTCTTTACTACAATGTTCACCTTCTACCCTAATTCAGATTAAGAAGTTGAAATGCATATTTCTGAAAAAATGTATAATTATCCTTATCTATGCAACTCATTCTTGTGGCTACACTTAGCTATAATATGTAACTAGATGGTATCCTAACTTTAATTTCTTGTTGGTCTTTTCCATGAGTTTTTGGACTAAAAACGCTCACGTGCTTCGATGAAACTACCCTTTTATACTTCAAACCCTACGTCGCATTTGTTTTTTCTCTATTTCCCCTACTCCACACAACCCTGTCTTGATCCACCTCTTCTTTATCTACCCGTCATTCGTTTTACCTAACTTCACAATATGATTTCCTACGGCTCCACATGGGGAAAGAAACCCAAGGGGGATAAAAGATGTTCCATAAAAACCTTAAGTATATGAGAAATCAGTAATTGTACAAGGTTTCTAAATTTTCCCAAGGAAACCTCCAATCGATCCTTCATAGGAATACACTACATAATTTTTTTTTGCTTCTCGATTGGGCTTTTTTCTTGGTCTAGTTTTATTTTTCTTTTGGAATTATTTTTTTTGCTTAGGCCTGGTAAAATCCAAACCTCGACGTCCAGACCTTTCTTCTTCTGTTTTTTTGCAACGACTTCTCTATCAATTCCATTTTAAGACCTAATTATGATTATGCCCATCGACTTCCTCACTTCACTTGTCGGCTCGAATTAAGTAGTTTACCCCTTTTACGAGATTCACTCTCTTACTTTGAACATTTTCATCTGCAATTAAGAGGTAAATTAATATGTTTTTCGTTAATAATTTGGTTGGGATTGTGATATAGTGTTATGTTATGTTCGGTTTTCGAGGAAGTTTCGAAGAACAACTTTACGTACATTGGTTTCTCAAGTACTCGTTGCATTGAATATAAATATAACTTGTTTCTTAGCACACCTTGAACTGTTTTGTATGTCGTATGATTCGTTCACAATCAAAAATTACCAATCATAACCAATTAATTAACCGTGGTAATTGAGTGCGACAGGGCAGCCGCCCCCTCAACCCTAAACTAAGAAGAAGCAGCCGCCCCTCTCAAACTTCCTTCTCCGCCGGTGATGGCTAGGGCTCCGACCTTGGTTATTACCGGCAGAGCCTCCGTCCTCCTCTCTCTAACCCCTTTCTCCGAAGCTGTTTTGGTGCCTACGGTCGAGCATTGTGGCTCTGGGCGGTGGTGGGCAGTTCCGGCGGCTCGTCACACTACAGATTCAGCCTTATCGGTTACCTTTAGCGAGGATTTGGAGTGCGTGCTTTCTGGATTACTCGGGTCAAGGTCCCTTATTGGACGGTGGCGATTCAGAATCGGTTAAGGTTTATTTTTTCTTTTTGTGTTACTTTTTTTCAATAACTACACTTGGTGCAGATTGGGTGTGCACTAGTTGCACGGTTTTGTGTGCCCGTTATGTGGCACGGTTTGGTGTGCACGCTGTTGCACTTTTGACGTGCACGTTGTTTTCACGAACTACGGCGCCCTGTTTTGCGTTCTGCTTTTGGTAGGGAGTCGGTAATATTATAGGCTAGTTAGTCTGGAGTTTGTAATATTTATCGTTTGCTTGTGCGCTTTCATCAGATTGTACGTATGTCACTTTGACTAATATATAAAATTGATGCCTCCCGTTTTTCATTAAAAAAAAATATTACCAATCATGATGTGTTTTCTTTATCAACACACAATTATGATCTTAGTTTAGCAGACAGTTTTACTCTATTGCTGGGTTGATATTTGTTTAGGGTCGTATTATAATTCATATTAGATCAAGTAAGATATTTGTATTGGTAAAAATTCTCTTTTTATTTTATCAGAGAGAAATAAATATATTAACGAAGCAAATAGTGCAAAGCGGAGAACCCGAAATAAATATATTAACAAAGCAAGATGAAAGCACTCATGTGACCTCTGTGGGACTAGCAACTCCGCTACTATAATGAGGTCTTAATGTTGGCTCAATCTTCTTAAAGCCCTCTTCGGCCGAACTTTTGTAGCGGACTCCTAGGTTTTTTGCAAACCTAGCCACGGTGTGGGTAATACTCTCCCTCATGCATCCATCAATCAGGGTCGAAGAGATTCCCAAAAATCCACCTGGTTGAGGGAAGGCACCACCAAAATTGACTTAGAACGAAGGTAGGGATCGATTTACGAGAGGAACCAGAGCGCCATTAAGACCATCGTATAGGTCCATGACTGATGTCGTGTCTAACTTGTCAGCCTTTGAGACTTGATTTGCCTACCTGTCCGACTTATTTCCTTTAGGACCTAGTGATCCCTCAGTAACAAGTGAGGCAACAACATTAGGGGTAACTTGTTCAATCGACGCAAGGTGAGCACATGCTGAAGCATGAAGAAGAAGAATGGTGGTAGGAATCGCTCTAGAGGTCGGTGTTGTGGCTGAATCTAAAGGGTCATTCCTCTTGCCAGTCTTGATCTAGGAATCAATGATCTCAGGCTGAGGGAGGTAAGGAAAGGAATCCACTTGAACTAGCTCAAGAAGAACCTCGACACAAATAAAAGGGGCCCTAGTTGTGATCACCCTACTACCAATTGCGACATCCAACACATGAACAAGATCCAAAGCTCTAGACGCTTGGATTGTCGACAAAGAGCAAAGGGTGAATGGAAACCAGCGAACCTAGCCTCCCAAAAATCTCTACAATGGAGTCTCGGCTCCAGCACACAGCAAGGAGGCTGATGATGTCTACCTAGCGAAGGCGTACCCTAGACAAAACTCATTGCACATAGTCCGAGAAAGAGAAGAACCAACGACGCAATACCTTTAAGTCATCAACATAAATGAATGTTCAAACAACATGATCGTCGCATGACACCAAAAAACAAACTCTCCTAAGTCAAGGAGATCCACCCCCGAAATCTCAGCCAACCTAAGGCTCGTACTGACGGTGGAAACCGAGATTGAAGAGCTAACAATGTCAATCATACTGAATGCTGACATCTTCTCAAAATGAGAAACCAACGATAATGTGCACGACTTTGAACAATGATGAGCTAAAAATTTAAGAGGAAAACGAGGGAGCTACCTCATAGCCAGTTCTTATGGACTTAGCTGTAGCAGCCACAGTACCCACCTCTAGGTCTTTCAATCCTATTTCAGCTCATACCTTCTTGTCTCCTAAGAGGGACCCATATAATTCCTTCACAACTCGTGCTACATCATCAGACTTGTTGAAATACACAAAGGTGTAACCAATACTTCTTTTAGCAAGTTTGGGGCCAGGGTCAACAACTGTGATAGTCCCAAAAGGAGCGCAAAGGGTCTTGTGGTGCTCAACTGAAGTGGAATCGGGGAAGTTGGTAAAGAAAACAGGAAAGTCCCCATTTGGTTTTATGTTTGATCCTCTATGCCTCTATCTAATGACCTTAAAATCCACGTTTAAAGCAGACTGGGTGGGTGCCGAAGAAATTATTGAAGCATAGGAAGACTTCATGAAAGCAGCAGAACCTCGAGTAACAACTAGGGGAGTTGTCATTGCAACTGGGGAAGTAGCAACAATGGTGCGAGCTGTCATGGTAGCTGAGAGATTTTTCATATCATCTAAAGTAATAGTACTCATTACCATGGATTGAGATGTTGTAGAAGCTTCCAATGCAACTGAGCGAGTAGTTGTAGTGGTTGGAGTTGTCACAGCAGCTGAAGGAGCAACAACCATGTTCATGGACTGAGATGTTGTAGGAGTTGATTGAGTTGTGGCCGACACAACACCAGGATGGGGAGACGGAGCCACCATGGTGGCCGAAAGAAAGGGTTGAGGGTTGAGGAGCTTACCGGAGGGATACTTGGTTGTTTGCCTTCTTGATGCCATAGAGGAGCAACGAGATGGCCGAGTCCAACCAGGGTCTCGTCTCCAGCACCGCATTTGAGAAGAACTGCGACTCACAGACCCACGCCCACGATGACATCATCTTCTTCTAATTTTCTTTGATTCAAAAAGGGTGACGAAAAGGACGGGGAAGAAATAGGAAGTTCTCAATGTGGTGTGGGAGCTTTTGGCCGAGTTCAAAGGCATTCCACTATGTAAGATGACCAAGAAGCTCCGATTGAGGCATGATATTGATCATGCCAAAGATTTGGTACCAATCAATGTAAATGAGTTATTAGGGGAGTTCAAGGCGGAGGAGTTCAAAGAACTATATAAGGAGCTTGCGTCAATAGATGGTGGGGTGAAGGCCAAAGCAGATGCAGCTATGAGAAGGGTCATCCACAAGGACAAACCACGAACCATGATGACCGAGTGAGTCTAAATGTTAGGGAGGAACATGAATTTCTCAACAAGCGAACAGACGAAGATGGATAATGCGTTGTTAGGTCTTCATCTACAACATTACGCGAAAACAAATTCTTTGGATTCGGAAAAAGCTATTGGGTGTCTTGATGGATGGTCGCAACTTGCATAAACGTTTAGAGATGGACTATCTTGAATTTCGTGAAGTTTCACATAAAGTGACGAAAGGATGGCATGGTGAAGATGACATCCCTATATAGAGTTTTGAGTAAGAAAAACTAGGGTGGGCCGAAAAGAAGCGAAGGCGCGTCAAGTTGAAAGAATGTGACTTAGTTCTTGGAAAGGATACTTCGCATGAGACTAAGGATTGGTACCGAGGGTCAATGCAGAAGTATGACATTTCGTTTTTTTACTCAAGAGAGGCATTTGACGAAAGATTACCACAAATCGAAGGTGAGGGCGGCCGAGTGTTGAGGGAAATCGTTCGTTCTAGCGTGGGAGAATGTCACGGACCGAGAGTGTGGCCAGATGCGGACTCGATGTGTGGGACGAATATGGGCGCTCGCTTGACGCAGACAAGGCGCGTGCATGCCACTTGGGCATGGACATGGGACAAGGATCAAGGGATTTCATGCCACATAGACACAAGGACAAGATGAGGGGATTAATGAGTCCAATTGGATCCTTGTTGATCAAGACCAAGTCTTGAATGCATTGGATTTGAATTTGAATATGAATTTGAATCTTTTGAATTCAAATATCTTGATTGTTGTAACCAAGAGATCATGATAAAATCTCTTTGTAGTAGTATAAATGAAGGCTTGAAACCTTATTTTTAATCACCCAACATTCTTATGTACAAGTCTCCTATTTGAATAAACTCTCTCTTTTACTTGTTTTTTTTTTTGCATTCTTGTGCTTGTGTTTGTTTGTGTTTTTATGGGTGGTTAGGCTGATTGCAAGGCTGGTTAAGATAATGAAAGAGACTTGAACAAGATTATAAGCCGTAATGATTCATTGGAGAATTTAGCCCCGTGACACTATGAAGGCCATATCTTTTTTTTTGATCAGCAAGTTTTTTTTTATAAAGAACCAATGTTTTCAAAACGAAAACAAAGGCAAGGGGAGACCCCTCAGATACAAATAGGGCAAGTCATATAGACATTATCAAACATAACCAACAACCCATTACATGGGTACTAACAGGTCTAAAAACCTAGATCTGTCTAATATGAAGTACAACTCAATAACACCTAGAAACAACAAATGAAACCAAAACAACAAGACCACTGGCACACTGCCCAGCCTCAGAACAAACCCTACACAGGGATGAACAACAAAGGTCTCAGAACCTAGATGACCAACAATAAGCAACCCTACCACAAGAACCGGCCGCCACCACCCCCTTCCCTCAAAATCTTCCCACCAGAGCTTCAGAACAACCAGACATGGCAAACCAACCACTCGGGGGCCAACACCCAATTAACCGAGTGGTCCCGACCTAAATCAGGTCGGGAACAGAAGAAGTGGCAAGAGAATCAGAGATAAGGGAAAACCAAGCTACGATCCCAGCCAAACCGCACCCCTCTCCAAAGGGAAAAGTAGCCACCAACACCACAACATCCAACAGATCAACCCAACAATTGCCTGAGCTCCAAACTCAATCCCCCAAAACTCATCGGAGTCACGAGAACTCCGGCACACCGATGGTATGAAGGCCTTATCTTGGACCCCTATTGTTGTGACAACGTTCTGGAAACCATCTAGTGAGAACTGAAGATAGGAAACCCCAATTTTTTTCTTCATGCCTTGATATACCATTAAAATTTCATGTGACGATCCACCGTTCCCTGTTCGACAAGCCCACGTCACACAAGAGAACCTAGAAAATATATCGACGATATGAAACGGATTCACTATAAACTCCTATCAAACAAAAAGGGCTCTCTGATTTAGGTTTCACCAACCCATCCATGTGATATGTTGATTCTAATCGGTACTCAAATTCAAAGGAATCATTGCACAAGAACATAAGGCCCATTTCACTGCTCGTCGTATCCACGATCGTTTTCTCGAGAATTTCTTGCTTTTTTCTAGATCATCATCAAATAGTCAGAACAATACGTCTCTCTAAAGAAGAGAGATCTGATTTATGATTAGTGACTAGTGAGGACAACCTTGAAACGGCTACGTGTAATTGGCTTGTTCAAACACCTACCACTCTATGTCACGATCTCCATAGTCGGTGCAACAACAACACCTTACCCTTGTCTAATGAAGACGATAAAGCCCTTGACCCGGCTTGGGTCCTCTTGTTGTTGTAGAAATAATTGCATTTATTCCTACTACCATAGAAAGAGACTTGCAATTGTACACGTTTGATAGAGTGCTTGAAAATGGAATCGGCTTAGTAGTTGTTTGTAAATTAGATAAATAGGCTATTGGTTTCATTGAGTTAAAAACTATTTCAGTTTCAGGGACAGTAGGAAGTCTCCGGTAGCTCATAGGTGTTGTGGAGGAATTTATGGTGAGCATACCAACTATAAATTTGTTCTATACGGAAGTGTGAGGAACACGCGTCAATTAATTTCTGGCGCAAGTGAGTACGTTCCTGGTTGGTTTGCTAGTCAGATCAAAGTCGACGCGGAATTAGACCAGAAAGCAAAACGCGAATGACCAAAATATCCCCAGATTAGGAATTTAAAAAGCAGGCATTAAGTCAACTAATGAGGTCTGGTCGCAATAATACCGATACGTGTGTGAATGTGGAAGCAAAAACCTTAAAATATGTCGTTTTGTACGTGAACCTTAACTTTGAATCCTCGGTTGTCACGTAGTTGCTCTGAGGCTCACACGTGTCCCCCAACCTCGATATGGATAAGGATGCATCTAATGTATGTATCGTACATGTTGGAGTTGGAGATTACTATGGCAGATGCGTAATTAAGTTTTGTCAACACCTATATCTCACCCATTGTTAAATGCTTTCGTCATTTTTATTTTTATTTTTGTTTCTATTTCTATTTCTTTCTATAGGAACATGCATCGAATATGCCTCCACGCAATAACTTCTGTTCGGCTCCTTTTGGATATATGGATATTCTACCCCGACGCCTTGTTTTTCTTGGTGAGAAGAGATTCACAATGACTATAATACCCTTCTTCAATATTTGTCTCTCACGCATACATACATATCAAGGTGAGTAGGTTTGGAGAGTTCTAAATGTTTCAAACGATGATGAATATAGTCCGAACAAACTTGGCATCTCAAAATATAAAAATAGTCCGAACAAAGATTATTGTTCAATCACTGTCATACATCTTCGAAAAAATTATATTCGATATCGTAATTATTGGCCAAGTGTCTCTTAATATCTTTTTTTTAGAATAACCATTGCAATTGTATTAGATCATAATAAGATAGTTTGGTGGGTACTCAACCGTACTCCACCTACATAAGCAAAACCAACTAATAAACAGAATTGAAACGAAAAACAATAAATTCGGCTCTAGTGAATGGTTGCGGACGAAGGGAATATCTGCGGTAGCGTTTGGTGACATCGATAGAGCATGCTTCTTCCAACTGGGACGAGGCGAGCCAGCCACGTTTAGGGGAACACTGGTGGACCTACATCTCCCCCGGTGTGTCAGCGTGCGTCGTCCTCCCTTGATTGATAATGGTAGGGCTCCTGAACGCAGGATTGCTGACTCTGGACTGGTAGGGGAGACAGTTATCGAATGAAGATGGAACCGTCGCCATCTATCCGTCGGGAAGGGGTCAAAGTCGACCCACCCCTCCCCGGGCCATCTCAGACTCATTCCTGTAGGCGAGGGTGCTTGTAGCCCCCCGCCGCTGCTGCGTGCGATCCACTCGCATCCTGCATGAGCCCATTCGTGCAGCCCATCCCATCCCCACGGCCCAGAGTCGGCCCATTAGGGTTAGGGTCCCCGTGCAGTACCCCCTTGCCCCGACTTCTTCGCCTAACTACCGCCGCCGCCGACGAGATTTCCACCACCAGCTCCGAAGCCGCGCGCCCGCGCCGGCGCACGATCTCGTCCAGAACCTTGCGTGGCCCGCTCGCTTCACCCCGGCCATCACCCACCGATCGCTGGACCGAGGAGAACACAAGGGGCGGCTCCTTCTCCTCCCCCGGCGATGACAGATCAGCGCCGTTAACGGCGCGGTTGCACCGTCCTCCTCCCCGTCGTCGGACGACAGCGGGATCACCGGCTCCAGCGCACGCCGGCGCTCCTCACGTGCAAGGAGTCCCCCGCCCGATCTCCGGCTTTCAGCCCCGCCTTCACCCAGTGCGACGCCGTCCACCACAGGCAGCCCGCCTGCATCCGGCGCTGCACTGTCCACAGCCCCGTTCACCGCATCCACACCCGCACCGATCACGTCCCCAATCGCCATCTCCTCCACCGGATCAAGCCACAGAGAAGGATCGATCGAGACACTCGAGAGATTAGCTGCCGATCGCACCATAATCTCACAAAAACCAAGCCTAGGGTTTGCTAGAGAGAGCAAATCGAGAGGCGGCTGAAGGAAACTGATTTGTTTCCTAATTGATTTAATCTCTCCGAATTTAATTATTTTGGTTAAAAACATTTCTTTGGATTTCAAATAATGAAGGTTACAATTTCGATTTCATATTTCTTTAACCCTAATCACTCATGTTGATCTACCAAATCTACATTTTACTCATCATCATTTCACTATCACTTTTTCCTTTCAGTTTTTCCATTTCCTTAATTTCTAAAACCACCTATTTTTGTCTTTCTAAAAATAACCTACTCATTCCTAATCGCCACAGCCAAACCTTCCAACCCTGATTATTGTCGACAGTAGTTTACCGTTATGAGGTTCTCCATTTTGTCGATAGTCTTCTCTCTTTCTCTCTTTCTCCATGCCACACCAAACCCAGTGTTGCTTCTGTAAATGTAAAGAGAAGAAAACCCGACATGAATAGACGACAACTATAGCTATTTTACAATATATCTGCTCATCTTGCCTTCGTTGAATTTCGAGTGGTGTCAATTTTCTATTAGGGATCCACGTAGGGGAATAGGATCGGGTAGTAAAAGTGAAAAAGATTGAATAAAAATAGAAGTTTCAGAAGAAAGGATGGCGGGCTCGAGGCCCTACAGATCATCATAACCGAGAAATGCCACAAGACCATTGTGAGTTTTGCAAAGGATACTATTACCGTAAAAAAGCCAGAGAACCACGAGATTTGTTCTCGATTTTTTAAACGATTGTGTTTGATTATTGTTGTTTGATTTTTCGGTTTGCATCCCATTTTACCATCGTTGTTGTGCTAGTAGGGATGTGTCGGATGATGTGGGTTCCCCAAGTAAAAAACAAAAAAAAACTAGAACAGTATGGGTTCGTATAGTACTTTTTTTCTTCTAATTATTTTAATTTTTCTAAATATATTTTAAAGTTAATATAAAGAAGTAATTAAAGTTTTCCATATGGTGTGATATTAAGAAGGAAAGACATTCGCCACATGGTACATCATATGGAGAATATTAAACTCAAATTCGTCAAAAGAACTACGAATAAAACATCCCATTGGCTAGTCAGAGAGGATCGTTTTATGTTTATTCTTAAGTGATTAGGGTTGCATTTACCTGATACACTCCGTTGTATTTTCTTATATAATCAATAAAGCAAGGTTCCTTGTAATTAAAATCAAATGATTTTTTTTAATATTAAGAAGTAATTGAATTTGAATGAGTTCATAGCCAATATTTCTATTTCCACTCCTCTGACCAATTCATATCAATCTTCTTCCATTTTAACTTTATTGTCGCTATTGATGTTGGATCGCATCTTACTCCAAAGGGACGCGGTTTGTTTTCTCATGTTTCGAGCCAATGATCTCGTTCGTGTTGTTGCTACTTTGAACGTCTCCCAATTTGGTAAATGCAAGACTAGGGTCAAATTGGGCAAGAGGTTTGTGACGTTTGGTGTGTGTCCATTGTCCATGGTTGTTGGGGTGGTGGCACATTGAACGGGACATGTCTTGCCTTCTCTTGATATTCCTATTCCGGCGGTCCCTACTTCTTCTCTACTAGAGGAGACGACCCCTAGCACTATCACCCCAAAGAACGCTACTCCTTCTCAGAGTTGACCAGACTCGCGTGCCCTACAGGTCACTCCTCAGTTTAAGAGGTTTTCAAATTTTAGTATAATCAGTACAACTAGCACCTCGGTCTCGGCCCGTACCATTAGGCTGGTCTTTGGATGGCATGGATTTTGGGCTTGATCTACTTGACTTAGGATCATAGGACTTCCTCGTGTCATGCGAGGATTGGAATGTTTGGACAACCTTAGGACATTTGGACAACCCTTTCTATTGACGATTGGAAGATGTTGCGTTTATGGTTTTTCTCCTTCTCGAACATCGCTTACTATTTTTTTATGGGGGGGGGGGGGGGGGGGTTCGTCTTCACTGGTTTGACATCATCGACCTCCCAACTATGTGCTAGAATAGGTGCTCCATTGCGGAGATTCCACGCTTGTTTCCATTCACCCTTGCTGGCTATTGTCCATGGCCACGACTGTTATTCATGTTTTGGATGTTGCGACAGGTTGACAGGTGGTCTCCTCTTGAGGTCTGGATATCTGTGTAGATGTTCTTCTCGTTCTTCTCAAGCAAGTTCAAGCGGATACCCTTCCTTACCTCCCCATATCTAGGATGGTCGATTCGTGAGCTGGGGCTGGTAGAAGGACTAGCTTTCCAGCTCCTTCCTCTCAACCGATCCTCATCACCCTTTATCTTCCTATTATAGCTAGTACCCCCTCTGCTCTCCAGCATGTTTCCCCTCCGCTTGTTGCTTCTATTTCTATTTGGGGGGGGGGGGGGGGGGGCGCTCAAGGTCATTCGGGAGGAAAATCAATCAAGTGGTCGGATATGGTCTCGTATGCTAGTGAGTCGAACTTGGCTTCTATCTCAGATTTATACGATGGTTTGGATCATGCGCTAATTCCCCTCTCCTCTCAAAGCGGTCCCCTCCTCCGTTCTAGGTTGACTTTGTTGAAGCCCTCCCTCAACTAGATGTTTATTCGGGGGTTTCCTCGTCGTTGATCGATGAGAGTACATGGAAGGTCATTACCCATATTATGGCAAGGTTTGCGAATCACTTGGGGATCTGCTATAGAGGTTCGACTGAAGAGGGCTTTTGAAAGACTGAAGCGATGTTGAGTCCTCACAATAGTAGTAGGGTTTCTAAACCCTTGTGATTGTGATCCTCTAGCTTTATTTTGATGCATTTGCTTTAGACCCTAATTGTTTTTTTTAGTTTTCATATGGTGTGAGTTTCAAGATGAGAATTAAAAACCAATGCACCAGGGTCTAACAAGATAACAAGAGAATATGAAAAGGAAAAACAGAATAATAAGGCAATACAAAAATAAGCTCCACCTTAAACCCTAAGATATGACCTAGTACAGACTCCTTAAGGGCCTCCAAATTTTGAGCTTGATTCTTTCATACTTCCATCATCTAATTAGTATCTTCAATAGGGAAGAAAACATCTCCACAAAGAAGAAGTCGTTCCTTGGGACCTTGCACGGTTTGTTCACGAGGAGGTGCCTTTACAAGACACCACTTATTGGGACCGAACAAGACACTAATTGCCTCCGCTAATCACGAATAATACCATTGGTAGTATTGGAAGTTAAAGAGTGTTTACACCGACATGATATAATAAATTGTTATTTTTATCAAGGTTCTAAAAATCGCTAGGTGCTAGTCTGACGGCTAGGGCCTTCAGGTATTAATCGGGGACTAGACTGAGATTAATCGGGGGATTAATCAGATTTGTATTTTATATTTATTTTTAATAGATATATTACTATATACAGAAACAAAATATTTATTTCATTATATTAAAAATGATAGCAAATATTTAAAATACCTAAAAAATAACACCAAACAATTTAGAAGCACAACCTCTAATATCACCAACACCAAACAGCTCTGCATAACCATTTAATTACTTTAATTTAGTTACTATACTATGTAAAATTGTTCTACGTGCCTAGGCGGTTAGGCGGGTCGGCTATGTTAGTCTTAGTGCCCGTAGTTCAATCCTAAATGTCCAAATGTATATATCATCGTTAGCAATAAAATTAAAGCGGCTTTATATTACTTATGTGTTGGAGTAATATATCGATGTGTGCTCTGATCTATGCCCACCATGCGAATAGAACCATAGATCGAGATAGATCACACTCGATGAGTCCCTAGTCAACAAAGCTTCACTAGAAGCGACTAGTATGAAAGATGGCTCTTTATGGCTTACGTTCTGTTAGTCATTGGAATGGGATTCCGGAGTCTGATCATAGATATCATGTGGGACATGATATTGGACGACCCGCCCTGAATATGTGCCATAGATTAAGTCATGAACATATTCAGTGTTGTAGCTTGTCATGTATCCTTAGACCAAGGAGTCTTTGTGATCGCTATGTAGTCAACAACTGAGTTTGACCTGAGCCTAACGTTGTCCGTAACAGGGCTTCCATAACGGCCAGGATTGGCTTGGGGATGGGCTACATGAGTGACACGAAAGACGGCTAAGGGATTTATCCCTCATACTAAGGTATGGGAAAGATATCGGTTCTCGGCCGCTTGATCGAGAGTGACTGAAAGAATAGCATGGCCATGCACATGATACTGGGTATCATATCTTCAGTCATCTCACATATCAAGGAACGGTGATTGAGAATAATAAGGATGACGGCTCTATGCCTTATCTCAATCAGGATATCGGAGATAAAAGGATAATGACAGGGACGACAGAAAGGTTAGAATCGACAGGGTCGATTCGTTATGTAGTGTCAGGCAATACTAAAGTCTCGTTAGTTTCCACTTAAATAGGATCAAGTAAAATGGGATTTTACGTTGATCTATTGACATGCATAAACCTAAGGGTCACACCGGAGGATGAAACTCATTGACACATTTATGGAGAATGGCCAAAAGGGAGTTGTCTCGGGACATGACCAAAACTGGGTTTTGGGTCATGTGCCCGTACGTGAATAGGACTTTACGGATCGAGACAAGGCTTGGAGTCTTGGGATTGATCGCGTCGGATAATGTTGGACATTTCCGGTATGGAAGGCTTGGAGGCGATGAGCGAATCACGGGACCTCGTTAGAAATGGCCACGGGCCATGTTCCAAGAGGCCCATGAAAGGCCCATGCAACCAAGGCCCATAGAACTAGTTAATCAAGTCTTGATTAATTAGTACTAAGTAAGCAAGACAAGGATTAAGGTGTTGGTGATTCACCACCTAACCCAATCTTGTCTTGCCATACTTTGTCCTATTTACACCTTACTTGACACCATACTTGTCCCATGCCTTTAGTTGGACAAGTATGGGTTTTGTTATGTTTAAGTCATCTTTTTTCAACATAACAAACACAAGACAAGAATAGGAAACACATTTTCTCTCCCTCTTCCATGGCCATTTCGGGTTTGGCTAGTTTCCACCTCCATGTTTGTGTTCTTGAGTCCTCAAAGAGAAGAACTACGTGGCTTTGATTCCCATGTGGATACGTAGGCGTCTTGGAGACTCAAGCCAATCATTCGTTAACCGGTGTTCTTGTTTTGGTAAGAACTAGTGCTGAATTTTTCTCTTGTGAATCCATTCTTTGTTAGTTGTTTCATGGTTTTAATCGTCTCTTGGTTTTCATTGATTTTCCGCTGCGAGTTGGTTCATCTCCAACCCTACCTCGAGACCCAACAGTGGTATCAGAGCCGTGCTACCTTCGGGATTCACAAGACGGTGTTCAAAGTTTCGGTTTTGCTTGAAAGTTTCGTTTTTGGCATGTTGTTTTGCTAAATTGATTGATAACATGTTTTAAATTATTGTTTATGGATTTAATGCATGTAAAATGAATTTTTGAAAATTATTTCAAATCTGGAAATTTTGAAAAAAGTTTGATTTTTCGGGTCTCGGGAGCGGGACTCTCGGGGAGCCGAAACCGAGACCGAACGGGGATCCGTTGGACGGAGCTAGGCCAAGCATGACCATTGGATGGTTGATATGCCAAGGCTAAACCGTTTTGTTAGTTATGACGAGTTTGGAACCGTCATGACGAACTCGAAGATCAAATGTTCAAAAGTTTCATTTTTGAACGGTTTCGATAAACCGAGCATCAATCAAAAAAAAATTTCGAAACTTGGCTATTAATTAAAACCGGAAAATCACATGATGTTTGATAACATGCTTGTTTGATAACACGATGTGTGATGTGATGTTGGCATGGTGTACATAATAGCCCCGAGCTCGATTTAATTATTTATCGCTTTTCACGGCCTGCGAGCCGTTAGTGTTAGCGTGTAATTATTCTTTCAAGGTGTGGTCGTCGAACCACTTGTTTGTAATATTTATTTATTCCCGACCTGCGAGTCGTGTATTAAATTGTAATATTTTACTCAAGACGAAGAAAGGGCGAAAAGGTCATTTGGTGGCTTTTCGGGTGTTGGCATCGGCTTGGAGTCGGTGGAGCTCAAGAAGCTAGTGGGAGTTAGTTTAGGGGGCTATTATGTGCACATTTATCGCTTTATGCTTGGTTTAGTTTATGCATGATTAATTCTATGTGTTTTAGAATTGCATGCTTAACTTTATTTACCGAGCATATCACCTCACATGCAAAGATAAAATTGGAATTTTAATCCTTGTGTGTGAACCCTTAGAACCGTCATTGCATTGGATGTAGTTGACGGGTTCAAAGGAAGAATTACATTGGATGTAATTTGAGGCATCATTGCATTTGGAATGTAGTTGATGTGCTCATCGCATCTAGGATGTGCCAAAGTTTTGAACACAACTGGACAAGTAAAAGCGGGTCATGTCCGATACCTCCCAATCATCAACACCTTACTACCTCCCCGTCCTATGGGTGTCGTGCGCATTAGCGGAGCATCCATGGGGAAGCGAGGTAGTAGGTTTGGACGACATATGTGGGTGTCGTGCGCATTAGCGGAGCACCTACATAGTGACGGGCCATAGTTGAAAATTGGTGGACCCGACTACGATTCTCAGCCTGAGGTTGAGCTAGGGTAACAGATAGGGTAAGCCGTGTACATAAGTGCATACCCTAGCCAAGAGTCACATTGGATGTGATTGGATGGAGTCCTACCTACATAGCTCGATTAAGTGGTGAGCATTAGTTCAGCTTAATCGAGTGAATCAAGGATCTTGGTTTCAGATTCTAAAGGTTTAGAATCGATTGTTGGTGTTTAAGCTTGATCTTCATAAAATTTATTCAGTTTACTGATTGAATTTTATCTGTTGTAGATCAAATGGCAAATTCAGCGAACATTAATAGTTTGTCATTAAAAACCATTCTTGACAGGGTCAAGCTAAATGGGACAAACTATTTGGACTGGTACAGAATTTTGAGGATAGTCCTCAAGTCTGAACGCAAAGAATATGTCCTTGACAAGGCTGTCTCTAAGACCATATCAGAGTTACATGAAGTGTCATTAACTGCTGAGAAGAATATCTCAGGGATCTGGGATCCAAGGATATTCTGATGGTCAACAAGGGAATTGGAAGTGGCATGGGCTGGGCCCATGCGCACTTGGCAGGAAAGATGAGACACCTGAGAATGTCTGCTTCTACTGCCAACAGCCTGGTCATTGGAACCGGGATTACAGGAAGTTCACGGCTGATCTGAAGAAGGGCAGTGGGACTACGCCTTCATCAAATAGCCTGGATGATCTGAAGAAGGGCAGTAAGACTGCGCCTTCATCAGGAAACCTGGATGATCTAAGGAAGGGCGGTGGGACCGTGCCTTCAATCGGTATTAACTCTATAGAGCTACATCTCTCTACTTCCAAAGATTCATGGGTATTAGATACCATGACTGAATCTCACACATGCACTAATATATGGTGGCTGAAAGTAGGAGAGATTTGGAAAGCACGAAATGGACCTCAGAGTTGTGGCAACTACTGTAGGATCCATGAGTCTTGCTTTGCCAAGAGGCCTTGTCTTAGTATTGTATAATGTATATTGCATACCTACTTTTAGTAGGAATATTATATCTGTATCCGTGTTTGACAAGGAAGGATATAATGTTAATATTGGAAATGGAGTTTTCAATGTTTTATGCAATGATATGTTTTATACCAGTACTGACATGGTTGGAGGATTGTACATATTAGATATGGGTAACAATGCCTCAAGTTCTATATATTCCGTTAATACCAAGAGGTCTAAATCCAACGATTTAAACCTAACTCTGTTATGGTACTGTCATTTGGGTCGCATAAACAAGAAGCGCCTATCAGCACTTCAGAAGTGCGGGCTTTCAGGTTCATTCGAATTCCATTCGATCGATAGGTGCAAGGTTTGTTTGATGGGAAAAATGACTAAAGTGCCCTTTATCGATCGCGATGAAAGGGCGGGTGAATTATTTGGGCTGATACACTCGAATGTGTGTAGACCAATAAGTTCACTTGCCAGGAGGGGTTTTAGCTACTTTATCACATTTACTGATGATTACAGTAAATATGGTTATGTCTATTCGGTGAGACATAAGTCTGAAACTTTTGATAAATTCAAAGAGTTTAAGACTATAGTAGAAAACCAGCTCGACAAAGGTATTAAGGCACTTCGATTGGATCGAGGTGGAAAATACTTGACCACAGAGTTATTAGATCATCTAAAAGAGAATGGGATCCTTTTGGAATGGACTCCTCCTAGGTCACTGTAGTTGAAAGGTGTAGCCAAACGGAGAAATCAGACATTGTTAGACAATGGTCTGTTCCATGATTAGTTGGACTGATCTCCCATCTCTTTTAGGGGTTTTGCTCTAGAGACGACCGCATTCATAGTGAATCGGGCTTCGACGAATGGTGTGGAAGGGACACCATTTTAAAAATGGTACGGGATGATGCCCGCTTTGTCCTTCCTAAAGATTTGTGGTTGCGAGGCTTATGTGAAACATTTGGTTTCGACTAAGCTCGAACCAAGATCTGAGATATGCACCTTCGTGTGGTATCCCAAAGCAACAAGGGGATACTATTTCTACAATCCCAGTGAGAACATGGTGTTCGTCGCTTGGGGTGGGGTCTTTATGGAAAAGGACTTTTGTTTCCAAAGACGTCATTGGGAGGACTGTGCATCTCGAAGAAATTCAGGATGGTACAGATCTATCTAAACCAATTGGCAACCCAGTAGAAAGAAGCCAGAGATTGTCGTAGAGTAAGAACCAATTCCTGTTACAATTCCGGAAGGTCCAAGGCGATTTGAAAGGATCAATCTTCCACCTCCAAGATATGGGATCCGGAGGTGACAATGAAGTCATGGTGGATCACGATGATCCAGCCACCTTTCAGGAAGTCGTGGATGGGCCCAACTCCGAGTTATGGCTGGGAGCCATGAGGGAGGAAATGCAATCCATGTCGGACAACCGAGTCTGGGAACCGGTTGATCCCATCAATGGTGTAAGGACCATCGGATGCAAATGGATCTTCAAGGTGAAGATGGACATGGACGGCAAACCTCTGACCTACAAAGCTCAACTGGTGGCGAAAGGTTATAGGCATGGATTGACTATGAGGAAACCTTCTCCTTAGTGGCTATGGTCAAAATCGATCCAAATTCTTCTTGACATAACTGCGTATCATAATTACGAGATATGGAAAGTGGATGTCAAAACCGCTTTCCTAAATGGAAATTTGACTGAGTACGTTTGTATGTCTCGGCCCAAAGGTTTTGACGATCCGAAGAATAAAGGAAAGATTTATAAGTTGTTGAAATCCATTTATGGATTGAAACGAACTTCTCGGAGTTGGATCCTTCGTTTTGATGAAGCTGTAATTGGATTTGGCTTAATCAAGAGCGAGGATGAATCTTGCGTTTATAAGAAGGCTAGTGGGAGCAAGATTACCTTTCTGGTTCTCATTGAAAACGACATCCCAACCTTGCACGAGACTAAAGCTTGGTTGAGGAAGTGTTTTTCAATAAAGGACTTAGGCGATGCTTCTTATATCTTAAGGATTAAGATATGTAGAGATCGCACCAAGAGGGTCTTGGATTTAAGTCAGGGAACCTATGTGAATAAGGCATTGAGTAGGTTCTTAATGCTCGATTCAAAGAAAGGACTCTTACCCACTAGTCATGGCATTCATCTCAGCAAGACTCAGTGTCCTAAGACACCTGATGAGCTGAAAAGGATGATGAGAATCCTATGCGCCTGGGGGCAGGATCGATCATATATGCCATGACATGTATGAGACCAGACGTCTCGTAAGCCTTATGTTGTACCAGTAGACATCATTCTAACCCGGGGAAAGATGATGCTGAACTAGTCTTCGAAGGATGAGTAGACGCTAGTTTTCCAAGACAAATCCAGATGACTTTAGAAGTCAATCAGGATATGTGTTTACGCTGAATGGCAGAGCTTTAGCTGGGAGAGCGTAAAGCAAGATATCATTGCCGAATCTACGACAGAGGCCAAGTACATGGATGCTGCAGAGGCAGCTAAGGAGGCTATGTGGATTTGGAAATTCATGGCAGGGCTGGGTGTAATTAAAAACCCATCCAGCCCGGTGAATCCATCTTGCGACAACACAAGGGCCATTGCGCAAGCTAAAAGCCTAGATCGTATAACAAATCCAAACATGTACTGCGGCGTATCCACCTCATCAGATAAATACTGATCTGAGGTGAAGTGAAGATAACCGATATTGCAACAGATGATAACATAGCCAACCCTTTGACTAAGGCAGTGTCACTGCCTGAACATGTTAGACATGTAAAGTCGATTGGGGCATATTGGTGTTTAGATTGGAACTAGGGCAAGTGGGAGATTGTTAGTCTTAGTGCCCGTAGTTCAATCCTAAATGTCCAAATGTATATATCATCGTTAGCAATAAAATTAAAGCGGCTTTATATTACTTATGTGTTGGAGTAATATATCGATGTGTGCTCTGATCTATGCCCACCATGCGAATAGAACCATAGATCGAGATAGATCACACTCGATGAGTCCCTAGTCAACAAAGCTTCACTAGAAGCGACTAGTATGAAAGATGGCTCTTTATGGCTTACGTTCTGTTAGTCATTGGAATGGGATTCCGGAGTCTGATCATAGATATCATGTGGGACATGATATTGGACGACCCGCCCTGAATATGTGCCATAGATTAAGTCATGAACATATTCAGTGTTGTAGCTTGTCATGTATCCTTAGACCAAGGAGTCTTTGTGATCGCTATGTAGTCAACAACTGAGTTTGACCTGAGCCTAACGTTGTCCGTAACAGGGCTTCCATAACGGCCAGGATTGGCTTGGGGATGGGCTACATGAGTGACACGAAAGACGGCTAAGGGATTTATCCCTCATACTAAGGTATGGGAAAGATATCGGTTCTCGGCCGCTTGATCGAGAGTGACTGAAAGAATAGCATGGCCATGCACATGATACTGGGTATCATATCTTCAGTCATCTCACATATCAAGGAACGGTGATTGAGAATAATAAGGATGACGGCTCTATGCCTTATCTCAATCAGGATATCGGAGATAAAAGGATAATGACAGGGACGACAGAAAGGTTAGAATCGACAGGGTCGATTCGTTATGTAGTGTCAGGCAATACTAAAGTCTCGTTAGTTGCCACTTAAATAGGATCAAGTAAAATGGGATTTTACGTTGATCTATTGACATGCATAAACCTAAGGGTCACACCGGAGGATGAAACTCATTGACACATTTATGGAGAATGGCCAAAAGGGAGTTGTCTCGGGACATGACCAAAACTGGGTTTTGGGTCATGTGCCCGTACGTGAATAGGACTTTACGGATCGAGACAAGGCTTGGAGTCTTGGGATTGATCGCGTCGGATAATGTTGGACATTTCCGGTATGGAAGGCTTGGAGGCGATGAGCGAATCACGGGACCTCGTTAGAAATGGCCACGGGCCATGTTCCAAGAGGCCCATGAAAGGCCCATGCAACCAAGGCCCATAGAACTAGTTAATCAAGTCTTGATTAATTAGTACTAAGTAAGCAAGACAAGGATTAAGGTGTTGGTGATTCACCACCTAACCCAATCTTGTCTTGCCATACTTTGTCCTATTTACACCTTACTTGACACCATACTTGTCCCATGCCTTTAGTTGGACAAGTATGGGTTTTGTTATGTTTAAGTCATCTTTTTTCAACATAACAAACACAAGACAAGAATAGGAAACACATTTTCTCTCCCTCTTCCATGGCCATTTCGGGTTTGGCTAGTTTCCACCTCCATGTTTGTGTTCTTGAGTCCTCAAAGAGAAGAACTACGTGGCTTTGATTCCCATGTGGATACGTAGGCGTCTTGGAGACTCAAGCCAATCATTCGTTAACCGGTGTTCTTGTTTTGGTAAGAACTAGTGCTGAATTTTTCTCTTGTGAATCCATTCTTTGTTAGTTGTTTCATGGTTTTAATCGTCTCTTGGTTTTCATTGATTTTCCGCTGCGAGTTGGTTCATCTCCAACCCTACCTCGAGACCCAACAGGCTAAGCATAAATAGAGCCTACGCATGCGCTTAAACAGTCTCTGTTAGGATTTTTAGAACACTGGTTTTTATCAAGAGAAATGTTGTTACTTTATCTAATTGTACATTCATGTGGTTGCCAAGGGATCATACTTTAGTGAATTTTACCATATTAACAATTAATTCAAGATAAGGAAATGATATATTGAACTTTAAAAAAATTAACATCGTTATTTTTATATTAAAAAAATTATTTATAATTTATCTTAAACTATAAAGAAATAAGATAAGAATACTCAGAATAAATGCTCTCTGCAAAAGCTACAGTCCCTAAGATTTCTATAGCCACACCGCTGCCTGAAACCACCCCAGGTTGTGCACCAAATGACGATCGAGAACGAACCACCACACCACCGTCATCAATCCCAGGCCATGTCCCGCTTTCCTGCGCAAATAGACCTTTTTTCGTCTATGTCGGAACGCTCTCATAGGCCGCCTTCTAGTGGACGTCTTCTCAACCTCTATTTTCTACTGCCCCCACTACCAGTCGGACGAGTGTGGAAGCTACGATCAGACCCGAACGAATGCCAGCGAAAAATCCATACCGTAAGGTACCTCATACCCCCCTTCTGTTCATATTAAGCACCACCAGATTGCACCGACGACATCGCCTCTAATTTTTGTGTTCGCGGATATCGTCATCATCCCTCGGCCATTGTACCACAAACCCCCATACCCTGGTCTTTTCACGTCCAATAGTTCCCTGCTACACTTAGGCTATATACCGATCAAGATGAATACTAGGGACCCCAGACTCTCGCCACAAGCGCAACCAGAGTCAAGGACCCGGGATGACAGTACCCTCAACTCCCACTCCTCTCCGGCACCGCCCTGCCCCGAGAGATCCAAACCGAGAAGGATCGCCTCCTCCACACGCTCTCAATTTTATCATGGCATGACAAAAAAATATCCCCGCCACAACCCTTTCTGTAAGAACCACTCCCGGTCAACGCCAGTCAGATCGGCGAAAAACAGGAAAATTTAAAATTTTGGGACAGACACTTAAATGAACCTAAATTTGACCCCGAGGGTCATATCGGACTTAAGTTGACCCCGATATCGACCAAAGGGAGTTATGGGGAACTTAGGGCAACTTTTTGACCAATTTGGGAAAGCTTGACTTTTTGTCGGAAAAGTCAACCGAGCGACGTTTTGGTCTGTTCGAGGCCCATTTTGGATCCAAAAAGCTTAGCCGTCGTTACAGCGGTCTTAGTTGGGCCGTTTCCTTGTAGCCCATGAAGTTTCGTAATTTCTTGGAAAATGGGCCCGTTCGGGGCTCGAGACGGTCGAATTTCGCGAATCTGACTGAAAAATATCTAGAAGATATTTTTCAAAAGGGGTGGGACCCACTTGCCACATGTCATACAAGTGGTGGTGTTAGGTATTTTTGAACAAAACAAAAAGAAGACCACCTTGATAGGTTCGACCACTTCAAAAAAAAGAGAAAAAGAGAGAAAAGGAGAGAGAAAGAAGAGAGAAGAAAGAGAGAAGGAAAAGGAAAAAAGGGAGAAGAAGAGTTAGGGTTTGACGGTTTCCCGACGATCCAACCAACGGATCGTCTCAACGATCAAAGAATCAAGTTCCCGTCATCATTCCCTACGGTGAGAACCTAATTGATTTTTCATTTTGGTACGTTTGAAAGTTAGGGTTAGGGTTTAAACGAGTTAAATATGGTTGAGTTAAGGTGTGGGGTTTGTTGGAGACGTTTTGAGATGAAAATGACCTGATTCCGGTGACCGGAGGCTCGGGGGAGCTCCGGCCACCGTGGGTGGTGGCTGGCCGGAGCTAGGACCGGCCACCACGGTGTCGAACCGGTCCAGCCACCCACGGCCAAGTGTGGCCGGGTGGGGCCCACGTGTCGGGTCTCGGGTTTTCGTGTTCGAGTGGTTTAGGACGATCCCCAAGTCGTTAATTCACACCCGAACGAATTATGGAATTAAATTGTGAAAGTTGGAAATTTTGGGTTTAGAAACTTTAAACACGAATTAAATTGCTCGGAAGTCGGAAATTGATTCCGTCGATTGCATTGGAACCCTTGAATTATTCTAAGATCGTAGAAACAAAAACGGGAATTTTCGGAGCCCCGAAAGAGCGTTTTCCAATCTCGGGTAGATTCACCGAGCCGGGCGAATCGGGCCTTTCCGAGCCCATTATTGACAATGTCGAGTAATTGGGAAGTTTGGGAGTGATCGGTATTGTCGGGGTTGCGTTCGAGCGTTAAGTTCATTAAATTCGGGTTTCGCCTGCTTATTTAAAAAGTGTGTTAATTGTAATCATTGTAGACAGTGTCGCCGACCGTGGAAAGAGGAGGCTAAGCGGTTAATTCTGGAGCACGCCGGAGCTTGGGCGTGAACTTTTGGGAAAGCGTTACGAGGTAGGGAAAAGTAGCCGGATCTCGGCCTTGACTAGGGAAAGTTAACTGTAGAAATGCATGTGACACCTAGTGGTCGTAGGATGAGTAAGTTTATCGAACACTAGAAATGCAGGCGACACGTACTGGTGTCGTATGATACGTGAACGTATCGAACAATAGAAATGCATGTGACACTTAGTAGTGTCGTAGGATAAGTGAACTTATCGAACAATGGAAATACTGGTGGCATTTGGTTGTGCCCGGAGGTTGATTGAATTGTGTGTGTTTGTGGGTGGCCATGAGTGTCATTGGGGTGTTGAACCCGTATATTACTGTTGGTGTGTCGTGGTTGGCCATGAGTGTCGTTGGGGTGTTGAACCCGTATCTTACTGTTGGTGTGTCGTGCGTGGCCATGAGTGTCGTTGGGGTGTTGAACCCGTATTTTACTGTTGGTGTGTCGTGGGTGGCCATGAGTGCCGTTGGGGTGTTGAACCCGTATATTACTGTTGGTGTGTCGTGGGTGGCCACGAGTGCCGTTGGGGTGTTGAACCCGTATATTACTGTTGGTGTGTCGTGGGTGGCCATGTGTGCCCATGGGGAGTTGAACCCGTGTTGGTTGACTGACTTGCCGAGTGGTAGTTAGTCGTGTTGTCGTATTCTCTTTCTTTGCGGGGTGTTGTGTGTCATTTGGTTGTGACTGTGATTGCATGGAGGTCGGGGGCTCGCCTGACGAAAAAGGGGTCCTGTGGTCGCGTGCGTGGGGGTTGGCTAGCCTTCCGACTAACCATCGGTAAAGTTGTTCATTTCTTCGGCGATGAAGGGCGGCTCCCCTTCCGACTAGCTATCGGAAAAGTATCGCTGTATATATAGCTAACAGGTCGACCGCCTGGCCCGACTGCGTTCGGGGGAAGTTGCGTGGGGCAGGCTCAAGCCCATCCGGTTAGCAACCGACACTGAGTAGCTGGAGTGCGATCCTTTGTGATCTTGGTTGTTGTGTGCGATCCTTTGTGATCTTGATTGTTGTGTGTGATCCTTTGTGATCTTGGGTGTTGCGTGGTTATTATTCGCGTTTTGGGTTGAGGTCGTAACCGCTGTGTCGGGTCTACATTACGTGTCCGGGTGTTGAGTTGGTTGGGGAAAGTAACAGTTTTCGTGTGACAGTCGGGTTACTTGAGTTTGGGGATAGTAGTCCCCGATGTTTTGTTTGTTGGTTGGTGTTTAACACAATTCTGCTAGTATGCCGTAGTCAGTCTGGTATCCGTGGTGGTGAGCGAAAGCTCACCCCTAGCTGCTTTTCCTACAGGTACTGGTCGCGAGGCGGACTAGGGGAGCTCTCGAAGCTTGAAGAGCTGGGAGCGAGAGTCCGGGTTTTTGGGGGTTTAGCGACATACACTTTGGTTTTTGTCCGCTTGTTTTGGACGTGTTTTAAGTTCTAAAATATTATTTTGATTAACTCAAAGTGGTGATTTTATCGAGGTTTATTAAAAGGTTTGAAAATTATTTTATTGTTTCACCGTTCGCGTTCCGGGTTCGATTCTACCGAATTCGGGGCGTGACACTTTCGGTATAGAAATGTAAAACTACAATGCCGACCAAACCCACAGTGAACATTCTTATTAGAATTTTCCAAGTAGTGGCAGCCGACATGCATTGACAACATCTGAATATCCTTATTACCACCCACCAACCACAATCCTCTTCCTCTTAGAAACAATGAAGGTGACACCCGAAACAGCCATTCTCAGGAAAAAAAAAGTTAGGATTCTGGGATGGGATAAGGGTCCCACCCCTCACGGGGCATAAGGGCGGATTGGCTCTATTATGTGATCGAATGTCCATCTATATGTTCTGGACATTGAACAGAGATATATTAATGCATTAGTCACCATCCCGGGATGGGATCCTTTTCGCCTGGTTGGAATATATTGGGAATCGAACCGAAATCGACGTCATTACATGTGGACAAAGCTACGACAGTTGAGGCAACATGATAGACGTCGACAGATCCTTATATGGTATTTCAACGCCATTTTTGCATAGGGGAAACTAGAGCGGGAATCCCTACCCACATGCCCTCATCACTAATTTCCAAGAGCTCATTGAGGATATTGGGGTCTCGGATATGCCACTGGAAGAGCTCCCGTTCAAATGGTTTCGAGGTTGTACAACAGGTACCCAGGCAGAAAAAAGATTGGATCGAGCCCTCATTTGTAGGGATCTGGGACAAGATGTCCCACCTCCTCGTCTGATCAACACGAGAACTACTACATCAAATAATTATCTGATCCTCGTCACTCTAACACCGCTAAACCGTACACCTCAGGCGATAAAATTTTGATTTGAGTCAAATTGGACGAAGGAACCAGAATGTGGTGCCCTTGTTAGAGGAACATGGGAGGGTCCGGCAACAGATGGTATTGGAAAAAGGACTTCCAAAATTGCACGCCTCTCCAAGCTTAGGGAATATATGTGTACCGAACGACATTGAAACAAATAAATGGTGTCAACGTCATATTGGTACACTAAATGGACGCACGAATAGAGAGGGAGTGAACCGTCGGGAGACCTTCAAAATTTAGTATGAAACATATTTGGCGCAAGATGAGGCCTTCTAGAAGCATCGATCTAAGCATCACTAGCTCACGAAGGGAGAAAGGAACACGAAGTTCTTCCACGCAACGACCTCGTTTCGGTGGCGAATAAACCAAATATGCTCTTTACAAGACGATCAAGGCTAGATGGTCACACGAGAATCAGGTATGGACGTCCTCCCATCGACATACTTCAAACGGCTCTTCACTTCCTCAGAGGCCTCACTCTAGATTACTAATGGACAAAACCAAATGTTGACGGCGAGTATAACTGAGGATGAAGTCACAAATGTAGTTTTCCAAATAGGACCAGACAAGGCATCATGCCGTGACGAAATAAACCCTAAATTCTACAAGTTTTACTGGACCACTTTAGCACCAGTAATTATGACCTTTTTCCAGCAAATCATAGAAGGTGGGGTGGGGATCTACAAGAATGAATCAACGATACAACAATCGTCCTCATTCCTAAAATCACAAGTCCAAAAATAGTGACGAATCACCCCCCCCCCCAATTGCCCTATTTAATGTTATCTTCCACATTCTCTCCAAGTTTCTGGTAAATCGACTCAAAGGATCGCTTCCGAATATAATATCCCCCACCTAAGGAGCTTTCATCCCAATCCGGTCCATCCAAGACAATATATTTGTCTCCTTCGAGATGATCCATTACCTCCGCCGTAAAACACATGGGAATACATAATTTATAGCCCTCAAAATAGACACGAGTAAAAACTATAACAAAGGGAAGTGGTCATTCATCCTAACAATGATGCGAAAACTGGGATTTTCAAAGCAATGGACAAAACTGATGATGGTTTGCATGAGAACGGTCTCTTAAAAAATTGCATCCAAAGGCAACACAATGGATCCCATCATACCAATACAGGGTATTTTCCAAGGAAAACGTCTATCTATGTATCTGTTCCTCTTCTGCATGTAAGGTCTTTCTCTACTCATCGAACAAGCTCAAAAAGGAGGCCATCTATATGGATGACAGGTAGCGATGGAACCCCACTTAATACCCACATGTTTTTTTGTAGATGACTGTTATTTCTTCTGTAAAGCGACGATTCAAGAAACCACACAAGTTCATGACGCGATTACCACTTTTGGTGCCTGGTCAGGCCTGGTCCTCATCCCCCATAAATTTATTAAGCGTATCCGATCTTGGTCGGGTCAAGTCCCCATCCCTCATAAATCATCCATGCTCTTCTATACCAACACAGACTCGCAGACCCGACAAGCATGCTCTCTAATTCTTGACATTCTGGAAAATGTATAGGAATCTATGTATTTGGGCACACCCAATATGGTTGGCCGAAGAAGGACATGTAGCCTGACCTACTTGGGAGAGAAAGTTATTAAGCGTATCCGCTCTTGGGATGGTAAACTCCTTTCTCCGACAGGAAGTGATGTGGATATCAAAACTAGCTCTCAATGGAAATCAAGAAGACATTCAAAATCAGTTCAAGATTCCAACAAATCTGATTTGGCTCATTCCAAGGAATTAATAAAGACATTTTGGCTCTTTCCAAGGAATTAATGAAGGCAAATTGTTCCATATTTCCAAAGACAAATCAGCCACTTATTCAATGCAAGGGAGATGAATTCAAGATCATTAATAAGCTATTTATGCTGATTTTCAGATTTCCAACATTTAGATAAACGAAGAGTCATTTAGTTATCCAAAGCTATTAAATTCAAGTCTTGTTGCTGGCCTATATAAAAGTCCATATTCAGATTGTAATAAAAAAGTTTATCCAAGTTTTATGAAATAAAAATTCGAGTTTTCTTCTGGGAAGAATCTATCACATTCAACCTTCTTATGTGCGAAGCCTTGAAGCTTGTTTGTTCGACTTATCATAGACTTTCCATAATCTGTGTGGCGTCATTCAATCCACCATCTACCCTACTAGTTACTTCGATTGCTTCAAAAAGTGTTGTACGACCATTTGAAGCAATCTCCATCATCGACTCCATCTTCATCCATTGGAACCTTAGAAAGTGTTGTACGACCAGCTAAGGTTCTCCATCCACCACCACGTTCCTGTATCATCTGGTATCAGAGCTAAACGTTCCAAATCAGTTTTTTTCTATGGCATATCGTTCATATTGTTCATACTGGCCATACCAACCTCGACACCAAGCTCCAACAAATGAAGGGAGTGACGAGCAGCAACTCCTCTCGGAAATTTCAGACATGCTCCAAAAGTTGGCGGACTTAACGGCCAAGGAGCAACAATTAAAAGAAGAGAAGCAAGCTTGGGCTAAGTTGGGCTAAGTTTGTTGCACAACGATCTCCTAAGGCGACATCTACGCAACAACAACAATCTGGCCAAGAAGAACGAGAATTGTTGGAGCAAGACCAAATCATATGTTCGGTGCACAACTTGTTCATTTTGGGTCCATCCAACAATGGCTATGATATGTTCTTGGATGGAATTGCAGAATTGTTCAAAAGTGATATTCAAATGACGAATGTGCTGATATCACAACCATGGCATGCGAATGCATTTGTGGAGACAAATGATGTTTTGCTTGGGCGAGCTGAACTATATCAGAACTTTATTGGGCCAAGAAATGATGTTTTTCTTGTCAACATTATTGAGAAGGAGTCCTCTACGCGTTCTGGTCCCATGTTGATTGAAAAATTCGAGGTATGTTCAAGAACATTTCGTATTGATTATCATGAATTATCAATACACTTCTTTGGATTGCTTTGTTGGCCAACGGGTATTGGCACTAAGTGGGAATGAGGTTGCAACTCTATGGGGCTGGAAAAATTGAAGTTTAAAGGTTATGAATTAGTTCTGAGGTCAGAACCTTGTCAAGAGGGAGGGAATGATGTGGACATCAAAACTAGCTCTCAATGGAAATCAAGAAGACATTCAAAATCAGTTCAAGATTCCAACAAATCTGATTTGGCTCATTCCAAGGAATTAATGAAGACATTTTGGCTCTTTCCAAGGAATTAATGAAGACAAATTGTTCCATATTTCCAAAGACAAATCAGCCACTTATTCAATGCAAGGGAGATGAATTCAAGACCATTAATGAGCTATTTATGCTGATTTTCAGATTTCCAACATTTAGATAAACGAAGAGTCATTTAGTTATCCAAAGATATTAAATTCAAGTATTGTTGCTGACCTATATAAAGGTCCATATTCAGATTGTAATAAAAAAGTTTATCCAAGTTTTATGAAATAAAAATTCGAGTTTTCTTCTGGGAAGAATCTATCACATTCAACCTTCTTGTGTGCGAAGCCTTGAAGCTTGTTTGTTCGACTTATCACAGACTTTCCATAATCTGTGTGACGTCATTCAATCCATCATCTACCCTCCTAGTTACTTCGATTGCTTCAAAAAGTGTTGTACGACCATTTGAAGCAATCTCCATCATCGACTCCATCTTCATCCATTGGAACCTTAGAAAGTGTTGTACGACCAGCTAAGGTTCTCCATCCACCACCACGTTCCTGTATCAGGAAGGGACGTGATGATCAGATCCATCATAACCTCCCTCCCAACATATGTCATGTCCATATTCAGAGTTCTCCAGTCTATAACAGATAATATCCATGTGTCTTTAGGTCGATTATGGTGGGGAGCACTAACGAACAAGAAACAACCTATTATCTGGCAGGACTAACACAAGATATGCAAACCGAAGGAGACTGATTGGATGGAATTTCGAATCTTTAGGATGTGAACACAACACTCCTCGGGAAACAGGCCTGGAAACTAATTACTCAGCCTCAATCTCTGGTAGCCCGACGAGTCAAAGCTCGATACTATCCGGACGGGAAATTCCAAATAGTTATCCTAGGACCAAAGCCCATCTATATATGGACAAGTATCCGGGCCGTCCAAGCATTAATTGGATCAGGTATGCGTCGCACGTTATGAGATGGTCACACCACCATCACCATATCCTTCATACACCTTTGCTGACCACACCAGACCCGTACATCCACACATTCTCCCTGACACTCGAGGGCCTTAAGGCCAACTCCCTCATCCTCGCTCCTCCTCGAAGGTGGAATGTCTCCCACATAATGGAAACCTTTACCCTACGGGATCAGGTGGCCATCCTGGCCATCCCACTATCGGCCACTCGGATCAAAGACACATGGTATTAGGAAGATGAACCCTGAGGGAAGTACTATACAAAGGCAGGACATGGTACCATAAGGCACATGATGGATACATTCATGATGGCCCCCCTTTATGGCCTACCATTTAGAACCTCAAAGTCCAACCAAGGATATGTATTTTCATCTATCGTGTCCTCATAGGTACTCTACAAGTGGCGGCTAATCTCTAAAGATGTTTTGTCCCAATGTCACTACTTTGCCTTATTTTCTAGTCAATAGACGGAGATTGCGAAACACCTCTTCTTTCACTACTAGTTTTTCACAGATTGTTGGGCTAGGTTGGGTGGATTATCGTCGATATCACAAACATCCAGGTTTGCTACCTAGTGGCCCCAATTGGTCTAACAAAAAAATCCAAATCGAATTACGGAAATCTCAATTGGAATCTAGAAGGCAAGAAACTGTTGGTTTGGAACGAAGTCCAACCTCGTCCACTGACGTTGTCTATCCAAACAAAGGAAAACATTCGTATCTTGCGGGAGGCCCTCCTCCAACCACCCGATTTTAAAAGTTTCATACCAACCAAGGGGTATACTGCCTGGAAACCCCTCTAACTGGATATAAGGTCATTAACGTGGATGGGGAAATCTTCAAGGACCACGACAAATCAGGCTGGGGAGTCATATGTTGATCAGACACGGGGGAGGTTCTTGAGACGGGTAATGAAATGGTCATCGGAGCTTGGGATCCAATACATATCAAGGCATTTGTTATCGCAATGACACTAGCCTTAGCCCATGTCCGACAATGAAATCGGATTATCATTCGCACTGACCCACTAAGTAGTGTAGTGACCTCAACAAGCTATCTATTATCCCCCTCTCCCCGGTAGGCAGTATCATAAAAGATATTTAGCTATTTCTTTCTTTAATCGAGGATTCTAAACTCGAGCTTGTGAAAAGATCAGCAAACAAAGCCGCTCACTAACTAGTCAAGGAGGCTTGTTCTATGTCTGTTCTTACGGGGCTAGAAGGACACCTCCTGACCGCCTTAAATTGTATCATTTCCTGGGACAATTAATAAAGTCTTCATATATGCTAAAAAAACAAATAAGGTGTTATGGGATCAGATTACACCACAACTCGTTCAAAAATCACACCTAATTTTTTACCTCAAAAGTTATTATTTATGGGAACATTTTGTATTTAATAGCATAGTTTCACAAACAATTTTAGCACTATAAATTAATTTCGTGAAATCGTCATAAATTGAAAAATTGGTCATAAGACGACTAGAGACATTTTAAACTTCATAAAATCAAATGATGTTAACTCTAACGAAAAATAACGATTTTTGATCACGTGCAACTGTGCAAAGCATATAGTCGTATTTTTTTTTCTTCCCAAAATTACATAAATATCAAAGGAAAATAGATAAAAATGTTTGACGTGTGACTATTCCATCGTCTTTTCAACGAACTCGAGTTTTGCTCAGTGTAGGCGTGGACGCTCGATCCCCACGAGATTTGGATGAGTCTTTTCTGGCACCGGGACCTATTTTCTTACTCTGTCCGACGCGAATCGTTGGACAGATTTCACTATAGAAACTTTAAGGAGAGCTACACTGCTGTGCAAACGAGTTGATCGCTAAATCTAGGTTCTTTAAGTCATATTTTTTGTTGGAGTAGACGATCCTTGAACAGATATTGTCACACCCCAATTTCAGTAAACCGAACTCAGGACGTGAACTTTTAAAACAATAAAACATTTTGAAACCTTTTACATTAAATCACTTTAAAATCACCATTTGTTCAACAAAATAATATTTACAACTTAAAACACGTCCCAACAAGTGGACAAAAGTATGGTATCCGTCGCTAGACTCAAATAAACCAAGAATCCCGCTCCTACCTCTTCAAGCTTCAGAAGCTCACCTAGTCCAACCTGCGACCGGTACCTGTAGGAAAAGCAGTTAGGGGTGAGCGTTCGCTCACCACCACGGATAACAGACTGACTACGGCATAATTAGCAGACAATGCCGTTAACACCAACAACCAACTCAACACCGGGGATCACTATCCCCAAACTCAAGTAACCCGACTGACACGCACGCGTTGATACTTTCCTCAACCGAATCAACGGTTTGAGCTCGATTCCTTTAGCTTCGAGACGATCCAACGGTTTGATGCTCGTGAATAGTGGCAAATCCCCAAAAACCTCTTCTCTTTTCTCTCTTCTCCTTCTCTCTTCTTTCTCTTTCTAAAACCTATTTTTTTCTCCTTTTTTGATGCTCGGCCGAGACACCTCTATTTGATTCCTTTTGTTTTGTTTCAAAAAGTAACAAATAATACTAAATAAAAAAACTAACACTAATGTAGTCTTCTCTTGTCTTGTCCAAAAACCTAATACCACCACATAGTTGACATGTGGCCAAGTGGCTCCCACACCTTTTTGGAAAATATCTTCTAGATATTTTCCAATCAGATTCGCGAAATTCGGCCATTTCGGGCCCCGAACGGGCACTTCTTCCAAGAAATTACGAAACTTCACGGGCTACAAGGAAACGAATCAACTAAGACCGCTGCGACGACGCCTAAGCTTTTTGAATCCAAAACGGTCCTCGAATGGACCAAAACGTCGCTCGGTTGACTTTTCCAGCGAAAAGTCAACATTTCCCAAATTGATCAGAAAGTTGCCCTGAGTCCCCCGAAACTAACTTTGGACGATATCGGGGTCAACTTAAGTCCGGAGTGACCCTTGGGGTCAAATTTGGGTTCATTTAAGTGTCTGTCAAAATTTTTTAAATTTTCCCGTTTTTCGCAGGTTTGACTGGCGTTGACCGGGAGTGGTTATTACAATCTACCCCCCTTAAAGGGATTTAATCCACGAAATTTAAAACAGACGTACCTCGGGAGTCGAACAGCTCGGGGTACGTCGCGCGAACCTCGTCCTCGCGTTCCCCAATCGACTCAGCCTCGTGGTGCCGCCACTGCACCCGTTCTAAGCGGATAACCTTTCCGCGCGGGACCCGCTCCCGTAGATCCATTTCCCAAACCGGTTTCTCCTTATACGAGACATCACCCGTTACCTCGACATCTGCCCACTCAATGACGTACTCAAAACCGCGGGGCTAACCCGCCTCCGTCGCGGTTGAAACGCACCAGTCCACCTTTCAGACTCATCTCCGGGGATACATGACCACCGACTGCTGACTCGAGGGGTCGGCGCCGTCTGTCAGCATAGCTCTTGCTGACCCTGCGCGGTCTTCAACCGCTCATGCTTCGGCACGACCGACTCAGCTGTCTCTCGGTCCAGTTCTAGACCCAGTAAACCCTCAAATTGCACAATCAAGACGGTGAGAAGGACAGGGGTCACGGACCCGTGACCGACCCCGTCACGGTTGTGGTCACGGAGCCGTGACGAAGACCTAGAATTTTCCAAAACTCTCTGGTACGTCACGGATCCGTGACAGGATCCATGACACTCGCGCAGACATGTTTTCCAAACTCGGTTCGAACTCGAACTTAACCCGTTTTAACCCTAAAATTCGCCTTAAACGACACACACGCTTGACCACCAATTTAGCAAACACACGCGCCACGACTCACCGACAAATCAAGTCATTCAACCTTAACCAAAACGCAAGCCGACACGGCCAAACAACAACACACTGAACCACGCCCACCGGGCCAACCAAAATCAAAACCCGCCCACAGGGCCAATCAAAAGCAAACACGCCCACCGGGCCAATCAAATTTTAAAACGCGCCCACTGGGCCAACCAATTTTAAAACTTTCTCCACTTCATTAAAAACCTCATTTCTTGACATCAGGTAGTTACAACCCGGTCCAGCCGTCCCCGAACTACATTGTACCCACTTGATATCAACACCGTCACGCTCGACTACAGGCGTGCCCCTGAGTCGAGTCGCGACAGTTTAAAAATGTTTCACGTAGCAGCACACAAACAGTATGCCAGTAACCCCGTACTACACATACACACAAACACAAACAGGACTACACACGGTTCCGGCCTGCGTACCCAACGCACGACGGGACTTCACTGACTCGACTCTCCCCACCTAATTGACGTACAGTCCGAGGTGTGAAACCTCGAGCTCTGATACCAAGCTGTCACGCCCCAATTTCAGTAAACCGAACTCAGGACGTGAACTTTTAAAACAATAAAACATTTTGAAACCTTTTACATTAAATCACTTTAAAACCACCATTTGTTCAACAAAATAATATTTACAACTTAAAACACGTCCCAACAAGTGGAAAAAAGTATGGTATCCGTCGCTAGACTCAAATAAACCCAGAATCCCGCTTCTAGCTCTTCAAGCTTCAGAAGCTCACTTAGTCCAACCTGCGACCGGTACCTGTAGGAAAAGCAGCTAGGGGTGAGCGTTCGCTCACCACCACGGATAACAGACTGACTACGGCATAATTAGCAGACAATGCCGGTAACACCAACAACCAACTCAACACCGGGGATCACTATCCCCAAACTCAAGTAACCCGACTGACACGCACGCGTTGATACTTTCCTCAACCGACTCAACACTCGGACACGTAAAGTAGACCCGACACAACGATTGACGACCTCCTCCAAGACTCAAGACCACCACGCAACACCCAAGATCACAAAGGATCGCACAACAAACAAGATCACAAAGGATCGCATACCAGCTGCTCAGTAACCTCCCTCACTCACGCGCTTTGCCGAACCACTCAGGCCAGGCGGTCGACCTGTCTCAGTAACCTCTCTCACTCACGCGCTTTGCCGAACCACTCAGGCCAGGCGGTCGACCTGTCTCACTCATGCGCTTTGCCGAACCACTCAGGCCAGGCGGTCGACATGTCTCACTCACGCGCTTTGCCGAACCACTCAGGCCAGGCGGTCGACCTATCTCAGTAACCTCTCTCACTCACGCGCTTCCCCGACACAAAGTCGGGCCAGGCGGTCGGCCTGTCTCACTCACGTAACCACAATCACAATCACAAGCAAGTTCAACAAACAACAACAACACAGGTTCAATTCTCCACATGCACTCATGTCCACACAAGACACCAACAGTAAAACGCGGACTCAACAACCCCACGGGCACTCACGGCCTCCCAGGACACACCAACCATAACTCACGGGCTCAACAACCCCACAGGCACTCATGGCCACCCAAGACACACCAACAGTAACTCAGGGCTCAACGGGCACTCACGGCCTCCCAAGACACACCAACCATAACTCACGGCCTCAACAACCCCACGGGCACTCATGGCCACCCAAGACACACCAACAGTAACTCACGGGCTCAACAACCCCACGGGCACTCACGGCCACCCTAGACACACCAACAGTAAAGACACGGGTTCAACAACCCCACGGGCACTCATGGCCTCCCAAGACACACCAACAGTAAAGACACGGGTTCAACAACCCCACGGGAACTCACGGCCTCCCAAGACACACCAACAATAAAGACACGGGTTCAATAACCCCACGGGCACTCATGGCCTCCCAAGACACACCAACAGTAAAGACACGGGTTCAACAACCCCACGGGCACTCATGGCCACCCAAGACACAACAGTAAAGTACGGGCTCTATGGCCACCCAAGACACAACAGTAAAACACGGGCTCTCATGGCCACCCAAGACACAAAATACACAATCAACCTCCGGCATACCCAATGCCTCCAACAGTCCTAATATCAACAGTTTCACAATCAACCTCCGGGCATGGTCATATGCCTCCAGTACTCCTAATCTCGATAAGTTCGCAATCAACCTCCGGGCATGGTCATATGCCTCCAGTAAATCTACTACCGCTAAGTTCTCTGCTCCTACGACACTACTAAGTGTCACATGCATTTCCAATATTCGCTACGTTCCCGTATCATGCCTTTCTAATATTCGATAAACCTACTTAACCCACGACACCCCAGTGTCACATGCAATTCTACTTTTAACTTTCCCTAGTCAGGGCCGAGATCCGGCTACTTTTCCCTACCTCGTAATATGTTCTCCAAAAGCCAAACAACGAGCTCCGGCGTGATCTTAATCACTCACCCAACTTTCCCTTGCCTCGGTCCGCGGCACGATCTAAAAGAACACAATTTTAGGGCACTTTTAAACTTGCAGGAATAAAATGAAATTCAATAAACTTAACGCCCAAACTTAACCCCGACAATGTCGATCACTCCCAAACCTCCCGATTACTCGACATTATCGATAAAGGACCCGTAAAGGCCCGATTCGCCCGACATGGCGAATCTGCCCGGGTTTTGTAAAACGTCCTTCCGGGGCTCCGAAAATTCCCGTTTTCGTTTCTACGGTCTTCGAATAATTCAAGGGTTCCAACGCAATCGACGGAATCAATTTCCGACTCCCGAGCAATTTAATTCGCGTTTAAAGTTTCTAAACCCGTCAATTACAACTTTTACAATTTAATTCCATAATTCGTTCCGGGTGTGAATTATCGACTCGGGGATCATCCAAGACCACCCGAACAAGAAAAACCTGAGGCCCGACCAAGTGGGCCCCACACGGCCACAACGAAAAATGTTCCTTTTCGCCCCAAAACGTTCCTAACGAACCCCACACTTTAACTCAACCATATTTAACTCGTTTTAACCCAAACCCGAAGCTTTCAAACTTAGCAAAACGAGAATCGATTAGGTGCTCACCGTAGAGAAAGTCGATGTGAGCTCGATTCCTTTAGCTTTGAGACAATCCAACGGTTTGATGCTCGTGAATAGTGGCAAATCCCCCAAAACCTCTTCTCTTTTCTCTCTTCTTTCTCTTTCTAAAAACTATTTTTTTCTCCTTTTTTGATGCTTGGCCGAGACACCTCTATTTGCTTCCTTTTGTTTTGTTTCAAAAAGTAACAAATAATACTAAATAAAAAAACTAACACTAATGTAGTCTTCTCTTGTCTTGTCCAAAAACCTAATACCACCACATAGTTGACATGTGGCCAAGTGGCTCCCATACCTTTTTGGAAAACATCTAGGAAGATTCGCGAAATTCGGCCGTTTCGGGCCCCGAACGGGCACTTTTTCCAAGAAATTACGAAACTTCACGGGCTACAAGGAAACTGCTCAACTAAGACCGCTGCGACGACGCCTAAGCTTTTTGAATCCAAAACGGTCCTCGAATGGACCAAAACATCGCTCGGTTGACTTTTCCAGCGAAAAGTCAACATTTCCCAAATTGATCAGAAAGTTGCCCTAAGTCCCCCGGAACTCACTTTGGTCAATATCGGGGTCAACTTAAGTCCGGTATGACCCTCGGGGTCAAATTTGGGTTTATTTAATTTTCTGTCAAAATTTTTTAAATTTTCTATCAAATTTTTTAAAATTTTCCCATTTTTCGCAGGTTTGACTGGCGTTGACCGGGAGTGCTTATTACAGATTTAAGGGTTGTTCTTGTTGGAGGAGATGGATCGTTGTTGACAGGGTCGTAGTTGTATGATGCAGCTCTCGCAAGATACGATACCAATCACCGCGGGTAATCAATTCATTTGTTATCCCAGTGAAGGCACCATCTCGACATGACCATGTCATCTTCTTTATGCCCGTTATAATACCACTACTGACAATAAACGATTAAAAGTTCCCAACAATGGCTCTTATCCTAGTGATCTAAGGATAACATGTTCAACCTGGTTTGAGTAGTAGTCATTGCCTCGCCTCCTGTCATCGGTCCATGCACAAGTAGCGAGTCATCCTAGCATACTTGCAATTTCGTATTATACCGAGAGAGTGATCGCATGGTTAAACCCTCAATATCATCTTTTTGTTCTGCCACATGTTCGTTTCCAATGACTCATCTCGTCAAACAAGTTTATAACTTTCCACAATGGTCATGCTAACAAAAGAGTCAATATATATACAGGTGCACGACTACCAAAGGCTTAGTATAGTTTCACTGTAAAATACCAGTGGACCCTACAGGTAAGAGCTAGGTAACTCCATTCCTAGGGCTCTCCTAGACTAAAGTTGTCACTACCCTAATCTAGTTATCCTTTCGTATTTATATATGCACATATATACAATTCCAGTTCACATACTAGGTCGTCGTAAGTAAGGTTGAGCGGGCACCAAATGTCTGACAATGACCTTGAGGGGGATCGAGTAGGAGCAAAGTGTATATGGGTGAGCTTTTGGTATAAGTAGAGACATGAGATACTGATATGTACGATATAAGCATGCAATATGAGTAAGGAAATGTTATGTGCTCGTGGTGTTGTGTTTTGTTTAAATAACTTCTTTAGATGGTGTCCTTATATGATAACCAATTATCGCTATTAAGTTAATGTGACAAGTCACATGAACCACGTTGGATAATATCATAGAGATCTCTACCTTTGTTGGTAGTATCCCAGACAAACTCGGGTAAAAGGCGGATTTCGAAATCTCCGAACTCAGTTTTAGCAGAGCCTACTCTATGAAACTTAAAAAAAAAAAAACCAGTTACCCAAGTTTATGAAGCGTCAAATATCTAAGGTTATCACAACCAAGGGAAAGTAATTTTTTTTTAAAATTTAGCTCGGTCATGCCAAGTGCTATGCATTCCTTCCTTAGATAGAGGTTAGGATATCTAATTGATTAAAAAAAATTATTTCTTCCTAAAAAGGTTTTGGAGTGTTAAAGCTCCGATAGTTCCCACCCGGTGGTAAAGGAAAAGAGTTCCAACCTCGGCTTACAATTCAGTCACCGAGTAACTAATTGCAAGGTTTTCAGGCTATGCATCAGTGGTCAGGATTTTCATCTCCCTTCTGAAACTCGCCATGCCATAGTGACTATTCTAGAGAGCTAGCAAACCATTCACAATTTTCCGACGGTATGCCGGTTTCTTCTTTGAATGGAGTCAAGACTATAACTTGGATTTATTATTAGTTAGCCATGAGGTTAACCACTTCTCGCCCCAAGATTCGCACTTTGCGTCCACTAGCATTTCCATTCCAAGTGACCCAACCATTCAACAAGAGAGTTTGTCCACCGGATCATCTAGGTAGGTCCTTTCCATACACCCACACCGCTTTCATGAAATTGGCTTCTAAAAATATTTGATTTTTAAAATGAAACATGTAATTGAGCTATTAATGACCAAACCATATTTTTTTTAGATAAGCTCGAAAATTTATTAATAAAAACCTATTCCAAGATTGAAAAGGCTGACGAAAAAAATGATAACAAAGGAACTCATAAATGAGCTAAGGGCTCTAAGCCCGAAATAAAACAACATGAGATAATGATAGAACCCAATAACCATAACATGCATCCCATCGAGACCAATGAACAATGACTTAGGGTAGACAGGTGGATCCTCTGATCTCAAAGAGACAAAGTAATCTGTGCCCCTCCACTCCGAGAGCAGATCTTCCCTTAGCGTCCCCCCCCCCCCCCCGGATGAGCACTCATTGGACCTCAGTGGGAAACAGGTGAAACCTGAGAGGAAACGAGAACTTCCATACACCCTGAAAACAAAAAAACCACACAATCAACAACGAAGCCTTGACTCCTCCTCGGTTGAATGCACCATCTGGCCTCCTACACCAATCCTCAAAAGAGAACCTAGATCTCAAAGAATGAGATTGCCACATAATAACAAACGAGTGATTCAGAATCTTTCCAAAGAGTACATCACCCAACTCCATCACCTGGTTAAACTGAACTTCATTCCTCAATAAAACATAAATGCCAAATTGTCACATAATATACCCTAATCCAAACCTTCAAAAGATGATGTGAACCCACATTTCTCCATAATAACAACACTTCCGCCACAGACTTTGGCATAACCCAAGTCAAATACCACCAAGTAAAAACTCTTCCCCATATCCACCAAGAGACATAGCAATGGAGAAGAATATGATTTGTGGTCTCCATAAAAGATTACATAAGTGACAGAACATCTGATTAAGTGTGCAATACATACCCCTCTCCTCCAAAAAAAACAGCCATTGGTAAAGCATTCTGAACAGCTAACCAAACAAGAACATTATGCTTAGGCGGTATACCTGTCACCCATAAAACAGGAGCCCATGATTCAGCCTCCACCATATCCTCTCACATCAAGATAGAATAAGCATCTGTAACAGTTAAACCAGAAGAGGATTTCCTCCATAGAAGAACATCATCTAGATCAGGCGATAAAACACAATCCTCCAAACAGACATATAGAGCCGACCCCTCATCCCGCTCCCTACGACCACGACTATTTGGGTTCAAACCACATGAACGACCTTCTAGTCTTGCTTCGGTTCACCCTTTGGGTTCTATGTCCATAAAGCACAAAGATGTAACCTTTAGATCATAAATAAAAATTTAGGCTAGAATTCTTCACAAAAATCATCAACAACCATTCATCATCACACATGAACATAATAAGACTCGGTACAAACATAATATAGTTATACCTTATATAATAATAAGTAATGAATTGATGAGAAAAGCATGGCGAGCTCTATCTCAAAACCTCCCGACCATCGACTCCCAAAGCCCTCGTCCTCTGACCGTCCTTCTCCCATCCCTTCTTCTCGCGTCTTTTTCTATAACCTCCCTTCGGATTGAACTGCCGATCAACTTGTAGCTCTCTTCAAAAACTTTTTCCCTATAAGCCGAGCTTTCCTCCCGACCTCTCTCAATAGATCTTGGAAGAAGCATGGTTTTGTCTTCTTCCTCAACTCTGACTCGACATCCGCGACGGTCTCCTCCCTTCACCGCTCCTCGTTTGGCTCCGACCGGCCAATCGTTGATTACTGTAGGGGTCCCTAACGCGGTGCTGGTCACTCTCCATCCTCGGCTCCAACTATCTCTCCGCCAATTACCTCCGTTCGTCATCCATTCAAGGGTTATATACTTTTTGGTACCCAAATGTTTCGTCCATGAACGATTTGGTACCCTTATGTTTCAAATGACCAATTTGGTACCCTTTTGATTTGTCCACGGACGGAATTGTCATATTCCGTTAGAAAGCTAATGGAACATTCCTCTAAGTTAGTCATGTGTAGTTAAGTGGGGTGTGAAATGACGATTTAACCTTTCTTATTTTAAGTTTATAAATTTGATAGACAAAACTACCATTATACCCTTAGTTATAATAAAATAACTAAACTAATTAAATAAAGGAATAAATTTAAAATTTTAAACTAAAATAATAAAAATAAAAATTTAAAAATTAAAAAATTTTAAAATTTATAAAATAAAAAAATAAAAAATAAAAAATAAAAAATAAAATATTAAAACACTAAACATTAAAAAATAAAAAATTTAAAAATTTAAAATAAAAAAAATAATAAAAAATAGATTAATTGTATTAGAAAAATGAAAATTTTAAAAATAATAATAAATTATTAATTATAAATTATTCAGAAAATTATTTCAGAAAATAATAAATAAGAAATTCGAAAAATATATTAAAATAAATTTTTATAAAAAATGAATTTAATAAAATAAATTTATTTATTTTTATGAAAAAAATAAAAAAAAAAACTTATTAAAAAATAAGTTTAAATATAAAGTTAAAAGTCAAAAGTCAATATAAGGGTAAAATGGTCATTTTATATTAAAGTCAAAAGTCAACTAAATCAATATAAGGGTAAAATAGTCATTTGACATTGTTCTGTTAGTTTTTTATCCCCATTAACTCAAATTGTTCGTGGACAGAACATTAGAGTACCAAATTGGAATAAAAATTCATAAGGGTACCAAATCGTTCGTGGACGAAACATTTGGGTATGAAAAACTATATAACCCCTCATTCAAAGATGTGACAGTTGGTTCATGTGCTTCTCCTCCTCTTCCTCTCTACCCCTCTGGCTCTAGAGCCGCTCACGCTTGCTCGGGCTCTCCCAATCCTCTACGTGCTTCCTTGCTCCGTTATGTCTTTATTGGTGTGGCCCGCGACAACCGCTCGGCTGTCTCGCTTCAGGCCTACCTCCCCTCCTCGATGAGTGGTCTCGTCCATCTTCACGAGCTCAGAGGCATGGCCTTTTTAGTTAGCTTCATCTCTCAGGAAGCCCTTAAATCCGCTGAAGTTGTCGCCTGGGTAAAGCTCATTCCCCTCTTCTCTGATTTTTTCTCGGATCTTAGTTTGGTTTTCGATGACGGATGCTTCATATGGATTTCGTTGGTCAGAATTCCCCTCTCTGGCTGGTCGATGAACTGCATTCGCAATGTGCCTCGACGGTCGGGGCAGTCATCGCCGTTCATCCTTGCTCCTCCTCCTCATTCACTTGTGTGGATCAAGCCTTCGTTATCATATTCTCGCGTTGTTGGGTTCCTGAAATTCTCTCGTTTAACCTTGAAACTGAAGGCTCCAATTTCCCTGTTAGGGTTTCTTGCCCCGCGACTCATCTCATCCCTGATTAAGAGATTGAGTCCAGCGCCTTTGATGAGGAAGATTATGAGCTCGAACCAGACGACTTCGAGGATGGAGAAGTAAGATTGGACGGTGATTCCCCTTCTCGATTGCCTTTGGCGTCGGAGTGGACGACCTTGGGGTAAGCAAAACTCTTAACCACAACCTTCTTTCCTCGCAGGACCGGAATCCGTCATCAGAACCCAACTTAGAGAAGGGGAATCGCCGTCCAATCTCATTTCGATATCCTCGAAGTCGTTTGGTTCGAGCTCATAATCTTCCTCATCAAAGGCGCCTCCTGGTCTTCTAGAATGGGTACCCTCGAGATCGCCCTTTCAGTTCCCAAAGAGTTGAGTCCCGAGGCTTCTCAAGACGACGACTCTTCATTTATGAAGAGCACATCTGGGCCTTGGGCCTCACGCTTTGGGCTCGTCATCCTCAACTCCAGGCCCGACCTCGACAGCTACCTTCAAACTTAGCAGCTTCACTTTTGGTCATGCGCTTAAGGCCCAAAAATCTGCCCCGCAGAACTTCTCTTCATTCATTGCTGGCATCGTTTCTCCCTCGGGTGGCCCGACTTTGAGCCCCTCTCGTCCTAAAAAGAATAACAAGCGGATTAGGAATGACCGTTAGAAGCTCGCTCGAGCTCTTAAAGACACCAGTCTCTCCCGCTCTCTTCGCAAGAAGTCTGAGGCCAAACGTGCCTGGGTCCTCTGCAAATCGATGAGAATCATCTTTTCGTACAACAATAATGTCACCATCAAAATGTTCAAGGATCTTGGTTAATTTTTGGTTTCCGTCTTTATTCTCCTCTTTTATTCTAGCTCTTCCGCCTCCGATTGTAATTCTCCTCTAGAGTGTATTGTTTGGTGGAATAAAATCCGTTTCTTTTGTTGATAAAAAATATAATATAAGCATACATCCATAGAGGTTCAGCAAGAGATACAATAAATAATATGAAAAATAAAAAAAAATAAAAAAAATGGTACTCAAAGGGAGAAAGAGAAGTCCTTTCTATAACATGAAGTCACCTTTTTATTCTTCAAATAAAATTATAAGGAGGGAGAGGAGTTCCTTCTATAACATGAAATCTTCTTCTTCTTCTTCTTCTTCTTCTTCTTCTTCTTCTTCTTCTTCTTCTTCTTCTTCTTCTTCTTCTTCTTCTTCTTCTTTCTTTCTTGAAGACTACACAAAGCTATCCATGACGGTGATGTTCCCTCTCTTTTCTTGGGTAGACTCTCAAGGCTTTTCCTCTCTAAACTTAGTGTTTCACATTTTTGGAACTTCTCAATTCTGATTGTGAGGTGTTTATTTATAGTTTTCAGAAATTGTGTCCTCCCATGCCAGGGGAAATAGGTCCCACGCTACGGGGTCTTATCTCACAACTTGGAGTTTGTGATTCCTAAGCCGTGGGGACGTGGCTAGATAAAAAATATATATGTAGTATACTTTCCACACCCGTAGAGTATGGTGTTTCCTTGATTACTATGATTCCCACGTCGTGGGAGGCCTTCTCTACACCATGATGATGTTGCTAAAGCGGTTTGTCCACGTTTCCCAATCCTAACTGAAACGACGTTGCTTATTTAATCCTCCACACTATGGGGATGAACGGTCTTCATTGTGCGCTAGCTCTTAATGTTCCTGCTCCGCTCCCAAAGTTTCCAAAGCTTAAGGTCCCTAATTAACTCCATTACGTAGCTAAAAAAACAAATAAAATACAAATGGATCAAAATTAAAGAGGAAAAATAAGTGTATTTATGTGCTTTTCTTGGGTCAAAACGAGCTTAAATGGAGATCTGACAAGATGAGTCTCATTTTTCGTCGAGGCGAGTAAGTTGTCGAAAGAGAAGTCGTTCTCGACCAATGTTAAGCCGCAGACAAAGTAATCCTCCTCGAGTTGTACAGTTTCATTAAAGACAAAAGTGGTAATGACGTAATTGGAAAACCATATCTATAAATGAGATAAATATGTAAGAGTAAACTCAATCCTTTTCTTAATTCATGTACACATGCGTTGTCGATTTCTTTGGAAACAAACATTGAACTACAACCTCAAATCTATGTTATACTGAATTAAGATTTGATGACTACGTTAGCTGGACATGACATTTTTTTTATCTTTTATAGATGAAGTTATTTTAGAGGGTTAAATACAAAAGGTCATCATGCAGTATTGGTCACACAAATTTAGCTCCCCTAAAGTATTGGTCACTGTTGGTCGGCATCTGGACAAAATTTAGGTCAAGTTTTTGATATTTTTCAATTTATAAAAGTATGTAAATAATTTGTGAACAACTCATAAGATATATAAATGATATGTGACCAATTCATAAAAATAGGTTAATGACATGCGACCAAAACTTAAGTTATTTGATTTAACATTTTTAAACTTTAAGGCAGGTTTATTAAATCACGATTAATACATTTAGGGTAGATTTTACATTTAACTCTATTTTAAACATTCCTCGTTTAGTGATAAATTTTGAAACAAAATTACACATATAGTCGGGTACAAATTCAAAATATAAAATCTGATCATAATTCAAAATATGATTATGAAATTGTCTTCTCTCAGTATTACGAAGTGATTATGAATCATTATGTTAGGGTTTCTGCCCATTCGCGTCGCCGTTCCTCGCAGCCGCGTCGTCTCTGTTCCTCCCGACCCAGTTCCGACCACATCTCTTCACCAACTGTGCGCCGTCCCCCAGAATTCCTTGCTCTGCCCTCATCTAGCCCTGGATTAGAAGAGATGTCTTCTTAGAGGGGCACCGACGCCTTGACCCCTCCTCTGGTGGTTTCTCTTGCTCCTCCAGTAGTCTCTGTTTCTCCCGTGAGGCTTCGATCTCCATCTTGCCCCCGTTCAGAAACTTTTCCCCAATATCAATCCTCTCCGTTTCTGAAGCCGCCGCTGGCGTCTCTAAAGCTGCCTCTGAACCCGCCGCCGATTTTGAAGCCACCGTCATCGTTGCTTCTATCTCCCTGGCCTCTACCACCGCATCCTCCTCGACCCCTCTCTCGATTCTGGATCTGGCTAATCGAGTGGGTCGTTTTTATTTTATCTGATTTCTTTTTTGCAGGGTCAAAAACTAGTGAGCAGAGATTCAAGTACTTTTCTTGGGAGAGAACCATGTTTCGCGTATATCCTCCCAATACAACAGTTGCAGTTCAAATTTGGTCGTTTTTCCCCCATATGCAGCGTTGCCTCCTACTGCTGATGCAGTCCTTGGCCAAGTTTCGGAGCAGAACTTCCAGTACCGTTTCCTTATCCCCCATTTCTCCTTCCTGATATATGGCGATGGCCTATATGGCTTTTCATCCAATACCGTCGGTGACAGTTATAATGTTAAAAGAATAGCGAATAGTTTGTGTTCTATGTCTGTTCTTCGTGGTCAAGAATTTCTCCTGATATTTTTTTTTTGAAACGGGAACGAGATATTATATTAACTGTAATATATCAATCTTATAGGGCAGGACATAATCGTCCCGAATTCCAGATTTGTGTCCCAACCGGCCATAGCCCGTCAGACGCTCATGGATCCATAAGGATAGTCTGCTTTGCCTCGCAGATCCGAACTCAAGAAATTCTTGATCCAACGTTTCAAAAAAATAAACATCCCAAAACCTAGCCCTATCTAACCAAACTTTTATTCGACCTAAAACAAAGAAATGACCAAACAAATAGATCAGATAAAGAGCCTTTAGTGCGGATTTCCCGAGACCTCCCGGCTGCAGCAGTCTTGTGTCTGTGGGTATAGGCTTCAGTCGGCCCTCCCCACCCCCACATTTGGAGGTCATTCATCATTCGAGGGGCTACAACCCCCCGAACTCATCTCCCGGTCCTGAGCATGTGTAGATGTATCCCGGACCTCCGGTGGATCCACCTATGCAGCAAGCGCTTCCTCGACCTTCCTTGTCTTGGTCCTCCGAGGGCGGGGACCAATGCCCGGGTTGTATCTCAGAATACCTCGACGGACCAACAACATCTCCATCTGAGTATACCGATTCACCAGGGGTCTAGGCCTACACGGAGGCCTCGGTGCGGGGGAGTCCTCTCTCCGGCTATCAGTGTCACCGCCCTATCTCTCTGTAGCTCCGGATCGTGACGCCTATCCAATGGCAACAGTGGCCCTCGACCCCCTCGACCCCTAGGGTTTGCATGCCTCCTAGGGTTTACATGCCTCATGTATGGAACCGATGGCCGCCCTGGGAAGACCGGTGGCAGCGCCTCCATGATCGGAACAGAGATGAGTTGCTCCCGTACAAGATTCAGCAGCATCCTCGGATGGGGACCACCTCCATGAGAGTCTGCTCGGCCCCATGGGCCAGACACACCGTCGATGCATGTCCATTGGTCCGGCCGGCTCGAGAGGAGGAGGTGCGACCCAAAATGGAGCCGCCGGTACCAACGACGGCGGTTCCTGGAAGGAGTTGCGTTCGTTGTAACGACGACGGTTCATTATAGTGGGGAGGGGGGTAGTTCGTAGATGGCGAGGACGATCGAGAGGCGGACGACCAGCATGGGGACAGAGGCGGCAACGGGCGGCGGGTGAAGAGTGGACGGCGGTGAGGGCACTTTGGACATGGAGAAGGGCGGCGGCGAAACCCTATGTAGGGTGAGGAGAACCTCTATTTAGAGGTAGCGGAGCATTGTTTTTCCTCCTGATATACTTATTTGTAGTTGATAATCTAAATTAATTATGTTGTATTTTTTAGTAAAAAAATAAATAAAAATAGAAATTTTGATTGGTAAACCTTCAAGGAAAGCCGAAGCAGTAGTGTCACTATTGTTAGTGTACAATATACACAGAGCCAAGGTAACCCCTCTTAAAGGCTGAGGAGGAGGATTCAATCATCACCGGCCAGTCCACAGCCCCGATCTCCGACGATGACAGGATCACGAAATCGTCTGACGATCCTGTCCGTTGCTTTCCTATCTCTCTTCTTCCTGTCCATCTTCACCGTCGGATGTAATGATCATCCTCACCGTGAAGCCGGATGCCAGGCCGTGTCATCACTACGAACGACGCCGGAAGATAATTGTATCCAGGTAAAGCCCGGTGCGCCGTTCAAGATAGCATTGTTCGCTGACCTGCATTTTGGAGAGGACGCGTGGACCGATTGGGGACCGAAGCAAGATATCAACTCCATCAGAGTCATGTCCACTGTACTCGATCAAGAAACCCCAGGTAACCTTATCATATCCACCAAATGCTTTCTTTTTTATCAGACTCACAGTGTACATTATTGTAAATTCTGCCTATAAATTCCATTTTTTTTTCTTAATTTTGGTTTTGTTTGAACTTTGTAATTCGTGGTTTTAGTCTGCCCTCGTATAGACCGTTTATGTCTCATTTTGAGATTAATGCCTTACAAAACTTGTCTGATAAAAAAAAATCATTTGATATTAGTAACAATGTGCTACATTTGTTATTTAAGTTGTAATATCTGATGTTGTACAATTATGGTAGAATTTGATTAACTAAAAATGAAGTTAGTAAGTGATAAAAATGGGTAAATTTTGTGTAGCAGATTTTGTGATATACTTGGGAGATGTGATAACTGCAAACAACATAGCAATAGCAAATGCAAGCTTGTATTGGGATCAAGCCTTGTCTCCGGCTAGAGACAGGGGCATACCTTGGGCCAGTCTCTTTGGCAACCACGACGACGCCCCTTTTGAGTGGCCTCTTGACTGGTTCTCAGCTTCCGGGATTCCCCAACCTCAGTGCCCTGTATCCAACTTGTCCATCTCAGGTCACACCTGATTAACACATGAATTTGAAGATAGTACTACTTGAGAGTTTGTGTTACTGAATTCTTTTTGGTTGTTAGCCGCAGATGAGTGTAGCTTCAAGGGAACTGATCGTCTGGAGTTGATGAGGAACGAAATTGATGGTAGCGATTTATCGCGTTCTAGGAAGGGTCCTCGAGATCTTTGGCCTAGTGTGTCCAACTATGTTCTCCCTGTCTCGGATGGCCAAGGCTCACCCGTGGCTTTCCTCTACTTTCTTGATTCTGGTGGTGGCTCTTACCCGCAGGTTATATCAAGTGCACAAACCGAATGGTTCAAGCTTGAGTCCCAACGAATCAACCCACATTGCAGGTATGGAAACACATTTCACGGTTAATTTTCGGGTACTTGGATCTATCGTTCTTTTATTGGAGCTTAAAGGAGGAAAAATCTGGGTAATTGAGACCCCTATTTGTGCTTCGAGGTTGTGAAATCCGGTCATAGGCCTTAGGTTTTTATTTGTTGTTCTTTCCGTTTGGTGGTTTAGTTGTTAACCTGTGGTTCTTCTGGTTGTAATCCGAGTTGTATCTTTTGGTTTTTGTTTTAGTTTCTTAAGGTTCCGATGAAGAATGCTCTTGGTTTGTAAGTGTTGTTGCTCCACCCCGTGCTCTTTACTCTAAAGAGCCGGGTTTTAGAAATTTACTTTGCTGATCAAAAAAACTTCACGGTTAATTTTGGACCTAAAACAATCTACCTTTATCGGACAGGATGCCGGAGCTGATATTTTGGCACGTACCGAGTAAAGCATACAAGAAGGTGGCTCCAAAATTGAGAATCCGTGAGCCTTGCGTGGGTTCTATCAACAAGGAAAGAGTGGCCGCCCAAGAAGCCGAAATGGGCATCATGAAACTTCTTGTCAAGAGGCCTTCGGTCAAGGTAAGCTCATTCATACATAATGTATTTACACTTTATAAGAATATGGATCCTTATGTTCTGTATTGTTTGGACAGGCCGTGTTTGTGGGACACAACCATGGTCTCGACTGGTGCTGCCCCTACGAGAAGCTCTGGTTGTGCTACGCTAGGCACACCGGCTATGGCGGATATGGAAACTGGGCTAGGGGTGCCAGAATTGTGGAGATTACCAACCACCCGTTCTGTATCAGATCATGGATTAGGATGGAAAATGGTCATGTGCATAGTCAAGTCACCTTATCTTGACTTCTCTGTTCGTGAAACATAAGCATCAACAAGCTTAGCGTGGAATGTAACATGGTTTCGGATTGTAATTGTTCACTGTAACTTTATAATACTTGGTATCTCAAGTTAATAACTCAATTATTTTGGTGTGTCCTTTCTTGTTAAACAACGTCAATCACATGCTCATATTGCTAACCTAATAAATTCAAACTAGTGATTTTAGGGAAATTGTTAACTTGGATTGTAATTGTTGCAACTATTATCAGATTAGGAAAATACAATTGAATTGACTTAAATTGAGGGTGATTTATGTGTTATATTCTTTTGGATTGAAATTGTTATTTTAGATTGAATTTTTTATATGATTTTTTTAAAAGTTGTCGTTCTAAAAGGGATCTCAGTTACATATGTTTCTGATGAACGATGCATAACAAGCAAACCAAAAGAAAAACTAATGCTTAATAATTGATATACGAGTTGATGCTTCTGATTTTTTTGTTTTTGTTTTTGTAATGTAGGATGCCAAAACAAGTGGTTATAGTGCAGTTCTTCAAGGAGAACCAGTGGAACTTTTTTTTTGGATAAGCGCTAAAAATTTATTGAAGGTCGATCTCAAAGGAGGAGAAAGCCAAAAGAAGCAACCTCGATTACAAAAAAATTCTAAAGGAGAAACAGGGAAAAAAATCCCTTAGCAAAAAACTAGGCCAAAACAAGACCTATTCTTCCTCATACCACTCGCTTTCCGAGCTCGGAGTACTAGGATCCTTCCAGTTGGGGGCTCGATTCTTGGACCTGGTAGTGTTAGTACGAGGTACCAAATTGGATCTAGGCCTTCCCTTACGAGCCTTAGTCGCGAGGGCTTCCTCCAAGCTTATTTCAAAAGATTGCAAATGGTCTATCACTTTTTGGGACACGTTCTAAATGGGTGGGAGCTTCACACCAAAAACCTTGTCGGTAATGTAGTCCGGTGGAACTTACCGAATATAACCGAACAAAATTCTCAAGCTACATCATCTGGTGGTAGACGTCAGTGGCCGGGGTCGTTGTGGACACTCGTCGGTGCTACTGAATCAACAACATCACTCTTAGATAGTGACAAAGCCCTATGCATCCACCAATATTAAAAGAAAGATGTGGCTACCCTTGCTTAACTTACTGGTATCTCCAAGAAGAAGAGGGGCGGTCAATGGAGAATTGTTACGACCACTTAGAATGAGAAGATCGTCCGTACTAAGAGGAAGTTATGGATATAATAGGATAGCGAGCAAGGGTAACCAATTTGTAAGACTGGGAGTACCATCTCGTGAGGGACATCGGGTTCATCGCTCGCAGCGCAATCTCAAAGGTAGCGATGTGAACTACTTCTCAACAACAGGTCAATTGACGCTTTGGGATCGGTTCACCGTAAGTACTACATCATTTTCAATTTTCTCTACCTTTATTATGTTTCATTGTTTTTTAGTAACTTATGTCTAAGTTATTTGTTTTTCCAATACATGTACGAGTTCCCAAAACCAACGACCGCGAACCACTCCTGGTTTATATAGAGAGCGTCGCTAAGGACCAGTAATCAGACTGGAAAAACGAGTGCAAGGAGTGGTGGACGGGGTTTAAGGAGGAGGACTTGCAGAAATGAAACAACTTGTATGTTGTCGTCCCAAAATTGTTCCTCACCCGCCCCGACAATTGGAGTCAGATTCGCGACTACTGGGAGTCAAACGCAAGCAAGGTAATTACATGGTTATCGTTCTTTTGTTTGTGTTTTGTATATAATGAAAAAAAGTGTGATGACTTTGCAAATGATAGGCCAAGTCGGAACAGGCTAAGAAGGCTTGTGAAATAAATCTGTGGAAAACACGAGGCGGAAGTAAGTCATTGCACAACTAAGCAGTTGGATACAAAGCATGTAAGACGACCGGGTCCCTCACTCCCCACATTAGCGTTGAATTGAGGTATTTCTCGCGTAACGACCCCCTTCCTGACCAGGATAAACGGGGTAATATTTCCATCATTAAAATGGCTGATTAAATTAAATTTTATGTGTCTATTACTAATTTTCAGTTAATCATTTGCTTTCATTTTTCCGTCTTCTTAACAAAAGTTCCTAGCGACCCAGGAGGAATTCAATGAGATCGTAGCCGTTGCGACCCTAGCCGCCACACAAGAGTCCGACGTCGATGACATGTCACCTACCCCCATGGAGAAGCAAATCTTGGAGATTGACGCGATCATCAAGCAACTCGGAAAATAAAATGGATAATTCCATTCTTGAATCGGAATGAAATTGCGGGTCCAACGTCTCACGGATCTTGCCGGTTCATCCAGATATGTGTCCTTCGAATCCTCTCAAATGGTTAGCGAACTGGCCCTATTTTTCGGGAGAAACAATAGCATCTAGCCGAAATGACCGAGTAAATGGAGCGGGACAAGAAGCTCCAAGAAGAATCCCAAAAAATCCAACAAGATTTGACAAACCAAGTATCCAATCTCATAGAAAATCCAATAAGAGTCCCTTGTCATCGTCCCTCGAGTGTTGTTCCAGACCCCCTGTGTGTGGCCAAACGGACTGGGTTTTTGGTTTAGAGGACATAGAGTCCTCAAGCCCGATTCCGAGCGTCCCCTCCACCCTTCGGTAGGATTCCTTGGCCCTCTCACGACTGTTGTGCTCCTCTTCCCTAACCCTAGGCTCCTCATCTTCTCCTTCCTCGAAGATTGAAAATCGGCGTTTATTGAGTCCCGAGGCTTTTATTCCCAACTACAATTGTCATACGCGTGCCCCTCCATCGCCCCTTGTGCAAGCTGAGCCTCATCTTGGTCCACATCAGGGCCCAAAACCCAATTTGGGGAAGGATTTAATCTCTGTGGTGGACCCTCCTTCTGGATTGATTTGTTCTTCTCAGGCCCTTTCAACACCTAGCCTTTCAGCAGTAGTGCCCTCTAATTTCTCGACATTCATTTCGGGCATCCAATCTCTAACTTAAGATCCTAGCTCTCTTCTTTATCGGGCGAAGCGTAAGAAAAAAACAATCCAAGGCTGGACGTCTCAAAATTCATTTGGCACTCAAAGAAGTTAGTCCTACTCGCTCCTTACGAAAGAAATCCGAAGCTAGGAAGGCTTGGATCTTGAGAAAATCTCTTGGTTTCACCTCTTCTCGTGGCGATGAAGACACCTCCTTGTTGTTCCTTAGTCATAGCTAAAGTCCTTGGCTTCCACTTTCTTCTTTATTTCTTCTTACCTCGCTTGTAATTCTCTTTTGGAGTTCTTTTAAGGGTGGAATAAAATTTCGTATTTTTCGCTGATAAAAATAAAAGAAATCGTGAACTAGTAGGGCCACAACTTTTGATAGTTACTTGATTACTCGACTATTTTATTTCAGATACTTCATTGTTATTTTCAGTGAACAAATTATGTTTAATATGCGCTTTTAATTTCTAGTTCAATTAGACTATTGTTTGTTTCAGATTTGCAGGTTCATTTGATCGTAATACACGTTTGGGTGTGTTGTTACATATATGTTGGCAGTTTATGTGTCAAGCAAGATGATTCAAGATGTCGTTCAGAAAAGATAGAACAGATGTTTGCTCAGATGTCAACAGACATCTTGTGCGTATCCGATGCTGAAGATTTATTTCCTTAACTTGAAGATACTCATGCTATAGAGTTCTATTTGTTTTAGACAGTAAGATTTGTTTCCCAAACTTGAAGATACTTCTACGATAGATATATTTTCTGTTTAAGAAAGATTCTAACGCATGGGAACAAAAAGATTTGGCTTGATCATGACTCTAAGGATTAAGGAAACCCTAGTAGGAACGATACAAGGTATTATAAAAGATGTCTATCAACATGTTGGATCGCATGTTGACTGACATCTTGTTCGCGTGTTTTCTAATTTGAAGATAAGTATCTTATGTTTCCCGATTTGAAAATACTTCTATTCCAAGCATCTAATTCGTTTATGAATTGTTTCCTAGCTTGCTTGAAGATACTTTTATTTTAAAGATCTGTTTGCTTTAAGAATTGTTCCAGTTTATGGAAACTTGGATATTGAGCTAGATCGTGACTCTAAGGTTTAAGAAACCCTAGGGAGGCACGACTACAATAAATGGAGCAGGTATAAAAAGGCAAGAGGATCGCCATTAGCTGTTGATAGCAATTTCTATTATTTTGCCGATCATCATCGTCTACAAAGATTATTTTGTTCGTTTTTCTTTGTTCATGACTTTAGTTCTCCTAAGCATGTTGGGAGACTAAATGTACTGAACAAAGAAGAACATATTTGTGCTCAAACACTATTTGGAGGATTTGCTATAGGAAAAGTGTGAAAGATGCGAGGATGGATCTTCTATTTGGAGAGTTGATAGCTATGATGAAGATAAAGAAGATTATCATCAGGTGGAGCTTGGAGCTGCTAAATCTAGTTCTCAAGCAGGTAGTTCTTCGAAGATGGTACCTGATGAGGAAGTTAAAGATGATGAGGTTCCTATTGATGGGAACAAGGACCTTACATAACAACAGGTTCAACAGATTGAGACACCCACCGTCTTTGGCAACAGGTAGAGAACCTAGGGTCAGACGAGCACCTAGGAGATTCGACTATGAGGATGGTGTAGCTTATGTCTTCCCAGTTATTGATTGTGACCTTCCTACCACATACAAGAAGGCTTTGTATGATGATCACAATGATGAGTAGAAGGACGTCATGGATGAGGGGGAGTAATCTCTTTCAAAGGAAAAGAAGTCGATAGGGTGCGAGTGGGTTTTAGCAATGAAAGACGGGATTCCAAATCTCAAGGGTAATTGTACGGGTATAACGTACAAGGAAAGATTGTGGCTAAAGGATATGTACGAAAAGAAGGTATGGACTACAATGATGTTTTTTCTCTGGTGGTAAAACACACTTCTATCTAAGTCCTATTATAACAGGCAACGCAGTTTGATGTAGAGCTCGAGCAACTTGATATTAAGACTACAATCTTTTATGGAGATTTGAAGGATGACATACATATGTCGCAGCCCGGTGGTTATGATGTTGTTGGTAAGGAAGAGAAGGTTCGCGTCGTCAAGTTAGAACGTTGTCTCAACTTGATCATGATTTCTCAATGTTGATGCCCCATGGGGGCGGGACCCTTCGGGGTGAGGTCTTTATGACCCGATGGAGGACGACGAACAGGTAGAGCTTTAATTGTTTTGTCGTCAAGGTGGAAATTGTGAAATTTTAGCTCTACATAGGCCTATTTTTTAGGCACATGAACACATACCAATTATCACTTAAGCCCCTTTTTGCCTTATGTTGGTGCAATGTGTTGCAACAGTAGGGTTTCCAACAAAAAGGATGTGCAGCGTCATCATTTGGACAAAAAAGAAAAAAAAGAACAAACCTATTCTTGTTTTTTATTTGATTGGAGGCAGCGAAAAGGGAAAGAGGACATCATCTTGAGTTTGTTCTTGGCTTCATCACCATTCTTTGTTAGATCCATGTGTGAGTTGATCTTTGGCAACATGATGCTCCATCTTGTTTGGTTTTGCTTTAGCTACAAGAGAGATCAAGAACAAGGGCTGATTGTGGCTGTGTGGTGATCTTGAGAGGCAGCCAGGGATATTAGAGCATATGGTGGTGCTTTTGGTAATTTTAGCAAAAACTAAGAAAATTGCAAAACTCAAGGTGAATTTCTCGATCCTTTTATCGGTATCAAAAGATTAGTTTTTTCTTTTGTAGATTATCGACTTGTATTGTAAAATAGAGAATAGGAACGGTAAGGTGAATTTCTCGATCCTTTTATCGGTATCAAAAGATTAGTTTTTTCTTTTGTAGATTATCGACTTGTATTGTAAAATAGAATAGGAACGGTGTAATTCTCGGATTATTTCTTGGTTAATAAAAAGAGCTCGTCGTTATCCCGTGGATATATGCACTTTGACGAACCACGTAAAATCGTGGGTTTTCTATTTATTTTCTGCACTTAAAATATTGTTCCATAATTTACGCTTATCAAACATTCACAATTTTCAACTGGGTCCTGAGATCGGGGGTTGAAAAATCAGGATATTGGTGTTCGTTATAAATTGAATCGCGTCGGTTCATTTCTACGAATCCATAGATTTTCCGAGATAAATCTTTTATTCGTTTGAGTACTAGATTTACTATAAAAACATGAAGAAGTGCCAACTTCTTGAAATAAGTATAATTATAAATTTTTATTAATTTTTCGAATTAAATTCGGAATCAGTTTTATAGGTTTGAATATACATATAAATGAGGAGATATACGAGCATGGTCAGTGCTCCTATATTCATTGATTGAAATTCCAATAATCGGTAATTAATGTATGCTTTCATTTTTTTACTAAAAGATGCAGAATTTTATTAGATTAAAAGAGTTAGTACAAAGAAGGAGTCCCCGAAGAACTTATCACACATAACTCTAGGATAAAGTAATCGTCATAGACGGTATTGAACTCGCCATATAGGCAGAAAGGAAAAGTGGGGTTTGGATAACGAAATTGGAAGTCCTCCTCAAGGTAGTACCTAAACGCTGCATATGGGGGAAAAACGGCCGACCTTGAACTGCATAAGTTGTAGGAGCCAGAGCTTTCACCAGGGACCCCTCCTGAAGCCAGACCCTGAAGTCATTGAAGTCTAACATTCCTCCCGGCGAGACTGATTAATGGACCTCGACTACTCATCCTGGGGATACTCTAGTTGACCCCCTCTTCAAGCCACTTGCACCAGCCGCGGGCCTGAACCTTCGGTTTCCTAGCTACCAGAGGATTGGACACATACCAAAATTTTCTAACTGGGGTCAACTTCCCGGCTAGGGGGCATCCCCGAGGTCCTGTATTTTTAAATACAGTGTTTATGGATACAATTGGGGCCCTCCCGCAAGACGAGACAACCATAGGTACAATATTCGGTGATAAGGACCCGAAACCTGGTGGGATGTTTGGAGACGCCTTTCCTTCCAGTCTGACGCATAGTGCTTCACCTATCAATCCTTTTGATACTCCAGCATGGAAGTGTCAAACCGTGGAGTACCACACAACTCCATCTCACATTCCCGAATCTCATGGCCGATCCTCCCATAGTTAAACAAGAAGGTAGGAAGATTTATATACGTGAGTTTGACCCTCAGAAGATCCAGGAAATCCTTGAAACACAGCTGCAGAACACGAAAGAGAGGGTGTTCCACAGGGTGCCATAACCATACCCTCACCACTCCTCCCCAACATAACCCCCACTGATCATACCTCCACACATGCTCTCAACGCCGTGCCAATTGTCTCCCCTGTCGCCCCTGTTAGTACCAATGACGGAAGACAATGGGCGTGGACCCAAAACTGCAAATGGTTCAAGGTGGGAAGCTCCCAGGCCCGCGGGTCAATGTCTCCGAGCAAGAGAGGATGACCATCAAAGCACCAGGGTTCATTACCCTTTACCCAAGACCGAGCCTCCTCTGATTGAAGTAAAAGCTCAAGATCCCCAAGAAAGTATCCTTGATGGCCAGCCCCTCAACGGACCGTCCCCAAGCGTTGGTGATGATAAGGAGGAGGACGTCCTTCTAGGGAGACCTCGGCGCCTAGAGCTTGGCCACCATACCGAATTGTTGGAATGCAAGCACAAATGGGTTGGCCAGGGAGTATGGGACCAATACTTCCACCTCCTCCTTATCCTCCAGGGAACAAGAGGAGAGGCTGGCTTGGAGAGACGCCATATACGCCATCATGCCCGACGAATCATAATTCGTGGGCGGTAGAGTTTCCTCTAGGGTCAACACCGTCTTTCTTCCCCGAACCATTCCTGCATAGATGCTAAGGAGGGATGGGATTACCGGAATCCTCGTTGCATTGGGGAGCGATAGCCCCACCTTCAAAACTTCTAAAGCTGAACTCAGATTGTCGTCAATCAGTGCTTTCCCACGAGCATGGTCTCGTTGAAATGGAGGAAGAGGATGAGGATCGTCCTTGGAGGACGGTAGAGGGAGAGGAAGGAGGGCCGGTGGTGGGTTTCTTGTAGACGAGGCAACGAGTTTATGTATTACCGGACGACCTCTTCTCGGTTTCCCCGTTAGTGGTACTGGTGTGAAGGATCCCAAAGAGAAAGCACGATGGCCTTGGAGAGCGATATGAGAGAGGGAGACGCAGGAGCAAGGCCAGGTAGGGTTTGCTTTGGCCTTCTCCTATGCTAAGACTTTAAAGGCATCATGGTCTCGGAAGAGGGAAACTGCATCGGAGGAGGCAACGACAGGACAAGACCGGCAGGGGTTGCAGCAGTGGTGTAGGCGACGGTGTCAGCGACGAATGCATTAGTAGGGAGCTTCATAGGCTACGCTAGAGCTAGGGTTTTTCAGAAAAGGCTCTCGATATACGAGAGAGATTACAAGTTTGTATGCTTTTATTTTAGTTTGGGTTATAGCTAATCTAAATTTTATTTCATCTGTTATTAATTATATCTTATTATTTTAGTTAGAATTATACTTTGTAATATGATTTTGGTTATAGTTAACTACATTAACTAAGATATTATAGCTGGTAATCTAAATGTTGTTTATAGTTTTATTTTAAAACAAGCAAAAGATGATTTTTGTTAATAGTGCTAATTGATCATGACATAATCTGGGTCAATGGCCCTAGACTTCACAGTAATTCCGAGACCCTCGTTTGGAGCTCGTGTACCCGTTGAAGTAGTCTAGTTTGTATTTTAGACAAAAAAATCCCGAACAAATATCCTATTGACAAGAAAGACAAAATTCAAAACATAAACAAACCAACTAAACAAAAAACAACTAAACAGAAAGTAAAATGAAGGAGCGCCCTCGCTCAATCAGGATTGTGCAGGGCAGCCTGGTCCCGGGTCATGGGGGTAGGCCAGCAATCACCTAGCTCCCCACCCAAAGCCAACTCATGGTGCCTAGCGGAGATGTTTGGCATCCCTCGCCTAGAGGAGACAATATTCCCCTTCAACCTACAGCTAGTGGGTCATGTTGGTAAGGCCCGATAGATCCAAAGACCGCTTTAGTTTACTCGTTCGGGTGTATAATTGACCCGTCTTACTCCGCCCTTAGGCTTCTGACCATTGGGATTCCTAGGGCCCAACTCTCTTGATTGTTGGCGAGGTTCTTTCTGTTTTCGTGTTGGCTGGTGGAGCTCTCTCTTTGTCTTAGATTATTTCGTGGTATGTATCCGCCACCGAGTAAGGCTCGACGAGAATGTTAGTTTACATCCCCCTCCCCTCTATTGTGTGGACCTTCTGGGCCTCGTTAGCTAGATTACAAGACTTTGTGGTCGTCCCAACATTCAATCCAAGATACTCCCACCTAATTTTTAGAGCCCCCCCTTCCCGCAGAATGCTCCTTAGTCAAATCGCATGTCTTCTGTTAAGACTCCCCTATCCTAGGAGGGGGAAAGCGATGTGAAGCCCAGCCCCCTAAAACCTGGACATCCTCTGTCCATCTCCCTTAGCCTCCAAAGTGAGGGGGAAGGTCGAGTGATCCTCCATTGGTAGCGTCTGTCGTTTCCTGTGTGCTACCCATTGAGTATGAGGAAATTTTTATGTATCCATGCCTAATGGAGCCTTGAGGGAGTCATCAAAACGGACATCCTCCCGTCTCACTCCCAAGAAATGGGCTTAACACGTCCTGACATGGTAGTTGAGTCTCCCACACCGGATGTAGAATCCTGACAACTGTTTGTACTGGAGGCCGACAGTTGTGGGCTCTATGTAGATGGGAAAGCAAAGATGGATCCTTTGTCGAAGGGGTCTGTCAATGTCCAAGCTAACCCAAAACCAAATATAATCCTTCCATCATCGAGGAGTTGGCAATGGCGCCAAAAGAACCTCGGTGCCCAAGGTTTTGGTAAGGAAAGAGCAAACCGGGGGCGTTCGGGCATTTTCTAGGACGTTGAAGGCCCGAACTCTAATCTCCATAAATTGAAATGGGATGGTACTCGGATGCATTCAAGGGGGAAGGGTTACCATAATCAGCGGGTAGTCGTTGAACCCCCACGCTCATGATATTAGATATTCTCCATGGCCTTGCTGCTCGGGAAGTAGAAAGTCACGACTTCCTTCTAGAGGTACTCGACCTTCATACCCCGAACCTTCCACCGCTCCGTCATGACCCCGTAGAGAGTTCACGAGTTGAATGCAATATCCGTCATTATTCGACCGCCCATTGCATAACGCTTATCCGAAGCTATCAGGACAGCCTCCTTAGAGACAAGCACCATCGTGTCCTCGTCTTGCACCTCGTCTTCCAGCGAGAATGCTCCAAAGAGACCCTGAATATCCTCAACCTCAGTTGGGCCCGAGAGAGGATCCAGATGCGGAAGTCCCGGTCTCGTGACTACCCTTAGTAGGACCGGATTGCCCCGATGCACAACCACCGGGCATGTGTTTTCCTTTTCCCCTAAGTCTACCGGGAGGCATGCATGGTACTGTCAGGATGGGGGTTGGCTTCGTCTGGATGGAAAGGACAGAGAACCATAAAAAAGGGCTGCAATCTCCGATCCTCGAGGAGTGACCACGTTGCTCAGGCTTATCGAGGATGAAAATATATGCGCGAGAGGTGGGAGAGTAAGGTTCCTTGGAGTAGAAGGAGGATGTGGTAATGTGGGAGGGGGAGGACGCCATGGGGGCTACGACAACTGAGGAGGGAAACGCCAATTTCTAGAAAGGAAAGTCTAGTCTCATAGACTTGTTTTTCCGTTGTTTACTATTAAACACAATATTTATTGGTACTTTGAATTTCGGTTATGGTAATGTGTTATATTTTCACCCAAGTACTGGGATGGAATGAACAGTGAAAAGAGGAGAAGACATACTCCTGTAATTTAGTTTGTTTTATTTCAAATTTTGACCACGTAAGGTCTTGTATGGTATTAAGAACAAATTTTTTTTTTGATAAATGATCATTTTATTATAAGTTATGTATTGCATGGAGAAATACAGGAAAAAACGAGATGTAACCTAAAAATCTAGGATCATCCGAGATACCTTCAAAGAAAACCCAAAACCAACCAATAACGACTATCTCAGGTGAGGAGCCGCCCAAAAAACAAAAGTATCCCAAATCAAAGTCCGTCTAAAAAAATACTACCGTAAACAAGAAGAAAATCTTGAAAAAAAGAGAAGAAAAAGCCGGGCTAAAGTCCAACCTCCAAACAATAATTGTTGACCTCCTTCTAATATGAGACAAAAGAGGAAACAAATCAACTTGAAGAAAAACCAAACACACGACCCCAAAAACCAAAAAAGCATCAACTAGGATGGCTGGACTAGGGACGTGCAAATCTCATCATCTCCACATATATCCTCGTAAGCCAAATCGTCCCCTCAATTTTACCGGATGCGCTGGAATCGAGAACCAGGTCTTAAGAAGCTTCATCCAAAACAAGCGCGCCTCCTGTTGAACTATAAACCCACATCGGGAAAATATAAGGATAAAATGCTACTTATAAAGGATAGGGACACACCCAATTAACAAGGTTGACTTTTTAGTTGTGGAAGCTCGATCAGATATAGGTGGCCCAAATTTACATCTCCAGACCATCTTCTTAACTGGGGAATCTTCTCTCGGGTCCTAGTGTCTTGGATGAGTTTGCAAAGTAAATGGCGTGGACTTTTTGGGGCCCTTTTTTAGACGCGAATCTTCTCTCGGGACATAGTGTCTGGATGAATTTGCAAAGTAAATGGCGTGGACTTTTTGGAGCCCTTTTTTCGATAACCTCTAAAAAGGCTCGTAGATACCTGAACCTAAATGTTGTTTGGACTAGTGGAATATGGAATGAAAAAAAGGTCCAAAAAGTTGAAAAGATCTGAAACTAATTGACACTTCTACGAACATGGTAGAATTAAGGACTAGTCCTTTTATATTGTAGTTCTAAGTCATGCATTTGAAGAATACAATATTGGGGTAATTAACACTTCTTTGATCCTTCTTTAAGGGTTTTCGTTTTGTGATTTTTAATTTCTTGAAAAGAATGGGTTTAAAATTAGTTATTAGTGCTCGGACGGGGGAAAGTTTCTGTTATTGTGCAAGCGAAAACGACTATTGAAAGAGGTTCTCAATACGAAAAAAGGAGGAAGAGAGAGCTCCATCGACAACCTCCATAGCCAAAGCAATAAAGACTGTCGACGACGACTAAAAATTTGGAGGTGAGAATTCTCGCAGAGCTTAGGAAGCTTTTTGATTTACTCTACTTAAAGGTCCTATGTCCACTCTTAATAATGAGTAGATGAAAAAGTACAACACTACACAGAGCCCATCTTCTCTCTCTAAAGTGCTTCCTCCCTCTAACCCTAGCTCTTCCTCCAGCCGCCGTCCCTTCCCCTCGCCGGCTCCGGCCACGGCCACCAAGGCTATGGCTAGAGGTGTCCATGGGCAGGGCCCCGACCCCATCGCTAAATTTTGGAACCGGCCTGGAGTGATCGGGTCCAAAAAAAATAACCCATTCCCGGCCCCAGGCCCAAAAAGAGACTTTTGAACCCACCCGTATGAATTATGGTCCGGTTCACCGGGTTGGACCGATCCACCCGAATTGCTCAAAAAATTATCAAATTAATACATTGACAGTAACACAATATAATTTCAAAAAAAATCATTGGCCAAAAAACCATTAAAAACCATTGATAGTAACACATCGAAAGATGTGAATAAATCTATATACACACACAAGTCGGAAGTGAATAAATCTACTCAGTACTCACAGGAACCCTCGAAATGAATGGAGGAAGAAGAGTTGCATGTGGTGCCGACATTGTTTATTTACAGCCCTCAATTTCCAAGGAAAGTAGGATAAGCCCTTTGTGTCGCGTGCGGTACAACGGTAGTCTACTATAGTTATAATATATTAATTAAATGTTTAAGGGCCAAGGGCCATTAAGGCTTATGAGTTATGACTGGGTGGGCCGGGTTCATGTGGTTTTAAAATTTTCAACCCGGGCCCGGGCCCATTCACTCTGGATCAAGCTTTTAGAGAACCGGTACCGCCCCCATAACCTATGGTGCTAGGCCCAATGGGGCCGGTTGGTCCGGATTGACCGGGTGGGTCGGTTTCCGGATTAATTTTGGACACCTTTAGATGTGGCTGTTGCCGGCGAGGTCCCCCTATCCCCTTTAATCCAAACCTCTTCTCCCCTTTTTTCCTTCCCGTTCAGTCGACGTCTCCGGTGTGGTTTTGATGCTGCAGTCGTGCCGATCTTCCCGGAGTTGCTCTGGCCGGGCTGGTTGCTGCTGCTCTGTCGCCGGTGGGTGCTGGTCGTGGGGCTTGGAGTTAGGACGTTGCTGCCGGAGCGATCTGGAGTTTGGAGGTTGCTGCTCAAAATGTTAGTCTTGGTGCCCGTAGTTCAATCATAAATGTCCAAATGTATATATCATCATTAGCAATAAGATTAAAGCAGCTTTCTATTACTTATGTGTTGGAGTAATATATCGATGTGATTTCTGATCTATGCCCACCATGCGAATAGAACCATAGATCGAGATGGATCACACTCGATGGATCCCTAGTCAATAAAGCTTCACTAGAAGCGACTAGTATGAAAGATGGCTCTTCATGGCTTACGTTCTGTTAGTCATTGGAATGGGATTCCGGAGTCTGATCATAGATATCATGTGGGACATGATATTGGACGACCCGCCCTGAATATGTGCCATAGATTGAGTCATGAACATATTCAGTGTCGTAGCTTGTCATGTATCCTTAGACCAAGGAGTCTTTGTGATCACTATGCAGTCAACAACTAAGTTTGACCTGATCCTAACGTTGTCCGTAACAGGGCTTCCATAACGGCCAAGATTGGCTTGGGGACGGGTTGCATGAGTGACACGAAAGACGGCTAAGGGATTTATCCCTCATACTGAGGTATGGGAAATATATCGGTTCTCGGCCGCTTGATCGAGAGTGACTGAAAGAATAGCATGGCCATGCACATGATACTAGGTATCATATATTCAGTCATCTCACATATCAAGGAACAGTGATTGAGAATAATAAGGATGACGGCTCTATGCCTTATCTCAATCAGGATATCGGAGATAAAAGGATAATGATAGGGACGACGGAAAGGTTAGAATCGATTGGTCTGATTCGCTATGTAGTGTCAGACAATACTAAAGTCTCGTTAGTTGCCACTTATATAGGATCAAGTAAAATGGGATTTTACGTTGATCTATCGACATGCATAGACCTAAGGGTCACACCGAAGGATGAAACTCATTGACACATTTATGGAGAATGGCCAAAAGAGAGTTGTCTCGGGACATGACCAAAACTGGGTTTTGGGTCATGTGCCCGTAAGTGAATAGGACATTACGGATCCAGACAAGGCTTGGAGTCTTGGGATTGATCGCGTTGGATAATGTTGGACATTTCCGGTATGGAAGGCTTGGAGGCGATGAGCACGTCATGGGACCTCGTTGGGAATGGCCATGGGCCATGTTCCAAGAGGCCCATGAAAGGCCCATGCAACCAAGGCCCATGGAACTAATTAATCAAGTCTTGATTAATTAGTACTAAGTAAGCAAGACAAGGATTAAGGTGTTGGTGATTCACCACCTAACCCATCTTGTCTTGCCATACTTAGCACCATACTTGTCTTACTTCACACCATGCTTCACACCTTACTTGTCCTTGATGGTTGTTGATGGTTAAAGTCATCTTTTTCCTAAAACAAATCACAAGACAAGAATAGAAACACAACTTCTCTCCCTCTCACACTACAATTTCGAGTTGGGAACTTTTCCTCCCTCTTGTTGTGTTCTTGAGTCATCTAAAGAAGAACTACGTGGCTTTGATTCCAATTGGATACGTAGGCGTCTTGGAGACTCAAGCCGATCATCGTTTCTTTGGTGTTCTCTTCCTTTTCTTGAACTAGTTGGTAAGGAAACATCCATATTGTTTATTCTCTTGTGTATCTAATATTTGGTAGTGTTCTATGACATGGTCTCGAGTTATTTCCGCTGCAAGTATGTGTTCATACCCTCCATCGAGACCCAACACAAAAGCCAGCCAGATCTGTCGTCCTGTTCCTCCAGGAGTTGCTCAGGCTGGCCTGGTACCTGCTGCTCAGTCGCTGGTGGCTGCTGCTTGGAGTTGGCGTTATTACTCTGTTGCCGGACCAGCCTGGAATTTGGGTGTTGCTGCACAAAAACCGGCCAGATCTGGTTCTCTTCTAGCCGGTGCGGTCGCCCCTCCGGTCACCGGAGCTTACAACTTTCGTTGTTGCTCTTCTTCTGGTGAGGCCTCCTCCCTTCGCAGGAAGCTTGCCGGAGTCCTGCCCAGAGTTCGGTAGCCGTAGTGGTGTGCACCTTCGTAGTGGGTTTGGCTCAGATCTACGAGTTTGGCCCTTGCTCAGCCTCCTTGGTCCGCTGCCCTCTAGCCTTGACCCTCCCTGGTGGCGCGGAAGGTTATCCCGGCCTCTTCGGGCTTCCCAGGGGCAGAATCGTTGCTCCCCTCTCTCGGCTCCGGTTTGAAGAAATTCTGGTTCTCTTCTTGCGTTCTCGGTGCTGGCCGAAGGGTCAAGCGGACCCCCCGTGAGTTCGAAGTCGTCTGAGGTTGTTGTCGCACAATTTCACTAACGTCCTTTACATGCACCACGTTGGAGTGGTTTGAGATGAGGTTCTCACTGAAGGGACTCTCCGGCGAAAGTAGGGACGCGTGAGGTCGTGTGCTGTCAGCTCGGTTCGTTGCTCGGAATCGCACTCGGTTCTAGGGTTAGGCTTTGGGTGGCTCTCGGTTCTGGAGTTCTTGGCGGTGGTTGGTGTTTTTGACCTCTTCGGTGGTAGCCGATGTCTGACAGAAAGGCAAGCCCGGTGTTCGGTAGAAATACCGGGTCCCCTACAGGCGATTCCCGGTGTTGGCCGATTTTGTGTCGAGGGCCGGCACGGGTGTATGCCATGATGGTCAGTTCTAAAGTTGCCTTCGTCATTTTCCCTTCGTAAGCTAAGCCTCTCCTATTCGTACATGCTCCTTTAGTAATTGGTTTCGCTTCATCTCGATCCGGTGGTGGGTCGAGCTCGTCGCTTAAAGGCGATGTATGCTGGCGACTTTCATGGGTGTTGTTCGCCCTTCAGAAACCTTTTGCTAGGGTTCGTATGGTAATTCAGATCTGTCTCATCCGATAGTGGTGTTGGTCGCCGGCATTTTAGTTGATGTCCTTATTTGGGCAACTCTATTGAGATGGGAGTTGGTTTAACAAATCAAGGATAGGGCTTGGATCTTTTCCGATGTGGTTTGTCAGTTGGTTTACACTTCCCTCAGGGCTTCATGGTGGTCACATTTGGGTATTCAAGACCCGTTTTTTCAAATTCTGAGCTTCATCGTAGCTACCCGTTTTTTGATTGATTCTGTAGTTGGATTCATGTAATCTCTTTCTCCTCGTGAGAGTTTCTTTTAAAATATGTCTTGCTGATCATAAAAATAATAATGAGTAGATCATAAACAGGTCCAAATGAAGGTGTTGGAGCTCATTCCATTCCTCATCAAGAATAGGGCGGGCCACCTTAAAATTTATGGGCTTAATTCAAACCTTATACATCTAACTAATTTGTTGGAAACTATTAAACAAGGTGAAGTGATTGGATGGAAGTATGTGTTGGAAACTTATTTTCAGTTTTTTTATCAGCAAAAATAAAATTAAAATTAAAACCTCTTATATTTTTTTTGAGAGGAAACTGGAAATATCATTAATAAGTAAAAGTACCTGGGTGTTCGTCATATGACGAACCCCTTACAAAGCAATAATTCAAAAAGAAATAACCAGAAGTGCTGAGAAATAAATTGTGCTCATATGCATAGGGGCGGTCGGGGGGGGGGGGGGGGGGGGGGTGGACTGCGGTAGCATCCAGGGACACCGATACAGTATGCTCCAACCAAAAGGACTGATCGAGCAAATCAGTTGAATAACGAAAAGTGGTGGACCGATATCTCCCCCGGTATGTCAACGTGCATCGTCCTCCCTTGAGTGATAAGTGTAGGGCTCCTGAACGCGGGATTGCTGACCCCGAAGTGGTAGGGGAGTATCTCTTCGTCTGTTGGCAGAACCATTGCCACCAAACTGCCAGGAAGGGGTTACAGTCGACCACCCCCTTCCTGGGCCTCCTTAGATTCATTCCTGGAGGCAGGGGAGGGGGGGGGGGGGTAACGTGTGAACCTCCATCGGATGTCGTCGAACCCCGGGAGTCGCACCCCAGTCGGGGCAGACCTAGCTATCAGAGTCGTCCCACCCGGGTGACCCGACCGGAGTGGATAAGACTCCGGCCCAGGCAGGTTGACCCACGGGTGATAGGCCCGGGCCAGCTTCACCACAGTCCCCAGGCCCACATACCCACAGATCCGGCCCGGCCCGTCACCCGAAACCTTAGCCTCGTCTCGCACCAAACCCTTCCCCTTGCTTCTCCTCCACGCCAGCGCCTCCGACGATTCTTCCGGCGAAGCTCTCGCACTCGGAAACTCCGACCTTTTGTCACCGGTCCGTTTCTGCACATGTCCATCCCCACAGCCCCACCATACGAACCATGCCGCTGAAATCTCTACCACCAACCACCCCAACAGCGCCGCCGTCGGAAGTGGGGCAACAAGACCCGAGTTCCCCCAAAAAATCGAGCCTAAATTCGTCGATTGAGTCCCCAAAATCCACCCGAAAATCAGAGAATTCAACGACAACACCGAGCAAAAAAAACTTACCCCCATTCCATCTCCCTGATCTGTGATGAACGAGAACCTCCCGACCGCACGCAAAACCGCCGTACGCGGTTGCTTCCCCTTCGCGAAATCGCCAAAGCTATGGCCGGCCCTAGCAATGGTAGTACCTTAAAACCTCTTATATGGTAAAAGAGGAGTACAAAAAAGTTTAATTACATACCTAAAGGTAAAACCAAAAAACAAGAAATAGACTCGAACGCTAACATAATAGCTCAATCTCATGACAATTCCAACTAAGGACAACAACAATGAAAAGGTTTAAACAGACCTGTAAAACCAATAACCATGGAGAGCAACTTAACATAGATATGAGTAAGATAAACAAGGTCTAATAATCTCTAGTACTAATTGATTCAATAATTATTCAAAATTTGTCAGACGATCCTGAAAAAAAGTGCCTCCATGTGTGGTAGCATATCAAATGAATGGATAGGCAGGTGTCAAAGAACAAAAGAGCATGGGTTTGGGACACCTGCCCTATCCCTTATGACCGAGGACGGACCTGACCCTAACAACACCAACACAATATGGAAAATCTATCTTCATCAGCTCACATTAAGACCCACACATACATTTATGTTTCTACGTGTGACAGTTGAAGAGAAAGAATTGGCCTGTTGAAGTACAGTTGATGTCAGTTACTTCCCATCAAAACAAAACACATCGGCTAGCTCTAGCTCTACTTAATATAACGTTGGCGTTTCATCATCCATGTGGTTTTGCAGATTGGTCTTCTTCACATGTTGATCCATTTTCTGTCTCCTACTTGGGCAACTCTTGTTTATACTGTATGTTGCGATTAAGATTAGTTCATTTTTTTATCGGCTATTTTATATAAATACCTAACCTTTGAGTTAAAGGAAAAGGCAATGGGATGAATCCCAAAAGGCTTACAAAACAAAGGTGTTTCTTTTTGAAGACCTAGAGCACATACTTGTGCCGCAAGCAACCAGAAGCAGTTTGAAAATACTAGTACCAAACCTGGCTTGTGCGCCAAGGAAACCAAAAACTACCTACACCATTTTGATTTTGCACCCAAACCCCCTCATTCAGCTGTACCCTTTTAGTTGCAGACTTAATCAACAAAAACTCCAAGCTGATTTGAACACCAATCTGCAGAAAGTATTGTTCCTTATTCTGGAGTATCAAATGACAGAAGCATCCAAGCCAAAAGTTGTGCTAGGAAGAAGATTTAGAGACCTTCCAGGCTGATGGATCCTTCTTTACAAGTCAAAAGATACCTGTGGTGTAAACAAACAGGTAAAATAACAAAGTCAAAACAAAACCCTCCACTCACTCACAAGCCCACACTCAAAAAAGAAGGAAATACAGATGATACAACTACCACACTCAGTATTGTAAGCCCCCCAGAATAATGTGCTCACCAAAACAAACCCAAGACCACCCAAAACCACCCAGAACCCCCAATTGAAAACCAGTAAGAGCATGACAGACCAAGGCAATTAGGAGTTCAAGTGACCTTGGAGAGGCCCTTGAAACCTCCCCCTTTTATAGCAAGAAGTTGGGGACTGGATCCAAGAGGTGAATGGAAAAGCTTCTCCCCCAGATTTGAAAGTAGCCCACAGTAACTAATAAGTGTCACTTTGTATCAACTGAAAAATGTCTGCTGGTGAGAGAGTTTTGTTGTTAAATATAATGTCATTCCTGCACAACCAGATCCTCCAGATCACCACAAGTGCCACCATACACCAATGATTCTTAGACTTTGTTGGAGCTAAATTTCCCCAAGAAATGATCCAATCTTTAATGTTTTCAGGACTAGAAGTTCTTATCCCCCACCAATCAAGGCACAAACACCAAATATTCCAAGAGAAAAAGCAACCAAGTAGTAGATGATCAGTCTCTTCAGGCTCCTCATCACACAGAGGGCACCAAATATTTGAATTATATATTCCCCTGGCCAGAAGAAAACATTTTGTGGGGATGGCTTGCATACACACTAACCAGGCAAAACAAGAGATTTTAGGAGGAATTAGTGGTGTCCAGAGCAATGCAGGCCAATCTAGTCTCTAACCAATGTTTGTATCAAGAGCTTTGTACATTTGCTTAACTGAGAATCCTTTCTCATCAAATTTCCAAGACACTTTATCTTCCCCATCAGTTAACAAAGGGAACATATTCAGTAAATTACTTAGCAAGCTGAATTGGCCTTTTCCCCAGCCCCTCAAATATCTCCTAAAGGTCAAGATCCAATCTCCATCAACTTTGAACTGAGAGATCTGAGAGTTCTTTTGTGTGCTGAGACTATTAAGCCTCTGGAATTGTAGTTTCAGTGGTGAGTTATTGAGCCAAGTATCTTCCCAGAAAAGTACAGCATTACTAGATGCTACTTGCCATTGCAGACCTTCAGACCCAAAATTATTAGCAAAGGTAGGGATGGATAAGAGTGATTCCATATGGGTCAAGAAACTCTGACCATTATGAAGGGACATTTTGGAGAGGTCCCAAGCATTGTAGTCCCACCCAAATTTAGCACAGATCAGTTGTTTCCAAAGAGAGTCTTTCTCCACAACAAACCTCCACCACCACTTGGCCAATAAAGCTTTGTTCATCAAATGTAAATCTCTGATGCCTAAACCCCCAAATCTCTTAGGCCTATAAACCAAGTCCCACATGACCTTGTGAAGTACTTTGTTGGTGATGGCCCCATTCCACAAGAAATTTCTTTTCCATTTCTCCATCTCCTTGATGACCCCTTTTGGTGCTTTAAAAAGGGACATATTATATAGAGGGAGGGAGGAGAGAGATGATTTAATGAGAATTAATCTGCCTCCAAAAGATCTGTATTTCCCTTGCCACAGGCCCAACTTCTTTTTGAACCTTTTCATAATAGGCTCCCAAGTCTTAAATATCCTTGGGTTGGCCCCCAATTGGAAACCAAGGTAATCAAATGGTAGCTCCATAGGTAGACAGCCAAAAATGTCAGTGATCTCCCCAATATTTACAGAACAAGGGTTGAGAACCAGCACTTTTGATTTATGAAAATTTATTTTCAGTCCAGTTGCTTGTTGAAAGCACAGAAGAGTGTGTTTGAGATCTCTTGCTTCTTGCAACCGAGCCTCAATGAAGATGAGGGTGTCATCAGCAAATTGGAGATGTGAGATTGAGGGGCCCTCTCCATTACACTGCACACCACAAAACATCCCAGCATTTATGCTTAAGGTCATAAGCTGGTGTAGGCACTCTCCCACCAGTGCAAAGAGTAAAGGAGACAATGAGCACCCCTTTCTTAGGCCTCTCTGAAGTTTGAAGTCTGGAGAAGGTGAGCCATTGATTAAAACTAATGCCCAAGCATTCAGGCAGGAAGTGATCCAAGTGATTCACTTAGCCCCAAACCCCATGGTCTTAAGAATATGTAGTAAAGCCTCCCAATGTATGTGATCATAGGCTTTTTCAAAATCAACTTTAAGTATAATGACCTCTTTATTTGAGAGTTTGATGGAATGGATAATTTCTGAAGCTATAAGGACACCATCCAAAATTTGTCTGCCAGCAATAAAGCCTGACTGAACATCATGAACCAAGGAATTCATCACTGATTTGAGTCTAGTGGCTAGCAATTTGGAAATGATCTTGTAAGGGATGGTTATGAGGCTGATGGGTCTGAAGTCATTGAATTCCAAGGGAGCTGTTTTTAGGAATCAGAATAATGAAGGTAGAGTTGTGTCCTTTCCCCAAAGAACCTCTATAGAAGAAATGATTTAAGAGAGCCAAAATATCTTCTCTGGTAAAATCCCAAGTAGCTTGGAAAAATTTCATGGTGAACCCATCAGGGCCAGGAGCCTTCTCACCATTACAAGCATGAATGGCCTTGTATATTTCAGCTTCAGTAAAGTGTGTCTCAAGTTAAAGGGCTTGTGCATGAGACAAGGTAAGGAAAGGAAGCCCAGAGAGATCAATGCACAGTTCAGTGGATAGTAGAAACCTCTTAGAAAAGTGATCTTGTGCAGCAAGCTTTATTTCTTGAGAGCATGAACAACAGAAAGGACCTTGGTCAGGGAGTGAGAGTGCAGACCTTGTGCTGACTGGACAAAAGTCAGGGAGTGGGAGTGCAGAAAAGTGGGTGTTTTGCAACAGAAAGGACCTTGAGGTCCTAGGAGTGCAGAACATTGCTGACTGGATTATTATTTGATATTTTCCTGTTTTATTTAATTCGTTATCCGAAACCGTTTAATTTAGTCATAATTTAAACAATTTTGGAAATAAATAATTAAAGACAATCAATAATTAATAAATTCAACACGAATAGAAATGAACTTCTAATTTTATTCAATCCATTTTAATACAACCCAAAACAAAATACAAGTTCAAGAATCATCCTTTGTTGGGTCGACATCTGGTGGTGGGGGTTGGCTTCGAAGATCATCAATTTGGGTTTCAAGGCTAGTGATGAGTCTTCGCAGTTGGGTCTTGCAAAACTTATGGTCTGCCAACGCCTCTTCGTCGTAGGAAGATGTATCCGTCACCACCAGGGCCTTGTAGTTGGCGATGTTTGCTTCCCACTGTTGGGTTAATGCCTGTATCATGCGAAACTTATTTTCCTGTTGTTCGCCACGTGAACGTTGAGCCTCAAACCGTGCACGTTCAGCGTCGATTCGTGCACGTTCCAGTTCAGCGAAGGCATACATTTGGGCCGTGAGGACGACCCCCTTCTTTGCGGCCTTCGCTGCCTTCTTCCCTTGCGGTCGGCGAGGGGGACTTGGGGCCGCCTTAGGGGATGGGGGTGTGTCGCTGAGAGGGACCTGAGTCCCCTCGTAGTTCTCGCTTCCTCCCCATTCGGGTGGTTGGGACTCACCATTGAGATGTGTGCCCTCCTCCCCTGTGCTTGTAGGTGGGGTTGAGATGTAAGCCCCAGCCTCATCCAACCGCTGTCGTTGTTGGCGTACCTGACTGCAGACAGTTCCCATTGTGCCCTCCTGGGCACTGAACTTCTCATTTCCCTCGAGTCTCATGACCCAATGATCCAGGTCGAACTTTAGCGGGTGGTCTTTAATCACTTTCCCATCATCCTCCCACATTTTCTTCGCACGTCTCAAGTGCTCTTCCTGGTTTGCGCCGCTCGGCTTCTCGGCCTTGGACCTCTTTATATAGCCGAGCATCCTCCTTGTCTGGCTGGAACCTCTGAGCCAACGTTTCTTGATGGCTTCCCAGCGGCGAGGTGGGTAACCTCCCTTGGAGTTGTATTTCCTCTGCACTTCGCACCAGAATGTGCTGCCGGTTTGCGAGTTGCCCTTGACAGCGTCTCTTGTTGTGCTCAACCAGGAAGTTATGAGGTGGTGGTCCTCCTCCTTGCAGAATGTCCGGCCATCCGGCTCTGGTTCTTCGGGTTGGGCTCGGGGTTGGGCTCGGGCTCGGGCAGGGGCTCGGCCTCGTCGTTGGGAAGAGGATGGTTGGGGGGTTTCTACGTCGGCTATTGGATGACCCTCGTAGTTGTAGAATTGAGGTCTCATGCCCCATTGTGATTGTGGTTGGAACGGTGGCATCTGGAAACCTTGTGGGGGCAGGCTCCATTGTGATGGCACTTGGAACCCTAGCGCCATTTGGTATTGTTGGGGACGGTTTTTCCCTGACAAAAAAAATTTATACAATAAATTAAGTGCTCAAAAATTTAATACAAAAAAAATTAATACAATAAATTAAGTGCTCAAAAATAAAATAATAAAATAAGTGCAAATAATTAATCAAAAAAATGAATACAATGCATTAATACAATAAAATAAGTTTGCACTAACCTGAACTCGACCCCGGGTTCGAGTTTGGGGAGTTGGAGCGATTGCCCGTTAGAATGTCTCCGAAACCTCATGCCAGTTCGTCCTCGGTGAATTCTCGTTCGTCACCAACTGGGTGTGCACGAGACCCAGCGTCACCCGACATTTTTCACGAGAATAATTGAAACGAGAGAGGAGAATTTGGGAAGGAGAGAGTGAAGTTGGATAGTTAAAGTAGGAAGTGGTGTGAAAAATATGAGAGGAGAGGGGTATTTATAGGGTTTTATTTGTTGATTTTCGAATTAAAAAAAACTAGCCGTTACTGTGCAACGGTTGGGACACGTGGCAGCCCCAGACGCTGCCAGCGCAGCAGAGGGCGCGCCGGCGCGTCCACCGCGCTCGGCCAACGAGAGGGGAGCGGGAGCGCGTGCAGGGGGAGCGGGAGCGCGTGCAAGGGGAGCGGGGATGTGTTTTTCGACGTTCACAGCGGAACGGCCAGCGCGCCCGGCCAGCGAACGTCACGGCGCGGGGAGCGGGGCCGTTCCGTTGTTCTTGCTCTGAGGAGAGGAAAATGTTACCCCCTCAACCCAAACCTCAGAGATTTTTTTTTCTGGCATGGTAATGTTGGCTATAAGATGAAAATATTCGGTGCACCTATCCCTTCTCTAGTCCATTTCAGCCTGACCTTTTGACACCACAACTTGGCTTGCAACTTCATTTTTGTATCAATCTGGCTTGTAGTAAAGCCCTCCAGGAAATCTCTGCATCAAAAAGATGCCTCCTCTCTAAGGTGTCATCAATAGTATGTATTTCCAATCTAAGAGCTTCTATCTCAGAGTCAAGTCTGCCAAAAACCTTTACATTCCACTCCTTAAGAAAAAAACTTCAGTGATTTGAGCTTGAACCACAATTTATAAGAGGGATTACCAGAAGCCTGTAAAGTGTTCCAAAACTCTTGAGTATCTTTGAGGAATGAGGGATGATAAAGCCAGACATTTATGAATTTGAATGGCCTGAGACCCCAGTCAACCAAGGGATTAGTGAGAGTAATAGGTCTGTGGTCAGAGAGGCACCTCTTTAAACAAGTTTGTGTCAAATTGGGGAAGTGATCCAGGATTTGTGGGGAAATTAAAAATCTGTCAATTCTAGAAGCAATGGAACCATGACCATACCAGGTGTATTTTCCCCCACTCAACTGTAGATCAATGACACTAAGATCATCAATAAAATCATTGAACCTATTGAGACTGCTCCTGGAATAATTAGGTCCAGACTTTTCTGTTGGCACCAGTATAGCATTAAAATCACCAACTAGAATGAGGTTGTCAAAGAATCTAGGGAGTGTGTCTGAGATCTAACCCAAAGTGCTGCTCTCTCAGGAATAAGACAGGGTGCATAAACATTAACCACAGACAAATCCAATTCAGAGGGTAGGAATTTACCAGACCAATATATCACTCTTTCTTTGATGAGTGAGTCCTGTAGTTGAAAAATAGTGTTATTCCACAATGTGATGACTCCACCAGAGTTCCCATCAGCAGGAAAAAAAAGAGCTTCCCAAGAAAGACTGAAACCACAGCTTTGTAGGAAGTTAAAAGGGAGGATATTCAGCTTGGTCTCCTGCAATAAAACCATAGAAAAAGATTGTCTGCTACAAACATTTTTTAGGGCCCTTCTCTTTTGTCTAGAAATGGCCCCTCTCATGTTCCATGAGAGGATCCTCATGGAGAGGATAGATTTTGAATAGAGGCTGTAGCGAGGGCTAGTGGATCAGACAAGTTGATCTCTTCTCCGTCCCCAAGATCACTGAAATCATCTTCTGAATGAGTCTCCAAGTACACTGCTTGATTCACTTCAAGTTCTAAATTATCAAAGTGTATTGCCACCAACTCATCTGATAGTTTACCCAATTGCTTTGCAATAGTCTCTAGTGCCAGCTCCTCCTTTTTTAAACTCAGTGTTATTTTTTTGTATTCTTCCAGAGTGAACGAGGGTTAGAGGAACAGTGGGCACAATGGCTTTGGATTTTGATATAGTGTTATAAGCAACTGCTTTGATCCCTTTACTGTTGGAAGAGAAGGATGGATTAACACTAGTAGTTAGAGAAGGGCTGGTAAAATTAGGCTCCAAATTGGGGGGTTTGAAAATGCAATTTCCCTCTAAAACCAAGTCATCTCCAGCTGGTGTCTTTAGGTTGGGCCCCAAAACTGCAGCAAAAGGAGTAACATCTTCTCCCCCATTAATGTCATCAACTTCCCATGTTCCCTTTTGTACTTGTAGAGTTGTGTTAGTCCCATCTTCAGCAGTGTGGAGAGCTAAACAATTTTCCTTTCCCTCCAAAAGTGTAGGGCCAGCCAACTCATAAACAATATTTGGTACCACTGTAGAGATTATCCCAGGTGAGATCAGGGCATCTTTGAAGGATAATGTAGCAGGAATATCAAGCACAGGCAAAGGACTGTTTAGTAGAGGCAAAGCAGGAAAATCCGAGTCTGTAGCAGCAGCCAAAAGTGCAGAGGAATCATTAACCAGACCAACATTCCTCTCCAGTGAGGATGTACCAACCAAACCATTTGTAATAACTCTTAGAATTGAAGGAGAGATAGTAGGGATGCCAGGAGTAGTTGTGGCATTAAACTCAGAAGACAAAGAATTTTCAGAATCCTTCTCTGACTCAGAGGTTGAAGAGTGGATATCAATACAAGGGATAGGAATAAATGGAACCACAGACTGATTTATGGAGCTGATCATGACATTGAAAGATTGATTTTCCAATAGAAGATTGGTTTCAGAATAAACTCTGGGGTATTCAAGAGAGTGTACGAGAAATAAATCAAGACAGTACGATTTCCCAACGCTTTGATAATGATCTCAGCTTCTGTTTCAGCTCTAAAATCTTCCATAATAGCTTCCTTATTGGTGTCATTGTATAATAAAACCAAATGACCCTTTTCCACAATGGCTCTGTTACTCTCCACAACCTTGCCAAGTATTGCAGTTGGTTGGATCGTGGAAGGTGTTTCCTTTCTCCTCCAGACAGTATGGTGTGAGAAGTTGGCTCTATTGTTCTCCCTTTTCCAAGCCTTGACCACAAAGAGTCTAAATCCTTTGAGTATGTACCCATTGAACACATTGATTGCCTTTTCAAAACCCTCCAAAGTTCTGAAAGCCACGAATCCAAACCATTTACCTCTAGTGTTGGGTCTCTTAGGTGCTTCCGCTTTCACTATCTCCCCACACTCAAGAAAAAGATTGGATAACCAATCAGAACATGTATTGGGTGGTAAATTATGCACAAAAATCCAGTGCAGCTGCTGTGAAAGTTCTTCCGCCCTCCCTGCACTGCCCACAACGTTCAAATTCCAACCAGATCTAGCAAGCCCATGCGTAATGTGTTCAAAAACCGGTGGAGCACCCACCGTGGAGTTGGAAGTCATGTTGTTAAGAACAGAAGAACGAAAGTACCCAGAACGCTAAGGAAAACAAGCCCAGTTCCCCGAGTTCACACGGTGGTTCGATGATCTAGAGAATGATCATCCTGAACACTACACCGTGTGACCGGAAAGAAGCAAATCAATAGCAAGCCGAGGAAGAACAAACAAAGAAGATTGCAAAAAACCCACAGTTGAGCTACAGTAACTGTTAGAGATTGTTACTGGTTTTTTCCACATTTTCAACTAATATACTCAAATAAAGAGGTCATTATACTCAAAGTTGATTTTGAAAAAGCCTATGATCACATACATTGGGAGGCTTTACTACATATTCTTAAGACCATGGGGTTTGGGGCTAAGTGGATCACTTGGATCACTTCCTGCCTGAATGCTTGGGCATCCGTTTTAATCAATGGCTCACCTTCTCCAGACTTCAAACTTCAGAGAGGCCTAAGATAGGGGTGCCCATTGTCTCCTTTAGTTCATTATTTATGCTTGTAAGAAAAATAATCACATGTCAATTGACATGTCATTCATTTTTTTATGACAAGCTATTATAGTTTTTTTTATCAACAAAATAAATATATAAATGAAATCTCTTCAGAAGCTGAAAAGGAGTACAGGATGAACTATGATGTAGTTATAGATCACAAAAACTCAAAGTGGACGCAACCAACTGTAAGGGCACAACCAAAACACTAAAAACAAATATGTGAATGAAACCAACAAACAGACTCGAGCGTTGGTATAACAGTTCAGCCTCATGACAATCCTAACAAAGGGAGCAACCAGATACATGAAATAACAATTTTATAAAAGGAAACTCGAGAGACAGTGAAGGTTTATAAAATCAGATTTTACAACCATAAAGTACAACAAACTATTATTGTTATGTTGATTTGTGTAATGTGAATGGCTTTTGGTTTTTCTCTACCACCAAAGTTGGAAAGGGTCACTTAAAGTCTTAATATTTTATTTCCATGTCCCTCCAATTAAGAACCTCACAACTTGGGGCTTATTAGGCACGCCTAATCGTATTGGTCTTAATCCTAACTCCTAAGAGCATCCACAACTATCTCGCCGGCAACCGGCGAGATGGATTAAAATATTATTTTTTTTCCTCTCCCAGCCAGCTCACCGCCAGAAAGCTCTGCACTGGCGATTTTGTTGTCGGCGGGGAGCCGTCAGCGAGATGGGAAAAACATATTTAAAACAAAAAAAAATTATAAATTTAACACCACAATTTTATTATAATTAGGATAATTAGCACACACACGATACATAAAAACATAAATGATAGATAATTTTATTACACGTTCACGATTTACATCTCGTGAACGTACTGGGGGAATTTGGATTGGTCTCGAACGACCTCCCACAGATAGCACTTCGTGAAATGTTGGCCATGGCGCCTGTGGTACTCAACGGCCGCTGCAGAGCGATGGTAATTCTTGGTATTTCCCGGTGGGGATGTTTGAACTGCTAAACGGTAGCAAAGTTCATAACGGTAGATTTTCTTGGCTAGATCCTGGCAGTGGTCTGTACACTGCTTTTGGTTTCTCGGCGTCGAACCGGCCGGAGCACTGTGGACAAAATTGGCGAAGACTACCGGCCAGTACCTATTATTTGGGCCCGGCCGGGCATCGTGTAGCCAACATATGACCAACACCATCCCTTCCTCGGTACTCCATAGGTGTGATGTTACGCCGGCCATTGGTGCTTCGAACAAGAGGAGAAAATTAGAACGGAAGAAGGTTGGGAGTAAGAGAGAGTATTGGGAGAAGAGGAGTGAAAAATGAAGAAGGATGGGGTGCAATTTATAGGGCAAGCCGCCGGCCATTAAGGGTCATTTTAGTCATTTTGATGTTGGTGGCAATAATGGCACACATCCCAAGAAACCTACAATGCACTAAATGTAAAAAAAACTACTAATTGTTTTAAATTATTTAAAAAACAACAATGCATTACCGAAACAGTAAATACAACTTAAAAAAAGTACTAATTTTTTTAACTTAATTAAAAACAACAATTCATTAACGAACCAGGAAATACAACTTAAAAAAAACACAATTACGTAAAATAAAGAGCGACGTCACTGGTTCATCAGATTGCGTAAAATCGCAAGTAGCGCATTGTGTGCCTCGAGCTGGGGGGAGTCATGACCGAAGTGTCCCTTGCTTCCGCGAGCACCCAATGATCGAATGCCTTCAGCTTCAGCTGCGTTGCGGTCTCAATGGTCCTGGCCGTGCTTGCTTCTTTGGCCGCTAAATGGGGCATCTGGACACGCTCGGCAACCGCAACCTTAGAGGGTGCAGAGTTTTTACCTCTGAGCCTCGCAGCCTTGGCAGCCTTCTGGCCCATAGGCCTCTGGTACGGCGGTTGGCACTCCGTATCAGCACCCGTCGTCTGCTAACTGCCCTCAAACGCCGCGTCTTCACGAGTGCGCTTCCCGAGTCGCTAGACTTCTCGACATCGAACTGAGTATGCGGTGTCCCTTCATCGGGCTCCTCAACGGCAAAATAATATGAATTCCACTTGTTTTCTCCTTTCACAAGTTTCCACCAATGTTTCCATATGAATTGATGTCCATGCGCCTGGAGATATTTTTCCTTGGTAAAGTCATGATTTCATCATCCGAACGGCCGCTCCGGTGGTCTCTGCAGTTCTTAACAAACAGCCCCTGGAAGCTCGTCACTTTGGTATTTGTCTGCCCCCAGTGGTCTTTGCACTGCTTAGCCGACCTCAACGGATCATCCCGGCCCCGAGTAGCAGCAAGTTCTTCAGCGATGGCCCCCCAGTACTTCAAATTATGCTTCTGGTTGCCGTGAATTGAGTCGTACGAGTGGTGCATCCAAGCTCGAACTAACCGCTCGTCCTTGTCGGTTCTCCACAAGACACGCTTCGCTTTGCCCTTTGATGGACACACGTCGGCGGGCTCGGTAAGAGTTGGAGAGGAATTGACCGTCGGGTTGGGGGAAAGGTTCGGTGAAAAGAACTCTTGCGACATTGCGTCGTCCGTCATCGCCCTATAAATGCTTCCCCATTCGTTGAGATCGAAAGACATTGCAATGGAAATTTGGAAGTGGATGCTCTAAGAGGGAGAAAAGAGAGAAGAGATGATGAATGTGGGTGAAAAATGAATTGTGAAGGGTCTTATTTATAGGGGGAAAGTAAAAAACAAAATTAAATTTGGGTGCCAGCGACCATACACGTGTCGCCAGCGAGGGACTTGCCAACGGCCGGCACGACGACCGATGCTGGCTCAGTCAACCTCGCCAGCGAGGAGTGCCAGCGGTGAGCTTAACGGCTCTCTTACTCGCCAGCGAGCTCCCCGCCGCCGTTTTCTCCTCGCCAGCGACATCTCTCCCATGATTGTGGATGCTCTAAAGAGGAGTAGGTAGATTTCCATCTCCATGATGATCATGCGTAGGAGCGATCTATCTTAAAATCATCGTAAAAATGTATTTAATTAAAATACTTGCGATATGCACATATTAATTCAGAAATAAATAATATCCAAATTTAATATTTTATTAAAGAAAAATATAAGTTTATAAAGGTGATATCATTGTGTGTTGCTAATACATCATACATGAACCAACTCTTTTGTTTTATTTTTATAATGTGTATGTTTGATCTAATTTTGTTTGTTTAAGGGGTTATACGACTAAACTTATAATCTAATTAATAGATTTTGAACCACAATAATGATACTAATTTTTTACTTTGATTAGAAAATTCATATATTTGATAACGATTGATAACTATGTTCGGGACCAAAAACATCTTCAAGTGAATGTTTCGTCCACTCACCAATACCATGACAATGATAAATGACATATTATTGAAATTATAGAAGAGAAATTGCACACAATTATGTGATACGAGGAATTTTCCAACACAGTCATGAATTACACACTCAGACTACATTTAGCATCTTACCCGTATAAACCCATCCACTTAGTTTTTGCTTTGAATTATATTGAGGAGAAATCAAATACAAACTATCTCTTAGCCTAAAAACTAAAGAACCAATTTAAGCCGTCTATTTTAAGAATGAAGGGATGAGATACAATTGAGTTGTTGACTGCAAAAAAACAGCAATTTTTAATAAGTGAGAAGGGTTTTTTAGTAAAACTATCATATTATTTTTTTTAACCAATTCACTAATTTAATTTTTCCCTTCCAGTTGACTTCAAACTTGCGCCAGTAGTTTTTTTTTTCAAAGGCTTTCTATCAAGATCACTCATGAATATATTTTGAAGCACGAAAATAATTATTTCGGGGCTGATTTAAAAAAAAAATTATACATGGGTAATTTTTATCAACACTTTGCTCTGATTTTATCAACATTGTTACACTGGTTTTATCAACACTTTGCACTGGGTTTATCACCTCATTTCCAAAACTGATCATGATTTTATCACATCATCGCGTGCTTTTTATGAACACTAGTTTTATCAACACCAAACACTAGGTTTATCATTAAATTACGTGTGTTTTATCACCCCCATCACATGTTTTTTTTGAAGCACGAAAAAAAAGAATTATTTCGGGGCTGATTTAGAATTTTTTTTATATCTGGGTAATTTTTATCAACACTTTACATTGGTTTTATCAACACTTTACACTGGTTTTATCAACATTGGACACTAGTTCTATCACTTCATTTTCCAAAACCGAACATGATTTTTATCACCTCATCACGTGTTTTTATGAACACTAGTTTTTTCAACACTAAACACTATGTTTACCATTAAATTACATATGTTTTATCACCCCATCACATGTTTTTTTATCAACGCTAAACTCTAGTTTATCACACTTATTATCAAAATTGAACATGGTTTTTATCACCTCAGTACATGTTTTTATCAACATTTAGCACATGTTTGATACCTCCGATATAAAACATTTATCAGTGAAGATTTATCAACACTCAACATTATTTTTATCACCCCGATATACCTTTTTATTTTCGTGCTTCAAAATATATTCATGATTGATCTTTATTTAAAGCCCTTGAAAAAATAAAAATATTGGCGCAAGTTTGAAACTAATCAGAGTTCAAACGAATCGGGAAATATTAAATTAGTGAATTGGAAAAGAAAAAAATGGACACTTGTCTACATGGCACCATGCTTTTACAATTATATCCTTGCTTGTGTGACAAAGGATGAAAATGGGGTGAATTTGGATGAAATTGGGGTGATGATGTGACATCATGGTGAATGTTAGCTCTTAGGTGTGTGTGGCTAGGATTGGTTTTCTAGTTTTTATGTTAAGAGTGGTTTAAAGCCGATTTCACCTCTGAATTATATTACACTTCAAATACGATATGTTTATCCACGATTCACCTAAACTGTAAGTTATCTATTATTAGTTTATATATTAGCCTAAGTAAGAACAAATTTACCAGATATCTCTCTTATTTTAAAAACTGTAAGAACTCATCCTATCCGCACACATCAAGATCCAATACTCAACGTGATGTTACATCATCACCCCAATTCTATCCAAAATACACACCACTTTTATCCTTTCTCACACAATAAAGGGTATGATTGTAATAGCATAGTGTCATGTAGCGAGTGTCTATTTTTTTCTTGACCAATTCACTAATTTAATCATTCCCGATTCGTTTGAACTCCGATTAGCTTCAAACTTGCGCCAATATTTTTTTCGTGCTTCAAAATATATTCATCACTGATCTTAATAGAAAGCCCTTGAAAAAAAATATTGGCACAAGTTTGAAGCCAATTGGAGTTTAAACGAAGCGGAAATGATTAAATTAGTAAATTGGTAAAAAAAATGTAATATGATAGTTTACTAAAAAGCTCATACCACTTACCAAAAAATGTTGTATTTTTGCAGTGGACAAGTCAACAATTCAATTGTATCTCATCCATCCATTTATGAAATGGATGTTTTGGATGAGTTCTCACATTTTTTTTAGGTTAAAGGTGGGTTCTATTTGATTTCGGCTCTATTTGATTTCTTCGCTATCCTGAATTATATTATTTTGAAGCTTGTATTGCACTATTGCCTCCTAAAATCTAAAGCTTAGCATTTTTTTATATTATATGAAATAATAAATATAGCATAAGTTCACCCCAACATAACTGATTTTATTGTCTTAAGATGATATTTGGCTTAATCAAATATTGACTAATAATATAGAAACATCGATATCTTAGATCGATGGAAACAACTGGAGTCCATCCATATCCGCCTCAATTGATTGAAGACTTCCAATCGGTGATAAGTGAAATCGACGTCATGGATGTCACTCTCCATGGCCACAATTTCACCTAGAAGACCTGGAAGAGTGGGAAGGGTCGCTGCCGAGTTGAATCACGCTTGGATATGGCATTCATCTCGTCCACTCTATCCTAGGAATATCAAGAGTATGAACCTATATAATATGGGTAGTTGGGTGCCACTACCTCTTATCATATGCATATCCTACTTACGAAGGCTACCCCAACATTCACTTAGCTCCTCTGAAATTCAGGTTTGAGAATGGATGGGCTGAGGATCCTTCGTATGTATGTGTGATCTAGGATGTTTGGTAGGATGTTGGATTTAGTTCGATGGCTCCCTGTATCCATTAATTGACCCAAGTGCTTACGAGATATGATAAGGATATTTTCTGAACCAACCTGAATCATATCAGGTGGTGCCAACAGACCATTGCATTGCTTAATGGGAAAAAGGACATGCCAAATGTCATCATAAGAAGACAATTCAAAGGAAATAAGAGACAACTCTCCTTCTTCAAGAATCCTTTTGGCGCCAACGAGTCAAACACCATTAGTTGAACGAAAGAGATTGAAAAATGAAAATTTTCCATGTTGTCTCTTACAAGTGACAGATTAACACGATCTATACCCTTACCATAGAGTCGGGGGAGGAGGTTGCATGCGACTATGGTATGAAAGAACTGATTGTTGAGTATTTCGGAACCTTGTTTCATACATCTCACCTGATCATGAATCGCCTACCAGAATTGGCTGCAAATAACATCACGTTGGCCCAAAATATGTCCTTACTTATCACTGTGCAAGACGAGGAAGTCAGTGTTTCAAATGTGACCAGATAAATGTCAAGACCTAATGGGCTAAGCCCAAAATTTTCTAGAACTATTGTCCAACGGTGCAACACAAGGTTCTTTAGTTTGTTAGGAAAACAATGGCATGAATAGCCTTGGATCCCACACTAAATGAAACTACGATATTTCGATCCCCAAGAAGCCGACCCAAAGGTAATTACATACATGAGACCCATAACCCTCTGCAATGTCATCTTCCAAATCGTATCCAAGGTCCTATCTAACTGGTTAAAAGTCCTCATCCCGGCCATCATATCACGAATGCAAGAAGCATTTGTCCTAAGTATCCATGACAAAGTGATTACCTTCTTTGAAGTAAATTACTATTTTCATAGGAAAAATAAGGGATGGTGATGAGTAGGGATGACTATTGTCAAAACACTATTTTAACGTGCATCAGTACACAATCATCAAGCAATAGGTAAAAGGTCAAGTACCGGCCGAATCCACAAGGAGTAGAGGTATCACTAGTATTTTGCTAAAACCTGAGGATGTGGATTGTCACTTCCACATCCCCGAAAGAAAAAATAAAAGGAAAAAACGGTAAAATAATTTTTTAAGTCTTTGAAGCAGTAAAATTTATCTATTTCTACCACCTAAGACACATAACTACTGATTCACACAAAGAGACGATCACGAGTACAAGTAAACATGACTTTCAATTAATGCATGGTTTGGTTAACGATTGTGAAATCAAATAATGCTTTCCTTATAGTCTTAGAACACTTAAGTTCCTATGTATGCGGTATCTTGAAATCAACCACATACTAGTCATGGGAGAGGGCACAAGACCATTTCCCGGACCGATATGCGAACCACCAATCATCAAAAAGCAATGAAAATAGGGTGTAGTTCTATGATCTTGAGCGAACCTCGATCAATATCGAACAAGAAATAGCAAAAACGCATGCATGTCACCCTCGCTACCAACTACCACAAGTAGAGATGGCTACACCACTCATCGAATCTACTCAGCTACGCCTAGTTCACTTCCTAATTCTCGAATGCCAACAATAAAGATGAACACCGAAAATCAAGTAAAACTAAATAGAGTATCGAAACACGATACTTTGGTACTACAAAAGCATGAGTGGACTCTAAATAAATTGTCGAGTCTACTTAGCTACACCTAGTTCGATCAACCTAATGACCAAATGAATCATTCGTCAAGGAGAACTAAACAGAACATCAAATCATGAAGCTCTGGTAATACACAAGCACAAGTAAGACTCTAAATCAAATAATGAATCTACTTAGCTATGCCTGGTCCACTTCTTGAAAACTGAACACCACCAATCAAGGCGAGTTCGGTAATCAAGTGGAACTATGTAGAACATCGAATCACGATATTTTGGTGATACACAAGCTTAAGTAAATTCTGTATAAGTGAATTCTCGTCTCACACTAGATCGAATCATGAGTCGCTCTCAACATCAATCTACATAACGCACAAAACAATCATGGGAAAATCCCCAAATCGTTTGGTTGGCTTGAAACACATAAGAGAATCGAGAACACACATCCTTACATATTTCTATCTCGTTAATAGGAAATCAAGACATGTGGATGTCGAAAATCCTAGATAGGTTCACTAAATGGCTAAAGTTTGTATTTTTACCAACTCTAACCTAGAACTTGATATACACCCAAGAGATGAAATAGCTAGACCCTGAAATCGGGTTCAAAAACATGAAAATCCAAAAACAAAGAAAGAGAATCATGCCTTATCATTGAGTAGCTTAAATACAGATGAATACCCATACAAACAATTAGATGCTATTTAAGCTCAAAAACCCAAATCATGGAATTAACACCACCAACATCAAATTAACCATAAAATCATGCCTCAACTTAAAGGAAATCAACATTTACACAACACTCATGACCAAATATTCAAATCCAAGGTCATGGATTCACAATCCTACTCAAACAAACCAAAAAGCCTAACTTCACAACAAAACTAGAGAAGAGTAGAGATTGAAACCAGGATTGGGTTGAGAAACCCAATCAAAAAATCCTCTAGCTTCGCAAACCCACCATCTCCAACTCTCTAAAGCTTCAACGCATGAAAATGGATAAGTTGGAGATGGTAGGAAGCTCATGTATGCTTGAAACCTTATTCGATCATCATAACTATGGCCTGAAGTGATAGATTTTCTCTGTAAAGTGAAGAACACTCGAGAAAAAATGAAGAGCACTAGCGAGAGAAGAAGAGCTAGAAAAAAAAATAAAAGAGCTCAATTCAATTTCTAAGGTAAAAAAAATCTGATCCATTTAATCTATATTATATACGTATATATAGGAAGTTAAAGAAATGGTCAATGTTCTAAAAATCCAGACTGGGTGCTGCCTAGGCGCCCGCCTAGGCCCCATTTTGTGTCTAGCAGACCCGACTTGGCGCCTAGAACAATTTTGCATATTATAGTGACTAAATTCTAATAATTAGATGGTTGTCCAGAGTTGTCAGGTGTTGGTGATATTAGGAATTGTGCTTCTAAGTTGTTTGGTGTTATTTTTTAGGTATTTTAATTTTTTTTACCATTTTTAATATAAGGAAGTTCATATTTTGTTTCTATATATAGTAATATACCTATTAAAATTTTTAAAAATAGAAAATACAAATCCGATTAGTCCTCGATTAATCCTCAAGGTTATAGCCGCCCGACTAGCGCCTAGCGACTTTTATAACCTTGGAAATAGTGTTGCTTCAGAATTGCGCGGTCTGGGAAGGGAGGAGTGCTTGTTGAAGCAAGTGATCTGGTGCGGGCAGGCTGAGGAAGCGAGCGCTGCAACCGGGCCTATGAGGCGTTAATCTTCATGATTAGCAATCATGTGACTATAGAAACAAGCCAGTGCATACGTGCGGACGATCGGATGGAAATTGACTACGCGTCAGCAAATCCAATGGTTGAGAGAAGCGCGTGTGCAGGACTGTGGTGTGTTGCGCGACACCAGAGTGAGGCGCTGAACAACTTTCCTATTTTTTTACTTTAAAATTTCGATGCTCATTCCCTCTCTGTTAGACCTCCGATCCACCTCGTTCTTACGCTAATAATTAATTTTTTCGCGGCCTACAAAAAAAGAGCAAATATTAATATACTTGAAACATTTGAAAAATATGACACAGAACGAGGTTTTGCACAGTTTTTTGCGGATGACTGTTATATCTTTTGGCGGGAAGATAAGAATGGGGCTACCTAGGTTCGAGACCTTGTCCATAATTTTGGCACTTTGTCGAGAGAGCTTCGCAATAACCATAAAAATTTCGATCTTCTTCAGTAGTAACACTTCATTAACTATCCGGGGAGCTTGTTGTTGTTTTCTTCACATCCAGGAGACATCGATCTCTTCCTTGTATCTTGGGGGCCCCAATATGGTAAGTCGAAACATGAAACAAATTATGGCTTATTTGAGGGATCGGGTCGTGTCAAGGATACGAGCTTGGGATGGGCAACTAATTTTCCCCGCTGGACGAGAAGTGATGATTAAATCAATTCTCCTCTCCATACGAACTTATGTTATGAATGTCTTCAGTTTACCTCTAGGGATCATAAATCCATGTAGCTTTGGTCAAATTCTAGTGGGGTAGCTCATCTAAGAAGAGTCGGCCCATTATTTGGCAAGATTGAGCTAAACTCTACAAACTGAAAACTCTCTAGAGTATGGGATTCAAGGATCTACATGATGCAAATTTAGCTCTCTGGGGCACATATCACAAATCGGGATTTATTGGTTTCATGGTTAATTAAGGCTTGATACTATCTTATTGGGGAATTCATAACAATGCCAATGGGCTCCAACCTGAGCTTTATCTAGTCCAACATCAGGGAAACTCAGGATCTTATGAAGTCCAGCCTCCAACAACCCATTGGGTTTGGATTGGACATTAGGATTGCTAATTTCCCATGGCTTCAAGTGGTTGAGACGTATATCCATATTTCCTTTCTAGAATTACTTCTCATGGTAGATCAAATAATGATTTTGGCGGTCACTGATGGGATGTGGAACGTATCCAAACACTTTTTGATCCGTGAGATCAAGAGGACATCTTGGGATTTCCTTTATCTCCTCAAAGAGATTAGAATCACTGGTATTGATTCAGGGATAATAGGGTCTCTACTCTACGAAAACAGGATATCTTAATATATACTAGACCTGGCTCGGGACTCATCCCCTTACTTTACCCTTGTTACGGATCTATATATGGGTTGTCTTGGCCCAACCCAGGTTATAGATACTTTTGTAGCAGTCCATAACGGGGTGTCTTTAGGTGGTTGACTGTCTGGCCCAAAGGTTCGTCCCAACCTCCCCTATCTGCCATCTCTACGGCCAATAACTAGAAAACCATGACCCATATTCTTATTCACCGTTGGAACCGCCATGGATTACAGTGTAATTACCCAGGAGATAATGATATTCTGAATGGGTGGGTACATGTCCCTAATGTGGTGCTCGGGGGAGGATAACACTACCATCATTCTCTGGTTATATCCTATGAGTTAGTCCACACGGGTCTATCTTCACCAGATCGAGGCCGAACCGAGGGTGATAGAAGCTTCAGCTCCTATTCTTCTCCAAGGTCTCAAGAGTAAAGACCTCTCCTGAAACCAATATCTCATGACCTATTTCTCCAGAAATCACAACTGCTCCATCTTTAGAAGTCGTTGCATTATAGAGCCTCGGGAACCTAAATCTCATAGGACAATCTCCTAACCAGACACTATCTCGAAAACGTATCCTAGGTCTATTCCCGAGCTTCCAATGAATTACTTGGGCACTAAAGAAACCCCTGAAACGATCATCTGCAGCTAGACACATTATATGGCCAAAAAGAAATAAACTTCTAGGTTTTTCCAACTGAGTCAAGTCTCATTCCCATGAGTTCAACTTAAATTTCTCACTAACCAAATGTTTTCATAAAAAAATGTTATCTACCACGAATCTCCAGAACCATTTCGATAACATACTGAATTTAATTTCTTCAAGTCGTTGAATACCAAGCCCGCCCTCATGTTTAGGCTTTCACATCGTCTCCCATTTAACTTTATGGAGCACACGACATGCCACACTTGCCATTGTTCAAGAATCTTGATCATTGACTTGGGAGTACGGAACAAACTCATATAAAAATAGGCAGAGCCGACAAAGTGGATTTGAGAAGCACTATTCTACCAGCAAGTTTTAAAATTTTAGCCTTCCAACCATCTAGGGAAGGCTTAAACTTGGCTACTACATGTTCCCAAAATACAGCTCGACGTGGGCTTATACCGAGCTGGAATCCAAAATAAGGAAGCGGAAATGAGCATTGCTCACAATCGAAAATCTGAGCAAGCATAACTAGGGAAAGGTTCCTCTCATTAATAAGAACGACTTTTGATTTAGCAAAATTGATCTTAAGGCCTGACATATATTGGAACATATTCAACACGTGCTTCAAAGATTGAAGTTGTTGAAGTATATGTCTCACATAGAAAGTGTATGGATAAATTGAACACTTGATAAGAATATTAGTGCCTCCACATATGAATTCGAGCTTTTGGGTTGGATTGAGCTTTAACATGGTATTAGAGCTGTTCGGCCCACAACCCGTTTGTCACTTCCACCCTATGGTTTCCGGTTCATATGCAGAGATGTCCAGTCATGTTATGGCCCACGTGTAGATGTCCAGTCCTACACGTGAGGGGAGTATTGAAGTATATGTCCAACATAGAAAGTGTATTGACAAATTGAACACTTGATGAACATATTAATGCCTCCACCTATGAGTTCAAGCTTTTAGGCTGGATTGAGTTTTAACAGAAGCTCGGATACTTCTCCATTCATAAAGAGGATGTTGTTGTTAGTGAATTGGACGTGGGAAATTTGACTACCAGTCCTTCCAAAGCATACTCCCCTTTAATCATGATCTTAAATCACTTCCTCCGATATCTGATGCAAGCCTTACGCTGCAATTAAAAACCGGGATGGAGAAATAGTGCATCCTTATCTCATGCCATTGGACAATTTGAAGTCCCGACTAGAAGAGCCATTAATCAAATCCTAGAATGATGCCTCAAAACAACTGTATCGAGGGATTGGAGAGAATTTTTAGTTAGCATCTCTGGTACTTTATGGTATGGATATCTTCTTGGCATTGGAGAAGTTTGTTTCCATATTTATATTTATAATATGTTGGAAAAGATAATAAATGATATATTACATGAGAAATTTACATTTCGAGCCAGATTTGTCCAGGATTTGTTATTAGGTATATGGGCATATGGTGGTTACTCATGAGATTTATCTTCGAAAGGGACTAGATATTTTGAAAGGGAAAGAGAAAATATTGTATTCATAGATGTTCGACCTAAGATAGGAATGTAATTTTTTTTATAGAATGCGAGTTCAGCACGTTCATCGTAAAACCAAATCAGGTTGTTGAAAATTCTTTGATTCCCATATTCTTTTAGAGTTTCAACTCTTTTAAATACCAATTTTCTCATGTGTAGCTTTTTTTCGTTTTTGAGAATAAGAAATAGTTGTCATTCATTATGAGGGAGAAACGTTATAGTGGCCAGTGCCCTTAAGAGGATTGTGAACCAACAATTTTTAGAGACGAATCGATCCAAAAAAGACTCGGTCATAACAATCAAAACATTATAGGAATAATAACTAAAACAGGAAAAGTAACTAACACAGAAAGTAAAACGAAAGCTAAAACAAAAATTTAAACCAAAGGGTGCCATCTGCTAGAAACAGCTCAAGGTGGGGCATAAACGCTGCTTGCTCCCTGCTCTCCAAGGACTCGTTTTGTCAATTGTCATGTCGACTGAGCCACCAAACATGAACCCGGTGATATGGCTGGGAGGAATGGCTCTCATCAGGGACCCCTCCCGAGGCATGTCCCTGGACCCATGAATTCCTTTCATTCCTCCTATCGGTGCTGTTTTCAACCCTCTCCGTATCTTCTCGCGGCTCCCCCTCTGTACTCCTCTTCTGGCCCCCAGGGCCCTGCAGTATCCCAGATAGGCTAGACCCAGGGCGGTCTATCTCTGAACACCCAAGGAGGCTTATCGTGGATGATTGGTCGGGGCTCCAAGTGGAAGGCTCCCTCCCCAATCAGAACTGGGCCCTCCGACCCGGGTTAGGTATCTAGTCCGTGGTCATGAGGGGCTCCTTCCCTCGAGGCAATTCGGCCTTAGGTATCGAGTTTGAAGTCAAAGGTGTGAACCCCGGTAGTGGTGGAATTGGATCCCGTCCCCAATCTGTAGCATACGGCCGGGTGATCTTTGTAATCTTGAACTCCAGCATTGAGTTATCATACTGAGGGCCCCGTGGCACCTCCCAGTCGCAATCCATGACCATATGACCAATCCTGCCACAATTGAAACAGAAAGAAAGAAGTTTGCCATACGTTATGGTAACACATATCGGGCCCTGATATTCCTGAAAACGCATAATCATGGTCCGTCGGAGGGGTCGATGAACATCCATCCAGAATCGGACCTTCGCCGTACCACCCCTGCATAGACCCCACTGATCACATGGGGTATCCATATGCTCGCCTAGGGTTTCCCCTATGATCTCCCCGGTCGCCTTTGTACGGACGAGGGGCGGTATCCCCTGATCATACACCCAGAGTTGAAGGCGATCTAGACGAGGGAGGTCACGAGACATCGACTCTTGAATCTCTCCAAGCAGTAGAGGATTGTCGTGGAAGCACCACGGTTCATTCTGGCGTACCCATACCCGGGCCTCCAGAGACACAAAGTAGAAGGCTAACGTGATCGGTTCAAGTTCCTTGATGACCACACCCACACCAGCACGCCCACATGCACGGGTGATGACAGTCAGTAGAAACTCCTTCCATGGAGGGTTTGGAGAAGCTAACAGGCACAACATCCCAAATTGGAGGCGAGCTAGGGTTTGCGAGCATGGTGGAGTATATGGAAACACGACCTCCATCGCCTCTTCCTCGGTGTGACAGCAAGCCAAGAAGTCCACTTGGAGGTCCCCCATCGTTGGTGAGTGATCAGGAAGAGTCGGGGCCCCAGCATGCGTGGCCGTCGTGGTCGCCACTGGTTGCGTGGACAGAGCCCTATTGGGGGGGGGGGGGGGGGTTCGTATCTTCCGAGGGAAGAGGAAACGTGCGAAACTGAGGAGGGCGACGGTGGAGTTTTGGCTTTAACTGGCCGGCCTCTTTTGCCTTTCACCGGTTGAGGAGTCGGCGCAATCTCCCTAGGCGAGAAAATCACCAAGATTTGGTCTCTGAGAAGCGGTGGTTGCAGAAACTCGGACGATGGAAGCAGTACTGTCGCCGATAGAGGAGCCTCTACAAGAGGAGATTTTGGTATGTGTTTTCTTCTCTCTCTCGCGGGTTAGATAAAACCCTTGGGTGGTTTTGGGGCATAATGAGCTGTGGGGGGCAGATGAAGCACCTGAGGTAGGGGATAGGGCAACGGCGACGATTAGCGGCACGTTAGTCAAGGTAGGAGTAGCCATGTTGGTAGGACTAGAGTGGTCTCCATGGTTACAAATTCAAAGAAAATAGAGTATTTAAAGAGTCCACTTAATTACTTGGTTGTGTAGCTTTTGTTAATATAATGGAATGGGAAAACATTAAACAGTTTTATAAGACCATGTTTTTGTGGTTTCTCATTCTCGTATTTCACTTACAGTTTTGAGATAATAAAAAGAGTTAAAGGGTCCTAAACTAGAACAACAATAGAAAAAAGCTCAAAAACAACCAGACCAATGAATAGTTTCTCGAAAAATCATAAACAAGCATCTTACCCAGACCAACGAATGGTACTTCAGGGTGAACAAGGTGAATCCTCTTGTCTCAAAAAGACAGTGATTCATGCCCCTATGCTCAATGAAAACATAGAGTAGATCGGCCCCCAACGTTTCCTCAGATGAGTACTCGTCGAAACCTAAGTGAGAACAGACCTAAAGAGACTACCGAATAGAAACTCACTGGACCTGCAAAAAACACAAGCCAAAAAGGACTCATACCCGGGTTTGCCTCCTTTGAGACCGGAGACAGCACCCGGGATGCCTATACCAATCCGAAAAGGAGGAACCTATCTCAAGGACTCAGCCTTCCATAAAATACTAAAAGTGATTCAAAATCTTTCTGAACACAATTAAAAACTGTCGAGTTCCTCAAAAGCAATAAATGTCAGATCGTGATATAGAAAACACGAACCCAGGATTTCCACCAATAGTGGGATCCCAAATCTCTCTAAATAATCACATTATCACCAAAAGATTTGGGCATCACCCAATATATGCCACACCAATTACTCAATATATGCCACACCAATCAAACATCCAACCCAAATCCACTACGACACTACAAAATGAAACAAAATACGATAAGAAATATCCATACACGCCTTACAGATAGGCAAAACATATGATTGTAGTCATGTGGATACCATGTCCTCCAAGAAAAACCGTACTGGGGACAGTTTTGAACCGCCAGCCAAGCCAACACAAAATGCTTGGTAGGGAAGCCTGAAACCCACAAAACCGAAGCCCAAGGCTCAACTACTACGTACTCTTCCTCCAACAAAAAAAATGTTTATAAATTCTCCTAGAAAGCTGTTTATTTCGAAACCAAAGTCATATCTACACAACAAACCTCTAGCGTGGGAAGCAAACTGATTTTTGTATTCTCTCTCTCCTAGTCGAGAGCATCTAAACCCTAGGAGACATGTGCTCCCGAATCGCAGCCATTCTCGCGCGTCAGTCATGCCCTCAGCCTGAGGCGATAAAAAACCCTGCAACCTTCTAGGATGTGATGCCGTCTGACACCGCCGCACCGCTTCGTCTCCTACGCCCGTCCAGTCACCGCCTGACTATTCCGCTACGTTGATGACAGGTGTGCCTCCCTCATGCCCTTCGAGAATCCTGGTGAGTTCTTTAAAGGGTCACCGGAAGAGGAAACCTAAACTCGCGACTTCTGTATTCATACAAACATCGTTTCCTTCCCTACTGCCCTCACCACTACTATAGTTACCCCCTCCGTCTTCACCACCACCGCAACTGCCACCACCGAGTCTTCTGCCGATGCAATCCCATTCATTACCCCCTATGCCATCATTTTCATTGGTGGCGTATGAGACGGGAGCGGTTTCCCCTGCTCAACCACAGTCAAAGGTGAGGCGGGGTCGGCCACCAAAAACCCTAGGGGCCTCATTTGAAGGATTCTAGGATGCCAAAAACGCAGCGGAAATTATAAAATACCTAGAGATTCCTTAGGATCCATGTAATTCAGAATAAACCGACATACGAAAATTAAATGGAGATTACCTCTTGTAGTGCGAGCCTGTTTCGAGACAGGGACCAAGTGCACTCTGATTGCTTGAAGAAGTCGAGATATCTTCAAAAGAATCCGTCCTCTTTTGGTATCCACACCAACTAGCTCTTCCCAAAACCCTCGTGTGCTAGGACCAAAAATCAGAACTTTTTCTCACGTTTTTTTCTTCCTTTTTCTCTGGTTTTTCTCTCTCGTTTTTCCACAACCCCACTATCAAAACGTAACCACTATATCTGATTTCGAAAATCCAAAGTGGGTTACGAAATCAGATACATGGAGATATTTTAGGATGAGTGGAATCCAAAAAATAACTAATTTGAATTTCTAAAATTCAAAATATTATTAATTGAATTATAAAACAAAATAAATAAATATAGGGTTATTTACGATTTGGTACCCAAATGTTTCGTCCACGAACGATATGGTACCCAAATGATTTGTCCACGGACGGAATTGGCATATTCCGTTAGAAAGTTAACGGAATATTCATCTAATTTAGTCATGTGACCCCATGTGCAGTTAAGTGCAGTGTGAAATGACAATTTTTCCCTTGTTTATTTTAACTTTAAAATTTTGAAATGAGAAATTACATACTACCCTCATTTGATAACAAATTAAACCTTGATGAAAAATAATTATAAAATAATAACAATTTAAAACTTAAACTAATCTTAATTAAACCTTAAACTAATTTTAATTAAACCTTAAACTAAAACTAATCTACCGACACCCACCTTATTATCTATTTGGTCGTCTCAATATCTGTAATAATTTCTATCTTCTTTGGCTTCGTGTTCTTCAAGGCCGAAGAACTCAGCGTCGATGACATTCAGTACGACAAGGAGACCCGGTCTTCATCACAGGGTCACTCCTCTGGCTTTGATTTCGGACCACCTGGTTTATGGACGACGTTCCTTCGATCATCATCACCGCTCAATTTGAGATCTACGAATTGGCAGAGGAGAAAGGGCGACAATGACTGTGGAGATGAAGCGGTGGCGACGTGGATATGAAGAAACGGAGGAGAGAGGGCGTCCTTACGACTCCCTACCCTTTTTGATTCAGTCCGACTTATCTTCTCCAGAACGGTGGCTTCCAGTCCGACCCATCTTCTCCAGAACAGCGGCAGATCTGAGATTGTTTGGCTGTGGGTCTTTGTCAAACACCCATGACCTCGCCGAAGTTCGTACAGATCTACCACGGCGAGGTCGGCTTCGAAATAGGCAGGGGTGGGATATGAAATCATATTCAAAATAGACGAGGTCGGATTCGAACGGTTCGATTCCATTTTGGTCATCTTGCTTCGAATTTTTAGATTTGTTTTTTTTTTCAAACTATTTGTTTCTGGAAGGACGATGATTGTTCGGGTTCTGGTTTAGAACTCTGAATTTTTCTGGGTTTAATTGTTTGCTATTCTGGGTTTAGATGACGATGCGCAAGTCTTTTTGTTGAAAGAAATGACGATGAGCAAGTTGGGTGTTATGGATTTGTTCACGAAGTCGAATGGTTTTGAATCTATAAATTGAAATGGTGTATGAAAGAAAATAATATGAAATTGAATGGTCTTATGAGATAGATTAATGATGTATGAATCTGAAATTTATTGTGAATATGAAATTTTCGTGTTTATAGATTCAATCTTTTGATTCTAAAGTGATAGAAAGAAAATATAAAATTAATAATTATATAATACAATTAATAAAATATTAAAAAAAAAAGTAAATATATAAATAAAAAATAATTATTTATATAAATTAAATTAATTTTTAAATAACTAATTATTATTGTTTTAATAATTACTTAAAATGTTAAAGGAATTAAATGCAAGGGCTAAAATAGTCTTTTCACTCTTAAGTCAAAAGTCAACTAAAATGATAAAGGGTAAAATGGTCTTTTCACTTTGGTCTGTTATTTTTTAACCCCATTAACCCAAATCGTTCGTGGACGAAACATTTGGGTACCAAATTGAAAAAAAATTCATAAGAGTACCATATCGTTCGTGGACGAAACATTTGAGTACCAAATCGTAAATAACCCATAAATATAATGCATATATGTTTTATTACAAAAGTTTAATATGAAATAAATATTTATATATATAGGGTAGCTATCCAGTAAAAACCACCCTTATTGTGCAAACTACGAACCAATCTAAGCCACAAGATGCGGTCAAAGTGACGTCAGCAGAGCGCGCGCGATGCTGATACGTGGCCGCTTCGCACGTGCCTCTGCCTGCGCGCTTGCGCGTGTTGACCACGCGCGCGCGCGGGTGCTGATAGTTTACAAGCACGGTGCTGATAGTTTAGTACAAATGCAAACTATCAGCACTGTGCGTGCAAACTATTAGCACCGTGCTACACAAACTATCAGTACTCTGCGCGCGCGCACCAGCAGCGCGCACGCTCACATGTCAGCACCTGGTGAGTTCGTAGTTTGCACAATAAAGTGCAGTGTTTTATATATTTATTGCCCACGTGTCAACATCTGGTGCGCTCTGCTGACATCACTTTGGGGGGATCCTATGACTCAGATTGGTTCATAGTTTGCACAATAAGGAGGGATTTGTGCCTGATACCAACCCTATATATATATATATATATAGGAGAGCAATCAGGTGCGAACCACCTGATTTGGTGCGAACCACCTGATTTGGTGCGAACCTGCGCTGTAGAACCCCGCCCTTTCAAAAAGGGTTTTAATTTGATTTAGGAGACGTCGAGGTGGTTGTTTGCAAGGAGTAATTGTTTGGAAAGAAAATAAAAAAAAAGGATGAAAAGAAAAGATGAAGGAAAAGGAGGCTGGGCTACTTAAGATTTGGGCCATGTTCAAGCCCAAATCCGCGAGCCTCAGGCCCAGGAGCAATGCACAGCCCAACCCTAGCAACAAAAGGAGGAGCGAGCTCTTCAGCTCCCACTGTTCACGCACGCGTCCCGAGGCGTGCCTTCCTCCTCTCTCGAGCCTCGCCGACCGGAACCTCAGTTCCGAGCTTTTCCTCCATCTCCGGCCACGTCTCCCACCTCCACCATACTCCTCTCCTTCTGCTTCTTATCGAGCAAGCCCCAAAACCAGAGAAGCCCCCCGTTTCCCCTTCGACCTTCTCTCTCGCTGCGGAACCAAAACCCTCACCGTCCGTCCTCCTCAGCTCTGAACATCGCCGGCGACGGAGAAATAGAGCGGGTCCGAACCATTTTCCCGTCGCGTCCTTCCTCTTCGACCTCGCGATGACCGGAAAGGCACCAAGGCGAGCTCGATTCGAGCTTTTCCGACCAGTGCCATCGCCGGTGAGCTCCGCCTCCGCCAGATCTGAGGTGGGTAGGCTCTGGGTCACGTCTCATGGTACTCCCGGCGCAGCCACCACGCCGCCAGCGACCCCCACGCCGTCTCAACCTTCGTTTTCCCCCTCTCCCGTGCTCCCGTTGACGACGTAGGGGACGGCCGGAGCAGTTCGAGTTCGCCGGAGCAGGGACGAACTCGATCCCGAACTCGGACGAGTCTTGGGCTTGGGAAGGAGAACCGGGCCGGCAACAGGGCCTGGGCCAGAAGAGTGTGGGCCAGTGTCTTTGGGCCTTGGGCCCAGGGCCGGTCCAGCTAGTTCTCTGGTCAGGCAGAGTAGAAGACGGGCCTTGGCCCATTGTGGATTCGGGCCTTGAGCCCAGTTGGACCTCAAGACCAGGTCTGGACCATGTTCGGGTTCGGATTCGGGTCAACCAGACTGTAAAGGAAACCGCTTTAAAATCATATTTAATTAACCGGTTTAACGAACTCAAGGTGAGATTTTGGAACGAGTAATTTGTGGTTGAATCAGAGGAACTTGGGACTTTTATCCTTTTTGATTTGGACATTTTATGTGTCAACCTAGACGGGACTTCGCCCGAGAGCGAAGATGTTGGACCTGAGCTAGAAGAGCAAAGATCACGCCGAGACCCGAGGGAAGAGCGAAGTAGTGATCACCGGACTTCATCAAAATGTTGAAGAGGAAGACCTTGAGGTAGGGAAAGCCTTAACCTCTCTTTTACGATGCTTAGTATGCATGCTAGGTTAATAAAATTGGAAAAGGTCCTAGATATGCTTATAGGATGCGAATAACTAGCTTACTCGTCTTTCAATTTCTAATAACCGGAGTGTCTAGTGGTGACCGATTAGGATGCCAATCACTAGTGTAATTCGCTTTCAATACTTGGGATATGATTGTCTGGTAGAGGAGCCTTGGCAAAGCCCTCGGATTAGTTGTGTGTTAGGATCACATGCTTGGTTGTTGGTTGCTAGTGGATAGGCTAAAGAGTCTAATGAAACTAGTGGAATTGCATGCTTGAGTGCTCTTTTGAAGGCTTTATAATTTAGTTGATCATACTCGTACTTGCTCTGTAATAACCACTTCTGGTCAACGTCAGTCAAACCTGCGAAAAACAGGAAAATTTAAAAATTTTAAGACAGACACTTAACTTAACTTAAATTGACCCCGAGGGTCATGCCGGACTTAAGTTGACCCCGTTATCGACTAAAATGAGTTACGGGGGACTCAGGGCAACTTCCTGGTCATTTTGGGAAAGATTGATTTTTCGCTGGAAAAGTCACCCGAGCGACGTTTTGGTCCATTCGAGGACCGTTTTGGACCCGAAAAGCTTAGCCGTCGTCGTAGCGGTCTTAGTTGGGCCGTTTCCTTGAAGCCCGTCCAGTTTAAATTTTTTTTTGGGAAAAGTGCCCGTTCGGGGCCCGAAACGTCCGTTTTTCGCGAATCTGATTGGAAAATATCAACTAGATATTTTCCAAAAGGTATGGGACCCACCTTGACACTTGTCAAGTATATGGTGGTGTATTTTTTTGGAGGGAAAAGGTGTGGTTGGAGAGGGTTGGCCGAGTATGGGGTATTAAGGGAGAGAAAGTTAGTTTTGTTGTTAGTTTAATTAAATTAGAAATTAGAAGAGAGGTTTTAGAGAGAGAAGGAGAAGGAGAAGAAGAGAGAAGAAGGGAGGTTGAGCTAGGGTTTGTGATCGAGCCCTTGGATCGAGTCAAAGCAAAGAGCAATCCCGTTCCCCTCGTTCTCCTCTACGGTAATACCCGAACCGATTCTCGTTTTGATTATTTTCAAGAGCTAGGGTTTGGTTATAAACTAAGGCTTAGGTTTGTGTAGAGTGTGGGGAGGTGTTGGAGACGTTTTAGAGGTGTTTGGGGGTTTAATTTCACGTTTTCCGGTGACCGGAGGCTCGGGAGGAGCTCCGGCCACCGTGGGTGGTGGCCGGCCGGCCATGTGGTGGCTGGCCGGAGGTGGCAGCAGCCACCACTTGGTGGCCGAGCCCCTCCCTCAAACCCTAGGGTTTTGGCCAAGCCTCTTGGGTGGGGCCCACGTGCTCGGTTGCTCGGGTTTTAATGTTCGGGTGGTTTAAAACGTCCCCCGGACCACTTTTTCCTAATCGAATCGAAATTTGGAATTAATTTGGAGAAGTTGTAATTAACGGGTTTTGGGAAACTTTAAACGTTAATTAATTGACTTAGAAGTCGGAATTCAATTCCGTCAAGTGCGTTGGGTTCCTTGAAATATTCTAAGACCGTAGAAACGAAAATGGGGGCTTTTGGAGCCCCGGAAGGCAATTAACCAAAACCGGGCAGATTCGCCATGTCGGGCGAATCTGGCCCTTACGGGTCCTTTATCGGCATTATCGAATAATTGGGAAGTTTGGGAGTGACTGACATTGTCGGGGTTACGTTTGGGCGTTAAGTATGTAAATTTTTGGTTATTCGTACTAGTTTAAAAGTACTTTAAATTTGTGTTCTTTTAGATCGTGCTACGGACCGAGGCAAGGGGAAGCTCGGCGAGTGACTGAGTGTGCTTCGGGTGTTGTTGGAGCGCTTTTGGGATTGTATACGAGGTAGGGAAAAGTAGCCGGATCTCGGCCCTGATTAGGGAAAGTTAATAGTAGAATTGCATGTGACACCGGGGTGTCGTGGGTTGAGTAGATTTATTTAATTATTAGAAAAGCATGATACGGGATTGTAGCATTCAAGAGAAAAGCATGTGACACTTAGTAGTGTCGTAGGAACAGAGAACTTAGCGATAATTGAATTACTGGAGGCATATGACCATGCCCGGAGGTTGTTTGTGAAACTAGTGATTTTAGGACCGTTGGAGGCATCGAGTATGCCGGAGGTTGTCGTGCGTTTTATTTAATTGTTGAGTTGGGTGGCCTTGAGAGCCTGTGTTTAATTGTTGAGTTTGGGTGGCCTTGAGAGCCCGTATTTAATTGTTGAGTTTGGGTGGCCTTGAGAGCCCGTATTTAATTGTTGAGTCGGGGTGGCCATGAGAGCCGTGTATTTAATTTGGTGTCTTGAGTGGCAGTGAGTGCCCGTGGGGTTGTTGAACCCGAGTCTTGACTGTTGAGGTGTCTTGAGTGGCCTTGAGTGCCTGTGTGATTGAACTTGCCTGTGATTGTGATTGTGGTTACCTGGGGTGGTGAGTTCTAAAGGTCGACAGCCTGATCCGACTTAGTGTCGATGAATTGCGAGTTCTAAAGGTCGACAGCCTGATCCGACTTAGTGTCGATGAATTGCGAGTTCTAAAGGTCGACAGCCTGATCCGACTTAGTGTCGATGAATTGCGAGTTCTAAAGGTCGACAGCCTGATCCGACTTAGTGTCGATGAATTGCGAGTTCTAAAGGTCGACAGCCTGATCCGACTTAGTGTCGATGAATTGTGAGTCCTAAAGGTCGACAGCCTGATCCGACTTAGTGTCGATGAATTGCGAGTTTTAAAGGTCGACAGCCTGATCCGACTTAGTGTCGAGGAATTGCGAGTTTGAAAGGTCGACAGCCTGATCCGACTTCGTGTCGAGGAATTGCGATAGGTCGAACCCTGACCTGATTGAGATTGGTTACTGAGCAGCTGGTGTGCGATCCTTTGTGATCTTGTTTGGTGTTGTGTCGTTTCGTTCGAGTCCTTGAGGAGGTCGTCGATAGTTGTATTGGGTCTACACTGTTTTTATCGAGTGTCGAGTCTGTTGAGGAAGGTGACGGGTTGTGGGTCAGTTGGGTACTTGAGTTGGGGACTGTAGTCCCGGTGTTGGGTTTGGTTTCAGTGTTACTGGCTTTTTCTGCTAATTATGCCATAGTCAGTCTGTTATCCGTGGAGGTGAGCGAACGCTCACCCCTAGCTGCTTTTCCTACAGGTACTGATCACCGGACGGACTAGGTTAGCTCTTGAAGTTCATGGAGCTTGGAGCGGAGTCTGGTCTTTACTTTTGTTGAGTCTAGTGACGGATGTTGTACCTTGTCCACTTGTTGGGACGTTTTTGTATTGTAAATGCTATTATTTTGAGAAGTAAATGGAAATGTCAAAGCTTTTATTGAAAACAGGTTTCAAGTGTTCATGTTTTTAAAAGTTCGCGTCCCGAGTTCGGTTCGCTGAAATCGGGGCGTGACATGCTCGCTGATTGTATTCGAATGATTACTTGATTTACTTGATTGGTTGTTGGGGGTATCGAGTATGATTGGTTGTACCGAGCGGTGCAATCAGGTGATCGATGCCCCGGTGGTTCGAAACTGGTAAGTGAACGGTAAGTTGGAATTGTGTGATTGGTGTGAATTGATCTAGTGATTTGTGTGCTGTGTGCTATAGGGAATTGGTGATGTGTGAGCTATGTGTGTTAGTGGTTTAACGGTGGTTGGATTGATTGGTGTTGAGTTTCGGTTGAGCGTGTTGCTAAGTTGTTATGGGATTATGGTTGATACGATATGGTCCCTACACCGTTGAGGAGTCCGGTGTAGGGTGAGATAGAGTTGATTGTTGTTACGGTATGGTACCTACACCGTTGAGGAGTCCGGTGTAGGATGATATATTGGTTATTTATTAAATTTCCCACGTGTGCGCTCCCACGGGAGTATGGCCCTGGGTTCCCAATGACATAAAATCCTTTGGAGACGTTTCTGAGAATCCCGACGATAAGCGCCCCGAAGGGTTGTTTCCGGTCGCCTCAATGTTATGCGTCCCCTCTGGATTTGAGGGAGAATCCGAGAGGACACATCATGTGGATCGGAGGGTGGTGACTTCATGTGCCACGGCATTGACTGGTTTACTTATTACCCATATTTTGTTAAGTTATATTCTGTTGACTTTATTGTTGATTTTGTTCGAGTCAAGGTTTACCTTGTTATGCATTTTCCCTACTGAGCGTGAGCTCACCCCTATATTTTACTGTTGTGTCTTCAGGCTTGATTGAGGAGTAGAAACTTGGGCGCTTCCCGGCGGGGTACTTATTAGAGACTTCGGACTTTACAGTTTTTGTTGTGAATCAAACTGCGGAGATTATTATTATTACACCCCTTGAGGGTTATTTCACGTTTTGAACTACGTTTTGGATGGTTTCGAGTTATAGTATTGGAGTTTTATGGAAATTGATTTAATTGGTTATCTCCTTTATTCGTATTTTTATAGTCATGCCTCGAGCCCGGGCAAGAACAGGATTTTGGGCGTGACATGCGCACTGCGTGATGGCCGTCCGATGTGAATTTCGCGATGGTGTAGATTTGAACGCGTCATCAGTGGCACGCGTCGTAAATAAGTCGCGTGTGGGATTCATTTCAACTGATTTGCTATGGTTCGGGGGTATAAACGTACTTTTATCTACCCGTTCGCGCAGAAACGTTTCGTGCTCACCAAAACACTTGCAGAATCGAGTTTTTAGCGAAACGAACATTTCAGAATCTGATTTTTTGAGCTTCCATTGCCTTGATATTCGTCTTCTGCGCGATTTCGAAGTGAATTTCAATAGTTCATTGTGGTGAGTTACAATTTTTGGTGTTTTTAGGGTTTTGATTCAATCTTGTTCGTTTGGTTATCTAGCTTTTTGATTATAGTAATCCGTTTGTAGAGAATGAAGAACAAGGTTGCTGAATCTACAACATTGTGCAACAGGGACAGCGAATCAGGTAATTTGAGAATATAGTGTTTGTAGTTTGCGGATTTTTTATAGGTGCTATGTTTTCATAGTGCTTGTGTTTTGCTTTTAGTGTACACCATTTCAAGTGAATAATGAAATACCATGAAATTATTCAACTATGAGATGATTTTGATCTACTTTTGAGGAAAACCAAGTTGTTGGTTGAGGTTTTGGGGTTTCTGTGTTGCGAGTATCTTGTTTTGCGGACTTTGTGTTTCTGTTTTGCGAATAATGAATTCATGTTTTGCGATTATTCTTTACCCAATTTGCGGATAAAGAATTTATGTTTTGCGAGTGTGCGCACTCTGGTTTGAGAAACAGTTTTGAATAATCCTGCATTTGATATGTGCGTATGTTTATTGTATGCAAATATGCACATTTTGGTTTGCAGATGTGTTTTATAGTTGATGCATACCCTGTTAATGTTTGACCTGTTTTGATAATATGCTTTTACCTTGTTTGCGGATAGTGAATATATGTTTTGCGAATTAGATTTATGTAGTTGCGGATAGCGAATTTTTGTTTTGCGAATATATAGTATCTTGTTTGCGGGCACTGTTTTTCTTTCTCGCGAATGTTCAATGTTTTTGTATATTGTCTGTTTTTGTATAGATAAAACTCCGGATACAGTGCTACCTCTTCTTTTAATGGATAGGCCATCCACAGAGGCTGATGTTGGTGAAGGAAATACGACTCTTGCTAATATGTTGAAGGAGCAGAAGTCTATTAAGAATAAAAATAAACGAAGACTTTCAATTAAGAAGAACAAGGTAGGTGAGGTTCGTGAATGTCTCGATGTAGCTGTACGACCTGCTAAAGCTGGAAAGAAGAGAGGTGGATAATTAGCTGTTGAGAAGAAGAATGTTAAGCGCACGAAGGTTTGTGAGTCTGATAGAGTTGTCCCGTTATCTGATAAGGTTGGCGTGGATGCTATTTTGAAGACCAGGTCATCTCCAAAGAGATTGGTTGAGTTGGTGGAGAGTTTGAATAAACACCAACAAGAAGCAGTGCGGGAAATTGGGTTTGGGCACATTCTTCATTTGGCTGTGAAGATCATTCCAAGCAAGATTGGATATTACCTGGTGTCTAAGTATAACCATCTTAGCTCATCATTGGAATTGCCAGATGCCAAATTGCGTATCACAGAGAATGAAGTGCATGAAACTTTGGGCATTCCAAATGGTGTGCGCGACGTCATAGTCGATAAGTTGGCCACCCTGTGTAGTGATGAACTTAAATTGTGGCAGCGGCAGTTCGATACAAAAGATAAAGGCGAGATCAAGCGTCTTATCACCAGTAAGCAATTGGTTGATCAGATGAAGATGCAACTTCAAGGGGGAGATGATTTCAAAAGAAACTTCATGATGTTGTTTGTGACTTGCATGATCAATTCGGGGAATGAGGGTTATGTGAATCAGTCATGCTTCCGTTCTATTGTTGATGTATCTCACATACAAGATTTTAATTGGTGCAAGTTTTTAGTCAAGAAACTTGTGGATACAAAAAAAAATCTGGTTAAAACAACCGGAAGGTTCAAAGAATTTTTCTGGATCAATAACTCTCTTGTTGGTAAGTTTTATTTTTCATTTTAACGTGTTGCATTTTATATCTAATAAACTCTTATGTTATATTCATGTGACATGTCTTTTCCTTTCAATGATGCAGTTGTTTTATCTTGATCGTGTTGAAGTCAGCACGTGTGAGGTTCCTAGGGCGTGGCCGTCTTTGATTGGATGGAATACTGCATTGGTGAACAGAAGAGTCGGTGATGAATTACAGTGTGAGTCATTTGGAATGGGTCAAATACGGAGGGAGGGTCCTCCACGTGTTAGGGAGGAAGATAATGTTGCTCAGCATCCACCACCTAACGTAAATAGGAATAATGAAAGTGGTGATAGAAATGGTGGAGATCCGCCGGCCCCGAATACCCCCCCCCCCCTTTCATAGTGAAAGGGGTTCTGCAGAGGTATTCTATTATTTAATTAATTTTTTTGTGGGGGAATTATGTTTTTCAAATGTACAGTTAGGTTTATTGATTGACTTGTTTTTTTTTGCGGATAGTGAACATATGTTCTGCGAATATGCTTTACCTGGTTTGCGGATAGTGAATTTATGTTATGCGAACAGTGAATATATGTTCAGCGAATAGTGAATATATGTTCTTCGTTTAGTGATATTGTGTTTTGCGGATAGTGCATATATGTTTTGCGTGTAATAACCACTCCCGGTCAACGCCAGTCAAACCTGCGAAAAACAGGAAAATTTAAAAATTTTGAGCAGACACTGAATTCAACCGGAATTGGACCCCGAGGGTCATACCGGACTTAAGTTGACCCCGTTATCGACCAAAGAGAGTTTCGAGGGACTCAGGGCAACTTTCTGATCAATTTGGGAAATGTTGACTTTTCGCTGGAAAAGTCAATCGAGCGACGTTTTGGTCCATTCGAGGACCGTTTTGGATCCAAAAAGCTTATCCGTCGTCGTAGCGGTCTTAGTTGAGCCGTTTCCTTGTAGCCCGTCAAGTTTCGTAATTTCTTGGAAAAAGTGCCCGTTCGGGGCCCGAAACAGCCGAATTTCGCGAATCTGACAGAAAATATCTAGGAGATATTTTCCCAAAAAGGTGTGGGACCCACATGACACATGTCATTAATGTGGTGGAAGGAAAAAGGGAGGACAACTTTACCCTTGACTCTAAAGAAAAGACAAAATGAAAAGGGGGGTATTTTGGTCTTTTTGATGTGTGGTTAGTGTTTTTAAACTAAAACAAAATGAAAGATGAAGAGTGTACACGTTCATTATTGAAAAAATGGAGTTTTGGAGAGAGAAAGGTGAGTTAGAAGAAGGAGAGAAAAGAGAAGGAGAAGTTGAAGGTTTTGGTGATTCCCGTCGATCAAACCGTTGGATCGTCTCAACGATAGAAGATTCAAGCTCACACCGTCATTCTCTACGGTGAGCACCTAACCGATTTTCGTTTTGTTAAGTTCTCATTTTTAGGGTTTGAGTTTAAACGATTCAAATATGGTTGGGTTTTGGTTAGAATTGATTTAAAGATGAATGGTTGAGGTTTGGGGTTCGTTAGGAACGTTTTGGGGCAAAAAGGGAATTTTTCCAAGCTTGTCCAGGTGGGGCCCACATGCTCGGGTGATCGAGTTTTGTGTTCGGGTGGTTTACAATGTTCCCCGGATCATTTATCCACAACCGAATTGAAATTTGGAATTAAATTGGAGAAGTTGTAATTTATCGGGTTTAGAAACTTTAAACGTCATTTAATTGACTTAGAAGTCGGAATTCGATTCCGTCAAGTGCGTTGGGTTCCTTGAATTATTCTAAGACTGTAGAAACGAAAACGGGGGCTTTCGGAGCCCCATAAGGCAATTAACAAAACCCGGGCAGATTCGCCATGTCGGGCGAATCGGGCCTTTACGGGTCCTTTATCGACAATGTCGAGTAATTGGGAAGTTTGGGAGTGATCGACATTGTCGGGGTTAAGTTTGGGCATCGATTTTAATGGTTTTCGGTTTATTCCTGCGAGTTGTTTAGTGACTTTAAATTGTGTTCCTTTAGATCGTGCCACGGACCGAGGCAAGGGAAAGCTGGGTGAGTGACTGAGTTCATCACCGGAGCTCGTGGTTTGGCTTTTGGGAGAACACGCACGAGGTAGGGAAAAGTAGCCGGATCTCGGCCCTGACTGGGGAAAGTTAACAGTAGAATTGCATGTGACACCGGGGTGTCGTGGGTTGAGTAGATTTATTTAATTATTAGAAAAGCATGATACGGGATTGTAGCGTTTATTAGAAAAAGCATGTTACGGGAACGTAGCGATTATGAGAAAAGCATGTGACACTTAGTAGTGTCGTAGGAGCAGAGAACTTAGCGTTAATTGTTTTACTGGAGGCATATGACCATGCCCGGAGGTTGATTGTGAAACTGTTGATATTAGGACTGTTGGAGGCTTGGGTTAAGCCGGAGGTTGATTGTTTATTTTGGCGTCTTGGGTGGCCCTGAGAGCCCGTTTTATTATTGTTGAGTCTTGGGTGGCCATGAGAGCCGAGTTATTATTCGTGTTTGGGTGGCCATGAGAGCCCGTACTTTACTGTTGGTGTTTTAGCTGGCTTACGAGTTACAGTCTCGGTAAGTTGCAAGCGTGTTTTATTGTTGAGTTTTGGGTGGCCATGAGTGCCCGTGGGGTCGTTGGACCCGTATCTTTACCTTTGGTGTCTTGGGTGGCCATGAGTGCCCGTGTCTTACTGTTGGTGTTTTGGGGTGGCAGTGAGTGCCGTGGGGTTGTTGAACCCGAGTCTTGATCGTTGGTGTGTCTTGAGTGGCAGTGAGTGCCCGTGGGGTTGTTGAACCCGAGTCTTGATTGTTGAGGTGTCTTGAGTGGCCTTGAGTGCCTGTGTTGTTGAACTTGCTTGTGATTGTGTTTGTGATTGTGACTGTGATTGTGGTTGCCTGAGTGAGAGAGGTTAGTGAGACAGGTCGACCGCCTGGCCTGAGGTCCGGCAAAGCGCGTGAGTGAGAGAGGTTACTGAGACAGGTCGACCGCCTGGCCTGAGTGGTTCGGCAAAGCGCGTGAGTGAGGGAGGTTACTGAGCAGCTGGTTGTTGATAATCCAATCACGGAATGTGAAGCTCCCGATGTTGTTAACAAAGATGATTGTTGGGCTCTTGTAGTGGAATCAGACCCACTTACTATAGAATGTAGTCAAGGAAATGTCAACGGGTCTCCGTCTGTCAATGACTTTTTTCAGACACTTCAAGAGCAACCCGAGCCACTCAATATAATTGTTGTCGAAAAAAATGTCAACAATGATCCCTTGCTTGAGAAATAACGTTTACCTGTTTGAGACACGCAATATCTGGTTTGAGGGTATGGATTTTCTTGTTTGCGAATATTTTCTATCAAGTTTGCGGAAACTGAATACATGTTTTGCGGATATGCGCACCCTGGTTTGAGAAACAGTTTCCCTGGGTTGCTGATAATGAAAATGTAGTTTGCTGATAGTGAATATGTGTTTTGCTGATATGCTGATGCATTTTATATATTTTCTACAGGTTTTCATAGTTGCTTTTAAGAGCAATCACTTCACACTGTTATGCATCGATATGAAGAATGGAAATTCAAATATTATTGACAATGTGAAAGGAACGGTTGATGATGATGTTCGTTATGAAAAAATTCACTATACATTGGTACGTATTCTTTTCTCATTGAGTATGTGTTTGATTACTGTCTATCTATTCATTTCTGTTTTTATTTATTTTTCTTTGGTGTTTTTGATTTGCGTAGAGGTCTACAATTTGCAAGGTCATATCAAAAACTGATAAAGCTCTAGCTCATAAAATTTTCAACGGTGGGATTGATCGGTTACATGTACCATGGGAATCTAACGACAATCATATGGATTGTGGGGTGTATGCTATGTGGCACATGGAATCGTATCTTGGCAATGGGAATTGGGCAAGAGAATTGGTCGTTAATGATGTAAGTTAAACCAACAATTATTTCTTTGTCAGTATATAACAATGAGTATAGATTTGATCTTTAAATTTTGATTTTGTAGGCTGCACAAATCGAGTTATTGAGGAAAAGATTCCTCTTTAAGTTGATCACATTTGAGAAGAACAGCCTGTGGCTAGGAATTGAGGAGAATATCAAAGATTATTTCAAAAAGAAGAAGGCCACATTCAAATTTAGTGTCAAGTATAAAGCCTTATTACCATGCGAACGTCATAAAGCTTACTGAATTACTCTTTTTGATTACTGGTGTTTGTTTTCAGAAACGACAATTTTTTTTGTTTGAGAATTTATGATATATTGTTTGAGAATAATCTGTGTACTATTTTCAGAATTTATAAGATATTTTGTTTCTGAATATGCTGTATTGTAGGATAAACAAGTTGTTGGTTGATGTTATGTGTTTTCTGTTTTGCGAATGTATAGTGTCTAGTTTGCGGGTATTGTTTTTCTGTTTTGCGAAGAGGCTATCCTTGGTTTGCGAAACCTGGGTTCCTCTGTTTTTTGAGGTTATGTGTTTTTTGTTTTGCGAATATACAGTGTCTAGTTTGCGGAACTGTTTTTCTGTTTTGCGAATTGTCAATCCTTGGTATGAGAAAGTGGGGTTCCTTGTTTCAGATTATGCAATATCGTTTGCGAGTTAAATGTAGGTGACTTTCATATTGATAAGCAGATACTAGTCATACATTCACTGAGAAACTAAGTTTTCAAAACAAAACACAAAAACATAAAAAGACGATTGACATGATAATAGGGAAAATATAACTACATCCTTCATGGGTCGGATGTGCCCTGCTCCATGTCTACCTCAATTGTTTTGAAGAAGTCCTGAATCTTTTTCAGTGTCGCCATCATCTTGTCCCTATCTTCCTTGTGCTTTTCAGTCGAGTTGCTCATGTCAAGCACTTGCAGTTCATTGCCAAGGCTTTCCACCTTCTCCTGCATCAGCAAAAAGTGGATCTGGCATAGTGCCAACCTTATTTTGCGTAACTGTATTTTAGACTCCAAAGCGGCTTCCTCTCTGGTACGTTCCATAGCTTCTGCGTTGCAAACGTTTCCTTCCCCTCTGGTTCGTTTCCTGTTTGAGGCCATCGCTTTTGCAGACTGGTGGTTTGAAGTTATTTGAGAAGAGAATTTTAAATTGAAAGAGAGTTGTAGGGTTCAGTGATATAGGGGTGGGGGTATTTATAGTTGAATTCTTGTGGTGGCATTATCGTTATTATGTTTAAAAAAGAGTTTTAATTATAGACAGATTAGTTAACTAATAATAATTCCGCAAAACATATACCTTATTTTCGCAATCCGTATCTCATAATTCTCAAACTAAATGCTAATTTACGTGTACCGGTATGTGATACTGTAAGATATTGTAGAGGACACGTGTCAATCGTTACGAAAATTAGACGTATCATGTAATCGATATGATTTGAAAATCAGACGGTTAATTTTTCACGGTTATATTTCATCATTAGTAAAATCCCAATCGAATGCAGGAAGATCTTATCGCATTTAATCCGTTGGTCAGTTTATCGCACTTAGTTTTGCGGATAAGGACTTGTAGTTTGCGGATACATAGATCATTGTCTGGGATACGGACTTGTTGTTTGCGGATACTGTTATTATGTTTCGCGAATTTAATTATTGTCTGTATTTTAGTGATATGCTCTAGTTGTGTGCAAACATGTTATCATTTCAGTAATTTTCGTTTGCGAGCAATCATGTTCTCATTTACGAAATTAAAACTACGTCTTCGAGAATTCATAATATGTCTTTTGCGAATTTATATAGATTACTTTAACAGTAGAATAGGTAGATACTAATCATCATTTCATTGAGAAACCAAGGGTTCAAAACACAAAACAAAAACATCAAAAGACGCTTGACATGATAATAGTGAAAATACGATTACATCCTTCATGGGCCGGATGTGCCTTCGTCTTCTACTATCGCCATGGTTTTGAAGAAATCCTGAATCTGTTTCAGTGCCGTCATCATCTTGACTCTGTCTTCGTTAAGCTTTGCAGTCCCATTCCTCATGTCAAGCACTTCCAGATCATGGATAAGGTTTACCACCTTCTCCTCCATCAGAAAAAAGTGGCATTGGATTAGTGCCAACTTCACTTTGCGAATCTCCATTGTCGTTTCCATAGCCGCTTGCTCCATCTCACGCATCTTCTTAGAACGTTCCTCTATGGTACGTTCCACAGCTTCTTCGGTGCAAACGTTAACTTGAGCTCTGGTGCGTTTCCTGTTGGAGGCCATCTCTTTTGCAGATCTGGTGGTTTGAAGTTATTAGAGAAAAGGTTTTGAAATTGAAAAAGAGTTCTAGGGTTAAGAAATATAGGGGTGGGGGTATATATAGTTGAAATCTTGCGGTGGCATTATCGTTATTTCGTTAAAAGTAGAGTTCTAATTATATATAGATTAGTTTACTGGTAAGGATTCCGCAAAACATATATATTATTTTCGCAATCAACAACTCATAATTCTCAAACTAAATGCTGATTTACGTCTATCGGAATGTGATACGATAAGATCTTGCAGAGGACACGTGTCAATCGTTCCCCAAAATCAGATGGTATGATTTCAAAATCTGACGGTTAAGTTACCACGGTTACAGTACATCATTACTAAAATCCTCCTTGAATGCACCAAGATCTTATCTCATTTACTGCGTTGTTATGTCTTTTCACCGCCGTTTGGTTTAGTTTAAATCAATTTTTTAACCCTACAAATCATGTCATCATAGACCTTTTTTTTAATTATGTCATGTCACCATAATAGAAAGAGGATTGCCCTATTATCATCAGTGACGATGACGATGATGAGAAAGAGGAGGATAAAGAAAATGTGGAGGAAGACGATGATGCATATAATGGTCATATATGGCCTTGTAGTTTGCGGATACAGAGATCATGTTTTGCTAATACTGTTATTTTTTTTCTCTAACATGTTTTTTGCGGATACGGACTTGTAGTTTGCGGATTCATATTGTCACGCCCCAATTTCAGTAAACCGAACTCGGGACGTGAACGTTTAAAATAATAAAACAATTGAAACCTGTTGTGAATCAACACTTTCAAAAAACGCCATTTAATTAATCGAAATAATATTTACAACTTAAAAATACGTCCTAACAAGTGGACAAAAGTATGGTATCCGTCGCTAGACTCAAAATAAACCCAGAATCCCGCTCCTAGCTCTTCAAGCTTCGGAAGCTCACCTAGTCCAACCTGCGACCGGTACCTGTAGGAAAAGCAGCTAGGGGTGAGCGTTCGCTCACCACCACAGATAACAGACTGACTACGACATGATTAGCAGACAATGCCGGTAACACCCACAACAAACTCAACTCCGGGGATCACTGTCCCCAACCCAAGTACTCCGACTGAACACACACCCACAGTTACCTTCCTTGACCAACTCAACACCCTGACACGTAAAGTAGACCCGACACAACGATCACGACCTCTTCCAAGGACTCAAAAGAAAGCTACGCAACACCAAACAAGATCACAAAGGATCGCACACCAAACAAGATCACAAAGGATCGCATACCAGCTGCTCAGTAATCTCTCCCACTCACACGACCACGGATCAGGCTAGCCAAAGAATGCTTACAACCTGTGATACTCAAACTCGGACCAGGCCAGCCAAAGAATGCTTGCAACCTGTTGATACTCAAACTGTGTCAGGCCAGCCAAAGAATGCTTGCAACCTGTTGATACTCAAACTGTGTCAGGCCAGCCAAAGAATGCTTGCAACCCGTGGATACTCAAACTTGGTCAGGCCAGCCAACGAATGCTTGCAACCTACCGGGATCCGCAATCACAATCACAATCACAATCACAAGCACGTTCAACAACCAGTAACAACACAGGTTCAACACTCACAGGCACTCATGGCCACCAAGACACCAACAGTAAAACTCGAACTCAACAGCCCCACAGGCACTCACGGCCTCCCAAGATACACCGACAGTAAAACACGGACTCAACCGCCCCACAGGCACTCACGACCTCCCAAGACACAGAAACAGTAAAACACGGGCTCAACAACCCCACGGGCACTCACGGCCTCTCAAAACTACCAACAGTCACTCACGGGCTCAACAACCCCACAGGCACTCATGGCCACCCAAAACACCAAAGGTAAAGACACGGGTTCAACAACCCCACGGGCACTCATGGCCACCAAAGAAACCAAAGGTAAAGACACGGGTTCAACAACCCCACGGGCACTCATGGCCACCAAAGACATCAATAATAAAGACACGGGTTCAACAACCCCACGGGCACTCATGGCCACCAAAGACATCAATAATAAAGTAACACGGGTTCAACAACCCAACGGCACTCACGGCCACCCAAGACACCAACAACAAAGTAACACGGGTTCGACAACCCAACGGGCCCTCAGGGCCACCCAGACACCAACGGTAAAGTACGGGTTCACAACCCCACGTGCACTCACGGCCACAAAAAATACCAATAATAATACCACGGGCTCTCATGGCCACCCAAGACTCGACAATAATAACACGGGCTCTCATGGCCACCCAAACTCAACAATAATAACACGGGCTCTCATGGCCGCCCAAACTCAACAATAATAACACGGGCTCTCATGGCCACCAAAGACATAAATTAAACAGTCAACCTCCGGGCATGGTCATATGCCTCCAGTAATCCTAATATCGCTAAGTTCTCTGCTCCTACGACACTGCTAAGTGTCACATGCTTTTCTCATAAACGCTACATTCCCGTATCATGCTTTTCTAATATTTAAATAAGCCTACTCAACCCACGACACCCCGGTGTCACATGCAATTCTACTGTTAACTTTCCCTAGTCAGGCCGAGATCCTGCTACTTTTCCCTACCTCGTGCGTGTTCTCCCAAAAGCCAACTAATGAGCTCCGGTGATGAACTCAGTCACTCACCCAGCTTTCCCTTGTCTCGGTCCGTGGCACGATCTAAAAGAACACAATTTTAAGGCACTTTTAAACTCGCAGGAATAAACTGAAATTCAATAACTTAACGCCCAAACGTAACCCCAACAATGTCGATCACTCCCAAACTTCCCAATTACTCGACATTGTCGACAAAGGACCCGTAAAGGCCCGATTCGTCTGACATGGCGAATCTGCCCGGGTCTTTGAAACGCCCTTCCGGGGCTCCGAAAATTCCCGTTTTCGTTTCTACGGTCTTAGAATAATTCAAGGGTTCCTAGGCACTCGACGGAATCGAATTCCGACTTCCGAGTCATTTAATTTACGTTTCAAGTTTCTAAACCCGACAATTACAACTTTCACAATTTAATTCCAAATTTCGATTCGGTTGAAGATTAATTACTTGGGGAACATTCTAAACCACCAGAACACGAAAACCCGATACCCGGGCATGTGGGCCCCACACGGCCACAATGGAAAAATTCCCTTTTTGCCCCAAAACGTTCCTAACGAACCCCAAACCTCAACCCTTCATCTTTAAACCAATTCTAACCAAAACCCAACCATATTTGAATCGTTTAAACTCAAACCCTAAAATTCAAACGTACCAAAACGAAAATCGGTTAGGTGCTCACCGTAGAGAATGTCGATGTGAGCTCGGTTCTTTTATCGTTGAGACGATCCACCGGACGGATCGTCGGGAAATAGCAAAACCTTAAGCTTTCTCTCCTTTTCTCTCCACCTTCTCTCCTCCTTCTATCCCCTTTCTCTCTCTTCAAACTCACCATTTTTCCCTTTTTTTGAAAGTGGCCGAGACCTCACATTTTCACTTCCTTTTGTTTTGTTTAAAAAAAAACAACTAATACTTAAATTGTAAAACTAACCATCAAGTCTTCCTTTGTTTTGTTCAATGTTACCTAACACCACCACATTGGTGACATGTGGCAAGTAGGGCCCACACCTTTTTGGAAAATATCTCATAGATATTTTCCAATCAAATTCGCAAATTCGGACGTTTCGGGCCCCGAACGGGCACTTTTTCCAAAAAAAATACGAAACTTCATGGTCCACAAGGAAACGGCTCAACTAAGACCGCTGCGACGATGGATAAGCTTTTTGGATCCAAAACATACCTCGAATGGATCAAAACGTCGCTCGTTTGACTTTTCCAGCGAAAAGTCAACATTTCCCTTATTGGTCAGAAAGTTGTCCTGAGTCCACCGGAACTCACTTTGGTCAATATCGGGGTCAACTTAAGTCCGGTATGACCCTCGGGGTCCAATTCCGGTTCAATTCAATGTCTGCTCAAAAATTTTAAATTTTCCTATTTTTCGCAAGTTTGACTAGCGTTGACCGGAAGTGGTTATTACACATATATACTGGTTTGCTAATATTGTACATTTGCCTATTATTATGCCTATTATTATTGACTTAAAGTTTCTAATACAGAGATTCTGGTTTGCGGATACAGATATCATGGTTTGCTGATAGTTATATTCTGTTTCGCGTGTAACACAAATCATGGAATCATACATAACTTGAAAGCGAAATCTAAATGTATTTAAAGAAAAAGATTTTGTTATTGATTAATAAGATTTGTTTAAGAACAGATAAAGGGAAACAAAAGAGACTAGGGTTTGCTATGCCTATACCACTAGTTTCTTAGCTTTGTTCACCGCTATGATCACTTCGGTTATCTTCCTGTTCAGGGCTAAGTTTGCAAGCGCTTCTTCGGAGCTCATGTCAGTGCACAGCTGTTCGCCTACTTCCATACCCAAAATTTCAAGCTCAAGCTCAATGTCAGAAAGCTGACGCCCTATTGCCTTGAACTTCATCAAAAATTCCTCATGCTTGATGAGACGCTTTTGTTTTTTGTCCTTCTTATTCTGCTCCTCTAGCTTCCTTTCGCGTTCGTCGAATTTATCTTCATAACTTCTACGCTTCCTGCTGCTTGAGGACGACATTTTTTTCAGAGTAAAATTGGTTATAGGAAGAGTTGAGGGATGAGTATAGAAGGATACAGTATTGGGTATATATAGGGGAATATCTAGGGCATCGTAGGTTAGTGGAGCAATTAATTCTCCTACACGTTTCCACGCTGTCAATATTTGATTGGTCTACCACATACCGGTCCACTTTCCTTTTTGTACGCAAAAACGAAGTTGTATTTTCTCTTTACTTGGTGTTTGCGTATACGATCTTGTAGTTTGCGGATACTTTTATTATGTTTCGCGACTATAATTAAGGACGGAAGTTTGTGAAAACATAGATTCTGGTTTGCGGATACAGAGATCATGTTTTGCTGATTCTAATAATCTGTTTCGCGTGTAACATAAATAACGGAATTATATATAATCGAAAGTGAAATATAAACTATTTTAAGGAAAACGATTTTTTTAATTACTTTAAACTGGTTAAGAACAGACAAAAGGAATAAAGAGAATATGGTTTGCTATCCCTATACCACCAGTTTCATAGCCTTGTTCACAGCTATGATCACTTCGGTTATCTTCCTGGTGAAGGCTGTGTTTGCAAGCACCTCTTCGGTGCTCATGTCAGTGCACAGCTCCTCGCCAACATCCGAGGCCAATATTTTAAGCTCAAGCTCGATCTCAGAAAGCTTGTGCTTGATTTCCTTGAAGCTTGTCACGAACTTCTCGTGTTTGATGAGACGCTTTTGTTTTCTGTCCTTCTTGTTCTGCTCCTTCAACTTCCTTTCGCGTTCGTCGAGTTCATCTTCATAGCTTTTACGCTTCCTGCTGCTTGACGATGCCATTTTTTCAGAGTAAAATTGGGTATTCGAAGAGTTGAGGGTTAAGTATAAAAGGATACTCTATTTGGGTATATATAGGGGAACATGTAGGGCGTCGTGGGTTAGTGGAGCAATTAATTCTCACCCACGTTTCGACGCTGTCATTATTTGATTGGTCTACCACAAACCGTTTCACTTCCCTTTCGTACGCAAAACGAAAGTAGTAAATTCTCAAATCATTATATGTTTTTTAGTAAACAAAATTTGAAATATTAGCAAACAATTTGTTATATTGAATACGTAAAACAGATGACCTATATCCGCAAACAGAAAAAGCCAAATCCGCAATCGATAATCTCCATCAGTCCACTTCTTCTTCCTATTTTTACTCAGCGGGGCAGGTCCTTGTGTCCTTGTCTTGCGTTATGTGTGTACAATATATTATATTAATTTTCATATAAATAAAAACATGTGCAGAAACGAAATTTATTAATTCGGAAAACTCAAACAAATGTATCCTCAAACAGTCTTTATTTATTCGCAAAACTTATTGTCTATATTCGCAAACTGAAACAACGAAATCCGCAGTTGAAAATATACATCATTTCTACTTCTTTTTATTCTTCTTCTTCTTCTTATTCATATTCAGAGGGCAGGTCCTTTTGTCATGGTCTTGCAATGTGCGGCATGTGGCGCATAGCCGTTTTCGCTTGTTACTAGCATTGATTGCCTTTTCTTTGTTACTGATCATTCTACTCCCAGATCGCAAGCGAGAGCCCTTGGTGTTTGTGATATTTGGTGGCTGGACAGTGACTATTTCTGGTAATTTGATCCCTCTCACCGATGCTATGAAACTTGTTCTATTGAGTCTATTCTCATTCACTATGTCATTCACCGTCTTAACTCTGTATCGATTTAGAGTGTCCAACAATCCTCGAATACTTGAAATTGCTGCATCTTCTGTCCCAATCATTTCAGTAAACCTGGTTTTCACTGCATCCATAACTTCATCGTCCTTCAGACTAGGACCTTCAGGTGCAACACCATTAGAAGACAATGTAGCTGTCAAGTTTGTGTCTTTACACCATCTCGGGTTTACCAGCGTCCTAGGAATCTTCCTTAACGTTGTGTTTTGCAGCGCAAAGAATATGTGAGAACATATATAGCCCGTTGTTAGAAGCTTATTGCAATTGCACTCAAAGTTGTTTGTACTCATCGTCCAAGTCACCCTGAATTCCTTACCATCTTTAATAATCGACGAATCCCTGACTTTATAGACAATGGTGTCATCTGCGGTGTCATCCATGCCTGGCAAGCTGCAACGGTTGAGAGCGTAAACTATATGCTTTTGTATGTCAGCAAACACAGTGTGTGTGTATACGGTCCAAGCATCCGCTTCAAACCACGTGTTTTTCTTCAGCACCGGATATGAATTGTAGCTGTGCATCATAAGACTGAAATGCTCACTCCTTTGGTTCTCTATCACCACTCCACACCGCCAGATCAAGTGAACAAGGTTTAGGTACTGATCTGTGAGTTGTTGATAGGCCCGGTTGGCTGATTCAGACCTTGATGTTGTTCTCATAAACAACCCCATTGGGGGAATCCCTATGGTATGCTGGGATCCAACTGTGTCGCAGATCGAATATGCCATTGAGCCAAGTGTTGTCCTGCAAATTGAAGTCTTCAATGATGCTAGCCCACTCTTCATCAAACTCATCAGGGCCAATAAGGTTGTTGTATACTATGGAATCCAACCTTTTCTCAAAGTCTGTATCATTTGTTATACTTCCAGGCACCTGTAACATTTTTCATAAGATTTTTAAAGTCGAACAAATAAATAATAGAAATTGACAATATTGTGGCGTATGGATATTTTGTGTTCATAGATTGAGAAAACAGACATAACAGTTTGAGAATAGATATAAACTCATCGCATAGTAGTTAACTATGAGAACCATATTAAGAATAAAACGTTTTGTGTAAACAAGCATTACAAGATGTGGATACAGAGTATATGATTTTCTTATAGAGACTGACCTTAAGACGAATCTTATTCATAATGTGCCACATGCAGAGTTTGTGCTTAGTCTATGTCATGACTTTCGGTATTGCAACTTTCATTGTTGGGTCTTGATCTGTCACCAGATACATTGGTTGCTTCCCATTCATCGCTTTCAGAAAAGCGTTAAACATCCAAGTGAAAGACTCGATATCCTCATGTGTTACCAGTCCCAGCCCAAAAGTCACAGATTTTTCATAGTTGTCTACTCCTATAAACGGACAAAATGGCATCGAGTACCTACAAAACATCAATCGTTAATAAAGAATAATGTTCAAAATTTCTTTTTCAATGGATTAGCGAATACGAGTTATACTTACTGGTTAGTCCTGTAAGTTGTGTCAAAGGAAACATTATCTCCGTAAAGCTCGTAATTCTTGATAGCTATTTCATCACACCAGAATAGTTTAGTGAGGCTTCCGCGTGGGTCAACATCGTACTCATAGTAGAACTTGTTGTTGGCTACCTTCTTGTCACGGAACTGGTCAAGGATTATCTGAACATCACTTCCTCCAATATAGGCTTTCAAGTCCCTGTGGTAGTTGTAGAAATCTTGCTTCAAAGCTCCAACATGGTTGGGGCCTCCGTGTGTTTCACTGATTAGTGTGTGTGCCTTTGAGGGACTTATTCCCGATCTCTCGCAAAAGTTCATATACTCAACATGGTTGCCTTCCATGTGTCGGTTACCTCTCATCTCATGTCTGTGCTCTGCTCCAACCATAGGGTGGTTATGACCTTCAACAAATTTTGATACTTTGTATCCCAATTCCTCCGAAACAAATGTGAACCTTATCATTGCTTCACAATTAATTCTTGTGAGCAATCTGTTCCTCTTTTTTGTAGGCTTTGAAATTTGAGGACTATTTTGTTCGGGAATCTCACCCTGTTTGGAGCATACCATGTACTTTAGCTTTATGTTGTTTGTTTTATCCTTCTTCTCGGTAGACCTTCTTGTAGTGAATCCAGACAGTCTAGCGTAATTTTGGTAGAAATCTATCTCCTTATTCAGTGTCTTGAATTCCTTTCCTACAAACGGGGTTCGTTCAGGCTGGCAGGATGGCAAGTATATCCTGGTTCCTCCAGCAGAAAACAGAACAGTGTTTTGGAGATCTGATTCTGCAGTACAGTCACTGTCTGTGCCTGCAGCTGATATTCATCGAAATAAGGATCAGTTTGAGGATGTAATAATTTCTGATTGCATATACAGCACACATAGAATCAGATAGTTATAATATACTCAAATTGATACACAGGCAGTAGTATATAGTAACAGGCAAAGTAGATTATTTAAGCTTTGCGGAAATAAGCAAGTTAGTTTGCGGATATTGCACACCTAGTTTGAGAGTTTGTCATGGAGGAGATTTTATATATTGTTTGGGAAGAAACAAATATTATATGTTGCTAAATATCGTACAACACAAACTACTGTTTTGAGTATCTAGGCATTCTAGTTTACGGATAAAAAAACCACCATGATCATGACGTTTTGGTTGACGGAAAATTAGAATTTGCAGCGATTGTAGATTAAAATCAATTTTTTTGAATAGATCTATACTTACATATTGTAGATGACATCTCGATTTGTGTATTGTTTGGTGTGTTAAAATCCGACGATATCAATCAATATCTCCGGCGATCTCTGTTGCGATTTCGACGATCTCACGGTGCGATCTCAGGTGCGATCTCAGGTGCGATCTCTGGTGCGATCTCAGGTGCGATATGAGATTTTGTTTTGGAATCAAGTTTCGAAGAATCGCAGTCTTTTAACCTTGTCCGTGATCTAGATTTCTTCGAGAAAACTCGGATCTAGGGTTGATACTTGGAAAATCGTAGAGAATTTTTCGAGAGACTTTGTAACTCTGTGTTTAATTCGATTTCCTATTTCTTGTTTAGGGACTTTCCGTTTTTGAATTTCGAGGTTTTATAGAGAAAGTCGGGGTAAATTCGCGCGCTAATCTAGGACCGTCGATATATTATTCGCAATGGACGAACCCGATTCAATTTTGAAAGTTCAATCGAAACATTTTATTTTATTAGCGAATAGATTCTTTGCGTATTTCACATTTAGTTTGCGGATATTTACTGTAAAGTTTGAGGATATTTCCGAAGTAGTTTGCGGATATTTCATATCTAGGTTGCGGATTTATGAGTTATTGTTTGCGGATACTGTCAGTCATGTTGAGAATACAGAAAGCATGGTTTGAGAAAATACAGCATCTAGTTTGACAATATTTATAGATTCATTACGAAAAGATGATGTGTGAAACACCAAACAAAAACATAAAAGAAGACATGCATGAAAAACTAGATACCACCAATCTTCTTCTGGATGTGGCTTAGGAATCTACAGTTATTTTCCCGAGGAATTCTTGATACTCCCTCAGTTTCTCAAGCATGCGTTCTTTCGAAGCTCTTTCTTCTGTGTTCCAGGTAAGGTTTTCGTCCGTTTCTATTTCAGCCAGGAGCTTCACCACCTGCGCATCAATCATCATCATATTGTATTGGATTTTTGTGTATTTGAGCTTCCATAACTGGTGGATGGAAGCCAAACGCCTGGCTTCAGCATCGGCATTCATCCGAGCCCATTCAGCATTCATTGAGGCCATTTTCGTTGCTTTTTTTGAGTTGAAGAGTGAAAGATGTGTGAAAGTAGTTACTCAGTAGTGGTATTTATAGCAATGGTCATAGGGGTATTATTGTAATCTTGCACAAAGTAATGGGGTTAGTGGGTAGTTACTTTTCAAGGTCAGAATATCAAGTGTTTTATCCAAAACTGACGATTTGTATTTCTTATGTATTAAATTCTCAAACAATTATAAAATTATCCTCAAAACAAAAATCACTGGCTCTTTGTAGTATACAATCGTGTCTTGACACGCGTCACTTCCAAACATCACCAGTGTCTGATCAGTATCTTTGGTAAATCTCTCTCGAGCCACACGAAATATTTTCTCAAATATTAAACAAGAACTAATTATGATGTTTGCGTTTGTGACTTTACGAGTTTGAGAACACAAGGTATCTTGTTTGCGGAACCGTTGTGTACATTTTGCAAACTAGGAATCTCTCTCGAGCCACACGAAATATTTTCTCAAATATTTAAGAAGAACGAAATATGATGTTTGCTTTTGTGGCTTTACCAGTTTGAGAAAACAAGGTATGTTGTTTGCGGAATATTGTATACATTTTGCAAACTAGGTAGTATATTGTAATATATTGTGTCAATTTTAATGCATATTTAGTTAAACAAAAAGCTTTTCATTGATTCATCTGGAGTCTGAAAGAACAACAAAAAATACGACATCAAACAGAAGAACCAAAAGCCAACACAAAAGACATGAAAACAGAAGAGAAAGTACAAGCAATCCCTTAGGAGCTCTCTTTCACAATGATTCTAAGTGCAGCCCTATACTTCAAGAGTTTGTTCGCCATGCTTTCCCTACAATCCATGTGTTCTTCATCCGCGTTGGATATGTCTTCTTCTTCCATTTCAGCCATCAGGTTGATGACCCTGTCATGTGCTATCATCAAATGTGACTTGATGATGGACATCTTCAGATGTCGAAGCTCACGTACGGACACATGATGTTATTTGGCTAGAACTTCCATTTTGAGTTTTTTTGATGATGATTCCATTTTAGTGTATATGATCTGATAATTCAGATTAGATGTGAGTGTGAATAATTTTTTATCGGTGATAGAGGGGGTATATTTATAGGGGTATTGATATAGAGTATTTGGTGGGACACGTGCCAAGCACGCACGTAATGTGATAAAAGCTCATTTTTGAAATAGAATGTCCATTATTCGCAAAACGTCATTTTAATTTCCGCAAACTTGTAAACCATTTTCTGTAAAACAGAATGATTATTTCCGCAACAAGAATTTTGTATCTTCAGAATATTAATTTCCGAAATTCAACAGGGTAGAAGACGTGTCAAGCATGCAGTAAAAAGTAAGGTAATCATGATTTTAATTTTTGATGTGAATACACGCAACCGCCCTTTATTTCGCGATTTCATTTCAATATCTTCTGTCATCATTGCAAAAATCTTTTTGCGCCAAACGAAAAGATTCCCAAATTAATGGCGTCGTCCCATTTCCACAAATTTTCTGATACCCATTTGATATTTTTATCTTTGGTAAATCTCTCTTGAGCCACACGAAATATTTTCTCAAATATTAAACAATAACGAATTATGAATTTTGCGTTTGTGAATTTACGAGTTTGTGAATACAAGGCATTTTCTTTGCGGAACCATTGTGTACATTTTGCAAACTAGGTAGTATATTGTATTATGTTGTGTAAATTTTTGTGCATATTTACTTTAAAAAAAAAGCTTTTCATTGATTCATCTGTAGTCAGGAAGAACAACAAAAATAACGACATTATACAGAAGAACCAAAAGCCAACACAAAAGACATCAAAACAGAAGGGAAAGTTCATGCAATCCCTTAGATGCGCTCTTCTACAACGGTTCCAATTATAGCCTTATACAACTGGAGAGTCTTCCTCATGCTCTTCACGCACTCCTTGTGTTCTTCATCCGCGTTGGATATGTCTTCTGCATACAATTCAGCCATCAGTTTGGCCACCTTGTTTTATACTAAAATCAAATGGGATTTGATGATAGACATCTTCAGGTCACGAAGCTCACGCACGGATGCAAGATGTTCTTTGTCAAGAACTTCGATTTTGAGTCTTTTTGATGATGATTCCATTTTCGTCTATATGATCTAATAATTCAGAAGAGATGTGAGTGTGAATAATTTTTTATCGGTGATAAAATGGGTATATTTATAGGTGTATTGATTTAGGGTTTTTGGTGGCCCGCGTGCCAAGCACGCACGTAATGTGATGAAAGAACATTTTTGCAAACAGAATGTCCATTATTCGCAAAACGTCATTTTAATTTCCGCAAACTGGTAAACCATTTTACGTAAGACACAATCATTATTTCCGCAAACCAGAATTTTGTATTTTCGGAATATTAATTTCCGAAATTCAACAGGTTATAACACGTGTCAAGCATGCAGTAAAAAGTAAGGTAATCATGTTTTTTAATTTTTGATGTGAATACACCCAACCGTCGTTTCATTTTTGATCTGACTACAACCGCACTTTCATTTCGCCCTTTCATTTCAATATCTTCTGTCATCATTACAAAAATCTCTTCGCGCCAAACGAAAAGCTTCCCAAATTAATGGCGTCGTTCCATTTCTCCAAATTTTCTGATACCCTTTTGGTATCTTTATATTTAAACACAAATCAACTATTTTCTCATCATCCCTATCGTAGTAGGTAGCCATGTCATCATCTCCCAAGTCTCCATCTATTCTGTATTCTAACAGTGATGGAGACAAATGGCAATCTTACGAATGCAAGTCTCCACCATCACAAATCTTCAGTAGTGATGATGATGACGACGACGTCTGTTCAAAGAGGCGCAGGCTGAATCCTTCTTCCTCCTCCTCCTCCTCTGATGATGATGATGACCCTCTCATTAATGAGTACGACATTCCTCAACCGGGGGATCCTGATTATGAATCACCCCCGGATGAATATGAAGATGAAGAGGACAATGAGAAAGAAGATGAAGAAGAAGAGGAGAATGAGGAAGAAAAGGAGGGGAGTGAGGATGAAGAAGAAGAGGAGAATGAGGAAGAAGAAGAACCTCCGACCGCACCTGCTCCCGCACCTGCCCCCGGACCTGCTCCCGCAGAGGATGATGAAGAAGACAGTTGTTATGTTGATGAAGATTGGCTGGATGATGATGAAGAAGATGTCCATGCAGAGGATGATGAAGAAGAGCAAGAGGGAGAAGAGGAAGAAGAAGACAACATAGACCCATATGGGGAGGATCCTGAGGAAGGAGTTGTTGAAGATGAAGAAGATTTCTGGGATGATGATGATGATGATGATGATGATGCTTAATTACTGTAGTTTTTTAATTTTTTTTTTGTGGAAAGTAAATATTTTCAACATATGAAATTAATCATGTTTAAGATTAATTTTGGTTTGTGGATACAGTTGTTTTGGTTTGCGAATATAAGAACTCCAGTTTGCGTAGATAATCATTCCAATTTGCAAAAAAGTAAACCAAACTGAAAGCCTTTTGCGGATATCGATATAATAGTTTGCGGATGAAGAACAAATTGTTTGCAGAAAAGCTAAATAGAGCAAATGATATTTCTAGGAAATCTTTTCATTCAAAATACAGGTTGAACAAAAGAGAACCATACAAAAAAGGAGTAGAAGAAAGCCATCTTCTTCTAGGTCGTTCATTGACTGTTTGGTACCCAACTACAACATACCAATAGCAACATCCAGTGCCCTGTTAACTTCTGTCACTCTGCACAAGAGGTCTTTGGCTATAGTTATGCAGTCACCTGACATGTCGTTATCGGCGATTTTGGCTGTCTCAACCACAAGAAGGTCGATATCAAGTTTTGCCTCCAGCATCATCACCTTTAAGTTCTTGTGCTTCATTGTGACCTTCTCAACATTGAGAAGAACGTTGTATTTTGCGAATATGGCATCTCCCCTCTTCAGCACCTCTTCCTTAGTTAGAAGATTGATGTTCGTGCTCTTACCCTTCTCGGTGTTGCAAGCATTCATGGTTTATAATTGGGAGAGAGTTGAGGTTTGCTAAGAGTTGATGTTGAGTTTATGTTTTGTTTGCGCAGTTTTTCTGTATATATAGGCAAAATGTAGGGTTTAGTTGGATTGGTGGGTCCCTAAACATGTTTAATCTTTAATTGTTTCATTTGTATCTCATATGAGTATACAGTTTTTCTAGTTTGCGGATAACGATATAATATTCTGCGGATAACTAACAAATCGTTTGCGTATAAGCTATAGAGGAAAAAAAATCTGTTTTTGATTTTTAGTTTGCAAAATTGTTTTATGAGGAAACAGTTAATGTCGTTTGCGAATAGAGGAATCCCAGTTTGCGAATATTGACAGAATACCAAGAAAAACATTTTCCTTCGTAACATAGGTTGAACAAAAGAGGAGCATACATAGGGTGTTTTTTGAGGATTTATTTTTTATTGTTCGAGAATATAATGGAATCAAAACCAACTAAACCAAAATGTAGGGTTTAGTTGGATTTGTGGGTCCCTAAACATGTTTAATCTTTAATTGTTTCATCTGTATCTCATATGAGGATACAGTTATTCTCCTTTGCGCAAAACGATATAATCATCTGCGGATGACTAACAAATCGCTTGCAGATAATCTAAAGAGGACAAATCCGTTTTTGATTTTTAGTTTGCAGAATTGTTTGATGAGGATACAATAAATCTCGTTTGCGAATAGAGAAATCCAAGTTTGCGAAAGTTGACAGAATACAAAGCAAAAGATTTTCCTTCGTAACATAGGTTGAACAAAAGAGGAGCGTACATAGGTTGTTTTTTGTGGTTTTATTTTTTATTGTTTTAGAATATAATCATTCCAGTCTGCAAAATAATGCAATCTAGACCAAGTAAACCAAAATGAAATCTGTTTGCGGATATAGATATAACTGTTTGCCAATAAAGAACAAATTGTTTGCTGTAAAGATAACGAGGTCAAATGATAGACAAGTAAAGCAGACATAATTTTTTTTGATGATACTGTTATTAATTTTTGCATATATAGAAGAATTTGTTTGAGGATCAGAATTTTTTAATTTTTTTTTCCAGTTTAAAACGACAAGCGTTGTGTTTATCAGTTTTTATTTACGACAATTTGGTCCAAATTAAAATCTCGGAAGAACATGCATAGATTGCGGATATAATTATTCTGTTTTGCGAGAGAATCTGGGCCGCGCGCGTAAATTAAAAGGGTAAATTCCATTTTTTCCCCTGAGAAGAGGCGCGTGGCCCATAATTGGTTCCAATTCGCGCGCATTCGCGCGCTTAGCTCTGAGCCGTAGATCGCGCGCGCTGCTGATAGATGAACGGTCCTCATGCAGTTCGTAGATTCGCATATTACAGGTGGTTCGCACCTGATAGCGTCCCTATATATATATATATATATTTCATTTTGTCTTCCTAATATAATTTAATTATATTAGCAATTAGAAAACGAGAAATGAATAAATTTATATTACATCAAATATAATATAATTATATTCTATTGTTCAACTCGGTTTTTGGCTTGTTGTTGTGTGTGACCCTGTAGGCTCATACAGCGTTGGCAGTGAGCCCGAAATCCCCATTTTGTCCACATGTCATAATTGGCCTCTAGCAAGGCATTATGGCTTCCCAAAGTTATATGAAGATCCTCAATCCAATTTAACCTTTTACCTGTTAATATCTTAATCCCTTTGCCATCGATATCTCGATCGAATATAAGGCATAGGATCGTCTTCCTTATTTTATGCGATCGTTAGTTTCTTGATCTTAAGTAGACTGCAAGTGATAACTCATTATCAATCCGCATGGCCATGCATTTCTGCAGTCTGACTTATCAAGGGGCCCAAACGATATCTTTCATATTTACATGAGTGACAAATCTCTTATCAGCCGCTCACACTCCTCACAAAGACAATTATGTATACAACAACAGTCTTTATTGTTGTCCGGTAAAAGATAACGTTGAACTGCGTCAAGACACAAAGCCACCTATGTAGAAATCCATGGCGACTATAAGGTCAAAGGACTTAAGTTGTATTACAGTACTGAGAAATAGTCATGACAGTTCCTATGTAGTATTCTCAAAGTGGGTCATCTAATACCATTTCCCTAAATGACATCTATGATTTGACTTCATATCCAATATTAATTGTAATAACCACTTCCGGTCAACGACAGTCAAACCTGCGAAAAATAGGAAAATTTAAAAATTTTAAGACAGACACTTAATTGAACCTAAAATTGACCCCGAGGGTCATACCGGACTTAAGTTGACCCCGATATCGACCAAAGTGAGTTCCGGGGGACTCCGGGCAACTTTCTGATCAGTTTGGGAAAAGTTGACTTTTCGTTGGAAAAGTCAACCGAGTGACGTTTTGGTCCATTCGAGGATCATTTTGGATCCAAAAAGCTTAGCCGTCATCGCAGCGGTCTTAGTTGAGCCGTTTCCTTGTAGCCCGTGAAGTTTCGTGATTTTTTGGAAAAAGTGTCCGTTCGGGGCCCGAGACGGCCGAATTTCGCAAATCTGATTGGAAAATATCTAGAAGATATTTGCCAAAAAGGGATGGGACCCACTTGCCACATGTCACCAATGTGGTGGTGTTAGGTTTATTGGACAAAACAAGACAAGACTACATGATGGTTAGTTTTGCTTTTTAAGTGTTAGTTGTTATTTAAAAATGAAACAAAAGGGAAAGAAGATGAGGTTACACGTCCATTTCAAAAAAAAAATAGAGAGAGAAAGTAGAGAGAAGGAGAAGAAGAGAGAAAAGAGAAGGGGGTGTTTGGAGTTTTGGCTTTTCCCGTCGATCAAGTCGTTGGATCGTCTCAACGATAGAAGAATCGAGTTCACACCGTCATTCTCTACGGTGAGCACCTAACCGATTTTCGTTTTGTTAAGTTCGAATTTTAGGGTTTGATTTTAAACGATTCAAATATGGTTGGGTTTTGGTTAGAATTGGTTTAAAGATGAAGGGTTGAGGTTTGGGGTTCGTTAGGAATGTTTTGGGGCAAAAAGGGAATTTTGCCATTGTGGCCGTGTAAGGCCCACATGCCCGGGTATCGGGTTTTCGTGTTGGGGTGGTTTAGAACGTTCCCCAAGTAATTAATCTTCAACCGGATTGAAATTTGGAATTAAATTGTGAAAGTTGTAATTGACGGGTTTAGAAACTTTAAACGCGAATTAAATTACTCGGAAGTCGGAATTTGATTCCGTCGAATGCCTAGGAACCCTTAAATTATTCTAAGACCGTAGAAACAAAAACGGGAATTTTCGGAGCCCTGGAAGGGCGTTTTCAAATCCCGGGAAGATTCGCCATGTCGGGCGAATCGGGCTTTTCCGAGCCCATTATCGACAATGTCGAGTAATTGGGAAGTTTGGGAGTGATCGACATTGTCGGGGTTGAGTTTGGGCGTTTAATTCTTTAAATTCGGGTTTCGCTTGCTTACTTAAAAAGTGTGTTAATTGTAATAATTGTAGACTGTATCGCCTACCGTGGAAAGAGGAGGCTAAGCGGGAAATTTGGAGCATTGCCGGAGAGAGAGCATTGGTTGTGACACGCTGTACGAGGTAGGGAAAAGTAGCCGGATCTCGGCCTTGACTAGGGAAAGTTAACAGTAGAATTGCATGTGACACCGGGGTGTCGTGGGTTAAGTAGGTTATCGAATATTAGAAATGCATGATACGGGAACGTAGCGAATATTGGAAATGCGTGTGACACTTAGTAGTGTCGTAGGAGCAGAGAACTTAGCGTTATTAGAATTACTGGAGGCATATGACCATGCCCGGAGGTTGATTGTGAACTTATCGATATTAGGAGTACTGGAGGTATATGACCATGCCCGGAGGTTGATTGTGAAACTATTGATATTAGGACTGTTGGAGATATTGGTTATGCCGGAGGTTGTTTGTGTATGTTGTGTCTTGGGTGGCCATGAGAGCCCGTGTTTTACTGTTGTGTCTTGGGAGGCCGTGAGTTCATGTGGGGTTGTTGAACCCGTGTATTTACCGTTGGTGTGTCTTGGGAGGCCGTGAGTGCCCGTGGGGTTGTTGAACCCGTGTCTTTACCGTTGGTGTGTCTTGGGAGGCCGTGAGTGCCCGTGGGGTTGTTGAACCCGTGTCTTTACCGTTGGTGTGTCTTGGGAGGCCGTGAGTGCCCGTGGGGTTGTTGAGCCTGTGTCTTTACTGTTGGTGTCTTGGGTGGCCATGAGTGCCCGTGGGGTTGTTGAACCCGTGTCTTTACCGTTGGTGTGTCTTGGGAGGTCGTGAGTGCCCGTGGGGTTGTTGAACCCGTGTCTTTACTGTTGGTGTGTCGTGGGAGGCCGTGAGTGCCTGTGGGGTTGTTGAGCCCGTGAGTTACTGTTGGTGGTTTTGAGAGGTCGTGAGTGCCTGTGGGGTTGTTGAGCCTGTGAGTTACTGTTGGTGGTTTTGAGAGGCCGTGAGTGCCCGTAGGGTTGTTGAGCCCGTGAGTTACTGTTGGTGTGTCTTGGGAGGCCGTGAGTGCCTGTGGGGTTGTTGAGCCGTGAGTTACTGTTGGTGTCTTGTGTGGCCATGAGTGCCTGTGGAGTGTTGAACCTGTGTTGTTGCTGTTTGTTGAACTTGCTTGTGATTGTGATTGTGGTTACCTGAGGTTGGGGGGCCGCTTCATGAAACGGGGGTCCACGAACACACGCGTCTGCATGTTCAGACGGGGTTGGGGGCACGCCCGATAACAAAGGGGTCCTGGCCGCGTGTGCGGTTTGGGGTTTGGGATTGTGAGTGTGATAGGTCGACAGCCTGATCCGACTTTGTGTCGATGAATTGCGATAGGTCGACAGCCTGATCCGACTTTGTGTCGATGAATTGCGATAGGTCGACAGCCTGATCCGACTTTGTGTCGAGGAATTGCGACAGGTCGACCGCCTGACCTGATTGAGATTGGTAAAGGGCGTGAGGGAGGTTACTGAGCAGCTGGTATGCGATCCTTTGTGATCTTGTTTGGTGTGCGATCCTTTGTGATCTTGGGTTTGTGTGGTGGTCTTTTGAGTCCTTGGAAGAGGTCGTGATCGTTGTGTTGGGTCTACATTACGAGTCCGAGTGTTGAGTCTATCGAGGAAGTAACGGGTTGGGTGTCAGTTAAGTTACTTGAGTTTGGGGGATAGTGGTCCCCGGTGTTGAGTTGGTTGTTGGTGTTACCGGCATTGTCTGCTAATTATGTCGTAGTCAGTTTGTTATCCGTGGTGGTGAGCGAACGCTCACCCCTAGCTGCTTTTCCTACAGGTACTAGTCGCAGGTTGGACTAGGTGAGCTTCCGGAGCTTGAAGAGTTGGGAGCGGGACTCTGGGTTTATTTTGAGTCTAGCGACGGATACCATACTTTTGTCCACTTGTTGGGACGTGTTTTAAGTTGTAAATATTATTTTGTTGAACAAATGGTGATTTTAAAGTGATTTAATGTAAAAGGTTTCAAAATGTTTTCTTGTTTTAAAAGTTCACGTCCTGAGTTCGGTTTACTGAAATTGGGGCGTGACATGAATGATCAGTAAAACGTGATCATCAGCCAACTTGATACTAGTCTTAGTATATCGGTAAAACCAGGGATCATTGAAATAATACTCTCTTTTTTCTTTTAAGAGTTTTACTTTCAAGTCACGTAATTGATGATCTTAGAAAGAGTCGATTATTCATGCAATTAACATTTAACAAAATGATAATGAAAGTGACAATGTATTAATAAATGATAATTTCATACAAGAAAAGATTGGTCTAAGGCATAAAACTAACATCATTGGGTGGGTCTCTGTTGCCTTCCTCTACCACGTTCTCGGGGGCTGCTGAGGATGGCCCTACATCATCGCCTTCCCTCGATATGGGTAACTTGCGGCTGAAGGAACCTTTAAAGTTCGTGTTTCCGAATGTAGATCGGATTCCCCCCATCCCATCCATACCTATCCCGGACTTCCTGCTCTATCGAGAGGGATTGGTACCACTGCCTTCTCCCGCTCCTTCGGTGGAGTCCAGGATTGTACCGTCTGAGTCTCTCCTATTCACGACCTTCAGGAGAGCCTCTCGGGGTGTTCCTTGGGTTATGAGGAGCCTCTGGAGGTAATTGTTACTACTGCTATTGTCGACCCAAGGGCCCTAGCTCAACAACAATTTGGTGTGCTCGACCGGCTTCTAAAGCTGCGCTCACCCTGCAAGGAAACTCTACTGCGGATCATCACCACTGCATGGGTCAACTCGGTAGTGGGTTTAATGATTAAAGACATCGAGCCTGGTGTCTTTGGGTTCTACTTTGCGAATGAGGAAGCTCGGGTTTGGGCCCGGGGCATGAACCATGGTGTTTTAATGGTCATCCCCTATTCCTAAGGGAAATTGATCCCTCTGCTAGCGCCTTCCCGTCCATGGACAAACTTCAACTGTGAGTTCATGCTCATGGCCTCCCGCCATGTATTCGGACGAAGAAGACGAGTGAGAAGATTGGGGCAACGCTGGGGTCTACGGTGGAGGTCCCATGCGATGATTATGGACAATGCTGGGGTGGGGTTGTCCGGGTGTGTTTTTGGCAGTCCTTCGACCGCCCCCTCTGCCGGAACCTGCTGCTTCGTTTTCCGGAATTTCAGAACCTGATCACCTGTGCCCTCACCTACACAAAGCTGCCCACTTTCTGTGGGAAATGTGGGAGGATTGGGCACACACCACCAGCATGTGATAGAGAGAAGTCGGAGATCCACTGGTTTGACAAGTCGCTCTTGAAGTACCCGAAGGAGAAGCAGACCATGTCCTATGCGACTGATTGGGCAAAGCCGACCAGTGTGCCGTCGGGATTCGCACCACTGACTCAGAACACTACATCTAATCCCACTTCGTATCAGGGAAGGGGACCAATCGTAACCCACAACACTGCACCTAACGTGTGTGTTTGTGGGGGAGATGTTCCGGGCTGAAAAAACTTTGTAGTGGTCCAACACTCGATTAATGGAGTGGGGACGTCTTTGATGGTGCCTGGAACAAAGAGGGATTCCGCTGGGGAACCCCGAGAAGATTAGGCGAAGGCTGGTAAGCAGCATCGCCGAGGAAAATGAGTACAACCTAAGGCTTCAGGGACGATTGCTGGAAGGGATTCTAGAGACAAGCCGGTCCTTCATTCACTACTGCAGAGCACATGTTCGATTTTCAACCAGACTATATGGGTGCCCCGGGAGGAATTAGATGCGATTAGGCCACAATTTGAGCAATGTTCTGCAGTACCCTTTATTTACAGTCTTTTATTTTCATCAAAACCGTCCTAGACGTTCTAATGTTGCTGAGTTGTTGTTAGACCTGATGCAAGATCAAAAATATAATAGCTCGTTCTCATGGTCACAAAAAGTGTTTCTTTATTCTAAAAAAACCTAATAGCAAAACAAGAAGTCTCTATTGTGAAAATTATTTTCTTTTAGAAAACTACATATTTCAAAGCTATATTGAGAAAATTACCGATTTTCTCAGGAGCGAGACTACATCCAAAAGATTGATTAATGAAAAATATACATTGTACAAGTTTCGGACAATATAGTATAGTATACATTGTACAAGTTTCAAACAATATAGTATAGTATACAAGGTTTGTAAATGTGAGAATAGGAGAAGACTATACACCTCTTATGACAGCTTAGTAGAAGAGTAGTCAATTGTGGAACGATGGATACCTACTCATCCTGGCCATTCAAACATTTATAAAAATAGAGATGTGGATTATTTACTTCACATCGTCCATACTTATAGAAAACGGTTTATGAATGAGAGGAAAGCATGTGTTACTATATAAAAGAAATCTCATAATACGTCATCAGGCAGCTTGGGTAGGCAGCTAACAAAGCATAATCCTAGTTAATTGGAAATATCTCAACAAGCTTAAGCATGATATCTCAACGAGCTTAAGCATAATCCTAGTTAAATTGGAAACATCTCAACAAGCTTGCCAATCCACTTGTGTTTCTCCATATAAGCAGCCTAGATTCACATAAACAATAAAATAATGAGAACATGTAGCATTTCAATAAGCAATAAAATAACGAGAACACAATAGTAGAGACATCAAGAGAGCTAAATTTGAGATCAAGATTATGGCATCTTAATTTAAGAAACCATTTGCGAGAAAATAAGGCATACGATATGTGACCATATAAGAGAATAAAGCGAGAAAATAAAAGGTATATGATGTATGACATAAGAAAATAAAGATAGATGATAATTACTCATACAAGTAGGCAATTCCACATAATGATAGAAAAGTAACTTCAATACAAAATTCTTTGAAAAGAAAATGATATCAATAACATAAAGATAAGGCTAATTTGGATAAGAGGATTAAGCATACAAATATATGATGTTATGACGTACCGCTTCTTCTCGTTGTTTTCCCAATGTGTTGACAATAGACAGATGTATCCTGTCAAAATATGATGCTCAACAATGGCAAAATAAATAAATACAAGAGTCACTTAGTAAAAAAATGACTTACGGGTAATAGATTCGTTCATGCTCGGGTACTAATTCTAGTTTGCATTGCGCCATACCCATTAAATTCTCACTATACGAACGAAAGCAAAGCAAAACAAATTAGATGGAATAATGTAAAAAAAAAGTCTTGGCTACCAATCAAGTAACAATAGTGAAGTAATGTTGGACTACAAACCTGGTCAATCATATCTTTATACTCCACATACCTGTAACAGGTTGAAAGATGAGAATAATAGTAAATAGGGAAGACGTATGGATGGTAAAAATAAACATTACCTCACATATTTGTGTAACACGACAAGCCCGGCACTGTTACAAAAAGAGACAGTATAAAAAATAAGATATCAGAACTAAGAACATAACACAAGGGAATGAATGAAATAGCGGATATGGAGGAGCATATTAGATAAAGTAGATGCAGAGGAAAGATAAAACATCAGGCAATTTATCAGCAAACCCAATTGAAATAAGCCAATGAATCAAAACCAAAACTTATACAAAAAATGAAGGTAGAGGAAAGCATACACCGCTAAGGCAGCGGCTGCTGTTACTTCAATGTCCATGCTGCAAAAAGAAAATTACAAATATATGAATATCATAGGAAATTGAACAGATTCACAAACAAATCGAAACCCTAGGAGGCATAATCAGGTATACAAACACCGACCAAATCGCTATTATTCATTCTCCCGAAAACCCTAAAAGATTTACAGAAATCCTAAAAACTCTAGCGAGTGAAGGAGAATTCAAAGAGAAAATCAAATCATATTTCGGTCACAGAGGAGAGGAGATGAGGGGTTACCGTTCGGACTTCACCCCCAAATCGCACTTTGGTTCCTTCGGCCGTCGATTCGGTTCCTTCTGCGGCTGATATATATACCCTCCTATGGCTATCCCTCGAAATTATAATATACGGTTAATTTTTTTTAATCCAACTTTCTGGATACGGGTCCAATTCGGGTAGTGATAGAACCGGTCGGCGTAGCTCCTCCGGCCCAACTCAACTATTAAACGTTCTTGTTTTTTATAGCATCTCCAATCAATAATATTGTTGTTGACCGGAAGGAGGAACTGAAAACATAAAAAATTAATAAATTTTTGTATCAGTCGGCTGATACACATTTTATTATGCAGTCACGAGATTGAAAAGAGAAGTTGAAAGGGCTTTCTGTCGTTGGTAAACTTACCGATGTTGTTATCTGCTAACGCCTATCCGTCAACGATCCGTCGCTGTTTTGTTTCTTTCCGCCGACGTTTCGGTTCCGCTAGTATATATCCACCAGCGATTGGAGATTCTCTTAGACGGTATATATATTAAGAAAAAGATCAATCTAGTATCCTTAACTAGACGTTTTTGACGCTTAAAGTACCTTTATTACAAAATGTAAACAACCCTAACTAAATTAGTCATGTGCACTGCCCATGACCATGTATTTTTTAAAAAAATAACTAAACTACCCTTGGTTTGTTTAACCTTGCCTATTCCATTTCCATCCCTCACCCCACTACTTCGTCTCAGACCCTCTCACCAGTCACTACTAGAGGACTTTACAGCCTCGTGGGCCTAAGGCTCTCCTTCTTCATCAGTGCGACTCTACCGTCGTCTGATAGGACTGTGAGACCACCGAGAGAAGGGACATCATGGGCAACAAGATGGAGGCGATGCAGATCTAGGGTAGCTTTCGTGGTTCTCCATCGTGAGTGGTAGTCGAGGGTTCGATTACGCCCCATCTGGGTATGAATCGGGTGGGCATCGGCCGGTACCCGCCCAAAAACCCATACCCATTATCCAAACCGTGATTCCCGGTTACCTAAATCTTGTACCCGTCCACATCACCGGTCACTGGTGGGGAAGTTGATAACCGGCCAGGCTACCTACCGGGCGATGACGGTTATAATCGGCCTATAAGGCCCAATGGGCTTTATGTTGGAGCTTCACAATATCACTCAAAATACAATATTTTTCAAACACATTTTTACAAACCTACAACTAAACTTCACAAACCTTTCTATTTTCAACAATTCAAACACAAAAATTCCTATAACCAATACCTCACATATTCATCTTCTTACAATAAACGACTTCAGATATCATTTTTCAAGTCTATAACAGAAATAATTCAAGAACAATAAATTGAGTTTGACTAAACTGCTATCAACTTATTACAACAAAAAATTCATTAAAGGTCTTCAAAAGAGTCTTCGGATTTGTGTGGTATGGTGTGGGTTACTAAGTTAGATGATAAGTTAGTATTTAAAGGGCCCGTGGGATATGTTAGGTTAAATAAAGAATGGGTCAGTTAAAATTATTTAGGCTTTAAGACATGGGCTACTAAACAAATGGGCTCAATAAAACTAATAAAACAAGGGGCCAACCCGTGGGAATTAAAAAAAATCAGGCCTTATGAAATAAACAACTGGTCGGTCGGTTTTTTCTCGGTTTTGAAGATAAAAAACCGTACCCAACCCGAAAGCCACCGGTTTGGTAGTTTTGTAACCGTGACCTTCGTCGGTGACACCGGTCACGGTGATTCTGGTAATGGGGACGGCCGGATACGGTCAGTTTACGGTGACAGACGGATATTTGCCCAACCCTAGGTATGATTGAGCCGCTCCGGTTCCTCCTCCAAGGCAACTCCGTCGACATCGAGCTCTAGATCTAGGATCGTCGGAGTGCTCCTCCTGCACGGCTACCGCTTCAGAGGTGGAGATCGTCGAAGTGCGCTCCAGGCCGACTCCTCAGCTCGGCGATGATCTCCCTTTGTCCGACCACACTCTCCTCCAACCCCAACCTTTTATATTCTCCCCACATTCTTGATGTTCTGATGTTGATGCGTTTTCTCTAGCTTCTTCGTCTATGTACCATATGATTGTTTAGTGGAATAATGAAGATGATTTGGGGTATAATTGGGTTCGATTAGTTTCTCGTCTGAGATTTTGATTATGAAAGTCGAAGTCTTTTTTCTGTGTTCTTCAGATTGGTGATGATGATACTAATTAAGGAAAAACTTTATAAACTCTCCTTGTTTGATATCTTTTTTTTCTTTCAAAGAAGCACTCTAAACTATCAAAAGTTACACGTTTATAAAAAGTCAGTTTTTATGTTAGTTTTCAGTTGACTAAAAAAATTTGTAACACCCAAAATATCCTCCCTCTCGGCCCACCCTCCTCTGTTGTTATCCTCGCCCCATTCCAGAATACACAAGCACATATAAACACAAAGATTCAATCCTTAAGAAGCAGAAGTATGCCGCAATCAACACCACCAAACCACCATGGTCGCAAGGCAAAGCTTCAATCTCTGGTAAACATTTCTTTTCTTCTCTACGGTTTCATGGCAGCGAAAAAGAGGGGGTGGGTATCGCTATGGTCATCGGCCTTTCTGTTCCGTTTCGGTGGTCGAAAATCTAGGCTTGTTGTGGTGACGAATTGGGAGAGTGAAGCCTCCCTCTTCGTGTTGTTCAAGTTAGGGATTTTGTTGTAGTAGACTGATTTGCGGATTGAGGGTTTGGCTTGGTTTTTAATTTTCTCCAATTCCTCCCTCTGCTGGTGAATTAGAGCATCCACATCAGTTGGGGATTACAAACCATGAGGTTGAACCCTCTGCTGACTGGGCAGGGTTCAGCCCCCTGCCCCCTAAATTTTGTGTGATGCACATCAGAAGGGCATGTATGGGGGGTATGATTTTCAGAAATACTGACTGTCTAATTAATTAAGCGTTTAACTGAATCTGTTAACTTTATTTTTAAATCAACTACTAAATAAAATAGAAATAAAATTCATAAATAAAAATAAAAGTTCATTAATAAAATACAAAATTAAAAAATGACGTAAAAAATAAAAAATACATAATTCAAATTGACAATTCATTTGGTCGATATAAGCTTTTGCAGTGATGAATTCTTTGATAACTGTTACTAATACCATATATATTTTTTTGAAACATTGACGGTTACTATTCCTGATAATAACGTTTGGGCATCGTCGTCGGACATTTTTTATCGCAACAAAAAAATGATTTTTAAAATAAAAAACTGATTTTAAATTTTAAAACCGATTACTAAATTTAAAAATTGAGTTCTAAAATTAAAATTTGAGTTTTAAAATTTAAACCTAATTTGTTTACCTATAAAAACCTAATTAATAACCTTACCATATATTAACCCTAACTAATTACTATATATTAACCTAATTACTAACTTACCATAATATTATTCTAACCTAATTAATACCCCAGTTACTGTGCTTCTTCTCCACAGTTGCGTCTGCGTCTGTTTTTTTTTTGCAGGCCATGCGTCAGCACTGGAAAGGACGGCGGCGAAGCAGCGAGGAGCGAGGCAGCGGGGCTTGTTCTTGCCCCGCGCCCCGGCCTCGCGAGGCCGAACCCTCCCACAACGCCTCGCACCCCACATCGACCGAACCCCAAACCCTCCTCCTGTTGGCACCTGACTCGCGCACCGGCCTCGCTTGCACGCCCCGCTTGATGTGGGTGCTCTTAGGTCCGCCAATGATTTTGAGCGGCTTCTTACTTAGAAAATGAAGAAAAGGATCGACTGTTTTTTTTTGGTAAATTGGAGAAAGATAGAGTTGTGGTTGGAAGTAAAATATTGTTTTGAAAGACAAAAAGTAAAAATAAGAAACTTAGAATCATCACAACAAAAAAACAAATGGGTATATGTATGTGTGTCTGATTAGAGTTGTTGGAGTTTAAACCGATGCGTTTATTAACATTAAACACAAGTATAAGTAATGCGTTACAAATAAGGTAAGTATTTGAAAACCTATACAATATTATCTACAGAGTTTGATTTGTTTTAAACTCTAGATATAATCTATTTCTAACACGTCCCTACAGTCTGAGTAGGAGGTTCACGGACATTCAGGCTGGTCTGGAAATCAAGAAAGAGAACACGGGGTAGCCCCTTAGTGAATATGTCCGTGATCTGGGATCTAGACGGAATGTGCAGCACACAGACGTGATCCTTGGCGACTTTCTCTCGAACAAAGTGAATGTCTAGCTCAATGTGCTTGGTGCGCTGATGTTGAACAGGGTTGCCGGTGAGGTAAATGGTGTTGATATTATCACAATATACCAAGGTGGCTCGAGAAACCGAACAATGGAGCTCGAGAAGGAGATTACGAAGCCAACATGCCTCAGAAACCACGTTGGCAACCACACGATACTCAGCCTCGGTGCTCGAGCGAGACAACGTCGGCTGGCGCTTGGTAGACCAAGATATCAGGTTGTCTCCTAAGAACACACAATAACCAGAAGTGGAGCGTCGTGTATCCAGGCAACCTGCCCAATCAGCATCAGTATAGGCAACCAGACTGGAGGAGGGCGAGGAGTATAGCTGAAGACCAAGATGCCTCGTTCCCTGAAGATATCGAATAATGCGCTTCAAAGCGCCCATATGGCTAGCACGGGGATCATGCATGTGGAGACATATCTGCTGAACTGCAAATGAAACTTCCGGTCGAGTAAACGTGAGATACTGAAGCGCCCCTGCAAGACTACGGTAGAGAGTGCGGTTCTCAAACGGAGAACTCTTTGTAGCACTGAGCTTTCCCTGAGTGTCGACCGGTGTAGCTGAGGAAGAACATGAAGTCATACCGGCACGAGTAATAATGTCGTCAGCGTACTTCCTCCACATGCCAATAGGATGTTGAGTGACAGCAATCCCAAGAAGTAGGAAAGTGGACCCAGGTCCTTCATAGCAAACTCTAAGCCAAGACGAGACATAATGAATCGACGAAGATCACCACTCGAGGAAGCAAGGATGATATCATCCACATAAAGAAGAATGTAAGTTGTGTCCTTCCCATTCCGGTAGATAAAGAGCGAGTGGTCAGACCTACTATGAGAGAAACCAAGTGAGGAGACAAAATCAGTAAAACGCTGGAACCATGCTCGAGGAGCCTGCTTAAGCCCATAGAGAGACCGATGCAAGAGGCAGACATAGTCAGGATAATCAGGACTCCGAAAGCCAAGCGGCTGATGCATGTAAACCGTCTCACTGAGGTTGACATGTAAGAAGGCGAACTTGACATCGAGTTGATGGATCGACCAGGAACGAGACACCACAATACCGAGGACAGTGCGAATGGTCGAGGGTTTGACCACAGGACTGAAAGTCTCCTCGCAGTCAACTCCAACCTGTTGAGACCTGCCATCACCAACAAGACGAGTCTTATATCGCTAAAAGAACCGTCAGATCGAGTTTTGTGGCGAAAAATCCACATGGACCGAATAATGTTAACTCCTACAGGACAAGGAACCAAGACCCACGTCTTATTGTTAATTAGAGCATTAAATTCATCTATCATAGCCAATTTCCAATTCCGGTCAAGGAGAGCATCCTTAGGGTGACAAGGTATAGGGGAAATGGTGGTTGCAGAAAGATTAAATGGGATCTTGGGTTTGGTGATACCTAGACGGCTGCGGGTGACCATGGGATGTGGTGGACGGGGCTGCTGAACTTGGTCCACGGATTGGGTTGGACTTGGCGGACTTGGGCTTGATGGCGAGTTGGGTTGATCCGGAGCAGGTGGACCGAGAGCTGAGGAAGGAGACTCGGCTGGGCTTTGGTCGATGGGCCTCGCTGGACTGGGTGCATGAAGGTCCGGGTTGTGCAAGATGGGGTGGGAAGGGCTGACAGCAAGCAATGGTTCAGGCCCAGTCCGTGAGGGAACAAAAATAGGGGGACAAAACGTGATTCATTACTGCAGGTGAGATGTCAGCAGATAAAAAATCATATATGGGTGGGGATGAAGAAAATGTGGATGAAAATGGGAAAACGTTCTCATAAAAAATAACATGCTTCGAAATAATGAATTTATTTGATTTTAAATCATAACATTTGTACCCTCTACGGTTCGGAGGAAATCCGAAAAACACACACGAGTAGACCGAGCTTGCAATTGTTGATGGAAAGAGAGGAAAGCATAAACACCGAAAAATACAAAGATGAGAATAATCAGGCATACATTTATATAGAAGTGATGTAGGGGAAGAAAAATTTAGAATTTTGGAGGGAAGAATATTGGAGAGATAAGTAGACATGGACAATGCATGATGCCAAAACGAGGGCGGAATCGAAGCATGAAGTAGTAAGGTACGAACCATATTATTCAAACTCCGAATTTTGCGCTCTACACGACCGTTTTGAGATGACGTATGTGGACACAAAAAGCGAAATACCAATCCAGAAGAAACACCGAAGTTGCGAAACGGGGTGTTGTCGAACTCCTTGCCATTGTCACACTGAAAACTTTTGATTTTGCAATTGAATTGTGTCGAAACAAAAAATACTAAATGATGTGAATATGGTGAAAACTTGAGATTTATGGCTCATGGGAAACGTCCATACAAAATTAGTACATCAATCGACACCAAATAATATTTATGTCTAGATGAACTCAATATAGGTGATGTCCACAAGTCAACATGCATAGTGCCAAAAGGAGCATAAGTAGTAGATGTACACGAACAAAAAGGTAATCGAATATGTTTACCAAGAACACAAGAATGACAAACATTGTTCAACTTATTCGAAGTACATGCAATAACTTTGGAACGATTAAGTAATTCAAAAACCGGGGACCCCGGGTGACCAAGATGAGAGTGTCAAATATCTGGTGAAAAAGCAACTAAAGTTGAGGAATGTAAAGACGAACTAGAAGACACAGTAGTAGTGACAGGGTACAGGTCGGCTGTGCTATTGCATCTCAAAACCGGATGTCCCGTCCGAAAATCCTTCACACAAAAACCAAAAGGGTCAAATTCTATCGAGGCATTGTTATCTTTGACAAAACGTCTTACCGAATCCAAGTTTTTAACTATTTTAGGTGCATGTAGGACATCATGTAGTTGGTAATGAGGGTGAGTGGGAAAAAGGGTTGCTCGTCCATGACCATCAATGGAAATTTGATTTCCATCGCCAACTATAATAGAACGATTTAAATGCGAATTAACAAAAGAATCAAGGATACCTGAATTCGCTGGAATGTGAGAGGAAGCACCGCTGTCCATGTACCAGGTGGAATCAGGTGGCTGCTGCACCGAAAGATTAGCCATTGCTGAACTGATATCTGTTGGGACGACAATATGGGCCTGGGGAGAACCAGATGGGCGGGGGCCCAGGACACCAGACTGTTGCTGGGTAGGATTGGCGCGCACCCATTGTCCTGCCGTTGTTGGATATGAGCAGGGAGGAGGTGCTGAAACAGGGCCGGCCCAAGGTCCATAATAGTTGTCCCAATTCGGGCTTTGCTATCCTAGCCACATGGGCTGAGCAGACCAGGGCCATTGTTGTGGATGAAGTGGCCTAGGTCCATTCGACTGTACATGTCACTGCTAGGAGGGATTCTGCCAACCACGGGAAGCCTTGGACGTGCCTTGCCGTCAACGGCCAGACCAGCGACCACGAGAGGGGCCACGAACGTAGGAGTTTTCACCATCATCCTTATGAGCCGAATGTAAATAGAGAGCCGAGCCAGATGAATTAGCAGCGGAAGCTGCTTGTTTCGAGTCTCCTCCAGAATAAGCTTAGAACGAGCTTCATAAAATGGAGGAAGCGAATCGCTTTGTTGGATCAAGGTGGCAACATTGTCATATGCCTCCGAGAGGCCCGCAACCAATTGAAGGACGAGTCGGTTATTGGAAACAGGAGCCCCCAAATCGGACAATTGATCTGCAACAGTGAAAATTGGTGTTCAAGGTAAACGGCACGAGAATGCCGATTATCCTGAAAGATAAGGCGAAGTGCATTCCCCGCCTGGGCAGCTGTGCAATCCGGTACAATAATTGTATGAAGCAAATCACTAGAGATCGTACCATAGATCCAATGTAGCACAGTGGCGTCGAGACGGTCCCAAATCACCATGGGAACATCAGTGGGAGCAGGTGACCCGAGGGCAACCGAGGCATGGATGGCGACGGTCGGCGTTGTGGTTGCTGCCGGAGTGGACTCGGTAGCATCTATGGAGGAGTCATCATTGACGTTGGAGTTTGCATCTACAGAGGAGATGACCGGAGCTATAGACGCAGCAACCGAAGCAGCTGGCGAGATGGCCGGAAAAGACGGCGATCCGGGCAGGATATGGTGCGGGACCTGGTAGACTCGACAGTGGATTTTAAAGAGCTCTGACCACGACAAGTATTGCCCTTTTTCCATCTCGAGGGTGATAGGAATGGAGGCTCGAATATTAGACACAGTAAGAGCAGGATACAACCTAGGATCAACCATGGTTACTGCGCGCAGGTTATGCAGGAGAACAAGTTGCGCGAAAGGAATAGAAACGCAGAGTGCGAATGGAATAGAAACGCATAACAGGTGCGTGCGGAAGCTAAGAGAGAAAATAGGCGATTAAAAAAATTAGTTTTAAAATTGGTAACGCTCTGATACCATGTTGGAGTTTAAACCGATGCGTTTATTAACATTAAACACAAGTATAAGTAATGTGTTACAGATAAGGTAACTATTTGAAAACCTATACAATATTATCTACAGGGTTTGAATTGTTTCAAACTCTAGATATAATCTATCTCTAACAAGGGTAGGGAAGGAGATATGGAATGGGGAAGACGTGGGAAAGAGTGTTGATTTTAGTTAGGAGAGAGAACCAAACAAAAACAAAAGGATAGAAAGGTCTTTTCATCAAAAAGTTAGCAGATGACAAACTTTTTCAACATTGGAAAGTTTAGGGAGACCCTATGAAAAGAAAAAAAGAATACCGAGAGTATTTGAAAAAAAAAGGATAAAACACGGAGAGTGTATAAAGTTTTCCCTATTAATTAAGCCTTGGTTTTGGAGTTAACTGCGAGAGAGATTGAATACAGATAGATCTGTATACATTCAGTTTTCAAGGGAGAAAGATTAACTTTTGTAAAGCTGTGTTTAATTGGGTTTAAATACAATTTGGGTCTTTTTTTTCTGTGGACGTAGAATTGGCCAATGGGGTCTTTCTTTTTCGATTTACCTTAGATGATTCGTGCATTCACTTTGATGGATCCTTTATTTTTATTTTTTTGAGCGAAGATGCAACTTTTATAACTTGAAATCAATTATAATGTTGAGCACTGAGGAGCATGCTCTCCGGCTATGAAAAGGACAGTTTTAACAAACAATGGTTCACTGATCCTTGTAGTACAAGAACGGTCACATACAGTATTTTGACGCCACATGAGCAAGAAAAGAAGACGGGGAGGGGGAAGGGGTACCGGAGATCTAAGACCTCAACAGTAATGGTGATAGTGGGAGGCAAAGCATCGTATAGTGACCCCCCTAGGGCCAGTCCCTAATGCTCAGCCTAGTTTTTGACCTGCAAAACGAAATTAGTGAACATAAAAAAGACTCACTCGATTAGTTTGATCTAGAATCGAGAGAGGGGTAGAGCAAGATGAGTCGGTGGAGGCCAAGGACATGGACGCGACGGCTTCATTGACGGCGAGGGTTGCTCAGGCGAGATGATCCGATACAGTATGATCCAGTGCCAGATGAATCTGTAAGAGGTATAGGAAACAGGGGTGCATCGAACATGTACATTGTTCATATGCATCGGTGGAGACCAAGGTGGCGGGAACAACGATGGTTGCTTCGGCGACGGCTGCAGAGGTAGCATCGGAGGAGAAGGAGGCGCTGAAGGAATCTCGTGTAGAGGTTGCTTCGACGTCCTCCTGCGCCAGGACTTCAAAGGCAGATTCACAGGAGGAGACGATGGAGGCTTTGAGGAAGAAATCCGCACCGGAGACGCCATGACGGAGCCACTTGGGAGTGCAGCAGCAGCGTTAGCGAGGTCGTCGGTAGCAAGGTTATGGCTAGAAAAGCACCATAGTCACTGGGGTATGGCAGCTAGGGCTAGGGTTTGCTCTCAAGTCACAAGAGAGAAGACATCACGTATTGTTATATGCGGGTTTTTGGAAGTTTTGATTGGATCATTTGTGAATTTCATCTTAACTAGACCAAAAATTTAATGAAAACAATAAGAACTGATGAAAAAAAATAAAGGAAAAAGAGAGAGAAAAAAGAAATCAATAAAATCTTATATTTATATATTTTTAAAAATAAAAACATATTTTCAAAAATGCAAATCTGATTTTATAAAAAAACTAATGTTATAAAACCTGATTTTATGAAACAAAACTGATTTTGTAAAAATATAAACTGAATTTAATATAAAAATGATTTTATAAAAAAATGAAATTTTAAAAATGAAAGTGATTTTTGATAATAAAAATTATTTTTTAAACATAAAAATGATTTTTTTAATAATAATACTGAATTTTGAAAATAAAAACTGAAATTTAAAAATAAAACTGATTTTTAAAAATAAATCTGATTTTTTAACAATAAAACTGATTTTTATTTTTATTTTTGAGTGAAAGGTGCATATTTCATTAATTAAAATATAGAGTGATAATAAGTGCATCCAAGACTCTCTGACCATGAAGAACAGGGCAAGAACACTTAAAAATGTTCGCTATTATTTTAACTGTAGTACCGTCCTTGACGGTGTTGAAGAGTTGGTGCCCCTTGGTTAAAGACAGATGACGAGTAGGGGGAGCGGGGTACCGGAGATTCTGAAGGACCTCGACGGTAATGATGAAGGTGGGAGGCAATACCTCATACAGGGACCCCTCCCAAGGCCAGTCCCTAAGGTCCCAGACGTCTACCATCCCTCCTTGTGAGGCCGCTGACCAGCTCTCGCCGGGGTTTCTGGTGATACTTCATTCCATGGGCGTTTGGTATGCCCTAGAGTTCCATCCCCCACCACAATGGATCCCCTATCAAGATCAGGATCCTCGCCGGTGACCTGCAGCGGGGGCGGCGACGGGATTGGCAGGAACAACTTCTCCCTAGCGTAACGGGTCAAGGATGTAAGGGACTGGGGTCGAGACCTAGGTTGCAAACCAGTCCATACCTATGCGTCGTGCCCTAGCACCACAAAATCAGTACCCTCTATGACGAGCAGTCGCGCGGGCAACGGCGGGGTCGGCAGGAGCGTCCTCTCCCTTGCGTAGCAGGCCAAGGATGTAAGGGCTCGGGGCCGACCTCGTAGAGGCTTAGTCTGCTCACCAGCTCCCGCCTGGTAAACCCCTATCCCAAGAGGTCCCCCGTCGATTTCAGGACCCACATCAACGATTGCAAACGCGGCTGGCTGCGGGGTCAGCGGGAGAAACTTGTCCCTAGCATAGCGGGCCAAGGATGTAAGAGCATGAGGTCGATCTTGGCGAGGTTTAGTCGCCGGTGGGTCTCCTGGATCCAATTCCCCGTGTGCATTCACTTCCCCTTTCACCGAAGGCGGTTGCGGATTCAACAACTCTAGGGAAGGAAAGGGTTGGGGCCGGGCTCCCCCAACCTAGGAGGAGTGAGGGTCCGGTGGGCCGCTTTCATGTCTGGTACGTCCGGGGGATCTAGATCAGTATCCATATGCGGAACCGAAGAAACCCTAGGTTGGGGCGGGTTGGAAACCCTAGACAGGGACGAGGTGGCGCCACGGATTATCGGAGCCCTAGGCATAACCAGGGTGACACAAGAGGACGATGAAACCCTAGAATCCATGCCGCCCACAAACAAAGCCAGAGAAAGGTCATGGCCGATGGGGGAAGGCTGGAGGTTGGGTGGAACCGTCTCGCCAAGATTTGGGGAGGTAAGGTCAAAGGGCCATCACTTGGAGCCGATCCAGAGAAGGGTGGCCTAGTAGCCATAGCAGGAAGAAGGGGATGAAGAGGAAGGAGAGAACCACCATCAGAGATAGCGGCCTCTATTGCTGGCGTCATGACTACGCCGGTTACAGTGGCTGAGGGAGGGGGAGGGATCACCATGAGAGAGGGACCAAAAGACCTGTCAATCGGAGGAGGAGGCACTGAGGCCACAAGAGGCCCGAATGAGGGGAGAGACGCAGAAGGTTGGGGAAAAGCCAACCACTCCCACCCGTATGCAAACCCCGCACCAGGCGCGGTCTGTGAGGTCAGCTGGACATGATAGGCGAATACGGGGAAAACAAAGCGGACCACCCCAGTCGGCGCGACGGTAGCAGCATCGGACGAAAGCTCTATAACGGGGAGGTTAGGGCTAGGGCTAGAATAGGCTCCCAAATCGAGAGAGAAAAAATTATAATATTATGTAGTTTAAAAACTGATTTTTATTAAATAAATAAAAACTTAAATAATTTCTAAATAAAATTTGAAAACCAAGGGTAGGGTTTTTAAAATTCAATTATGAGTGAGGGGTATGTTGATCTTTTTACGGCTTGTTTAGATGAAAAGTTAATGCTGTAAACTAAAGTGTTATTTTTTATATAGTTATGGTACATTTTTATCATACTATTTTTTGAAAAGATAAGATGTAGATTATTATTTGAATTGAGAGAGAATACAACGTAGTGCATCCGGAACAGTAAAGCCGGACCACGACTGGACAGACATAGAACGGGCTTCCCGAGCTAGCTAGTGGGCTGCTCCGTTCGCCGACCTAGAAATATACTCGAGTTTAACATCCTCGAAAATAGAAAGAAGAGACCAACAGTCGTCAACTAATCGGCCCAGAGGGGAGAAAACCTGATGGGTTCCCTGAATCAGATGTACCAGGTATTGAGCGTCACTTCGGATGATAAATCGTGGAAGATGTGTCGCTTGAATCCATTGCAAAACCTGCCATATTTCCATAGCTTCAGCAAACTCAGGCCCCAACATGCCTAAACCCGTACCGCTCCTACCCTCCAGGGTTGCTCCTGTCTCCGTTCTGCAGATCCATCCCCAGCCAAATTGTCCGGAATTGGCGAAAGTTGCACCATCTACATTGATAGCCGACCAGGTTGGGGGTGGTGGGCTCCAACCCGTTTTCCTGCATTGGGGTGCGGTCGTCGATTTTACTCGGCCACTATGAGCCTCAGACCAACTGGATTGGTTGTTGAGAACTATGTCTATGATGCTCTAGGGAGTGGAGAGAACGTTGTCCCAGACCTTCCCGTTTCTTGCTTTCCATAGTTCCCATAGAATCATTGTCATTCTGCTCTTAGTCTTCATATCAGTCAGATTCAGTACCAAAGATAGCCAGTCATGTAAGGTGCATAGCGGGGGAATAGGAACCTGTGTACCCGATACTTCCCAGACGACCTAGGCAAAGGGGCAGTGAAGGAGGAGATGGGCCGTAGTCTCCTGATCAGACTGGCATATCGGGCAAGTGCTCGATATCGGGACGAATTTAGTGCACAAGTTGACTGCCACTTGGAGGGTACCTGATAACGCCCGCCAGAGGAAGATCTTTGTGCGCGGATGGATATCTAGGTCTCATATGCCCGTCCAGACCGTTGCCCTCACCGAGACGTGCCTTCGGTCATTCTTCCTGGAGAGGGCTCTATACCCCTCCTTGACTGAATAAGCACCCCAGATGTTGTACTTCCATGACCATTTGTCTGTGTGGTGAGGCAGGGGAGGTGGAACCTGGAAGTTATCCTCCACTATAGCAGGCGAAAAGTTGTGCTGGAGCTTCGGGATATCCCAAGACATACCTTGTGTCGAGGCGAACTCTGAAACCTTCATGTCTGGGGTAAGGCAGGTATGAGGTGGGATGATTGGGTCGTTCCCTAGGAGCCAAGGGGTACCTTCAACAAGGGTCGAACATCCATCATCAATAGTACGAATCAGTCTCTGCCGAAGTATAGCCTGAGTAGCCCGGATGCTTGACCATATCTGACTTGGGTTGTTACCCCCGCCCGCCGATAAAAAAATCACTTGTTGTAAGTACCGAGCTTTGAACAGACGAGCGACCAGACTATATGGCTGGGTCAAGAATTTCCACCCTATTTTGGCCAACATGGCTAAATTCACATCTCTCATATCTCGGAAACCCATTCCCCCGTCGTCTTTCGGCCTGCAGAGCTTCTTCCAATCCTGCTAGATAATTGGTTTATTACCCCGGGGAGTTCCCGTCCACCAATACCTTGCTAGTGCAACATGGATCTTGTTGATGAATTCCCGAGGCAGTAGAAAAACGCTCGTTGCATATATCGACATGGTCTGGATCACCGATTGAATCATCACCTCTTTTCCTCCTGCTGATAGCATCTGTCCATCCCAAGACCTTATCTTTGTTACGATCTGATCGCATAAGAATTGGAGGCTCTGTCCTTTGTGTCTACCGAGCATGTTCGGGACTCCCAAATACATGGATGGACCAGATATCTCCTGGATTCTTAAAATGCCACAACAAGCTGCTCGATCTTCCTGCGAAGTATTGGTACTGAAGATTATTTATGACTTGGCCTTGTTAACGACTTGTCCCGACACTTGGCCGAAGGAATGCAGAATTTGATGGACTTGTTCAGCTTCGTTCCTATCGGCCCTGCAGAAAATATAACAGTCGTCTGCAAAGAAAATGGAGACACAACCGGAGCCCCCTGGCAACTGATACCCCATGTAGATTCTCATTCCTTTCAGCTTGATTGAGCATTCGGAATAGACCTTCCATACAAAAAAGAAAGAGGTAGGGGGACAAAGGGTCTCCTTGAAGAATCCCCCGTCCAGCCATGAAGGGGCGGTATTCTTACCATTTGAACTAACTGTATACTAGATGGACCGCATGCATGCAAGTACCAAAGATCTTCATCCTATATCGAAACCAAAGGCACCCGTCATGGACAACAGGAAGGACCACTACCGGTCGATCTCTGTCGAACCGGTGAACTTGGACGAAGTTTGACTTTCGGACGTAAAAGTCAACCGATGACTTCGAGAGTCATTCGGGAAATTTCCGGGGCATAAAAATCTTAGTCATCATCACTGTTAGCTTAGTTGAGCCGTTTCCTTTACGTTGACTATAATATTGGAAAATTTCAACCCGGGACTTTTATCGGTCAAACGTAGTTCGATTTAGAACAAAATACGATAAAATTGTTTGTTGGAATTTAATTAAACTTGGAATGGTCTCCACTTGGACATGTGTCAATGCTTACTTGGAAGAGAAGACTTGGGTGTGTTATGACCCTTTTACCCTCATTAGTGGTCTTGGGGGAAAAGTAAAGCTAAGGGGTATTTTGGGCACTATCCCTTCTAGGTTTTAAGCCCCATTTGGTACCCGTTTCAGCACAAATCCCTATGCAGCCGTTTTTGGAGAGAGGGTGGAGAGAGAGAGTGAAGTATGAAGCTTGAAGGAGAAGAAAGGTGAGAAAAGGAGGATTTTTTGGGCCATTTCTCCACCAAAGAGGCTTGATTCTTCCATTTTCTTCTTCTACTCATCATTTCCAAGGTGAGCTTCTAATCTATTTTCGTTTTCATGGATTTTAGTTCTTGGGTTTTGGGAGAAATTTGATGAACAATGGATGGGTTTGGAGTTGAGTGTTAAATGATGAAGTTTTGGAAAATTTTGAGATTGGTGGATGGATTAAATTCGTATTATTGAAGTTTTGATGGAACCCATTGAGGGTGTTGAAGTTTATAGGTTTTAGATGACTGTTTCGAAGCTTGTTAAAGCTGGAAATGGAGATTTTGTTGGGGTTTTTGCAGAATTCGTGTTGGGAAGAATGGAGGAAACTGGTCTGGTTCGGCACGGAATGGGACCCAGAGGGGGCCACGTTCCGGCACGGCACGCGGCACAGAACGGGTTGGGTACCGGCACGGTATGCGGCGTGCAACGGGATGGACTCCGGCACGGCACGTCGCACGGTCTGTGTCTGATTCCGGGCCGGTGCGTAGCGCGGTCCGTGTATGGTTCCGGGCCGGTCCGTGATACGTTCTGGCTGGGATTCCGGGCCGGTCTGTGATACGGAACGGGCCATGTTCCGGGACAGATTTCCAGAAGCTAGGGTTTGCCTAATTGGGCCTAGTTTGGGCCCAAATTTGTTCGTTTGAACTGGGAGTTACAATTAGAGTGTTCTGAAGTAGATTCGGGTGAAAACCGTCTTTGGCTAGTTGTTAATTTTAGTATTGTTTGTGATCCAAGACCGTGTACCCTAGCTCGAAAGGAGAAGGAGACTTGGACTTGAGTGAAGAACGGAGAGGAAGCTAGCCGGACTTCAGCAGCTCGGAGTATTATTAGAGGAAGACCGCAAGGTAGGGAAAGTACTAAACTCCTCGTGTAATTTAATACTTAGTATGCCTATTAGGTTAATAAAATCGGAAAGGTCCTAGATAGCATATAGGATGCGAATAACTAGAATAATTGTCTTTCAATTACTAATAACCGGACGTGTCTAGTATGCATGCATAGGATGTGAATAACTAGTTTAACTCGCTTTCAATACTTGGGAAATTGTCGTGCTGGTAGAAAGACCAAGATGAGCCATAGGATTGGTTGTGGTTGCCTCACATGCATTGCTTGCTTAGTCTTCAGGATAAACTAAGAGTCTAAGGAAACTAGCTAAATCGTATGCTTGAATGATTGAATGAATGCTTGAATGAATGATTGGTTGATTGAATGAATGTTTGAGTGTAATTGATTGTGTTAAATGGTATATGATCGGGTGAGTGATAGACCGATGGATCGCGATTGGTAAGTGTAAAGGTATATGGATCTCTTTGGTGTGTTGTGATGGAATTGTGATTTACTAAGCTTTGGTTGTTCCATGTTTGTTTGGTATGTGGTTCTCTTGTGTGTTTTCTTTTGAATGGTTATTGGACCGTGCGGGGCATTGGTTATTGGACCCTACGGGGCATTGGTTGTTGGACCCTGCGGAGCATTGGTTATTGGACCCTGCGGGGCATTGATTATTGGATCCTGCGGGGCATTGATTATTGGACCCTGCGGGCATCGGTTATTGGACCCTGCGGGGCATTGGCTGTTGGACCCTGTGGGGCAATGGTTATTGGACCCTACGGGGCATTGGTTGTTGGACCCTGCGGGGCATTGGTTGTTGGACCATGCGGGGCATTGGTTGGTGACCCTGCGGGGCATTGGATGATTGACCCTGCGTGGCAATTGGATGGTTTACCCTGCGGGGAATGGTTACTTGTTGATTCACCCGAGTGTATGCATCCCGCGGGAGTATTACCTTGGTTCCCGATGACATATGGTCCTTTGGGGGCATTTCCGATAATCCCGACGAAATGTTTCCCTCAGGTATGTTACCGGTAGCCCGATGTATGTGCCCCTTCTGGGCCGAGGGAAAATCTGACATGACACGAGTACTCTTGTGGATCGGAGTATGAGATCCGACATGACACAAGAACCTGTTCGTGGATCGGAGTATTGAGGATTCGAGCAGTTGGTGTGATATTTACTTGTTCCAATTTTAGTGGTTTTCAACTATTACAACGCTTTTCACTAACTCTCTTACCGTTACCGTTATCCTTAAGAATGTGATATTATTCTTATCTTTATTTATTCCGTAGCATCTTATTGAATAATAGTGTTAATTGCAAATTGTGTCGTCATGCTAAGGCAGTTTTATTACTGAACTGGAGGTTAAATTGTTTATGATTTTCCCTACTGAGCGTAAGCTTATCCCCTGATGTTTTATTTACTGTTTGTACAGGCATGCTTGATCGTTAGTGGACTCGAGGCTCGGGAGCTTCTGGATAGTCTGGGTGTTTGGTATTTAGAGACGTCTTTGGTCAATTGAAATGAACCACATATTTTACGTACTCTATTTAGAGCTTTGCCTCTTATTTTCATTTGGAACATATTATTTGAGTGTTTGATCGGAAACTACTTGAACGTTTAATCGGTTTTGTTATTATTTTGTTACTACTTAATTGTAAACTCAAGTCACGTCTCGAGTTCGGTCAAAATCGGATTTGGGGCGTGACAATTTGGTATCAAAGCCTGTTTACATTTTGAACTTGTTTTCAAAACCTCGGACCGAATGTCAATTAGGTGGGTAGAGTTAAGTGGTCTAAGTCGTTGGACTCAGTGACGCAAGTCGGAAACTTTTGATGCGTAGAGTTGGAACGACACAAGTCTTGATGGTTTCAATGGTTGTTTAAGTTTGAATCTTTTATATTACGATGGTTGCATTGCTTGAATGGTATCCTTTGCCCTTTTGACTGTACATTACAGTGATCAGTGATGCCAAATGGTTGAGATTGGGATTGGGTTAACGAGCAATGATTGACCAGTTCTAAATTGGTTGTTGAGTAAACCGTTTGTTAAGTGTGTTGCCACTTGGTTGGCCGTTCTATGATTGGTAATATTGAAGTGTTGAATTATTGAAGTGTTGACTTATTGAAGTGTTGACTTGTTGAAGTGTTAACTTGTTTAAATATTGAGCGTTATTTGAGGGTTAAAGTTGAAATGACGATCCGATTGGATGTCAATTGAGTAAAGGGTAGAAACCTAAGGAGTACTTGCAGTATTTATTTTGTGATTGCGCGGTGATGTGTGTTTTGCTGATTGTGGGAATCTTGTGTACTGAATGCCATATGAAATTGATGATTAAATGTCCCGCTTAAGCGGAAGGTTGATGGAAAATACGAACGGGTCATGCCAAAATTTTGGTAGAACTGAAGTTTTTGTACTATCACGGGCTGACTCAGGGGCGCCACTGTAGTCGAGCGTGATAGGGGGATGTCAAGTGGTTACAACGAGATTCGGGGACGCCTGAATCGGGTTGTAACGACGTGAGATCGACATGAATGTTATGATAGAAGTTAAAGGGGTTAAGAACTTGTAAAAAGGAAAGAAATGCTGAAATTTATGGAATTGATCGTATTTCGATTCTAGACCCCACGTGTTGGGAAGATACCCGATCGAGGGGTATGCCTGTTGCCTTGTGTTTTGTGTGGACTATTTGAGACTGTTCCTCCTGTGGGAGTTGATGGATTTGATTAATTTACTTGCTGGATGTGTGAGACGCACGAAGTGCGGACTTCTTTGTCTATATAAGTATTATATATGGCTATACTACGTACTAACGATCCAAGTAGGAACCCTTTATGACGCATGAGGACGTCCCTTTATGTTAAATCGAACCACTTGACTTAAATTGAAATATGAACCTATACGTTATAAATGCAACGAGTATACGAGATGCCCCGTGTTTACATCCCGAGAGGGATCAGGAGCCGCCCAGGTGTGGGGCAGAGCCAGACACCAGCTGTTGGGCAGATAGGGGCAGCGAGTGCCCAAGGTGTTGCTTCCACAGAGCACCAGAGCTTTGAGGGAGGACCGTCAGGGTTACCACCTAAATATTCTCCAGTCGCAGAGCCGACTAAGGCGGCCCCTATGGATGAGGTGGTTCGCGCAGTACTAGCAGCGCCCAGCGCTCAGCAGGAGACTGCAACATCGTCACTAGAGTCCGTGCCTACTGCCGACGCAGTCACTACCGTGAGGCCAGGCCAGCTGGATAGCTACACGACCCAGACTCTCATGGGTTTTCGTAGGTTGGGTACACCGATTTATTCGGCGGGTGTTTCGACCCCGAAGCAGCTGCAGTATGGTTGGAGCGGATTAACCACAATCTGGATACGTCTGAGGTATCTGATAGTCGTTTGAGAGTATCTTTCTCCACCTTCCAGCTCGAGGGTGAGGCTTTTTATTAATGGCAGTCTGTGCAAACCAGAGTTGGTGAGGATTTTCAGCTTTTCAGTAGACTGTTCCTGGAGCAGTACTTTCCTCGATCAGTTCGAGATGATAGACACCAGCAGTTCCTGGAGCTGCGACAGAGAGGGATGATCGTTGCTTAGTATGCGGCGAGGTTCTTATCCTTATCTCGCTTCGCACCGGAGATGGTACACACCGAGGAGAGTCGTTGCAAGCGTTTAGAGAGAGGGCTCATCCCGTCCATCGCGGATCAAGTCGTTGCCTGTAGGACTAAGGACTATTCGGTAATAGTGGACCAGGCACTAGCCGTGGAGACGAATTTTCGGGAGACCGCCATAGCACGGAAGATCAGGCCGAGGCCGAGGGGCTTCCTGAGGCCGTCAGGGGGTCGCGATCCTAGGCGGCGGAGAACCTCAGGATTCTTTCAGCCACAGGCCCAGTCCGGTGAGACACGACGGGTCGGGGTAGTAGCGTCTGTTGGACCTGCCCCGGTGGCACCGTTTGCCCCTCGTGCAGGCAGTTGGAACATCTAGGCCGAGACTGCACGTTGAGTGATGGATCTACAAACCGTCCCGCAGGTCGGCCTACGAGAACCGATAAGAGGACATGCTATTATAGCATCATATTCTTCCACCACCACCGAGGGGAGGACCTCCGATTAAGCAAGACCGAGTGTACGCGATTGCTGGACCCCAAGCTGAGGGACTTGATACCGATCTTGAGATCACTTAGAGTACTTGTTACTATTTACATTTTGGATTTGTGTTTGCTGAAACTTGAGTACTATACTTGGTTGTATTGTTTCGTGTTACGTTATGTTGGAAAGAATTTAAAACTGTTAAGCCCACCCGTACCTTAACACACCGACTGGAGGTGTGGTAGTACCGACTAGTGGCGATATGAGGTTGAAAGTGGAGTAATAGACCTTGTCGTACTGAAAGTTCTTTTCTTTCTTCGATAGTACGAATCGAGTTTTAAGGACCGATTGGTGAAACAGCAGGCGTTCATCGAGTGCTATCAGCAGCGAATGCCCGAGCAGTGAAAGGCTGCAGCCTTGACCTGTAAACGGTCCGAACGGTTACCGGAGATGACCAAGTGATGATAAGATCAGAGTGGCGCAACGGAAGCGTGGTGGGCCCATAACCCACAAGAGTCGTAATCTCTAGCTTCTTCTACCCCCTCTAGAAGATTTAAGTCATAAGATTCGAACCTTTGAGAATATTCTTGTCTCGACATCTCGGTTATCGAGCGAAAAGTTGCACAAGTGTGTGTCGTACGTGAGATATTAGATTAGAGTGTGTTCCCTACGTTATTCCCAGAGGAGGCGATCAGATTACTACCAGTTCACGAAGTCGACATCAGAATTAACCAGAGACAAGAGACGGCGCAAACATCCTTAAACCAGGCAGACTCGCGCCAACAGAGTTGACTAACCCAAGACGTCAGCCGAAGAACTTGAAGACGAAAGACATGTCCGAGCGCATCACCGTGAAGAATGCAGCCCGACCTCAAGAAGGAAAGGAGCGGAGCGCTAAGGAGGTATGAAGACCACCAGAAGCTGGACCACACCAAGATAAAGAATCGATCCTCAGTACCGACGCGACAAGTTCCAGAAGAAGACGACCAACGACAACGACACCAAGACCGGAGCATGTAATGAATCAAGGAGAGAGTTCGTGCCGCGCAACAATAAAGAAGACGCGTTACGAAAGTCACATCAGTCGCGCCGCATGCTGCAGGTGAACAAACACCTAGAGATATAACGGCATCAAGCGACATTTCCAGCAAAGCAGAATATGAAGAACGCGAACCGATTACCAAGACGTTTTTCTGTCGACAAGGGAAGAACGAACGCCAACGTCCCGCAAGGACTAGTGTGACCGCTAAGTTACACCGTAGAAGTGAGAGCACCTCACGTCGAGACCCGGAAACAGTTAGCGTAATACAACTACCGCGAGCTTCCAGGCCAATAATAAGAGGGCACCGCACGAAGCATCGCATGGTAGGTCAGGTTTTGTGCCATGCCGAGCAAAATGAGAATTTAGAGTTGACCAGTGAATGGTCCTAAGTTGTCTGAAAGACGTTTGAAGATTTATGCGCAAGGTACCCCAAAGACCGTTCGAATTTCTCGAGATTTCAATGCTTGTTATTGGTGATGACTGGGTTGAAACGACTTATAAGATGGTCGATTGATAGTATGTGAGCAAGTGTCAACGATAAGAGAAATATCGCAGGTTGAATAACCTTCTTGATCGATCGCAGTTGGGGGTTGATTGTTTTGCCATGATCTAAGATTGTAATACTTGAGGTACGACTGATCCGTTATCAGGTTGAGAATCTTGATAAGGTTTACCCGGTGTGGCCTGTTACTATGATTGAACAAGTGTGCCATGCTTGGTATGGCATGAGCCTTTGATTGTGGTATGTTTTAAGGCCTGCTGCCTTCCGACTAGATATCGGTAAATTGTGTATTTCCTTGGTTGAAGTACGCCCACCTTTCCACAAGATGTGGTGAAACGAGTGGTTGTTCCAAACCCTGCAGTGATTGTGAGATCTATCGTCTTGATGAATGCATTGTATATTACTTCCTTGTAAAATTGATGGTGGTTGGACATGACTTGGTAGTGTTCGAGTTCTGCTGTGGTTAGTCCCTGTGACGATTAATATGGAGGAAGTTGAGAAGTAACGTTGGTGTGTGGTTCTGACTTTGTTCGACTTGCAGAGTGTTCTGGCAGGATACTTGTACCGACGGAAATTCCGGTATGGGATGTCTGTGTCGACGTTGTGTGTTTCGGTGTGATACCTACACCGACGAGAATTTCCAGTATAGGATATCTAGACCGTTACCTGAGTTTTATTAAGTGTTTTGGGTGTTTTCGGCTTGTGCCTTTACTCGGTTTTTCCTTGAGTTAGTGTGAAACGTTGCACGTTGGATTTGTGAACTGTTGAGTAAGACTGTTTTTCAACGCCAAGTGTGGTGTTTGAGCAACTAGTGTGTTCAAGTGTTGAACGTTTAAGAAAAAGTTACGGTGTTTCGAGAACGGTTAAAGACCGCGCAGCACTGACAGAAGAGCTACGCAGATAGACTAGGCCGACCTTTTGGGTTACGGTTGGTGATCACGTATTTCTGAGGGCGAGCCCGAAGAAAGGACTATTGCGGTTCAACCGCGGCGGAGGCAAGCTAGCCCCGCATTTTATCGAATCTTTTGATATTTTGGGCAAGTTGGAGCCGTTGCCTATAGCCCTGCATTACAATGACGGCTCGGTAACGTGCATAACGGCTTCCACGTATCCCAGCCATGGAAGTACACTACAGACCCGTCCCACGTTATAGAGTGGACGGACATTGAGTTAGCAGTTGATGTCTCATACGATGAGCAGTCAGTTGGAACATTGGAGACACGGAAGAAGGTCATGCGGGACTAGACTATCCCGCTGGTACGAGTGCAGCGGAAGCACCAAGGAGCTGAATCGACTTGGAGACGCGAGGATTAAGTTCGCGACAAGTGTCTCCACCTGTTCGACCTTGAGGAACCATGTTTTAAATTTCGAGGACGAAACTCTTTTAAGGGGGGTAGATTGTAAGAACCGCCCCCAGTCGAACCGGTGAACTTGGACGAAGTTTGACTTTCGGACGTAAAAGTCAACCGATGACTTCGGGAGTCATTCGGGACCTTTCTGGGGCACAAAAAGATTAGCCATCATCACGGTTAGCTTAGTTGAGCCGTTTCCTTTCCGTTGAGTGTAATATTGGAAAAAGTCAACCCGGGACTTTTATCGGTCAAACGTGGTTCGATTTAGAACAAAATCCGATAAAATTGTTTGCTGGAATTTAATTAAACTAGGAATGGTCCCCACTTGGACATGTGTCAATGCTTGCTTGGAAGAGAAGACTTGGGTGTATTATGACCCTTTTACCCTCATTAGTGGTCTTGGGGGAAAAGTAAAGCTAAGGGGTATTTTCGGTACTATCCCTTCTAGGTTTTAAGCCCAGTTTGGTACCCATTTCAGCACAAATCCCTATGCATCCGTTTTTGGAGAGAGACAGTGAAGTATGAAGCTTGAAGGAGAAGAAAGGTGAGAAAAAGAGGATTTTTGGGCCATTTCTCAACCAAAGAGGCTTGATTCTTCCATTTTCTTCTTCTACTCATCATTTCCAAGGTGAGCTTCTAATCTATTTTCGTTTTCATGGATTTTAGTTCTTGGGTTTTGGGAGAAATTTGATGAACAATGGATGGGTTTGGAGTTGAGTGCTAAATGATGAAGTTTTGGAAGATTTAGAGGTTGGTTGATGGATTAAATTCGTATTATTGAAGTTTTGATGGAACCCATTGAGGGTGTTGAAGTTTGGAGGTTTTAGATGACTGTTTTAAAGCTTGTTGAAGCTGGAAATGGAGATTTTGTTGGGATTTTTGCAGAATTCGTGTTGGGGAAGAAGGGAGGAAACTGGTCTGTTTCGGCACGGAATGGGACCCGGAGGGGACCACGTTCCGGCACGGCACGTGGCACGGAACGGGTTGGGTACCGGCACGGTACGCGGCGCGGAACGGGCTGGACTCCGGCACGGCACGTCGCACAGTCCGTGTCTGATTCCGGGTCGGTGCATAGCGCGGTTCGTGTCTGGTTCTGGGCCGGTCCGTGATGCGTTCCGGCTGGGATTCCGGGCCGGTCTGTGATACGGAACGGGCCATAATCCGGTCCAGATTTCCAGAAGCTAGGGTTTGCCTAATTGGGCCTAGTTTGGGCCAAATTCGTTCGTTTGAACCGGGAGTTACAATTAGAGCGTTTTGAAGTAGATTAGGGTGAAAACCGTCTTTGGCTAGTTGTTAATTTTAGTATTGTTTGTGATCCAAGACCGTGTACCCGAGCTCGAAAGGAGAAGGAGACTTGGACCCGAGTGAAGAACGGAGAGGAAGCTAGCCGGACTTCAACAGCTCGGAGTATTATTAGAGGAAGACCGCAAGGTAGGGAAAGTACTAAACTCCTCGTGTAATTTAATACTTAGTATGCCTATTAGGTTAATAAAATCGGAAAGGTCCTAGATAGCATATAGGATGCGAATAACTAGAATAACCGTCTTTCAATTACTAATAACCGGACGTGTCTAGTATGCATGCATAGGATGTGAATAACTAGTTTAACTCGCTTTCAATACTTGGGAAATTGCTGTGCTGGTAGAAAGGCCAAGATGAGCCATAGGATTGGTTGTGGTTGCCTCACATGCATTGCTTGCTTAGTCTTCAGGATAAATTAAGAGTCTAAGGAAACTAGCTAAATCGTATGCTTGAATGATTGAATGATTGATTGAATGAATGATTGAATGAATGCTTGAATGAATGATTGGTTGATTGAATGAATGTTTGAGTGTAATTGATTGTGTTAAATGGTATATGATCGAGTGAGTGATAGACCGATGGTCACGATGGGTAAGTATATCGATAACTGTAAAGGTATATGGATCTCTTTGGTGTGTTGTGATGGAGTTGTGATTTACTAAGCTTTGGTTGTTCCATGTTTGATTGGTATGTGGTTCTCTTGTGTGTTGCCTTTTGAATGATTATTGGACCCTGCGGGGCACTGGTTATTGGACCCTACGGGGCATTGATTATTGGACCCTACATGGAATTGATTATTGGACCCTGCGGGGCATGGGTTGTTGGACCCTGCGGGGCATGGGTTGTTGGACCCTGCGGGGCATTGGTTGTTGGACCCTGCGGGGCATTGGTTGTTGGACCCTGCGGGGCATTGGTTGTTGGACCCTGCGGGGCATTGGTTGGTGGACCCTGCGGGGCATTGGATGGTTGACCCTACGTGGCAATTGGATGGTTTACCCTGCGGGGAATAGTTACTTGTTGATTTACCCGAGTGTATGCATCCTGCGGGAGTATTACCTTGGTTCCCGATGACATATGGTCCTTTGGGGGCATTTCCGAGAATCCCGACGATATGTGTCATTCAGGGATGTTACCAGTAGCCCGATGTATGTGCCCCCTCTGGACCGAGGGAAAATCTGACATGACACGAGTACTCTTGTGGATCGGAGTATGGGATCCGACATGACACAAGAACATGTTCGTGGATCGGAGTATTGAGGATTCGAGCAATTGGTGTGATATTTACTTGTTCCCATTTTAGTAGTTTTCAACTATTACAACGATTTTCACTTACTCTCTTACCGTTACCGTTATCCTTAAGAATGTGATACTATTCTTATCTTTATTTATTCCGTAGCATCTTATTGATTAATAGTGTTAATTGAAAATTGTGTCGTCATGCTAAGGCAATTTTATTACTGAACTGGAGGTTAAATTGTTTATGATTTTCCCTACTGAGCGTAAGCTCACCCCCTGTTGTTTTATTTACTGTTTGTACAGGCATGCTTGATCGTTAGTGGACTCGAGGCTCGGGAGCTTCTGGATAGTCTGGGTGTTTGGTATTTAGAGACGTCTTTGGTCAATTGAAATGAACCACATATTTTACGTACTCTATTTAGAGCTTTGACTCTTATTTTCATTTGGAACATATTATTTGAGTGTTTGATCGGAAACTACTTGAACGTTTAATCGGTTTTGTTATTATTTTGTTACTACTTAATTGTAAACTCAAGTCACGTCTCGAGTCCGGTCAAAACCGGATTTGGGGCGTGACATATAGGGTTCACATTACCCCCCCCCTTTTATCAGACGGCCGAAGGATACCATTGAAATCACCCATTAATACCCACTCAGTCGAAGCCGGAATCGTAGCCAGATGGCGCAATAGGTCCTAGGTCTTGTACCGATGCTCCCTAGCCGCTTTCTCATAGATCCCGGTAAAACGCATAGGCAGTTCATGATTGAACTGTATAATAACATCAATATGGGACTGGTCGACCGAGAGTAAGTCCACCGCACATCTATCCGACCAAAGTAGGATTACCCCACCTTTGGTCGATGGCGCGCTAGTCCCAGGTCCTACTGGTTCGATCACTCTTGATAATCATGTACCCCCATGGAAACCCAAAGCTCGACGGAGGATGGCCAGCCTTGATCTGGAGTTTTGGGATTCCACATGGCGTGTTTACGTCAGGAAAACAACGTCCGGTTTGAGACGACCAATCAAGTCCTTGAGTTGACGACGGTTGTGGTCCGCCCTCAAACCACGAAAATTCCAAGCAAGGAAAGTCGGCATATCACGGCGAGGGTAAAGCACAGAGAACCAAATCGAGACACAGAGCAACCGAACCAGAACTAGGGCAAAAGGATACTAGAGCAAAAACGATATCAAGAGCTCGGAGAAGGAATTGTATACCTTGTTGGCCGTAGGCCAGAGCGGCGGCGAGCTGGCGGGCGACGATCGGTGGTGCTGGAAAAGGCCGATGGAACGTGTGTGAGACCATTGTGGCGCAGAAGATGATCGGCGAAATCAAAACAAACGGGCTAAAGGTGGCGTTGTACTGGACCGGCAACGTCGCAGCTGTATAAAGAGGCGAGGCAATAGTGGCGAGCGGTAGAAGAAACCGAGAACCACGTCGATCAAATGCTGATTGGCGATAGTAATGTGCACCCCTTGGGGTTGTGGGAGGAAACCCTGGGTTCCACATCATACTTTTTAAAGTAAGCTATCTTATGTACGAATATTGTATAGTGAAGGGTCTAAATTATTCTTTTTCTTATATACTATTCTCAAATAAATAGAAAGATATGATAAATGTCCCTTACGTTCAAATGAAGAAATATTTCTTCACCAACTTAAATAAATTATAAGAAAAATATTGTTTAGTTATATTCAGATAGTTATCAATCTCACATAATTATACCTAAAGTAATATTTTAATTTCATTTTAGTCGGTAACATTAATATCCAACACGGCTCTGCTCGAACCTTAGTCCCGAGGCCGGCACTCCCACGAACCTCCAAAACTGAGCTGGAGTTCAGATATCCATCTATGCCTCTGCGAATCGTCTCTAGTGGCTTTACTCCAACCTCAAAACAAAGCACGAACAGAACTAGGGAACGAAGACCTCGCTACTCCTCGCCTCTAAACTAGGGCACGAAAACCTTATTAGAGGATTTGGGGTTTGTGGGTTTTGGTTTGATGTTAAGCTCTGCTCCAGCCGCCACTTGAAACAAAGCATGACTAAATCCAACCCCTATATTCTTCGTTGTAGTTGTTTGGGTTTCGATCTGTCATTGCACGATGTCGGATATTCTGTTGTACAATTAGGGTTTTGAGAAAAAATAGGGGAATCGAGGCTCACGGGGCCACGTTGTCGTGTTCATCAGTCTCGATTCTTGTGTAGAGCTCCTGCATCGGGTGAACTTCGATTTTACCGTTGCTCGCATATATATTCACGGAGGAACCCTCGGACAGAGACAGAGACGACCATGAGACTATCAAAGAAGACGTTGCACGACGCTAGAGAATATACATCACCACACCAGAGAAGACGATGCACCACACCAGAGATTGTTGTTCAGTCGTGTTCTTCAGATAAGAAAAAAAAATAGAATATGAAAATTAATATTTTATATAAATAATAAAAATAAAAATCATGTTTTAACATATTATATGAAATATAAAAAAAATTAAAAATGTTTTTAACACATTAATATAATTGAAAGTAAAAACATAAAATATATATTAAATTAAACAGTTATGATTTTTTAAAAGGTGGAATTCATAAGCACCAGAAAATGCTATCTTCTTACGATTTGTACCGTACTTTTGATCTTGGTAGGATCATGGTGTTTCAGGTCCGTATGTTCAACTGGACGGTGAGGCTTCTGTCCTTTTCTACAATGTATCGAACGTTAGGAGGGTGGCTCAGTTCATGAGGGTGGTGTTCGGATTAGTAGTGGTTTTCTTGCTACGACGAGTTGCTTGACTTTGAAGCGTCCGAACTGCATGGGCAGTACTCTGGGTTCGTTGAATACTCTTCGCCGGAGTTGGCACATCAAGCCGTCCACAGCTTGCATGGTTTAAGATGAACGGGTTCGAGTCGTTGGTCGCTCTTGCTCGACTAGAAAAGGTTGTGACCAAGTCTGTGTTGTCAGGTAAGGCGAGGTAATTTATCTTGAAAAAAGAAAGGGTAAAACAGTCATTTTATTATGTCATTCTTTTAGTTGATTAGCCCCAAATCAGGAAAAAAATGTGGACCAAACAAAAGGGTACTAAATCGATTATTTTCAAACATGTGGACCATAAAATCTGTGCACCGAACAAAATGATACAAAAGGTATTTAACACAAAAGTTCAAAATGCCAAGTTTCAATTCATTTACTAATTTTATTTTATTATTAATTTATTTTTTAAAACTAATTTTTTTTTAATATTTACTGTGTTTAATCAGAATTTAATAATTCAACAAAACATCAATTCAACATATAGTCAACATTCACTCAGTACTGAACCCCAACAAACACGTCTCGTAAAGGATTTATGTTCACTATATATGAACTCACCACTCTACGTGCTCTAAAGTTGTCATATACAGTGTGTCGTATCAGTAATAAGAACGTGGTCTGGTTTTGGGCACATTGAAAAATGGCTGACTAGAAGAGGGAGCGATCTTTAGATTCAAGAGCTATAGAAACCCTTCTTTCAGGGAGCATCTCAAGCCAAGGTTTGCTCTCTCTTAACATCCTTTACATTCTTTCTCTATTAATTTACGCAATATAATTCGTGTTTCCATATACCAAACACATTGTTCTGCTTCAAGTCTAAAGTTTTCATTTATTTTCTGTGATTTGAAAACATGTTCTGTAGCGCGTTGTGCACGCACGCGGTTCACGGTTCACAGTTTAGTGAATCGCGGACCGCGAGACACACGTTGTGGCGTGCGTCTCGTGTAGTTTCAATTCATTAAACCGTGAATCAAATGGTGAACCACGACTCACGGAATCATGATCGGGCAATGAAAGTGCCTGGAGAAGAAAACGGTAAGTTTTTTAATTAAATAAAATCTGATGTAAACCTTAAAAAAATAATTTTTTTTTACCATGTACAAATACCCCTCATCTCCCTTTTATCAATCCACAAACATTTTCTCCTCATTTCACAAATTCCACCTCCCACAAAATTTATTTTCCGATAAAGAAAATGTATGAATACGAGACTCAGACGTCGTCTCAATCAACCTTCCCAATAACCCGTTCATGCAGCCAGATTAACCCGGAGGCTTTCGATGGATGTTGCACATCAACCTTCCCAATAACACGTTCATGCAGCCAGTTTTTTTTTCAAACCCTTACATGCAACCTGGTTTCAACCGAGGTCCTTTCAACCCCCCTCCTCTTTCATGAAATCCAACCTCGGTCCCTGATTTTATGCCTACCCCGGTGATTCCCCACATAATGCTGGCAGCAGCGGCACCCAGATGTCGTCTCAATAGTCCTCTGTCGGCCTTTCCAAACTATGAGGATGAGGATATATAAGAAAACGGACCCCTAATGCGGCAGAGCACCTCATCTGTGTCTGGCTACGCACGTCCAGAGATGCAACGAAGGGAAACCAACAAGATGCTAGTACCTTTTAGGGCCATATTGCCAGGGTTACAACGAGGTGCAACATTACCCGCATATGAATTGGAAACAAATCAAGAACTACTGGAATAGGTCTTACTCTCGGGTACATAAATTCGACAATATTATGACAAAGTTGAAGGACAACTGTGCAAGCGGTTACACCGAGGATGACTATATCAAGATGGCCAAGGAGATCTACAGCAATGTAAACAAACCAAAGGTTTTCGACCTCGACCATTGGTGCGACATTCTCAAGTTCGAGGAGAAGTTTTTGGCGGAGGAAGGCACGACCGGTTCACAGAGACAATAGTTAGATACAATTGAGGCTTACAACTCAACCCCACCCCCTTCTACTCCCATCAGTGAGCATCACGATAATGATGATACTACACCTCTCGGTGGTTAATCCCAACCAGATTGCGTATCTATTGATCCGAGCGAGAGATCTGCTAACCGAGTGTCCATTCACCTGAAGAGCGTCCGTTGGGAAAGAAGTCCACGAAGAGGAAAGGGAAGTCCCTACAAGATCAGACCAATGCAGTGGCTACCATAGATCGAAAAGGCAGAAAAAGGGATCTAGCTAGCCACACAATGGAATGACCTCTTCAAACAATATAAGGACATGTAGAAAGAGGACACTTCCATGATGACCGAGCCTGAGATGGAAAAACACGTAGAAATGTTGTGTGAGTTGTGGGATTCGTGCCAAGTCGTCAAGGCTCATATTTGTATGCTCGGGAAATGATACGTGGTTTAGGTTGTATACTTTAAGTTGTATGTTTTGGGTTAAATTATTCGGGGATGAATAAAATTTGAAGTTTCAATTCATTTACTAATTTTATTTTATCATTAATTTATGTTCTAATTAATTTCAATTTTTGTTAGTATTTATTGTTTCAAATCGAAATTTAATAATTCAACAAAACAGCTATTAAACATGTAGTCAACATCAACTTAATGTTGTCAACCCAAACAAACATGCCCAATAAAGGATTTAGATTCATTATATACGAACTCACCACTCTATGTGCTTTAAGAGCGGACAAATTTGCGAATAAGGCTGTTAGTGAATGTTCTTTTGGTCCATGGTTATTTTTGTGAATTTACATCTTTACCCTTCATTAAAGAGAACAAAATTTTCCCCTCTTCATCCGAATTTCAATTTCAAATCAATACTTGTATTACCTCATTCACTTTATTTCTTCTTCTTCTTCTTCTTCTTCTTCTTCTTCTTCTTCTTCTTCTTCTTCTTCTTCTTCTTCTTCTCCTTCTTCTTCTCCTCCTCCTCCTCCTCCTCCTCGATTTAAGGTCGTTAGAGTCGATTTTTTATAACGATCAAGATTTGTGTTGATGTGGATTTGTTCTTCGACCAGAGGTAGTAACTAGATATGGTCTTAGGCGACCATATGATGGCCCAAATACACTTTAGTTTGGCTAACAAGATTGAAGAAACAAAGCTGAAAGAGATTGTCATGATTCTTGAAGATCGGAGAAGCCCCCTAAGAAGACGCAGGACACAAGGGATGAGGTAAGTCCCGCCCACATCCCTATTGATTGCGACCAATCTTACTCCTCTACCAATTGATGTGATCCCTAGTCAGTAACGTACATCCCACGAAAAACAATTGCCCCCCTCCAAAAGATCAAGCGACAGTAAGGCAATCACTTGTATTAGGTTAAGACATGATTGATTTTTTCATTTCTTAGTGATTATGTTTTTGGCGTTTATCCTCAATTATCAATGCCGAACTTGTATCGATTATGATTCTAGGATCAGTACGATGGAATTTCAAGAAAAAATTCATGTTTTTACTGCTTCATTTTATCAGTATTTCCCTCTTTGAATAAATAAAATGATCTCTTTCGCTCGAACAAATAAAAACATCAAATTATATATAAAAAGTCCATAATAGGTTATACTTTTTGTAATGGTCCTTTTATTTAATACTGTAAAATTGATTTGATCCTATTTCAAACATAATAATGAAATAAAAAATCCCGTTAATAGTGAGTTCGTTTGATCACACTCATAATGAGTGAAATGAAAAATCTCATTTATAATGGGTTCGTTTGATCACATTGATAATGGAAGAAGCATTAAGAGACAAACAAGCATGACTCAATTAGAATGTTTTAATGAGAAGGAACACAAAATAAATAATTATTTTCTCTTCTCTTCTTTCCATATCTAAATCTAATTTTCGCCTTTAATATTATATTCTTGGGATTGCAATGAGAGATTAGAGTTTCGTATAGCGTTGGTCAGCTTGTAGCGAAATTGTTATAAATTGGCACGTCCATTAAACAGTTAGTCAATGATAAAACGATATACTTTTTCAAATTTCAAATAGTAATGAACTGTTCAGTGAATAAACCTATGAAAAATATGATTCAAAATCGTCAAAATATTATCGAAATTGCATCCATTTTTCAATTAAAACAAAAATTTGGCAATTACTTAAACAAAATGCACCATCTATAGCATATTCAGATGCATCGTTGTCTTTTCGGTTCACCTTTCACCAACATCCACTAGTATAGTCATCAGAGTGTTCGTCCTACTCTCTTTGCATTTGATAATGTTTGTGGCCTAACTTAACTTGCCCTCCTTTTCATACTTGGTCTCCATCTTACACAGTATGAGTTTAATTTTCAATCAAGGGTTTGAGTTCTTCTATTGCACCAAATCATTTAGGCCTTGGAAAAAATGGCGGATTTTTCTCCATCGTCCCGGGCAAGAAAATCATGAGAATGTGAATCATGATCGTTAGTCTGAAAGATTGGAAGACGAAAATCATTAATTAGTCTTGGATGGTTTTCTTAAAAAATTAATATTGGTTTTATGATTTATTATCATTATTACATCTAACGTATAGGCTTTAGGAGATGTCAACAATATCTGCTACACAATTATTTGGACATTAAATGTATGCTGCAATGGAGGTGTGAGACAGAAGAATAGGATGTGACAAGAACAACGAGTCTAATGTACAATTATTCTAAGAGCATCCAATGGTTAGACACTGTGCAGTGTCTATGAGCAGTGTCTAACCATTGTTTTTAGCTTCCAAACACTGCTTCCAGACACTATTCCTCCAATGGTGCAGTGTTTAGGAGCAGTGTCTACCCATGGTAGGAAGCATTTTTGGAACAAAATGGCCAATAGACACTACTTGGCGTCGTTGCCAGAACCAGCAACGACCCTTAGACACGACCACGCAGACACGACGTCTAGGCACGACAAGTCGTGTCTACGCGTCATGTATGGGCCGTTTACGCCAGACACGACGCGTAGGCACGACCCGTTGGAGGTGCTCCAAGTCCATGTATATAAAAAAAATTACATACTTGTTTTATACCAAATAATATAATTCAACTTACTTCACATAAGATACACTTCAGATAATAATTTTTTTCGTGAAAGACTTGAGATAATTACTCAATTAACCAACTCACCTAGTATATTCATCAACTACTCACCCTGTATATTCATCAATTATTGGAGTTGGTTACTAGAGCATCCACACCACTGGGAGGGGATCACGAATTCTGGTGCTGAACCCTCTATTGACTAGGTAGGGTTTAGCCCCCTGCCCCCCTAAAATTTGTGTGCTGCATATTAGAGGAGCTTGTATGGGAGGTTTGATTTTCAGAAATGCTGACTGTGTAATTAATTAAGCTTTTAACTGAATCTGTTAACGTTATTTTTAAATCAACAACTACAAAATAAAATTCATAAATAGAAATAAAATTCCATTAATAAAATACAAAATTTAAAAATTACATAAAAAATAAAAAATACATAATTCAAATTGACAATTCATTTGGTCGATATAAGCTTCTGCATCGATGAATTCTTTGATGACCGTTACTAATAACGCATATTTTTTTGAAACACTGACAATAACTATTCCTGATAATAACGGTTTGGCATCGTCGTCGGTCATTTTTTATCGCAACAGAAAACTGATTTTTAAATTTAAATACTGACTTTTAAATTTAAAAACTGATTATTAAATTTAAAAATTGAGTTTTTAAATTAAAAATTGATTTTTGAAATTTAAAACTAATTTTTTTACTTATAAAAACCTAATTAATAACCTTATCATAATTAATAACCTAATTAATACTAACTTACCGTATATTAAACCTAACCTAATAAACAAAGGTACTGTGCTTATTCTCCATTAATTGAGTCTGCGTCTGTGTTTTTTTTGTAGGCCACGCGTCCGCATGGTAGAGGACGGCGGCGAAGCAGAGGAGCGCGAGGCAATGAGGCTGAAAAAGGACCGAACAGGATCGGTAGACGCGTCGGTGGTGGCGGGGGAGAGTCCACGACACGGTAGCTAGCAGCGGCCTAAGATTAACCCTAGCAGAGAAAACTCGCACATGTCCGAGAGGAACCCTAGCAGAGAAAACTCGCGCTGAACTCATAGGGGATGTGCCGAGGAGATGATGGATATAGAAGAGAAGAAGAACAATGACATAGGCTATGACAATTGCCATAGCCATAGTGGTGGTGCAGACGGCGCAAGAGGCTCCCTAGTAGAGCCAAAAAAGAGAGATTTGTAACACTCCAACTTACGAACCTTCAGTTAGTGTGACATTATTGTACATGTGTCCTCCAAGGTAGTATCTCTGCCATCTGGATTATTAATAGTACCATTCTCAAGTTTTAAGTATTTACGACATCTTCCTAAGCTTTCTTAATCTCATAGAAGATTTTTTACCTTTTATCTCATCTTTAAAATTAGAAAGAACTCCATGTCACCTCGTTGTACTAAAGTCAAACATCAAATCATAACCCACATATATGAAACGTATCAAATAGTAACGGGTTTTACTTTATTAATTCTCAAAATGTATCAAAATTTGTTAAGCGTGACTAACACCGTGAAATACCAGTCACATGCTCTAAAACTTTCTTAAAATGAAAACTTCAACTTTTCATTTATTCTCAAATCATAACAGACCTTTCGTTTATTCTTAAATCATAGCGTAAACCTTTTCGTTATTCTCAAATCATAACTCTGAACTATTAACTTTTCCTGTTACTCACTAAACGGTCGTTAAACTTTTGGACGGAAAATGCAGTCAACATTACTACATGACAATTTATGTTTACTTGGGTTAAGATTTAGTAATAAACGAAAGTTGAGAGTGAGGACATAGAATAACCCCTTTAAATTATGTTAAATTTGCGACAACTATTATGTTAAATTTCAAACCAGTCTGTGATAGTGCTGGTATCTAGGACTACAAAGACAGTCTAGTTTTGATAAAGCTGCTATTTAACCTTTTTGGCTTCAAACCTGACTTAGTTTCTGGAGCTTTTCAGTGGAGAGGAAGAGCATACTCAGAAAATAAATACTACAATTCCTCATTTTTCTTTCAATTTTACATGAAACACACCTCCTGTAAAAGAAAAACCCACCAAAAACCACCAACTACTCTATAGATTAGACTAGTTGCAAAATCTCTGTCTGCCCAACACACAAGTGTGTTGATAGCTCTGCAGAAAAAGGAGTGGTCCGGGACACAGAGGAGAGGCTTATCAAGAAGCATATAATTTAAGGTCATTGGTCTCAATAATTGGGACATAAAATATACACATTATTCACTGACTTAAGTGTGTTTTTTTCTTTCCAAAAGTGCTGCTCTTTTACAAATGGGGTTTGCATAATAATCTCTTACAAGATCATGAAAACTGAAAAAAAAAGGATTGCATAATATAAAAATATTACCTTAGCATAGAATGATCATATGGGTATGCCCCAGCTGCTGGTATCTAAAGGCTACACTGCCTTTCCTGTCTCCTCATCTTTCTCAGGCGCAGTGAGAGTGCACACACACCGTCCATATCCGGCCCCTACATACACACACACTATATGCGCAATATTGGAGACGAACCCACTTTCAGCAAACAGTTCTCATTTGTGATGATTTTGCACTTTGCTGCAAAGAAAACAGCTTACATTCAACCTTTTCACAAATGCACTCTATGAATAAAAATACTTCAACAGCACCGTCCTTGTATTCCTAAAGGCATGTTCACAAAAGCCACAGCCTACCTTACGACATGTTACCATCAGAATTTCAAACTCCATACAGAAATCACGATTTGGTGTACGAGGGATAAGTATTCCAACCTGCTTTACATTATTTCACATGCAGACCACGTTATCCCTCGTGCTAACGGACCTACACTTCGTGCAATGTAGCCATCACATAGATATTGTCAATACAGTAGTTGCATCAGTAGCAATACAGTACAAATTTAACAAATAACTCGCCCCGCCTGTTCAATGAATGACTAAAACTATGACAGCATACTTGCTGGTTGCTATTCTAGATATTAGATACCCATCACAATAATTTCCACAAAGACATCAACTCCCTAAATTGTGGAGCACCACAGTATACATCTATAGGATGACATGGGACAGATGTTCATAGTTTCTTTTCATTGGAATCTAACGAAAACGAAATCGAACAAACTGTCACATGCCCACCAAGAGTGATCCTCACAAACTCCTGTTCAATCCTAAGGATGTACATTTATAGTCAAATTGGTTTACAGTTTACAAAGTAACAAGTCTAGTCTAGATTAAAACTATTGGCACTACAAACTTCTACAAGCTTAGCTTTTTATCTCCGGACCATAAAAGTTGATCCACGGACCAGTAGGACTACAGAAGGTCACTAAAAAAGAAGTCAAAATCCCAAGACATACCCAACTGTGCACATATCACAATATTACAAAGAGGAGGGACCTAACTGAGCCCCAACTGCATGCACATGCAGCTTAGAGTTGTAGGGGCTGCTTGTCCACAGTATACTTAGGCAATCTATCTTTATAATATGTACACATGCATTTAGTTGAGGCAGATACCATCACAACTCACTCATACACAATGACGGTCTTTTTTGCTAACAGGTATGGTTGTCGAATATAGCCATAGCTTAAACCTGAGAGGGTCAAGAAAGAGGTAATAAATCCTTGTAACTGAGGGGAAGTACCAAAGGCTTATGAAATCTCCACTTTCTAGTGACTTTTTTTATCTGTCCATAGAGGAGACCTAAATGACAAACCTAAAAAAACCCAAGACAAAGACAAATTCCATATAGGGAGTAAGCACTGTATATGTGACTGTTGACTTTACCACCCAAAACCTTTTCCTTTAAATTTACTTCTCCGCCTTCCATTTCTTTGAGACTCCTCCATTTCTCACCTTTCCCCTTTGCCACTCAAAGAACTAAGGACTATCTGTATTACTAATATCCTCAAGGTTCTTGTGTATCTTTATCTCTCTGCTTCCCTTTTCCTCAAGGATCTTGTGCCTCTTCTCTTTACTTTTTCCTCACTAAGAGCAGCAACATACTTTTTCTCTCCCTGTCTCTAATTCCTTTTGGCTTTCCCTCTCATGGACAGACCACTTCCCGATATCCTCAAACAAACCAACTGTGTTTTTCTTGGGGTTTTCATGGTCTTGATCTTCAGTTGTATACCTGATGGAACCTACCTATGTTCCAATCACCCTCTCTCAACCTCAGCAGCTCCACTTCATTTGGGTTCCTCCAACATACCCACATCATTGAGAAAGCTTAGCCTTGATGGGTACTTCATCTTTGACAATGTTCATCATGCAGCCAAGGACTTCGGCAACAGATACCATTTCTTACCATTAGCTGTTCTACATCCAAAATCAGTTTCTGATGTATCTACCACAATAAAACATATCTTTGAAATGGGTTCTGCTTCAGAGCTAACAGTTGCTGCAAGAGGCCATGGTCACTCTCTTCAAGGTCAAGCACAAGCGCATCAAGGAATAGTTATCAACATGGAATCATTACGCGAACCAAAGATGAGGGTTCACACTGGAGAGCACCCTCACGTGGAAGTCTCGGGTGGTGAGCTATGGGTGAACATTCTGCAAGAGACACTTAAACACGGGCTTGCACCAAAATCTTGGACTGACTACCTTTATCTCACTGCTGGGGGCACTTTATCAAATGCTGGCATCAGTGGCCAGGCCTTCCGACATGGCCCCCAGATCAACAATGTCCACCAGATGGAGGTGGTCACAGGTTTGTAACAGTAAACCATTTGTTACCATCTATGCACACATTTAAATAATTTGCCTCAAAACCATAGAGCTACAATAAAGAGGGTATTATGTGTGTGTCATAAAGAATGCTATTCCAGTAAATTTACCATTTTGGTTTACGGTGAAACCACACAGAGACAAAACCGTATACAAACTTCAAAATTGCAATTAGATTTCTCACTGGAAATAAAAAGTGCTGCTTAACTTATTATAACCTGTTATTTTGGGTTCAGGAAAGGGAGAGGTGGTCACCTGTTCAGATAAGCAGAATGCTGATCTTTTTTACGGTGTTCTTGGAGGACTTGGGCAGTTTGGCATCATTACACGCGCTAGAATTTCTCTGGAACCAGCTAAACAGATGGTAGGTACATTTCACTGACCTAAAATTCAAGAAAGCGAGTAATTTAAAAAAATCCCTTCCTTTAACAATACATATATACCACACATTAACATAACTTACAATTTTGGCAGGTGAAATGGATCAGAGTGCTCTACTCAGGGTTCTCCGAGTTTCTGAAGGACCAAGAACATCTGATATCATCTGAAAATTCATTTGACTACGTTGAAGGATTTGTGATAATAAACAGAACTGGCCTGCTTAATAACTGGAGATCTTCTTTCAGCCCCAAGGACCCACTTCAAGCCAGCCAGTTCAATTCAGAAGGTCGTACTCTTTACTGTCTAGAAGTAGCTAAGTACTTGAACCCAGATGAGGCCGATATTATGAACCAGGTAAGAATTCTAAAGATCAAAAGGGCAGAGAGGATAAAACAACGCTTTCACTAGATAAAATCTCACTGCTAAATTGTACTGCAGAAAGTTGAGAGCTTGTTGTCTGAGCTAAATTATATTCCCTCCACACTCTTCATGTCAGACGTTTCTTATGTGGAGTTCCTGGACAGAGTTCACGTGTCTGAGATAAAACTTCAAGAAAAGGGCTTATGGGAAGTTCCTCATCCATGGCTAAATCTTCTTGTCCCAAAGTCAAAAATACAAGACTTTGCTATAGAAGTGTTTGGAAACATTCTTACAATCACCAGCAATGGTCCTATCCTCATCTACCCAGTCAACAAATCCAAGTAAGTACTTTGCAGCTATATACTCTATGATACCCGGGAACAACTCGATCTAATATTTTCAATCCTAACCGGAACTCCTTTTTGCATTGCAGGTGGAACAACAGAACATCTTTGGTTACTCCAAATGAAGACATTTTCTACCTGGTTGCATTCCTATCATCTGCTGTGCCATCTTCCAGCGGATCAAATGGCTTAGAACACATTTTAAAACAAAACAAACGGATATTAGATTACTGTGTCACTGCGAATCTTGGGGTTAAACAATATCTTCCTCATTACAGCACACAAGAAGAGTGGAAAACTCATTTTGGCCCTCGGTGGGAAGTTTTTGTGCAGAGAAAAACTGCTTATGACCCTTTAGCCATCCTTGCTCCAGGGCAGAAAATTTTCCAAAAGGCAACGGCCCACACTTTAAGGCACGCAAGGTAATTAATGCCTATAACTGTAAACTATTGGTACTAAATTCAATGTGTTCTGAGGTCCCCACAGAAACTATAGTCATACAAAAGGCAAAAAGGCCGTGGACAGCTTAATTTTTTGTCTACAATTAAGAGTATTCAATATCCAATCAAAACATTGCATTGTAAATATGAATTATGAAATAGTACCAAAGTTGGCATCTTTATCTTCAAAGCACAAAAGGCAATCTGTAGTCACTTTTCGATTGGACGAGTATAAAAGGTGAAATGTTATTTCTTCCACGGAGGTGGTCATTGATGATAAAGAAAATTGCCCAGTATAATGAATCCCATAAGTATCAGAAGCATACCCAAAGTTTCACAAGCAAGAAATATCATAGAAGTTCAGTGCAACAACTTGCGTATGTACTACATAGAGAGAACTAGACTAACTCCATCACGGCAAAATGCTATTGAGGAACTGTGATTGTGATAAAAGATATGATCATAAGCAACTACCACGCAGAACTTCAAGGCACTTATTGTCCATAATGGAACAAAGCTTGGGGAAAGACGATCAGCAAACCTGTAAATTACTGTTCTTTCCTTGGAAATAATAAGATATTAAGATCCTCCAAGGAAATTACTGAAGAATAATCAAACAGATACAAAATCAGTAGAGAAAAATGTCAATGTAAAGCAGAAGTTAAGAGGGTTTGTACATAAACTATAAAAATTAAACTACTAAGGAAAAAAAATGCAAGAATTTATAGTAGAAAATGAGGTAACATAAGTCACAACAAACAATTACAGAAAATTACTGCAACTTCAGATGAACTCATGGGCACATCGATGCATACTTTCTTAACATTACCAAATTCAGATGAGCAATAAATAACTCTAATGCAATGTTTTTACACTTCCTAAAGGTCTGTGTCCCTCCCTTGTTTCCAACAGCTAATCAATATCGACAGGATAACGAATGCCAAAAAGTGACATCGCTTTCTGTAAGAGCGTCCACAGTGGGCGTCGATTTGGCCAAAGAAGTGACGAAAAGGTCACATTTTCAGAATAAACCCACCTAAATCAACCTACACAACCAGGAATCGACCCTTGATCCTGACCTATTTGACCCTGCTGAATCCGACCACCACTGTGGATCCTCTAATAAATATGAGGTTGTTGATCCCAGTAAACATACTTCCTGTTATTCCTGATAAAATAACAGAGTAACAAACCAGTGATCCATGATTACACATATATATAAAATGAACTGCCCTAAATTGAGCTAGAATCTAATCGTTCCTTTACATACCCTTCTATCAAAAAAATAATCCTACTGATGAACTTTATTGTACTCAGCCCCACTTCTGCAAAGCCCGATATCCTATCAACACATAAATTTCTCACATTTTCTAGAAGACCGGAGCGGGTTCAAAACACACCCAAACAAAAACATACAAGATAGACTATACAACTCGCTATGTAGTCCAGGCGAGATAGATCAAGTTCCCGAAATATTTATTTACGTTTGTAAAACAATCATACAAACATCCAACAAAAGAAAAGAGTTAAATCTTTCCTTCATTTTCTCGGCAGCCAAACAGAGGATACACAACGAAAAAAAAAAGGGATGGAAGTGCCACTATTTTGTTTTTAGGTCAGGGACAGTACACAGCAGGCTTCAAGCCCAAAAGCCCATTGACAAATTGGATAATTAAGATCCGGAAAGGTTCACGTTAACAAGCGTCACCGTATGAGCGCATGTTAGCAGACCTGGTGCTGCTCTTACCGCCTGCGTCTACCTCGAGCCTGCGATTTTCCTCCTACGCCTTATCCTGCGCACCCTTTCGCCCGCTCAGCCATTCTCTTCCTCGTTTCAACTCCAGGGTCTGGGGTTAGGGTTTCTTCTCATTATCTTCTCCCCCACCCTATCCTCCATGCTCAACGAGAACATTGATTCTCGCTTCTCTTCACAGTCTCTGCGGTTGCGTGTCGGCCTATGGACAACAAGCGGCAGGGCAAGGCCTCGCTCTCCTACACCGATCTCTTCAACCTTGAGGTTTTTCACCAGGGCTTTTCCTCCTCTCTAATGGGTCTGCTTTTATTTTATTTTTTTCTACTTGAATTATTGCCTGCTTTGTTAGTGTTAGCTTGTGCTAATGTGTGAAGGAAAAAAAAAACGAGTCTTTGTGTACTGGGTTGGTGTTCAATTTGAGTTGGCTCATGTGAATTGGGAATGTTTGATTGGAGACGTAGAATTCATATTTCTTGTGGAATGTTGAATTGGTGGTTTGGTAGATAGTTTACTTGTTTTGATGATTATTGTTTTCTTACTTATTGTAATTGTTTGTGGTTTGCATTGTAGCCTTTGATGAGCTATCGACTACCTCAGCAAGATGATGATTTTGATTATTATGAGAATAGTAGTCAGGATGAGAGCAGAGGTAGCCAAGGTAGGCCCAGTTTTGTGCATGCTCCTGCATTATAGTTTTTTTCACTGTTGGGTGATTGGGTTTGAGAGCTGTGTGATTTATACATTTATGGTACTTTATTGGTTGGTTTTCAATAGGAGTAGCAATGGCAAACAATGGAAATGGGATCATGTCTGATAAGGATCTGAGCTTGGCTAAGAAGAAAAAGCGGTTCAACAGTAGTGACAACGAGGAAGAAGCTGGTTCTCACAGGTCACCTATTACTGAGGATCGGTACCGAGCCATGCTTGGGGAACATATACTGAAGTACAAGAGGAGGTTAAAGGATACTTCAGCAAGTCCCACACTGACCAGAATGGGGCTTCCCGTCCCGAAGAGTAATAATTCAAGTTCTAAAAGTCGGAAACTGGGGAATGAGCACAGCCGGCTGCATGATATGGAAACCACATCTGAATGGCACAATGATATTAGTTCCCAGAAGCTTGGGAGTTATCGTGAAGCAGATTTGGCACCCAATTATGGTGCTGATAGGTTTGTATACTTCTTTTTTTGCCCTTGTGATATTCCTTCGACTCTTGATTGAAATGAACTTTTATCATTATGTATTCTGCAGAATGATGTATGAGCCTGCTTACTTGGATATTGGGGAGGGCATCACTTATAAGATCCCTCCAACATATGATAAGCTGGTGCCAGTGCTGAACTTGCCGTGCCTATCTGATATCCGCGTTGAGGAATTTTACTTGAAGGGAACTTTAGATTTGGGATCCTTAGCTGCAATGATGGCCAGTGATAAGAGGCTCGGATCTAGAAACCGAGCTGGAATGGGAGAGCCTCAGGTCCAATACGAGTCCCTTCAAGAAAGATTGAAGTCTTTGCCAGTTTCTAGCTCTGTCCAAAAGTTCAATCTCAAAGTTTCTGATGCTGAGTTGAATTCTTCAATCCCGGAGGGGGCAGCTGGGAACATACGGAGATCTATTTTGTCTGAAGGTGGTGTTCTGCAGGTTTATTATGTGAAGGTTCTGGAGAAAGGAGACACGTATGAGGTCAAAGTCCTCCTTGATTACTGATAGTTTACTGTGCTTATGAGTTTGTAAACAAGTCTTTTATTTTCCATCTTAATTCAGCTTTACATTTTCTGGCGTGCAGATCATTGAAAGAAGTTTACCCAAGAAGCAAAAGGTAGAGAAAGATCCTTCAGCAATCGAGAGGGAGGAAATTGAAAAGATAGGAAAGTCTTGGGTCAACATTGTTAGAAGAGACATACCCAAGCATCATAGGATTTTTACTGCATTTCACAGAAAGCAACTAATTGATGCCAAGAGGTTTTCAGAGAACTGTCAGAGGGAGGCACGTACTGTTTGTCTTTTGCAGTTCTATATGGTTGAAGAGTTTTGTTTGGATTTATGGTTTCATATGTTTGATTAGCTTCATTTGCTTCTGTTATATTTTATCATGAACTAAAGAACTTGAGATTTCACACTAATGTTCCAGGTAAGAATGAAGGTGAGTCGATCACACAAATTGATGAGAGGTGCTCCGATTCGCACAAGGAAGCTAGCTAGGGACATGTTACTGTTATGGAAGAGGGTAGATAAAGAAATGGTATTCTTCTTTCTCCTTGAAGTTAAATCATTGTACATTATTAGTTAATAGGAAATAAGAAGGTATAGCTAATAAGCAAAGTGACATTGGCTGCAATTTCGTTGGGTAGAGGCATAGAGTAATAGTGCATCGCACACATCCTCTCTCTGATGTGCTTTTGGTAATAAATCCTTGCTCATGGGTCCTTTATTTTATGTGCTGGGTCTTATATTCTGATGTATGCACCATATGTTCACTGAATAATTACCAATTTCCAGAGAAATCCTGACAAATTCCTATCACTGTAGGCAGAGTTGAAGAAAAAAGAGGACAGAGAAGCTGCTGAAGCTTTTAAGCGTGAACAGGAGCTTCGAGAAGCAAAGAGGCAGGAGCAGAGACTCAATTTCCTTATTAAACAGACAGAGCTCTATAGTCACTTTATGCAAAACAAGTTAAGTCCGCAGCCTGCAGAAGCTTTGCCTGCAGGAGAAGCAACCGATCAAGAAGCAATTTTGAGTTCTTCAGATGCTGGGCTCAGTGGGGAAGAAGACCCTCATGAGGCTGAACTGAAATTGGAGGCTTGGAGAGCTGCTCAGGATGCAGTCTCAAAGCAGAAAGAGTTAACAAATGCATTTGATAGTGAATGTTTGAAGCTGCGCCAGGCTACAGACTCTGATGCTACTCCACAGGATATCTCAGTCACAGGATCTAGTAACATAGATCTTCATAACCCGTGAGTTCTTCTTATGTTCAGTTCTTTCAGATCATACTGAGGCATTTGAATATAAGTCACATTGGTCAGTGAACTGAACATTTCTTTACCAATATTTACAGCTCCACCATGCCAGCAACATCAACAGTTCAAACACCAGAGTTATTTAGAGGTCGTCTCAAAGAATACCAGCTGAAAGGTCTTCAGTGGCTAGTTAATTGCTATGAGCAGGTTGTAAGGCAACCCTATATGAAACACACATATATACACACACACAGAAGCAATTTTTGCTCCTACACTCGTTGTCTTTGGACCATTTAACTTTAAAGGTTCTTTGTTGTAATTTAGGGTTTAAATGGCATTCTTGCTGATGAAATGGGTCTTGGAAAGACTATCCAAGCCATGGCTTTCTTGGCTCACTTGGCTGAGGTAATTATTCTACTTTCTGTTCTCTATTTGTTGATTTTTCTATATAGTAACTTGCATTGGTTGCTTGTTCCATACAGGAGAAAAATATATGGGGGCCTTTCTTGGTAGTTGCACCTGCTTCTGTGTTGAACAATTGGGCTGATGAAATAGGCCGTTTCTGCCCTGACTTGAAAGCCCTTCCTTATTGGGGCGGGCTCCAAGAGCGGGTCATACTTAGGAAAAATATCAACCCAAAGCGTCTATATCGCAGGTGATAGTCTTCAAACAAAACTCTTTTAATTTTGCAAATATCAATAGTAACATAAGGTGGGTTCTTTGGGAGACAAATTTACCTGATAATATGACTATTTACAAAATATGGTATGTGTCGTGTTTGAAACATTTTACAGATATTTGTTGGAATTGGCGGATCAGGTACATATATCTATATTGCATAGAATGACACTAAGACTTACAATAAAGTTTGGCCAACAAATAGGGAGAAAGAGGACTGGGTTTGTGTTTTATTCAATTTTAATTTTTACCGCAATGCCAAAATAGTACAACCTGGTAATATATTAGAGGTTCCAACCAGGACTGATGTAAAATAAATCAATAATTTCATGGTTACCACAATGATAAATACATACATGTTATTCCTGTGCTTACTCCCTGAAGTTCATGCTACCACAATTACAATCTTTCAGAGGGAGTCTCAAAAGGAGTTTTATTGTGATCCAGTTTCTTAAACTAGTGCCTGTCAGATGTGTTTTTTTTTCAATATGTGTGTGTGAGAGTTGTAGACTGCTTGTGAGGATGGGAAGAACACAATTAAATGCATTCAGTCACTCCATTACAAAAGTACCCATGCTGTCTATAAGCTGAAGAGGCTAAAATATTTGACTTCGTCTCTTGCTCTATTTACCATTTTCCATTGATATATTTTCAAAATTCTTTTCATGTTTCTCCGTGTAGTTAATTATTAGAGCACAAGTCATGTAATGTAAATTGTTTATGTAAGTGTGTATCTTCTTTACCAGGGAGTCCGGGTTTCACATTCTCATTACCAGCTACCAACTGCTCGTGTCTGATGAAAAGTATTTTCGGCGTGTGAAGTGGCAATATATGGTGTTGGATGAAGCCCAGGCTATAAAAAGTGCAAACAGGTGTTGTCTTGACCTTTGAAATTGATGAGTGGCTTTATTTTTTTTGTCTTTAAATATTATTTAGGGAAAACTCCACTAACCCTAACTTTCATCAGTATCAAAAACGAGCAGAGAAGTTTCCACACTTTCTCAAATTCTGTAATTTTTGTAGGAAAAAGACTGAAATACCTCTCTCTGAGTTTGAAATTTCCAAAATGATGCCATTTGGTTCATTAGGGGGATAGTTTTTCCGGAGATAAGCACAAGATTTTCCGGTGACCTGGACGAACTCCGAACGAACTCGACAAACTTAGTTTCTGATATTTTGAAAATTTTGGAAACTTCTCTATTAGTTTCTGATAATAAATTAGTTTAATGTTAGTACCTGAGAAAGGTGTATAGTAGGGGGTTAGTGGAGTTTCACTTATTATCTATATGGGACAGTAAATTTTCCTGAAAGAGTCACCTGTGAGAAGTTGGCTTAAGTAAGGTGGAAGAAAACACACTGTCAAACTATTCCCTTAGGTTAAGATTTTGTACTATATTAATATTGTCGTTTCCCTTGACCTCTTTTTTGGTTTATCTAATACTATTTATCTGTGTAATAGTATAAATTGTTTCAGGTAGTATAATTTTCTAATTCCAATTATTAGTTGTTGGTTGGTGAATTTATAGTATTCAAAAGCTTGTATTTGTTTCAGTGTTATGCATGTTTAGGATGTAGCCATTATCAACCTCCAAACTGAATTATCACCAATTTTATGAAGAGGTAACTTTCATAATGTCTTCTATTCTCATACTGGCTTTATGTGATGATAATATAACAGTATAAGGTGGAAGACACTGCTCAGTTTTAATTGCCGGAATCGCTTGCTTCTTACTGGAACACCTATCCAAAATAATATGGCAGAACTGTGGGCCCTTTTGCATTTCATTATGCCGACTTTATTTGACAGCCATGAACAGTTTAATGAGTGGTTCTCAAAAGGGTATGCCAATTTTGTTTCTTTGTGTTTAAGGGACTTAACTGACTAAACACGAACATTTAAAAAATGATTATTCATTCAATTTTTCAGAATTGAGAGTCATGCAGAACATGGCGGCACTTTGAATGAACATCAGCTCAACAGATTGGTGAGCACATTTTTTTTTCTATTCGTTTGATTATGAACTTAATCAACCATTACTGGTTAGGTTATATAGCGTTTGCCTCCTTTGTTTAGTGGTAAATATATAGAAGGGATAATTGTCAAAACATGCACTAAAGTTTCGTCCACAAATGAAATAGTGCACAATGTTTCGTCCACGTTGTGCGGCTACCCTAAAGTTTTGTCCACGAACATTTGTTAGAAAAATTACTTAAAATTACTTATGAAACCTAAATCAGCAAATTACTTTAGGGTAGCCACACAACGTGGACGAAACGTTGTGCACTATTTCATTTTGTGGACGAAACTTTAGGGTAGCCACACAGCGTGGACGAAACGTTGTGCACTATTTCATTTTGTGGACGAAACTTTAGGGTAGCCACACAACGTGGACGAAACGTTGTGCACTATTTCATTTGTGGACGAAACTTTAGTGCATGTTTTGACAATTATCCCTATATAGAAAATTGGTCTTCTATACTTGTTTGGCTGAAATCAAACATGAATGGCTAGATTGTCTTAGCTTTCTTTCAAATACTATGCAGTTAAAGTTAAATCGGATATCTCATATATATCAAGATGGAGTGCTTATATTTCTTAGATTAATGAGCACCTTAAAAATAAATCCATATGAGAGACCAGAAACTCATTCTCCACTTTGATCCTCCTCATTGCTAGACACCTAAATGTATGTAATATGTACCATTGTCAAAGCTGTTGTCTTATTAGTTAACTAGTTTAGGTCTTTTTCTTTGAAACATGTTCCATACTTTATTATTGTCTGAATTGGAACATGTTCCTGTTTGAGGGACACTAAACAGTAGGGTATTATCAAGAAGAATCTATTTTATGAGCTACATAACGCCTGGAGGTTGCTATTGAATTTCCCTTGCTACTTGGCACTTGAATTCAAGACATAATGTTGCTAGTATGTTTTGTATGCCTCTTAGCCTTTTGACAATTAAGTTTCCTATTGAGCTTTATTTAAGCTAAAGCTCTCTTTTCATCATTGCTCTCAGTGTTGTGTACTCTGACTGTTGTCTCTATAGTAATAAAGGTGTTAATTCTGAACACGTCTTCATTTTCCTCTTTATAACTTTGAACCCACGCACTTGTGGGCTTGCTAAGCATCACTTGTATGGGTGATCATTTCACATTTGCCTTTTCAAAATCCCATCCTTGGCCAGACCATCCATATATTTCAGAACATCATTCTCTTCAGTTTTAAAAGCTACACATGTGCTTAGGTCATTTTTGGCTGGTATGGATTATTCAGACAGTGTAATAAAATGTGTGAATTCACTCTGGACATGTGTAAAAATTGCCACCCTAGTATGGACATATTTTAATAGTTTTTTTGCTCTTCCTTTTTGCAGCATGCAATTCTAAAGCCTTTTATGCTGCGTCGAGTTAAAAAGGACGTGGTTTCTGAGCTGACTAGGAAAACAGAAGTTACAGTGCACTGCAAGTTGAGTTCTCGACAGCAAGCTTTTTATCGGGCTATTAAGAACAAGATATCTCTAGTTGAGTTGTTTGATGGTAGCCGTGGGCATCTTAATGAGAAGAAAATTATGAATTTAATGAATATTGTCATTCAATTGAGAAAGGTATGCCCATTGTCACTTTTTTCCTCTTTATTCCGAGGTTGCAATTATTTTATAGTTTACCGGGGTGAGAACACAGCGGGAAATGATTTATCTTTACTCTTTTTAATTGGACCAATGTATTCTGATTGTATGGTAGGTTTGCAACCATCCCGAGTTATTTGAAAGGAATGAAGGAAGTACATACCTTTATTTTGGAGAGATCCCAAATTCTCTTTTGCCCCCTGCATTTGGTGAAATGGAAGACGTGCACTACCCAGGAGGCTACAATCCTATAGTGTACAAGGTGCTTCCTTACTTCTTGAAACTTCTCTCCTTTACTTGAATAGACGAGCATGGTTGCGCATATATGCTCACATTACTAGAAATAAACTTGAAGATTTTACAAGTTACAGTTTGTTAATTCCTTAACTTTAACTTTCTGCTTCTTTCATTTTCCAGGTACCGAAACTTCTGTATCAGGATGTAGTTCGAAGACCTGAAACACTTTGCTCAGTAGGTGGGCATGGTATGTGTAGAGAATCATTTCACAAATATTTTAATATATTCTCTCCAGATAACATGCATAGATCTATACTTCCCCCGGACTCAGATGGGTTGTTGGTAAAAAGTGGAACATTTGGTTTTACCCGCTTAGTGGACTTGTCTGCATCAGAGTTTGCATTTGTGGCAAACAGTTCCTTTATGGAGAGACTATTATTTTCCATCATAAGATGGGACCAACAATTTTTGGATGGTATCTTAGACTCCCTCATGGAATCCATTGATGATGATCATACTTTATGTCGAATTGAGAGGGGGAAGTTTAGAGCTGTTACACGAATGTTATTGATGCCTTCAAGATATGAGAGGAATTCACTTCAAATGAAATTCGCAACTGGCCCATCTGAGGCCTTAGTCACCTCTCATCAGGAGCGGCTTATATCAAATGCTAGGCTTCTTAGTTCAACTTACACATCTATTCCGAGAACCAGAGCTCCCCCGGTTTGTCTTGATATATCTACTCTCTTATTCTTATATATTGGAATAGCTTAATGAACATTCACTAATATAATCATTTATCTTCTTCTTGATAGATCAACGCTCTCTGCTCAGATAGAAACTTTGCTTACAAGATGATTGAAGAACTACATCAACCTTGGGTAAAGAGGTTACTTGTTGGGTTTGCACGCACATCTGACTGCAATGGACCAAGAAAGCCGGAGACCCCTCATCATTTGATACAAGAAATTGATTCTGAGCTACCTGTTTCACAACCTGCTCTTGAGTTAACATACAAGATATTTGGGTCTTCTCCGCCAATGCAAAGCTTCGATCCCGCAAAGTTACTCACAGTATGATTGTTTCCTCTATCTAGGATCTCTATGTTACTTTAGATTATCACATATCTTGTATTCTTATGTTAAGGTCGCTTAAGTTAATGTTCATATATCATGTCTTAGGATTCGGGGAAGCTTCAAACTCTTGATATTCTACTAAAACGTTTACGGGCAGAAAATCACCGTGTTCTGCTGTTTGCACAGATGACAAAAATGCTGAATATACTTGAGGTACTTATAGCTATTTTTTCTTCTTCGAAATTTTAGTTCTTGTTGGGCTTTGGCATCATTGGGTTCTCATATTCAGTTTCTTGTTTGTAACTCAGTTATGTAGTTTGCAATACACATTAACGCCTTAAGTAGGCAGGTGCATACAACAGTGCATTGATTCTAATTGCATGAGTTATGTATTGGCTGTAGTTGGTGTCATGGCCTCAATACCACGTCCACCCACATTCACCATTTCAGCTTGCTAGCTGCTGATTTATAGAGATATTGTAGTTCATATGTTAGTGTAGAATTTCTAAAATATTATTGATTATTCTTTGGTTTTTAATACAATGAGAGCATCCCTTTTATATAGGGATTAATCCTGTACTAAATAGGAAATACTAATACTAAGCAACATAGGAAACCAAACTAAACTAGGAACAGGAAATGCTTGTTCTGGAAATAAACTAAACTCTAACAGTTAGAACTCAGTGTCAATTAAAAGATAGACTAAGGTACTCAAATAGGTACCCGTACAGGTATTTTTTTTTTTTTTTTTTGAATTGTCATGCTACATCATGTGTGTGCATAAAGAGATGGATTGAGGAATATGCTATATGTACAACTTGTACTATTTGCTTAAAATATACTTTGTTTCGTTCAAAGATGAGAATGTTCTCTTGGAGGATGGCAATTATTCTCTTCCTCTTGATAACCTTCACTGTAAGTTATTTTCATGAAGAACATGATGTACTTAATCAGGATATTGTGAAGAAATTTGAAAATGGATTTGCTGAAAATTAAACGACCACGGAGTTCTCACAAGAGCTCCTAGTCTGGAAATTTTCAATTGTTTTCACCAGAAAACAGCCTTTACCATTTCATAATCAGTAAGATGCTAGTCAGTGACCAAAATTGACTTGGGTTCCTAGTCATCTTGCATGCCTAGCCGCTTCCAGTCTAATGGACAAAACATAAGTGTCTAACTAAAAAATAATCATATAGACTTGCTTGCTCCTTAAAATGCCTCTGTTTGATAAAAAGCCATTAGCTATTCTTAGGCACTGTTTGCAAACTATGGTTTGTATTATAGGCTTATACTGTCTTTTCTCATTTGTTCTTTATGATATTACATGCTACCTGAACTTAATTTTGGTGCTTACTCTTGTGTAGGACTACATGAACTATAGGAAATATAGATACCTTAGACTTGATGGATCATCTACTATTGTGGATCGCCGAGACATGGTCAAAGACTTTCAGCATAGGTATGGATTTCAATGACACATGGTGGATGCAATGCATGGAGTAACTTTCTATACTGATATTTGCTCTTATCATGATAAAGCAATTCATGTTTATAGCATATGGCTATAGCTTCTGACACCTTATCAATATAGGTGGGGTCTGGTTCAGGAGTTAATTTCTAATTCATGTTTATACTTGTTACAGGAGTGACATTTTTGTGTTCTTGCTAAGTACCAGAGCGGGTGGACTAGGCATTAACTTGACAGCTGCGGACACAGTCATATTCTATGAAAGTGATTGGAATCCGACCTTGGATTTACAGGCAATGGATAGAGCACATCGGTTGGGTCAGACAAAGGATGTAAGTTTGTTTAATGTGGCTTATTACTCCTTTGTATTTGTGAATTCAACGGAATGGCTACTTCGATGGTGTAGGTTACTGTGTACCGGTTAATATGCAAGGAAACAGTTGAAGAGAAGATTCTGCAGAGAGCAAGTCAGAAAAATACAGTCCAGCAGCTTGTGATGACAGGTGGTCATGTCCAGGGTGACCTCTTGGCACCTGAGGATGTCGTCTCCTTACTTCTCGACGATGCCCAGTTGGAACAAAAATTAAAAGAGATCCCACTGCAGGTGAAGCCTTTCCCACATTTTGTTTTGCCTGTGACACAACAAGGTTTCTAGAAATCTAAATGTGTTTTAATGTTACTAATTGTTTTGGGCAGGCTAAGGATAGACAGAGGAAAAAACATCCTGCTAGGGGCATACGAGTAGATGCAGAAGGTGATGCATTTTTGGAAGACTTAACAAACACAGGGTCTCCAGCCACTGGATTAGACCCTACTCCTACTCCTACTCCTACTCCTGATACAATCAAATCTGCTAGCAAAAAGGTATTGGAAAACTATAATTTAAGTTGGTTACTGATAATTTGACAATCCTAGAAGAATATTCTTGATTTTATCTAACTAAATTGTAGAGAGAGATGTAAATTGAGTTGTATCTGTGGCTGAATTTGTTTTATAGTTGGCCTGACAAGAATGTTTTTGGCAGAGGAAAACTGGTTCAGACAAGCAAACACAGGCAAAGCCAAGGAATAGTCAAAAGAGCAATGAACCGAGCGTTGCTCTAATGGAGTATGAATTGGATGATCCTGTTCAGAACTACGATCCACAATCACAAAAGCCAAAGAGGCCGAAAAGGCCAAAGAAGAGCGTAAACGAACACCTTGAGCCAGCATTCACTGCCACACCTCCGAGTTCAGACTACCCTCCTTCGCAACAGTTTTGACATGGAGCAGCAGACCAAGGTTACGCGTAAAGGTTGCAAAGTTGCCTTCGTTGGGGTGACAGACGCCACAGGGGTTTGGTTTTATTAGAACCTACAGATGCGAGTGCCTCAAGGACATGAATCGATTAGGGACATATAAGTTGTATCTATCATGTACAAAATTTGTTTTGAACATAAGCAAATCAAATTATGTATAAATGTCCCTGGAGTGGTGATGTTACGCAATGTCGTCTCAAGATAAAAGCGAGTTAAGCAACTGTTTAACGCATCAAATAGAAAAAACCTCATAAAATTTAATAATCAGCCATTTAAGGACTTGGATCGAAAAAGACTCCAAAAAAAATAAGAATTTGTTACTATTTGATTAAACCAAATCCAACAAAAATATCAGATTTCTAATTTTGAAATTAAATGTCATTACTAGGGGTGCTCATTGGGTGGGTATCCGGCCCGGTGGCCCAGTACCCAGACCCGCCCGGTTTCAGTCGGAATGGGCTGAAGCTTACCGGACCCGGATCCGGTCTTGTACGGGTGGTTCGGGTTCTGAGGTCGGGCGGGTATTCGGGTTTTGAGCGGGTCTTGTCTGGTCAGGTTTAGATGGGCCGAATGCACCAAAACAATGTATAATAAAATTGTGTTCTTTCATTCAATAAGACAGCCTTAGTCAAAAGGCTTTGTGTGGCTCGAGGCTCGTGTCTGCTGCAGTTTTATGGCCATTCAATGCTCTCTCATCTCTTTTTACTTTGTCAGGTTCAACAACAACAATACTCCACAACCACAATTATCAAATGAAAAACAAACCCATCTTTCCTAGATTTCTTCTATGAGTGTTTTTCTTTTCCTTTAGTCCATCTACACCCTCACAAGCAAGAATAACAGGAGGAGGTGATCTAACCATGCTTTAAAAAAAGAAGCTTGAAAAAGAAGCAGAAGCTTAGTCATGGCTTCAAATGTGATTTATAGTGTGTTTCTTGATGCAAAGTTTCAGAAACCTCACCTCCTAATTCATGGGTAAGTCCTATTTTCTGAAGGAACAGAGAAGTTTTCAACTTTTTCACATTGGTCTCATGGGGTAAGAGACATGGGTATGCTAAAGATACCTTTTTGGAGCCAAAAATGTCATCTTCCTCGTCCTCAAGGTCCCCAAAGTTTCTTTTGGTACCTGAACTCGCACAGAAAAATACAACAATATTTTCTTTCCCTTACAACACCGGGCGGGTCGGGTATTTCCAGTAGTAGACATGCCTTCACCGGCCACCCACCCGGAATCAGTCGGAAAATGAGTTCAGCTACCAGTGCCCGGGCCGGAATCCGGCGGTCAGGTCGTCGACGGGTCCGGTGACGGCCGGTGTCGGACGGGTCACCGGGTAGCGGATAGTTTTGAGCACCCCTAGTCATTACTAGTTGAGCCAATTTTGATTTTAATTCAAATTATTTTGTATAGAAAAAAAATTATCATCTAAAAGGAAAGATAATTTTTCTTGATGGTTGAACATTCTAACAACTCTATGGATCTTTATTTAGCAGTGAAAACTATCGTTAACGAAACAAAAATGCAAGTTCAATTTCTAGTGATGGAGTGAACTAAAAATATGGATCAAACATAAGAATGGAACAATACCAAACAGAAGAAGTGTGAATATTTATACACATACTATATAGTATTTGTTTTGAGGAATGACAATCAATTTATCAACTTCATTATAGAAATGATTAATCCAAAATAATACGAAAAAGTAAGTTGTCAAGAAAAAGAGAAATTATTTTAAAATTATTGCAACAAAAGAGGTATTACGAAAGTTTCATTTCAGGATTAATCAAGATAATATGTATAGTTGACTTTGTATACCTATCACTCGTTTGAAATGGAGATGATTCACAATCGTTGACATGGAGATGCTCAACAGAGAGGCAAGATTAAAGGCTATGAATATGAAATTATGATTTATTTCTGGTTCCTTAATTCAAAATCAAAAGGATCAATAAACCTGGATTTATTTATAAACGTCTTTAATCTTTGGATGACAACAACAATTAAATGAAGTTGGACATATAAATGACAAAATACATGCCTAGTCATTGGTGATCCATTCCTAGTCATCCTTCAACATTAATGGCCGTTTCAGAACGTCAAAAACATAAATGCTTATAGCAATGTCAGTCACCTACTCGTGTTTCAACTATACCAACCAACCAACTCGCGTGTTTCCTATTCGTCCTCGGTTTTCCTCAACAGTACTAGAGATTTCGATCTAGTATCTATGTTGGAGCAGCAACAATCCGTTCATGGTTTTCGAGTTCATGCACATCTTGTGCTCGATGAAATGCCAAGCTGAAAAAATGTTGGTATTTCTGGTGTGGCCTTGGGTCTATCAGCTTTGTAGTTTCCAGACACGCAAAGGTTTGTGTTACAGTCCAGTCCGAGTCAGCACGCCACATCAGCAAGGGAAGAGTCAACGGAACACGCCAGCATCCAAAACGCAGCGTTTCATTAATCGGAAACGCGCGCGAATAAAGAGGCCACGTCATCGTCTTCAACCTTGGGTTCCTTCGTCTCCAAGGAAGTGAAGCCGCGTCTGTTAGAGGTGGTTACAGGTTGTTAGAGAGGTTAGCTGTCATTGTCAGAGTCTGTTACTAGTTGGGCCACGTGGCTGGAGGCGCGGAAGCATATAAAATGCGACCTCAAGCCAGGGCAAGTTTAGTTTTTGGCTGATAACGAGTGAGAGAGAGAACTGTAGAGAGAGCTTGATCCCAATCGATCAGAGCACTTTTGTAGCTTCTACCAAATTCAATAAAGTTTACGATTTCCTAATCCACATCCTAACAAGGTGGTATCAGAGCCTTCGATCCCCGGAGAAGATGACCAGAGCGACAGACCTCAACGACATAGCCAGACGCACGGTGGAGGCAAGTGTGCAGCAAATCAACGCTCCTGTCCAAAACATCTCGGAGCAGTTGCAAACCTTGCGACCACACATGGAAGCAGCGGCCGGAGTCGCAGACCGCACTGAAGGACAACTCGGAGAGATTTCAGCAATGTTGCGCGCGATGAACGCAACTCTGCAGAATCTCACCGGCAGGATGGATAGCGTGGAGCGTCGAGAGGCACCACCGCCGGAGCGGCGCGTGGAGAGCATCGAGCAGCGCGATCGAGCCAACTACAGAGCACCGCCGGTGCGGGAGACACACGATCCACCGCGAGAGCCAAGGGAACCAGTCCGAACGGATCATAGCCGACGGGAATCACAAGGAGAGTCGCGCGTAGCTGAGGACGAGTGGAGGCGACCAGCTCCCGAACCACGACGTCCTGTGCCATAACCAAGAGGCGACGCCAGAAGAACAGAGTATTACCAGCAGTATCCAGAAAGAACTCGCCACGAGGACTACGAGTACCGAGCATGGGAGGAAGAGGATAGACACCGATGCGGCGGTGATCTGAGGAGAGAAGGCAACACGATTTCATTCAGGTTGCCTCAGATCCAATTCCATGTTTTTGATGGTTCTGGTGTGCATGGTTGGATACGAAAATGCACCAATTACTTTTTCTTATGTGCAGTTCCAGAGGATGTGAGAGTACGCTTAGACGAAATGCACTTTACCGGCCAGGCAGAGGTCTGGTTCCAAGATTATCAAAGAGGCCGGAGACAAATCACATGGGAGCAGCTGCTAGACGACCTCATCTGGAAATTTGAGGATAGCCGGACAGAGGATGTGGTAGCCAACTTCAAGCACCTGAAGCAGGACGGAACGGTTCAAGAATATGAGGAGAAGTTTGACGCGATGAGAGGCATGATGATCGCGAAAAACCCATGGCTGACGGAGGACTTCTTCGTCTCAAACTTCATCAGTGGCCTACGGAACCATCTACGAGCCGGCGTGGCCATGATGGAGCCGGACACATTAAGGCGTGCCATGTTCCTAGCCCGGATGGAGGACCAGAGAACAGGAGTCCGATGGGGCTACAACAGCTCTAGACCGCCAGAGCCAGGGCTCACCACAAACAGGGCCAGGGCTCCGACGGGAACACAAATGATAGCCACAGCCCCATGGAACCGCAACGGAGGGCGGACGCAACCAACGACGGCGGTTCCTAACCCAAGAGGGCCACCGGCAGGCGCCACGGCCACACAACAGTCGAGCCGGCCACCCTTGCCCGTCAGGAACATCAACGCCAAGTATTGTGAGGAGCGAAGATGGCAGGGACTGTGCTATACCTGCCCGGTGCGTTACTCTCGGGCGCATGTGTGTCCCAACAGGCAACAAATGTGCATGCTCACACGTGACAACGAGCCAACACCAGAGGGAGTCGAGGATATCTTGTGGGGCGAGGAAGAAGAGATGGATTGGGCAGAGGAACGAGGTGAGACGCTGTGCGTAGCCATAGCCGACCCAGCCATGGTCAGAGAGGAAACACTACGGTCCTCCGATACGGGTAACACACACACCATCCGAGTGCTGGCGCGAGTTCAAGGTCGAAAGATGTCAGCCCTCGTGGACACAGGAGCGACGTCATGCTTCCTGGATACACAAACCGCGAAGAAGTTGGGAATCGTCATTCATACGGCCCCTGTGACCCGTGTTAAACTGGGAAATGGCGATAAATTCATGTGCACGGGGCAGAGCTCATTTACTTGGCACATGGAAGGAGAGAAGTTTCAGTGGACCTTCTTAATTATGCCCCTGGGTGATTGCCAATTAGTACTGGGCGTCGATTGGATGAAGAGGGTCAATCCAGTCACCTTTGATTTTGTCCATCGAGCGATTACGATCCGAGTGAACCAGAAGGAGCTTTCTCTACCAGAACAGAGGATGGAAATCAAGGAGGCCGATGAGAAGGCACTGATGAAGGAGATAAAAAAGGGCGGTACATTGTTCTTGGCACAAATCAGCGCTATACACGCGGAACAGAGCACATACCCAGAGCCCAATTCCGAGCTAAAAGACTGCATCGCCCAGAATCAGGACGTTTTCGAGCCACCAACCGGCCTTCCCCCACATCGAGAGCATGACCACCGGATCCCACTCTTGGAAGGGGCCAAGCCACCCTCAGTACACCCGTACAGGTACAACAGGGAACAAAAAGACATCATCGAAAAACTTGTGGATGAGATGCTCTGCTCGGGAATCATTCGCCGGAGTTCAAGTCCGTTCTCATTTCCAGTACTCCTAGTTCGAAAAAAAGATGGAACCTGGCGATTCTATGTAGATTATCGAGCCCTCAATGACATAACAATCAAAGACCGGTTCCCGATCCCTACCGTGGAGGAGCTTCTTGACGAACTCGCCGGAAGCCAAGTATTCTCCAAAATCGACTTACGGGCAGGGTACCATAAGATAAGAATGCACGAGGACGATGAGTACAAGACATCATTTTGTACACACGAGGGGCATTATGAGTTTCGTGTGATGCCCTTCGGCCTCACAAATGCGCCGGCAAGCTTCCAAGGACTGATGAATTATGTGTTCAAAGATTACCTCCGCAAGTTCGTTCTTGTCTTTTTTTGACGACATATTGATCTACAGCAAGGATTGGGAGAGCCACAAGATGCATTTACAAGCAGTGTTCCAAAGGTTGCGAGAATAGAGCCTCTGCGCCAAATTGTCGAAGTGCTCATTTGGAGTCAAATCAGTTGAGCACTTGGGTCACATAATCTCTGGAGACGGAGTGGCCACAGACCCAAGACAGATCAAAGCCATAACTGAGTGGCCGGCGCCGCAATCGGTGAAAGAAGTTCGTGCCTTTCTGGGCCTCTCTGGATACTACCGTTGCTTTATACAAGGGTATGGGCCTATGGCTCGTCCACTTACCGAGTTGCTACGAAAGAACTCTTAATTCCACTGGGGTCCCATCAAAGAGAAGAGCTTCCAGAGTCTCAAGCTGGCTCTGGCTAGCGCACCAGTACTAGCCCTGCCGGAGTTCAATAAAACCTTCGTCATCGAGACCGACGCGTCAGAAACAGGCTTGGGAGCGGTCCTAATGCAAGAAGGACGACCGCTGGCCTTCATTAGCCAATCCCTGGGACCAAGGAACGCCCGACTCTCAACCTACGAGAAGGAAATGCTTGCTATGATCATGGCTGTCCAGCGATGGCGTCAGTACCTGCAACAAGGGGAATTCATCATACGAACGGACCAGCAAAGTCTCAAGTACCTCATGGATCGGAAGCTAGTCACCACGTTTCAACAAAAGTGGCTAGCAAAGATGCTTGGGCTCGTATACAAGATTGAATATAAGGTGGGGGCAACAAACAGAGTGGCTGATGCATTATCACGACGAGCCCAGCACACCATGGCAGAGATGACAGTAGTGGTACCAACATGGGTCGGGGAGATAGAGGCGAGCTACACTGACGATCAAGAAGCCCAAGGGCTCCTAACCCAATTGGCCGCCGCGCCAGAGAGCATGCCAGGATATGCTCTGAAACAGGGACTCATCACTGTCAACCAGAAGCTATATGTGGGTCGAAGTGGCGATGTGCGGACCCGGATACTTCTGGTGGCCACGGATGCTCCGCGACACTAAAACGTTTGTTGAACGTTGTGATACATGCCAGAGGTGTAAAGCTGAGTCTGTGGCGTATCCAGGGCTCCTCCAACCGTTACCAATAGTAGAGAGGCCTTGGTTGGACATCAGCCTCGACTTTGTAGAAGGACAGCCCCGCTCTGGAGGAATCGATGCTATCCTAGTCGTGGTCGATCGCTTCTCCAAATACATTCATTTCCTGGGACTCAGGCACCCATTCACAGCAACTACAGTCGCTCAGACATTCCTCGACCAGGTATATCGTCTCCATGGCGCACCACGAATTATGGTATCCGACAGAGATCGAGTCTTCCTCAGTCACTTTTGGAAGGAACTTTTCCGGCTCCTGGGGTCAAAATTGCTTCTCTCCACGGCATACCACCCTCAAACTGACGGGCAAACGGAGCGGGTTAATCGATGCCTGGAGAATTTATTGAGACTCACAACATTCCACCTGCCTCACCAATGGTCCCGTTGGCTAGCGCTTGCAGAGTATTGGTATAACACCTCTTATCATACTGCGATTCAATCGACGCCCTTCGAAGTCCTGTACGGATATCCGCCGCCGTCACCGGTCCATTCAGTATTTACAACCAATGTTGCAGCAGTAGAAACTTACGCGCGAGATCGCACAGCCATTTGGGCACTGATTCATGACAATTTGCAAATCGCCAGAGAAAGAACGAGGATTCAGGCAGATAAGAAGCGTACAGAAAGGGAATTTCAGGTCGGAGACTGGGTGTACCTTAAACTCCAGTCGTACAGGCAGAACACGGTCGCACTCCGACGATCCCTCAAGTTAGCGGCGCGATATTTTGGACCGTTTGAGATCCTGGCACGCGTAGGCGCTGTGGCGTATACCCTCAAGATCCCTGAGACGTCCCGCATCCATCCGGCGTTTCACGTCTCGCTTCTCAAGAAGAGTGTCGGACCCCAACACGCCGTCTCTGCTACACTGTCGGAGACGTCGGAAACAGGGCAGCCTAAGGTGGAGCCAGTTCGTGTCCTCAGTACACGTATGGTCAACCGAGACAACAAGGCCGTAGTCCAGAAGCTGATTCAGTGGTACGATTCGCTGCCGGAGGCCGCCACCTGGGAGGACATTGGGTGGCTTCGCCACCAATTTCCCGGCCGGAGCTTTGACCACGACGCTTGAGGACAAGCGTCTTTCGAACAGGGGAGCATTGTTACAGTCCAGTCCGAGTCAGCACGCCACATCAGCAAGGGAAGAGTCAACGGAACACGCCAGCATCCAAAACGCAGCGTTTCATTAATCGGAAACGCGCGCGAATAAAGAGGCCACGTCATCGTCTTCAACCTTGGGTTCCTTCGTCGCCAAGGAAGTGAAGCCGCGTCTATTAGAGGTGATTACAGGTTGTTAGAGAGGTTAGCTGTTATTGTCAGAGTCTGTTACTAGTTAGGCCACGTGGCTGGAGGCGCGAAAGCATATAAAATGCGACCTCAAGCCAGGGCAAGTTTAGTTTTTGGCTGATAACGAGTGAGAGAGAGAACTGTAGAGAGAGCTTGATCCCAATCGATCAGAGCACTTCTGTAGCTTCTACCAAATTCAATAAAGTTTACGATTTCCTAATCCACATCCTATCAGTTTGTCTCCTTTGACTTTCTCTTGTCTCTGTTCTGGTAGCTTGGAGTGTATAGATCGGAAGATAAACAAACTTGGACGAAGGAAACTAACTTGTTTTGGAAATTTTTGGACTTTCTGTGGCATGTTTGGTGTGAGTTGAGAGAAAAAAAAACATACGTGTTTACCTCGGAATTAAGGGTTGAAAATTGTAAATCAGTCCTTGTGTTCAAGGTAGACTACAAGATTTGGTTTTTGGTATAAAGATTGCGACTTGGGAAAGGGAGAAAATTGTTGCATTAAGGCAAGAGTTGGGTTATGATTATGTATTTTACTTTTGGGATCCAATTAGAACTCAGAGCCTGATGTCAAATTGAAGCTCATACAAATCAATTAGTCAATGTAATCAAGGATCTGTTTTTATTTTTGTGCCTGCTGATTTGGTGTCTATTTTACTTGGAAGAAGATGGTGGGAAGTATTGATACTACTCAAAGATCTTTATATTCAAATGGGTCTGTGCACCATGGCCCTGGGTTAGAGATGAAGCTTGACGAGCTTCGCTGCCTTGTTGGCAAGGAGGATGGTGATCACTGAGGATTGTTGGTGTTGGGGTAGTGTCTTTATAGCTCTGCTGCAGGATAGCTATGGGCAGTTCAGAGACAAGGTTGAGATCAGGATATGGAGAAGACCCGGAAGAAGTGTTGACAGAGCCACTGCGGAGCATCTCTTCGAAGTCATCAATTCGAGGGAGGACATATTGAGGAGGTTAATCAGGCGCTGTGCCTATTTAAAGTATGTTGAAGCCAGGCTAGGTGACCGGACGCTTCTGGCGGATGGGTTATGCTTAAACATGATTGATACACCGCTTTGTCCCATGAAGGTTGTGACCAACTTGCAAGAGGCTGTTTGGATGCTGATATTGTTGTCAATGGCTTGCCTTCGACTGAAGCACGTCAAGTGTTTCAAGAGATAAGTCAGTACTGGAAGGAGAGGATCTCAGTGCCCATCATAATTTCTTTGGCAAAGGGTATATAGGCTGAACTAGAACCTGTTCCCCATATAATAACTCCTACCCAAATGATTAACCAAGCAAGTAAGAGTTTCCTTTTCTATCACACTGCCCTTATGATTTTTAAAAACAAAATTTGCTTCTTCTACTGTCTTTGCCAAAGTATGATTCAATCACGTCTTAGCTGCACAGTTCAAAACATGTTATAGTTCTTTAGAATTTTAATGCAGACAAAGCAGTTACTAGTTAAAGAATATGACCTTATTTTTTCTTGTGTTGCAATATAGCAAGCTTTTGATGCATATCTCATAGGCCTTTGTGGATGGAGTGTACTAGGCAGTTTGAAGTAGAAAATATGTTTCGCAGCTGGAGTGCCCATGGAGAACATTCTTTATATGGATGGACCAAACATCGCCTCCGAAATTTACAACAAGGAATATGCTAATGCCCGAATATGTAGAGCTGAAAAGTGGAGGAAACATATTGCAAAGTTTCTAAGAATTCCCTATTTCATTGTATGGGACAACAATGACCTTGTCACTCATGAAGATTGGAGCTGGTAATTGTTTGAGAATGCGCTGGCCGAATGGAAAATTGTCTATATATATGTACTTACTCGGTTGAATTTGTTGGTTTGATTCTCCCAGGAATGGTGGCCGCTCTTACCAATGAGAGTGCTACCAGAAAATCTGTCTACTTTGCCCATTGCACGTCAGAGATGATATTTATAACTTACTTGTTGGCTGAAGAGCCCGAGAAGCTTGCAGGGCCTTTGCTGGCTGACACTTATGTGAGCCTGTCGAAAGGTCGCAATGCCTGGTACGGGAAAATGTTGGCCAAAGGTCAATTAAGCCCGGATGTGGGTGATAGCATCAGTGGTAAAGGAATGATTCGGGTACGTAAATAGATAATGATTTACATCATTTTGAGGCTTAGTCTAACTACACTAATCTGTTGTTTGTTTTACTGGGTGTCTCTGCAGTGGAAGCATTTTACGAACTCCTAAGCCAATCTAGCTTTAGTATAATGCATCCCGGAGTAAACAAGCCTGTTGCTCCAGTCGAAATGTGTCCCACCTTGACAACCTCGTACAAAATACTGATAAAAAGGTAAGAAGCGAAGTTACATATGTTCAAACTAGACTCCTTTGCATTTGAAGAAAGTATCATCCAAAGCATACATGTATATATAGAGAGAGTGATATGTTTCTGATCTTGTTCTTGTGCTGCATTGTGGATCTTCAGGGAACAATCGTCACAGGCTGTTTTGCAAGCTCTGAGGGACGATACATTGAACGATCCATGAGAGCGCATAGAGATTGCCCAAAGCCATGCTTTCTACAGGCCTTCACTCCTCGGACAGCCTTGACATCATCCTAATCCCAAACAATGTCTTGTACCATTGTCCTGTTGTTTCAATCTCTAAAATGTTAATAAAACTCAACATATATATGCATCATAATAATATATGCTACCATAAGGCTAGTTAGGCCCGTGTCTAGAAAATGAAGCACATCTAAAATTCCCTTAGAGCGTGTACATCAAAAGGATCACATATATAGGATCAGGATTCCTGTGGTGATTAAGATGAATTGTGATGCGAACCCCTAAAACTAAAAGAGGACCATATCAAGGAGACCATGTCGGGAGATCATGGTTTACAAAAATGTTGAGTTGATTTTGACTGGATAATTAATTATTCTTTTGCTGAATTTATTAAATTTATATTTAAAATAATAAATAATAAATAAATTTGAAAAAAAGTGATAAAATTAATTAATTAATTAACATACAAAACTAATTAATAAATAAAATTAATTAACTTAAATGGATAATTAAACTTGAATTTTCATTATCACATCAAACATTTTGGTACATCAAATTTATTAACTCATCACACTACTCGTCGTTGTCGACTGAGCCATCATAGTCGCGCCAAACCGACCCCATATGTTCTCAATAAGGTCATGTTGAACTTACCGATGAGTCTCATCATTTATGATGTTGATTCGAGTACCCAACCGTTCTCGATAAAGCTAGAGCGATCCTTGATGCCATCGTTGAGGTGGTGTCTAACCTGATGCCGGAGTGGGCTCGAAATACAATTCATCATCTCTTTCTTCGTACCGTCTGCATTCATCCTCCACAATCATATTGTGTAGAATGATACAAGCATGCAACATATCAGTCAAAGTCGTCGGGTTCCAAACACGAGTGGGCCTTGAAATTATGTATCATCGTGCTTGGAGAACTCCAAAAGCCCATTCAATATCTTTTCGAGCACCTTCTTAGACTTTAGCAAACAATTTTTCCTTGCGAGTATAGGGATGGCGAATTGACTTCACGAATCGACTCCATGAGGGGTAAATGTCATCCACTAAATAATACGGGCAGTCGTACTGATGCTCGTTGATCTTGTACTCCAAAGCTAGGTCACGGCCACAGAAAGCATTGTCGAATAAGTGGACGGTGTGGCGGGCGTTGATGTCGTTGTTCGAACCAGACATCCCGAAAAATGCATGCCAAATCCACAAATCACGGGGCGTTACTACTTCCAACATAATTATTGGATCTCCATGGTGGTCTCCTCGACCGAAGGCTCCTTGCAATGTGACTGGGAAATTCTTCCATTCCCAATGCATGCAGTCAAGACTGCCAATCATACCGGGGAACCCTTGATTGTACCCCGATTCGAGTAATCTTTGCATGTCCTCCGGAGTTGGAATCCACTCGTAGTCCTCCATGAAAACCTCAATAACGGCCTTACAAAAATGTTTTACACATTTGAGTATAGTACTTACCCCCATACGTAGAGTTCCGTCCAATGAATCGTCTGACCACCCATACGCTAACATTTGTATCGCGGTGGTGCATTTCTGGTGCGTTGATAACCTCAAGCGTCCAACACCGTTCGATTTTCGGACGAAGTAATCGTCATGCTCCGCTACCGTATCCATAACCCGTTGAAAGAGTGGTCGGGACATACAAAATCGACACCTGAACATATCAGGCCCATAGGTTGGATGCTCAAAGAAATAATCCTGCTACAGTCGGTTGTGGCCATTGAGACGACCTTTGTAAATCTCTCGCTGGGAAGATTCCCCACTTTCGATCATTTGCCTCCATGTGTTGATTTCTGACATTGCTCTCTGTATCATTATGTCAGTCCTCCGCCGAAGTCGTTGCTCCCAAGCACAAAGTTTGACTTTGACCTCGCGACGTTCGGCTTTGACCTCATGTCTCGTTTGAGCCTCGTCGTATGACATTTTTTTATCGATATAAATTGGAGAATTTGAGAGGAAAACAAGAGAGAATTTTGAGATAAATATTGGTGGTTTGATGAATGGGGTGAGGGGTATTTATAGGTGGGGAAAATGGTGTTTTGTATTTAAAATGAATTATTTTGATTTTTTTTAAATGCATGTTGGAATCGAACCGTTGGCCAACGCTCCGATTTTTTTCTCTTCGCCCGCCACGTGGCGGCCTGTGATTGGGCGCTGGCGACGCACAATTCACGAACCCGCAACCCATAATTTTGGTTCGGAGTACGAGCCACAACTCGCGATTCGCGAGATCGTGGTTCGTGAATCACGCGACCCACATCGCGCGATTCGCGAATCGCAAATCGTGGTGCACGGCGCGGTTCGCTCGACGTACATGCTCTTAGAAGAAAAAAAAAGGGAATGCTCTCATGATGAGATGAACATTATTAATGCTACTCCAAAGTTTCCTTGTCGCTTTGCTTTCATTTACTATTCCTGTTCTGATGAGTTATTCCACGTCATGAAATCTTTGGTTACTGATGATATTTTTTTTATCAAAAACCTCTGAATTTTGAGAGTAAATAGAGTAGAGGGATATCTCCAAAAACTAAATATAAAAAGAAAGACCTTGTTTATCCATTGTTAGAAGATCTCAATCCTCACACCTCCACTCAAACAGTGCATAAATGACACGCTTAGCCAAAAGAAAAAGTCTCCAATCGTCTTATACCCAAACTCATGACCGTTATTTATCATGAGGACATCTTTTGGAAGTTTTTTTTAGATCAGCAAGCAATATTGTAAAAGCCCAACCTTTTCAGAGAATGAAAGAGGAAGGCACCAAACTCGAAGGGGCAAAGTCCAAAAACTTTGAGGACCGAACTATTTTCGGCCCAACAGAAAACCAAGTGGCTCAGCCACAAATCAAACACCACCGAGGAATGAACAACCTCAGCCTCAAACCAAACAGATGACCAATACAATGAAAAAGCATTCTTTAGAAGGAACCTCGACATCCCAACATAAGAGCAAACCAGATAACCAAGGCCTAACAACCAGATTCTACAAACATAAAGCCCAAAACAAGTCAAATGAGAAAAGGTCTAGAACCCTAATTTTATAACCATGAAGCCTAGAAGACTAAAGAGGTCTATAACCCGGATTTTCCAACCATGAAACTCAAAGAGAACTTGGAACTACCTAAATCATGCCTAAGAATGAAATGATCCCTGTCTCACTAGGACCCTCACCGAGGGACACTAACAAGCCGACGGCCAACACCGTGAACGACAAAGACAGATTCTGTGGGCAATACCCACCAAAATCACTGAACCCTAAATCGAAGCTGAAGAAATCAACCAATAGGTAGAATTGCCCAAACCACTTGTCGGAGGCCAACACCTGTAAACTGGCGAACCCTTACAACTCGGGATGGACGGAAACCGTTGAAACCAAGCAACAACGAAACAACGATAATGAGGGGCACAATAACACTTAACCAATCGAAAAGGAGATCAAGTAATCCTAAACTGAGAAGGAGCATCACCAGGGAAAAGAACCGTTGAGTTGGGGCCAACACCACAACAACTAACAAAGCGGCACTACACGAGAAGAACCACACTGATCAACGACATGAGTCGAGAAACGCATCCCATACTGGAACTGAATTGATTCACCTGAGACACACCGAGATAGAGAGGAAGCCGAAGTGCCAGAAGCAGTCGAGAATCAATAGCCAGAATCACCTCATCCGCAAGGGAGCTGCACCGGAAAAGACCTACATTGAGCTGAAACCACAACAACCCACTAGAAGGAACGGTTGAAGCAGATCCACAACAATCAACGTCTAAAAGGTTGTGAAATGTGTCCCACACTAGACCTGAGACAAGACGCCGGAGCAACACCAAAAGAAGATAGATAAACGTTGGGATGGCCATCATCAAACCTGCACAGAACGTTGGCAACAAATCCATCGATTTACCCGAACCGGTCACACTACCACGGACGACTGTGCCGAAACAGAACCAAGATCAGGAGCGCAACCAAACCACCAAAACAAGTCACGAAGGAACATATTGATCCGCCAACTGAAACGGTCGGATCTGGATCTGGCCAAGATCCTACTGCCAAGACCCGGACCCAACCCGAGTCAACAACCCAGACTTGAACCAGGCCAACGAGTGGGAAAGCAGATCTACGAAGCTGCAGATTAGACATCGGCACTTTCCGGCAACCCACGAAGTAGAGAACCCAGGGCGAGGTTCAGCTACTCCGGCAGCCAGATCTCCAGGTGAAGCAAAGATCTGAGAGATAGGCCATGTGTATGCCGTTGACGAGCCAAACAAGACCTCAATCCTCTTCTGAGCTCCGATGCCAGAGCAGCTGCGGCGAAAACCACCAGACTTGACACGTTGGACGAAGCACGCACAGGAGAACCCTGCAACAACCAGATAACGACAAAACGAAACCAGCAGTGGGGAGGAAGGAGGGGTTCAATGGAAAGAGGGTTTAGGGAAGAAAGAGAGACGGAGGGGAGAAGTTAACCTCCGTCGGCCATAGCCATAGCCGGAGCCAAGTCCGTAGCCGACGGAGAGGTGAGGCGGTTGAGGGAAAGTAAGGTTAGACGATGTTTTACTGTAGCAGTTAGAGAGAGAAGCTGAGGCCCTCTCGTTTACAAAAAGTAGTTCAAAAATTTGTTGGGCAGCAATTGATCATGAAAATGAAGAGACGATATTTTGGAAGTTAGACTTCGTTGTGAGTCATTCTTACTACAATGGGTTCCCAACTCCACCATCTGTTGGACTTAATTACAACTTTTCAGCTTTTTCTTTCTGGTTCGTGTTGATCCTTAAGGACTTTTTCCTTCTATTTTTTTCTTCTTTATTATACCTCTATTTATTTTTGACATGTGACTCCCTTTACAAGATCCTTGAAGTTTTAAATATGATCATTTATACCTAATAAAAATAAATAGTTTCCTTTTCTTCAAGCCTTAATCCTCGACCCAGAACCCCAAAAGAATTGATATCATCGGAAAGGCCTTCGCGTAAAACTTAGGAGCGCTTTGATTATCGAATCAACTTGAGTGTCACAATTCCTTCTTCTACAAGCTTTCTATCTTCTTTTTGTAAATTTTGGCTTTAACGCCCAAACGCAATAGCCCATTTACAACAACTTAAGCCCATAGTGAATAATAGGGTTTTTATTCCCTTTTTTTTCGCTGACCACACGCTCCATCAAAGACAAAGAACTTGATGTATTGATACAAGTAGTACCCAATCTCAGCCAAGAACCATGCCTCTTGATCCACGCGTACTACCCAAAAATTAAGGAGAAGAGCAAATCCTTTCTTGCCCAAATGTTGCCGCTGCCAATCCTATCTCAAGAACAACATTATTCTCTTTTTTTATCAGCTTCCATTAATGAGCTGCTACCATAGAGGGAATAAAACCCTACTATTCACTATGGGCTTAAGTTGTTGTAAATGGGCTATTGGGCTTGGGCTTTAAAGCCAAAATTTACAATCTCCACCTTGGCAATAAAGTCATAAAGCTCCATCAACTCGTCCTCCTCCACTGGGTCATAAACGACCCCACTCCGAAAGGTCCCGCCCCCGTGGGGCATCAACATCGAGAAATCTTGATCAAGTTGAGACAATGCTCTAACTTGACCACCGGTACCACCTTTGTCAACATATCGGCTGCATTTTCCTTGGTTTTTTCCAACAATACCAGTTTATCCTCAATGATATCTCTGATAAATGAAATCTCACATCTATGTGTTTGGTCCTAGAGTTAAATACCTGATTCTTTTCCAAATGGATGACGCTCTAACTATCACAAAAAATAGTGACATCCCTTTGAGCAACACCCAAGTCTTGAATCAATCCTTCAAGCCATATAGCCTTTTTCACTGCTTTTGTCACTGCCATGTACTCTTCTTCTATCGTAGACAAAGCAACCACTGACTATAACATGGACTTCCAAGATATAGGACCCCCCCTACCAATGTAAAACAATAACTTGTAGTCAATCGGTGCTTGTCCATATCTCCAGCATAGTCTGAATGAACATACCCCAATACAGCTGAAACCGACGATCTCTCATAAACCAAACCAATATCCAGTATACCCCGAAGATACCTCAAGATCCACTTCACTGCTTGCCAATGCTGCTTTCCTGGGTTTGCCATGAACCGACTAACAATACTAACTGGATAAGCAATATCAGGACACGTGCAAACCATGACATACATAAGACTACCAACTGCACTCGCATAGGGAACTTTATCTGCATATTCCCTCTCATCCTCAATGATAGGAGATAACGTACTCGAGAGTTTAAAGTGAGTAGCTAAAGGAGTGTTAACCGTTTTTTTTTTGAATTCATGTCAAAACGACTCATAACCTTCTCCAAGTACTTCCGTTGTGACAATGTCAACCTGCCCCGCTTCCTATCATGAATAATCTCCATCCCAAGAATCTTTTTCACCGGACCAAGATCCTTCATCTCAAATTCTTTGCTAAGTTGTGACTTCAGCTTATCAATTTCTGTCATGCTCTTTGCAGCAATGAGCATATCATCAACATAGAGTAAGAGGAACACAAAATATCCATCCTTGGGCTTCTTAATAAATAAATAAAAAAGATCATACTCGCTCCTTGCCTACCTCTGCTCAATCATAAAAGTATCAAACCTCTTGTACCACTACCTCGAGGCATGTTTCAACTCATACAATGATTTCTTCAGTTTGCAACCTTCCCTTCCTCACCAACAACACCATAACCATCGAGTTGCGAAATATATATGTCCTCCTCCAAATCTCCATGCAAGAATACAGTTTTAACATCAAGTTGTTCGAGCTCTAAATCAAATTGCATAGCCAATGCTAATAGGACTCGGATAGAAGTGTGCTTTACCACTAGAGAGAAAACCTCATTATAATCCGCACCTTCTTGTTGTGCATATCCCTTAGCCACCAATCTTGCCTTATACCTTATACTCGTACAATTATCCTTGGAGTATGGAATCCCGTCTTTCACTGTAAAGATCCACTTGCACCCAATCGACCTCTTTCCCTTAGGAAGTGTAACAAGTTCCCAAGTCTGATTTTTATAAAGAGATGACATATCCTCATCCATGGAGTCCTTCCACTCATTTTTTGTAATCGTCATGCAAAGCCTGCTTGTATGTGTTAAGAACATCATAATCAATAACCGGGAAATCACAAGCTACCTCATCCTCATAGCCAAATCTCTAAGGTGTATGTCTGACCTTAGGCTCTCTACCCGTTGCCAAAGACGGTGTGTCAATCTGTTGAACCTGTTGTTGTGTAAGGTCCTCGTTCCCATCAATGAGAACCGCATCATCAATAACTCCTCATTAGGTATCATCTCTAAAGAATTACTTGCATGAGAAGTAGAACTAGAAGCTCCAAGCTCCACCTGATGATAATCTTCTTTATCTTCATCATAGCTATCACCTCTCCAAATAGGAGATCCATTCTTGTATCTTTCACACGTTTCCTATAGCAAAACCTCCTCATAGAAAGTAACATTCCGGCTAATCATAAACTTCTAAGTTTCCGGGCACCATAACTTGTACCCCTTCACATTTTCAAGATAACCGGGAAACATAGCCTTCTTGGCCCTTACTCCAATCTTATCCTCTTTAACTTAGTAATAAGTCGGACAACCAAATGCTCTCAAGTTAGAATAATCAGAAGGAATACCGGAACAGACCTCCATTGAAACCTTGGACTCAATAACCGATGAAGGAGAGCGGCGAATCAAGTAGCACGTCGTATTTACTACTTCAGCCCACCATATTCTACTCAAACCTGCATTGGACAACATGCATCGTGCTCTCTCTAACAGGGTACGATTCAGCCGCTCTACTGCCCCCATTTTGTAGTGGTGTCTTTCCGAGATTGGGTGCTACTTGCATCAATACGTAAAGTTCTTTGTCTTCGAGGGATCGTGTGGTCAGCGAAATAAAAAAAAGGAATCAAGCATAACCGTACAAATAGGCTTTCGCATTTTATCGACTGATTCCTAGGATCAGGGGTTGTAAAATCAGGATATTGGTGTTCATTAGAAATTGAATCGCGTCGGTTCATTTCTATGAATCCATTGATCTTTCGGGGTGAATCTTTTATTCGGTTTTGGGTACTAGATTTACTACACTTTTCCGTTTGAATTCGAGCAGGTAAGTTAAGTCGTGCTCCTCACGTGACGCGCCTCAACCGTCTTCCTCATCCGTACCCGCCAACGCGTCTACGCTCCCACGTTATGGTCATGTATAGCCGAGTTAGCTCGTTGAAGTATGAAGGATCCTCTATATATAGAGCACCATTTCTTTGTTAGAGTTTCTATTTATTGTTTGATATTTTATCTTTGTAATAGGATTAGATGAGAAAAACAGCGTCATTATGGTTTGCACCTCGCGGAACTTCTTGATTCCCCTCAAGCTCTCGGCCAATGGCGTCGATAGGACTATCGGTATTTTCCTTACCCTTCTCCTTCCTAGCCTTTGCAGCATTTGGACCCTCAAGGCGGCACCTGCGGACTAGTACTGAACGTGAACCCTCGACATCTTCAGCAGCGGCAACCAGCATGTCCATCTGAGCCACTAAGTTGCTCAAGTCGAGAGTTCTCGGTGTGCGCCTACCCTTAGTCCCGATGAAATCACCGTTTGTCATCGAGAACTTGTTCTCGAAACGATATTTCCAACATGGGTTGTTTCGCCCGAGTTGTCACTAATGCTTCCAAGCGAAGACGTGCTCGTATCTCTCCTCGTAGTCCTTCTCCCCTTCCTTCGTGATCTAGTCATCGAACTTACTGGATTGGTAGATGTGCTTGAAGTTTGACCAGCAGCCTTGGAACATCTTCATTTTTCGGTTAGTTGTGCTCCAATGTTGCTTGCAGTTCTTCTCCGACTGCTCCGACAAAGGCAATTGGATGGTTGCGAAGGCGAGCTTATGACAGATGGCCTCCCAAAATGTACCGACCGTCTGATCATCCCCATGCTCTGCGTTCTCGGAGTTGTTTAGCCATGCAGACACTAATGTCATCTCCTCGGCCTGACTCCATTTTCGGCCGACGCGACCACGACCTGATTGTTCGCCTTGCGTCTCCATTGGCGAAGGTGGTGTGACACGGATGCGATAGTTGGGTCGTGGACACTGTACTGAAGGTACGGCCATCCCGGTATAGCCCGAGCCGACTTGCCAACTCGTTGGGCCAACGTACGTCATCCCATTGAGAAACGGTGATGTTGAACTCGAGTTCTTGTTGCAGCATTTGAACACAGGGGATGCCGACAACGTCGCTTGCTCCCGTCGCGAAGGGACGTATTCCTCCGACTGCTGGGCCTAGAACCTCTCCTCCGTCTCGTTGGAGTAATGTTGCGAATCGGGGACGTAGTCCCAGTTGCAACAACCTCTACATGGGAAGTTGTCGGGCAAATCCTCGGCCACGCTTGGAGGTGGCGATACATCGTCGGACATTTGGAATCCTGGCATGTTCAAACCGACCATTTTGAAATTGGAAGAAACGGCGATGAGGGAGTAAAGGTCAAAGAAACCCCGACGAAGTTGGACGCTCGGAGAAACGACTGAGATAGAGAAAGCTCGGAGAAACGGCTGCAGTCCATACGAATCGACAGAGCGATCAGACCACGAATCAGCCACTGTGGATAGTCTTTTGACAACATCATCATAAATGAGTAGTCAATTGTTGAAACTTATGATTAGTCAATTGTTGATTACACGATTTTGAAGATTCGGCGTCGACCGACTCTGTAACATAAAGTCGACGTCAAAACCTGTAATTCATATGAATTGACAGCACGACCAAACCACGAATCGACGTTATTGAAGATGGTCTTATGACAGCTTCATCATAGACAAGTATTCAATTGTTGAAACTTATGATAAGTAGTCAATTACTGAAATTTAGCCAGCCATTCGTACTGGCCATTCACAGATTTATAAATAGGGATGAAAGGTATTTATTTCACATCCTCCTCCTAACTTATATGTGGTATTATATAATATAAATTTCTTACTATGTCATTAAGACAAAGCTTGGGTACTCAAGCTAACAAAACATAATCCTAGTTAATACTTAATTCACAGATCAGAGAGGAAATATCTCAACAAGCTTGCCGATCCACTTGTGTTTCTCCATATAAGCAGCCTACATTCCAACAAACAATAAAATAATGAGAACATGATATCATTCCAACACACAACAAAGTAATGAGAACATGATGCTAGTGACATCAAGAGAGAGCTAAATCTGAGACCAAGCCAACATTTTTAAAAAAAAATAAAAGGTATATGATATATGTAAGGTTTTAAAAATAGCTAGACGCTAATCGACTTGTTAAGATCTTTTGAGGATTAATTGGAAACTAAATAGAGATCAATCGGATCGACCAACAAAGAAATGGTGTCTAAGCAAGCGCCTACAAAGGGTCTGATCAAATTTTTTGTAACACTAAATATATGACCATATAATAAAATAAAAAGGTATATAATGTATGACATATAAGAAAGTGACATACCGCTTCTTCTCGTTTTTTTCCGTATGCATCCAAAATAAACAGAGATACCCTGTCAAAATAGTTTGCTTTAACAATGGGAAAATAAATAAATACAAGTCAATGAGTAAAAAGTGACTTACGGATACAAGTGTAGTTCATGCTCGGGTGCTGTTTTTATATCCTCTATTGCCTTCTGCATGATATTCTCACTATACACAAAAACAAAGTAAATCAGATGGAGAATATAAAAAAAAAAATCTTATAATGGTAGACCACAAACCTGAATTTAATTAACATAAAAATAGTAAAGTAATGTTAGACTACAAACCTGAATTCAATTGTATCTTTTGCATCAATATACCTATAACAACAGTTCAAAGATAAGAATAATAGTAAAGAGCCAAGATGTATTGACGATGATCTTGTATAAGTACCAGTGAACCTTACCTCAAATATTTTCTAAACACGATAAGACCGCCACTGTTATAAAAAGAGAGAGTATTCAAAATAAGGTACATAATCAAATCCGAATGAAATAAGGCAATAAATCAAACTCAAACACATGTGAAACAAAACAAAGAATAAAGGTAGAGAAAAGCATACACAGCTAAGGCAGCGGCTGCTGCCACTTCAATGTCCATGCTGCAAAAAGAAAATTACAAATAATATGAATATTATAGGAAATTGAACAGACAAATCCAAACCCTAGGAGGTTACCCTTCAGACTTCACCTCTTGTTACCCTCACCCTCCTTTCCCTCGATTTTATAATATACGGTTAATTTTTTTTTTGTGCCCCTAACTAATCGAACTTTCTAGGTCCAATTTGGGTAGTGATAGAACCGACCCTCCATATTGTAGGTCCCCTGGCCCAAATCAGCCACTTGCAGTCCAACTCAACTATTACACGTTCTTGCTCTCATAGACGGTATATACCTTAGGGAAAAGATCAGTTTTTTTTAATAGAACAATAATTTTTATTATTTCTAAAGAGAGTTAATACATGTTTGAGGGTTCTGACAGATCAAACAACTAACTATTATACAAATTAAACGTTTAGGACGTTCTAATAAGGTGTCATTAAGGCTAATTAAGACATAAACAACTAAAACTAGAACCCTAAGAAAAACTGACAAACACTATTCAAAGTAGGGCCTGTAAACCGTTGGGTCCTTCGAATGTGACAATTTTCTTCTAATGTAAAACTGAACATGTGGTCGTCAGTGGTGAGGGAAGGACAAGTTTGTCTAAGGGATCCCTTCCAGGCAACCATGAAGCTTGCATGAGGGCAATGCGATGGTGGAGGCCAGGGAGGAGGCAGTATAGGAGCCAACGACGTCGACGGCTTTAGAGACGGCGGCGACCTATGGACAGAGCACTCTGAAAAAATATATAATCAGTCATACGACGTATATGAGAACATAAATGATATAATATGAGACATGTTTTTTTTATTAAATAGGTCAAAACTACTTCATTGTCATTGACTACAAATACTTATAAATGCATATTACTGAATCGTTATGTCTTACTTCTAAACTTTTCAAATGCAATTTACAAAAAATTGTGAATAAGATTTTTGGAAAGTGTAATAGACATGTGGAGTGTAAAAAGAGTATTTTTTTCATGTAAAATGAGGTTATGTATGCAGTAGATCTTCAAATGACCATAATTTTTTCATACGAATTCTGATATAGGCATGTAAGATATCAAATTGAAGATATCTGAAAGCTCTACAATTATATATAATTTTCTCGGGGTAGGGGTATGTCGTGGCATAACCTTAAAACCCCTAAATCCACCTTAGTTGTGCAGGAGCTCACGAGCGGATTATTTCCGACTACTTTGCAGATACCCCAACGTATGATGATAGAAAATTTCGTCGGCGTTTCAGAATGAGGAAATCGATTTTCTTGAAAATCGTAGATGGGGTGTTTGAGTACGATTCGTACTCCGTCCAAAAGCCTGATTATCGTGGCCGACCCAGATTCTCAGCCATCCAAAAGTGTAGGGAAGCTATACGGATGTTGTGTTACGGGTCAGCGGCCGACAGTCTGGATGAGTATTTGAAGATGGGTGAGACAAATGCCATCGAGTGCATGCACCGGTTTTGCTACGCCATAATCAACGTCTTTGGTGACACCTATCTCTGAAAGCCCAATAGTAATAACATTGTTTACATTACATGTATCAATGAAACCCGTGGTTTTCCAGGTTGTATCGACAGCCTCGATTGTATGCATTAGACATGAAGGAATTGTCATAAAGCCCAACATGGAGTTTATGAGCAAGGCGATCATTCTGGACCTACTATGATGTTTGAAGCAGTTGCGAGACCCGAAACTTGGATTTGGCATTCTTACTTTGGTATGCCGGGTTCGAACAACGACATCAATGTCCTGAACCAATCGTCTTTATTTGGGCATGTATTTCGGGGTGGCCAGCCTTCCGTCGAGTTTCATGTGAGCAGTATGTCATACAACACTCCGTACTACCTAAGAGAATGTACAATGGAAAGGCCCTTGGTGAGCCCCTGGTCCTGAGTCCCTTGTGCTAACTGGACGAAATAGAGGGACTAGGAACTCAGAATAGTGGGTGTTTTTCAATGAGGCTCAGAGTGAGTCCCTAGCTGTTGAGTCCTTTGTGCTGACTGGATGTTGAGTTGTTAATTAATTGATATTTTGCTGTTTTATTTAATTCTCTACCAGAAACCGTTTAAATTATATAAAAATATAAACAAATGTGAAAAAAAAATTAATGACAATAAAAAATAATAAATAAATTTTACACCAATAAAAATGAACTTGAACTTTTATTGATCACCTTTTAATACAACCCAAAAAAATACATGCTCAAGAATCATTGTGGTGGGTCGACATCCGGTGGTGGTTGTTGTCGTCGAAGATCTTCAATTTCACCTTCAAGGGAATCTATGACTCTTCGCACTCGGGCCTTGCACGACTTGTGGTCTTCCAAATCTTCTTCGGTGTAGTTGGAGGTATCAGTTCCCCTCAATGACATGTAGAAGGCCATGTTTGCTTCCCACTTTTCGGTTAGCTTGTGTAACATGCAGGTCCTTTCTACCTTGCCTTCCTGCCTTGTACATTCCATCTTCTGCCTTGTACGTTCCATCTCCGCGAAGGCAGTCATTTGGGACGTGAGGACGACCGCCTTTTTTGATGCCTTCACTGTCTTCTTTCCTTGTGGACGCGTTTGGCGAGTTGGTTGAAGGGGGCTTGCATCGGCCTCATGGAAGGGGGGGGGGGTATGTCGCTGAGAGGGACCTCACTCCCCTCGTTGTGATCGGAAGCTCCCCATTCTGGTTGTTGGGACTCGACACTAAGAGGTGTGTAATCGTCCCATGTGCTTGTGGGTGGGGTTGAACTATAAGCCTCAGCCTCATCCAAACGTTGTCGTTGTTGGCGTGCTTATTGTTGGCGGACATTTCTCATGGTGCCTTCCTCGGCAGCGAACTTGGTATTGCCCTCAAGCTCCCCAACCCAATGATCCAGGTCGAAATGTGATGGGTGGTCCCTCGGTCTGTCGTCCTTCGGTACAGCCGCTCACATATCCTTCGCATTTTGCATGTGTTGCTCGTGGTTCTAGCCGTTGTGGTACTCGGCCTTGGAGGTCTTCAGATAACCGAGGAACCTCCTTGTCTGCGACTGGCCTCTGGCCCAACGTTTCTTGATAGAAGTCTAGTCGCCTTGGCGGTGACCTCCGGTCGCGTTGTACTTCCTCTCAATAGTGCACCAGAATGTGTTTCCGGCTTGAGAGTTTCCCTTAATCACGTCTTTTGTAGTATTGAGCCAACACTCTAAGAGGTGTAGGTCTTCCTCCTTGGTACATAACCTCATATCCTGCTGTGCTGCTCGGGGTCGTCGTTGTCGTTGGGCAGGTCCGGCAGAGGATGGTCGGGTGACGCCTACGTCGGGTAGTGGTTGCTCGGGGTAGTTGTAGAATTGTGGTGGAAAGTAGAACCCTTGCGGCATCTGGAACCCTTGTGGCGGGATTCCAAATTGTGGCGGCATTTGGAACCCTGGCGCCATTTGGAATTGTTGTGGACGGAATTGACCTTTGAAATATGAAATTACAAAACTTTTATTACACAAGTATTATAAATAAATTGGTTTAATGAATTAAACAACAAGGCAATAAATGAATTAAAAAAATACAATAAATTAATTAAAAAATACAATAAATTAATTAAAAATATACAATAAATTAATTAAAAATATAATAAATAAATTAAATAAATACAATAATTGAATTAAAAAAATACAATAAATAAAAAATTAGTTTTCACTTACCTGAGCTCGAACCCGGTTGCGAGTATACCGTGAAAGCGGAGTTCTCACGAGGGTCCGTTAGAATGTCTTGCAAATTTCGTGCTAGTTCGTCGGGGTTGAATCCGACTTCGTCACCAGCTGATTGTGCACGGGACCCTGCGTCGCCCGACATTTTTCACGAGAATATTTGAAATGAGAGAGTAGAAAGTGGGAATGGGAGAGTGAAATTGGAGAATGGATGTGAAAAAAATGAGTTTGGGGTATTTATAGGGTTTAAATTATTTTAAATTTAATTATAAAAAAAATAGCCGTTACCGACCGTTGTTAAACGGTCGGAATTTTTTTTCATTGCAGGGACACGTGTCGCCACGCGAGAGGACGGGAGCAAGCGAGGGACGCGCGCCCGGCCCGTGTGTTTGCGGGCCGCAGGCCGCGTAAAAGCCGTCCCATAATGGGACGGCCCGCGTCCCGCGGACCGCAAACACGCGGGTCGGGCCTCAGGGCCGGCCCGTTGTGTGTGCTCTAACAAATGGAATTTACCCACCATGGGTGTGCTTCGTAAAGTATATATCGGTACCACAACTACGAAACACATGTTATGCTCCAGAAAATATGAGGCAACAAGGAAAGATGTGGAGAGGGAATTCAGGATACTACAAGCTCGTTTCCATATCATCAGTAGACCTGCTCGAGGTTGGGATGATAGGAAACTTGCGATGATCATACGGTCATGCATTATTATGCACAACATGATAGTGGAGGACGAACGGGACACCTACTAGGGAGACATTGAACGCCTGTCATCCGAAGAACCAATATTACCAATGATCCGACGACCAATACCAAAGTACGAGGATCGAGCATCGCACCAACATCTTAAGGATGATATGGTTGAACACATTTGGTCTTTGTTCAGGCATGAGCTCTATACGGAAAATGACATGTAGTAACTTGGTAATTGTATTTCCATGTACTTGTTGTTCCTTTATTTCATGTCATCGTAATGCGAGTCCATTTATTTTCAATGGAACGATTCGGTTGCCTATAAGAGGGCACCCCCATACCATTCTTGAATTGCACATTCAACTGCATTCCCAAAAATTACTAGTGTTCCACCAAAGTTATGGCGTCCGACAATGAGAGTGGTGTTTCTCAGGTTGACGGTGGTCCCCCACCAATACTGTACAAGGTAGAGCAAGAACAACGCCGTCATGGTCGGTTCGAGCGTACAATGGCGAAGGTGATGCAGTACCAGCTATCACTCACCAGGAAGTACGTTGAAGCTGTTGCGATCGACACAACTGAGTAGACTCTATTGGAGAAGGCCAACGAGACTCTTATGTTCGAGATGCTTCAAGCTACGAACGTGTAAGGTTTTCGTGTACACGTATCCAGTACCAAACGTGTCAAGTTTTATTTGTACTCGGAAAACCTAATCAAAAACCGTGTAATGAATATTTATTTAGGTTTGGTTTTTATTTTCATGTCATTTAATGTGCACCGATTCCACTACTTGGTCACTCGTCCCGATTCTATCTCCATCATAACTCATACCAATTACGTCAAGATAAAGTTTGACCGATTCTTTGCCTTTGTAATTCAAAGCCCTACGAATCTGCCTCCTTTGTTTAAACAACCTTCTTCACAGAATCGACCTCCACAACTCCATTTCCTTCCTCTAAGTAAAGCAGATCCGGCAACCACCCAAATACTTTCCCAAACCGATTTCATGGCACTTTTGTGGACCGATGTCGAGAAGAGGCGGCTAATCGGATTGGCAAAGCATGACGACCGAACCTTACCCTCGGGTCGAGAAATAACTCAAAGATCACTGGCAGAAGAACAACCTCCGGGTTCTGCGATTCAAGGTTGCGTTCTTGCAAGCCCGAGTGAAGCTCGGCCCAACCGCCACCGATGTCGAAGTGCTCCTCGAGGCCAACCGGGTTTATGCCCGTAATGTGGCAATTCCATTCAACAAGCATGAGTGGTGGGCGACTATTCGGGAATGTCCGAAATGGCGAAGGATGCACGGCTTTCCGAACCTCTAGGCTTTTTCGATCGGGTTGCTCAGGGTTTGTTTTGTAGGAGGTTTTTTTTCTAACTTATATGGTTTTATGTTTATCGGGTCGGCTTTATAGTCTCGTTCATTTTTTATCGGAAATAATAAAATAAGTTTTTTATATTAAATAAATTATTTTTCATGCAAATACTTTCAGAGTAAACCGAATTGGTCTATTCCCATTGGAGTCACCCCAACTACAGACCCACCAATCGGATCAATTTATACCTCAATTTTCCAAATTTATGGCTTAAACTAACCGGAGTTAGACCCATTCGATATAATTCCGGAATAGTCTTATACATATTCTAATCTAAAGTGCTCATATACAGTGAGTCGTATTCATTGTGGTCTGGTCTGGGGCACATTGAGAAATGGCTGACTCGGAGAAGGAGCGGAGCGATCTCCAGATTCAGGAGCTATTGAAACCCTTCTACCAGAGAGCATCTCAAGCCGAGGTTTGCTGTTTCTCTCTTAACATCCTTAAAATTACGCAGTATTGTTCGTGTTTCCATATACCAAACATGCTCTTCTGCTTCGACTCTAAAGTTATCGTTTATTCTCTCAGTTCCGACACAGAGTTTATTGAATTTTAATTGAGTTAACCATTTCGCAATTGAAGACAAATGTTTAAATTTATGCGTAATAGAGCCTGATTGCATTAGAACTGCCTCTCGTTTAATCTCAACTCTCCCTGCAATCCCCCCAAAAATTGACCTTTACCTGCGCTGCAATCTGAAATATTGTTTTTCTTTTCTTCGTTGATGAACTGCTTTGGCAACATAGTTAGGAGAAGCAAAGCTTTAGGGGTTTTTTTTTGGGATAACGTCATTCCTAACTTATGTGACCTTTCGTTATCACTTCATAACCTATGTGATCTTCAGTTATCACTTCCTAACTCAAAAATGTTTTTTTTTACAATTCCTAACCAAAATGTGGTATGTTTTTTACAATTCCTAACCTAGAAAAAACAGCTACTTTTTTGTAAAAACGTGCCACCTTTGGGTTAGGAATTGTAAAAAACAATTTTTTTGAGCTAGGAAGTGAAAATTAAATGTCACATAGGTTAGGAAGTGATAACTGAAGGCTGAAGTGAGTTGGGAAACAACGTTTTTCTTCTTTTTTTCCCACATATGTCATATCATGTTTGGAAAATGTGTTTCTGAAACCTGATGCCTACCAACATTGAGCATGTGATGGGTGTTTCACAACCCCCGTAGAACTGACTGGGTTTCCCATTGCATTGTTATAATTATTGTCTGATATAATGAGCTCAGAAAGTTTGTATTCTACTGTATCTCTATTCTCTAAACAATATTGTTATTTCCATTTTATTTAGAATTATGTAACTGTCATAAACTGGTTTTCAGTTTAGAAGCAGTCATCTACCCATCTTCTAAAATAGAATATGTACTCCTTGTGGTGTAGATCAGTATTGATGTATAAGACTTTAGATCTTCTTATTTGAGTTTCTTGCTGAATGCCATATTATGTTTATATTGAAGGACCGGTTGTCAAGAATTGAAGATGCCCTTTCAATCAAGAAAGGTAGGTTCCAACCCATTTCACTAAACCAAGTTTAAGGTATCGTTCTTGATTTTTAAACTTATCATCTTCAATCTGTTCAGATGCTGGAAATGATGAGCTTATAAGGACAATGAGTGAGCTCCAGACAAAGCTAGAAGATGCAAAAGCTGGGCAGCTTTTAGAGCAAGAAAAGGTGTCAACTATTAAGTATTATTCTGTTTTGATCTTATGGAGCAAGCACAGAAAATTAATTTCTGTACATCTGTCTGCAGGCTCAGAAGCTGGCCACAGAAAATGCAAAACTCCAATATCGCATAATCCATCTCGTTCGGGCTTTGGAAGAGGCTGATCACAAGTTACAGGCCAGGTGAAGTTACATGATGCTTATATACCTCCTTGATCATGGGAGGCTGCCAACTGGAAATATATATGATTTATAATGGTATAATATAGTTGATAGGGAAACAAGAACCCTAAGGGTTGGTGACTGAAGAGTTATTTATCCCAGCACTGTACAACCCCGAATTCATGGTACTCTTACTGTTTAGTTTCCCAAAGGAATCATTAAAGTTGTTTAAAAAGCAGCTGGTTTTGGCAATGATTTTACTACACTTTTGGACCTGTATATGACTTATGGAATGATTAGACATACTGTGTATGCCTAGGAAGGTTGTGCTAAAATAGTGCCGTAGTTACCTTCCCTAGTATGATTAAATTAACTTCCAGTTCTCTTCATGTTCATGTCAATTTGTGCCTTGCTTGAATCTGTGTTTGCTTTTACTTAGTTTCATCTATAACTATGAGTATCACTGGCCTAACCCATTGCTCATACATGGTTACAGGTCGTGATTCCTGAAGTAACTAGATAGAAGACTCGAAGCTGGAAGAGTTTTAGATTGTAAGAAGAGAAACATTATTTTTATAAGACAATACTCACTCATGCCAATTTGGATAGGGGCATAAGTCTAGTCATACATGTGTGCGAGGAGGCATATGCCTGTGACACATTCCTCTTTGGCATAAGATGACTTGCATTTTTAGGATTAAGATTTATACGACTATCTTGACTTGAACTCATGACTACCCCATCACAAGGCCAAACACTTGATCATTTGAACAAGTAAGTTTTGGTAGATGACTAGCAATGTTTGATTATCCATGTTGGAACAAATTTATTGGTTGTTATTAGGTATGTACATGAAATCAAATGATCTAATTAGAAAGATGCTTTTAGAGCAGCCACAATGGTCCACTTTTGCTCGACAAGAAGGGCGCGGCGATTTGGAAATGTCGAGTTAATCGTTGTTGGCCTGGCAATATAGTCTCAGCCTTTGGAAATCACCGAAGTCTCGACGAAGATGAAAAATTGACCCCAGTGGCTAGTTAACTGCCTTACCATTCAGTCCAGAGCCTAATTATGGCTTTCTCTCCCAACCTCTTGAGGTTCTCTCAAAACCCTACTGAGTTCATCGCCGCCGCCCTTCCCCACCACCTACGACCAGCAGCCCCCTGTCGTTCCACCGCCCTTGTTGAAACTCCTCACTTCTCCGGTCAGGCTCATCAATCGAGCACGAACGTCGTCGCCGTGCTTCGCTCCCGTCCGACTTCGCCTGGACCCCCATCGCCGCCACAGGCCCCCTCGCCTCCAACAGCGCCCATTTCCGATCAAACGAGGTCGGATCTGCCTCCACCCCCATCCCCACGAGTCGGTTAGGGTCGGACCCGACCAGATCCCCTCACATGCAGAGGTCCGTCGGGTTACTGGGGCCTCCGCCCAGCACCAGGCGTGTCGCGCCGCTGCTCTCCCGCTGTTGACTGAACCGGCCGCTGTCCCCCCTCGGCATCCACCGCACACGACAGAGCTGAAAGACAAGTCGGGCTTGCCCTCGACAGATCTGATGGACAAGCTGGGCCAGTCTTCGCCCACCGAGACGTCGCTGGTCGTCGGCGACGCTTTTGTACCACTGGAGTTCTGCCCGTCGTACACTGGACTCTCGTCAATATCGAGGGAGGGCTATCGGGGCTTGGTGACCCTTCCCCGGCCGATACAGTGCCCGGCGGATACCTATCATCCTCTTTCGGCCGGAAGGGAACAGTATGATAGCCCTATCTGTCCGAGGGCTAGCGACTCATGGGGGCCGCCTCCGGAGGTGGACAGTCGCATCCCCCCGGCCCCAGATCTGAGCGACCTACCTCTGTACCCTGAGGTCCGATCAAGAGAAATTACCATGGGCGCATAATCGTCCAATGCAGGCATTCCAAAGCCTGACTTTCTGGCTAAGGTTAACCAAGATGGGTTAACCAAAAACTTGCAGGGGGTGGCTATGGAGCACCCAACCCGCCACCCAGGCCCACAAAGCCTGACTTCCTGGCTAACATCCATCCTGCTACTGGGCAGGTGATCCGAGCTCCTCCCGGATTCAATGAAATTATGAGGAATGAAGAGGAGACAGATCCACGGGGCTATCCGGCGGACTCTCTGAAGACCGGAAGCGGGTCGATGTACTCCCGTCCACCGGAGTTACAGAAGCACAGGGGTGACCCGACTGATCAGCCACAGCCCGTGGTGGTGGAGGCAACAGCTGCTGGAGCGGAGGCTCAGAGGCCTCCAATGGAGGAATGATCAGCTCCAGCAGGGGTGGGTGGAGTCGCTCCCAGACTATACCTACAGACCCGGGACAGCCACTGCTGGGAGGTTCTGGGAAGCCTGCATCTTCAGCACCAGTTATCTTTATTTCTTGCTATTACTGTTCTAGTTGTTGGGATCTTTTATTTTCTGTTGGTTTTGGAATTTGGTTTTCTTTCCCCCGTTACTTTGAAACGACGGTAGGGGGTTGTCTTGAGTTATTGCCCACGAATTTGTGCGGGCTAAAATTATGGGTCCATGAGCGCCGGGCTTGCTACGGTCGGCCTGGACAAATATCTGGAACCCGAGGCGGTCACGCCTCACCTTGTTTGATTGCCTTTTGGCATTAATGAAATTGCCGGTTACTCGTTTAAAAAAAAACTGCCTTACCTGTTGTCACCACGTACCTCAGTATGGGCTTGGCACCATGTACCCCAGTATGGGCTCGAAAATATTCGGTGTCAACACTATAAATTTCTACTTCCCAAACTCTTTTCGATCCATACCTCTTCCAATTGTCTCTCTCTAACTTTTTTTTATCAGCAAAATTTTGATTTAAACCTTCTCCTTTAAGATAAAAGAGAAGGCATAGAACCGAAGTTCCACATTACAACAAGAGCATTGGCATAAAGCACGACCTCAGAACAAACTCAACAAGGGGTTAACAGACACTTGGTCTCAGAACCTAATCTTACAGCTGATAAACAATTAGAAAATAACCCCTGGACAACAAGCAAAATAGAAACGAAACAAACAAAAAAACAGTCTACAAACTTGGTATTATAGACATTAAGCACAAAAAATAACAACAGTCTTGATATTCAGATTTCACAACCTTGAAGAGCTAGGAGAAGGAAAAAACAGTGCAACGAACCACAGTCGATCAAACCCAAAACCAACCAAAGAAACCAGTTCCGCCAACACGACACCCCAAACCCAAACTGCTCCTACATTCCAAGCTGTTGTCTCCTTCAAGGAGAAGAAGACAACCGTTTGGTGGCCAGCACCACAATCAACCGTTATCCAGTAATGATCAGATCACTTCCAGATAAAGCAAATCCCCAGTCCCCATGACCCTGGCTTTCATTGACATCATCGCTGGCCAACACCAATGAGTCGATGATGTCCTAGACCCAAAACGGATCAAAGATCAGTGAGAAGCAACCACGGCTGCTAGGAATTACAGGAAGAATAGGAAACAAAGAGGGAAAGAGGGGAATTAATCACCTGGGAGATATAGTCGCTACTCGTATATCTGTTCCAACAAGGGCCTTCCCGATCCGAATTATTCTGACAGGACAACACCATCGACGGAACTCGGAACCACCACTAAGAACCAGAGAGGGGAGCTTTGAAACACGAGCAAGGAGATTTAGTATCGTGAAACCAGAGATACCTGTACAGGAGAGAAAAATCGGTGAAGCGGGTGGATCAAAGGCTGAGGAGGGAGACATGCACCGTCAAAAGGGGAACCAAAAGTGGATCTCGGGCAAATCTCCCACCATCACCGGAGGAGAAGAGCGCCCCACAGTAGATCTGACCAAGACACCCTCAGACCAGAATAACAACGCGACGAACAGTGGTGAGGCACGAAATCTGTTGGCGACCAGAGTCGAAGCAAAAACTGTAGCCATCGACTCCACGAAGGCGAAGAAAAACTTCCCACGGAGACTGGAGGCGAATAGAGGAAAACAAAGATGAAGAGGAAGAAAAAAGAGAAAATGGAAAGGAAGAGAAAGGGGAAATGAGTGAGGAGAAGGAGAAGGAGTTGTCGTCAACTAACCAGCCACAAGGGCGAGATGGTCGACGGTGGTGAGGAAAGGCTCAGAGACAAGACTGATTTCAGACAAGGCTGAGGCCTTGTGCTGATTGGATGTTGACTGGATTATTAATTGATATTTTGCTGTTTTATTTAATTCTTTATCAAAAACCGTTTAAATTGTTTATAATTTAAACAATTTTGGAAATAAATAATGAATGACAATAACAAAATAATAAATAAATTTAACACGAATAAAAATTAACTTTTAATTTTATTCAACCCATTTTAATACAACCCAAAAAAATACATGTTCAAGAATCATCCCCTATTGGGTCGACATTCGGTGGTGGTTGTTGTCGGCGAAGATCAATAAATACATTAAATAAATACAATAAATTATTTAAAAAAATTACATTACATAAATAATTATTTGCACTTACCTGAGCTCGACCCTTGTTGTGAGTATGGCGAGAAAGCGGAGTTGTTCCGAGGGTCCGCTAGAATGTCTTGCAAATTTTGTGCCAGTTCGTCGGCGCTGAATCCGACTTCGTCACCAGCTGAGGTAGCACGGGACCCTGCGTCGCCCGACATTTGTCACGAGAATAATTGAAATGAGAGAGGAGAATGCGGGAATGGGAGAGTGAAATTAGAGAGTGAAAGTGGAGAATGGTGTGGAAAAAATGAGGTTGGGTTTGGGTATTTATAGGGTTTTAAAATTTGCTGATTTTTAATAATAAAAAATAGCCGTTACCGAGCATTGTCAAACGGTCGGCTGGGGAGGCCACGTGTCGGCACGGGAGAGGGCCAGCGCGACCGAGGAGCGAGGAGCGGGGAGCGCGAGCCCGACCCGCGATCGAGGGGCTAGGAGCGAGGCCCGAAATCGGGGCCGCGTGTTTCAGGGCCGAGGACCGCGAGAAATGAGGCCCACAGCGGGACGGACCGAGGTCTGCGGACCGCGCGCGCGCGGGTCGGGGGCGAGGGCGGCTCGTTGTGCGTACTCTTATCATCTCCTCTCATTTTTCAGTATCTTTACATGGGGTTCGAATTCAAACCATTTTTCGATGGTCTTTGATTCTTGGGAAAACGCTGGTTCCAAGCCGTTTTGAACGTTTCGTTGTCACATCCTAACCCAGAACAACGTTTGGTTACAATTCTAGACCTAAAAGGTTGAGATTTTTACACAAAGTATAAAAGTCCGTCCAACTCAACGATTTCGTTAACTCGTCGAACACGTGAGGGTTATGTGTAGAAAAAATTAAATGAAAAAGTTGCCCCGAATTGTTCGGCTTGAAAAGGGGAAATCGTGAACCCACCACCGTTTTTGCTCTTCTCCTCCTCCAACAATTGAGATTGGTACTCAGATTTGCTCAAAGTTACTCACTTTTTTGGTACTCAGATTTGCTTCATGCGATTAACCACATGCAGAGACCCACTTGTTCATCTTCATCTCTCTAAGCCTCTCACTTTCTATACATTTATTATTTCTCTCGTTTCTGTTCTTCGTGTGTTCCTCATCCGAATCTCAGTACGGGCGACGCGAGTTCAGGGCACCGATAGAGAAGAGCATCTGTGGTCCGGTGACGTTCAACTCGAGCTCAACTCTTCTTCTTTGTTGTTCTTCTGGAGTTTATTTAGGGTTTGTAGGACGGATTTTGGGGGAAATCGTGGGCGAGCACGATTCGATTTGTTGTTCTTCTTTTCTTTGATTTTGTTGTTCTTCCTCTACTATTGATTTCTGTTCATCAATTATGGGGATGAGTTGTAGAAAAAATCAATTAACAGAAGATGATATCTGAAAATACATGTTAATCGATTTTTGTTCATTAGATCTGGAAAATTTTGTGAGTTCATCTAAGAAATTTTTTATCGGATATGTAAAAAAATTCAAAAATATGTGAAAAAAATAGTAAAACGTATTTTGATTTTATGAAAATGAAAGAGAATATTTGAAAAGTTTTTTTTATATACAAAAAAAATCTGAATATTAATAAATAAAAATAATTTATAAATAGATAATGAACCGGAGTTGGAAAAGATAGGAAAAAAATATTATTAATAGAAAAAAGGAATTTAAGAAAATAATTTAGGGGGTATTTTCAACTCTTTGCTTCCCAAGTTAACGAGATCGTTAAGTTGGACGAACTTTTATACTTTGTGTAAAAATCCCAACCTTTCAGGTACGAAATTGTAACCAAATGTTGGTCTGGGTTAAGATGTGATAACGAAACGTTCAAAAAGGTTTGGAACCAGCGTTTTTCCTTGATTATTTGTTGAAACTGAAGAAGATTCTTATTTCGACTGGTAAAAGATGAATACCAACTATGTTCGCAAACAACTATGTGCCTGATGATTTTTTTGAACAACCTCTCATTCCTCTACGAGCTCGACGTCAGCAACAACAAGTTGTTCGGCCCATTCCCGACCGTCATCCTGGGCATGACTGCTCTGACATTCCTCGACATCAGGTTCAATTTCTTCACCGGGTCGGTGCCTCCCCAGATCTTCACCCAAAATCTGGACGCCCTATTAATCAACAACACCAATTTCATGTTCAAGCTCCCCGACAACCTCGACAATGCCCATCTTCTCTACCTCACCTTAGCCTATAACAGCTTCATGGTGAAAAAAAATGGGGATGAGTTTCGATATGGTAGAGGAGGAACAATTTGTAGATCTAGAACTTGATTTGATTTTTGTTTTAACTTATAGATCTTTATAAGGCGTGTAGGTACAAGAAGCTTGTGGATGAAGATGAGGTTGCAGATTTGGGAATTTTAAAAAAGTGAGAAAATTAAAACTGGTGGGGTGAATTGAAAATAAAAATAATTTTTATATAAAAAAATATTCAATGGAAATTTTTTTGAAAATTTGATGTAACATGAGGGGTATTTTGGACATTTTATGTTCATTGGATGAAAAGTTAACAACATTGGATGAAAAATCAGACATTGGGTACTAAAGTGGAATTATAAAAGATTTAGGGTATTGAAGTGGCACAAAAAACATTTAGGGTACTAAAAACGAAATCCGAAAATTTTAGGGTACTAAAATGGAATTATCCCTTTTTTCAACTCCTCAGTCTTCACAGACTTGTTGAGTCTCTACCAATTATCATTCATGCCATCCCAATTTCAAGACCCTCTGTCCCATCAAGTTCCGCGAAAACAAAAAGACCAATGGTAAAATAGTGTTGTCGACGAAGAACAACTAGTGCCACATGGATCAACAATTATGTCGATCCAATCTTTGGAAATGACAAGAAGACCGAAGCTTGTGGGGATGAGCTGAAAAGTATGAGAACCGGCAATGACCCGAAACGGAGCTCGATGAAGCAAGGATCATTGGAGGCAGATCAATACAAAAGTTTCAAAGTTCTGTGGTTGTTAGCAAGATTTGACGACCAAATCACGGCTCAAGGGGAGACAACGTACAAACAAGAGGAGGACCAAATGTCCAATTAGAAACATTGGTAACGATGAACCTAAAGCAGTTATCTGTGCAGGAAAATAAATAAATTTCCTCGTACAAGGCTAGGCAAAGTGATGAGTCTCGTACATGGAATGGTTCGTATATCTCCACTGTTCCGAACCATTATTATTACACACAAATGCAGCCATGCCTTGTTACAAATCAGCAGCAGCAGCAGAATTGGGCCTCCATTCCCGCGGCCCAGCTACCTCCTTGTCCAACGCAGCCCATTCAGCTTCTTGGCGCGTCTCCAATTCCACAGCCGCAACTCACGGTTCCAGTTCAACAGTTCGCGTCTCCAGCTCAGCAGCAATTCCTCGCGGGCCAGCCACTCCTTTCCAATATGGCCCACCTCTACTCCAACAATCCCACGGGCTTCTTAGGCCCATCTCTCCAGCAGCCCCTCATGGGCCCATCTCTCCAGCAGTTTCCGGGCTTTTCTAATCAGCAGCAGATTGTTCCAAATTCAATGCATCCATCTCAGGTTTATTATACATCGGATATCAATAATTTTTTCTCTACCATGACGCTCCAACAGCCTCAAGACGGATGGTACATGGATACCGGCGCTACTTCACACACTGCCTCTCACTCCGGTAATTTTTCTCATGTTACTCCTTGTGTTAATTCCAGTTCAACAATTGTTGGAAATGGTGATGTTATACCTGTTAATTTTACTGGCCGATCCTTTATGTTTACACCATCTAAAGATTTTAAATTATGTGATATACTTATTAGTCCTCACATTATTAAAAATCTTGTTTCTGTGCGTCAATTTACTCGTGATAATAACTGTTCTATTGAGTTTGATCCGTGTGGGTTTTCTGTGAGGGATCTTCTGACCGGAACTCCTATTCTCCGTTGTGATAGCAATGGGGATCTATACCCCGTCACATCGCCCGACCCTTCGTCTTCACGCTCGTCTCCATCCTCCTTGCTTCTCACATCCACTGTTACCCCCAACCACTTGGCATCGTCGTCTCGGTCACCCTGGCACTCAAGTTTTTCAATTTCTTCGTTCTAGGAAATTTATTTCTTGTAATAAGGACTCTTTGGATAATACTTGTCATGCATGTCAATTAGGCAAACATTTACGTCTTCCTTTTTCTCCTTCTCTATCTCGCACTACTCAATTATTTGAAGTTATTCATTCTGAACTTTGGACTTCCCCCATCGTTAGCTCTAGTGGTTTTAAATATTATTTGCTTTTTTTTGGATGATTATTCTCATTTCTTATGGGTATTTCCCTTACGTGCTAAATCTGAGGTTTTTGAAATATTTGTTCATTTTCAATCTTATGCTCGCACTCAATTTTCTCTTCCAGTTAAAGCCTTTCAATGTGATAATGGTCGGGATTTTGATAACACTCATTTTCATAATTTCTTTCTCACTCATGGCATAGACTTTCGTTTTTCTTGTCCTCACACTTCTCAGCAAAACGACAAAGCAGAACGTATGATCTGAACTGTCAACAACATGGTCCGTTCTCTTCTTTTTCAGGCATGTCTCCCGCCCTCTTTTTGGGTTGACGGTCTTCATATGGAGGTTCATACCCTCAACCTTCTCCCTACTAAGACAATCTCATTTTGTGCTCCTTTCGAAATTCTATTTAACTCCTCTACTTCCTACCATCATCTACGTGATTTCCGTTGTCTGTGTTACCCAAATCTCTCTTCCACCGCTCCTCACAAACTTGCATCCAGATCTGCTGCTTGTGTTTTCCTTGGCTTCCCATCGAACCATCGTGGTTTTCGATGCCTCAATCTCTCCTCTAGACATATTATCATTTCCCGACATGTAACTTTTGATGAGACAGTCTTTCCTTATTCATCTTATTTTACCTCGACTTCATCCGATTCGTTAGACTTTCTCATAGGTCCTTCTGATGATCTTTCTCCTCTAATCCACTATTATTCCTACTCGGAATCACCCGATCCTCCAATCTCTGAGCCGAATCCCTTAATATCTTCGTCCTCTTCCTCTTCCTTCTCCTCTCCTCGCACTTCTAATTCACCATCCACGTCGTCTCCTACTCCAGCTCCTGCTCTGCCACTATTACCCGCTCCTCCCCGTCCGTCTAATCGCATGACCATTCGCGCTCAGACTGGAAGTCTTCGTCCAAGGCGTATACTTGACCTTCATGTTTTCGCTTCTACCATCTCCCCCATTCCCCGCTCTTCTTCTCAGGCTCTTTGTGACCCTCACTGGAAACAAGCAATGGAATCCGAACTTTCTGCCCTCTATGCCAATAACACTTGGGATTTAGTTCCTTGTCCTCCAGATGTTAATCTTGTTGGTTCGAAATGGATTTTTCGTCACAAGTTTCGCTCCGACGGTTAGCTTGAGCGCTATAAGGCCCGCTTAGTCGCTCAGGGTTACACTCAACAGCCTGGCGTCGACTATGATGACACTTTCAGCCTCGTGGTCAAACTTGCCACCATTCAGACTATACTTAGTCTCTCTTTATCCCACTCATGGCTGATTCATCAGTTGGACGTTAAGAATGCTTTCCTACATGATGATCTTCAAAAGGTCATTTACATGAAACAACCTCCTAGTTTTTCCGATCCTTCTCTTCCGAATCATGTTTGTCGTCTCAAGAAGGCTCTCTATGGCCTTAAACAGGCCCCTCGTGCCTGGTATCAGCGTTTTGCCTCTTATGTTCTCACCATTGGTTTTATTTGTAGTCGGGCTGATACCTCTCTCTTTATTAACCGTCATGGATCTCACACGGCATATCTTCTTCTCTATGTTGATGACATTATTCTTACTGCTTCCTCTTCCACTTTGTTGTCCTCCATCACCTCTCGTCTCAACTCTGAATTTGCTATGACCAATCTTGGTCCTTTGCATTATTTTCTCAGAATCTCTGTCACTCGCACCCCTTCTAGTCTTCTCCTTTCTCAAGAGAAATTCGCTCGGGAAATTCTAGCTCGAGCAAACATGTCATCCTGTAATCCTTGCCTCACTCCGGTTGATACCAAGTCTAAGCTCTCGTCTTCTTCTGGATCCCCAGTTTCTGATCCCACTCTTTATCGTAGTCTTGTCGGTGCCCTCCAATATCTTACCTTTACTCGTCCTGACATCTCCTATGTTGTTCAATAGATATGTCTTATTATGCACGAACCTCGCGAGCCACATTTCGCTGCCTTGAAACGTATTCTTCGTTACATTCAAGGTTCTATTACCCATGGTCTTCATCTTCGTCCTTCCTCTTCTTTCACTCTAACTGCTTACTCTGATGCTGATTAGGCTGGGTGTCCTGATACTCGTCGCTCTACCTCAGGTTATTGTGTATTTCTTGGTCCCAATATTATCTCTTGGTCATCTAAACGACAACATGCTGTGTCTCGTTCTAGTGCTGAGGCTGAGTATCGTGGTGTTGCTAATGCAGTCGCCGAATCTTGTTGGCTCCGAAATCTCCTACTCGAATTGCATTGTCCTCTCTCTACCGCTACTATTATTTTTTGTGATAATATTAGTTCTGTTTATATGTCTGGTAACCCGGTTCAACATCAGCGTTCCAAACATGTGAAACTGGATTTGCATTTTGTACGTGAGAAAGTTGATGCAGGTCAGTTTGAGTGCTTCATGGGTCGTCTTCGTACCAGTTTGCGGACATCTTCGTCAAAGGACTTCCGTCAGCTCTCTTTGCTGATTTTCGTTCCAGTCTCAACATCCTTCCATGTCATGTTTCGACTGCGGGGGCGTGTTAGATAAATCATATCACCATCTTGGATATATTCTCTTGTAACTAACATATTGGAGATTCATTAGCATCTATTTTGTATGGAAGATAAACTCTGTATCAAGATATATTCTCCACAGATAATGAGAAACACATCCAACTCATTTGAAACACAAAGTCTTTCAATGTCAATGTTTTAGTTGTTTAGGGCATAGAAAAATGGGAACAGTAAAGGCATCAAAACAATCTAAAATTACAGAACTTAGATTTCTTCTATATTTATACCTTTTTTGTTAGAGTAAATGCTTGACATAACCAATGCTCGACAGGCATTTGTTTTCTTCTCTCCCGTTCATGTATCTTTTTACCCCCTACCTTCTACCTTCTAGGCTTCTACCTTCTGCTCTGCCATAGTTATATATATATATACCTTGTACTACTAACTATAAACCTAAAAACAAAGCAAACCAGTTTTTTGAAGAAAGGATGCTCAGAAACGCAGTGCATCAGTGAGTTGTTTGACCAGCTGTTCCTTCTTGAGCTTGCTATACTGTTGCAGTTTGTAATGCCTGGCAATGGCCTTCAGGTCAACCAGTTTCATCTCACTCAAGTCACAACTTGTTGAACTTGAGCCCTTGCCTTTACCACCATCGGTAGGACATGGAATTTCTCCACCTGCTCTCTCGGTGCCTTCCCCGAGTGAATCCAAGATGTCCATATCTACAGTTGAACCCTTGCACTCCAATAGTATTGGCAAACTCGAACGCTTTTCCATTTCCTTTTCTATTTGCACAATTGAATTTATGCTGATATTGGCGTTAACATTGAGTTCTCTTTGGCCTTCCTGGGTGGGTTGAGCTGGGTTCTTCAAGGTTTTCCTGCCTAAAAGCTTACTTAAGCAGACATTGTCATTGTTCTTTTCCAGTTTCCTTCGCTTCTTGACTTTTGAAAGGGTTGAATCTGAACCACCTCCGGTACCAGTAGAAAGGGCGTTGGCTTGTTGAATGCTTGGCCGATTCAACTGGCTTTTCCTCTTTGTCTTCTGTGTTTGGGGCTTCATAGATATGTTCAAATAGGACTTATTGTCATTAGCTGCAGTTTCAGTCAATTGTGCCTGCACTGGGGGTGTTCCTTCTTCAAACTGTTGCTTAGAAGGTGAAGTTAGACCACAGTGTTCACCGTTACCCATGCCAGTTTCTGGGACCTTTTGAGTATCATTTATGTTCCCTTTTGTCTCTGAAGATGAAACCAAGTTAACCTTGTTGATCAAGCAAGCTTCCATACCGCCTTCGGTTGATGTTCGTAGACCGAGGGAAGTATCACCAGGTGTCAGCTTTACATCGGGGTTAACACTCACTGATTGTTTGAAAGCACCTGATATAGTTTCAGAACCTTGTTCCATTCCACCATCGTCAGCTGCATATCTTGAAGCATGCACGTCATTACATTGAACAAAAGCCTTTGCAGGCTGCTCGTTTTCAGAGAACCAATGCATCAATCAAAAACAAAACAAGGTTAATGAAAGGAGTTCATATTTATTAATGAAAGTTGAAAAGACTGATTGTTTTTTACTAATGAAGGCATAAAACACATAGCATGACCCATTAATGAAAGAAAAGAGGAGGAGTTCTTATTTATTACTGTTTCTGTGCTTGGAAAGTATACATGACCCTCAGAGCAGCACGAAGAAGAACTCAGGATTTGACTCTTCTTTGTTTCTGAATATTGTTCTGTGTCTTCCTTGTCTCCATAGACTTCCAGACCTGAGCTGCACAATGTCTTCATCTCATGGGAATTGCCAGTTTCATGTCCAAGGGAGCTTGTGCCCGGTTCCTTGATAGCATTTCTACACTGTTGAGTGCAAGGCAACATAACACAACAATCTACAGTCATGGTTGATTTCTAGAACATGTTTAGAACCAGGTGCAGAAGCTGTGAGCCTACAATATATAGTTCATAATTTCACATACTAATATAACTATATTCCTTACCGTTTCTGTTTTTGGAATATATCCATTAACATCAGAGCAGGGCAAAGACGTATTCAAGTTTTCACACTTCCTTGCTGAACAAGATTTTCTGACTTCCTCGTCTACATCAACTTCCAAATCCAAGTTGCACAATTTTCTCATCTCAAGGGAGTTGCTAGTTGCATGTGCAGGGACATCTTGGGCAGAATCTTTTACAGCATTTGCACACTGCATTGCAAGACAGAAAAACAACAAAAATCCATATTTATGACCAACTTTTGGGTAGCATGTTTAAAAACAAGTTGCAAAAGCTCTGACCTCCTATATTTATGCATAATTTCTATGTACATTGAAGTGGTGATATAACTAAGAACAGAGAAAACCCTAGTACCTTGAGAAGACCAGTTCCCCCCTCCTCAGAGTTGACTGATAAATTTAATATTGTGGCATCAACTCTTGGCTCTTGTACTTCCTTGCTCACTTCTTGCCGGTCATGAACACTAATTTTTTTGTTTGACTTGGACATGCCAACTGTACATTTCAGAGCATCTGAGCTGGAACGCTTGACTATACTGTCGGCAGGCTGTTCATCACAGAAGAAAGCAGCATCACACATTCATTCTAGATTTATTATGCAATCATGACACAGGTTAGAAAGGGTTCGTGTGAAGAATTTATTTGGTACAGATGAGAAAGAATAAATCCATAAAGAAGCCGACTGAGTTTGTTTCCAATCCAACTTGAGTGCTTTTGAACCACAAGTGTGTTTAGATAGCATCTAACCTTCAGTGTGGGATTCAAAACTGAATGTTGGACAGCTCTTTTGCCTTTAAGAGTAGATCCTTCACTCTTGGCTTTTTTCTTTTTAGCATTTGTGGAATTGATATTGCATGATTTTTTCTTCTTCACCGAGGGGCCAGCTGCAAGCAGCAAAGGATCGGGGACAGCATCATTTACACTGGTATTGGCTGGCTGTCAAACAATGCAGTTATATAGGATAATAGATAAATCAGTAAATTAGTGTAACATTTGTGTACGTATATACTTGTCAGCCACAGCTTACAGGGAAGAAAAGAGTGTATGGCATTGAGCATAACAAACAATGTATTTTGCACATGAATGAGTGCACAGATGCTTGCAAAAATGGGAGAAACAGTTTGTATTATTAACAAAGTAGAACAAATACTTCAGATTACAATGGATCTGTAGGTTTACCAGCTTTTCTTAGCAACAATTTGACACATACATAGACTCTGGTTGGATAGATTTTCAAGGTCTACTGAAAACTAACAGGAGTGAGACTAAAGTAATATCAAATTGTATAAAAACAAAAAACAAGTGTCCAAGGGTTGAAGGAAAAAAATATACCATAGAGTTTTCTAATAATTCTGCAAAAAATAGCATCCCTGAATACCCTATTCAGAGATGTAGACCCTTATAGCATCTCCCAATCAATTATAAAAAAGTAAGCAGTTAAGCAAAAATACATTTTAAACTACATTATGGTAAACCTAGAATCTGTGATGTCAATGTTAATGAGTTTTTGCCATGTTTTACGACAATTTAGTGTATTCAGTATGGCATGGTTAAAATCACATGATAACATGGTTAAAATCACAACAAGTTATGTAAAATAAATGTCTGGTCAGCACTCAAATGAGCAAAACTTTATGTTACTTGGACCTTAACTGCTTCCAGAGAATTTGCTTTTTCATCTTGAATCCTCAATGAACACAAGACTGGGAATTTCTCTGGAGAAGTAATGATCAGTTCTTTTACTTCCTCTCTAACAATGACACTAGAACCAGATGATGCTGGAGCATCTGAGCTTGAGTCTTTTGAAGTAACATCTGAAGGCTGTTCATCATAGGAAAAAATAGTACATAAGAACAGGTAAGAGGGGTAAAACCAACAAGATGTATGAGAAATGAAACTAGCAAAGGAGAGGCAGTGGTCAGAAACGTCCCTGAATCTATGTACATTGAATTAATGAAAAGATTCGGCAGTAAAGTCCATCCCTGCGTCAATCCCATTTCTCCCTACTGGGATAAAGGATGGATATATAGGAAACTTACACGTGTCAGAGTCGAATGAAACTCAAAGCTGTGTTATGTACAACAATCTTTAAGTTCACATAACACAGTGGAACACAAATGCAACACGTATCGGCTCAACATCTTGCTCATGAAAGTCGAGCATGGCAGGGGCTGCAATATACTATCATACGGTTCTGCAGATCGATAGTTGTATCTTCGTATACATGTGTATATGCATAATTGTATATCTATGTACATACGGGAAAGTTAATGATTTGAAAAGAAAATAACTTGTAGAAAATTTGAAGAGTCTAACCTGCTCATCTCTCTTTAAGGGGTGATTTTGGAGCAGAGCCTCCACTATTTCATGTGGTCCCTCTGCAGGTTCTCTATGCATCAGCAGATGAACATCAATTTCACATTTTTCTGTATTCCTCAAACTCTTCAATGACATGTCGAGGTAATTAATCTTTTCTCTCAAAGTACTACAGCATATCTCAGACCATTCTTCACATTCAGCACATGCCAGTTCAATTTGAAGGGTTAACAAATCTTTTTCAAGCTCATCAATTTCAGCATTGGCCTTCGTTATCAATATCCTTAGCACTTGTACACAAAATTTCTCATTCAAGACGTCTTCTTCTATTACATCTACAAGAGTGGGAAAGGTCTCATTTAAGTAGGAAATTAGCTAATGAAGGAATTATAGCTTAATTATTGGCAGCATATTGGCCTTCCTGATTGTAGCTAATATGATAACAATTATTAACCAAGAATTCCTCCATCAGAACCATTACAATCAAAATCTTGGAAATGATCAGGTGAGAAATACCAACTCCTAAACCAAAGTAGAAGTTATGTTGCCAACCAGGCTGCATGTAGCAATTGCTATCTTGTGCAGCTGAAAAATAATAATTCTTCATGTCAGCCAAATAAGACAACAATGAAATACCAAGTAAAATAGGAGGTTTTACTTCAAAATCAGCCATTTCTCATGCAAAGTCAAAGCTCATAGTAGCAAGAGAGTTATAAAACCTTGATTATATGATGGACCCCATAGATCCCAAGCCATGAACTCCATCAACTTTTTACCCTGAAATGCAAGAATGACCCAGATCATGGGTTTTCTCTACCTATATTTTTTTAAGATACAGTGATAATTCAGCAAGTTGACTTGCACAGATCCTAGAGAGACATTAATTCCAAAAACTCAAGAATTTCAATCACTTGATCAGAGATTCAGATTCATGAACTATAGCTCTTAATGACATGTGAAATTACATTATCATGAGTTTTCACACAAAAGAAAGAAGAAAAAATATAACGAATCCAAGATGCCCAATATGTATCATCAAATATTTACAACAATACAAAGTACTAATGAGCCAGAGCATGATCCATTGCATTATGGACAGAGGAGAAGTTTACAATAAAGTACACAAAGAAAAGATTCTGTCAGAAAGAAAATAAGACCTCAATGTAATCAGGAAGCAAAAGTAGTAGACCCAATAATACAATGTTTATGGGGAATTAAAACTGGAGCACAGTTGAGGAAGAGCTATAAGGCAAGATTAATTGAGAAAAGGAGGCCATAAAAAAACAAATTTAGTCCACGAAATATACCCCAAAAAAGACTTGACTAATAAGTATAGAATCAGTCAATAACTAGAGATTTAATCAACGTTAACACCACTATTCAGACTCAGAACAAAAGGTTAGTAAAATACAACGGATTAAGCAAAACAAAACCAGCTGAGGATAACTAAAACCCAGAAAATGGAATATTTTTTGCAAAATGAACTCACAGAACTTACGAATCCCAACACCAACATCGGAATGAAATTGTTAATCACTAGCTCGTTACAGAGCAAGATTGAGCAAACTCAATCACTAAGAGAAAGCAGCAGAGCTAAGAGCATTGCTCAGCACCGAAACGAAGGTTAAAGATAGGGACAGAAGAGTAAAGGCTTGGCCTGAAAAAGGGAGGAGTAGCTGGAAAATGAGAAAAGTAAATCTTTCTCGGCATCCAAACAGTAGGAAGCAACAGAAAATACCTAGGGATCAAGGCTGTAGAGACCAATGTACTGTTCTAGTTCCTCATCGATGGACGTAAAGGAGAATTTAGGGTTTCGAGATCTCGAAAGCGGGGAAAGAAAGCGAGAGTTGGTAGAGAGAAAAAGCTGCAAGTGAGGAGCGAGAGAGAAGAAAGAACCAGACGGTTGAGCATTGAGCGGGCAAAATGGCTAATTGACGTGCCACTCAGGGGTTTTTCCGTCCTTTCATATATACCGACGATGGAGACTCCTGGGAGTGGGACCCACAATACTACTGCGGATTTGTCTAATTTTGGGCCGTTCATTTATTGACTTCTGAATCCTCAGTTTTGGCCGGACTCGATAGCCTTTGACTATCTAGTAATGGCAAAGACTGTAAATAAGTGTCGGAAGTACGAGCAATTCTGCATCACGAAAGTTCCGGATACGTCGTCGTATGGTACATCGTCAAGTAGAGATCCAGTGTGGCGCGCCCCTTTGTAGTTTATTCTATTCCAACGGATCCGATTTAAAAGGTAGTAATAGATTTTCGAGAAAGGTAGTATAATCAAACGTTGAAAACTTATGGCCTTTCTGGGTTGAATTAGTGGGTCAATTTTTGTGTTAGTAATGGTTTAGTTTCTAAATGGGTTACAATCATCATCACAATTATGATCCTTTTCGTAATATAAATTCGTGAAATGGCACGTTTTAACAAATATTGATCAATTACCATCATGAAATGTTAGGAAAGTGGGTCATGCATAATTATAACATATTATAATTGGATCAATGATTGTGTGGTGGTTACTTTCATGTGACAATAACACAAAATAAAACTATTAGGGGTGAAAAATCTGTTATCAACATTTTTATTATAGGTTCTTCTAGTAACAACGCATGTTTTACAGAACAAAAACTGGTCCTGCACCCTCTCTAGAGTTACTGTAGCTATTCAAGAACTTTTGAACAAGCGACAGGGAAAATCAGCAAGAGATGGAGAAAGATTTTGTTGAAGAGGCTAAGTTGACAGAGCAAGAACTAAGTAGAAGAGCTTTTGAAGATGGATCGGAGGTGCCAATCCCCTCTCCTGTGTTGGACTTACCTGCTTCAAACAACTCGCAAGATCAACAACTTGGCAAAGCACAAACATTTGGAAAGGAATTAAGAAAAGAGGTCGAAAGAAGAGATACTCCTCTTCATCCTTCTCAGACAGAACTCAACAATATTCTTACTACTGCAGAAATTTACTTGGCTGACGGATAAAATGGATCCGTCGCTAAAGTTTTGGTACTCTAACCACGGATACAGACATCCGTCAGCTAAGTGGAAAAACGTTGACCACGGATGCTGCATCCGTCGGCCAAGTTGTCACTTGGCTGACGGATAAAATATTTGTGGATAAGGTCACTCATATCCGTCAGCCAAGTAAGAAAACATTAGCCACACATGTCGCATCCGTCAGCCAAGTGATAAAACCTTAGCCACACATGTTGCATCCGTCAGCCAAGTGAGAAAACCTGAGCCACACATGTTGCATCCGTCAGCCAAGTGAGAAAATCTTAGCCACACATGTTTCATCCGTCAGCCAAGTGGTAAAACCTTAGCCACACTTGTTGTATCCGTTGGTAAAGTGAGCCTGAAATCATTTATTTTCATCCCGATGAACATATTGACATTACACATGAACCTGTATGAAACAAACCGTATATAAACACAAAAACAGTTCATAGATAATGTGTTTTGAAAAAGTACATTGTTTTAACACATCATTAATCATACTTCTAAAACAAAATACATAAACACATAATAGAGTTACGAAGCAAGTAGGCTTCTGATAACACGCTCTTGCATTTCTTTGTTCACTTCCATCCATTCAACAAATCGTCTAAACCACACAGGTTCCTTATAGCTTGAAGGTCATTGTCATAAACCTCGTTCAACCACGGAGGTAGTGAGACAACATCCACCACCAACCGTGCCAATGTACCGAGCATCCGTTCCCCGAACCTAGTGGAAGACGATGAAGATGTGGCTGCCCTGCTGGCCGGAGGAGAGTCGACCTCCACCTCAACGAAGACCATGATCGGGAAAAGAGGTGTGGTGACCAACAAGAACCTCCACCGTAGGCTCAAGGATATGGCCCCGCCCAGGGGAAAATTTATTTTGAGGCATAACGATAAACATGTCACAGGGACGCTGGATCGGGAAGATTTCGTTCGGGTGATTAGGTCCATAGTGCGGACTTACATCCCCATGAACCAGCCACACTTCCATCAAGTTCCTGAAAGTGCTAAGGAGGTGATGTTTTTCCAGCTCAGCGTAAGTACATTACCATTTTGTTTTTATTAATGCATTTAATTGTTTCGTTTACAATTACTTATGTGTTGTCTTTATTCAGATTTTGTACAGGTTCGAATCCCGAGACCACTTTGACAAACTGCTTGATTTTGTCATGGAAACGGCATCCAGCCGTTACCATGATTGGAAGCATGATATACATGTTTGGGTCCAAAAAATGGAGGAGAAGTACAAAGACCCCAAGCACCCAGATGCTGCGATACACATACCAACATCGTTAGAGTTCCTTGAACGCGAGGACTAGTTCCATTGGCTCTGCAAGTACTTCAAAGTAAGCACTTTATTATTGTGTTTGGTAAATTATGTACATTAATATATGAGTTATCAATTAGTTTAGAAACTGGTGTTTGATAAATTATAGTATATGAGTTATCAATTAGTTTAGAATTTGAAGATATGATTTTAGACGTGGAAATGAATTAGGGTGTTAATTATAAATGTTTAATTATTGTCCAACCAAGTAGTATATGGATATATATTAATGTGAATTAACACATTTTCGTTTATTGTAGATATTGAGTGACAATGGGAAGGCATCTCGAGCACATCATGTGACTGCTCACCACGGGGGCAGTATGCCACTCGCAAAACGGGTCAAACGCTGTCTTGCAAAATCCTCCGTACTTCCATGTTGCGACGCCTACGTCGAGGTGTACACAAAGGAAAATGACCGCAACGAGGAGAACGTGAAAAGACCGGTATATATTGCTTTAATTGTATTTATTGCATTTAACAGCTTTAAGTGAATGCGATTGTGGGTTTTTTTTTATCATGTATCGTATATAGTCTAAATAAAATTGTTCTGTTATGTGTCTCAGGCACATGCCAAAGAAATTGTGGATGAGGCCCGTGAGAAGTTATCGCAGTCACAGGTGACGGAGTGCAAGGGTTCATCGCCTACTGTTTTGAAGCCATTGACTCTGGAGGAAGAGCTCCCCTTCATCCAAATTATCACGGCTAAACAACAGCAAGGGCAGACTCCAATCCGGCATCGGGAAGGTGGTCAAGCTCCCAACACAACGGGATGTGGGAGGCGGTGGGTGCTTGAGTACGCGTTCAGTAAGCTCGTCTGAGGAGCTAGAAGAGCTGAAGACTCGCATGGCTGATCAAGAGGCCGAGTTCGCTCGAAAATTGGAGGAGCAACGCCAATTGATGGAGGAGCATCGCATAGAGATGGAGGCCATAATTGCTTCCCAAGCAGAGGAACAAACTCAGTTTCGGGCGTTGTTTAACTCTTGGGCATTCACACAGCATCACACAATCATTCCTTCTTCCATCAACCCATCAACGACTCCGCCATCAGCCCCGTCATCAGCCACTTAGTCAGTCCTCCCCTTTTCCCTCTGAACAATATTTATTTGGATATGTGAACTGATAAACTTGCTTAGAACTTATATCCCTAAATGTCGGTTGGATGTGTGTATGCTGTTGGATGTGTGTATGCTGTTTTCTGGGTTTGATAACACAGGTACAGGTACATGTACATTTTAATGCACGATTGGGTGCAAGATTTTTGAAACCTTTTTTTTTGTTTTTCACAACAAACTTGGCTGACGGATACGATCTTTTACATCTGTGGGTAAGGTTTAAGACTTGGCTGACAGATCGTATCCGTGGGTAAGGTTTTAGACTTGCCTGACGGATCCGATCCGTGGGTAAGGTTTATCACTTGGCTGACGGATCGGATATGTGGGTAAGGTTCAAAACTTTCCTGACAGATCGGATCCGTGGGTAAGGTGATAAGACTTGGCTGACGGATCGGATCTATGGGTAAGGTGAACAAACTTGGTTGACGGATCGGATCCGTGGGTAAGATGAACGAACTTGGCTGACGGCTCGGATCCATGGGTAAGGTGAACGAACTTGGCTGACGGATCGGATCTGTGGGTAAGGTAAAAACCCTACCGACGGATGCAGGTATACATTTCCCGATTTCTTAGCCGATGGGACTTGGCCGACAGATCTTGGTCGACGGATCTTGGCCGACGGATGCATCCGTCAGCCAAGATCCTGACCGACGGATATGCTAGCCTAGGTGACGGATCTGATCCGTCATCCAAGTCAAGATCAGTAGTAGTGTCTCTGGAGGGTCATGCAAAGATGTTGGACCGGAAAAAATATTTTATGACAAGTTTTTCAGACTAGTTGCTTCAGATACGGATCCCACACCAACGTTTCATCCCAGACTTTCAGATCGCTGAAAATTTCAATGGAGACCACCAGGATCTACTTCAGCCTTCCATGAACAACCCTATTACAACAGAGAGCAAGATCCAAAAGATTTGACGCTATTTGACAAAGCTTAGATGTATTACAGGAAAAAACCAGTTGTAGAGTGGAAACAGTTATAACCACCTTTGCAGCAACATCTACAAGTTTCAAGTTCATCAGCGGAAGGAACTCCTCCGGACTCGATGTCCTTAATCACCAAACCTACTACCGAGCCCCCCATGCATTGGTGATGATGCACAGTAAGGTGTCCTTGCGAGGGGGCGGTCCGTTAGAAGTCTCCCGAGCATATCAAATTGATGGCGAGCCAAAGCTCTCGGGTCGAGAACCACATTGGTGATGAGGACCTCCAGAGGATGCTCGTACCCTAGGGAGCACCCCGATATGCTCTCCTGAAGAGCCTGAATAGGAGACTCTGGATGCACTGGCCCCAGAGCTAGCGGGTTGACTAGGATAGACGACGACATGATCCCGGACTCGCGAAGCAGGAGCCCCGTGATGGGGATGAAAGGGATTCGATTACCATTTAGTAGTAGAGGAGGTAGGAAATCCGTCACCTTGAGCATCAGCCGGTCAAGGTCGGCCGGCAGTAGACCCGAATGGTTGTCAACACTCGACGACTTGTGATCATCGGTAGTGGTATCATGATTCACATCGACTAACAACAGAGAGGATGCCTGACCTCATCCCTCCGGTACCAAAGGTATCCCCAAAGGTTTGGGCGGGCGACCTCGTCATGCTTTCGACCGTGGCTGTTTAGGGGAAGCCAAGCCTGGCTCAAACGAAACCATCGCCAAAGATGGTGAAAGCAGGGATTGTGGCTACGGCGAGAGAGGTAGTGAGGGGATTTTTCCTTTCTTCTTCCGGCGCCCCTTTAAAGGACTGACCAGAAGGCGTGAAGGGCATGAAGGTGGGACACCTATCATCACAATAGACGGTCGTCCAAGCGGTGAGTTGACAAGAGCAGGTTGTGCAGTAGGTAGGGTTGTGGCGTTGTCAAACGGCAACGACTATATTGGAGGAAGAGCAGTAGCTTCGTCCTCGAGGTGGGGACCCGACTGGCGTGCAATGTTGGCAGAGATATGGGAGCACATGGCTCTAGGGTTTAGGGTTGTTCTCGACAGGGAGAGAGAATTTCTAGATCTGAAAACTCGAACCTTAATACTTATAATGAAACCCTAACCTTAAAATTTAATTCAAGTAATTTTAATAACCTTTTTAAATTTAAAATTTAAAATTATGGATTAAAAATAATTTTTATTATAAAATATAAATTATTTAAAAATAATAATCACAGATTAAAAATCAACATTATTTTCTCTATAATATTTATAAAAAATGAAAAAACGAGTATTAATATTAAAAAAAATAGATTGGAGAAATTAAAACCATTATAAAAAACTTAACGTGATAATTATAAAATACTTTTAATGTTAAAATCCTTTTTTATGATTTAAAATTTTCAAATATATTTGTTTCAAATTAATATTCAGTTTTTCTTTCAATATTTTTTAAAAAATAAACTTAATAAATATTTTTAATCTATTATGTATATATTTTTAAATTACGCCACATTTTATATAAAAATAGTTTTTTTAGTTCATTATTTTTATTTTAATATATTTTTGAGTTTCAATTTTGAGTATATTTTTATAATATCAGAAAAGTGACGGTCAACTATCATCTTTTTACGCTATAGATTTTGGTAATTTAATGTGTAAAAATCAATATAATTAACCGGAAAATGTTTATATGTTCATATGACGGAAAGAATAAGGCAGTAGGTTGTACACTCTCATGTGAAAATTCGAAATCGTGATATGCAATGAATGAGACGAACTATTAAGGCAAGGTACAGATAAGTTGAGGTGGCTTGGTCACATGAGATGAAATTGGCATGCATGTTTTTTAGTTGATGATAGTGCTGCAACAACAATAAATCAATAATGATGATTCTCCCTTTGTACTTTGCTTGCTCAACAACTTGCATAATTGACCACAATAGTGGGTAAAAGAGAGAGACCCTTTAGCAAATCAATTTTCTATTGAAAAAAACATCAGTTTCACAAGGCAACATAAATGAGAAACCAAACCAGCTCAATCTTTATAAACCTTTCTCTACTTCTAATATTAAGATATATAGAGATTGTACCAACAAAACAATCCAAATCAAAAACTAAATCAACCAAGCATTCGGAAAAAAAAAACTAAGCTGCACCAAAATCCCGCCATTTCACTCGAAGGTATCTGTTTAGACAACAACACATAGAGTATCCTTAAGGCCTCTTTCTGCCAACAGGTTAGAAAAATTACCTTGAGTCAATTAGAATTTATTTAATCGATTAGAATTTTTTAAGCCTAATGCACTATGTTCAAAATTGCTTGAGAACATCATCATCAAAAATGTGTTTTGAATCATTCCGGTTGATTTGGCGGTGAATCACGTATTAGTATTTTTAGGTAACCAAGTTACAAGCCAAAATAATACTCGATGGAACAAACACACAAACAACCAAAAACAATCTCAGATTACTAATAAACATATGAAGGGGAACAATCACGACAATCACGTGAGTTCAATGCAAGTCATCCAAGTGAGCTAAATGAAATTATTGGGATTTAAATCATACTGTATATTCCATAATTAATTGTATTTGTACACGTTTACAGATGAGATAAACAATTCAAAATACAAAAGAATATATCAAGAGATTTGAATAAATTCAAACTCTTGGATAACTATATCTCTAACACGTCCATGCAGTCTGAACGGGAGGTTCACGAACGTTTAGGCTGGACCGAAAGTCAAGAATCAAGACCCGCGGTAAGCCCTTGGTAAAAACGTCGGCGATCTATGACCGAGAGGGGACGTGGAGAACTCGAACATGTCCTTTGGCGACCTTTTCCCGAACGAAGTGGATGTCGAGCTCAATGTGCTTCGTACGCTGATGCTGAACATGATTGCTAGAAAGGTAGATGGCACTGACGTTGTCACACTAAACCAGCGTAGCTCGGGAAAGTGGACAATGAAGCTCAAGAAGAAGATTCCGAATCCAGCAAGACTCAGAAACCACATTAGCAACCCCGCGATATTCAGCCTCAGTGCTCGAGCGTGAAAGTGTAGGCTGCCGTTTAGAGGACCAAGAGATTAGGTTGTCCCCCAAAAACACACAAAAACCGTAAGTGGAGCGGCGAGTGTCTGGACAGCCAGCCCAATCAGCGTCAGTGTAGGAAACAAGGCCGGAACTGGGCGAGGAGTAAATGTGAAGACCAAGATGTGTCGTCCAATGCGCTTCAGAGCACCCATGTGACTAACCCGAGGATCATGCATGTGCAGCACACCTGCTGGACTGCATAAGATATGTCGGGCCTCGTGAACGTGAGGTACTGAAGACCTCCAGCGAGACTGCGATACAAAATCGGGTTCTCAAAGGGAGAACTGTCAGATGCACCAAGCTTCCCTTGTGTGTCTACCGGAGTTGCCAAAGAAGAGCATGATGTCATACCAGCACGAGCAATGATCTCTGTGGCGTATTTCTGCTAAGAGAGAAATAAACCACCAGGATGACGTAGGACTGCAATACCAAGAAAATAGGATAGGGGTCCTAGATCCTTCATGGCGAACTCTGAGCTGAGGCGAGACATGATAGATAGGCGGAGAGACTCGCTCGATGATGTAAGGATGATATCATCCACATATAGGAGCAAGTAAGCAATGTCTGTCCCACGCCGATAGACAAAAAGGGAGTGATCGGACCTGCTGTGAGAAAAACCAATAGTGGAGACAAAGTCAGTAAACCGCTGATACCAAGCTCAAGGAGCCTGTTTAAGGCCGTATAGAGATCGGTGTAACAGGGAAACATGATCCGGATAGGCAGAGCTGCAAAATCCAAGTGGCTGATGCATATAAACTGTCTCGTTAAGATTGTCATGTAAAAATGCATTCTTAACGTCCAGCTGATGAATAGGCCACGATCGAGAGACAGCTATGCTGAGTACCATGTGGATGGTAGCTGGTTTGACTACCGGACTAAAAGTCTCATCGCAATTCACTCCAACCTGCTGAGACCTGCCATCACCAACAAGGCGAGCCTTATAGCGCTCAAAAGATCCGTCTGAACGAGTCTTATGTCTAAAAATCCACATAGACCGAATGATATTCACACCCTCAGGACGTGGAACCAGAACCCACATTTTATTATTAATTAGAGCATTAAACTCATCTGTCATAGCAAGTTTCCAATTCGGGTCAAGCAAAGCATCTTTGGGATTTCGAGGAATTGGAGACAAGGTGGTAGTGGTGTGAAGGGCATATCGAGGATTTGGTTTAGTGATGCCTGACTTGCCCCTAGTGACCATCGGATGAGATGACACAAAAGGAACGCATTCAGCCACACCGGTGTCAAGCGGACTGGTCTGAGGTCTGGGCTGTGAGCAGTCGGGCCGAGCCACTGAGGATGGGGGCTTGAAGGCGTTTGGGCCAGGCAGGGAAGATATGGGCTGAGGTGTAGAGCCGGGCTGAGATGCTATCGGGCTGGTGAGTGAGGACGGGCCAGGGCCGAGGATCTGGGTAGGTGCGGTTGAGGATGTTGCAGCCGGTGGCGGGTTGGGCCTGGGTTGGTCATCTGGGCCAAACAGTAATTGGACCCGGGTAGCTGGAGAGATTGGGCTGGACATAAAATCATAGGTGGGTAATGTCGGGCTAAATGAGGTAGAGAATGGAAATACTGATTCATCAAATAACACATGCCTCGAAATTATAGATCTATTTGCCTTGAAATCCAAACAAGCATACCCTCTATGGTTGGAAAGAAATCCGAAGAATACACATGGTGTGGACCGAGCTCGCAGTTTATTAATCGAGGTGGAAGGAAACAACGGAAAACACAAGCAACCAAAAGTACGAATATGTGAATAAGAGGGAAGACTGTGATAGAGTGAAAAGGTGGGAGACGAAAAGTTAAGCAATTTAGACGGTAAGACATTTGACAAGTAAGTAGACATAGAAAGAGCATAATGCCAGTATATAGGAGGGATGGACGCGTGAAGAAGAAGAGTACGAACCATGTTGTTGAGACTCCTGATTTTGCGCTCTGCACGCCCATTCTGAGACGATGTGTGAGGACACGAGAATCGAAACACTAAGCCCGAAGAAGCGCCAAAAGTACGAAACGGAGTATTGTCAAATTCTTTTCCATTTTCGCATTGAAAGCTTTTAATGGGGACACCAAATTGAGTTGATACATAAGTACTAAATGATTGAAATAATTTGAACACATCAGATTTCTTGCGTAACGGAAATGTCCAGACAAAATTAGTGAAATCATCGAGCAATATCAAATAATACTTATGACCAGATGAACTTAAGATAGGTGATGTCAATAAATCAGCATGTATGATATCAAATGGTGCACAAGTAAACGATATAGAGGTATGAAATGGAAGTTTAACATGTTTACCCATTGCACAAGAATTGCAAACAAACTTAAAATTGTTCGTACAATCAATAAACTTATTAAGACGAAGAGAATTAAAAACCGGTGCACCCGGGTGTCCTAAACGAGAGTGCCACAACGTCGGGGACACTGTTGCAGAAGCTGAAAAAGGAAACGATGACTGACACGAAACTTTAGAGGTGACTGGATATAAATCGCATGTGCTATCACATCTCAAAACCAGATGATCCGTCGGAAAATCCTTCACAGAAGAACCAAGAGGGTCAAATTCAATCGAGGCATTGTTATCGCGAGTAAATCGACGTACAAAAACTAAATTCTTTACCAGGTTAGGTGCATGTATAACATTAGATAAGGTATAGTGGGGGTGGGTAGGAAAAATTGAGGTTTGACCATAACCCGAAATAGGAATTCGATTACCATCACCAACAATAACAGAATGAGAAATGTTCGAATTAATATAAGAACGTAGAGTACCTGAGTTCGCAGTCATGTGAGAGGAGGCGCCGGAGTCCATATACCACTGTCCGTCCGGAGGCTGATGCATAGAGAGATTCGCCATAGCAGATGATATATCAGTAGGGACAGCGACATGGGCCTGTGAAGGAGCTGGAGGCCTAGAGCCCAATAATCCGGACTGATTCTGTTGCTGCTGCTGAGTGGGCCCACGAGTGCACTGGCCAGGGACCGTGGGATATGGGCAGGGAGGCTGAGCGTGCCACTGGGAGTGCGGGCCAGTCCAGATAGAAGATGAGTGTTGGGCCCATGCCGGCGGGCCAGTCTATACAAAGCCCTGACCGGGCCAAGCTTGAGAGGGAGAAGCCCAGGGTTGCTACTGGCCGACCCAGTTCGCAGTAGTGGGCCGTGCGACCTGCTTCGATTGTCCACGCGCAGGTCTGGGTGTAGAATTACGACTTCCACGACTTGTGCGAACACGATTCCCACGAGGTGTACGGTCAACTACATCTTTAGAAGAGTGCACAATTGACTGAACATGCATGGCAGACAAAGAGGAACCGGAATTGGAAGCAACTTGCTTCATTTTACGGGTCTCTTCCAGGAAAAGTCGAGAACGAGCCTCATAAAACTGAGGAAGAGGGTCACTCTACTGAATAATAGTGGCGACATTTTCATAAGCTTCCGATAATCCCGCAACCAACTGAAGTACAAGTCGATTGTTGGATACCGGAGCGCCCATATCAGACAATTGATCGGCAATAGTTTTTAGCTCTTGACAAAAACTAGAGACATTAGGAAAATCATCTAATTTAACAGCTGAAAATTGATGTTACAAATAAACTGTGCGAGAGTGCCTATTATCCTGGAAAATGAGGCGTAATGCTTCCCAAGCTCGGGCAACAGTACAATGAGGAGTAATGATCGTTTGAAGCAAGTCATTAGAGATCGTACCATATATCCATTGAAGGACGGTGGCGTCAAGGCGATCCCATAAATCAGCAGGGACTTCTGGTTGGGAAACAGAGATGGCCGGCGCTGGAGAAGTTGCGGACGCACCCGGTGCCTGAGTGGCTGTGGCAGTGACCGGAGTTTCGGACTCAGTGGCGTCTGTAGAAGTTGCTGAAGCCTCTGAAGACGCAGACAGGACCGGAGCTGTGACCGAAGCTGGATCGACGATCGGCGATGACGGTGAAGAAGTGACCGACAGGATGTGGTGAAGGATCTTGTAGACTATGCAGAGGATTTTAAATAGCTCAGACCACGATGAATATTGTCCTTTTTCGAGCTCCAAAGTGATGGGAATGGAACTACGAATATTCGCAACAGTCAAGGCGGGGTAAATCCGAGGATCGACCGTGTTAGCAGACGAGAGAAGCGACTGGAAAAATGGAATAGAAGCGACTATATTTGTACAAGTTTACAGATTAGGTAAACAATTCAAAATACAAAAGAATATATCAAGAGATTTGAATAAATTCAAACTCTTGGATAACTATATCTCTAACAGAAATGTTAAACATCATATAAACCTAAGTAATAGTAAAAGAAAATAAAAAAAGTGACTCACTTTTCTTAATCAAAACATTTTGTCTCAAACTCTTTTTCTTTTTCTTAAACCAACAAAAACTTCTCGGTGTTGAAATCTTGCGAAAAACATAAAATCATTTGACATATATAATTCAGAAAAAAAATCTTTATTGATAACTTCTCTGATACTTTATGTCAATACTACCACCAACCAATGTCTCAATAAGAATAGATTTGTCAACCTCACATCCTAGTTTTTTTCCAGGAAATTTTGTATTGAAAGAGCCTCTTTTGAGGAGAAAGAGGGGGTACAATGTCCAATTTTAGGACCAAAAGAACTCCCGAAACCAATCATATTTTGGCTATAAGGGAGCAACTACAGAAAAAGCGTGTAATTCATAATTTACATGAGCCCTAAATAGTGAGCATCACAATCAATCACGGAATATATAGATGTAGAGAGTTTCAGGAATACCTCCATTCATGGTTGTGGATGCACTTGTAGTAGATCTTGGTTGGGCATAAAGGACTTGTATCCGGAACGTAATCGGATTGCCTACGCACTCCCAACATTACATGAGAGATCAAAGTCCACGTAGTTTGTCTTATGAACTTCGGTTTCTCTCCCCTTCCTATACACTCTTTTAAGTGTTTGTGTATTGTGTGGTCCATATGATGGAATAAGTTACATGTATTTATAGGTGGAGAGAGGACCAAGATTCCTTATTAGGGTTTCATTAGGATTCAATATCTAGCGTCCATCAAAGTAGAGATTTAATTAGGAAAGACTTCTTTACCAATCAATTGGTAATTACCATTAATTAGAATTGTTGGAAAGTATTTCGATACCTCTTCTCATTGATTTAATCAGTATAAATACTAACTAAGTGGTAGTTTTAAATACAAGATATACTCGATCCTAAATACAAATTACAAATCAGAATATATTATCTAACCGTAATATATAGTCTAACACGCCCCCGCAGTCTGAACGGGAGGAGGCAGGATGTTTAGACTGGATCGGAAATCAGAGAAGAGGACCTGTGGAAGCCCCTTTGTGAAAATGTCAGCAATCTGGGACGGAAAGGGGACATGAAGCACTCGAACGTGTCCTTTAGCAACCTTCTCATGGACAAAGTGGATGTCAAGCTTAATATGCTTCGTACGTTGATGCTGAATCGGGTTGCCAGATAAATATATGGCACTAACATTGTCGCAATAGACCAAGGTGGCCCGAGATAATGGACAATGTAGTTCCGAAAGAAGATTGTGCAACCAACACGACTCAGAAACAGTGTTTGCAACGCCTCTGTATTCAGCCTCAGTACTGGAGCGAGAAATGGTAGGTTGTCGCTTCGATGACCAAGACACGAGATTATCTCCCAAGAAAATACAATAGCCCGATGTAGAACGTCGGGTGTCAGGACACCCAGCCCAGTCAGCATCAGTGTAAGAGACCAAGTCTGAGGTGCCGGAGGAGTATAAGTGAAGTCCCAACTGGAGTCCCCTGAAGATAGTGAATGATACGCTTAGGAGCTCCCATATGAGTATCCATAGGATCATGCATGTGAAGACAGATCTGCTGAACCACGTATGAGATGTCGGGACGGGTGAAGGTGAGATACTGTAGAGCACCTGCAAGGTTGCGATAGAGAGTGGGGTTGGCGAAGGTAGCACCATAATCACCACTTACTTTCGCCTTCGTGTCAACTGGAGTGGCAGAAGGAGAACACGAACTCATCCCAGCACGCTGAATAATATCCTCACTGTACTTCCGTTGAGACACAAACATACCACCAGAATGTCGAGAAACTGCAACACCCAAGAAAAAAGAAAGTGGCCCAAGGTCTTTCATAGCAAACTCGGAGCCCAATAAGTCCATGATAGAGAGTCTAAGAGCAAGACTCAGGGTGGTCAAGATGATATCATCCACATATAAGAGAAGAAAAGCAATGTCAGGACCACGAAGATAAATAAATAGGGAATGATGACACTTGCTATGAGTAAAGCCAATAGTGGAGACGAAATCAGTGAACCGCTGATACCAGGCTCGGGGAGCTTGTTTCAGACCATAAAGTGACCGTTGTAACAAGTAGACGTGATCGGGTTGAGAGGAGCTCCGAAAACCCAATGGCTGATGCATGTAGACCGTCTCGTTAAGGTGACCATGTAGAAAAGCGTTCTTGACATCCAGCTGGTGAATGGACCAAGAGCGCGAGACCGCAATACCAATAACCGTGTGAATGGTCGTGGGCTTGACAACTGGGCTAAAAATCTCATCACAACTCCAACCTGTTGAGATCGTCCATCACCTACAAGACGAGCCTTATAGCGCTCAAAAGAACCATCAGACCGTCGTTTATGAAGAAAAATCCACATAGACCGAATCACATTAGTATTACCAGGATGAGGAACCAATTCCCAAGTCTTATTTTTAATCAAGGCATCATACTCGTCTTGCATTGCTGATTTCCAGTTGGGATCAGAAAGGGAAAGTTTGGGGTTCTTTGGTATGAGAGATGGTATAAGTGAGGTATTAAGGTTGAAAAGAGTCTTTGGTTTGAGTATACATGCACGGCTTCACGTAGTCATGGGATGAAGGTGAGGGGCGGTTGTGGAACAATCGGATGTGTCTGTGTAGGAGGAGTGACTACGTTGGGAATCGAAGTAGCAGGTTGGGTAGAAGAGACAGAAGTTCCAGGCGATGGTGGGTATGCTGGTATGTGTATGGCCGGTGGTGTGGGTGAGCTGGTAGGCATCGGTAATGGGCCTCTAGGTGAAGAGGGTTGGGTCGGGCCAGTAAGGTTGATCTACTGCAAATAAGGGATTCGAAGCAGGGGTGATATACTGTTATCCAAAAACGAATAATCAACAGGTAAGGGTTTTAAAAGTGAAGAGTATGGAAAAACCGTTTCATCAAAGATAACATGTCTACAAATAATAATCTTGTTATGTTGAAGATCAAAGCATTTGTACCCTCGATGTTGTGAAGGAAATCCCAGAAAGACACAGGCAGTAGAACGAGATTGTAACTTATTAATTTTAGTAGACGGAATCAGAGGATAACAGAGGCAACCAAAAATACGAAGATGAGAATAAGTGGGAGCACGATGATAAAGATAATGAGTTGGAGTTAAAAAAAAAATCAGCATTTTGGATGGAAGGCTATTATGCAAATAAGTGGACATATGTAGAGCATGATGCCAAAAAGAAGCAGAAAGTGATGCATGAATAGGTAACGTACGAACCAGATTATTAACAGTACGTATCTTACGTTCAACACGACCGTTTTGAGAGGACGTATGAGGACAAGAGAAACGAAAGACCATCCCTGTAGAAACACAAAACTGACGAAATGGAGCATTATCATATTCTTTCCCGTTATCACACTAAAAACTTTTGTCAGAACATCCAAACTGGGTTTTAACATAAGCATTGAACATAGTAAATATAGAAAATACTTGTGATTTTTTACCCAAAGGAAATGTCCATAAATAATCAGTATAATCATCAATAAGAATCAAGTAATAATGATGACCAGATGAGCTCAACACAGGAGATGTCCATAAGTCAGCATGAATAATATCAAAAGGATAATAAGTATAATTGCAAGAATTAATAAAAGGCAACCGAGTTTGTTTGCCAAAAACACAAGATTGACAGATAGAGAACTTATTGTTTGCAGTACATGAAATCAAATTTTGATGACGAAGAGAATTAAAAACCGGTTCTCCAAGATGACCTTACAGAGAATGCCAAATGGACAGAGACGAAACAATGAAAGCTGACGGTGAAGCAGAGGACACATATGACGTGATTGGATAAAGATCACTGGAACTGTTACATCTCAAAACCTGATTGCCCGTCCGAAAATCCTTCACAGAAAAACCGAAAGGGTCAAATTCAACTGTAACATTGTTATTAGTGACAAAACGGCGAACAGAAACAAGTTGTTTTACAATTTTAGGAGCATGCAAAACATTGTTAAGGCGTATGGAGGGGTAAGCAGGTAATAATGAAGTATGGCCAGAACCAGCAATGGGTATATGGTTACCGTCACCAACAATTACTTGACGAGTAGTGCATGAATGAAAATAAGGGTTTAGACTACCTGAGTTGGCAGTCATATGAGAAGAAGCTCCCGAGTCCATATACCAATTTGGATCCAGTTGTTGTAGAGTCATCGTATGCATATCACGATCAATGTCTGTTGGAACCGATGAAACTGAGTGAGCCTGCGGATGGGATCCCAAAACACCTTGGGAAGGACCTGACTGGGGTCTGGTAGGCATGCGAGCTGGTCCGGACCATTGCTCAGATGGATAGGGACACGGAGGCATGGACCACATGTTGCCGGGCCAAGTCGGATAGGGCTGCCAATTAGGCCACGATGGAGCTGGAACACCACTCGGACGAGTAGTTACATGAGAAGAGGACCTGCCACCGTGATGACCTCCTCGGGAATTGCCACGTCCTCTACGTCCACGCCGGTTTCTAGAGCCACGGGGTATGTGGTCAGCAGGATGGTGCCTTGGATCTGAAGGGGAGCCTGACTCGGTCTGAGGTGCGGCCAGCAATGCCGAAGCAGAGGAACCTGCATTGGACGCAGCTAATTTCTGCTTCCTTGTTTCCTCCATAATCAATCGAGACCGAGCATCATAAAACGAAGGCAACGGATTACATTGCTGAATTGAGGTTGCAATGTTATCATAAGCATCAGATAAACCTGCAACAAGCTGCAATACAAGGCGATAATTGGAGACCGGAGCTCCAACATTCGACAACTAGTCAGATAATTTTTTAAGTTCCTGACAGTAATTTGAAAATTCATCCAATCGGGTACTAGAAAATTGTTGCTCCAGATAAACTGCTCGTGAATGCTTATTATCCTCAAATATGTTGCCTAGAGCTAACCATGCATGAGCCGCAGTTGTATCAGGTTCAATAATTGTTTGGAGCGAATCGGATGATATAGTATCGTATATCCATTGTAACACAGCAGGATCCAAACGAGACCAGAGTGCATGATTTGTCAACGACATTTGTTTGGGCAGCACCTCCACTTGATTTTTCTAGTGTTGCGGCTGATTTTCCAACAACTATATCAACCATAGTTGCTTCAGATAAGACCAACTCAGCATGATAGAGTGAGTCTGGCACAAGTGGTGACTCGGCAGGTAAAAAACCAACGGCTCCGGGCAGCGAGGACGGGAGGAAACCAGCAGCTACGGGCAGTGAGGACGGGAGAATATGATCCAAGACATCATACACACGATAATGGATCTTAAATAAATCAGACCATGCCGTGTATTGTCCTTTCTCTATCTCCAAAGTGATTGGAATCGCACTACGGATGTTGGAGACGAGCAGCGCTGGATGGAGTTTGGAGTCGTCCATGGCGGTGTGGAATCGCAGCAGGTTGATGGAGATGGCGCGCACCAGAGAGTGTTGTGCTGCAGATCAAAAGGAATAGAAGCGCAGGTAACGTTTGTTGCTGTAGATAGAAACAAAAGGAATAGAAGCAAATGGGAGTGACGTGCTACAGATCAAAATCACATGTGGTTGTGTTTGATTAGAATAGAAGCAAATGGGTGCTGCAGATCAAAAACACTTGTGGTTGTGTTTGATTAGAAGTGTGCGACAGTTTGCGGCGGAAGAGAAAACAAAACAAATCCGTTTAGTAATCGATTTGCTCTGATACCATGTTGGAAGGTATTTCGATACCTCTTCTCATTGATTTAATCACTATAAATACAAACTAAGTGATAGTTTTAAATACAAGATATACTCGATCCTAAATACAAATTACAGATCAGAATATATTATCTAATCGTAATATATAGTCTAACAAGAATAGCATGTTTCCTAAAAGGGATGAGTTTCTAATTGACCACATAATACGGAAGAATATAATATATTAATAACCCTAATTAATTTATTCTAACAAAGCGAACTAAAACTAACTACCAAAACACGCCCAATAAAAACAAAGAAGGATTTGAAATCCACCATGCAGAGCTAATTTTGAAAAACGGGTTTTAAGTACCCAAATCTAACCACCATGAAGCACTGAGGGGAGAAGATCCAACTGCCAAAACCTTCCCCCAAAGCCAACCAGACAACAACAATCCCTGACTTTGAATGAATCAACCTACTCCGATAAGAGCTGTCAATCCTCCGATAAGAAGAAGACAACAACTAAAATGCCGACGGTCAACCCCGCTAACAACTGAGACAGACCCGGATTACCATACAAACCCTACCAGATGGCTTCTAGGGGAAAACAACACCCAAGAAACTCGCCGGCTGTCAACGCCTTTAACCGACGAGCTCGACCCCCTACCGGATCGAGAAGTAGCGAAGGCAAAATACAGAGGGAACCATGAACGGATAGGAGAAGACTCAGAGATCGCGTCGATTACAGGATCTTCTGCAACTCCCTCGAGCGTGATAGTGATCTCCTCGGACTCGTCCTCTTCCTTCCTATCATCCTCTCCATCGCTGCTGCATAGATCCCACCCGTCTTCTCCACCACCACCGCCCTCTCCATGGGTATCGCGCTGGCGTCGCTCAGTTCTTCAAGGGCGATTGGGTAGGACGCCCTTCCCACCACGATGTGGTTTTGCGCAGAGGCGACCATGGGAACCTATCCCCGATATTGGTGGTCTCTCTTGTAACCAGAGGCCACGGTTCAAGGATGTTGTGACCCATGACCTTGCTCTGGGTCGCCGATGGATGCACGGAAAGCCCGGTGGTCAGGCGAGTGTTTGTCGCTCTCCGGTTCGCCCAGGGGTTTTGAGGGGCTGGCCCGAGACTCCAGTCCAAATGTCTGACAGGTTCTCCTCGACCACCCGGGTATTTCGATCTCATCGAGTCTCTGTCTTGGAGAGGGAGCCTCGTTCCTCTAGATGGCCAGACTCTTCGGGCGTACTCTGACCCTGCATGGAACATCCAGACGGGGCTGGGGGTAGGACCTCGGCCTTGGTCGGGGCATCCATTACCACGGGGCCATGATGGCATGTAGTTCTTAGGCCGAGGGGTCGGCCGATCATCTATGTCCCTGGATCCATCACATAAGTTTGATTTGTGTCATGAAGTGGGTGACAGTGTATCCATGGAGCCGTTACCTTACCTAGGGCCTGGTCCGTTGTGGACATTTGATCCTTTGGGGTGCTTTGTACACAAACATATCCAAGGAAGGTTGGTATGAGATCTGCTTATGCCTGCCCCGCTGGTTAGGGTCCCGGGACCAGATGGAGGTTTCATGGGTAGAGGTCGGGCACCAATTGGAACTCATCTTGCTGTAATTCCTAGGCCCACTACTGGGGTAGGCTATCTACACCAACATGCTATGGAGGTTAGGGGGTCAGCGACCAATAGGACATGCGAGGGCTGGGTACCAGCCTCGCCATCTCCCATGAATCCCCAGGCTGGCCCTAGAGGCAGGAAGGAGTCTCTAGGGATGACCCATCAACCTTCCCCCCCTAACGATCACATGTTCGGGAGCACCAACGAGGCAGAGCGTCACCCTTGGGTGACCCAGCGATTTCAAGACCCCATCTTGAGCAGTGATCGTCGACGGATTTTCATTATCATGCTTTTAAGTTTATCGTTATTGAATTTGGTTGCCTGTTTCTTTATTACTCTAGTTAATTCTGTTTGGTTAGCACTTTTAGTAGTCAATATGACACATCAGCAATACGTCTCTGACGTGACGGTAATACAGAGTTCCTCTGTTTACCTTAACATGGTTCTAAGCATTTTAATTGAATGAAATACAAGTTTACTCAAAAAAAAAAACTTTAAAACTAAAATATTGAAGGACTGTTTCTCCACTGTCCACCGAAACAGAGAATTGCTCCCTAGCCTACACCTGTCCAAACCCTTTCAAAGAGAATGTGTTACTATTAAAAAAAAATACGTGTAATAATTTTATATAGTTAATAATAAGAATACAAAAGAGATTGACAAAAATAAAATAATGAAAAAAGGACATAATTTTAATTTGTGATTGTTTTGTTGTCGAAGAAGCATAGACGAGAGAGAGCTTATATTGCTGGGTTGTAATCTAGGAGGCAGCCCTAGGGCTCTCCCAATGCTTGGTCGTAATCTACCTCGTCTGGCCGTACATCTATGAAGAATGATACACTAAAAGGAAATGGTGGTGGAGGAGGAACTCGATGATACACCCCTTGAATGACTGCCCCGACTAGACATGCATGTCCACGTCGAGACGCGAGGAGTACTCTGGATCAATTGCGTCACTCATCGATTGAATAGGGAACCACCTTCTACTATTTTTCTTGATAATACCGAGTATTTTTATGTAGGATTAGTTTTTTGACTGTCACCGGAACCCCAACTTGTTCTTCCCAGTCATTTCCACGATTGTATGCTCTTTTTGTTACTTCAGTTCTGGATTTAATAAAATTTCATACTTATGCTAAAAAATGTCAAATAAACTAAATAATCAAACCATATATTTTATCCGGTTTGTATTCGATTATTATTTTAATTACAATCGAATACTACCAACTCTAACTAACAACATATAGACGCATAATATATCTGGCAAAATAAATATAATATAAACTTTATTTACAATAAACTTAAAACTAAAACTCTCGCCTCTTGAGAGCTCTCTCCTAACCCTAGCCGTCCTAGCTATGGTGTTCTCTCTTGCTCCCACCGTCGATTTGTCCTCTATCGTGGTTCCTCTGATCGTTATTGTCGCTGCCCCAGCCGGTGATGCCCCTCTGCTACCGTCCTGTCCCTCACAGGCTGTTCTCGGTACTAGGGATAAGAGTTGTCGACGGAGAAAAGCTTAACCCTCGGTTCTGGCTTTGTCTTCCTCCTCGCTGGTGCTGCCGGTCCTCCCACTCCCTGGTCCGGGAGCATCGGTAGATGTCCATGGGAGCAACTGCTCCATCCCCGGCCGTGCATCCGAGACGAGGGCGGCCCTTGCGACGTCCCTTAGTAACGTCCTTCTCACGCAACGTCCTCCTCGGCTTTCCCCCTCCAAACCCTATTCCGCCGACCCAACCGTTTGGTCAAGACCTTACTCTGGCCCCTCCTCCCCCGAGCGGCGCGGTTTCTAGGGTTTTCCAAGACCTTGCTCTGGCCCCTCCTCCCCCGAGCGGCGCAGTTTCTAGGGTTCCGGTTCCCCCCATTCTGATCTGATACTAGGTTTGGAGATGGAACTGGAGTACTCAAAGGGCCGGCAGCTGGAGAACATCTGGACGATCAGACCAGGGCGGGGAAGCAGCCCTGCCAAGAGGCATGCGAGGCAGGCTGAGCATCGGGGACTGACCCTGGGAGGGGTCCCCAGACGATGCTTTGCCTCCTACCATCACCATTTTTTTGACGAAGAAGCGGGAGGCATCAATATTATATATCCATCAAGTGACATACATGCATCGAATGAAAGCGCTCAAGCGAATGATAAAATACAGACTCCAGAATAGATGGCCTATAAAATACAGACTCCTGACTGACTGGCCTATAGAATTACCGACTCCCTAACTGACCCCGAACGCAACAAAGTACGTCCTAGAACGTGCAAACAATGTGCACGTCAGGGGTGCAACGAAATCGTGCACCCCAAAAGTGTCACTAAGGACACACCGAATCGTGCCACAACGGGCACACCAAAACGTGCAACTAGTGTACACAACCCGTACAACTAGTGCACACCGAAACTGCACCACGTGCAGTTAATTAAAAAAAACAGGAAAAAAGTAAATAAACATAAATGACAACTAAGACCATGAACTACAAGCGACCGGCCTTCGATGTCAGTAGATAACGGGGGAGGTGGGTGCGGTGCTCCAGTTAAAAGTGGGAGCAGATCTGACCATCTTGCCAAAAACGTATGATTAAGAGGCTTAGCTGGAGAAGCTCGGATCGCCGTTGTCACGGGATAGAGCCGGACGGCTGACCGACGTCATCGAAGGGAAAAGAGGTCGGAGGGGAAGCCGGGGTGGGGGGACGTGATGTCGGAGGGAAAAGCCAGATCTGGCCGGGTAACAGGTGGATCTGGTCGGAGGAAGGGGTCTGAACAGAGTCTGAACGGAGGAGGGGTCGGTGGCCGGCCGGAGTCTGGGAGGGCCAGGGAGGAGAGGGGGTGATGGAGGCGGGCAGAGAGTAGAGAGAGGCGCTGGGGGCGGAGGAGACGAAGGGCTCGGCCGGAGGACGAGGACAGACGGCGGGGGAAGGGGAATGGTCGGCGAGGCGCAGATCTGGCCGGAGAGAGGCAAGGTGACCACGTCGGGCAGGAGCGGCCGGAGAACGCGAGGTCGTGGCAGAAACGAGCCCCACCGGCAACCCCGTGGCCGGAGCCACAGTGGCCGCCGGTGGCGGCGACAGCAGCTAACTAAGGTTGTTTTAGGGTTTGCTTCGCGAGAGAGAAGTAGCTACAATTGGGAAACTCAATTAATAAAAATCCTACAATCACCATTAGTGTTGAGATTTCTCAGGATCTCCGGTACACCCTTCCCCCTCTTTGTATTCTGTCTTTGCCTATATGGCATCACAGCTCAGTGTTAGCTGACCCATCCAATACCGTTAGTGACCGTTATAGTATGAAAAAAACTAAGACACTATCTTTTGTCTGTTTTTCATGGTTAGAGATTAATCTCCATACACCCAGAGTATTTGAATTTAAATTAATGAAGTGTCTTCGTTCAAAATAACTTAAAACTAAAATATTGAATGACTGTTTCTCCACTGTCCACAGAAACATAGAATTGCTCCCTAGCCCACATCTGTCCAAATCCTTTCAAAGAGAATGTGTTACTATTAAAAAAAATACGTGTAATAATTTCAAATAGTTAATAATAAGAATACAAAAGAGGTTGACAAAAATAAAATAATGAAAAAAAGGACAGGTTTTTAATTTTGTGATTGTTTTGTTGTCGAAGAAGCACAGACGAGAGAGAGCTTGTGTTGCTGGGTTGTGTCTCAATCAACGAATAGATCGATCCTCTCCTCCGTCTCCGACAATGGCACCGACGCCGTCGCCGCAGAAGCAGCAAGCCCTCTTCATCGTGTCTCTGGTCATCCTCTGGTATTCTTCCAACATCGGCGTCCTCCTCCTCAACAAGTTCCTTCTCTCCAACTATGGCTTCCGCTTCCCGATCTTCCTCACCATCTGCCACATGTCCGCTTGCGCCCTCTTCAGCTACCTCTCCATCGTCGTCCTCAAGGTCGTCCCTCTCCAGGCCATCAAATCCAGGCCCCAATTCATCAAGATCGCCACTCTCAGCACCGTCTTCTGCGCCTCCGTCGTCGGCGGCAACATTTCCCTACGCTACCTCCCCGTCTCCTTCAACCAGGCCATCGGTGCCACCACCCCCTTCTTCACCGCCGTCTTCGCTTATCTCATGACGCGCAAGAGGGAGCACTGGGTCACCTACGGCGCTCTCGTCCCCGTTGTTGTCGGGATTGTGATTGCTAGTGGGGTATGTTAAATTTTGGTAATGTAGGTCGTCAAAATTATGTTTTATGCTCTAAATTTGATGTCGTGATCTCTTAATTTTTATGGGTATTGCTTATTTGATTGACATTGTTGTGGGTTCGTTCTTATCTAATCTGTGGCAGTCAGATCTGCAATGCTGTCAAATGGGTTGGTTCCAGGATCTTCATTCGTGCATTTCATGTAATATACATGTCATGATTTCGGCTTTGTTACATAATTGAGGTGTTTCTTGTATTGGTTTGTGCCTTGGTTATGTATTGTGGGAAAATAGCTGTATCCTTTCTAATTATGTAGATATGTTAGTGGAGTTGTTGGTTTCAGATTCCCTTACAAGGATGCTATAAGGTAGAAACTTCATAATGCTTTGCAGGACATGTTGCTAATATAAAAGCTCGTATGCTTAGTTAGGCAGGTTGCTTTGTTTACCAATTAGGAAAGAAAAGTCACCATGCACGGGTTTTGGAATTATAGAAGTGGAGTTGGGTTATTAACTGATTAGCTCCTAGAGCAGCTCATGATGCTGCAGCTATGAACTATGCCTTTTTGCAACACGTGTAAAAATCAAAATGGAGGAAGGGAAGATAACAAATAGAATGGCAGTTTGGTTCAATGTTATAGGGAATTCCAAAACAATTGGCTCTTCATTCGAGTCAGTTCTTGTACTCAATTGACAGTGTTTAGATGGGATAGATTGTTTGAGGAACTTCTCTGTCCACCTTTCTTGTAGCTTAACATTTAGTTTTCTGTTGGTGGTGACAGGGCGAACCAAGTTTTCACTTGTATGGATTCATCATGTGCATTGGTGCAACTGCTGCAAGGGCATTCAAATCTGTCCTTCAGAGTATCTTGCTTTCTTCTGAAGGGTAATACGTTTTTGCTTCACTAGTCTATTTATTTGTCTTTTAAATTTGTAGTACAGGTCCTTCTCAAACCACATTTGGTAACAATGTATGCCTTTTTGGGTAACTGGGGAAAAACCTCCTCCTGCTTTTCCATCCTTGGTTAAGTGACTTAGTGTTTGCCAGGTCATTCCCTAAGCTTAGAATATCTTGTCCTCTCTACGTAGGATTGTCATAAGTAACATCAATTGTTAGTGCATCCATTTTGGGTTATTTGCCCCAATGTTTACACGCTTCTTGGTTGTCTTGTTCCAGCAGGGAAAAGTTGAACTCCATGAACTTGCTTTTGTATATGTCCCCGATTGCAGTTCTAGTCTTAATGCCCGCAGCAATTATAATGGAGCCTAACGTCTTAGATGTCACTTTGGGACTTGGAAGGGAACATAAATTCATGTGGATACTTCTTTTTGTCAATTCATCATTGGCCTATTCGGCTAACTTGACAAACTTCTTGGTGACTAAACATACAAGTGCACTAACACTTCAGGTCCGAACTCATTTGCATCTTCTTATATTTCAATACAATCCACGAGTTACTGCTTGGCTATCTAAATTATGGAAATAAATGAAATATGAATGTCATTAGCATATTTCATAACCGATAATTTCTGAAGCAATTCTACTGTATTGATGATCTCCCTATAATGTTTTGTTATTGGAATCAGGTACTTGGAAATGCAAAGGGTGCTGTGGCTGTTGTGATCTCAATTTTCCTGTTCAGGAATCCAGTAACATTCATTGGCATTTCTGGGTATGCGCTGACTGTTGCTGGGGTCGTTGCGTATGGAGAAGCCAAGCGTAGGTATAAATGATGAGAGCTCTATGGCATCTGAAACTGGAAACAGTGGTCACATTTCAGGCTATATAGGTTCTCAGTGAATATAATTTTATTGTATCCATTCTGTACACGAACATGCGCATCTAGCTGAACAATTTGATCGCAAATATCTCTCAATTTTGTCACCTTTAATTTTATTTCAGAGCAATAATACAGGTAGAATAAAAAGCCTATCGAGTTATATGAGCATTGAAAGCTTCGAGCTCCTTCTTAGCAACCCCACTGTCAAGAGTTGATTCTTTGACATCTCCACCGAGCTTCTCAGCTCTCTTCCTCGTTTCATCTCCTTCCTCTGATGACATCAACCTCCTCACTGCATCTCTTATAGTTTCAGACCTCACTATCTCTTCTCGCAGTTCCCATTCACGAACGATCAGACCTACAATCTGTGATCTGTCTGTTAGTTTTTACACAAAATATAACCAATTTAATGTTGACATTGCATAAAAACTTACTGTAAAATTCTGCAGAGTTGAGAGCAATTGTAAACAAGAAAGCAAGTTCATGAATGGATGATCTTTATTCATCTTTGATGCTTGTTTAAATAGCGAAACACATAACAAACTAGTTCAACAATCTTCCTCCTAATCTTGTATGTTCTGAATATACAACTTCCTTCTTTGTTATTTGAATTTTGATTTTCCCAAAAGCTTGGTTAAAATGTTGGCTTTCTGATCATCCGAGGAGACATGTATGACATCTACCTTTTCTTTTTCAACTTGTTCTCTGATGAAGTGATACTTGGTATCTATATGTCTACTACGATCATAGAATACTGGGTTTTTTGCTAATTGGATAGTTGACTTGTTGTCAACTCGCAGTTCTATGCTTCTTGGTGTTGTGTCACTCAATTCTTGAATCAAACGCTCGAGCCACAATCCTTGACAGGTTGCAGTGGTAGTTGCGATATACTCTGCCTCATACAAAGACAAGGTTACGATCTTTTGCTTCCGCGAGGTCCAAGTAATTAGGCTTTCTCCATAAAAGAACATATGTCTTGTAGTGCTTTTCTGATCATCCCTATCTCCTGCCACATCGCTGTCACTTATCCTATTAACATAGTCTTTTCTTGCGATCTAAGGTACTTCAAACCGAAATTTAGAGTCCCTTTTATGTACCTGAGAATGTGCTTAACTGCATATAGGTGTTGAGACGTTAGATTCTCTATAAATCTGCTCACAATTCCTACTGTGAGAGCTAAGTCAGGTCTTATGTTCACTAAGTACTTGAGACTACCCACAAGGTTTTGATAGTGAGTTGCATTCATTTGCTCTCTTTCTCTTTTCTCGTCCAACTTCAATTTTTTCTTCATAAGCATTGCGCAACTATTGTAATCATTGAGCCTTGCGTTTTTAATTAGTTTTCCTACATAACTAGTCTGGCTCAGACTGATTCCTGCATGAGATTGTTTTACCTTGATCCCCAAATAATAGCTTAGTAAACCTATATCACTCATGTAGAAAATAATACTCATTTGTTTTCTTTTATTAAACATCTATTATTCAACATCTATTATTAAAAAAAAAAAACAAAAATAAATTATCCAAACAGAAAGTAGTGAAAATCATATCATCATATGTCAACGTCAGAAATGAGAACTAGTTAGTCAGGATCGTTGTGGCACCGAGGATCACAAAAGTTAGGGCTTTGTCGTTTCATGATTTCCATGAGTAAGATGACTTTTTTGGACAACTCAACAGTGTTGCAGTAATACTTCTTGGTGATAATAGCCATGCGATATTTGTGGTTAATTGGCAATCCATTCCGCGCCTCTTGGTAATACATCATGTTGTGACCATACTCCACATCACTATCGTCCATACATATCGAACATGCCTTGTAGTTGGTGGCCCCGATGAGATAGGGCATTTCCTCACAATTTTGGCTAGCTCTGAGGGTGTTTATGTACAAGTCGGTTGTGGAGGTGAATCAATTAGAAGGTGGCGGTTGTAGGCTGTAAGAGGTGCTTCTTTTTTAGCTTCTTGTTTGTTATCTAGGTATCACACCTGTTCCCGTTTTGTGTTTAGTGCTTCACGCTGGATATATCTTGGTACTAAAGACCTTTACTGTTTTTCTGTTCTCCCTGAGTAAGGGAGAATTTTTGTTCGGTTTTTCCAACCCTTGTTGGCTTCTGTTTACTTATATTTGGTTATATCTGATTCCGAGACCTATTGTCTGGTTGTTTCTTCGGTTTGTTTTACGGTTGAAAATTTTGGGTATAAGAGTGTTTGACCCATCCTTTGTTGTGTTTAGGGTACTTATTTTGCAAGTTTATTTGTACTAGGGACCTCATTTGCAATTTCCTTTCTTTGTAAATCTTTATCGTTAAAGGGTTTTTCCTTATCTTGTCTTTTACTTTAAAATGTTTGGTATATAAAACAAAAAAATTGGTGATAAAAAATAATCATCTGTTGTAAATATTATGTGGCTCCCACCATGTATGCTTGCTTAATGAGCAAGCTTATACTAGTTTACCGAGAATGTCACCCTCTTACAAGCTCTATAAATATAAGAGCTGTGAAGTGAGGAATGGTTAGAAAAACAAAATGAAAAGAATGGGTTCTATATTTCTCTACATCTGTGCCTCTATTCTATTTCCTTTATATTGTTCATGTTGGAGTGTTCTGTATGAAGACTTAATGGTTTTGGTTGAGCCATGAAAGCTTAGTAGTCTTGATAGAGTTGTTCTCGTTTGTCATTTATTTCACAACACGTTATCAGCACGAACAACTCTATTCGATCGCTCAGGTATAAAGTTTCATATTGTCATAAATTTGATTCGTTGATATTATTTATTAACGATACTCGTGAAATATATTTGTGTTCGTTCCATACTTATTTGGATCTGGTTTTTATACCCTATAAGTATGCTATATGATCGCCAAATAATAATTTGGATCTTTCACATCAGAAAAATATGTTCGTATCGAAATCTCGTTACATATTAAGTTTTGTTATACAGGTTTGTTTAATTAACGTTATTTGTAAAGCGGCCTTGTATCAAAACTGAATCATTTGAGACCAGAAGCTCCAAATGAAAAATCGTAGGCCAAGGCTTGATATGTGCCTTAAAGGCCGAATAAATAAATAAATCGATGTCAGAAACTTGATACGTGCCTTAATGGGTAAATGAAAAATCGCAGACCGAAGCTTGATATGTGCATGAACGACCAAATTAAAAATCACATGGTCGAGGCCTGATATATATGATTTTATGGCCAAATAATAAATTACAAGCCTAGGGCTTGATATTTTTCCTTTTACGGCAAAATGATAAATCACAGGCCCGAAGCCTGATACTTGCCTATACGGTCAAACGATAAATTACAAGTCTGGAGTTTGATACTTGTATTCATGACCGATTGACAAATCACAGGCCTGAAGCCTGTAACATGTCCTTAAAAGGCAGAATACAGACCACAGGCTTGAAGCCTGTAACTTGTATTAAGGTCACAAGACGAAACCACAGGTCTGAAGTCTGTAACTTGTGTCTGAGGCCTGAAGTCTAAAATTTTATATGCAATTACTTATTCTGTCTACCCCACGAGCTTGCTCATTGTGTGGTTATATATATAATTAATTTATTATACCACTCGAGTTCGCTCGTTGTGCGGTTATACCTATATTTAATTACTACGCTTATTATGTTTACCCCATGAGTTCGCTCATTGTGTGGTTTTATATATTTAACTATGATGATTCAAATGTTGTATATTTGTAACCCGAAGCTTACAAATATCATAATACTTTGGACCTGAAGTTCCAAAACCATCAAATACAAGTTCATTAAATTATTCGTTCCAGTGAAACGAATATGTTCACCATTGTTGAATGTCGTAGGACCAGAAGTTCATATAGACTTAACATTTCACGGGATTTGAGATAAGTTCATTACACCATCGTTTAAGTGGAAATTTATATGTGCACTAATTCTAAATGTCGTATGGCCAGAAGTTCATACGTACTTAAAGTTTCATAGAATCTGAAATAAATGTAATGAACCATTCTTTTAATGAGAATTTAATATGTGCAATATTGTTAAATGTCGTATGGTCAGAAGTTCATACCGACTTAAATTTCACAGAGCTTGAGATTCTGATTCAAGATGCAATCTTGTTATTTATGTTATTTATATGACCAGAAGTTCATATAAACCTGATAGTTCATTTCAAAGATATATTATTTCCAAACATCGCCGTATTAGTTTGGTTATAGAAAAACTATTTGTTCATTCATCTCGTATGCTCCAGCAATATTAATGTCGGGAAATACGAACTTATATATTCGAAGTTAACTTCCTGTATACTCATCGTCGAAATAATGAGTTATTACTGAAAAATCATCAAACTCGCCATATTAACAGTATACCATTCCCAGAAGTGAATGGGATAAATCATGATGGTAATTCTAGACTCGGAACATATTGAGACCTCGATCATTCTAGCATGCATTATAACTTTCGATCTCGAAATCCCACCCGAAGTGGGACAAATGCGAAAGGCACAAAGAAAGTTGCTTATAGAGTTGAACTCCCGAAAGCGACGAAAGAATATGTTATATATGAGACGGGAGAGATCATTGGTCGATTACATGTTGTATGACCAAATGTTTTGAAGGCTTTATATCAAACATCAAACAAGGGTAAAAGAAAAGGGTGATAGAGATAAAGTCTGATTGATGAGCTAGATCTGGAAGATCTAAATGAATTGAATGTCTCAGACGATTCTATATAACGATGTAGCCGATATAATCATGGTTCATTTCGTCTATTATATATTGATCCCTGAAGCGATCAATTCATGTGCGAAAATGAAAATGATATGTGTATCACTACATAATACGGGTGTCATTGGTAAAACTAAGGTTTCCGAAAGACCTAGCATGTCATTGAGGTTTACAATGAAGTTAAGCATTAATGTTCTATATGAAAGTAGATCCAGAAGAATCTACTCAGTGTTGAAAATGCTCTATATGAAAGTAGATACAGAAGCATCTACTCAGTGTCAACGATCATGTTGAGACCACAAATGAGACTGAGTTTCTTTGTATCACCAGAAGTGATAAATACGGTGAAAAGCAAGTACTAGAAATCTAAATGTTCAGATACATGAGTTATACAAGAACAGTCAATGCCTACGCTATATTGAACCAAAAGTTCGATAATGAAAATGTTTTATACGTCGACGTATTCGTATTGATCATTTGGATGGACGATGGTACGTAGGATCATTGAGAATTAATGCGGACTTTCTTTAAAGAACTAGAATGTTCAAATGTCCCATGAAGTATTTGTGTTGCTTCTCACAAGATATATTTTGTGGTCCAACCATCCAAAGACAATATTAGTATGAAATTTTAATTAATCAAGTACAGAATTCATGAGGATATGACCATACTTATTTTGTAAGAGACACATGCAGAAGATGGTCTTATGGTATCCTGATAATTACTTTATAAGAGACGCATCCAGAAGATGGTCTTATCGTGTAACATTGCATTTGCTAAGTTGTTGACACGCTTTATAAAATCGATCACCTTGACAATGCTGGTATCTTGAGTCCCTGAAGGACAAGATGTTTATTGCATGATCTGTTAGTTTCATTTTGATGAGACGATATCGTTCACCTTGAAGTGATGAGAGAAGACCTTCCTGAAGTAAGGCATGAAATGTTCTTGGAAGAATTGTTTTTTGTCTCATCATATGCACTTAAAGTATATAAGCTCGCACATTTGAAAAATGCTGCAGACCGAATGCTATACGCATTTATAAAAATAATAAGGTCATATCAAGATACAAGCGAAGATTTAAAAGCTTTGTGAAAGCGGGGAATGGCTCCTCTTGTACACGCCAGAAGCGTGAGAGGGTACTTGGATCAAATAATATTGATTCCAAGAGAGAGAATTAGGCGAATTTTAATGATGAACATAACATGTCTTCACTATCAGAATCTGTTCCAACAGAAATATCAGTTTAAGAAAAACCGTTGATTCCAGAAGAATCAATCGCTCCTGCCAAAAAGGCAGATCGTGAATGAGCATGATATAAATTTATTCTCGAGATTGATTTAAGAAGGATATCAGTTCAAATAAAGCGTTAGTTCCAGAAGAACAAAGGAATGAGCAAATGCATATTGTTCTCACATATCGAGAACCATGGAATCGAAAATCGATTTCCATTGATAAAGGCATTACATTTTCATGAAAATGAAAATGAAATGATAGATGATTTTGACATTGGGCCACGTGGTGTTGACTACTGTCATTTAAAGACATGTTTGGCCAATACGAGAATATGTCATTCCAGAAGAATTGACTTATTGGCATAATGTCCAATGTTCAAAATCATGATCAAAACATCGAGGAATGTTTTCCCAGCTGGGTATATATGAATGAGAAAACAAAGATGCTGAATAAAAGCACACCTTATAAAGGTATTTTTCTCAAATGACTTGAAGTCAACTTTTGATAGAGTTATGTTGTGTGATCACCATGGTATATTAGATATATGTACCCACTGCTAATGGCACTTTTAAGTGCCTACATTTATAAAAGTCCCCGAAGGACCTGCATTGCCTGAAGCATTGCAATTTGCCTGAAGCATTGTAGTTTGCCTGAAGCAAACCTCATGCATTGCCTGAAGCATTTTAACTTGCCTGAAGCAAATCCCTTTAAAATTTAAATTGCCAGAAGCAATGTCATTTCCCGAAGGACTTATGATTATCTAGAGAAATGACTCTCTGAAGGGTTTGATTTGCATGAGGTAATGAGACATGGTATGAGAAACCATGTACTCAGTAAGTAGTGTGGGTCGATAATATATGGACTCCTGAAGAGGTCCTTGAAACTGCAGTATGTCTAAAAAAAGACTTTCAAATGAAAGCTTTGATGATTAAGTATTGTCTCGGCCTGAAGATCGAGCATATTTTCAAATGGATCTATAAATATGCATATGTTAAGAAACGCCTAAAGCGCTTTCGACTTAATATTCAAACGATCAATCGATATTTAGGTCCTAAAGAGGATCTCATTTGTATCAAAGAGATGGAAAGATATTTGGTCCTGGAGTACCATATCTAAATTTGAGACGTTATGATGTACAAGGCCTAACAGAAAATTCGAAGTAAATGTGCTAGCCAGTTTTGAGCTCAGAGACTATTTACCAGTTTTGAGAAAGAAGCAGATCTACAAAGCATGTCCCGGGACGGTTATAGTTTGGGAAGACAATTTTCAGTGTTCAGTGTTTTGGTTGCAACCACTAAGTGCTCTGAAATCCTTTTATCATGAACTCCAGAAGAGTCATGAGATTGACGTCAATCAGAATCACGTAGTGAAAATCCTACAATTTTGGTTCACTGATATTTGGGTAACATCGATTTTGGGAAAGTCAGAGTACAAGAAAATATGAGTCGAATTTGCAAGTAGCCGAGATTACTCATTCGGTCTTCAGGGGGAGCGACAGTCAGTGGGAGTATGTTTCCGTGCGCTGCACTCTTTTTCCCTTATTCAGGTTTTGTCCCACGAGGTTTTCCTGGAAATGTTTTTAACGAGGCAGCCGTTATGCACGTCCAGCTCACCAGAAGTGAGGAAATGGAAGAAGCACTCTACTCAGTATGGCTTTCCTGACATCCACTTGTTGAGAAGTTAATGTTCAAGATCAGGATACGTCGACTCAATTGAGCAACCGAAGTAACCTGCCTGAAGTCAGGGGGAGACAAGTTTTGTGCGTTGTACTCTTTTTCCCTTATCCAAGTTTTGTCCCACATGGTTTTCTTGGAAAGGTTTTTAACGAGGCAACATCAAGCACAACTTCATGCACATTTTGTGCGTTGCACTATTTTCTTTACAGGTTTTGTCCCGCCGGGTTTTCCTGAGGAGGTTTTTAATGAGGCAGCGTAAAGCACGCCAACGTCCTCTTGCTACTTATTTATGGTGGTGGCCAAGGGGGAGTGTTGTAAATGTTATGTGGCCCCCACCATGTATGCTTGCTTAATGAGTAAGCTTATACTAGTTTACCGAGAATGCCGATCACCCTCTTACAAGCTCTATAAATATAAGAGCTGTGAAGTGAGGAATGGTTAGAAAAACAAAATGAAAAGAATGGGTTCTATATTTCTCTATATCTGTGCCTCTATTCTATTTCCTTTATATTGTTCATGTTGGAGTGTTCTTATGAAGACTTAATGGTTTTGGTTGTGCCATGAAAGCTTAGTAGTCTTGATAGAGTTGTTCTCGTTTGTCATTTATTTCACAACATCATCAAGTGAAGCACGATTATGGATTACACTAAATTTTAATGAAGAGGTTTTTTATGAGGTCATTTAAAGTATATCCACTATTTACGAATTTTTCTTTAAAATTTCGATATAATCATTTGCAAATCGTGGTGTGTAAGAGCATCCACATCACTGGGGGGGCAGAACCCTGAACCCTGAGGCAGAATCCTCTGTTGACTGGGCAGAGTTCATGCCCCTGCCCCCCTAAAAAAGTGTGCTGCACATCAGAGGGGCAAGTATGGGGGGCATGGTTTTCAGAAATACTGACAGTGTAATTAATTAAGCTTTTAACTGAATTGTTAACGTTATTTTTAAATCAAAAACTACTAAATAAAATAGAAATAAAATTTCATTAATAGAAATAAAATTTCATTAATAAAATGCAAAAAAAACATAAGTTAAAAAAAATAGATAAGTTAAAAAAAATACATAACTAATAAAAACCAGGAATTATCAGTCGTCCGAATCGTCAGAGTAGTAAGTCCCGCCCGACCGATTCCATAAGTGCTCCATTAGGTCTTCTTGAAGTTGCCGATGAGTCGCATCGTTGATGACAGCAACTCGCGCTTGGAGTTCCTGGTGGTACGACAAGGGCATGGATCGGTTCCATGCTTAAGGTGGTGCGAAACCCTGAGGGGGCTCAAAAAATAAATCGTTATCCCCTGCTTCATAGCGATCACGTTCGTCCTCCACAATCATGTTATGTAGAATGATACAACAATGCATCATATCAGACAAAGTCGCTTTATCCCAGATCCGAGCGGGCCTTGACATTATGTGCCACCGTGCTTGGAGGACTCCAAAGGCCCGTTCAATATCTTTCCGGGCACTTTCTTGGCATTTGGCAAACAACTTCTGTTTTCGGGTATAGGGATGGCGAATCGACTTGACGAACCGACCCCATTGAGGGTAAATGCCGTCAACTAAATAATACGGCTTGTTGTAGCGATGCCCGTTGATCTCGAAATCCACGGTCATGTCCCGACCACGAAAAGCTTCATCGAATAGGTGGCCGGCGTTGAGGACGTTAATATCGTTGTTCGAGCCACCCATACCGAAAAACGCATGCCAAATCCATGTATCCGGGGACGCAACCGCTTCCAGCATAATTGTTGGATTCCCGTGATCGCCACGTTCATGCGATCCTTGCAATGCGACTGGGCAATTCTTCCACTCCTAATGCATGCAGTCAAGACTTCCAATCATACTGGGGAAGCCTCGACTATTGCCCGACTCAAGTAATCGCGTCATGTCCGCCACATTCGGCTTCTGCATGTATTCCTCGTAGAAAACCCCAATAACGGCTTTACAGAAACGTCGAACACATTTGAGTATAGTACTTTCCCCCATACGTAGTGTGTCGTCCAATGAATCGGCAGAACACCCATATACTAGCATTCGTATCGCGGCGGTGCATTTCTGGTGCGTTGATAACCCCAACCGCCGTGCAGCGTCATAGCTCTGAACAAAGTAGCTTTCGTGAGACGCAACCGCTTCCATAACCCGTAAAAATAATGGTCTGGACATACGAAAATGCCGCCTAAACAATTTGGGGCCATAGATCGGGCTCTCGACAAAATAATCCCTCATCAGGTCGTCGTGGCCTTGCTCACGCCTTCTGTTAATCTTTCTCCGGGAACCTTCTCCTGCTTTGATCCGTTGCCTCATTCTCTCGAATTCTGGCATTTCTCTCTGTATCTGTCTCTCGGTTCTACGCCGGAGTCCTCGCTCCCAAGCACGAAGTTCGGCTTCGACCTCGCGGCGTTCGGCTGCGAGCTCCTCCCTTTTTTGACGTTCGTCGGCGGACATTTTTTTTTCGAGAATTGGAAATGAAAGGTAGAGAATTGGAGATGAAATGTAGAGAGAAAATGTAGAAATGGTGTTGTGGATTTGATGAAATGGGTGAGCGGTATTTATGGTTGGGGGAAAATAATTTGTTTTGGTATTTTGTATTTAAAAAAAAATAATGTAGCTGTTTCAGATCGTTGCTACCAGCAACGGTCATTTTTTTTGGTTGGACAGGTGTCACACCCTCACTGGACAACAGACAGGCATAGGAGCAAGGGGCAGCGGGGCTGATTTATGCCCCGCGCCTCTACCCCCCGAACCTTTCTCCTCCCCCCCCCCCCCCCCCCCCCCCCCCCCCCCGCCCCCGCCCACACCTATTGGGCTTGTTTCAATTAAATGGAACAAGGCCCAAAGCCCATTTGAGGAAACTTAAGACCAAATGGATGATAGGGTTTCTATATGGATTAGAAATCAGATTTAGTAGGTGTGCGTGCCTTCATTGTTGAGAGAGTGAGAAGCAAAAGGGAGAAGAGGTGCAGATTTTTCTGCAGTTTTTCAGTCCGACCAGCCAGTTTGAAAAGCCCGATCGGAGGTTTATCCAAGGTCCGATGATACTGATTTTTTGAGTGAATGTTCTCCACATATAGGTATTCAAAGTGGACGGTAGATTTTGGGTTTTGACGGTTCGTTTTTCAGATACACGAGCTGAAAGTTGGGCCACCAAGTTGGTGAGATTTCTCTTCTTTCTTGAGTTTTGTTGCTAGTTCCAACACTAGGTTGTGTTGAGATATTGTGTATGCCTCTAATTTGATTAGAGATATATTGTACCCATTAAAGTTGATAGTGGATGATTAAGAGGCCTAGAGGGTCCCGTGGTTTTTACTTCTCGTCTTGAGAAGGTTTTCCACGCTAAATCTTGTGTGCATTGTGTTTGGTGATTTGCTCTGTTTGTTGGTTTCCTATAAGGTTTGCACAGGTGTGGGAGAATTGATTCCGCTGTGTTGCATTTATTTGTTGTTATTTGGTATTCTCCCTATCAGAGTGGTATGAGAGCCAGGTTGGCTTATTGGGTTTTTCTGTGTTAAACGATGGAAGCTAATACAAGTAGAATGATTAATCTGAATGGTTCTAATTATCATGTTTGGAAGGGCAAGATGGAGGATCTTCTTTATGTGAAGGATTATTATCTGCCGGTATTCAGTGAAGAATTGACTGAGGGTAAAACTGATGGTGCTTGGAAATTATTTCATCGCCAAGTGTGTGGTTACATCAGGCAATGGGTTGATGATAATGTTTTGAATCATGTTAGTGGAGAGACAGATGCACGCATTTTATGGAGCAAGCTTGAGCAGTTGTATGCTCGAAAGACAGGGAATAACAAGTTGTTTCTGAATAAGCAGATGATGAGTTTGAAGTATCAGGATGGGAGTCCTATGACATATCATTTGAATGCTTTTCAGGGTATTATTAATCAACTTGCAGGAATGTGTATCAATTTTGAAGATGAGGTTCAAGGTTTGTGGCTTCTAGGTACTTTGTCGGACTCTTGGGAGACGTTCAGAATGTCATTGTCTAACTCGGCTCCAGATGGTGTTATTACCATGGATATGACTAAGGGGTGTGTTCTAAATGAAGAGACGAGAAGAAAGTCACAGGGTTCCTCTTCACACACGGAGGTCTTGGTTACTACACAAAGAGGGAGGAGTAAGAGCAGAGATCCGAAAGGCAGAGGCAGAAGTAAAAGTAAGAACCGATTTGTTGATGTTGAGTGCTATCATTGTGGTCAAAAGGGGCATATGAAGAAGCATTGCCGGAATTTTAAAAGAGACACCAAATATGACAAAGGAAAGGGAAAGGAGCACAATAGCAGTGGTGATGATGATAATGCTGCTGTTATTACAGCGGAGTTCCTTGTTCTAAGTGATGATGAAGAAACTGTCAATTTGGTTTCTCAAAAGACCGGTTGAATAGCAGATAGTGGTGCCAGTATACATGCTACATCGAGGAGGGATTTCTTTTCATCTTATACATCTGGTGACTTTGGGAGTGTTAAGATGGGAAACAGAGACACGTCAAAGGCTATTGGCGTTGGAGATGTGAGCTTGGAGACGGAAAATGGTACACTCTTGGTTCTTAAAAATGTTAAGCATATTCCTGACATTCGCTTGAACTTGATATCTGTAGGAAGACTTGATGATGAAGGTTTTCATCATCACTCTGGTGATGGCAAGTGGAAACTCACCAAAGGTTCTATGGTTGTGGCTAGAGGGAGCAAGTGTGCTTCGTTGTACGTTACTCGAGCTAGAGTTTCCAATGGCATTGTTAATGCAGTTGAAGGTGAAGGTACAACAGAATCGTGGCACAGTCGGCTTAGTCACATAAGTGAGAAGGGATTGATGATGTTGAGCAAGAAGAATCTTCTACTGGGGATGAGTTGCACACCATTGAAGAAGTGTGAACTTTGCTTGGCCGGTAAGCAAACAAGAATTTCTTTTAAATCATCTCCTCCTTCTAGAAAGTTAGAAATACTTGATTTGGTATATTCTGATGTTTGTGATCCTATGAAGAAACGGACATTGGGCGGTGCACTTTATTTTGTGACTTTTATTGATGATCATTCAAGGAAGGTGTGGGCTTACACCTTGAAGACGAAAGATCAAGTGCTTGGAGTTTTCAAGCAGTTTCATGCCCTAGTTGAGAGACAGACTGGGAAGAAGTTGAAGTGCATCAGTACAGATAATGGAGGTGAGTATTGTGGTCCTTTTGATGAGTATTGCAGGGATCAAGGTATTCGACACCAAAGGACACCTCCAAAGACACCTCAGTTGAATGGGTTAGCTGAGAGGATGAACATGATACTTGTTGAGAGGGTGAGATGTTTGCTTTCACAAGCAAGACTACCGAGATCCTTTTGGGGTGAAGCTTTGAGTACGGTGGTACATGTGTTAAATCTCACACCTAGTGTTCCTCTTGGGTTTGATGTTCTAAATAGAGTTTGGACAGGTAAAGACGTCTCCTATGATCATCTGAGAGTTTTTGGGTGCAAGGCATTTGTGCACGCACCAAAGGATGAGAGGTCTAAGCTTGATGTGAAGACAAGACAGAGCATATTCATCGGTTATGGCTTGGATGAGTTTGGATACAGTTTTTATGATCCTGTACTGAAGAAGCTAGTTAGAAGTCGCTATGTGGTTTTTATGGAAGACCAGATCATTAAAGATATGGAGAAAGCTGTAGATCTACCTCCATATAGTGATGACTTGATTGACTTTGATATAGTTCCTTCTGCAAGTTTACAAAGTCAAGTTGAAGATGAAGTTCATGATGACCAACAAGATACATGCAATGTTTACATTCCAATAGAGGTTGAGATGGATGATGAAATCCATGAGCAGTTGCCAGTACCTGTTGATCCACCAGTTGTTCCACTCAGGAGATCTTCTAGAGATCGTCATCCTTCTTCAAGGTATTCCGTTGATGAGTATGTGTTACTAACTGACTGGGGAGAGCCTCAAAGTTATGAAGAAGCCATTGAAGATGAGAACAAAGAGGAGTGGGTTGAGGCCATGCTAGATGAGATGAAGTCATTGCATGAGAACCATACTTTTGAGTTGGTTAAGTTGCCGAAAGGTAAGAGAGCTTTGAAGAACAAGTGGGTGTACAAAGTAAAGCATGAAGAGAATTCCTCACGCCAAAGATACAAAGCTAGATTGGTGGTCAAGGGTTTTAGCCAGAGGAAAGGTATTGACTTTGATGAAATATTTTCTCCGGTTGTTAAGATGTCATCTATTCGTGTTGTTCTGGGTTTAGCAGCTAGTCTTGATTTGGAGATTGAGCAGATGGATGTGAAGACAACATTTCTCCATGGTGACTTAGACAAGGAGATTTATATGGAGCAGCCAGAGGGTTTCGCAGCAAAGGGGAAAGAGGACTATGTGTGCAAGCTACAGAAAAGCCTTTATGGTTTGAAGCAGGCACCAAGGCAGTGGTACAAGAAGTTTGAATCAGTTATGGGGGAGCAAGGCTACCAGAAAACTAAGTGTGACCATTGTGTTTTTGTGAAGCGATTCTCTGATGATGATTTTATCATATTATTGTTATATGTTGATGACATGCTGATTGTTGGGAAGAATATTTCTAGAATTGACAGGTTGAAGCAGCAGTTATGTCAGGTTTTTGCAATGAAGGACTTAGGTCATGTGAAGAATATTCTTGGTATAAGAATTTCTCGCGATCGAGGCGCGAAGAAGGTGTATATGTCACAAGAGCAATATATTGAGAAGGTGTTGCAAAGGTTCAACATGGACAAGGCTAAAGTGGTTAGCTCTCCTTTTGCTACTCACTTTAAGCTAAGCACAAAGGAGAGCCCTTTTACAGAGAAGGAGATGGAAGACATGGAGAGAGTTCCATATGCCTCGGCTGTAGGAAGCTTGATGTATGCTATGGTATGTACTAGACCCGACATTGCTCATGTAGTTGGAGTTGTTAGCCGTTTTATGTCTAATCCAGGTAAAGTGCATTGGGATGCAGTCAAATGGATTATGAGATATCTCTGAGGTACTTCTAGTTTTAGACTTACTTTCGGAAGTGGAGAACCTATGTTAGTTGGGTACTCAGATTCAGACATGGCAGGAGATGTTGATAGCAGAAAGTCCACATCTGGTTACTTGATGATATTTGCAGGTGGAGCAGTTTCATGGCAATCAAGGCTTCAAAAGTGTGTCACACTTTCTACTACAGAAGCTGAGTATATTGGAACAACTGAAGCATGTAAAGAGTTGTTGTGGATGAAGAGATTCATACAAGAGCTTGGTTTAAAGCAGGAGCGGTATGTGGTCTATTGTGATAACCAAAGTGTAATCCACTTGAGCAAGAATTCGACATTTCATGCAAAGTCGAAATATATTGATGTGCGATATCATTGGCTTAGGGATGCTCTTGAGGAGAATTTGTTTGAGCTTGAGAAAGTTCACACGAATGAGAATGGATCCGATATGTGCACTAAGGCACTACCACGTGAGAAGCTTGAGGTATGTTGCAAGATTGCCGGAATGACAATGCCCTCCATTTATTGAAACGGGGGAGATTTGTTGGGCTTGTTTCAATTAAATGGAACAAGGCCCAAAGCCCATTTGGGGGGCAATTTAAGACCAAATGGATGATAGGGTTTCTATATGGATTAGAAATCAGATTTAGAAGGTGTGAGTGCCTCCATTGTTGAGAGAGTGAGAAGCAAAAGGGAGAAGAGGTGCAGATTTTTCTGCAGGTTTTTCAGTCCGACCAGCCAGTTTGAAGAGCCCGATCGGAGGTTCATCCAAGGTCCGATGATGCTGATTTTTGGAGTGAATGTTCTCCACATATAGGTCTTCAAAGTGGACAGTAGAATTTGGGTTTTGACGGTTCGTTTTTCAGATACACGAGCTGAAAGTTGGGCCACCAAGTTGGTGAGATTTCTCTTCTTCTTTCTTGAGTTTTGTTGCTAGTTCCAACACTAGGTTGTGTGGAGATATTGTGTATGCCTCTAATTTGATTAGAGAGATATTGTACCCATTAAAGTTGATAGTGGATGATTAAGATGCCTAGAGGGTCCCGTGGTTTTTACTTCTCGTCTTGAGAAGGTTTTCCACGCTAAATCTTGTGTGCGTTGTGTTTGGTGATTTGTTCTGTTTGTTGGCTTCCTATAAGGTTTGCACAGGTGTGGGAGAATTGATTCCGCTGTGTTGCATTTATTTTTTGTTATTTGGTATTCTCCCTATCAGCACCAACCACACCCCACACGGACCGAACCTTGAACCCCGAACCCTCCTCTTCTGCTCCAGCCCCGGCCTCGCGCGCACGCCCCGCACCGATGTGGGTGCTCTAAATAGAGTATTCTGAATAATCATGTGTAACCAACCATCACAATACATGTGCATGAGACAGTAGGTAGCTAATAGATGACAAGAAAAACCAATGAATAGAGCCTTTAGAGAGAAGAAACCAACCAAACAAACGAAAAGCTTCAACTAAACTCGTGTTTACTCTGTATATGTCTAGTCTTTTATATGTAGATGTATGGACGGTGAGGCTTTTGTACATAATAGTAGGGCTTTCCAAAATGAACCCGGAACCTGGCCCAACCGGTCAAACCGGCCCACCCCGGCCCCATTGGGTTGCCCCCAATGGGTTACGGGGGCGGTAGTGGATTGGAATTAGAGGCCCCGGTAACAACTGGGTCGGGGCATGGATTGAGAAAAAGAAACCCACCGAGGCCCGGCCCCAACCGGTACGGTAAGATATTTAAATATGTGATAAAATTTAATAGGGTATGACATTTTTTCATCATTAAAAAGTGACCAAATTCAGATTTTTTAAGCACTCTTTGATCACTTCTTAATGGTTTATTGGCCAATGAAAAAAGATTGAAAAATTGTGTGTTAGTCGGGTGAATGATGTGAATTTGAAGCTCTTAATTGTAGTTTTGAAATTTATTCCGGTTGGGCCGGTGCAAACCGGTGGCCCGCCCCATAATTTGAACGAGTGAGTTTTATATGACCTAATGGGTTTGGGGCCGGGATGGGTTCTAATTTGAGCAATCCGGTCATTTCCGGTTGGGTTAAAAACACGTCAACAGGACCGGGCCCCGGCCCATGGACAGATAATAGTTCTTGCTTCCCACATTATACGATGGGATCATGTAATTATGGCCAATAATTACATTAATACCGATTAAATTAAACTAGATACGTATAGTATAGTATTTGATGTGTTTTAAATACATTGTGGGGAAAGGGAAGGGTTGAACTATTCAGACAGTATACAATTAGAAACTGAATATAAATGTCAACAAAAAAAGAAACTCACTATTCACTCGTCCCATCTTTTTTTTATAACTACTATTCACTCATCTTGAATGCATTACGTTGGAACATTATTAGTATATGTACTCTTTTTATGTAATTGGTGTAAACATGTCAAGACTGTTTAAATCTTATTTCGGATTTTTTTTTGTTGAGGAAATTTCGGAATTTATAAATACTAGTAATTTGACAGACATATTAACATTAAACAATAAAAATTTCTCCTTTTACTTTGTATATACCAGTAGTGTGTTTTCTCGTATAAGCCAAGAATGAATAAGAGCTTTATGATTCTACTGATTCTTATAGTTTCTGTTTCAATGGCCTCTGCTGCGATCAGTAAGTGTACCTTTCGATTCAAATAGTTGTTGGACAGATAAGAATGAGTTATTGAACGTGTCTCAAATCTTTGTCGTGATTCAAGACTTGTTATGGGTTTTGAGTTTTTTTATTTATGATTTTGAACCCCATTTGCAAGCATAGTTACGGGTAGGTGTTATTCGATCGTAATAGAAATTATAATCAAACTCTAAGCAATAAAAAATATGATTTGGTTATTGGGTTTATTCGATTAGATTAGTATTACTAGTAGTAAAACTTAAGTTTGATTTCTATTATTAAAATTAAATAATCAAATTGTCCCAATTGTTATATGAGTTTTTTTGAGCGATAGGTGCATATTCTATTAATTAAAATATGTAATGACAATAAAGTGTATCAGAGACTCTCTGACCACGAATAACAAGGCAAGAACATTTAAGAATGTTCGCCATTCTTTTCTCAGCAGAACCGTCCTCGACGGTGTTGAATTGGTGCCCTATGGGCAATGACAGAATATGGGTTGGGGGAACGGGGTACCGGAGATCCGAAGGGACCTCGACGGTAATGGTGATGGTGGGAGGCAAAGCATCATGTTGGGACCCCTCCCGGGGCCAGTCCCCGATGCTCCATCGATTCCCCATACCTCCTAGCGTGGCTTCATCCTCGCCACTAATGAGTCGTACCATGTTGTGCCAGACGCCCCCATCTTCAGGTTCCCAGCAGCTGTTTCCACACGAACTGGGGCTGTAACAACTTGCTCGGATGACAGGGTGCCGCCCCCACCTCCAGCCCCACCATGCTGGGAGGTTAGAGGGCCAACAGTCCAGATAACAAGCTGACCAAATCTCGATCCCCTGATCCTCCCGTGTACAAAAGAACACGGTGGGAGATGGCCTTGTATTGGCCGGGGACTAATACCCCAACCTGAGATCTGGAAACCCAGGTTAGGTATCGGGTCCAGTGTTATGCCGACCCCCCCCCCCCCCCCCCCCCCCCCATGGGGAGATAATGTAGCAGTAGGTATCAGGTCCAATGTCATCGATCTCTGTGCAGTGGCCACCCTATCTCCATCTCGAACCATGTCTGCTCCCTCGAGGGCCTCGTGAAGGCGTTAGTGTGTACAGGGCCGAGGTCCCCCCCCCCCCCACCGGGACAGCACGTGGAGGGCCCTTCCGGTGTGCCGGTAGATGGCCACGCGCGTAACGCCTAGCTGACCTTCTGGCCCTAGACCCGCCAGCTCCTGACATAGTCCCGACGGAGGAAATCCAAGCCCATGTCCGTCTCCACTTTCAGCGCCTAGTGATCCAGTGCGAAAAACACTCCACCATGCTCCCACGCACCCCGTGGCCGTCACGAGCCCATCCCCAATACCGGGCCTTCACCGTCAGGACCTCGACAGACGCCGAGTACTCCATCGTGTCCCTCACCACTCCCACCGGCAGTCGAGAAGGCAGGAAACCCAATGGGATCGGGGTGGGCTGAACCCTAGATCTTTCGGTAAAGGGCCTAGACGTTAGAGCAAGGACATGGATTGTCATGTCCGAAGGACCCCGGTTCAGACGGGGAGGGATCCCATGGCCTGGGATATAGGATGGAGTCCTAGATCCAATGCCATGCCTCCCATGCACCAGAGCCATGTCGTGGTGATGGTAGGCGTGGTGCTGGCGGTGATGAATCCTGAGGCACGAATTAGGGTTTGGTCCACGGGGAGGTGACCTATAACTTGAAGCCAAAGACTCCGACCGCCGCCGCTCCCAACGCCGGCTCTCCCAGCGCCGTCGATATATAGCCGCAACAGGGGAGTTAAAAGGTAACGGTGGCGGACCAAAGGACCCCGGCGGTCCCAGAGAACCCGCTGGAGCCACTATCAAAGGGGACGAGCCCGAGACGTTGGGGAAGGGAGAGTAGGACGGTGGTGGGATTGTCATGCCACCCGGAATATAGAGGACAAGTGGTAGTGGTATAGAGGGAGAATGGTTGATGGTGATCGGACAGAGAATCGACGAAGTCACCAAGGGAATAGGAGGAGGGAGAGGCTCCGATGGTAGTGGGATAGTCATCTACTTCCATTCATATTTGAACCCCGCCCCAGGCGTGGTCTACGAGGAGGTCCATGGGATGGGACACTCGAACACGGGGACGACGAAGCCGACAACCCCGGGCGGAACAACAATGCGGCAGCAGCAGAAAGCTCCATAGCGACGAAGATGGCAGACTAGGGTTAGGGTAAGCTCTCAACACGGGAGAGAAAATTATATTTGGGTTATATTATATTAGTTTAAAATTCTTATCCATACGTATATATACCTTTATCTCATTATCCTTAGAATGGAAAATAGTCTGACTTTTTTTAAAATAAATGTGAAATTTTGAAAACATCTTTAGTATTTTATAAACCAGTTTATTAAGTTATCAATTAAATTTATTTTTCATATGGAAAAAACAAACTAATGATAATTTATATTTCATATGCAAAGAACCAAACTAATGAATCCGCATTATTAGACTAATTAATGGTTTCTTCTATAAATTGTTTTTTTTTTGTATAAAAAATATAATATTATGAAATTATATTAATTAGTATATTTTAATAATAAATATTTTAATTAGATTGCATAAATGGTTAATAACCACCCCTCAAATTTGATTTTTAAATAATAAAATTCATTTGAAAATAAATAAACGGAATATTTTAAAATAGTGAAAGGATATTGTTGTCATACTTATTTTTAAGTTCTTAAAATCCAATGGCTTTGAAAATTTGACTAAAAATTGGGGTGTTATGGACTTTTTAACTCTTTCCATTTAAAACTAACATCAATTTAATAAAAGAGTTAGTAAATGTTTGGTTTATGTATGAAACAACAAATTTTTTTACCATGACATTATTTTGAAAGTAAATATTTGGTAGAGTGATATATTAAAATTTTCCCTAAAAACTTAAAAGTTCCTCTTGTGCAGTTCATTGAGTGTACTCATTAATAATTTGGAAAATATATAAGAACATCAATCTATCTCAGTCAATACATTGTTGATGATCTGTTTTATGTTTTTTCGTAAGGTCCTTTACAAGATGAGTGGTGCGAAGACAATTTGACTGACGCTAATTGTGTGGATGACGGGTGCAATCAAGATTGTAAAAACAATCGGGCGGATTCTTTTGGATATTGCCTTGGTACTGATTATTGTGTATGCGAATATCCTTGCTAGTTTATTTAAACTAATTTGATTGAATATTTAACTTGATCGGTTTTATTAATCTTGGTTAGTTTCAAATAATAAAACCAATATATTTTCTACATAAATTTGTAGATTTTTAAATAATTATATGTAATATCTGAAGTGTAGTTACGATTCTGACTAGAAATTATAGTTGTTTTTAGGGTTAATTCCTTTTTGTACCCCTTTTCTGTAAGAACCGCTCTCGGTCAACGCCAGTCAAATCGGCGAAAAACAGGAAAATTTAAAAAATTTGGACAAACACTTAAATGAACCCAAATTTAACCCCGAGGGTCATACCGGACTTAAGTTGACCCCGATATCGACCAAAGTGAGTTCTGGGGGACTCAGGGCAACTTTCTGACTAATTTGGGAAAGATTGACTTTTTGCTGGAAAAGTCAACCGAGCGACGTTTTGGTCCGTTCGAGGCTCGTTTTGGATCCAAAAATCTTAGCCTTCGTCACAGCGGTCTTAGTTGAGCCATTTCCTTGTAGCCCGTGAAGTTTCGTAATTTCTTGGAAAATGTGCCCGTTCGGGGTCCGAGACGGCCGAATTTCGCGAATCTGACAGAAAAGTATCTACAAAGATATTTTCTAAAGAGGTGGGACCCACTTGCCACTTGTCACACAAGTGGTGGTGTTAGGTATTTTTTTGAACAAAACAAAAAGTAAATGAGTGATAGTTTGTAAATAAGAAGAGATTGGTGTGTTTTTAAAAACAAAATAAAAGGAAGGAAGAGAGAAAGTGTCGGCCACACTTAGAAAAAATAAGAGAAGTAGAGAGAGAAAGTGGAGAGAGGAAAGAGAAGGAGAAAAGGGAGAAAAAGAGAAGAAAGCTTGGGTTTTTGTCGATCTCTCGACGATCCAACCGACGGATCGTCTCAACGATTGAAGAATCGAGCTCCCATCATCATTCCCTATGGTGAGAACCTGATTGATTTTCGTTTTGGTACGTTTGAATTTTAGGGTTTGAGTTTAAATGGGTTGATTAAGGTTGGGTTAAGGATTGGGGTTCGTTAGGAACGTTTGTGGGCGAAAAGGAACATTTTTCGTTGTGGCCCTGTGGGGCCCACTTGGTCGGGCCTCGGGTTTTTTGTGTTCGGGTAGTCTTGGACGATCCCCAAGTCGATAATTCACACCCGGAATGAATTATGAAATTAAATTGTGAAAGTTAGAAATTTCGGGTTTAGAAACTTTAAACTCGAATTAAATTGCTCGGAAGTCGGAAATCGATTATGTCGATTGCGTTGGAACCCTTGAATTATTCCAAGACCGTAGAAACGAAAACGGGAATTTTCGGAGCCCCGGAAGGACGTTTTCAAAACCCGGGCAGATTCGCCAATTAAAAAGTGTTTAATTGTGATCTTGTTAGATCGTACCGAGGACCGAGGAAAGGGAAAGCTAGGCGAGTGATCGCGAGCACGCTGGAGCTTGGTTGTGGAATTTTGGGAAAGCGTTACGAGGTAGGGAAAAGTAGCCGGATCTCGGCCCTGACTAGGGAAAGTTAACAGTAGAAATGCATGTGACACTTGGGTGTCGTGGGTTAAGTAAGTTTATCGAATAATAGAAAGGCAGGCGACACCGGGTGGTGTCGTATGATACGGGAACGTATCGAACAATAGAAATACATGTGACACTTAGTAGTATCGTAGGAGCAGTGAACTTTCGATATTAGAATTACTGGAGTCATTTGGTTATGCCCGAAGGTTGATTGTTTAGTTTGTGTCTTGGGTGGCCATGAGAGCCCGTACTTTACTGTTTGTGTCTTGGGTGGCCATGAGAGCCTGTACTTTACCGTTTGTGTCTTGGGGGGCCATGAGAGCCCGTATATTACTGTTGGTGTCTTGGGTGGCCATGAGTGCTCGTGGGGTTGTTAAACCAGTATTTTATTGTTGGTGTGTCTTGGGTGGCCATAAGTGCCTGTGGGGTTGTTAAACCCGTATTTTACTGTTGGTGTGTCTTGGGTGGCCATGAGTGCCCGTGGGGTTGTTGAACCAGTATTTTACTGTTGGTGTGTCTTGGGTGTCCATGAGCGCCCGTGGGGTTGTTAAACCAGTATTTTACTGTTGGTGTGTCTTGGGTGGCCATGAGTGCTCGTAGGGTTGTTGAGCCCGTGTTTTACTGTTGGTGTCTTGGGTGGCCATGAGTGCCTGTGGAGTGTTGAACCTGTGTTGTTGCTGGTTGTTGAACTTTGGTTGTGATTGTGATTGCCTGAGGTTGGGGGCCCGACAGAGATCGGGGGAAGTTGCGTGGGGGCTGGCTAGCTTTCCGACAGAGATCGGTAAAGTTGAGCATTTTTTGGCTAGCCTTCCGATAGGGATCGGTAAGGTTGAGCATTCTTCGGCGATGGAGGGTTGCTCCCCTTCCGACTAGCTATCGGAAAAGTAGCTCGGTACATATCGCTAACAGGTCGATCGCCTGGCCTGACAGGGATCGGTAAAGTTGCGTGGGGCAGGCTCGAGCCCAGCCGGTTAGCAACCGGCACTGAGCAGCTGGAGTGCGATCCTTTGTGATCATGTTTGGTGTGCGATCCTTTGTGATCTTGGGTGTTGCGTGGTTGTCTTTTGTGTCTTTGGTGGAGGTCATAACCGCTGTGTCGGGTCTACATTACGTGTCCGAGTGTTGAGTCGGTTGAGGAAAGTAACAGTTGTGTGTCAGTCGGGTTACTTGAGTTGGGGATAGTAGTCCCCGGTGTTGGGTTGTTGTTGGTGTTACCGGCATTGTCTGCTAGTATGCCGCAGTCAGTCTGTTATCCGTGGTGGTGAGCGAACGCTCACCCCTAGCTGCTTTTCCTACAGGTACTGGTCGCGGGACGGACTAGGTGAGCTCTCGAAGCTTGAAGAGCTAGGAGCGGGAGTCCGGGTTTCCTTTTTGAGTCTAGCTACGTACGCCTTGTATTTTGTCCGCTTGTTGGGACGTACTTTTGAGTTGTAAATTATTATTTTGATTAATTAAATGGTGGTTTTAAAGCGATTTATTTAAAAGGTTTGCAAATGTTTTATTGTCCGAAACGATCGCGTTCCGGGTTCGGTTCTACTGAATTTGGGGCGTGACATTTTCTATTGGTAACGTACCTTTAGTACCCTTACGTTTGGTAACGTGCAAAAACCACCTCTACGTTTTGGTAACTTGCAACTGATAGGAAATTCGGACTGAATATTCTATTCCTTCCATAACATGACCTCACGTGACTAAAACTGAATTTTTTTCTTCCTATCTTACCCTCGTTGAATCTGAACCACTCATGTGATGTGGATAAAACCCTAAATTACCCTTGTTGAATTCATGACCACATATTCAAAGCTTATTTGTTAAGCTTCTCACTTCTCACACACCACACCATCTCTCTCAGTCTCTCTCACCCGATCTCTCTCAGTCTCTCTCACCACAACATCTCTCTCTCAATCGTCTTAACACTTCTCAATCGTCGTCGATAAAGTCCTCGCCGGACTCGGTGGTGGTAGCTTTTCTTTGTCCGTTTCAGATCTGGCTGAGTGGTTATTTGGATTCTTTCTGTCGTTGCTGTGACACCAATTTCTCCTGAACTTGTCGCAAGTTTTTGTTCCTTGTTAGATATGTGTTTGATTGGTTTAATTTCTAGGATTTGAGTTTCTTATAGTTCTAGGGTTTGAGTCTTTTGCTTTCTGTTGTTAGTATTTTATGGAAGTGGGATTTCGAAATTATTAGGAAATTTTGTTTTCATGGATTTGTGTTTGACCTTACATGTCATGCTTTAAGTATGTTGTTTGAAATTAATAGTTCAAGAGATCCTTTTTTCTTCATCTCTTCTATATGGGCTAAATATCTCTGCTCTTTAAAAGCTTTAGCTAATTTAAGCTAGAAGAGTTTAAGTCATGAATCATTCACTATGGAAGCCTATATCTCCCTGTGATGTTGTCTTCTGGGACAAAAAGAACAGAAAAAGAAATGGGTCTGATTACACCTTTTACTCCAAGAACCCATTAGCTCTTCAAAAGCTTAAAGAAATGGATCTGATAGATTTTGGTGTGTTGGAGACGATGGGGTTGTTCCGAACTTTGATCCGATTTTATAGTTTTAAAAAAATGAAAATTATAAAAAGAACAAGTAAAAAATAATAAAGATTTAATGAAGTAATTTTTTATGAAGATTTAAGATTCAATTAAGGAATTAAGAAAAGGAAAAAAAAAGAAAAAAAAACTTTTTTTTTGTAAATTAATAAAATTTTAAACAAAATTAAAAATTAAAGGAAAAGAATTTTATGAGAAAAGGTTTTAAAGAAAAAATTCCGAGATAAAAAGGCTTCAGGATTTGAAAATTTATAATAATTATGAATTAATTAAAATTTTATTATTAAGAAATTTTAGGGGTATAATCGTCTTTTTACTAAAATGTCTGATTTCAAATTCAAATGTTAAAGGGTAAAATGGACATTTCATGTCACCCCGTCCATTTTTCCTCACAGTTGCAAGTTACCAAAACGTAGGGGTGGTTTTTGCACATTACCAAACGTATGGGTATTAAAGGTACGTTACCAATAGAAAAGGGGTACAAAAAAGAATTATCCCTTGTTTTTAACTTGAGATAAGTAGCAAGCAGATCCGATCTTATACGAAATTTATGATACGATCAAATTGCACATCTATTAAACATTTCTACAAATTAGATAATAAATGTGAATCCATTATCTATAATTAAGATAAGTATATATGATTATGTTTCTCTCTAGTGAGTAGAAGCTCGGTGTCTACTCCGAGCATGAGTGAAATCGGGATTGATAGGGAAAGTTTGAAGTTCTATCGAGTCATCTTTTGCATAAACGGGCAAAAATACAGAGGATACGTCCTCTTGTGGCTTTGGCTCGGCCGTATGGTAACCCATGATACCTAAAGAATAGAGTCAACAGGGCAACCAGATTAAGAGAAGTTTTCAACTCAGATCAAGAATGAGGTGTTATGTATAATCAAGGAGGGGTGATCAAGAAGGCCTTATAGAGGTCAAGGTTAGAAGCTTTGGTTATTAGGTTTCTTAATCAACTTCCTAAAACTCTGTTGTAGACGATTTGCTAAGAACAAAGTTATAGTCACGATGGGATCCTGTAGTGGTTTTCTCTTTTAGGCTTCAGGTTTCATGATTGGAGCAGAGTAAACAACATATCTTCACGAGGAATATGATTCTTTGAGCTTCGACTGTGCTCTAGTGTTAGTTCTCAGCCATGCTGGCTTTAGTGTTGATTTCAAGTTATTGGATGAGGTTTTCCCAGTTTTGATTAAGGTCGTTCTGGTGCCTGGATCGTCAGTTCATTTTTCCTTTGTTTCCAAGCCATCTCCGGATTCAAAGGGAATTTCAATCTCCCCGAATTTAGAGAGGATTGATTTCCCTTTGAATTCAAACTCGGTTGTGGATGACCTGTTGAAAAAGTTGCAGCTTCAGGAAGATCTTGGAAATTTGTTGTATCTAAGAGAAGTTCAAACGGTTGTGTCAAAATCTCCCTAGCCGATTATTCATTCTTATAGTCCTAGTATGAGATAACGGTTGCCTTAGGTTCCTCAGAAAAGGGCTCAAAATCATTTGACAAACAAATCTATGCCTAATTTTTTGCCTTTGAATAATGTCTGGTCTAGAGGAGAGCTATCTCCTTGATCTACTGGTCATGAAGGGATTGAGAAGTTCAGCTCCGATCATCACACTGATGATTTTGTTATTGACAACGATGCAACATGACATGATCCATATTTGAGAGGCGTTTCAAACTTTTTCTTCCCTCTTAAGCGTGCTCTTCTTCAGTTGTATTTTTATCAGAGAGAAATAAATGGATTAACAAAACAAACAATTATAAGAGGAAGCACCCAAGAACAACAGGGCCTAAAGAAAAAGTAAGAAAGCGAAAAAAAAATACAAAATCAAGTAACCTCGATGGAGCAAGAAACCTCGCTACCATAATGAGGACTCAAAACCGCATCCATATTCCTGAAGCCCTCCTTAATCGACCCTTTGTAACGGACTGAGCAAGAAACCTCGCTACCATAATGAGGACTCAAAACCGCATCCATATTCCTGAAGCCCTCCTCAATCGACCCTTTGTCACGGACTAACATTTTCTCAACAAACCCTTACATAGTGTGCGTAATACTCTCCTTAGTACGCCCATCAACCAAAAAGGATGAGAACTTGAAAAAACATCTAGTTGAGGAACATCATCGCCAAAGTCAACCTGGAGCGGAGGAGGGGACCTATCACGAAAAGGGACTAGTCCTCTATCCATATCATCATGAAGCTTATTAACAAACACCGAGTTCATCTCAGCGGAATCCGAATCTACGGGATCTAAAGTCATATGCGCCCACATGTCCGACTTGCTTCCAAAAGAGTCTAAAGTTGTAATTGTTGTAGTAATAGAAGCGGCCCTAGGGGCTAGCTGTTCGACTGAGGAGTAGGGGCAATTAATCGCTTTTACAAGAAGCATAAGGGTGTTTAGGCTCTCACTAGGGACATGAGCCGAAGAATAACTCCTTCCACCAACCTTTGCTCACGACGCAATCATCCCATTCTAAGGTATGTAAGGGACGATATCCATTGGTGTTGGCTCAGAAGCACATCCACATAGAAACTCGTACCTCGAGTTGGAACATCCTGCTTGCCTGCCGAGACATCTAGCGTGTGCACAAGAGCTAATTCACTAGACGATTGTAAGGGCGAGAACAAGCACTGATGAATAGTAACGAGTAAATCGAGCTTCCATTACGACTCATAGAAACCGATCTCCAAAAAGAACCCATTGTGTGCAGTCTGAGAAGGAAAAGAACCAAAGATGTAAAGCTTTCCACTCATCTGCCACTAGAGCTGACCAAATATCCTAATGCTCTGTTTTTGTTTTATGGAACTGGAGCTTTCAGTATGGCTAAGTTGAATCGGAGCTATTGTGTTGCAGCTTAAATGTTTTTCTATATAGGTTTATAGTAACGTTATGCCTCTAGTTGGGTTCTTTTTGGTGTGTACTTGAACCTGAATGCATAGTCTTGACGGGAAGGTCTAAAGAGCTTGTTAGTTGGTTAAGCCACATACTTCTTTGCTACAAGAGCTTGGTTTGGTTTTGGTTGGTAATAGTTTGATGTGAATTTGTGTATTCTTGTTAGACTTGTTTTCTTTTTGTTTTATGTGTTTTTTTTGGTGATCTTCTTTTTTTCGTGAGAGTTTTTGTTTTCTTCTAGTTCGTCCTAAACTCAATCATTGTGGATTGTTAGAAAGCCCCCTCCTGATCATTTTTTTTTTGTGATCTCGGGAGGTTGTATTGTCCTCCCCTTTAGCTCGTCTTTAGAGCTTGAAGTTTGTTTTCTTATAAAAACCTAAGCCTATGAAAAAAAATGTGAATACATTTTATAATATGGCTAAAAAACACCAACAGGTACGTCACCATATGAGTCAAAGTGCACGCAATATCGTTTGAGTCAATTTTTATAACATTGATCCTACATGTAAAATGTAAATTTATTTCCTAAAATTAAGATCATGATGCGATATCGATCAACGCCATTGAATACTTCGTAAGGCCACATATCAAATTTAAAGAAGGTTTTTTTAGAAGGTATTTTATCATTATCATTAAATACATCAAATATAGATAATACAAGATAGAACTCTTACAGTCGAAATCATAGTTCGGCACCCCTACGACTGGTAGGTTTGTCAACATTTTAACCTAACTAACAAAATCCTATTAGGAAATATAAGAGAGCAACGTCGAAATGAACAATTAAGGAACATAAATTGATGTTAAGAGCTAAATACCACATCGTGTGGTTGTCTTGAGCTACTATGACACTTCGGTCAGCTCTAAGAGCGGACCACTTCTAGGCCCAATAGGTTTCCACCCCCATTGGGCCCCGACCCCCGAGGTTGATGGTCATCGTCGAGACTGTAGGATAAGCCTCGACGGAGAGGAAACCCCTATGACTGACAATGAATATGGCTAGAGGTGGATACAACTTAAGATTGAGGCATAGTAACGGTGGCGGCAAGGCAAATATAGAGCACTTCGAAACCAGACGAAGGGAGGAGAACAAACTCACCCGAGGTCGAGAGTCCTGGCTACTTGGGCGGGAGCTTGGGAGAGTCGTGCATGGTTGTGCACGCTCTAAAGATCCCTTACTGACGGTGGAGATAAAACGGTTCACATGAAGGTGGTCATGTGCATCCCTAAACGATATCGCCGTGATGGTTGCGAGGAGATGACGACAATGACAAGGAGATCCGATGGCCCAGAACTAGATGGCAACCTCCAGATCTACCGCCGATAGAGAAGGGAGGCGATTGAGCTTCTCGTCGTAGCCCGGGGGAGGGGGACCAAATACCCATCCGCCATCGTTGGGGTCTGGGGTCGGGGAACCATATCCAACATGATCTTCTCAATCCGGCTAATAGGGCATCTGTTTTTGCGACCCAATCCAGCTCAATTCGATTGTTAGATAAAATTACTCTTAAAAACGTTCTTTATGTGCTGAAACTGTAGTACAATATACTTTTGGTTTCTCAATTGAATGATGACTTACATTGTAATGTCCAATTTGATTCTTATATGTGCACTATTCAAGACCTGTCACGCCCCAAATTCGGTTTTGACCGGACTCGAGACGTGACCTGAGTTAATAATAGAAAATAATAAACAATTACTAGATATTTTAAAAGTGCAATTAAACTCCATCAAATCCTCATAATAAAATAATCCAAAAACCTCAAATATGAGTCAAAGCTCAACATAAAGTGTGAGATAAATAGCGTTTAGTACAAAAGACCAACACATCTCTAGAATAACCCTCAAAACGTCCAGAAGCTCCCGAGCCTCGAACTCCCTAAACATTAGGTACGCCTGTAAAAACAGAAAGAAAACCGTAGGGGTGAGCTTGCGCTCAGTAGGGAAAATCGTAAATAAGTTAACCTTCAGTTTAGTAATAAAACTGCCTTAGCATGGCAACGCAATTTATAATCAAACGCTATCAAACAATGAAATACTAGGAATCAGTATAAATAAGAATAGTATCGCATTCTCAAAGATAACTGTAACTTTAAAGGATTACGTGAAATGTACTATAAATATGTCATAACCATTAAAATGGGAACAAGTAATATCACACCAACCACTTGTTTTCTCAAGAATCCGATCCATGAATAGATTCTGGTGTCACATCGGTTCCCATACTCTGATCCACCAGAGTATTCATATCATATCAGATTTTCCCTCGGTCCAGAGGAGACACATGCATCGGGGCACCGGAAACAATCCCAAAAGGGCGCTTATCATCGGGATTCTCGGAAATGCCTCCAAATGACCATATGTCATAGGGAACCAAGGTAGTGCTCTCGCAGGACGCATACACTTGGGTGAAACCATAAGTAACCATTCCCCGCAGGGTTCACCTCCAATGGCCTCAGGCTCCGATAATCAATGCCTCGTAGGGTCCAATAACCAATGCCCGCAGGCTCCAATAATCAATGCCCCGCATGGTCCAATAACCAATGCCCTCAGGCTCCGATAATCAATGCCCCACAGGGTCCAATAACCAATGCCCGCATGCTCCATACCTAACAACCAAATATCTCAAGAACATGAATAAGAGAGTCACACTTAACATATCAACCAACCAACACTTATCGAATCATACTTTCACCACAACACACCAAAAACATCCATTTAGTCCTCTACACTTACCGTTATACTTACCTATCACGATCTATCGGTCCATCGATCACCTGATTGTACCGTTTGGCACAATTAGTCATACTCGATCATCCGTTCAACCAATCAATTATTCAAACATTCAATCACTCAACCAATCAAGTAAACATTCAATCAACCAATCATGTAACCCTTCAATCAAGCATTCAAGCATACAATTTAACTAGTTTCATTAGACTCTTAACTTAACTTGAACTAAGCAAACGAGCATGTGAAGCAAGCACAAACAACTAATCCAAGGGCTCATCACGGCCTCTCTACCAGTAAAGCAATTCCCAAGTATTGAAAGCGAATTACACTAGTTATTCACATCCTAAGCATGCATACTAGACACGTCCGATTATTAGAAATTGAAAGACGATTATTCTAGTTATTCGCATCCTATATGCAATTCTAGGACTTATCCAATTTTATTAACCTAATAGGCATACTAGTATTGAAATACTCGAGTAATTAGGACTTTCCCTACCTCGTGGTCTTCCTCTAACAATTCTCTGCTGTAAAGCTCGCTTCACCTCTCCTCCGTTCTTCACACGGGTTCCAGAATGGTCTTCGTCCCTCGAGTTCGAAACAAAGGTCTTGGAACACAATTAAACTCTAATCAAGATCTAACTAAGAAGAAAATAAAGCCCCAAAAACAACCCCAAAAGACCATTTCATAACACGATCGAAGTTGACGAAAAACACCCCAAAAGGACGCAAAACTGATCTGCCACGGAATGGGTCACGGAGCTGTGACACCGCCCGTCATGGATGACATCACGGAACCGTGACACGTGCCGTCACGGAGCCGTGACGCCTCCCGTCACGGTATCTGTCACGGATCCGTGGCAGGTCTGGGCAGACTCGCCATTCTTCAACCTCCAGCTCTTTTTTCCCGAAAAATACCACCCAAACTACATTTTTAGGCAACAAAAACTCCCAAAACAGATAAATAACTCCAAAGCTCCTCTACCCATAGTAGGAATCATCAAAACCTCAACAATCCAAACTAATTCCAACTTCAAAAACCAATAAAACCCAAGGATTTCCATCAAATACCAACAAATACTTCTCAACAACATCATCTAGCACTAACACAATCAAAACCCAACAACTTCTAGCAAAACCAAGCCAAAACCCATGAAATGAAATGAAAGGAAAAGAGATTTAGATATTGTCCTTACCTCTAGGAGAATGAGATGAAGAAGAATGTGAGATTTTGGAGAAGAAAGTGGTAGAAAATGAACCCAAGGTGCCTCCTTTCACTTGCTTCTTCTTCAAGACTCCATTGCTCTTCCTCTTCTTCTTTTCTCTCTAAATGGTCGGCCAGCACTAGCAAATATGAAGAAATTGTTGCTCCCTTTTTCTTTAATAGACCTAATTGGTAAAAAGACCATAGGCCCCTTTAGATAATTTCCCAATTTGAGGCCCTTAGGAGGGTATAAGGGTCCAAGACCACTCATTTCCTCTCTTCTAATATTTTATGGACATGTGTCCAAGTAGGGCCCAATAATCTCCAATTTAAATTTCAGCACTTTAATTAATTAGACCTTAGTCGATATAAAGTCCAATTTTGACCAAAGTTGACTTTCCCCAATATTATACTCAAACGAAAGGAAATGACCCAATTAAGCCAAACGTGATGACGGATAAGCTTTTTGGGCCCCGGAAAAGCCCCGAGTGACCTCCTGAGTCATCGGTTGACTTTTCCGATCGAAAGTCAAACTTGTCTTAGAAGTCACCGGTTCGAACGAGATCGACCGGAAGCGGTTCTTACAAGATCACACCAGAGAGTTGATTGAATAGGTATTAGGCGAGTTGGGCTTTACTACTTCGAAAAGGTTGAAGGTGATTTAGTGCATCATGTTTCTTCCCACAACGCATCATCATCTTTGGAGTTGTGGCACAAAAGGATGGGGCACTCTTTAGAGAAAATAGTGAAATTACTTCCCCCGGTTAGCAATATTACAGTTGTTTAGATAAAGTTTGTGAAATCTGTTTTCCCGCTTCTCATGCTGGAGCCAAATTTCCTAACAATGAAAATAAGGCAACTAGATTTTTTGAGAAAATTCATTGTGATTTGTGGGGTTCTTATATACATGCCTTATATATATATATATGTCTCCTTGACTATTTCTCTGCAACTGGCATTTTATTTCAAACTTCATGAGTCGGAACTCCCCAACAAAATGGGCGGGTTGAGAGAAAAAATATGCATATTTTGAACGTAAGGAGGGCATTACGCTTTCAAGCAAATTTACCAATTTAATTTTTAGGAGAAACTGTTCTTGTTGCCGCTCATTTAATAAATCGCACTCCGTCTACTCTATTAAATAACAAAACACAAGTTTTATTTGGAAATCCTCCGTCATATGGGGAAATTCATACATTTGGTTGTCTTAGTTCGCTCATGATAAAAAATCCAAGGGCGATAAATTTGCAAGTCGAAGCCGGAAATGTATATTTTTGGGTTACCCATTCGGAAAGAAGGGATGGAAGTTGTTTGATTTGGACAAGAATGAAATCTGTTTGTCTCTTGATGTCAAGTTCTTTGAGGATCATAATACCAGGTCCAAGACCCGGTCCTTCAAGCGAAAGGATCCCTGTTTTGGCCAATTTTATTGTTAAGGGATTTTTCCCTGTTTCTCTTTCGGAGATTATTGTAATCATGGTTGCGAACTTTTGGCTTTCTCCTCCTTGGAGATTGACCTTCAATAAAAAATTTAGGGCTTATAAAAAAAGTTCTTTGAGGATGTTTTTCTATTTAATATAGGGAATATTTTCCCAAACGACGTTGTGCCGATAATAACAGATGGAGTTGATAGTGATTTTGCTGATTTCGTTGATGTTGATGATTTACCGCCATCTCATACTCACAAAGATCAAGCAGCTCAATCAATAGTTGATCATGACCTGGGCATGAGGGAGGGTGTGTCGTCCACTACCGAAGCAAGGCCTTCACTGGAGGCTACTTCAGCTCCACCTGAGGTTGGTTCGGCGCCTATTACGCCCGAGCCAGAGGAAGTTTCCCCTACTCCTTTGAGAAAGGGAATTAGTAGTTGAATTCCTTCAGTTCGTTTGCGAGAATTTGTTACACATTCAGTAGTTGCTGAAAGCCCATCTCCCGCTACTCCGTCTCCACAGCATCCCTCGGGTACTCCTTATTCCATATCAAACTATATAAATTGTGACAATTTTTCTGTCATTTACCGAAAGTTCCTTACAACTGTTATTTCGGGAAATGTTTCCAAGTCATGTAAAAAGTATATGAAAAGTGTCAATTGACAAAAGTCAATGTAGGAAGAGATTCGGGCTTTGGAGGAAAAAAACATACTTGGACACTTGAACCTCTTCCCAAGGGTAAATGGGATTTGGGAAGTCAGTCGGTTTATAGAACCAGGTACTTCTCAAACGGTGATATTGAAAGGCTCAAATCCAGATTAAGTGTTTTGGGTAATCATCAAGAATTAGGTATAGATTATAATGAGACATTTCCTCCCATTGCCAAAATGACTACGGTGCGGGCTTTCTTGGCTATAGTAGTTTCGAAAAATTGGGAACTCCATCAAATGGATGTGCACAATGCCTTTCTACAAGGTGATCTTGAAGAGGAACCGTACATGAAGTGTTCCCATCCAAATGAGGTTTGCAGGTTACACAAATCTCTATATGCGTTGAAACAAGCTCCAAGGTGTTGGTTTGCAAAGCAGGTCACGGCTCTCAAAGAGTATGACTTCTTGTAGTCTTACTCTGATTATTCTCTTTTCACTTACACCAAGAGCATCATTAAAATAAATGTGTTGGTGTATGTTGACGATCCTATTATCTTTGAGAATGATTCTACAAGACCTTCATTTGTGAAAGCCAACTAGAGGAGGAGGCGTCCTAACTGGTGGGACAAGGGCAAAAAAGGATCAGGCGCTGTTGAAGAAAGAAAGCTCAAGTGGAAAGGCCTTAGCGACGAGGAAGGGGCACGAGAGGAGGCAGGTAAGAGGCATGGCCCAATGAACTCAGACGGTGAAGTATGACAAGCTTTAGGTGGTGAGATTCAGAAGGAATAAAGATAGTCGGGGTGAGAATGGTTGAGAGAGGATCCCTATCGACAACCCACATGGCCAGATCCAGGACGACCATCGATGAAGGAAACTGCACCTATCGAAGTCCATACGATTTCAAAACGAGATAGTTTACTATTTACCCAGAGATTACCTTTTCAGGTTTAAATTTACAATCATAAATTCTATAAAAATTTGGGTCAAGCCAATGAATAAAAAACCACAAAAGTTCCTTTATTAAAGAGAATTATCAGGTCTCGTCTTATTGTGATGATGGTCCCTAAGATTTTGAATTTGGATTTGGATGATCAGTTAGCAATAAAAAAATCTGTTTCCTTGGTGCTAAGATACAGAGTTATTGAGGCAACAACAAAGTTATACAACATCACTGTTTTGGAGAGGTGACTTCCGTCACCGTTCTTAAGAGACACAACCGTAAAGGTCGTCTTTTCGGATTTGTAAGCTTCTCTTCTCATGAGTCGGCATTACAAGCAATTGAATCCCTTAATGGGTTCAAAATCAACGGATACATCATTTTTGTAGCTCTTTCACATCATGACAAAAGCATATCCAGAATTTCCGATCAAACATCGGTAGGCGGGGACCGAGTGGCAAAGTTTGTTCAGATTTCCGATGATTTGGGGCTTCATCGCGTCGAATTAGGGGAGCTGAATCTTGTATAGATCCCTGATACTACGGTTGCTGCATCTGATTTGGTGGTTGTTGAACTTGTGGAGGATTCGCAAAATATTGTTCATCCGGATCGTGATTCTGTAGTTGGTCTTGGGCCTATGGTAGACCATTTTAAGCCCAATGGTTCAAATTGCTAATCACGGTCAGGTACCAAATTCGATATGTACTGAGCCGATTACTACAAGGATGTCTGAGGGTGGGTCGGTCCCTTTAACTCCTTCTTGGCTTGTTGATATGACATCCTTGGCAGGCCTGACCGAGGATGGGTGTAATACGACAACAACATTGGAGTGTGGGGTTTCGTCCCAATATCCAATTTTAGGCGCTTCCAAGAATGAGTTGGCGGTTGAACCCGTCCTAGTTGTTGGAGGGCCCGTTGATGATCTGTGTGTGTCAGTTGGTCAATATAGGGATCAAGAGACTAGTTCGTGGAAGGATGTTCTACTCAATCCATCAAAACGGGTGAGTAGGCCTCCTAAACATTTAGCGGAATTCTATACCATGGAGTGTAAACCAAGGGCTCGTTCTTTGGATCGGGAAAGACTTTTTAATCCCGTCGATGTTGGGAAACAAATCGTGCATGGTCGAACCGGTACTCTTACCCAACTTGGTTCAAAGGCTCGAGAAGTTGCAACTTCGTCTCGTGGGGCCGACGCGTGGACTCAAATCCAGGAATTGGGTTCCAAGAAGAAAGATACGATGAATCGTCTCTGACCTCGGGAGGTGATGATTGACAGAGTTTTCTCTTTATTGCTCACTTTTCCTGTTCCGTTTCAGGAAAAAGCTTAGCTTTTTAGCTATACGTATTGGAGTTTTCTTGTAATCGTTTGTTCTGGTCTTTGACTTTTTAGGTCATTTCTTTCTTGAAAAATGTGTCCTTTTTAATAAAAACTTGAGCTTATAAAAAAATCAGGGTTAATTAACTTTAGTACCCTTTATGTATTGATAACACACCTTTAGTACCCCTTATGTATTGGTAACGCATTAGACAAAATTTTGGTCTAGTTTACGCTATTTTGATGATCTGTGACCAATTCATAAGACATGTAATTGCTCTGTTACCAATACATAAGGGGTATTAAATGATATGTGACCAATTCATAAGGAGTACTAAAGATTTGTTACAAAAACATAAGGGGTTTATTGAACGTTATAGAATTTGGGGGTATTAAAGGTGTGTTACCAATACAAAAGGGGTACAAAAGGTTATTAACCCAAAAAATTATACAGCATCAGCTATCTAAAGGGCTGAAGTCTTGATAAATTTAAATGAAATTGTTTGTTAAAATGATATATGTGAACTTGAAGTCATAGTTTTTTTTTGAAACGGGTAACCGGAGACTTTCATTAATACCAAAAGGTAATCAAACAGGATGAGGCGTGACCGCCTCGGGTTCCAGATATTTGTCCGGGCTGACCGTAGCAAGCCCGGCGCTCATGGACCCATAATAATAGCCCACTTGAAATCGTGGCCACAAACTCAAGACAACTCCCTACCATCGTTCCAACATAACGAGGCAAAAAATACCAAGGTCCAAAATCCGCAGAAAATAAAGTATCCCAACAAAAACACAAGCAATAACAGAATAAGTAAATAATAGGTGCTGATAATGCAGGCTGCCCGGGACCTCCCAGCAGTGGCTGTCCCGGGTCTGTAGGTATAGTCTAGGGCCGACTCCACCCACCCCTACTGGGGCAGATCATTCCTCCATCGAAGGCCTCTGTACCTCCGCTTCATCTGCTCTCCCATCCCCTTGGAAAGGCAGATACCAGGGCTGCTGTTGGGAAGTCGGATCTCCCCTCTGCTTCTTTGTCTCCAGTGGGCGTGTATACAACGAACCACTTCTAGTCTTCAGAGTGGTCATCTTGCCTTTGCCTCGACTGGGGCCGCCTTTCCCTAGGCTCTCCTGGGGGTCTCTCTGACATCCCCGTGGATCTGTCTCCTTCCCCTCCCTCATCATCGCATTGTATCTGGGGTCGACTCGGATCACAGAGTCAGCAGCAGGGAGGACATTAGCAAGGTAGTCAGGCTTTGTGGACTTGGGAGGCGGTGTGGGTACTCCATGGCCACCCCCTGCAGTATATTGGTTAACCCTTCTTGGTTAACCTTAGCCAGGTAGTCAGGCTTCGGGATGCCTGCAACGGACGATTCTGCGCCCATAGTGATTTCCCTGGAGACCGGATCAGAAGGTTCAGGGATAGATCACTCAGGAGGTACGTGATCGCCAGGTGTGATGCTGGAGGGGGTGCATTCCAGACCGTTCGCAGCAACCGGTCCACATCCAAATCCCTCGGGACCAGAATAGAGTTGTCATACCGAATCTCCTCCCGGCCAATCCCCGACAGCAGGGTCTGGCAGCCCGAGAACCTGTGTGTCAGCATTCCGCACTTGCAACAAAAATCTACCACTCTCTCGTACTATAGATAAATCACAACAGAAGTATCAGTACCTGAGAACCGGAGACGGGTTCTGCGTCGTAAAGGTCGAGACAACTCCATTTGAACCCTTAGCCAGAGATGCATATCCTCCCGTCGGGCCGTCGGGATTGAGGCCGACATGACTTGCGTGCCTTTGCTGCCTGCAAAGAGACCCCGGATGTAGTGATTTCTGGCTCCTCTCGGGATATTCAGCGCCCGGACCCCAAGCTCCACATGATTGAAGGTAATCTCTTCTGCCCGATCGAATCGCCTAAGCGCTTCAAGGAGGAGGGGATATCCCTTGAAGCTCTAGGGACCCCTATGACGTATGTCTAAAATTGCTTTGGCTGACGGGAAATGGTATCCCGTGACCTCGGGGGACTTGAACTCCACCTTAATCCCCGTCACCTTCCATTTTCGCAGCATCATCGCACAGACGATGTGCTGGTTGTAGGTCTGATCCCCTACGACGGGCTGCCGGTGTTCGAAAAGTCAGGCCTAGGGGCCGGTACTCGCTCCGCCAGCGGAAGATAGCGGGTCACCACCGGAGAAGGGGGTAGCCGGGGGAGAGAAATCAGATCCCGATGGACCTCCCTCGCCGTTGATGTGTGCCCGATGTAGTGCGGAAATGGCACCGGTGGATCTGGAGACACGCTGACGGCCAGGGACGCGCCCGGCTTGTCCTTCAGATCTACAGGGCGCGACGACATCCGAGGAGGGACTGGGTCCGGACCGAGTAGCGACGGAGGAACGTCGGCGTGTTCGTCGTCTCGTTGGGCAGAGACCTCGAGGCCGTGAGCGACCTCTGCATGGGGTTGGATTTGATCGGCGAGGGCCATTTCCGGCTCGTGGAGGCGGTGGATGGGGAGATCCGGCATCGGCTGAGCAGAAATGGACGAGGGTGCTGAAGGAGTGACGGCGGTGGCGGCGATTCTGCAGGTGCAGATGGCCGGGGCTATGAACTCGTGGAGATGGAGAGCAGAATCACGGCTGGGGACCGTTGTTCTGTAGAGGAGAAGGTTGTGGGTGTGGTGGTGGTGAAGAGAGTGGTAGCGGACGGGCGGAAGGGAAGATGGTAGACGGCGGTGGCGGCGACCTGAAACAGGGTATGAGAGAACTTCAGTGAGGTGTGTGGAGAGCGTTTAAATTCAACAATATTTTAACTTGAAGTCATAGTTAATGATATCAGATACCACAAAAAAGATGACCGTCGAGCAAATCTATAGTTTGTACAGTTCAAGTAGGGTAGGCTTCCATTAAGTAATAAAGATGAATATATTCAAACTTTCGTGAAGCAAATTAATTGATACTACTGCCATACAAATGTAAATAAACGGCCAGCACAGCGCATCACACGTTAAAAGATAGTTGATGTCGAATACAGTAAAAGCCTATCTAATTATATGAGCAATGAAAGCTTGAAGCTCCTTGTCAGCAACCCCACCATCAAGAGTCGATTCCCTGACATCTCCACCGAGCTTCGCAGCTCTCTTCCTCATTTCATCTCCTTCCTCTGATGCCATCAATCTCCTCACTGCATCTCTTATAGTTCCAGACCTCGCTACCTCTTCTCGCCGATCATATTCACGAACGATGAGACCTATTTTGAGAAACTTAGTGAGCAGAAGAGCATTGGCCGGCTGGTCCGAGTGCATGGGCCATGCTGCGACTGGCACTCCCATGGCGATGCTCTCCAAGCACGAGTTCCACCCGCAGTGAGTCATGAACCCGCCGATCGATGGGTGCCCCAATATCTCTAGCTGAGGCGCCCACTCTCTGATCACCATCCCCATTCCCTCTGTTCTCTCCTCGAACCCTTCCGGGAGCTGACTCTTCGTCCTCATCATCATATCGAAAACATCTCCTCTGTCAGCGTCTCTCAGCACCCAGATGAACTTGATCTTGCTCTCTTCCAACCCAAGTGCCATCTCCCTGATCTGATCATCCTCCACAGAGGTCGTGGTTCCGAAAGATATGTATATCACAGAGTTCTTGTCTTGCTTGTTTAGCCACTCAAAGCAGTGGCCTTGCCAGGTTGAGATTGTTGGGATCAGTGGTCCGATCACCCATTGCTTGGTTCCTTGTTCCTCTGCTTCAATATCAAGATAAGCGCCCTCCACCAACCTGCTAGAGTTGTAGATGTTGGAAATAATCAACGTATAACATAAAGACTTATCGAATTGAGGATTCAAACTGTGGCGTGGTATGGTGCTTCCTCCACCAACCTGCTAGAGTTGTAGAGGTCTCCGTTTCTCATCTTCATGAACGGTTCTTGACCGGCCACGAAGCTCAGCATCTCGGGGGTGAAGATCCCCTCGAAAGAAGGCGCCGCATTGATAGCCTCTAATACTTGTGTTGGAATCCATGGTTTAGGCACGGTGATGGCTCGGAAGAGGCAGTTGAAGAAGGCGTTGCTGCAATAGAAGCCGTACCTCTCAGCGTTGGGAACGGAAGCCACGTCCTGGACGACGGAAGAGAGGAGAGGGTCGTAAACGACGACGACCCGTTTGGCCGCGGGAGAGAGAGCTCGGACGAGAGATGCCACGGGTTGGCGGAGGTGGAGATGGGCTTCGAAAGCGGGCTGCAGGTGTGCGGGGAACTTGACGGCTGCGGCGGGGTCGGGCGGCGGAGACGGGAAGGGAGGGATCGGGAAGTCGTGGAATTGGATTTTGGAGAGGTTTGGGGAATGGGTTTGTGCGCGGACCTTGGCCTGGCGGTTGTGGGTTGGGGAAGAAACGTAGTGGACGGGGATGTTGTAGGAAAGGAGTTTGTGGGAGAATCGGAGGGTTGGGCCGAGGTGGCCTTGTGCCGGAAAGGGAACTACCACCACAATGGCTGGTGGTGGGTGGTGGTGAGTGGCTGCCATTGGAGACCGAGTGGTGGAGCTTCGTTATCCTTTGTGTGTATAAATACATGGGATTATGTTGAGATAGGAAAGTATAGTCTCTCGTTGACCAAGCAATTGATCCGTGTCTGCTATAACTTATCTTAATTTTTAAGCAAGTAATATTGGAAGGATAGGCTTAATTTTAAAACATGTAGTTGGGTCCTTCATGTATTATATAAGAATGTAGAATAACAAAGTTATTAGCCTCCTCCCCATTGAAGTTCTTAATTCAAAGCTCTCGACTATCCTTAATAGATTTATCCATGGATGGGTTCAACAGTATCTTGATTCAAAACGTCCACACACGATCAGCAAAAACCTAAACTGTTCTTTAAAACTTCAGCTTACTCTTAGTAGTAGTAAAAGTAGTAGTAATAGTACAACCACCGCACCCTAGTGCGTCACACAAAACCTACCACACCATCGCACAAAAGAAACTACAAGTCTCACAATTCAATCACAGTCAATCAATACAACACACAACATAACAGGCTCACACGCAGCCAAACAGTCCACAAAATCACAAGCAGCATGAAAACTCACAGTCTCAACCGTACTCATTAACACAAGTTGTAAAAACTTATTCTTGTAGCAAAATAATACATGTGGATATCATCTCGCTACAACTCGGTTCAGGCGTCCCCGAACTACGTTGTAACCAACTGATATCCCCACTATCATGATTTGCTAGGACATACATTCCAATTTTCCATAAAATTTCGGCATGAAACATTTGAAAACTTGGTCAACCAACCGCGCACGCGTAACAAACAGTTCACAATTTAAACAACACATAGCGAACACTTTATTAAGCAGTCCATCACACATTAATCACAACAAAACGGCATACCAAAAGTCAACCAACAACAACTAACACACGACAACCCCTAACAACCCGATCGTAAAACCAATTAACCAACCGCTTAAGCGGGACAACCAAATACCAACTGCATGTAGCACCCAAACACAAATTTAGCACTCAGCAAATTATCTCAACTCACACCTCGGGTCTCGGTAATCTCACTGTTACCGCCCGGCTAAGTTCAAGCTTGGAAAACAGTTCAACTCAAACAAAAGCCACAAACCACACAAGTCCACCCAAACATCCACGACACTTAGGCCGAACGTTGCACCAATCAAGCAACGACCGACCAAGGCGGCAACCCACATATCAATTAACCAACCAACGCGTCATAACCGGCCTGAGCCTCGCTCGTTAACCAACCTCGATCGCAACCGATCGGCATCATGGATCCATTAGGTTGTACAGCCAGCAGAGGAAAGGATACAAATCAAGTAAAGTACAACTTAAACGACGCACTTTAACAAACGGGGCTCTCTTCGTTTCGACTCTACGCATAGGAAAAAAATTTCGACTTGCGTCACCGAGCACTACGACCTTAGCCACCTAACTCTACCCACCTAGTTGACGTACGGTCCGAGGTTTTGAAAAAAATCATTTCAAAATGAAATCAGGCTCTGATACCAAATTGTCACGCCCCAAATCCGATATTGACCGGACCCGTGACGTGACTTAGCGAATTTAAATATAAAAAAATAAAAACAATTAATATCTGAAAAGGATAGACAAAATAATTGTTTAGTAGTTTGAAACCCTGAGTCACAGCTCAGTCAAATACAATAATCCAAGAATAAAGGTACGTCTCTACGAACACAAAAATAAAGATAATCCCGGACCCTCGCTAGCCCCATGGTCCGCGATGTCCTCTACTCCGAATCAAAGCTAATACCTGTAGAAAACACGGTAAGGGGTGAGCTTGACGCTTAGTAGGGAAAACCAAGGAAGCCACCTCAAAGCAGATTTACCAGAAAGCTAATCCACAATTGAAGTCAATTAAAAAGGTTGAAACAAGGACGCGACACTTAAAGTAATTAAAGACGAAAACCCCCTTTTTAACCTGACACACATACATCCAACCGTATCGGCGTTAACTCAACACCAACCACTGAACAAAAAGCCCTGTTCACTGCCGGTAACAGTCCAAGTAGAACACCCTAGTACATTTCCAAACTAACTTTTAACAATTAAAGGTAGAAGGCGACAACGAGGAACTGTAACCCAAATTAAACAACCTACACTTACTCAACCACAAACTATCCCGAAAATCCTTGTCCAGAACCCCTTCACGACCGACTCACTGATAACCACAAAGACGAAGTTTTACTTACACGGAAACCACACACAATTCATAACAAGGAAAACACCCATAGATAACACAGCAATACTCATTCAAATTCAAGCAATCACAAACACACAACTTGTAACCATCGCACGGTCTCGGGAGCAACCCGCTCGGCCAGGCGCAGCCGCACACAATTTTCCCCTAACACAAAGTCAGGAGGGGTGGTCGACCCCATCGCGGCACACAGTGTTTTACCGATTGACGGAAGGAATGGAAAACGCCTCTTCACGGCCTCATCTCTCGCGGTGCTCAACACAGCATTTTACCGAGTGCTAGTCGGAAGGTAGGGAAACCACCTCTTCGCGGGACACAGCGTTTTACCGACTCACGGTCGGAAGGTATGAAAACCACCTTTCTCATGTAACCACAATACCACAAACACAACACTTTACCGATTGCGCGCCGGAAGGTACGATACACCTGACGGAAGTACATCTCTCACACTTTACCGGCCGCGCACCGGAACGTACACACCCTCTCGTGCACAATTCAACCAACAATCACAATCACACTCACAAGTAACCACGGTACTACAACCACAACCACAATCATGTCGGTCTATCACTCACCCGACCATACCACAACCAAAGATTCACATCATAACAATCACGACACACTTGCCCACACATAGCAACGACATGTTACACCGAAAATAATATGCTTTGACCCTTAATTACACTCACAACTGTTCCGCACTTATCATCAATTACCGACACCACAATCCACGTGGTAACCCCACCGGCTTAACCGGTATTCGTTTCCCAACACCCACAATTCAACATATCATAAAACAGGAAATAACCGCTCAAGTCACCAACATGCATCACTAGATCAATTCTACTCGATTTCGTGTTCGTTATTTATTAACCGTTCAAACAGCACAACATCAAGCAGATACATACAGGAAGCAATCCTATAGGCACGACATGGCCCGATTCTACCAGCACGACAATTCCCAAGACTAAAATCGTAAATGTTCACAGTTTAATACGTCTACGCTAGTTATTCACATCCTATATGCATACTAATTCTTATCCGGTTATTAGGTTTCCCTATATGCATTCTAGTACTTCCGTAATAAAGCGAGTTTCGAGGAAATCCCTACCTCAAGAAGAACCACAGCTGCGTCTCCTAGCTGTTGACGTCCGGGCCTACCTCTGGTCTTCTCCGTGCTCAGGGTAAAGGCCTGGTTTTAACACAAAAGGGACGATCATCAGTCCCGGTCCAGTCCGTGACGGTCCTCTAATTTTATTAAATTAAGTCCAAAAGTTCGTTGTCGAAACGTCCTTTAGAAGTCCAATAAGTCCTTTGTATTTATCTGATTTTAAACCAATTTAATTAATTAACATTTTAATTAACTGGTCTGACCCGGATCCGACCCGAGCCCGAAACACGGACCCGAATCCGACCCGGACCTGACCCGAGCCCGACCCAATCCAGACCCAGATCAAGATCCGATACAGGACCCGGACCCAAGCCCGCCCAGATCTAGGTTGAGGCCCAGATCAATCCAGGCCCAAAGCCCAAGTCTGAATCCAGGCCCAAGCTCGTCAGAGACGAGCTAGGGTTCGGTCTTCGTCTGGTGCCACTCCGGCGACAGCAACGGCGCCGGGAAGTTCGAATGTCGATTTTGACGGGGGAGGAGGCGTCAGGAGCCCGGAAATTTCGAGGGAGGGAAGGTCGCTGGTAAGAGCTGGAGCCTCTCCGTCCTAGATCTGACACCGCGAGCGCTTCGCCGGCGAGGAGTATCAGATCTAGACTTCGAGACTCCGGCGACGTCTTTCCAGCCAAAATCAATCTCAACGAGTCCGCGGGGTGCAAATCTGAGGGAAAGGGAGGACGAGGGAGGTGAAAAGGGTCGAGACGGACGCTCACCGTCTCTGATTCACGATCTGGGTGCGGCGAGCTTCGAATCAACGATGGCGTCGTTGATTCCCGTCGAATCGAAGGGGAAGATGGAAGAGGATGAAGCTTGCGGTGGTTTTTGGCGGTGAGGAACAACCGTGGGTGGAGGAAAAGGACGAAGAAGAAGAAGGAGGTCGGGGAAAGGGACGGCGACGGCGGAGCTGTCTGATTCGCGAGAGAGAAGGTGAGAGGAAGAGGGGGTTCTCGGGAATTGTGCGTGCACAATGAGGAAGGAGAGGGGCGCGGCTAGGGTTAGCTGAGGATCGAGTTGGGCCGTCTTGGGCTTGGGCGCGCGTCTTGGGCTCGGCCTGTTGGTTGGGCCTGAGTCTGGCCCAAGTATGCTTTAATTCCCTTTTTTTCTCTCTTGATTTTTTTTTGAATTCGATCCAAAATCTAACTCGATCCCAACTCTCAACGCTCCAACAATAAAATTAAAGATCTTAAATTCTCAGGTCTTCACAACACCGTTGGTGCCACCATCGAGAGATGAAAAATCACAATTTTTCTCGGTACATGAGATCGACTAGGTGATTTTATTACTCTAACTCGTTTACGCGGAGACAATTATGATGATTGAGCCTCCACAACCTCCTTATACTCAATCTGATTAGAACAATGTCAATGCAATTTTTGTCTCTTGGATCACAAACACAATCGACCCCGAGGTAATAAGCACTTTGTCTAAATTTCGTGGTGCAAAACGCTTGTAGGAACATCTCAAGCAACGTTTTTCTATGGTTAATGGCCCAAGAATTCAACAGTTAAAGACTTCAATTGCAAAGTGTGAGCAATCAAAGTCTATGTTCATTTCAACTTATTATGGCCAATTAAATGTATTGTGGGAAGAATTGTTTAAGCATGAACCTCTAATTTCTTGTGATTGTTGTACGTCATGTACCGTTGTATCGTTGCACCAAGCACGACGTGAACAGGGAAAACTACATGACTTCCTTATGGGTCTCAAAAACCAATATGTACGCTAAATTGCGTACTAATATACTTTCCCAAGATCCATTACCTTCGCTTGATCGAGCATACCAACTAGTGATCCAAGATGAGCATGTGCGACTAACCAAGACAATTACAGAGAACCAATAAGTCGAAGCCCTTGGCTTTGCGGTTCGTATAGGAGTTGGGAGAGGACGAGGAAAACAAGAAAGCCTTGTACATAGACATTGCAAGAGGACGTGACATGATGTTTCAGTTTGTTGGTCCCTTATTTCTTATCCTCACTATCATAAGCATGGACATGACAAAAATCATTGCTATGAATTATTAGGATATCTGGAGGGGTGGTCAGATCATAATAAGGCTGATAAGGGTGTCGATTACGGTCGTCAACAGGCTGATCATGGGCGTGGCTCAGCTCGTGCTCATGTGGCAAGAATTACTGTGGGAGCATCCTCCCCTACCGGTTCTACCGATAAACTTTTCACACCCAAATAATGTAAAGCACTTACGAGTTTGATTAGTAATGCTCAAGTTATAGATGACAACTTGAATGACAAGTTTGACATAAAGTCTTGGATTATTCACAGTGGGGCGACTCATCACGTAACCGGTGATTGGTATTGGTTATATGATATTGTGGTGCTATTTAATTTTCCTGTTGGAATCCCTAATGGGGCATCTTTTGTTGCGACCCAATCCGACTCAGTTTGATTGTCATATAAAATTATTCTTAAAAATGTCCTTTATGTGTCGAAACTGCAGTGTAATTTACTTTTGGTTTCTCAATTGAATGATGACTTGCATTGTAGTGTCCAATTTGACTCTTATATGTGCAATATTCAAGATCACACCAGGGAGCTGGTTGGAACGAAAGTTAGGCGAGATGAGTTTACTACTTCGAAAAGTCTGAAGGTGATTTAGTGCATCATGTTTCTGTCCACAACGCATCATCATCTTTAGAGTTGTGCCACAAAAGGATTGGGCACCCTTAAGAGAAAATAGTGAAATTACTTCCTCCAGTTAGGAAATATTACAGGTAGTTTAAATCAAGTTTGTGAAGTCTGTTTTCGCGCTAAGCATGCTAGAGAAAATTTCCTTCCAATTACATTAAGACAACTAGAATTTTCTAGAAAATTCATTTTGATTTGTGGGGTTCTTATATACATGCCTCATCTATGTGTGGAGCTCGTTATTTTTTAACTATTGTTGATGATTTCTCAAGAGATCTTTGGATCTATTTGTTGGTTGACAAAACATAAGTTTATTGGATGTTTATGTCCTTTCTTGCTATGGTAGATATATAGTTTTCTCAAATAGTGAAGGTTGTTTAAAGCGACAATGGTACAAAATTTAAATGTCTCCTTGACTATTTCTCTGTAACTGGCATTTTATTCCAAACTTCATATGTCGGAATTCCTCAACAAAATGGGCGGGTTGAGAGAAAACACGGGCATAATTTGGACGTGGGGAGGGCATTACGCTTTCAAGCGAATTTGCCAATTTATTTTTGAGGAGAAACTGTTCTTGTTGCCGCTCATTTAATAAATTTCACTTCATCTACTCTGTTACATAACAAAACACCATTCGAAGTTTTATTTTGCAATCCTCCGTCATATAGGGAAATTCATACATTTGGTTGTCTTAGGGCGATAAATTTTCAAGTCGAAGCCGGAAATGCATATTTTTGGGTTACCCGTTCGGGAAGAAGAGATGGAAGTTGTTTGAATTGGACAAGAAGAAAATCTTTATGTCTCGTGATGTCCAGTTCTTTGAAGATGTTTTTTTTAGAATTGGGAATATTTTCCCAAACGACTTTGTGCCAACAGTAACGGATGGAGTTGATAGTGATTTTGCGGATTTCGTTGATGATGATGATTTATCTCCATCTCATACTCACCAAGATCAAGCATCTCAATCAATAGTTGATCATGACCTGGGCTTGAGGGAGGGTATGTCGGCCACTACTGAAGCAAGACCCTCACTAGAGACTGCTTCAACTCCACTTGAGGTTTGTTCGGCGCCTATTACGCCCAAGCTAGAGGACATTTCCCCTGCTCCTTTTGGAAAGGGAATAAGGAATAAAATTCCTTAAGTTTGTTTGACAGACTTTGTTACACATTCAGTAGTCGCTGAAAGCCCATCTCGTGCCACTCTGTCTCCACATCATCCCTCAGGTACTTCTTATCCCATAGCACACTATATAAATTGTGACAATTTTTCTGTCAGTTACCGAAAGTTCCTTGTAGTTTTTATATCGGGAAATGATCCCAAGTCGTTTCAGAGGCTATGAAAAATGTCGATTGGAAAAAGTCAATACAAGAAGAGATTCAGGCTTTGGAGGGAAATGATATTTGGACACTTGAACCTCTTACCAAGGGTAAGCGGGCTTTGGGAAGTCAGCCGGTTTATAGATACAAGTACTTCTCAAACGGTGATATCGAATGGCTCAAATCCATATTAGTTGTTTTGGGTAATCATCAAGAAGCCTGTATAGATTATAATGAGACATATTCTCCCGTTATCAAAATGACTACGGTGCGGGCTTTCTTGGCTATAACGACTTCGAAAAATTGGGAACTCCATCAAATGGATGTGCACAATGCCTTTCTGCACGGTGATCTTGAAGATGAAGTGTATATGAAGCTCCCCTAGGGATTTTGTCACACCCCAAATCCGGTTTTGACCGGACTCGAGACGTAACCAGAATTAAAAGTAGAAAAGAAATAATTAAGTACCAAAACCTTTGTAATATCAAGATAAACTTTCTCAAATCAACAAATATAAGTAGTTCCAAAAAAATCCAATGAGTCACAGCTCAACATAAAGAGTCAAATAAATAATGTTTAAAACACATGACCAACATAACTCTAAGATAAACCCCACGATGTCCAAAAGCTCCCGAGCCTCGAACTCATTAGACATCAGCTACAACTGTAAAACAGTAAGAAAACTAAAGGGGATGAGCTTACGCTCAGTAGGAAAAACCTTAACAATTCAACCCTTAGATCAATATTGTACTGGGTAGCAGATAACTCAAATGAAAATACAGAAAAACGATTAATAATGAAACAATATGCAACAAGATAGAATAAGATAAGTACGATGAAATAATGTATAGACAAGATAACATTAACTTGAAAGGTTCCATAAAAGAAGTAATATAAAGTATCATAACGATTAAATGGGAGTAATTGATATCACGCCAACCACTTGCTTGCTCAAGCCTCCGATCCATGAATAGATTCTAGTGTCACCTCGGTTCCCATATTCCGATCCACTAGCGTATTCATATCACATCAGATTTTCCCTCGGTCCGGAGGAGGCACATACGTCAGAGTACCAGAAACCATCCCATAGGGATGCTCATCTTTGGTATTCTCGAAAATGTCTCCAAAGGACCATAGTCATAGGGAACCAAGGTAGTGCTCCCGTAGGACACACACCCTTGGGTGAAACCTCAGAAACCATCTCTCATGAAGTAATCCCATCAATATCCCGTAGGATCTGCCGAGCCATAGCCTCCTCACATCACTCAATATCCCGCAGGATCTGCCGAGCCATAGGCTCCTCACATCACTCAATATCCCGCAGGATCTGCCGAGCTCTTAGGCTCCAATAATCAATCAATATCCCGTAGGATCTGCCGAGCCATAGGCTCCTCACGTCACTCAATATCCTGCAGGATCTGCCGAGCTCTCAGGCTCCAATAATCACTCAATATCCCGCAGGATCTGCCGAGCCATAGGCTCATCATAGCTTCTCTACCAGTAAAGCAATTCTCAAGTATTGAAAGCGAGTTACACTAGTTATTCTCATCCTAAGCATGCATTCTAGACACATCCGGTTATTAATAATTGAAAGACGAGTATTCTAGTTATTCGCATCCTATGAGTCATTCCTAGACCTTTCCGATTTTATTATCCTAACATGAATACTAATATTGGAATTACTCGAGTAGTTAGGACTTTCCCTACCTTGTGGTCTTCCTCTAAAACTCTGTTGTCAAGCTCGGTAATCTCTTCTCCGTTCTTCACACGGGTTCCGGCGTGATCTTCGTTCTTCTAGCTCGGGTCCAAGTTCTTCGTTCTCGGGCGAAGTCCCGTCTAGGTTTGACAAAGAATAAAGTCCAATCAATACTGATAATTGCCAAAGGTCCACTGATTTATCCAAATTTGTCCTTTAATTTCTCACCTTGAATCGATTAAATCAGTTAATTAAATCTGATTTTAAAAATATTTTTCTTTGAAACCGGGTTGACCTGGATCCGACCCAAGACCCGAACCGGACCCGGTCCGAACCCGCCCCAGACCCAGCATGACCCAGACCCTAGGCCTGGCCCGTCTTGTGTTCTGCCCGTCTCAAGGCCCAATGTCCTAAAGCCCAGTAGTTCGCCCTGGCCCAAAGCTCTGTCGTGGCCCAAACCGGACTGGTTTGAGTCCGGGGAGAGCTCCGGTGAGAAGCGGCGGCGGGCGACGTCGAGTAAGGTCGGAGGACACGCAGAATCGACCGGGAGGGTCGTCAGGATCTCGGCGTGCCCATGGTGGCGACGGTGGCGGCATACGCGCGCCTAACCTCTCTCGGATTCAGATCTGGCGAGGGAAGAGTTGTCGCCGGCGTGGGAGCTTCCGTCCCGCCTCGCTCCATCTCGAGCTCGCCACGGCGTCGTCAGGGAGAGGGGTTCCCGACCGGGGTCGTTGCAGGATAGGGTCGGGACGGTGGAAGGACGAGCCGTGCCGTCGTCTTCGTTGCCGGCGCGGCGTGAAGCGAACCGAGAGGGAAGTAGCATGGGAGGGGGATTCACCGCGTCGACGTCCTGATTCTGAGGTGGTCGCGGTTCGTTTGTGAACGACGGCGAAGGAGTCCGGTGAGGAAGAGAGAGGAAGGTTGAAGGTGAAGCGAGTCGAGTGAGAGAGAGAGGTCGTCTGGGGAAGCGTGTCGTGAGTCTGAGGGAGAAGAGAAGCTTCGCTAGGGTTAGAGGAGAACTCGGCCCTGGCATATTGGGTCTGTAGCGCGAATCTGATTGGGCCCAACTGGCCCAATCTCTAATTCAGTCCAATTTTCTTCTTCCCCCCCCCCCCCCCCCCTTTTTCTTTCAAAGTCCACTCGTTGCAGAATTATACCCAAACGTTCCATATTTCAGAATATTACCTTATTTAAAGGAGTGGGGTTTTACAGATTTGAGTGTTCTGATACAAATATGGTCTGCAGGTTACGCAAATATATGTATGTATTGAAACAAGCACCGAAGTGTTGGTTTGCAAAGCTAATCATGCCTCTTAAAAGGTATGACTTCTTGCAGGTCTTACTCTGATTATTCTCTTTTCACTTACACCAAGGGAATCATTAAAATAAATGTGTTGGTGTATGTTGACGATATTATTATCTCTAGGAATGATTCTGATGCACTTAAGACTTTTAACTCCTATCTCAGCGATTACTTTAAAATGAAAGATCTTAGTATTTTGAAGTGTTTTCTCGGAATCAAGGTAGCAAGGAGTTCATCTGGTTTGTTCTTGTGTCAATGCAAGTATACCCTTGATATAGTGTTAGAGGTCTGGTTGGTAGCTAAGCTGTGTGGCTTCCCGATCGAGCAAAACCACAAGTTGGGACTTACGAATGGGGAGTTGTTGTCTAACCTTAAGTCTTATCGTAAATTGGTAGGTCGACTCATTTATCTAGGACTAACCCGTCTAGATTTGGCCTACTCAATTCATATTCTATCTCAGTTTATGCATGAGCCTAGAACTAAGCATTAGGAGGTGACTTTGACAGTCGTTCGTTATTTAAAAGGTACTCCTAGTCAGGGTATCCTGTTACGTGAGGATAGTGATTTATCCCTACAGGGTTGATGTGATTCTGATTGGGTAGCATGTCCAGTCACTAGACGCTCTTTGTCCGGATGGCTTGTGTTTCTTGGTTAATCTCCTATATACTAGAAGACGAAAAAAACAACACAGTTTCCCGTTCATCTACATAGACGGAATATAGATCTATGGATGCAATCATGTGTGAGCTTAAATGGTTGAAAGGGATGCTTCTGAGCTTGGGTGTGCACTACCCAAAGGCAATAAAACTCTTTCGTGACAATCAGTCAACCCTTCACATGGAGAAAAATCGGGTGTTCCATGAATGCACCAAACACATTGAGGCTGATTATCACTTTATTTGGGACGCGATTGTAAATGGTTTGATTGCTCCATCATATGTTCCTACCGCTACCCAATTGGCAAGTATTTTCTCCAAGGCTCTTGGAAAGAAACGATTCAATTATTTACTTGAGAAGTTGGACATTTTTTACCCTCATGCTCCAGTTTGAGGGAGGGTGTTGAGATAAGAAAATATAGATTCGTGTTGACCAAGCAATTGGTTCGTGTCTTGTGTTCTAAGTATTGCAAGATCTTATATTAATTCTCAAGCGATTATAATTAGAAAGATTAGGCTTATTTCCTAAACATATAGCTTACCTTAATCATGGAACCTTGTTGTATAATATAAAGAAGTGGAATAACAAAGGTTTTGCAGAGCTTGTTTTGTTATCATATTATTGTGTCCAAATGTCCTTGTTATATTTCTATAAATTATGTGTGACTGTTCTTCGTTTTATTTTAGGTTTTACAAATCATTGAAGTTTTAGGTGAATGAGATTTTACGAGATCTCAAAGTTTAGTCCATAGACATCCTATGGAACAAATACATTTATATTTGACTACAAAATTTCACATAATATAAATCATTTCAATTCATCGTACATGTACAAATAAGAGTCCCACATTGTCATTGATTCTTAATAATTGAAAGGGAAATTATTAATGATCCTTGTTATATCTCTACAAACCATGATCCTCATACATGATCCTCACAATGTGGTGATCTCTCAAATTCACCTCCACAAACCATCTTAGTCATCACATAATCCTCATTGCATGATCCCTACGACGTACATGCTCTTATGTGACAAAACCATCTTGTCCATCTGACCTTTAAAGTTATTCTCAATCATTTCTTTGTGTCGCCTCTTTTTCCTCCTCCTCTTCCTATGTCTGCCATGGCCTCTATGGCTTTATCCCCATCCCATCATTGATACCTCCTTTATGTATTATCACGAAAGTCATCAAATTTGGACAGAGGATAAGAACTCAAGTAGTCACTACGATTATTTCTCCATCGTGGGTTCTACCGCCGCCACCAGTAGCTCCACCGTCGCCTCTGACTTTATTGTCGCCTCTTCCTTCACTGTCGCCTCCGCCCTCATTTCCGCCTCCGTTTCCGCTTTCGTCGTCACGACCGTCTTATACCTTATTTGTTTGCTTCAATGGTTAAACTTACATCCAAATGCAAGATAATAATACAAATATCATTTTTTATCATGTTGTTAGTTTCTTTTTACAAAGGACTGTAATCAAAATCTAGAGACCCTTATTAAGTATTTTTAAATTTAGGATAACTAAAAATGCATGACCAAAATAATTAGGTAACTATTGATAATAAAAAAATATTTATCTTAGAATGCAGACTGAGTTACTCTCCTTTCTTATTCATGGGCCCTCTACTTCTTTTGTCTACGGGGGGGGGGGGGGGGGGGGGGGGGGGGGGGATTATTTCATTGGCCTGATGTGGGCTAAATCGGATCACGTTTGATATTCAAATACCATACCTACAGACCAGTAAACAGAACCATGATCAACGTTATCATAGTTCATCGGAGAAGAGCGATAATCTTTTTTTTTTTTTTTTTCTCTTCCTTACAGGACCATTTTGTTGTTTTGAACCTTGGCCAATATGAACCTTAAAACTTCTACACACCAGTCCAACTTTTCAATTTAAAATACAATGTACTCATATAAAATTAATGAATTGTACACTGTTGATTTATAAAATTGGCCCTAACATGTAATTGCCCCCAAAATCTATACATTGAAGCAGAATACAACAGCTATGTTACTACCGACATCTCACCATTCATGCTAGTTATTTCCAAACCTTCTCTCAACCCTACTACTTGTACCGTTGCACTATAGAAACTCAGATATCGATGAGGAATAATTTGAAATTAGTTTCATTCGGAATTATAGTAGAAATTATGAGGAAAAAATCAAGAAAGAAGACTCGCTCATCCACGTTTGGAAAGCTGAGATATATTGAAAACATAAGTTTTCACACCCAAGTTAAAGTCTTGTGCCTTCCCCGGTTAGTTTGCTCGACATTTTAAGGACTGCACAGGTTCTTAAGATCCTCCTCCTTGGCATACCAGTTTGGTATGATCTTTGACACATGGGGATGCAGATCCTTGTATGAGTTCCTGATTGTCCCTTCAGCAACTCCAGTAGCTAGCGAGATGTCTGCAAAGGCACACACAGCGTCAAATGCTTTCATATGGATAGCATAATCCTTGTATGAGTTCCTAATATGACAAGTTGTATTACAGACTTCTAATCATGCTTGAATCATGAAGTCCAAAGGGCAAGGCAAGAAAAATAAATGATCCTCATTCAATCTTAAAAAAAGTGTCCCATTTCACTATTTGCAAAAGTTGAGAGCATTCAATTTGTAGTGCTAGACTTTCCACCATTTACAGGAGGAATATCATTGGTGATCCATGTAACTAACTAAAATAGAAATAAAGATGTTAATTTTGGCCGGACAGAGTAGAAAACTTATTCTTTATGGCTAATCTTAACTGACTCAAATCATCAGCAACATGAGAAAATCTCATTCATAAGTCAAAATCCCCAAATCCACCCCATAACTAGTTAATAATGCTCACTGAATGTTTTTGGACGCTGATATTTTCTTACCACTATTACTTAGAACTCTTTCACCAATCCAAATTACAATCTCAGTTAATAAAGGAGAAAGGGACTGTCAAACCTCTAAGGAGCTTTTTATCATCTGAAAGTTGAGTTATGATGTAAATAACTGCTGCTGCAATTGATATAGGGCTTCTCCTGAAAAGTCAGTTAAAAGAAAACTAGGTAAATTTCAAGGAAGTATCAGCCACAGAAGAATTGTAACAATCTTCTGGTAATTGGCCTTAACATTCAGCCAATTTCCAAGAAATATGGAACTATCCTATTGCCGTCCATGAAGATTGGCACATGGCGTAAACTCAATGTGTCTGAAAATACATGACCAACCAGGTGGATATCTCCACTTTCTCAAACAGCATGATACTAGTGAAAACTACAAGTACCTTATGTCAAACTCTTCTGACTTCTGAACAGCTTCTTGAGCAGCTTTAACTGCTTGATTGGTCATTCCAAGATTGGAACAGAAACGTCTCTACAAAATGAAGAGAAAACTTAGATCAATGACAATATACATCAAGACAACTAGTATAAGCAAAAACCATGTACAGTGCATTTTACAGTACTTGACTAGCAGATAGGAAGTTGGAAAAGAAGTTATGCTCACCATGAAATCCCCTGCATGTATAGTTCCCATCTCCACTGACTGACCTGCCTCCAGTCCTAGCTGTTTCACTATGTACTCCTTTGCTCGGCCGATTTCCTTCTTCGTGGCTCCATTGGCAACAGAGCATATTTCTATTTGAAATCCACAGGTTCAGGACGGCTAAAGCAAGATAAATCAGGAAGCATCCAGATGTTAAAAGAATCTTATGCTGTACCCTTAACAGTTCGAGGCTTATCTTCTTGTCGGCAAGCAATATACAAGCAAGCAGCCAACAATGCATCCTGATTTCTTCCTCTACTAGACTTTTGGTCTTCTACTTTCTTATATATCTCATTAGCTCGATCCTTCAAATCAATGGAGAATACAATATCAGAAGAAAACCAGGTGAGAGATTAGAAGTGAGGATAAACAATGATGACAAGAAAACAATCACATATCCATAAACATATTAACAGAAAACAAACTGAAACAACGAAACAAATCATAATCATCTAGAGCATCTCCTGCCATTGCAGTTTAGTAGGTGTGAAGTGTAATAAACCAGTGATAAAATTATAAATTACTGTGATTTTTATACTTTTAGATTGGTTGATTGATTAATTGGATGAGGCAAATGCTAAGAAGAGTTCCAATGACAAATGATGATGCAGGAGATCAAGGATAGTCCAAAGAATTCATCTTTCGTTCTTAAAATAAATTAATCATATGCATTATCATATCACGGGGTTCTCAAACATTTATCTGTTCTTCACACCACTTCTCTAATATGCAACAGAATATTATGTTTATTTAAGGGTTAATTACCTTTTGTACCCTTATGAAATGGTAACACACCTTTAGTGTCCCCAAGTTTTATAACCTTCAATAAGAGTCCTTACGTTTTGGTAACACACATTTAGTACCCCTTATGGATTGGTCAAAGATCATCTAATACCCCTTATGTATTGGTAACAGAACAATTACATGCCTTATGAATTGGTCACAGATCATCAAAATGGCATAACCTTGACTTAAACTTTTTCCATCCGTTACCAATACATAAGGGGTACTAAAGGTGTATTACCAATACATAAGGGGTACTAAAGGTAGTTAACCTTTATTTAATCACTCAGTTGCATACTGAAACAACTTCAAAAATGCATCTGATTCATTTTTAAGGGAAAAAAATCTAATTAGACAACACGACTGCATTTAAACAGTGGGTAAAGAGCAATACCTTGATGGTTGCAACAAGGCCCAACCTGAAACACAAAACTATCATGGTCAGTTAAATTTTTGCAATAGTCTCACTTTATAACTCGCTGATATAACTTTATACATCTGCACAGGTTGCTAGAAGAGAAAAGGAATACGGGCTGCGTTTCTATAAGGGTTTGGAAGATGGGAATCATATTAATCCGTGTGTAATTTAGCTCCATTTTGATTCTCATTCACAGTCCATAATCATCCCTTAGGGATATGTGGATTCCTGTTTTCAAAATGGGAGTGAAGATAGGATGATGTGAGGGAATGGGATGGACATAGGGATCAGGAAACATCTCTCATATATACACAAAGGAAGGATGATTCTCATTCCCTTTCCACACAAACCATCAAAACATGATCACAGTTCGACGCACGAATTGAGAAATAAGAGTAAAATCCAACAGTAAAGGAAAAGAAAGGAAAACAGTTACTGAAGTCCACTAAAACAGCAATATCGGGTTAAATATTAATATCTATCATGGTCACAAATACCCCCAAGATTCTGAGCTAACATTGCATCTAAATCAGAAAACCTAACTACATGCATGAAAGAGCCATGTGTTGACAATATCATATATAAGGATGAAATCGCGCTGAACTTAAATCATTCTGAGATCTGTTATTCAAACACAATAAACCACAGTATCTAACAATATTTTCAATTTCTTACACTGTAATACAGCCATCTACATACATGAAAAAACCAGACACGATCTTGTTCAACATTTTCCGCACTAACTCCCCAAATGAAAGATCATTTTAATCATTACAAATGCCAGCTTAAATGCAAAATTGCTCATCTCAATTGCTCACAAACAATATGAACTAGTAGATAAACAACGCAGTGGAAACTAGTACCTAGTTCAGTACATCTGGACAGTAGATAAAAAAAACATATAACTTGCCATTTGATGTATGAAGAGAGGACTAAAACAAAAGTAAATTTAAGGTTCTCTCTCTATTCCAATTAAGCTGGGACCTCTCAATCAAGTCAAATATTAATTACAATACTAATATCATTTTAGGATCGGAAGGGTATGTATTAGTGAGGTCCAATTCAAGAGGAATCTCTTGCTTTCTCCCATTTTTGTGGAAAACAAAAGGACCCCTAAGCTCACTATTGCTCCTACCCATCAGGTATAATGTATAGTCCCAGCAATCCTCAACAAAGGGGTGAAAGCGTTCCAAGCCGAACCCACAATCAAGATCCAATACCCACCCCAGACCCGATTCTCGGTATGTCTGGTTCCTTTCATATCAATCAATTTCTAACAAACACCTCAAAATGGCATGAAGATCGAGTGAAAACCCCTACCTATCGGACATGGTAGCAATGGTCTTGAAAGCGATAATGAGCCCCCGATCCGGATTGGAGCCGCGATTCTGCCAGCGGCCGAGCGACGAGGATAGGAAGTCTCCGGAAGCCCCGTTGGGCTTGGCGATGACGGTGGAGAGGCCACCGTCGGCAAGGAGAGGGTTCGTGGGCCCGCCGACTCGGACGGGGTCGTTGTCGCCGGACTCGTTAGCGAAGGTCCTCCACTCGGAGGTCTCATCGATCGAGTGGGACTCGAGCACGAGGCCGCACTCGGAGCAGACTGTGTCCCCGGCGGAATGGTCGAACACCACCTCGGTGTGCTTCTTGCAGTCGGAGCAGTAGGCATCAGACATGATTGTACGATGGAGGCGAGCGATTGCGGTTCACAGATAAACGAACTAACGATTCCGACGCCTCTTCCCGTTTATGCTCCTCTCACGGCGGCGGTAACGGTGGTGGTTGGGAGAGATGCGATTGCGAAGAGGAGAGATTAAACGAGAGCGATTGGAGAATTTGGGTATAAATAGGGGAGAGGAATGACTTGTTAGGAAAGTCATGTGGGTTGTATTTCCCTTTTATTAGTTAACAATTACGGTTTGGTCGTATGATTTGGATCGAATGGTACCGGTTGTTGGCTCGGTTGCACGGTAGGTGGGTGCCAACTCAAGAAGCCTCGATGTGGACGGTCATTTGGGATCTACATTCAACCACGGATCAAGTTGTTCCTTTGGAGGGAAATATCAGGTACCTTACGGTGGAAGCTGACCTCCATGCAAAATTTGTCCACATTCCGAAGGAATGCCCAGTATGTGAGTTTGAAAGAGAAACTACATTTCGTTTACTAGTCAAGTGCCTGTATGGCCAGGAAGTATGGCAACGGTCCCATGTATCTTTTCCAGTCTCTTCTGCCACTACTTTTATACAATGGATGACTGAAATTGTGAATATTTTGGATATGGCGACCAAGAGTTTCATTGCTATGATGGTATGAGAGATTTGGAAAGCTAGAAATAGCGTGGTATGGGAATAGCCCCACCTGCAGGCCAGTTCAGTCGATGCCACGGTCAGAAGTACATCCATAGTTGGAAGGAGGCGCACAGGAGTTTGAGTATACAGACTACACCCTCGGTTTGTCCTGTCGGGAGAGGTGGAAACCACCACCGCCACCATGGCTATCCGTGAATGTGGATGGGGCAATTTTTGTATACACCTCTCAATTGGGGTGGGGTAAATTATGTAGGGATGAGAGGGTGATGGTTGTGGAAGGTCGGAACGAGATTGGATTGGGCACACTGATACCCGAAATGGCGGAGGCCATTGCGATCTACCAGGCTCTCATTTGGGTATGTGATTCAAGGAAGTCGCGAATTATCATTCGAAGCGACACCCAATTTGTGGTGAGGATAATTTTAGGGTCTACCCCTCTTTTCTCACCGGAGGAACGCATTATTGAAGAATGTAGGCCCATTTTTATATCGCTCGAGGATGTTAAACTCGAGTTCATTTCTAGAACTACGAACGGGGCTGCTCATTGGTTAGCATGAGAGTCACGTTCTCTGTCTGTTCTGACGTGGTCTGGGTTTCAAATACCATATTTACTTTTACGTATTTTGAGGCATTTCAAGTAATATCACAAATTCCTCCTGTTAAAAAAACATAGGAAAACCCCTTGGTTTTATTGTTTTATGGTTCGTTCTTATATCATAATTTTAGTCGAATTTGTTTTTATATCAAAACTATCGATTATCTAAAACTATTATAAACTATCAAAATATGTGGTAAATGATAAAAAAAAAATGTTAGCAATTGGTCATATGCAGCGCACATGAGTTTTGATTTTTAAATAAAATATCAAATTACCCCCTTAAATCATAACAGTCAACTATTAAAAACTATTACAAACTATCAGAATTCATGAAAAACAACATGTAACTTTCTTTTATTATTATTAACCTCTCTTGTTCTTCTTTTATGCGATTTTTTTAATAAAAACAACTTGTGGGTTTTTAGAATTGATGGACAAAATTTGAATTTTTTTTCGAAAATAAATTGTGACGTTTGATTTTTTATTGTCTCAATTTAATGAGAAAGATAAAACAAAGTTTGATTTTGATTTTCAGTCTCTGTATGAGGCTTGTTAAGGATGGAGGAATTTAAGACTGAAATCCTGATTCCATGAGTTCTAGATGATAATAATAAATAAATAAGAAGCATAAGTGTTTTTTTTAAGAACTTAAGTTTTGAACCCCAAAATTATAGGTTTAGCACTTTTAACATGTTTTGGATTGAGGATATTAAATAATCCTTTGATATTATGAATTTTGATGTTGTGTTTGATGTACATTCACATGAAAGAGATGATGGTTGAAGAAAAATTAGTGAAAAAAGGGATAGTCTTGATGAATTTTGATGTTTGAGAAATGTTCATCGGTGAAAATAAAAAAAAAATTAGTTTAATGCAAATTAAAGAAAAATTAGTGAAAAAAGGAAAAATCTCGTTTCATAACCCTAATTGAATTTTTTTTAAATCCTAACAATAGGCTTTCGTAAGTTATGAGGGAAACATCGTTATTTTTCTTTTTCACTTAATGCTCGTCCACTTTATGGACAGAATCCGTCACCTTTTGTACTCAACTGTTATTATATAAGAACGCACATTTCCCGAGGGATATGACATATTAGTATAAAGTATTAACAAGTCAAGCCGGCCCTAGAGGAACGCGCGAGTCACGCGCTGTTATCCTCCTCTTCCCGTTCAGGCATGGTTCTACCGGTGACTGCCATTGTCGACCTCCGTTTCGTTCCGACCTTGTCCCGCCGGTTGTTGCTCTGGTGAAGTTTGTCGTTGTGGGTCGATTTTTCTCGGCGAGTTCGAATTGCGATTGAAGAGCTCGTTATACTCGGTGAAGATTTGATTTTTGGGTCGCCTGCCTAGGGTTCTGCTTCTCCGAGTTGCGCCACCGCCATCGTCAATCTCGTCCATGGCAGCTCGATGACTGAGGTTTTCTTGAGCCGTGCCAGGGTCTCAATAGCTCTACCATCGCCAGAGTTCTGTAGCCTGTCTGGAATCGAGCGGATTGGAGGCCGGTCAGCGTGGTTTCGAGTTCACTACTTGTGGTGTTGACTTTAAGCTGCCTTCGTCGTCACCAACAAGGGAGCCGACCAGGTCATCTCCGGAAGGGGCTTCTACCGCCGCGGGGACTACTCCGACTGGTTGCAAAAAAGGGTCACGGACTAGAACAAGTTTAGGCTCTCCGATCTCTTCATCAGTCTGGTTGGCTGAGTGAGTTGGTTGTTTGCCTGAACTGGACCAATTATGAAAATGGCTCGTCTCTCTTTTCTCTCGTTCTGTTCGGGGTTGGTTTCTGTTTATCGAGACTATGTCGATATTGAGATGTTTGTATCAATCGAGAAGAGAAAGGGTGTGTCACGTCCGGTCAAGAGCAAACTTGCGTCCGACAAGTCGAAGAATTCTGGTGCGTCTGCAAAGCCGAAGCGATCCGATAAGCAATCTGATACGCATTCGAAGCAGCCTTTAAAGTGCCGAAAATCTGCGGGAGTGTCGTTGGTTGGTGTGGAAGATGAAGGGCCTGGTGTTCCCGATGAGACTGAGACGCGTTCTCAGGGAGCAAAAGACTCAGCATCCTTGGATTATTCGCGTCTGGGTCGGTTGAGCTCGACGGAGCTTTTCATCTGCAATTTTTCGTACGCTACAACTGAGAACTGCATTCGTAATAGCTTTGGATCGTTCGGAGAAATTCTCTCATGCTCTGTTTTGACCCGTGCAAACAGAAAGGGATTTTTTTGGGGTTTGTATTGTTTTCCACTACCGAGGCTGCTGCTCAGGCTGTGCAAACCTTCAACGGACTCAAGCTAAACGGCCATGTCCTACTCGTTACTCTGAAACGCCTCAAGCCATCTACGATCGCCAGAACAGGTCAACGTTGCGATTTGGCGCCAGATTCTGTGCAAATTTGGAAAGATATTAGCCAAAATTCATCGGTTTTGGCAGAGGATTCTCAATCACCGGATCTGGCAGAGGATTTAGATAGCGAATCTTCAGGAGCTCAGACGCGCGTGGACGATGTACATGACACAGATGTGTTTGAGCTTTATGGGACCAGTCGGGTCGGCGCTAAGGCCCAACTGCTGGAGCCTGAACCTATTTTGGTGACCCAAGCCCATGGGCTCAGCCCTTTGAATCCGACTTTTGACTCTCGGGATGTTTCAAATCCAATTGTCGGGGTCAAGGCAGCCTTTGGAAGGATGCTTTGTCTAAACCCCTACCGGGGGTGAACCAAAGAGGCGTGGTCGTCCAAAAAAGGGTCAGTCAAAGAAAATTGCTCCTGCTATAGTTTTTTATCAGACAATGGCCAAGACTTCTGCTGATAAAAGCAATTCGGGGAGGTTCACGATCAATATTGCTAAAAATAATAGCTCGGGCGAGTGGAGTTATTCCACGAAAGTTGGGAAAAGGGCAGTTGACCTTGGCTCCTTGATGCTCGATCTGATCAACCCGCATCGTATGCTGGAGAACGTCGAGAGTAGTAAGGAAGATGTTTACCCTGAACCGACTGGAAAATCTATAACCCATGTCCCGATTTCTAACCGTTTTAATTGCTTAGATCCTGGTAGAAAATAGGTATGGAGGGCGTTCTTTTTGGTGCTTTGTTGCTTGGTTTCTTTGTTTTCTATTTAGCTTTGCATAGCTGTTTTGGTTGGAGAAAAAGATTCCCTTTTGAGGATTTTTTTCTAGCATTGTTCTACTGACTGGTATAACATTTGCTTAATAAATTTTTAGCTTATCAAAAAAAAAATAGTAAACATTATTTCAACGTTATATCATTAAGTTACCCCTATCCAATATTCACATTTTCTAATGTTATATCATTATCCAAATCCTCACTCATATAACTGTAAAGCGCCTCACGTGAAGCACGAAAAAATTATATCGGGGTGATAACACTAGTGTTCAGTGTTGATAAAAAAATATGCGATGAAGTGATAAAAATAATATATTGGGTGTGAGAAAAACATGTAATGGTGTTTTTATGTACTGTAGTGGTAAAAAGAGGGATGCTAAAATACATGTACTGGGGTGATAAAAAAAAGTGATGAGGTGATAACTACCATGTAACGGGATTACAAAACATATGTACCGAGGTGATAAAAACGTGTGATGGGGTGATAAAAACATGTAATGGGATGATAAAACACATGTACAGAGGTGATAAAAAACAAATAATGAGGTGATAAAAATCATGTAAATGAGTGATAAAATATATATACTAAGTAGATAAAAACGTGTGATGAGTTGATAAAAAACATGTAATATAGTGATAAAACGCATGCATTGAGGTGATAAAACGCATGTACTTATTAGGTGATAAAAAACATGTAATGGAGTGATAAAACATATGTAATGGGGTGATAAAACATATGTATTGAGGTGATAAAAATATATCCATCGGTCCGATATAATTTATTTTTTCCGTGCTTAGAAATATATTCAAATTGGTCTTGATAGATAGCTCTTAGAAAAAAAATATTGGCACAAAAACGAAGCCAATCGGAGTTCAAACGAAGTGGGAATGATTAAATTAGTGAATTTGTCAAGAAAAACTATGTTGTCAGTACAATTCAACTTATCATCTCAACCATCTATTTATCAAATGAATGGTGTAGATTGGTTCTTACGGTTCCCATTTTAAAGGGCGTTCTTAATGGATTTTTTTTTCTCTCATTTTCATATATCATATATATTAACGTGCATATATACATATAAATTGTTAGACGCACAAGACAAACAATAATATTACAGACTCTAGACTAAAGCAGAAACGACGCAACATTATACGTAAAAACAGTACAACAAGTGCACACACTTGAAAATAATGTAGTTATTGTCCCAAAGTCAAACTCATGATCTCCTCTATGAGGGAAGAGTCTTCATTGTTGAGATATACCTTTAGGGACTTTGATATTCTATTTTAGATCGTTACGAATATATGTAAAGAAAAAATTACATTTAACTTTAGGGAGGACAAATCTAACAGAAACCCCTCTTATCCGAAAAACTATGAGAACCCATCCTAGCCACACACTCTTATGATCCAAAATTCACCATGATGCCACATCATCACCCCTATCCTACCCAAAATACAAGTCACTTTCCTTCTTTCCCACACAAGCAAGGGCATAATTGTAATAACATGGTGTCATGTGGACAAGTGTCCATTTTTTTCTTAATAAATTCACTAATTTAATCATTCCTGATTCGTTTGAACTCTGATTAGCTTCAAACTTGCCCCAATATTTTTATTTTTCCAAGGCTTATCTATCAAGTAGCATATTGAACATATTTTGAAGCACGAAGATAAGAGTTTATATCAGGGTGATCAAATTAGTGCTAAACGTTGATAAAAAAAACATGTACTGAAGTGATCAAAACAAGTGTGAGGTGATCAAAATCATATTCAATTTTTCTAATAAGGGTCATAAACTAGAGTTTAGTGTTGATAAATCTAGGGCTCATTGTTGATAAAAAAACATGTGATGGGGTGATAAAACACATGTAATTTAGTGTTGATAAAACTAGCATTCGATGTTCATAAAAAAACATGTGATGAGGTGATAAAAATCATATTCAGTTTTGGAAAATGAGGTGATAAAAATAGCGTTTAGTGTTGATAAATCCAGTGTAAAGTGTTGATAAAAATCAGTTAGATATATATTTTTTTTGAAATCATCCCGATTTTTTTTTCGTCCTTCAAAATATATTCTTCACTGGACTTGATAGAAATCCCTTGAAAAATAACAAATGAGTGCAAGTTTGAAGCCAATCGGAGGTCAAACGAAGCGGGAATGATTAAATTAGTGCATTGGTAAAAAAGATAATATGATAGTTTTACTAAAAAGCCTCTACCACTTACCAAAAAGGGATGTGTCTTTGCGGTCAACAAGTTTTTCAAATAAGTCCCTACTACTTACTAATAAGTATTGTGTTTTTGCTGTCAACAACTTAATTGTCTCTCATCCGACAATTTATGAAATGGATGACTTGGATGAGTTCTCAAAGTTTTTAGGTTAAGGGTGAGTTTCTATTTGATTTCTTCTGAACTATAGGATTTTTCAAATATCTAAAATAATAATAAATTTGCTTGGTTTCAAAAATATCAAAATACGAAATCATTTTATTCGACCTTGTTAATTTTTTATCCAAAAAATCTGTAACACTAGTTAATAACAGCCAAATTTCCAAAACTCTATCATTAATTCTTGAAAACATAAAAATTAAGAAATGTTAAAAACTATCTTTCATTATCATTTAAATTTTAAATTTTGTCATTACATTTATTATTTTTAAATTTTTATTAATTCATTTTTTTTAAATATTAATTTTCTTTATTTCTTTTTCTATAATTTTATTACTTTCTTCAACCCCTTTTTATTCTTTTCATTAATTTTTAGATAATATTTTTATTTAATTTTTTACCAATTCTGTTTTTAATATTTTTATACCCTCGTTAAGAATTTCATTAAATTTTAATGAACTTTAAAATTTTCATTAATTATTTAATATTTTTTTTAATGTTTTCATTAATTTTCTTAAAATTCTACCAATCGACCATCAAACCTTAAACCCTAAATTTTAGTCTACCTACACCCCCAAACCTCAAATTCCAGATAATCATGTAGGATTCTAGGTTATAAGCAAGCAACAAAAATTAAAACAAAATTCATGTATTCCGACTTGGATCCATATAATTTGAGAAAACTGACATACCTAAAACAAGATTTGTTACATGTTGTCGTTTGAGGCTTGGTTCAAAACAGAGACCTTTAAGTCATCTCTAACGAGATTCTCCCTCTACAAGTATCTACCCCAACATGCTTTCTCCATAAAAATGTGTGCTAGCACTGTCTGTGCCTTATCTCGTTTTTCTCTCGAATGACTTTGTTACCTCTTAAACGTGGAAAACAAAGTGGTAACGAAAAGATAGCAAAGTTGGGACTTTTTAGCCAAAACATGATAACGGAAAGATATTTTAGTTTACTTTAAAAAGTTGATAGATGATGGTTTTATAAAATCTTTTGTAAAAAGTGAATATAAAAGATCAGAACTGGATATTTCAACATGAACATCCAAAACGAAGGATACCTGCTAAAAAGCGAAAAAGTGAATTATAAAACCAAAACCAAAAAAATCAAATGGACATTGGAACATCCACCATTCATCTTACAGACACTATCCTCAGAAAAATCCACCATTCATCTTACAGACACTATAAGAATGTGTCTGTAGTCTCGCCAAAATACCAAATCAATAGGTTCCAATCGACTCCGAAAAATAACCCTATTTCGTTATAAAAAATATGCCACGGGTGAAATAACCTACTTTGACCAAGAACTTCCACTACTTCAACCTTCCCAAACCTTTCCATAAGGCCAAAAAGGAAACCACATCTCCGGGATCCCCAAAATGATGGAACAAACAAGGGACCAGAAGATCAAAACATACTCACAATGTAGGAATAGATGAGAACTATCATCAAAAACTAATTTTCAAAAATAACAAAGCATATCGTTAAATGAAATAAGAATACCTCTACTATCAAGAAAGGATTTGGTGGGAATCGCGTCATGCGCGATCAACCAAACTAAGGCATTTCGGCGGGAGGCCCTTAATCAACAAAAACTTAGCCCAAGGAACATGAACAAGGTCTCGGGTACACAAAGCATAAAAGAGGATGCAGAGGAAAAACCCCTTTCATGATGGGTCCACACAACCAAATCTAAGGAACCTGACGTGATGTGGATAACATTGAGTAAAGAAGTTAGTATACGAGACTCATCCCGCTCTCTATCAAAATTGTAAGGCCATCTATATTCAAGATCCCAAACCTCGCCCTGTCACACCTCACAGATCTATAGCCTTTTGCTCACCGACAAAGCATAAATATTGGGAAAACGATAATGAAAAGAAATAAAACCCGACCAAGAATCCTCTTAAAAATGAATACGGGCCCAACCCCTAGTGTAAACCTTGATCCCTAAAAATATGTTTGAACTAAGAGCAATGATATGACCAAACACAAAGGGTGGCCCACATTTGTCTAATGCAATTAAATCCCACTCCAAATATCTCTAACAAAACTTAGTACAAAGAACTCGCTTCCATAAAGAGGAATCTTTCGCAGCAAATCTCCAAAATCACTTAGCCAAAAGACTTTGATTAACCACATCCAAAGCTTGAATACTCAAACCTCCCTCAGTTTCAGAATTACAAACTGTGGACCACCTACTTTGGACAACACCCGAACTCTCACCCTGCTATCCCATAAAAAACACCTTCTTCAGGCTTCCAAATATTTGATCGTACCTTAGTGATCCTTGAAAAAAGACATAAAGAAGATAGGTAAGGCAGAAAGTGGATTTAATAAGAAATAACCGCCCGCCAATGACAAGTTCTTAGTCTTTCATAAAGGTAAGGAAGACTTAAAACAATCCAGATTAGGCTACCAAATGGAAGCACGATGAGGATTCGCCCCAAGAATGAACACAAGATACTTCATTGAAGTGAGCCTATCGAATACCCGTAAGCTAGCTCAACTGAATTAATAGACAAACTACTCGAATTTAAACCGCTCTATATTTCTCAAAATTAATCTTGAACCCCGAACTCCACTGAAAAGAAACCAAAGTGTTCTTCTAGTTCAAAATACCCCCCCCCCCCCTTCCTCACTTTTAACAAAGAGTAGTGTGTCATCGGAAAATTAGAAATGGGAAACAACCAGCCCATTTATTCCCACCTGATCGCCCAAAAACTCCATAACACAATCTTTCTTTAAGAACTTAGTGCAACCCATTATAAAAATAAGAAAGATAAAAGGAGAAAGTGCACGCCCCTATCTCAGACCATTTTGAATGGAAAAATATGAATTAAGAGACTCGTTACCCAATACTGCCACATGATCTCGAAAACAAAAACCCGTCCACATTCTCCAACGCTCTCAAAACCCTATAGTCTGCATAACATCATCCACATAATCCCAATTTACTTTTTCGTAGGTTTTCTCAAAATCTAGCTTCCGTAACACAACCTTAAAAGCTATCAAAACACCATCAACTAACTTCCGACATGCACACAACCACTGTGGGAATCACTAATATTGTCATTGAACACTTTCCTGAGATGGTTGGCCAACACTTTAACCAAAATTTTGTAAGGCCCTGAGATCAAAATGATTGGCCTAAACTCATCATTACTCTTTGGATTATGACTTCTAGGATAAGGGTAATGAACGTGGAATTCAATTCATTCCCAATGGAGCCCGAAGCATGAAAATATGAAGAAGAAGAAGAAGAAGAAGAAGAAGAAGAAGAAGAAGAAGAAGAAGAAGAAGAAGAAGAAGAAGAAGAAGAAGAAGAAGAAGAAGAAGAAGAAGAAGAAGAAGAAGAAGAAGAAATATCAACGTTATCCTGAACCATGGACCAACAATCTCGGTAAAATAACATCGAAAAACCATCCGACACGAGAGCTTTGTCCATCCCACAATCACCAATATCAACCTTCACTTCTTCTACAGAAAAAAGTTCTTCCGAATTAGTGACCTGAAATCTTAATAGTCGAGACAAAAGAAGGTTTGGCAGTAATAACCTTTCCCTAAGAGGGCTGGAAAAACACCTCTGGAAATACTCACCTGCATGAGCTTTTGTCTCGACCGGATCTACCACAATCTGATTCCCCAACCTGATAAGTGAAAATATATTCCTAAATCCCCTCATGTTTGCAACCCGATGAAAGAAATGAGAGCAAACATCACCCTCCTTAAACCATTTCAGATGAGCATTCTGACTCTAAATATGAGCCAGGACCCATTGTTTTGCAAACTATTCAACCCACATAAGAGAACATTAACACCTTTACTTCCTTATCAGTTCAACCAAAACATGCCATCTTCCGAAATAGAATATCCAACCTCAACCATTTCAATTTATACTATAAGGTATAAGTGGTTGAACCTTGACAAGAGTAAAATGACCAAAAACGCTGCACATCCTCTTTAAAATGTTTATGATTGATCCAAACATTCCGAAAACGAAGAGGTTAAGGACCCCAATCTATTGAATCAGAAAACAATATTGTATGAACCACTCCCGGTCAACGCCAGTCAAAGCGGCGAAAAACAGGAAAATTTAAAAATTTTGGACAGACACCTAAATGAACCTAAATTTGACCACGAGGGTCATATCGGACTTAAGTTGACCCCGATATCGACCAAAGTGAGTTCTGGGGGACTGAGGGAAACTTTCTGACCAATTTGGGAAAAGTTGACTTTTTGCCGGAAAAGTCAACCGAGCGACGTTTTGGTCCGTTCGAGATCCGTTTTGGATCCAAAAAGCTTAGCCGTCGTCACAACGGTCTTAGTTGAGCCGTTTCCTTGTAGCCCGTGAAGTTTCGTAATTTCTTAGAAAAAGTGCCCGTTTGGGGCCCTAGACGGCCGAATTTCGCGAATCTGATTGAAAAATATCTACAACGATATTTTTCTAACTCATGGGGCCCAAAAGACACTTGTCATAAATATGGTGGTAGTTGTTTTTTTTTTAAATAAAGAAAGATAGAGGAGAATGGTGGTTTGGTAATTAAAGGGGGTTGGTGTTAGTTTTAAACAAAACAAAATGGAATTGGCAGTGATGGTCTCGGCAATTAGAAAAAAAAGAGGAAATTTAGAGAGAGAAAGTGGAGAGAGGAAAGAGAAGGAGAAAAGGGAGAAAAGAGAAGAAAGGTTTAAGGTTTTGCTATTTCCCGACGATCCAGCCGGTGGATCGTCTCAACGATCAAGGAATCGAGCTCCCACCGTCATTCCCTACGGTGAGTACCCTTTCGATTTTCGTTTTGGTACATTTGAAAGTTAGGGTTTGGGTTTAAATGGGTTAAATATGGATGAGTCGAGGTATTGGGTTCGTTATGAACGTTTTGGGGCGAAAATGAACATTTTTCGTTGTGGCCGTGTGGGGCCCACTTGGTCGGGCCTCGGGTTTTTCGTGTTCGGGTGGTTTAGGACGTTCCCCAAGTAGTTAATCCACACCCGAAACGAATTTTGGAATTAAATTGTAAAAGTTGTAAATGAAGGGTTTAGAAACTTTAAACGCGAATTAAATTGCTCGGAAGTCGGAAATCGATTCTGTCGATTGCGTTGGAACCCTTGAATTATTCCAAGACTATAGAAACGAAAACGGGAATTTTCGGAGCCCCGAAAGGACGTTTTCAAAACCCTGGCAGATTCGCCATGTCGGGCGAATCGGGCTTTTCCGAGCCCATTATTGACAATGTCGAGAAATTGGGAAGTTTGGGAGTGATCGAAATTGTCGGGGTTGAGTTTGGGCGTCAAATTCATTAAAACTCAGCTTTGTCTGCAAACTTAAAAAGTGTTTAATTGTGATCTTGTTAGATCGTACCGAGGACCGCGGAAAGGGAAAGCTAGGCGAGTGATCGCGAGCACGCCGGAGCTTGGTTGTGGAATTTTGGGAAAGCGTTACGAGGTAGGGAAAAGTAGCCGGATCTTGGCCCTGACGTGAGAAAGTTAACAGTAGAAATGCATGTGACACTTGGATGTCGTGGGTTAATTAAGTTTATCGAACAATAGAAAGGCAGGCGACACCGGGTGGTGTCGTATGATACGGGAACGTATCGAACAATAGAAATGTATGTGACACTTAGTAGTGTCGTAGGAGCAGTGAACTTATCGATATTAGAATTACTGGAGGCATTTGTTTATGCCCGGAGGTTGATTGTTTAGTTTGTGTCTTGGGTGGCCATGAGTGCCCGTGGGGTTGTTAAACCCGTACTTTACTGTTGGTGTGTCTTCGGTGGCCATGAGTGCCCGTGGTGTTGTTGAACCCGTATATTACTGTTGGTGTGTCTTGGGTGGCCATGAGTGCCTGTGGGGTTGTTGAACCCGTATTTTACTGTTGGTGTGTCTTGGGTGGCCATGAGTGCCCGTGGGGTTGTTGAACCCGTGTTTTACTGTAGGTGTGTCTTGGGTGGCCATGAGTGCCTGTGGGGTCGTTAAACCAGTATTTTTACTGTTGGTGTGTCTTGGGTGGCCATGAGTGCCCGTGGGGTTGTTGAGCCCGTGTTTTACTGTTAGTGTCTTGGGTGGCCATGAGTGCATGTGGGGTGTTGAACCTGTGTTGTTGCTGGTTGTTGAACTTTGGTTGTGATTGTGATTGCCTGAGGTTGGGGGCCCGACAGAGATCGAGGGAAGTTGCGTGGGGGTTGGCTAGCTTTCCGACAGAGATCGGTAAAGTTGAGCATTCTTTGGCTAGCCTTCCGACAGGGATCGGTAAGGTTGAGCATTCTTCGGCGATGGAGGGTTGCTCCCCTTCCGACTAGCTATCGGAAAAGTAGCTCGGTACATATCGCTAACAGGTCGACCGTCTGGCCTGACATGGATGGGTAAAGTTGCGTGGGGCAGCCTCGAGCCCAACCGGTTAGCAACTGGCACTGAGCAGCTGGAGTGCGATCCTTTGTGTTTTTGTTTGGTGTGCGATCCTTTGTGATCTTGGGTGTTGCGTGGTTGTCTTTTGTGTCTTTGGTGGAGGTCATAACCGTTGTGTCGGGTCTACTTTACGTGTCCGAGTGTTGAGTCGGTTGAGGAAAGTAACAGTTTGTGTGTCAATCGGGTTACTTGAGTTTGGGGATATTAGTCCCCGGTGTTTGGGTTGTTGTTGGTGTTACCGGCATTGTCTGCTAGTATGCCGTAGTCAGTCTGTTATCTGTGGTGGTGAGCGAACGCTCACCCCTATCTGCTTTTCCTACAGGTACTGGTCGCGGGACGGACTAGGTGAGCTCTCGAAGCTTGAAGAGCTAGGAGCGGGAGTCCAGGTTTCCTTTTTGAGTCTAGCGACGTACGCCTTGTATTTTGTCCGCTTGTTGGGACGTACTTTTGAGTTGTAAATTATTATTTTGATTAAATAAATGGTGGTTTTAAAGTGATTTATTTAAAAAGTTTGAAGTGTTTATTGTCTTAAACGTTCGCTTTCCGAGTTCAGTTCTACTAAATTTGGGGCGTGACAAATATAATAGGACGAGGAAAGCCTTTTTGAACCAAACAACTAAACAAACAAAAAAACTCAACATACAAAAGGAACCAATCTAAACAAGAGGCCTTGGAGCCACCCCCATACAAATGTCATACAATTACATGACCTAAATATAATCAACAAAAGCCTTGCAAGCTGACAAAGAAGAGAAACAATTTCTCCTCACCTCCGAGCTAATTACCGCACTGAAATCACCCGCCATAAAAACCACAAAACCCAAGCTAGATCTTTTCAAAAATATACAATCCCTTAAAAAAGATCTCTCCACGGCATTACACAGGCCATAAACATTAATCGGAACTAATTAAAAGGAGGAAGAGCAATGTATACCAAACCAAAAAGAGAGCTGAGTCTGTCACTGAACTATCCATTTATGTAAAAGTGTTCTACTTCTAAGCTAAAAGAAAACCCCCAGCTGATTCATGAAACAGTTAAAAGTCAAACCCCCAACTAGAGAACAACTCGTAGCTCCTCAGAAAACCTGTTGAAATGTCGCCCACCTTAGTTTCTTACATAAAAAATGAAATCAAGTCGTTTGACTGGTAATAAAGGATTGATTCCTCTCCTCTTTTGAGGATAATTTGCTCCTCTCACATTCCATGAGAGGAGTTTCATGTGTCTATTGTAAAAGTGATGGAATGGAAAGAGAACCAAATTTCCCTCCTTCACTATCCGACAGTAATTTGGAACCCGAGAGTTGTGCAACCAAGTTATCAAATGGTTCCCTCACATTCTCCTCCGATGTAATAGCCTTTTGCCCATTTACTTTAATGTATTCACACTATTCTTTACGGGCTTCTTTTATTCACTTGTATAGAAAAGCTCTTGGACTTGATACGTCCTAAAATTTTCTGAGGCTTGGTGTCGTGCTACTCAAGAAATGCAGGGGACTGATACGCTTCCACATCCATATCCATATGGTCCGAAGTAGAGCCCGATTGAGTCGTATCGGGAACAACCGATCCCAAAAAGAAGTACTCATAATCAACATATCCTTGATGTGATGAATGTGATATATCCTGATCCACCTCTATTTTGAATGATTGGATGAAATGAGGAAGACTCGTTGTCCAAAATGACGAATTACTAAGCCAACACAACCTCATGAATCAACGCCCTCTGTAAATCAGAACAAAAAATGTCCTCTTGTGACACTCTGATCACATCTTTAGACATTAAAACTTGAAGCTCTCTACATCATGGCCAATGACTGATAGAGAAATGTCCTCTTGAGACTTACGATCATGGCCAAAGCTGACTCAAGATTTACAACTCGAACAAAACCAACCCTTCTGCCTCCTGAGTTTGTATGTTTGATAATGAAAACCCCCTCTACTGACCCAAATTCACAAAAAATACGAAATAACCAAAGTTCCTTAGCCAAACCTGGTAGATTGTTGACAAGAAGCTTCAAAGGATCTGTCTCTCTGCTTTTCTGCTTCACCCCTTCAACAACCTCCTTGAGCTCCACCCCTATCTGAACCTCCTTTTGCTCTGTCGCTGGATCAACCAAGTCCATGTTCGATGATTCTCCAAACCCCTCAAAATGAAAAACAATTGAGGACACTTTTGGTGTAATCGGAGAATCCGAGCCCAAACACAATTTATTGACATCATATTGGCATATCACTTGATTCACTCTTAATCCCCTGATTCGGGATCCTTGATCTTCTCCACTCTTTCTTTATGAGTGTGGTTGACTTCTTTCCATTAAAACTCTATTACCACTTTCCTTGTATAACATGTAGCATTGTGCATAAATATGTCATGTAGCTTTTTGTATTGAATCAATCAAACAGAATATATTTTACCTTTCATTACCTGTTTGATATTATTAATGGTATTAGAGCAAAACGGCTCTAACATGGGAGACGACGTGACTAGCAATGGTGAGGGATCTGGGACGGTTACCAACTTTATTGGGACATCCATCAGTAACACTTCCCCATTCTACCTACACCCATATGATAACCCTGGGATTGTGTTTATTACGCAACCGCTAAACGCTTTTAGCGACAATTATTTTACTTGGCATTGCCACCTTTGTGATGCCCTGTAGAACAAACCCAAGGTTGAATTTATGAATGGATCCAAACGTAAACTCGATATCCAATATGAGAACTTTCAATTGTGGCTCCAATGCAATGCATTAGTGAAGTCCTAGCTACTCAATTCCTTGAGTAAGGAATTGCTGCTTTGTTGTGTCCACGTCGAAACAATAAGGCAGATTTTGGTCGATCTTGAGCAACGATTCATCCAAGGAATTTCCCCGCGGGTCTATGCCTTACGACGCAACATTGCTCTTCTGCAACAAGAGAGACGATCAGTCTTAATCTATTATGGTAAGCTGAAATCAACCTGCAACGAATTATAGGGTTTACGTCCTATCCCGACTTGTATTTGTGGTCTTTGTACTAAAATGTTGCCTAGAAAATGCAGGTTATGAGGGAAGAAGAACAAGTGTGCAACTTTCTAATGAGAATCGACGACTAAACCAGCGTCAGATTATACATATTGAGTCTCGAGCCCTTACCTGGCCCTGGCTGGGCATACATTGTCGCTACACAAGAAGAGACACAACGTCAAGTCACGACGTCATGAGCACCTCCATACGATGTAGTTCCACGGTCAGACCTCGCTACGAGGAGACAAACTCGTACGCCGCTACAACCATTACGGGAAGACGGGTCATAATTCCGACACCTACTATGCCCTTATTGGGTACCCCGAGCACTGGACAAAGCTGGACCATGACACTGCCGACGGTGAGCGATGAGGACGTAAAGGAGAAAGGGACGACTTGGAGCGTGCGAGTAAGAGAAACACGAACTCTAACCTTGCTCTGTTGCATGCGAGAGACCGAGATGGGCCTGAAAAGGATGGAAGCCCACTTACAAACTAGTCTCTATCAAATACTAGTATAGAAGCACTTGCTGGCCAACTCACTCAAGCTCAAAAGGCTCACCTTATGAGCCTACTCGGTGGATTAGACAACATCAAGATCATATTTGCAGGCACTTCATCTATAAATCACTTAGGTTCTTCCGATCTAAAATTTTCTGGTAATATTACTATGCCTTGGAATATTGATTATGGTGCAATAGACCATATCACTTGTGGTCATCATCAACTGCGTAACATTGTTTCTCACATTAAATCGCCACCTGTTGAGATGTCAAATGGTAAAATTGTACCAATCAAAGTCATTGGAAATATCAGTATCAATGAAAGTTTGAAATTCGAACATGTTCTTGTAGTACCGTAATTTTGTTTCAACTTACATTTCGTGAGTAAGATCACGCGAGATATGAATTGTGCTCTAATTTTATGTTCAACTTGTTGTGTATTTCAGGATTTACTCTCGAAGATGATGATTAGAACGGGTAGGATGCTGAATGGACTCTACTACTTGGAGCCAACTGAGGTGTGGAAGGCGTTAATGGCTCATGGGAACAATGACACGCAATTATAGCATTGACGCTTGGGTCACATACCGTCCAACCGACTCCATTTAGTTCCAAAGTTACTCATAGTATTAAATAAACACGAATTAGGACTTTGTGATGCTTGTTGCAAAGCAAGAGCAACACGTCTTGTTTTTCTAATTTGCACGAATAAATCTTTACAACCTTTTATTGGGGTTCTTATCATACACCGTCGATTTTTGGCTGTCATTTCTTCCTAACTATTGTGGATGATTACAGTCGTGCGAAATGAGTCTTTTTAATGAAACAAAATTCCAAAACCATAACACGCATGTTGCGTTTCTTCCATTGGGTACGTGGCCAATTCAATAGGAACATCAAAATCCTACGCACAAATGGAGGCAAGGAGCTCCGTCACCATGAGCTTTTGACCTATTATGACACAAATGGTAGGAGTTTCAAACATGTTGCACCGGTACCCCCACAATAGAATGGAGTGGTAGAACGAAAACATCGACACTTACTTGAGGTTGCTCGAGCACTTTGCATCCAAGGACGTCTACCTTATCTTCTTTGGGATAATGTGTCCTCACAGCTACATATCTCATCAATAGAACACCACTCGCGATCATTGATAACAAAACTCGATATGAGCTTCTCTTTGGTAAGAAACCAACTTATGAGCATTTGAGGAGTTTTGGTTGCCTTTGATCTACACATCAACATACTAAAGACAAATTTGTCCCTCGTTCAAAGCCTGGAATTTTCTTGGGATATCCCAAAGGTAGAAGGGGTGTCGAGTCTTTAACTTGGAAACCCAAACTATATCAGTTTCTTCTGATGTTCGGTTTTAAGAGAATATATTTACAAGAGTTCAGTGTCTTCAAACAGGTGACCAAGTGACACCACCGTTTGCCCCTTACATATACCCTTTTAATCTAGACGTCGAAACAAGTCACACTGCTCCCACACTTCATCACACTACCAATGATACCGAACCTCCAAACATTACAGATTCACTTGAACTTCCTCTTCTTCATGTGTCATCGGACCAAGAACACCCAACCCACCCCGACAATGATTTCCTCCCTACAACTGAGCCAGATCAAACCTCAATTCCTCATAACATCTCGAACCAAACGCCTCTTCGTGCACGAAGACAACGCCATATGTCTTCCAAACTATCTAGTTATGATTATGCTCTCCCGCCCTCCCTCGCTCCACTAGAGTTTGTTGCATCGCCTTCCCATCCTTCAGCATTGTCCACGGTATATCCTCTTACTCAATCAATTTGTTACACAAGATTTTCTCCCACAGATATATCTTTGTTATCAACCATCTCTTTTGTGGATGAGCCCCGCACATTTCACCAGGCTTACAAACATCAACATTGGAGAGACACCATGGCACATGAAATTACTGCTCTAGAGGCCCACATCACTTGGAGCTTGACTTATCCACCCCCAGGTAAGCGCGCCATTTTGATTCCAAATGGGTATACAAGGTCAAATATCAACCTGATGGCACGGTTGAACGTTTCAAGGCTCGATTTGTAATAACCACTCCTGGTCAACGCCAGTCAAACCTGCGAAAAACAGGAAAATTTAAAAATTTTGAGCAGACACTGAATTGAACCGGAATTGGACCCCGAGGGTCATACCGGACTTAAGTTGACCCCGTTTTTGACCTAAATGAGTTCCAGGGGACTCAGGGCAACTTTCTGATCAATTTGGGAAAAGTTGACCTTTCGCTGGAAAAGTCACCCGAGCGACGTTTTGGTCCATTCGAGGACCGTTTTGGACCCAAAAAGCTTAGCCGTCATCGTAGCGGTCTTAGTTGAGCCGTTTCCTTGAAGCCCGTCCAGTTTAACATTTTCTTGGGAAAAGTGCCCGTTCGGGGCCCGAAACGTCCGTTTTTCGCGAAACTGGTTGGAAAATATCAACTAGATATTTTCCAAAATGGTGTGGGACCCACCTTGCCACTTGTCCAATTAGTGGTGGTGTTAGTTTTGGGGGGAAAATGAGTGGATGGGAATAGTTGGCCGAGTATGAGGTTTTAAAGGAGGAAAATTAGTTTTGTTGTTAGTTTAATTAAATTAGAAATTAGAAGAGAGGTTTTAGAGAGAGAAGGAGAAGGAGAAGAAGAGAGAAGAAGGGAGGTTGAGCTAGGGTTTGTGATCGAGCCCTTGGATCGAGTCAAAGCAAAGAGCAATCCTGTTCCCCTCGTTCTCCTCTACGGTAATGCCCAAACCGATTCTCGTTTTGATTATTTTGGAAAGCTAGGGTTTTGTTAAAACGAATGATTTAGGGTTGTGTGGAGGTTGGAGAGGTGTTGGAGACGTTTTAGAGGTGTTTGGGGGTTTAATTTCACGTTTTCCGGTGACCGGAGGCTCGGGAGGAGCTCCGGCCACCGTGGGTGGTGGCCGGCCGGCCATGAGGTGGCTGGCCGGAGCTGGCAGCAGCCACCACATGGTGGCCGAGCCCCCCACCTTAACCCTAGGGCACGACCAAGATGGTTGGGTGGGGCCCACATGCTCGGGTGCTCGGGTTTTATCGTTCGGGTGGTTTAAAACGTTCCCCGGACCATTTACCCTTAATCGAATCGAAATTTGTAATTAAATTGGAGAAGTTGTAATTAACGGGTTTTGGAAACTTTAAACGTTAATTAATTGACTTAGAAGTCGGAATTCGATTCCGTCAAGTGCGTTGGGTTCCTTGAATTATTCTAAGACCGTAGAAACGAAAACGGGAACTTTTGGAGCCCCGGAAGGCATTTAACCAAAACCCGGGCAGATTTGCCATGTCGGGCGAATCGGGCCTTTACGGGTCCCTTATCGACAATGTCGAGTAATTGGGAAGTTTGGGAGTGATCGACATTGTCAGGGTTAAGTTTGGGCACCGAGTTTAATGATTTTCAGTTTATTCCGGCAAGTTATTAAGTGCCTCAAATTTGTGTTTTTTAGATCGTGCCACGGACCGAGCAAAGGGAAAGCTGGGTGAGTGACTGAGATCATCACCGGAGCTCGTGGTTGGCTTTTGGGAGAACACGCACGAGGTAGGGAAAAGTAGCCGGATCTCGGCCCTGATTAGGGAAAGTTAATAGTAGAATTGCATGTGACACCGGGGTGTCGTGGGTTGAGTAGAATTATTTAATTATTAGAGGAGCGTGATATGGGATTGTAGCGTTTATCAGAAAAGCATGTTACAGGAACTTAGTGATTATTGGAAAGGCATGTGACACTTAGTAGTGTCGTAGGAGCAGAGAACTTAGCGATAATTGTTTTATTGGAGGCATATGACCATGCCCGGAGGTTGATTGTGAACTATCGATATTAGGAGTACTAGAGGCATATGACCATGCCCGGAGGTTGATTGTGAAACTGGTGATATTAGGACTGTTGGAGGCTTGGGTTAAGCCGGAGGTTGATTGTTTATTTTGGCGTCTTGGGTGGCCTTGAGAGCCCGTTTTATTGTTGTTGAGTTGGGTGGCCTTGAGAGCCCGTGTTATTTATTGTTGAGTTTGGGTGGCCTTGAGAGCCCGTGTTATTTATTGTGGAGTTTGGGTGGCCTTGAGAGCCCGTGTTATTTATTGTTGAGTTTGGGTGGCCATGAGAGCCCGTGTATGTAATTTGGTGTTTTGGAGTGGCCGTGAGCGCCGTGGGGTTGTTGAACCCGAGTCTTGACCGTTGGTGTGTCTTGAGTGGCAGTGAGTGCCGTGGGGTTGTTGAACCCAAGTCTTGGCCGTTGGTGTGTCTGAGTGGCAGTGAGTGCCTGTGGGGTTGTTGAACCCGAGTCTTGACTGTTGAGGTGTCTTGAGTGGCCTTGAGTGCCTGTGTGATTGAACTTGCCTGTGATTGTGATTGTGGTTACCTTGGGTGGTGAGTTCTAAAGGTCGACAGCCTGATCCGACTTAGTGTCGATGAATTGCGAGTTCTAAAGGTCGACAGCCTGATCCGACTTAGTGTCGATGAATTGCGATTTTTAAAGGTCGACAGCCTGATCCGACTTAGTGTCGAGGAATTGCGAGTTTGAAAGGTCGACAGCCTGATCCGACTTCGTGTCGAGGAATTGCGATAGGTCGAACCCTGACCTGATTGAGATTGGTTACTGAGCAGCTGGTGTGCGATCCTTTGTGATCTTGTTTGGTGTTGTGTCGTTTCGTTCGAGTCCTTGAGGAGGTCGTCGATAGTTGTGTCGGGTCTACACTGTTTTTATCGAGTGTCGAGTCTGTTGAGGAAGGTGACGGGTTGTGGGTCAGTTGAGTACTTGAGTTGGGGACTGTAGTCCCGGCGTTGGGTTTGGTTTTAGTGTTACTGGCTTTTTCTGCTAATTATGCCATAGTCAGTCTGTTATCCGTGGAGGTGAGCGAACGCTCACCCCTAGCTGCTTTTCCTACAGGTACTGATCACCGGACGGACTAGGTTAGCTCTTGAAGTTCATGGAGCTTGGAGCGGAGTCTGGTCTTTACTTTTTGTTGAGTCTAGTGACGGATGTTGTACCTTGTCCACTTGTTGGGACGTTTTTGTATTGTAAATACTATTATTTTGAGAAGTAAATGGAAATGTCAAAGCTTTTATTGAAAACAGGTTTCAAGTGTTCATGTTTTTAAAAGTTCGCGTCCCGAGTTCGGTTCGCTGAAATTGGGGCGTGACAGCTTGGTATCAGAGCTCGAGGTTTCACACCTCGGACTGTCCGTCAATTAGGTGGGGAGGGTCGAGTCAGTGTAGACCCGTAGTGTTGTGAGTCCTGCTTGTGTTTGTGTGTATGTGCAGTACGGTGTTACTGGCATACTGTTTGTGTATTGCTGCGTGAAAATTTTTTAAGCTGTCGCAGGTCAACTTAGGAGCGCTCCTGTAGTCGAACGTGACGGTGCTGATATCAAGTCGGTACAACGTAGTTCGAGGACGCCTGGACCGGGTTGTAACTGCGTGATGTCAAGTATGAGGTTTTAAAAATGAAGTGGAGAAAGTTTTAAAAATGTTGGATTGTGCTTGGCCCGGTGGGCGTGGTTCGGTGTTGGTTGGCCCGGTGGGCTTGTATTGTTGTTACTCGGCCGTGTTGGCTTGTGTTTGAGGTCAGTCTTGAGTTGCCGTAACTGTGTTATGTGTTTGGTGGTCGTTGTTTGCGACGTACTAGTGTACGGGTCGCTATTAGCCGGGAAAGTTACGAATACCCTAGGGTAGACATAGCGGGTGTAAGTAGTGCGAAATTATCACCGCTAGGAAATCGGGGTCACTGGTTTGGCCCAGGAGGTGAAATGGGCAGGACGGAGTACCGGCCCGGTAGGTGAGACGGAACGGTTTGTACGCCGGCCCGGTAAGGGGCGCGGCAGAGTTCGGACGCCGGCCCGGTAAGCGGCCCGGCACGGTTTGGTTGCCAGCCCGGTAAGGGGCACGACACGGGTTAGGTGCCGGCCCGGTAGGGGGCGCGGTAGGGCCTTGGTGCCGGCCCGGTATGGGGAACGGCCCGGCTTGGTTACCGGCCCGGAAGGTGGCACGGCCCGGGTCCTGTGCCGGATCGGTCCAGCCGGTTATCTTCAAAAAAATTCGTTGTTTCGTTGTGCGTTTAGGATCGGGGTTGTGTGACTCGGTTCACGTTCGTGCGGTTTGAGCGTTGGTTTTACGTGACTGTGTTCGCGGTTGTGGGTTGTAGAGGCCGTAGGCTCGGTGTTAAGGGATGAGGGCTTGGGTTCGAGATTCATCGATAACGTACGGTAGTAGTACAGTGCCTCGGTGTGAGAGTCTCACCACGAAGAAAGGTTAAGGTTGGTGCGCTGCGGTGCCATGCGAACCAGGTTTTCCCTATGTAAACGAGTGTTCGAGTTTTCCCTCGCGTGAACGGGCGTTGGAGGTTTCCTTCACGCGAGTGGGTTAAATTGAGGTTCCCTACACGATCGAGTAACTGGGGTATCGATATTGTGAGCAACAATGTTGGCGTAGTTGAGAACATGATCCCCGTTTGAGGTTTCCCTACGTGATCGGGTCTTTGGGGTATTGAGGTTGTGAACAATAGTGATTACTGAATTGAGGAAGTGTTCCCCGTGTCGAGTTTTATCTTACGTAAGCGAGTACTTGAGGTGTGGATAGCGTGAGCAGTGTGACGTTTTGCATCAGGTTTTGAGGTGGTGGTCTGCCCTGGTTAGATCGGTAAGTCTTTAGTGCTTTACTAGTATGCCATAATCGAACGGGTGTCTGTGGAGGTGAGCATAACGCTCATCCCCTTTACTACTTTTCCCGCAAGGGACGAGTAGCGAACACTGGTTTGGTTGCGGAAAGTTACAAGTAATGCCTAGAGGACCGTGTGAGGGTTACACTAGACCTTACCAGGGTGACTAATGGAGTGGGTGTTCGGTTTCCGTTTTGGGCGTCAGTTTCATTGGATGTCGGGTTATCACGCTCGTTTGTTCGTCAAGTTGTGCTGAGAGGTTGGAGCTGAGTTTAGAGCCGTTGAGTCCACCCCTGCGTCGTGACACGCCGGTTGGTGGAGGGGTGGTGTTGACTAGGGTCTGTCGTGCCTGCAGAGTTAGAGAAGCAAACCGGTACAGGAGGTTCGCGAGAGGGCTCAAGAACCCCGATGCTGGATCGAGCCCTCACCCCGAGGATCGGGTATGTTCGGAGTTGGTAGGCACGAAGACGGTAGTGGAGCGAGGTCTTAGAGAGACCGCGAGGGTCCGTGAGTTTTAGCAGCGACTGAGCTTGTGCGTGTATCCGTGGGAAGGATACCCACGAAATGACCGCCTTGACGTGATCCTAGGAATGGATTGGCGAGCGAAGTACCAAGTCATTATCGACTGTTACAGGCGACGAGTGACGGTGTCAACAACAACACGAAAGGTTCGTGTATTCTGGGCAGTAGGAGCGGAGTTTCTCCTGTCGGCTTGTCTGCAGTAAAGGAAGTATCGGCCGAGCAGAGCCGAGAATTACCGCGAGTGGCGTGCGGGTTCCCCGAGGTCTTCCCTAAGGAATTGAGCGGGTTGCCACCAGTTCGTGAGGTGGAGTTCGGGATTGACCTGGTGCTGGGAACGGCAGCGATATCGATGGCGCCTTACAGGTTCGCGCCAGCCGAGTTGACCGAGCTGAAGAGTCAGCTCGAGGAACTTCGGGAGAAGGGCTTATTCGTCCGAGCACATTGCCGTGGGGAGCGCCAGCACTCTTCGTGAAGAAGAAGAGTGGAGAGCTTCGGATGTGCATGGACTACCGGAAACTGAACCGGGTTACGGTGAATGACCGATACCCGATGCCGAAAAATTGATGACCTGTTCTACCAGTTGAGAGGGTCGACGTATTCCTCGAAGATCGACCTGCGATCCGGATACTACCAGTTGCGAGTCCGAGAGGGGGACGTCGCAAAGACTGCATTCCGGACATGCTATGAACATTACGAGTTCTGGGTGATGACTCTGAACTACCGAACGCACCTGCAGCGTTCTTGGACCTGATGAACAGTATAGTCCGGCTGTTCTTAAATCAGTTTGTGGTGGTGTTTTGTGGACGACCAGGATCCGGGAGATAGTTGCCGGCGGTACGGACGCCGAGGGATGGGATCGTTGTACAAATTGGGAGTTACAGTATCGTGGAGGTTTGTACTTACCGCGTGACGGCGGAGGCGACGAGCTACGAGAGTCGCAACATTCGCGTCTAATAGTGCACATGAATAGCACTAAGAGGAGCGCGACATCAGGTGGCATGTCTAGTGGAGCGGGATGCGGAGAGCGGTCGAGGAGTTAGTATCGCGATGCCTCGCCCGTCGGCAGGTGAGAGCCGAACAACAGCGTCCCGCTGGATTATTGCAGCCATCGTCGGTTGCACGGTGGAAGTGGGGGCACGTCACGATGGGTTTCGTGAGTGATTGGCCGAGTTCGCCTACAGCAACAGCTTGGGAAAAGTGCCCGTTCGGGTTTAACATTTTCTTGGGAAAAGTGCCCGTTCGGGGCCCGAAACGTCCGTTTTTCGCGAAACTGGTTGGAAAATATCAACTAGATATTTTCCAAAATGGTGTGGGACCCACCTTGCCACTTGTCCAATTAGTGGTGGTGTTAGTTTTGGGAGGGAAATGAGTGGATGGGAATAGTTGGCCGAGTATGAGGTTTTAAAGGAGGAAAATTAGTTTTGTTGTTAGTTTAATTAAATTAGAAATTAGAAGAGAGGTTTTAGAGAGAGAAGGAGAAGGAGAAGAAGAGAGAAGAAGGGAGGTTGAGCTAGGGTTTGTGATCGAGCCCTTGGATCGAGTCAAAGCAAAGAGCAATCCCGTTCCCCTCGTTCTCCTCTACGGTAATGCCCAAACCGAGTCTCGGTAAGTTGCAAGCATTCTTGGGTTGGCCTGACCGAGTTAGAGTCTCGGGAGGGTGCAAGCGTTCTTGGCACTGAGCAGTTGGCAGCTGGTTTGCGATCCTTTGTGATCTTGTTTGGTGTGTGATCCTTTGTGATCTTGTTTGGTGTTGTGTAGCTTCTTTTAAGTCCTTGGAAGAGGTCGTGATCATTGTGTCGGGTCTACTTTACTAGTCAGGGTGTTGAGTTGGTCAAGGAAGGTAACTGTGGGTGTGTGTTCAGTCGGAGTACTTGGGTTGGGGATGGTGTTCCCCGGTGTTGAGTTTGTGTTGGTGTTACCGGCATTGTCTGCTAATTATGCCGTAGTCAGTCTGTTATCCGTGGTGGTGATCGAACGCTCACCCCTAGCTGTTTTTCCTACAGGTACCGTTCGCAGGCTGGACTAGGTGAGCTTCTGAAGCTTGAAGAGCTAGAAGCGGGATTCTGGGTTTTACTTTTGAGTCTAGTGACGGATACCTTGTTTTGTCCACTTGTTGGGACTTATTTTGAGTTGTATATTATTTTGTTGACCTAAACTGGTATTTTTTAAAGTGATTAATGAAAACAGCTTTCAAGTATTGTATCTTTTTAAATGTTCGCGTCCTGAGTTCGGTTTACTGAAATTGGGGCGTGACAGCTTGGTATCAGAGCTCGAGGTTTCACACCTCGGACTGTCCGTCAATTAGGTGGGGAGAGTCGAGTCGGTAAAGTCTTGTCGTGTGTTGGGTACGCAAGTCGGGAACCGTGTGTAGACCCGTCGTGTTTTGAGTCTTGTTTGTGCTTGTGCGTATGTGCAGTGTTGTTATTGCTGGCATACTAGTTGTGTGTGTTGCGTGAAACGTTTTTAAGCTGTCGCGGGTCGAATTAGGAGCGCTCCTGTAGTCGAACGTGACGGTGTTGACATCAATGGGTACAATGTAGTTCGGGGACGCCTGGACCGGGTTGTAACTACGTGATGTCAAGAAATGAGGTTATAAAATGAAAAGGAGAAAGTTTTAAAAATTTGTTGGCCCTGTTGGCGCGTTTTCTTTTTAAACTTGATTGGCCCTGTGGGCGTATGCTTTGATTTGGTTGGCTCGGTGGGCGTGGTTCGGTGTTGGTTGGCCCGGTGGGCGAGTGTTGTTGTGTTGTGGTTTGACCGTGTCGGCTTGTGTTTTGGTTGAGGGTTGAATGACTGGTTTTATCAGTGAGTCGTGGCGCGTGTGTTTGCTAAATTGGCGGGCAGGCGTGTGTGTGGTTTGAGGCTAATTTCAGGGTTAAAACGAGTTAAGGTCCGAGTTAGAACCGAGTTTGGAAAACAGGTCTGCGTGAGTGTCACGGATCCTGTCACGGATCCGTGATGGACCAGAGAGTTCTGGCAAATTTTATATCTTCGTCTCGGCTCCGTGACCCCAACCGTGACGGTGTCTGTCACGGGTCCGTGACCCCCGTCCTTCTCACCGTCTTGATTGTGCAAGTTGAGTGTTGGCTTTGCGTGGCGGTGTTCACGGTTGTGTTGGGGTATGGAGGTTGTAAGCAATAGTAGTTGCTGAATTGAGAACATAATCCCCATTTCGAGGTTTCCCTTACATAAGAGAGTAATTGAGGTGTTAGTGACTTGAGCAGTGTGACATGTTGGTAGTAGGTTTGGGATGGTGGTTTGCCCGGACTAGAGTGGTAGGTCTTTGGTGCGTTACTAGTATGCCATAATCGAACGGGTGTCCGTGGAGGTGAGCATAACGCTCATCCCCTTTACTACTTTTCCCGCAAGGGACGAGTAGCGAACACTGGTTTGGTTGCGGAAAGTTATAAGTAAGTGCATAAAGGACCGGATGAGGGCTTGGTGTACGTTTGGGTAGTTAAAAATTGAGGTTTCGCTTACGTGTTATTATACAGCAAGGATCTGGGTATCCAGCAGGCAGTGCGGCGGGTCAGAGGCAGTGGCCGTCAGAGGGAAGAGGGTACGCAGTTGCCGACTCCCGGGTCCCAAGCTCCCCTACCTACCACGAGACCTATCAGGGTACGTATTTATTGTATCATAGTTGGGCGTTGTTCTAAATTTCGCGGACGAAATTCCTTTAAGGGGGGTAGATTGTAAGAACCACTCCCGGTCAACGCCGGTCAAACCTGCGAAAAACAGGAAAATTTAAAAAATTTAAGACTGACACTTATTTGAACCTAAAATGACCCCGAGAGTCATACCGGACTTAAGTTGACCCCCGTTATCGATTAAAGTGAGGTCTGGGGGACTCAGGGCAACTTTCTGATCAATTTGGGAAATGTTGACTTTTCGCTGGAAAAGTCAACCGAGCGACTTTTTGGTCCATTCGAGGACCGTTTTGGATCCAAAAAGCTTATACGTCGTCGCAGCGGTCTTAGTTGAGCCGTTTCCTTGTAGCCCGTCAAGTTTCGTAATTTCTTGGGAAAACTGCCCGTTCGGGGCCCGAAACGTCCGTTTTTCGCGAATCTGATTGGAAAATATCAAGTAGATATTTTCCAAAAGGTGTGGGACCCACCTTGCCACTTGTCCAACAAGTGGTGGTGTTAGTTTTGGGGGGGAAATGAGTGGTGAGCAAGGGGTGGCCGGCCACATGTGTTAAAAGAGAAAAAAAATAGAAATTGTGTTAGTTGTTTTGAAATAGAAAGGAAGAAAGTGTTTTAGAGAGAGAAGGAGAAGAAGAAGAAGAGAGAAGGAGAAAATGGTTAGGGTTGGGAGAGATCGAACCCTTGGATCGTCTCAAGACAAGGAGCAATCGTCTTCCCCTCGTCTTCCTCTTTGGTAAGACCTAAACCGATTGTCGTTTTGTTAAACTTTGAAAGTTAGGGTTTGGGTGAAACTATTAGTTTAGGGTGTTTTGAGGTTGGGGGAATTGTTGGAGACGTTTTGGAGGTGTTTGGAGGGGAAGGATGACGTTTTCCGGTGACCGGAGGCTCGAGAGGAGCTCCGGCCACCGTGGGTGGTGGCCGGCCGGCCATGGGGTGGCTGGACGGAGCTAGGACCAGCCACCACCATGGTGGCCGAGCCCCCCTTTGAACCTTAGGGCCCACGGCCAAGTGGGTCGGGTGGGGCCCACGTGCTCGGTTGCTCGGGTTTAGTGTTCGGGTGGTTTAAAACGTTCCCCGGACCATTTATCCTTAACCGAATCGAAATTTGGAATTAAATTGGAAAAGTTATAATTAACGGGTTTTAGAAACTTGAAACAGTAAATAATTGACTCGGAAGTCGGAATTCGATTCGGTCAAGTACATAGGAACCCTTGAATTATTCTAAGACCGTAGAAACGAAAACGGGAATTTTTGGAGCCCCGGAAGGGCATTTCCAAAACCCGGGCAGATTCGCCATGTCGGGCGAATCGGGCCTTTACGGGTCTTTTATCGACAATGTCGAGTAATTGGGAAGTTTGGGAGTGATCGACATTGTCGGGGTTAAGTTTGGGCATCAAGATTAATGATTTTCAGTTTATTCCTGCGAGTTGTTAAGTGCCTTTAAATTGTGTTCTTTTAGATCGTGCCACGGACCGAGGCAAGGGAAAGTTGGGTGAGTGACTGAGATCATCAACGGAGCTCGTTGGTTGGCTTTTGGGAGAACACGTACGAGGTAGGGAAAAGTAGTCGGATCTCGGCCCTGACTAGGGAAAGTTAACAGTAGAAATGCATGTGACACTAGGGTGTCGTGGGTTAAGTGAGTTGTCGAATATTAGAAAGGCATGATACGGGAACTTAGCGAATATTGGAAATGCATGTGACACTTAGTAGTGTCGTAGGAGCAGAGAACTTAGCGTTAGTAGAATTACTGGAGGCATATGACCATGCCCGGAGGTTGATTGCGAACTTATCGAGATTAGGAGTACTGGAGGCATATGACCATGCCCGGAGGTTGATTGTGAAACTGTTGATATTAGAACTGTTGGAGACATTGTTTATGCCGGAGGTTGATTGTGTGTAGTTGGTGTCTTGGGTGGCCTTGAGAGCCCGTACTTTACTGTTGTGTCTTGGGTGGCCTTGAGAGCCCGTGTGTTACTGTTGGTGTTTTGGGTGGCCATGAGTGCCCGTGGGGTTGTTGAACCCGTGTCTTTACCTTTGGTGTTTTGGGTGGCCATGAGTGCCCGTGGGGTTGTTGAACCCGTGTCTTTACCTTTGGTGTTTTGGGTGGCCATGAGGGCCCGTGGGGTTGTTGAACCCGTGTCTTTACCTTTGGTGTTTTGGGTGGCCATGAGGGCCCATGGGGTTGTTGAACCCGTGTCTTTATTGGCGGTGTGTATTGGGAGGCCGTTAGTGCCTGTAGGGTTGTTGAGCCCATGAGTTACTGTTTGTGTGTCTTGGGAAGCCGTGAGTGCCTGTGGGGCTGTTGAGTCCGTGTTTTACTGTTGGTGTCTTGGGTGGCCATGAGTGCATGTGAGTATTGAACCTGCGTTGTTACTGGTTGTTGAACTTGCTTGTGATTGTGATTGTGATTGTGGTTACTTGAGGTTGGGGGCCCGCTTCATGAAACGGGAATCCACGAGCACACGCGTCTGCATGTTCAGACGGGGTAGGGGGCCCGCCCGTCAATAAAGGGGTCCTGGCCGCGCATGTGTGGTTTGGGTTTGTGAGCATTCTTTGGCTGGCTTACGAGTTAGAGTCTCGGTAAGTTGCAAGCATTCTTTGGCTGGCTTACGAGTTAGAGTCTCGGTAAGTTGCAAGCATTCTTTGGCTGGCTTACGAGTTAGAGTCTTGGTAAGTTGCAAGCATTCTTGGGCTGGCCTGACCGAGTTAGAGTCTCGGGAGGGTGCAAGCATTCTTGGCACTGAGCAGTTGGCAGCTGGTTTGCGATCCGTTGTGATCTTATGTGGTGTGCGATTCTTTGTGATCTTGTTTGGTGTTGCGTAGCTTCTTTTGAGTCCTTGGAAGAGGTCGTGATCGTTGTGTCGGGTCTACTTTACGTGACAGGGTGTTGAGTTGGTCAAGGAAGGTAACTGTGGGTGTGTGTTCAGTCGGAGTACTTGGGTTAGGGACGGTGTTCCCCGGTGTTGAGTTTGTGTTGGTGTTACCGGCATTGTCTGCTAATTATGTCGTAGTCAGTCTGTTATCCGTGGTGGTGAGCGAACGCTCACCCCTAGCTGCTTTTCCTACAGGTACCGTTCGCAGGCTGGACTAGGTGAGCTTCTGAAGCTTGAAGAGCTAGAAGCGGGATTCTGGGTTTTACTTTTGAGTCTAGTGACGAATACCTTGTTTTGTCCACTTGTTGGGACTTATTTTGAGTTGTATATGATTTTGCTGAACTAAACTGGTATCTTTTAAAGTGATTAATGAAAACAGGTTTCAAGTATTGTATCTTTTTAAATGTTCGCGTCCCGAGTTCGGTTTATTGAAGTTGGGGCGTGACAGTTAGGGTTTGTGTAAAACTATTATTTTAGGGTTGTATTGAGGTTGGGGAAGTGTTGGAGACGTTTTGGAGGTGTTTGGAGGTGAAATTTGACGTTTTCCGGTGACCGGAAGCTCGGGAGGAGCTCCGGCCACCGTGGGTGGTGGCCGGAGCTGGGACCAGCCACCACCATGGTGGCCGGGCCCCAATTTGAACCCTAGGACCCATGTTCAAGTTGGGCCGGGTGGGGCCCACGTGGTCGGGTGATCGGGTCTAGTGTTCGGGTGGTTTAGAACGTTCCTCGGACTATTTATCCATAACCGAATCGAAATTTGGATTTAAAATGCGAAAGTTGTAATTATCGGGTTTAGAAACTTTAAACGTTAATTAAATGACTCGGAAGTCGGAATTGAATTACGTCGAGTGCCTATTAACCCTTGGATTATTCTAAGACCGTAGAAACGAAAACGGGAACTATTGGAGCCCCGGAAGGGCATTTCCAAAACCCGGGCAGATTCGCCATGTCGGGCGAATAGGGCCTTTACGGGTCCTTTATCGACAATGTCGAGTAATTGGGAAGTTTGGGAGTGGTCGACATTGTCGGGGTTACGTTTGGGCGTTAAGATTAATGAAATTCAGTTTATTTCCTGCGAGTTTAAAGGTGCCTTAAAATTGTGTTCTCTTAGATCGTGCTGTGGACCGAGGCAAAGGAAAGCTAGGCGAGTGACTGCGATCACGCCGGGGTTATTTGGGCACTTTTGGAGAACTTATACGAGGTAGGGAAAAGTAGCCGGATCTCGGCCCTGACTGAGGAAAGTTAACAGTAGAAATGCATGTGACACTTTGGTGTCGTGGGCTAAGTAGGTTTATTTGAATATTAGAAAGGCATGATACGGGAACGTAGCGATTATTAGAAAAGCATGTGACACTTAGCAGTGTCGTAGGAACAGAGAACTTAGCGATATTAGAATTACTGGAGGCATATGACCATGCCCGGAGGTTGACTGTTTAATTTATGTCTTGGGTGGCCATGAGAGCCCGTGTATTATTGTTGGTGTCTTGGGTGGCCATGAGAGCCCGTGTGTTATTGTTGGTGTCTTGGGTGGCCATGAGAGCCCGAGTATTATTGTTGGTGTCTTGGGTGGCCATGAGAGCCCGTGTATTATTGTTGATGTCTTGGGAGGCCGTGAGTGCCCGTGGGGTTGTTGAGCCCGTGAGTTACTGTTGGTGTGTCTTGGGAGGCCATGAGGACCCGTGGGATTGCTGAACCCGTGTTTTTATCGTTGGAGTCTTGAGTGGCCATGAGTGACTGTGGAGTGTTGAACTGTTCTTGACATCGTTTGTTGAACCTTGCTTGTGTTTGTAATTGTGTTTGCCCGAGGTTAGCGACCCGACTTCGTGTCGGAAAGTGGTGTGGAGTTTGGCTGGCCTGACCGAGTTTGAGTCTGGGGAGGTTGCGAGCGTCCTTTGGCTGGCCTGACCGTGTTCGAGTCTCGGGAGGTTGCGAGCGTTCTTTGGCTAGTCTGACTGAGTTCGAGTCTCGGCTGGTTGTGAGCATTTTTAGGCGATGCGAGGGCAGCTCCCCTTCCGACTAGCTATTGGAAAAGTAGTTCGGTTTATCGCCAACAGGTCGACCGCCTGGAGCCTGACAGTGACAGGTAAAGCGCGTGGGGCAGGCTCGAGCCCAGCCGGTTAGATACCGGCACTGAGCAGCTGACAGGAATGCGATCCTTTGTGATCTAGTTTGGTGTGCGATCCTTTGTGATCTTATTTGGCGTTGCGTAGTCTTTCTGTCGTGTCTTTGGAGGAGGTCGTCGATCGTTGTGTCGGGTTTACATTATAAGTCCGAGTGCTGAGTCTGTTGAGGAAAGTAACGAGTTTTGTGTCAGCTGAGTTACTTGAGTTTGGGAGTTGTTTTCCCGGTGTTGGGTTTGTTGTGGGTGTTACCGGCATTGTCTACTAATTATGTCGTAGTCAGTCTGTTATCTGTGGTGGTGAGCGAACGCTCACCCCTAGCTGCTTTTCCTACAAATACAGATCACAGGACGGACTAGGTGAGCTCTCGAAGCTTGAGGAGCTGGGAGCAGGGTCCGGGTTTTATCTTTTGAGTCTAGTGACGGATACCATGTACCTTGTCCATTTGTGGGACGTTTTTGAGTTGTAAATATTATTTTGAGTTAACTATTGGAAATTTCAAAGTGTTGATACAAAACAGGTTTCAAATGTTTTTATGTTTTTAAATGTTCGCGTCCCGAGTTCGGTTTACTGAAATTGGAGCGTGACAGAAGAGGTTTACATGAAGATCTCATAATGTTTTCCCAAAAAGGAGATAATCGCGTTTGTCGCCTCCACAAATAATTATATTGACTCCTCAAGCTTCTAGAAATTGGTATCACAAGTTCACAAAATCCATTATCACTCTCGGCTTTCGTGCTTCCTCGGCGGACCATTCCTTGTTCACATACACAGCAGAAGGATCCTTCGTCGCCATCCTTATATATGTTGATGACATCATCATCACAGGTACTGAAGATCAACGTTTCCAAAGTCTCAACTACACTTGGTCAACAATTTCTTATCAAAGATTTGTAGGCGTTAAAATATTTTTTGGTACTCGAGGTATCGCGCTCCGCGAGTGGTATCGTGCTCACCCAACGCAAGTAGATTCTCGACATCTTATCCGATTGTGGTCTCACGGGTTGAAAACAGACCAAATTTCTCTTTCCACAACAACACCATCTATCTGCCACCATTGGACATCCTTATCAGGAAGCCAGTTAGTATCGTCGGCTCGTTGGGTGCCTCTTATACCTCACAATCACACGTTCAGACATCAACTATGAAGTGGGCATCTTAAGTCAATTCATGCACGCCTCAAAACAACCACTTAACTTTTCCATAACACATATACTTAAATTACATCATATATAAATGTATCAATCACTACATGTATTAAATACACATATAGTATCAAATTAAGAACAATATATAGTTATGCATAAATTAAGAACTTCCACAGTGGGGTTTAATCCCGTCGATTCTATCACAAAATCCAAAAAGTGGGTTGAATCCTCGAAACACATTCAGTTATGTTGTTGAACATGTGCGTATAGAAGGGTGGGTCGAGGAATGTCGACCTTGACAAATTTTGCAATTGACCTGAATTTGTCACTTAGAATGTTGACCCCCAATTAGACGACGACACGTGGGAACACGTAAAAAATATAAGTGTTTTTGTTCATACATACTTGTCATCGTCGTCTTTATTCCTCACCAAACTCGCCAAGTCTCCTTCTATAAAGCTGTGGATTCTCTTCCGACGAAGCTACATCACCATCAGGATCCCCCCAACCTGATTCTTCAATAGAAGCGTTTCTCAAACTGTGGACGTGAGTTTTAGACGTTTCTCCAGCATAGTCTTGTGTAGAGTCTCTGGCACAACCTACAACAATTTCTCCAACAAAGTCATCTACACAATCCTCACTGTGTTATCCTCTACTGTCCCAACAACGCTATTAGTAAAATCTTCATTGACCAACGCGTAGAGATCTCTAAGACGGTTATGCAGATTCTCTACAAGCTCCTCCAGCGAAAAAGACCACTCCAATGGCATATCCCAACCCCAACATGCCCCGAGGATTTTACGGCGACTGGGAATATGTCCCTAACGCGCAGCACGACTCGCATCAATACTCCAACGACCGAGACGACAAACCGTTTGGGGGGGCGTACGTCCAGTTCCCAATGCATTCTTCGATCCTCTCTGAACCGATCTATTCATCCATCTCAGTATCGGGCATAACTCGTCCGCCGCCTTACATATGAGTGAGAGTTCCCTCGGCTCTACGTCCTCAGGCCCATACAAAAAGGTACCCAGTGACCGCAACAACATCAGAAGTGGACGCAAAACGAGAAAATTTCTCTAGTGATTACATGGTTGAACCACTCCGAGGACTCATAACATAGGACAGACAAGACGAGTGCACGTTTATAAGATAACATTATGAACGAGATCGCCCTCGTCATTGGTGCAACATAGGAGACTGAGTGAAATGGGAAAACTACAAGGACCATTGGAGGGTCACGAGTCAGAAAGTGAAGATATATCAAGATTGTTGGTCAAAGTACAACGACATGTACTAAAACGGTTGTTTGAACGATCAAGTCATAGTCAATGTTGAGAAAGACTGTAGGGAGTGGTACAAGCATGACCTCATTTGAATGTGTTTTACCTTCTTTTTTTTCAAATCTGCTATAATGTACTAATTTGTAGTTTTTTTAAGGATAAACTACAAATACCTACCCCAAACTTGTAGCGTTTAACTGATACCTACCCTAAAGTTTTTTTTGTAACTGATACCTACTCAGATGTTTAGTTATTTACTGATAGCCCAAGCAGACAGCTAAAATGACGAAAATGCCCTCAATGATTTTTTAAATAATTTTTTAAAAATAAAATTGAAGTGATTTTTAAATAAAACTGAAGTGTTTTAATAAGTACATATATATACCTAACAAAGGTGATTTTTTAAATATTTTTTTAAATAATTACTGAAATGTAGTTGAGGGTATTTTCGTCATTTTAGCTAAACATCTGAGTAGGTATCGGTTAAAAAAAAATTTATGATAGGTATCGGTTAAATAACTAAACATCTGAGTAGGTATCAGTTAAAAAAAAACTTTATGGTAGATATCAGTTAAACGCTACAAGTTTGGGGTAGGTATTGTAGTTTACCCTTTTTTTAACGAGTGAATCTTTTTTTTCGTATAGGATTTTGGTTTATTTTATCCTCTTAACCGACAGTAGACCAAAAGGGCGTATTTTCACTACAGCACAAGGTCTAATAAGTATAGTTTTCTAGGTAAGAGAAAGAGGAAAAATGATTATTTTAGATCTAATTAGATCTATTCTGAAGCGTTTTTGTTCACAATTGTGCATGAGATTCTCAATGTCCTTGACTGAGTTTGCAAAGAACTAGGTATGGTAAATGAACGAACAATAGTTAGTTCAACTCATAAGTTTCCAAGTCCAGTCAATCCCATGAGCTTATCTTTAGTCTTTTCTCGCATGTGTCATCTTTTTCCCTAACTTGTATAAAGAAATGTAAAAGATTCTGAAACTAATTTGCTATAGATGGAATATAACTAATTCTCTTACCAAAAAATAAGAGTGAATGTTGAATAGGTTTTAGATAAGTTATAGTAGCAACGCTTCTATCACAAGTTATTCCCGTATGAATCAATCTACTTTTTTTATTTACTAAAGAGTTCCACTAGACTTCAAGGTCTTAGTATCTATGTGCTCTACAATCCTTTATGGTTTTTCTTTAGTTGTTAGATGTTGGAGCCATAATTTTGACATCCCGAGAATTAATTCTTAAAATGGGTACGACAAGCGTATCAATCATCAAGTAGTATTCGGAGTTTAGTCCAAGTTATCGTACCCAAGGGAACAATCAGATAAACACTTTAATTAATTTATTCGTTACTCAAGATATCTCTGGAATAATGTATGGTTGTTTTGGAAATAATGACTTAATTAAAATACAATATAAATGAAATAAAGTTTAAGACAATCAAGAGACAATTCAAATATGAGTTTTGAATATCAAGAATAAAAAACGATTTAAGGCAATGACGGGATCATGATACGACTAACACTTTGTTGGGAATTCGAGTTACAATTTCACACATGCGTAGTCTAGGTATAATATGAACTCTTTTTAGCTAGTCCAAACCATCTCTCGATCGCATTACTACCTTATTACAGTCTGACCACCTAATTATCTCTAATCTAGGTGTAGAAAGGCACAATGCATTAAGATTCATGAATTCCTCTAACTTTCGGGGTAGTAATTCTATGGCTATTGCACTCGCGTTAACCTAGTTGTACTAAAGCCTAAATTTAAAACCAAGTTTTATGATTCTATTTCCTCCTAAAATTTTCATTTCTCAATTTTTGAATCCTAGAAACTAATCCTGTATCAAGTGATCAAGTTGACCAAGCATTAAAATTAAATCATACAAACCTTAACCTAATACATATATGCAATCGTAAGTATGAATTCCAATCATTATTTATTCATATCACTTCCCTTATGTCTCAGATCATAATGAGTTCAGTTCATAATGGATTCAAAAACTTACAATATTAAGATAAAAGTATAAATCAACATAGGTAAACAATCAATGATGGTAAAAGTACCGTATTATTGATGAAAATTTGAAATCGTCACTTGGAATTGATTCAACGGACTTTTCTCCTTGATTCTTTAGAACCCTAGCTCCTTATTTTGAGTTTTCTCTCCTAAAAATCGTCCTCAAAGCCCCCTTTTAAATAATTTGAGATCCTATTTATATCAACCAAAAACCATGAGCTAAAACAAGAAACCGCAATTTTAAAACACGTTTTTGAGGCATTGCACAGTCCGTTGCACATGGCACGGATAACAGTACACATTTAGTAACTATGCACTTCCAATTGCACGGGGTGCGGATTGTTGGCCGTAGTGCCCGTAGTTCAATCATAGACATCCAAATGTATAGATCATCGTTAGAAATAAAATTAAAGCGGTTTTATGTATTACTTAAGTGTTGGAGTAATATATATATCAATGTATGTTTTGATTTATGCCCATTATTCGAATAGAACCATAGATCGATATAGATCACACATGATGGGTCCCTAATCGACAAAGCTTCGCAAGAAGCGACTAGTATGAAAGGTGGCTCTTTATGAATTACGTTCTATTAGTCATTGGAATGGAATTTCAGAGTCTGATCATAGATATCATGTGGGACATGATATTGGACGACCCGACATGAATATGTGTTGCAGATCAAGTCATGAACATATTCATTGTCGTAGCTTGTCATGTATCCTTAGACCAAGGAGTCTTTGTGATTACTATGCAGTAAACAACTGAGTTTGACCTGAGCCCAATGTGGCCTGTGATAGGGTTTCCATAACGGCTAGGATTGGCTTGAGGACGGATTGCATGAGTGACACGAAAGATGGATACGAGATTTCTCCCTCACACTACGGTATGGGGAAGATATCGGTTCTCGACCTCTTTATCCAGAGTGACTGAAAGAATAGAATGGACATGCACATGATACTGGGTATCATATATTAGACATCTCACATATCAAGAAACAGTGATTGAGAATAATAAGGATGACGACTCTATGCCTTATCACAATCAGGATATCGGTGATAAAAGGATAATGACAAGGACGACAGAAAGGTTAGAATCGACAAGGTCGATTCGTTATGCAATGTCAGGCTATATTAAAGTCTCGTTAGTTGTCACTTATATAGGATCAAGTAAAACGAGATTTTACGTTGATCTACCGACGTGCATAAACCTAAGGGTCACACCAGAGGATGAAACTCATTTACACATTTATGTAGAATGGCCAACCAAGAAGTTTACACGGGATATGAACAAAACTGGGTTTTGGGTCATGTGCCCGTAAGTGAATATGTCTTTACAGATCGAGACAAGACTTGGAGTCTTGGGAACAATTGTCACGCCCCAAATCCGGCCTTGACCAGACTCGAGACGTGAACTAAAATAATAATTAAATAATAATGATAAAAGAAAAATTAACGAAATCAACCTCCGAATTTAGTTCCAAAATAAACAACTCCGATAAACAAGAGTCAAACGCTCAAATCCAACAAGTAAAAACATAGTTTAGTACGAAAATAGAAAGCACATCTCTACTACAAGTAATCCCCCGGACCCTCAATGAGCTCCTGAGCCCTGAGACGTCCTCTAAGCCTACTCACCAACGAAACCTGTAAAACAGTAAAACAGAGGGGGTGAGCTTACGCTCAGTAGAAAAAAGTAGTAAAGGGAAAAAGGACTCCCGCTCCGTCGCCAAAATTACTCGATTAATAACACTTGCTAATAATGACAACACGAATGGAAATCAATAGGAACCCAACATTAACGACAATAGAATCACGCTAACGAAACAGATCAACAACAGAACATGTAAACCAAGATACTCGGATCACCATACGCAACTCAACATATCATACCGGAAATGCACATCGGCCTAGATATCTTCCCGGACACACAGACATCGGGGTGAAACCACATACATCATACCGGAAACGCACATCGGCCTAGACGTCTTCCCGGAAACGCACATCGGGGCAAGTAACAATACACCATACCGGAAACGCACATCGGCCTAGGTGTCTTCCCGGAAACACACCTCGGGGCAAAAACAACATACCTCATACCGGAAACGCACATCGGCCTAGAGATCTTCCCGGAAACGCACCCTCGGGGTAAAGTCAAACAATATATCATACCGGAAACGCACATCGGCCTAAATATCTTCCCGGAAACACACCTCGGGGTACACAAACCACACCACACAATAGCATACCAAACACAATACCACGAACTCAACATACCAACAAAACTTACCAGCACAACTTACCAAGCATACCACATCGGTCTATCATTCACCCGATCATATCACAAAACAACATTCATATCACATTCAACACATTCATTCAACCAATCATGTCACGAAGTAACCATTCATATCACATTCATCATACTTCATATAGCCTAATATGATTCTTAAATTAACCAAAGAATATACTATACCTCGACATTTATTGACTAATAACCACAATCAACACAAACAACGCACAAACCTAAGGCCCGACATGGCCACATGTGAAACTACAGCACGACAGTTCCCATAATTGAAAGCGGTTATTCTAGTTAATCACATCCTATATGCAAGCTAAGACTTTACTGGTTATTGCGTCCTATATGCATACTATTAACATTCTTTAATTTTAAAACGGAAATTTACTACTCTTCCCTACCTCAAGTGCTCTCTGAAAGCTTAGTCAACGCGAACGCCTAGAAGTCTCCTCCTCCGAGCTCGGGAATAAAGTTTAGGATCATAAATTAATACTACAATTAATAAACATTCAAGGTCGGTTTTAAAGAGAAATACCTAAATTACCGTTAACGGGAAAACTTGGGCCAAAAGGTAAATTTGGGCCCGAACAAGGCCCACTTTGGGCACCCGGCCCGGACCGCGCCCCTCAGAGGCCCGGAACCAGACCCGGACCGTGCCCCTCAGAGGCCCGGCACCAGGCCCGGACCGTTTCCCTCAGAGGGCCAGTCTGGGACCCGGACCGTGCCGCTCAAAGGCCTGGCCAGAGGCCCTTTCCGTGCCAAATCTGGGCAGACCCAAACTTCTTCTTCCCCAACTTCGTTTCCACAGAAATCTACCTCAAAACTCCATTTCTAACATCATCAAACTCTAAAATCAGTCATCAAAACCCTCAAACTTCAACACCCATAATGGGTTTCCTCTAAACATCAACAATCAAATGATTTCTAACCAAAACCTCCATTAAACTTCATCAAAACAACCATCTAACAACAAATAAATCAAAACCTATCTAGTTCAAGCAATTTCTATGGAAACCCATAACTTTAAATTGATTGAAAGTGAATTGTGAGAGCTTACTTACCTTGGAAATGGAAAGAGGATGAAGATGGAGGTGTTTTGGAGATGATTTGATGAAGAAATGCCAACAAAGGAGCTTCCTTTCTCTTGCTTCTTCTTCAAGCTTCAATGGAGTCTTCTCTTCTCTCCTCCCTCTTGTGATTTTCGGCTACAATGGGTGAAAATGGGCTGAGTTGGTTACTCCATGTGGTCTTAAGACCTATATGTGCGAAATGCCCACTTTGCCCCCTTACTCTACTTCCTTTAGCATAAGTGAGGGTAAATGGGTCATTAGAGACTCATTTCTTCTCCTCCAAGCCACTATGGACACATGTCCATGTGGGGACCACCTTGTCCTTAATTACTTACAGCACACTTAATTTAAGGGTTATACACGATAAGGTACCCTAATGTTTCGTCCACGAACGATAAGGTACCCTAATGAATTTTATGTCCGATAAGGTACCCTAATGATTCGTCTACGAACGATTTGGTTTAATGATGTTAAAAAACTAACATAATTATGTAGAATGACTATTTTGCCCTTTGACATTTCAGTTGACTTTTGACTTAAGTGTGAAATGACCATTATACCCTCAGTTATTATCTTTCCTTAATTTATATTTTCGAATTAATTTTAATTTTCAAAATAAAATAAATAAATTATATATTTTTTAAAAACTGAATTTATTTTTTTTTTCAAAAATCTGTTTTTATTTTTTAAAAATCAGATTTTGTATTTAATTAGTTTTTTTTTAATAATTAGTTTTTTTATATATAAATAATTTTTTATTAAAAACAGTTTTATTTATAAAAATCATTTTATGTTTTAAAAAAATTAATTTAAAAAAAAAATCACAGCGACGTCTTCGTCCTCTCCGGCGTCGTCTCCGGCCACCCTCTCGCCGTCGTCGTCCCCGGCCACCCCCACCTCCGCCGCCAACTCCTCCCTCTTCCACCTCCCACCGTCTGAACCCTCATCGCAGAGTTGAAGCTCGCGATTTGGTTCAAGCTCTGCGATTTGGTTCAAATCTGAACCAAATCGCGAGCTTCAGCTCAGCGAGGAGGGTTCAGATGGTGGGAGGTGGAAGAGGGAGGAGTCGGCGGAGGAGGTGGGGGTGGTCGGGGACGACGACGGCGAGAGGGTGGCCGGAGACGATGCTGGAGAGGACGAAGACGACGCTGTGATTTTTTTTATAATAAAATTAATTTTTTTTAAAAATAAAAATGATTTTTTAATTTTTTGTATTTTTTAATATTTTTATTATTATTTTAAATAATTTAATTTTTAAATTTAAAAAAATTTAAATTTATTTATTATATTTTTATTGTATTATATAATTAAGGGTGTAATGGTAATTTTGTCTATCAAATTTATAAGCTTAAAATAAGAAAGGGTAAAATCGTCATTTCACACCCCACTTAACTGCAAATGTCTAAGTTAGAGGAATATTCCGTTAGTTTTTAACGGAATATGCCAATTTTAAACCAAATCGTTCGTGGACGAATCATTAGGGTACCTTATCGGACATAAAATTCATTAGGGTACCTTATCGTTCGTAGACAAAACATTAGGGTACCTTATCGTATATAACCCTTAATTTAATTAGGTTTAATCGTTAATTAGCCGTAGTTTGACCCGAGTTTGACTTTTTCGCAAAGATAGTCATTTGAAAGGAAACGACCCAATTAAGCTAACCGTAACGACGTCTAAGCTTTTTGGGTCCCGAGAAGGTCCCAAATGACTCCCAGAGTCATCGGTTGACTTTTCCGGCCGAAAGTCAACTTTCGCCAAAAATCACCGGTTCGACCGGGATCAACCGGGGGCAGTTCTTACAACGATCGAGTCAGATAATGTTATTATGGAAGGCTTGGGAGGCGATGAGCGCGTCACGGAACCTTGTTGGGAATGGCCATGAGCCATCTCCCGCGAGGCCTATGGGTGGCCCATGTCAACCAAGGCCCATGGAACTTTTCTTCTTGTTGCATTTTGTATAAATTTATTTTTGAAATGATAATTATACCCAGGCCCGACCCGACCTTTAAGCCACTTAAGCATTTGCTTAAGGCCCCACTATAAACAAGGCACCCAAATTTTAGCCTTTAGCTTTTTTATATGAAGGCGCAATCAAATTTTTCCCTTATTCTAAGTTAGAGATGCAAAAATATATTATAGGGCCTCATTTTTCTTAAAGAGAAATGATTTCTCATAAACCGATGGTACAAAGCGACTTCTTTTTCTCCAAAATTCCTTTTCGGGTAGGTTTTCTACTTCTTGATTTTCATTTTTTTACAGTTGTATTCTAATATTCAATTCTGTTATGAAAATAAGGACAATACGTTGACAATGGAAGAACAATAGAAGAACAATAGCAAGAGAAACCAAGAGAATATGGAGAGAGTAGAAATAGAATATTATTGATCACTTCATCTTTTACAATGACCTCTATTTATAGGCTCATAATCATAGAGACATAACCTTAATGAACTACATTAATGATAGAATTCAAAATACAAAAGTCTTGTAACTCCCACAAAAGTCTTGTAACTCATATCTAGAATATTCCATGTGGTTATCCAACAAATATTCATAACACTCCCCCTTTGGATGACATGTACAAAAATTATTATGCCCCGTTAAAACCTTTCTAGGAAAAACCCAATGGGAAAAATACTAGAAGGAAAAAGAGTACATAATTTGTAATACGTATAGTAGTTACCTCATTAAAAACCTTGTTAGGAAAACTCATTGGGATAAAACCTAAAGAAAGGGAAAAAGAGTGTAACACGTATTTCTCCCCCTGATTACAACATCTCCTCATAAATCACGGAGTTTTCTTGTAAAGACCGCGAAAAATTTAACGTTTAAATTAAATAATAACGTCGAGGTTGGGAACGAGTTTGATTTGTGAAAAAAAAAGCTTTCAGGTCAGGCCAGGCCAGGCCCGACCTTCACTTTGGGCCGAGAAGCCCAACTGCTGCCTTAAGCCCATTTAACCAAGCCCAATCGAGGCTCGGCTATAAAAGCCAAATTTTCTAGGGTTTCAGCCATTTTTCCCCCTTGGCTTCGTCGATCCTCGTGCAACCGAAACCCCCGACCCCCTCAGCTCCCTCCCGATCTCGGCCGGCCTCTCATCGTCGACCTCTCCCTCACCTTCCACGTCCGACCTTCTCTCCTCACACCAGCCGCCTCCCCGAGCCACAACCTCCGACCACGACCTCCCTCCCGCAACCTCTCCGTTCAGTCTAAGACCTCGCCGGCGTCGCGTTTTCTCGATCCCGACCACGCCCACCACGCCACCACCGCTACAACGCTCCTTTCTCTGCTCAGGCGAGCTCGCCAGCCATCTCCGTCGCCGAGCCCCTCCCTCTCTCAGATATGTCTCACTGCAGGTCGCCGGAACCTCGCCCCTCAAACCCAAGCCCTCATCCTTCTTCTTCCGCTTCTTCTCCGTCACTTCTGCTTCACCGGAGCGTCGCCGAGTCCCACCGTCGCCTTGCACGGCCTTCCTCCGCCGCTCCTTTTCCTCCATGGTGAGATTCGCACCCGTGGGGTTTAGTCGCCGACGGTCGGTTTATTTCTCGTGCCCGTTTCTTCTTCCTTTTTGGTTTCTGTTGTTTTTGTCTCGAGCTGTTGGATCTGAGTGTTTTGAAATCAACAAGAAGTGTTGTAATTTCAGAGAAGAAAATAAAACGGGTTCTGAAATAAAAGTTTGATCTTTGTTATTTTGGACGTGAAATGTATTCGAAAAACATTTTAAATTGAAACCGTTTTTGTTATGGATTTGGACTGATCTGGAAACGAAGTCTATTTTGGATCTGGATGGAATCGAAATCAAGGAAACCAAAAAGGAAAAGAACACGAGAACGAAAATTCAGTTTTTAAGTAAAAGGATTTAAAAAAAGGAAAGGGATTTAAAATAAAAGAAATTAAATTCAGTTTAAGATGTTTTGGGAGTGCTGAACGGTTTTGGAACCGAGCAAATAACCGGACTAGAACGGGATAAAAGTGGAACGGTGAATCGAACCCGTACCTCGGTAAACGTGCCTCGAAACACGTGCATCGGGATCCGTGCCTAGGGAAATGTGCACCGAGTTCGATGTTCGGGGCTCGAGTACTCGAACCCAATTCGTCGTTAATCCCGCTTTTAGCCAGTTCGAGTTTAAAAGGAAATGGTTGAACTTAAATCGAACCCGTCATCACTTTTAGTTTATCTTTGAAACCATTTTTGATTGTGGCTTTCATTTTAAATTAGAGTCCGGCTTCGATCGAAGAGAAGACCGGAGTTAAACCTAGACGCGGACTTCGCCCTAGAAGACGGTGTTGGCCCGGTCGTCAACAGCTAGGAGACGCTGCTGTGGTATCTTCTTGAGGTAGGGAAAGTAGCGAATACCGGTTTAATTACGGAAAGTTACTAGTATGCATGCTAGGACTTAATAAAACCGGAAAGATCATAGTTTGGCATGTAGGAGGCGGACAACTAGCGTAGACGTTGAACTATGAACATTTACGTTTTCTGTCTTGGGAATTAACGTGCTAGTAGATTCGGGTCATGTCGTGTCGTAGGATTGTTTGTTGTGTGCTTCTGTTAGTGTGCTTTGTGTTGTTTGAACGGATAATAAAGAACGAACATGAAAACGAGTAGGATTGAACCAGTGTTGCATGTCGATGACCTGTGTGGCTTTTTCCTGTCTAGTTGATATGTTGAACTGTGGGCTGGTTAGGGATTTGATACCGGTTAAGCCGGTGGGGTTACCACGTTGAACGTGGGGTCGGTAAGTGATGGTAAGTACGTGACGGTTGAGTGTGCTTAAGAGTTCAATAAGATTATTGCTCGGTGTTGCATGATTGTGATTGTGTGTGGGCATGTGTGTCGTGTTTGTTGTAATGAGAACCCTTGTTTGTGATATGACCGGGTGAGTGATAGACCGGCTGTGTGCTATGTGTGATGGTCCGGTCGGTATACCGAGACTAGCTTGGACTTTGTGCTGTGTGTTTTATCCTTGTTGTGTGTTCCGAGAAAAGACGTAACCAAAGTGATGCTTGCACCGTGGGATAGTTCTGGTGTAGTGTATCGAGGCCAAGGATGGCGTGTTTGATACCCGAGTCTCTGTGACGGGAAGAATATGGCCCTGATTCTACGTGACAGGAAGACGTTCGACTGAGGGATTTCCGGTCTGGGATATTACCCCGATTCTACGTGACGGGAAGGTGTTGGGACCGAGGCTTCGTGTTACGGTACGACATAAATGGTTGGGTGCATTCGGTGGTGTTGGAAACTGTTATATGGGATATGCGTGTGCTCTGCTGTGTGTTTTACGCTTGTTGACTGGTTGTGTGCTCTGTTTTAAGTGTGGTTTGGTCTTGAGTTGAGGATTGGGGGTAAGAGTTCCGTTGGAAAATGTTGTACTAGAATTTGTGATTGGGCCTGAGGGTCGTGCTGGGATAACGGGTAGCATGGGACTTACGGGTCGTGATTGAGTCTACAGGTTGCGTTCCACCCCGATGATCTATGATCCTTTGGGAACATTTCCGGGCCCTCCGTTGAGGTGCGTTCTTAGGGAACGTTTCCGGTTGCCCGATGCATGTGTCTCCTCTGGACCGAGGGGCTATTCGAGATGATACAATAACTTTAAGGGATGTTCTGTTGGTAATTCGGGGACGGTAGTACAAGACGTCTATTGGTTGTTTTCGTGTGTGATACATTGTTGTTCGGTTAAGATTTTACCTGTGAAAGTGGTCGTTAAGCATGTTGTAAGTTTGGCTATGAACCCCGTGTTGGCAGTTAGATATGTTGTACTAGTATGCCCTAATTGGACGGTTACTCGTGGTGGTGAGCCGATGTTCATTACTTTAACTACTTTTCCTACTGAGCGAAAGCTCACCCCTTACCTTGTTGTATTTCAGGTTTGAGCGGGAGGCGTACTAGTTGGATGCTCGATGCTTGGGAGCTAACGAGGGTCCTAGGCTAGTTGTCTAGTGACGTACCGTGTTTTGAACCAAAAACGGCTTTAACAGTTTATTTAAGAGCTGTTGACTCTTTTATTCGAATTTATGAAAGTTTGTTTTAGTATTTCAGCTTTATTTATTTAATAATTTAGTTCACGTCTCGAGTCCGATCAAACCCGGATTTGGGGTGTGACATTTCTCATGCCGATCTTGTAGACCAACTTTTCAAAGGAAGTTGTAGGAAGCGCTTTAGTGAACAAATCTGCAAGATTGTCACATGAACGAATTTGACAACATTGAGATTTCCCTTTTTCTAAAGTTCATGAGTAAAGAAGAACTTAGAAGAAATGTGTTTCGTTCTTTCTCCTTTGATGTAGCCTCCTTTGATCTGAGCTATACAAGCTGTGTTATCTTCGTATAGGACAGTTAGACTTCCTTTATTTATTGAAAGATCGCATGATTCTCGGATATGATGGATCAAGGACCTTAGCCATATACATTCACGACTTTCTTCATGAAGAGCTATCAATTCAGCGTGATTTGAAGAAGTGGCTGTAAATGTCTGTTTTGTTGAGCGCCAAGATATAACGGTGTCACCAGGGGCGGAACCAGGAGGGACTTAGGGTATTCCATATAATACTCTAACATATGAGAAAATGGTTTAGTGATATAAGGCTTTTGGTTTTGTTCGTGAGAACTTGAGTTCGATCCACGTTGGGAATACCCTCAATTATTTGCTTATTTTGGTTCTGGGCCTTCTGACATATAATTAATGTCCTTTCTTTTGGTTCAGACATGTAATTAATGTCCTATAATCCTATTACGCTTGTTAAATTCTACTATTTCAGTATTTCTTTTGCCTTAATCAAATACAGGGTCCACATAGGTAAAAAAAAATGGCACTATAATGTGTTTATTTTTTATTTTTTAGCGCAAGACAATAAAAATCTAATTATAATGTCATATAATGTTTGTGCTTCTCTTTTTATCTACTTCATTATTTGAAGTAACTAATTGTTTGTAGCATTTCAATTTTGTGGGATATGTAGTTAGTCTTTCTTAATAATATTTTGATTGTTATTCTGAAAATGTCATACTTCTAAACCGAGATTTATAAAACCAAATAATTTTATTATTAAATCAATTTCAACAGTTGAAGAAATTCAAGAACTTCTCTTTTCAAATGAGACACAACCAAAACTACTATTAAAATATAAAAATGATAAATTCAAAAATAAAGAATATTTAGACCCGGTCATACGACAAATTATTAGTTATCATCTAAATGCTCAAAATAAAGTAAGAAGAGCTAACCTTCTAAAATGCTATTTCTACCCATTTTAAACCTGTTGTTTTATGTCAGCCTTAGTCATATATTCTGATATGGATGATTTATACTTTATATATTAATTGTCGATGACTATCCAGTGAAGGAGCTAGCTTTTTCAGTGAGGGGCACCTAAATTTTTCAGTGACAATACGTGACTATAAAAAAATTCGAGAGGGGGGTACAACTACGAAATTAGAGGAAATAAAAGGGTATTTTGAAAAAAATCGTAAAATATGTAAGATTTTTTCAAAAAAAATTAAGGGGAGGACGTGTCCCCTAAGGCCCATGTGACCTTGACACTGGCTACCCCTAAAAAAAATTCCTGGTTCCGCCCCTGGGTGTCACCATATGTAAATACATACCCAGTTTGTGACCGCGCTTTGTGGGGATCAAATAAATATCCGGCATCAGCATATCCAATCAATTCAGACTTTGAGTCTTTTGAGTAAAATAACCTCATATCTAATGTTTCTCGAAGATATCTAAAAATTTGTTTACCAGTCCAGTGTCTTCGAGTCGGAGAGGAACTAAATCTTGCTAGCAAATTAACATAAAATGCTATATCAGGACGGGTGCAATTAGCAAGATACATTAATGCCCTAATGGCACTAAGATATGGTACTTCTGGACCAAGGAGTTCTTCTCCTTCTTCTCGGGGGCGAAATGGATCCTTTTTCACATTAAGTGATCGTACAACCATGGGGGAACTCAAAGGATGTGAATTATCCATATTGAATCTTTTAAGAATCTTCTCAATGTATGATGACTGGTGAACAAAAATCTCCTTCGACAAATGTTCAATCTGAAGGCCGAGAAATTTTTTTGTTTTTCCCAAGTCTTTCATTTCGAATTCACTTTTCAAGTATTCCATCGTATCTACAAGTTCATCATGTGTTCCAATGATGTTCAAATCATTAACATAGACCGCGATGATGGAAAATTCGATTTTCGTCCGTTTAATAAAAACACATGGACATATTTTATTGTTGATGTATCCTTCTTTCAAAAGGTAATCACTAAGACGATTATACCACATTCGACCAGATTGTTTTAGCCCATACAAAGATCTTTGGAGCTTTATTGAGTACATTTCTTGAGGTTTTGAGATGCATGCTTCCAGCATTTTTAGTCCTTCAGGGACTTTCATGTAATTGTCATTATCAAGCGACCCATATAAATATGCGGTCACGACATCCATCAAGTTCATTTGGAGTCCTTCTAAAATTGACATGCTAAGTAAAAATCTAAATGTGATTGCATCGATGACCGGTGAATATGTCTCTTCATAATCAATTCTTGGTCGTTGTGAAAATCCTTGTGCGACGAGTCGAGCTTTGTATCTTACGACCTTGTTTTTCTCATTTCTTTTGCGCACAAATACTCATTTGTATCCTATGGGTTTAACATCTTCAGGTGTCTGGACTACATATTGAGTGAATTCAGTTCTGTCTCAATGGAATTTTTCTATTTCGGCCGATCATTTCTTCGTCGGCATCCACTATAACTTCTTTTCTATTCCATCTTTCACCTGAAGTGACATAGTTAATCGAGATCTCTTCATTGTCAACTTTTTCAAGTGTTTCATTATCTTTTGAAGACGTCTCTTCATTTTTCGCATTTATTTCTTTAGGAATTGTGACATCGTTTGATGTACCAACTTGTCGAACTTGTTCCTTTCTTTTTCTTGGGTTTTTGTCTTTGGATCCAATAGGTCTACCACGCTTCTGGCGTGCTTTAGACTCATTTGCTAGCATATTTCCCATTTCTTCATCAGGAAGAGTAATTTTACAAGGTAAATTAGCAACTGGTATATGTGATTTTGTCACAGTCTTAACATCCGTAAATGCATCAGGCAATGTATTTGCTACCTTTTGTAAGTGGATAATCTTCTGAACTTCTAGTTCCAAAGATTATCCACTTACAAAAGGTAGCAAATACATTGCATGATGCATTTACGGATGTTAAGACTGTGACAAAATCACATATACCAATTGCTAATTTTCCTTGTAAAATTACTCTTCCTGATGAAGAAATGGGAAATATGCTAGCAAATGAGTCTAAAGCATTGATTCGTAAGAGGATCAAAATGAGACAATGTCAATGCATTCCATGAAATTTCTTGTCTTTCTTTTTCAGACGTTCTTTTATCTCCCCCTAATGCAGGGAAAATTGTCTCATAAAATTGACAGTCGACAAATCGTGCCGTGAACATATCACCTGTCATGGGTTCCAAATATTTAATGATTGATGGAGACTCGAACCCAATATAAATTCTCAATCTTCTTTGGGGTCCCATTTTCCTACGTTGAGGAGGACATATGGGGACATAAACTACACACCTAAACACTCTTAAATGAGAGATATTTGGTTCTTGGCCAGTGACAAGCTGCATCGAGGAAAATTTATGATATGCAGTCGGCCTTACTCGTATTAACGATGCATCATGCAATATTGCATGTCCCCAAGCAGAATTCGGTAACTTTGTTTTCATAAGTATGGGCCTAGCAATCAATTTTAGCCTCTTAATAAATGATTCTGCTAACCCATTTTGGGTATGAGTATGGGCCACGGGGTTTTCAATCATGATTCCAATTGACATACAATAATCGTTAAATGATTTAGATGTAAATTCTGCGGCATTGTCCAGACGGATATTCTTTATCGCATGGTCTGGAACTTGTGCTCTTAATCGAATTATTTGAGCAAGGAGCCTTGCAAACGCAACATTGCGAGTGGACAATAAAGAAACATGTGACCAACGTGTCGATGCATCAATAAGTACCATAAAGTATTGAAATGTCCCGCTTTTTGGGGTAATAGGTCCACATATATCTCCTTGAATTCTTTCTAAAAATGTTGGACATTCAGTCGCAACTTTCATCGGAGATGGTCTTGTAATCAATTTTCCTTGAAAAGAAGCAACACATGGGTATTCTTTTGACAAAAGGACATTTTTACTCTTCAAGGTATGTCCATGTGAATTTTCTATGATTCTTCGCATCATTATGGAACCCGGATGACCTAAACGATCATGTCATATCATAAAATTTGATGGGTCCATTGGTTTTTGGTTAATCACCATATTGGATTCAATTGGATTAATGAAAGTATAGTATAATCCATAATTATATGAAGGTAGTTTTTTCATAATTTCTTTTCTCCCCGAGACCATGGACGTGATGTGTAAATATTCAACGTCATTTTCATTAGTTGTCTCAATGTGATAACCATTTCGGCGAATATCCTTGAAACTTAACAAGTTTCTTTTTGATCTAGTTGAGAACATTGCATCATTGATAATAAAATGTGGACAATTTGGTAACATAACATTGACTCTTCCGGAGCCTTCAATAAGATCTGATGGCCCAGATATTGTGTTCACTTTAGCTTTAGCTAACACGAGATGTGAAAAATATTTTCTATCTCTCAAAATTGTATGTGTTGTCGCACTATCCACCAAGCAAAGTGATTCCTCGTTGCTTTTAATATAATTAGATAGACTTTTGTTCATAGTTCTTCATAAGACAAATAAATAAAATTAGAAATAAGACACTCCAAATATTTTATTGATGAAAGATGCCAAATTATGAAACAAACTTAAACATATAAAAACTTAAACATAAACTCAAACAGTTAAACATTTCTAAGAAACATAAAATCATCATTTTCTCAAGCCATCTTTGCATCACTGATTAATTTGTCGAATTCTCCATTGGTTTCTTCAAAGAAATCTCCAACCTCCAAATGGGTAAAATCCATAGGATCCTTTTGTTCAGTGAAGTTCGTCTCGACACCTTTAAGTGAGGCTTGATAAATCTCAACAAGGTGTTTTAGAGTACAACAAGTACGACTCTAATGGCCTTTTCCTCCACATCTATGACAAGTACTATCGGTCTTCTTGAATGACATGTTTTCTTTTGGTTTCCACTGTAGGTGGTTGTGGGCTTTATTCTTGAGATTCGACCGATGTTGATTAAGATGATCGCGGCCACGTCCATAAATTTCTATACGACCACGTACATAACTTTGTTCACGACCACGTCCGCGGAAATGTTGTTGATTAGGCTCAAACTCATTACTAGTTACAACATTCGCTTCAGGGAATGGTGTTGATCCAGTTGGGCGAGAGTTGTGATTTTTCATCAAGAGCTCATTATTTTGTTCAGCAACAAGTAGACATGAAATTAGCTAAGAATATTTTGTAAAACCTTTTTTCACGATATTGCTGCTGCAGGAGCATATTCGAGGCATGAAATGTGGAAAAAGTCTTTTCCAACATATCTTTATCAGTGATATTTTCTCCGCACAATTTCATTTTAGAAGTAATTCTAAACATTGCGGAATTATAATCACATACGCTTTTAAATTCTTGCAAACGTAAGTGTAGCCAATCAAAACGAGCTTTAGGAAGTATCACCGTTTTTTGGTGGTCGTACCTTTCCTTTAAATATTTCCAAAGGATTGCGGGATCCTTAACCGTCAAGTATTCAGTTTTCAATCCCTCGTGGATATGATGACGGAGGAATATCATGGCCTTTGCTTTATTTTGTTCAGATGATGTATTTTCTTCTTTTATGGTATCTACAAGGTTCATGGCATTGAGGTGGATTTCAGCATCAAGAATCCAAGCCAAATAAATTTTTTTCCAGAAATGTCCAAGGCATTGAACTCGAGCTTTGTAAGGTTCGACATTGTAAAGCTATAAAATGAATATAAAGTGTATTAGTTTCATACTACAAACATATGCATCTTGGAACTTCAGGTTCAAATGCCTCGATTTCAACAAACCTCAAATTCCAATATCAACAATAAAATACAAGTATATAATAAGCATCAAATTTCTGATGTGAAAGATCCAATGTTTCATTGGCGATCACAAAGCATACTTATCGAAGTTGTATTCTCGGAAATGCTATTTCAGGAACATAATAGATGGAATAAATGTAGAGAAGAGAATTATCGATTATAAATAGTATGATGAAGCTTGAAAATAGTTTCTTTGATTTTATCCTGCAGGGATCATCAATTTCGAACTTCAGGTCTTTATGTGAGCTTCGGGTCACAATTTTAACACAACTTGAACGACGGGTTCAAGAGACTCGTTTCTTGACGATTATAAAACTTTATGTTCAAAGTATCATGATTTGAGTAAACTTCAGGTTACACATATCGAATATACATAAACACAAAATAAACACAAATAAACTTAAAAGAAATAAAGTAGGCTTAAATACTTACAAAAGTTGAGCGTTCGTGCTGATAACGTGTTATGAAAATAAGGACAATACGTTGACAATGGAAGAACAATAGCAAGAGAAAACAAGAGAATATGGAGAGAGTAGAAATAAAGTATTATTGATCACTTCATCCATTACAATGACCTCTATTTATAGGCTCATAATCATAGAGACATAACCTTAATGAACTACATAAATAATAGAATTCAAAATACAAAAGTCTTGTAACTCCCACAAAAGTCTTGTAACTCATATCTAGAATATTCCATGTGGTCATCCAACAAATATTCATAACAAATTCTTTGATTTCATCACCATAATTTTTTGTCTTTTTTGGCTTATTGTTCACTTCTCTGAAATCCTAAGATGATTAATTTCTCCTCTAAAAACCATAAAATTTTCGAATCCTTCTCTCAATGGCCTCAAATTTTGAACTATGATTTTATTTTGTATGTTAAAATTATTTTGGCTCTTAACTTCCCGGTTTTGGAAAATAAACCTTTAGATTGATGTAATTATTTTACTAGTCAAATTATGTGCTCCGAATCTATTATGTCATATTGAAGTTTTTATGTGTATTAACATTTATTATTGAACATATATCTAGAGTTTGTTATTGGGGCTTAGCTGTTGTTAAGAAGGATTAAGAAAGTGAAAGTTATACACTCGAAGAAGCTCTCTCCTACCTCTTCGTGAGGTTCACTCTACCTTAGCCAGGGTTTCACCGCCACCGCCCCTGCCCTCGCCGATCACCGCTTGCTTCCTCGCCCTCGTCGTCGCTGCATCGACGCTGCACTCGAGTTTCGTTCGCCGCCTCTGCTTTGCTCCCGTCCTCCTAGCGGTCGTCATTCCCATCTGCTCCCCGTCGTAACCGGCCGTCTCCGCTGCTCTCGACGACATCCCTGCTACCGTTCCTCGTCATTTCCGTCCATCCCAACATCGGATCTGCCTACTCCCTGCCGATCCTAGTCGAAAATGACGTCCAAAGGTTAGATCCAACCAGTTGCTGACGTTTCTTAGTAGCACGTTGTCCCCGACCCAATAGGGTTCCCCTCTGGTGACTTCGTCACGCCGTTGTCTGAGGAAGATCCCTCTCGTACCCTGTCGGACCCCCGGCAGCCGACGGGTCTCCTGGATTTGAAGGACAAACCTGGTACGAACCAGGCAGCCTCCGAGGATTCTGAGATTCCGACGACCGTTTTGGATCAGGGCGGACGCCAACTGGTAGTGAGGGGGGCTCCTCGGGATCTGCCGCCCCACTCTCAGCCTCAGTCACCGACGGTGGTGCCTAGATACCGCCCTCCGTCAGATCGGATATCAGACACGAGCCCTCGGCTAGTAGGCGGACGAGGGTCGACGGTATGCCCACCTGAGGTCCATTCGACCCGTATATCCCCGGTCCCGGACTTGGAGGACGATAATGACGAAGTGGTGGTCTCGGAGGAGGGGGTCCCACTATTCACCAAGGGCACGTACCAGTTCTCCCTAGCAGCCAGGGTTGCAGGGGACCAGGTCTACAATCAGAACGTCGTCTGCGCGATGATGCTACAGAAGTGGAAGGTGACTGGAATTGAGGTGGAATTCATGTCCCCGGAGGTCACAGGCTATCATTTCCCGTCCGCAAAGACGATGGAAAATATCCTTCATAGGGATCCCTGGAGCTTCAAGGGTTTTCCCAATCTGCTGGAGCCTCTCAGACAATTTGTTCGGGCCAATGAAATTAACTTCCATCATGTGGAGATCGGTGTCCAGGCGCTCAATGTCCCGGTGGAAGACAGGAACGATTACATCCGAGGTCTCATTGCAAATAGTATTGGCACCCAAGTTCCATCGGCCCCGATCCCGTTGGCTCGACGCGAGGACATGTTCTTATGGTTGCGGGTCCGAATGGAGTTGCACGACCTCTACGACGAAGACTACGACTCAGATTTCTAGGTACCACAACGTCCGCTGTGATTGATGTGCAATATGAGAGGATAGTGGATTTTTGCCGCAGGTGTGAAATGGTAACCCACAGAATCTCGGGTTGCACGACTTAGTTACCGGGGATTGGTCAGGAAGAGATTCGTTACGATCCGTCTATCCTGGCCCCAAGGCAGATGGATGTGGATTGGCTGCTGAGGACTGTCTGGAATACACCCCCCCCCCCCCGGCGACACACCCGACTATTACGTAGCTCCTGAGTGATCTGTCCCTGAATCCGCTGATTCGATCCAGGGATATCACTATGGGTGAAGATCTACCCGCCGCATACATTTCGGAGTCTGACAATCTGGCTAGGGTTACCCTAGGAGGGGCAACCAATGTAATGCAGGAGGGAGGGCGTCGAGTCTCTAGAGGGCCACCGGGCTTCACGAAGCCTGACAATCTGGCTAACGTCCACCCTGCTGCTGATACTATTGTCCGAGCTGAGCCCGGAGCTATTGTAGTGACCCGGGAGGGGAAGGAGAAAGATCCCCTGGGGAAACATAAAGATCCCCAGGCAGGACTAGGGAAAGGAGGGCCCAGCCGATGAAAGGGTAAGCTCACTACCCTGAAGACTAGGAGCGGGTCTTTGTATGCTCGTCCGCCGGAGTCGAAGAAGCTGTTGGATGATCCGACCCCCCAACAACACATAATGTGGTCGGTCTACCAGAAGGAGGAGAGGGAAGAGCAGACGGAGGCACAACAGCCTCCGATGCAGGAATGACCCGACCCGACAAGGGTGGGTGGAGTCGTCCTCAGACTATACCTACAGACCCGGGCAGCCTGCAACATTAGCAAAGTTTATTTATCTGCTTTCTTGTCATCTGCATTATTTTTGGAACATTTTATTTCCTGTTTGCTTTATGACCTTTTACTTTATGTCTCGTTGTTTTGGGACGATGGTAAGGAGTTGTCTTGAGTTTGTGCCCACGATTTCAAGTGAGCTATTATTATGGGTCCATGAGCGTCGGGCTTCCTACGGTCGGCCCGGACATACATCTGGAATCCGGGACGGTCACACCTCATTCTGTTTGATTACCTATTGGTATTTATGAAAGTCTCCGGTTACCAGTTTCAAAGAAAAAAAGAGTTTGTTATTGGAATTTTTATGTATATGTTTTTACCGGTAGAAAATTAAAGAATTTGAGGCCTAAAATTTCAGTATTAAGTATACATCTATAATAGTTTTGTATATTAATAAGAAGATGCTTAAATGAGCCAATTTTTGTTTTATATCAATTTTATTTTTCTAAATTTGATTACATTTCAAATAGTAATTTCATAAACAAAAAAAACAGATGGTTGGGTATATGATTGTGATTTTCGTTATTTAGGTAAAGTTTAGTTTAGAAATTGAGATGCTTGAGTTCTCTAACACTAATTTATTAGCCATTAATTTAATAGAAAAAATAAAATACTAAGTGTGAAATTAATAAAAAAGAACAAAATCGTACTATTGAACCTTAGTGTTTCTTTGATTGTGGGCTGTCCTCGCGCTGTGCTTCACGTTTTTTATGGTCTTCACTCCCTCCACCCTCTACTTCAGGTACGCCTGCATTAGTTTCCTTCCTTTAGTGATCGTTACTACTTCGGTTTTTGGTACTATTTTGATTATTGTATCGATACTTGTCTAGAACTGTCGTGGTCTTGGAACGGATCATAATCGTCATCAACTCAGTGACCTGGTTTCTACCCTCAAACCGGACCTCGTCTTTTTAACTAAGACGCGGCATGTGGAAGCCCGAAACTCTCGGTCCCGCCTTGCGATCCTTCTTCGAACGTTGGCGTTCCATGGGGAACCGGTCGACCGGGACACTTGACGGATTATGAACAAGGGAGTAGGTTAGGGACGAGTAATAAGGATGGAGTCATCATGTTTTGGTTGACAAGGTGTAGGACAAAATTATGAGTGAATAACAAACTCATATTGATGCAAAAAATTGGTTTGAACAAGAACATGTCTTCCGTTTCTCATGTATTTATAGGGACCAGCTAGGGAACATCGGCATTGAACTTGGAACCTTTTCCTTCAGTTAGCTACGGTTCAGGCGCCGCTAGGATGGGTGCTCATGGGCGATTTCAACCGGGATTATCCATCTGGGGGGGGGGGCAATCTATATCCTATGGACCTAATTCAGGCTTTCCATCATGCTATCCTGGATATTGGAGTTGAGGAGGTACCTGTTGGGTCTCGAGGTAGGGTTGGAGATGAACCAACTCGCAGCGGAAAATCAAGGAAAACCAAGAGACGATTAAAACCATGAAACAACTAACAAATAATGGATTCACAAGAGAAAAATTCAGCACTAGTTCTTACCAAAACAAGAACACCGGGTAACGAATGATTGGCTTGAGTCTCCAAGACGCCTACGTATCCACATGGGAATCAAAGCCACGTAGTTCTTCTCTTTGAGGACTCAAGAACACAAACATGGAGGTGGAAACTAGCCAAACCCGAAATGGCCATGGAAGAGGGAGAGAAAATGTGTTTCCTATTCTTGTCTTGTGTTTGTTATGTTGAAAAAAGATGACTTAAACATAACAAAACCCATACTTGTCCAACTAAAGGCATGGGACAAGTATGGTGTCAAGTAAGGTGTAAATAGGACAAAGTATGGCAAGACAAGATTGGGTTAGGTGGTGAATCACCAACACCTTAATCCTTGTCTTGCTTGCTTAGTACTAATTAATCAAGACTTGATTAATTAGTTCCATGGGCCTTGGTTGCATGGGCCTTTCATGGGCCTCTTGGAACATGGCCCGTGGCCATTTCCAACGAGGTCCCATGATTCGCTCATCGCCTCCAAGCCTTCCATACCGGAAATATCCAACATTATCCGACGCGATCAATCCCAAGACTCCAAGCCTTGTCTCGATCCGTAAAGTCCTATTCACTTACGGGCACATGACCCAAAACCCAGTTTTGGTCATGTCCCGAGACAACTCCCTTTTGGCCATTCTCCATAAATGTGTCAATGAGTTTCATCCTCCGGTGTGACCCTTAGGTTTATGCATGTCAATAGATCAACGTAAAATCCCATTTTACTTGATCCTATTTAAGTGGCAACTAACGAGACTTTAGTATTGCCTGACACTACATAACGAATCGACCCTGTCGATTCTAACCTTTCCGTCGTCCCTGTCATTATCCTTTTATCTCCGATATCCTGATTGAGATAAGGCATAAAGCCGTCATCCTTATTATTCTCAATCACCGTTCCTTGATATGTGAGATGACTGAAGATATGATACCCAGTATCATGTGCATGGCCATGCTATTCTTCCAGTCACTCTCGATCAAGTGGCCGAGAACCGATATCTTTCCCATACCTTAGTATGAGGGATAAATCCCTTAGCCGTCTTTCGTGTCACTCATGTAGCCCGTCCCCAAGCCAATCCTGGCCGTTATGGAAGCCCTGTTACGGACAACGTTAGGCTCAGGTCAAACTCAGTTGTTGACTACATAGCGATCACAAAGACTCCTTGGTCTAAGGATACATGACAAGCTACAACACTGAATATGTTCATGACTTAATCTATGGCACATATTCAGGGCGGGTCGTCCAATATCATGTCCCACATGATATCTATGATCAGACTCCGGAATCCCATTCCAATGACTAACAGAACGTAAGCCATAAAGAGCCATCTTTCATACTAGTCGCTTCTAGTGAAGCTTTGTTGACTAGGGACCCATCGAGTGTGATCTATCTCGATCTATGGTTCTATTCGCATGGTGGGCATAGATCAGAGCACACATCGATATATTACTCCAACACATAAGTAATATAAAGCCGCTTTAATTTTATTGCTAACGATGATATATACATCTGGACATTTAGGATTGAACTACGGGCACTAAGACTAACAATCTCCCACTTGCCCTAGTTCCAATCTAAACTCCAATATGTCCCCATCGACTTTACATGTCTAACATGTTCAGGCAGTGACACTGCCTTAGTCAAAGGGTTGGCTATGTTATCATCTGTTGCAATATCGGTTATCTTCACTTCACCTCAGTTCAGTATTTATCTGATGAGGTGGATACGCTGCAGTACATGTTTGGATTTGTTATGCGATCTAGGCTTTTAGCTTGCGCAATGGCCCTTGTGTTGTCGCAAAATGGATTCACCGGACTGGATGGGTTTTTAATTACACCCAGCCCTGCCATGAATTTCCAAATCCACATAGCCTCCTTAGCTGCCTCTGCAGCATCCATGTACTTGGCCTCTGTCGTAGATTCGGCAATGGTATCTTGCTTTACGTTTTCCCAGCTAAAGCTCTGCCATTCAGCGTAAACACATATCCTGATTGACTTCTAAAGTCATCTGGATTTGTCTTGGAAAACTAGCGTCTACTCATCCTTCGACGACTAGTTCAGCATCATCTTTCCCCCGGGTTAGAATGATGTCTACTGGTACAACATAAGGCTTACGAGACGTCTGGTCTCATACATGTCATGGCATATATGATCGATCCTGCCCCCAGGCGCATAGGATTCTCATCATCCTTTTCAGCTCATCAGGTGTCTTAGGACACTGAGTCATGCTGAGATGAATGCCATGACTAGTGGGTAAGAGTCCTTTCTTTGAATCGAGCATTAAGAACCTACTCAATGCCTTGTTCACATAGGTTCCCTGACTTAAATCCAAGACCCTCTTGGTGCGATCTCTACATATCTTAATCCTTAAGATATGAGAAGCATCGCCTAAGTCCTTTATTGAAAAACACTTCCTCAACCAAGCTTTAATCTCGTGCAAGGTTGGGATGTCGTTTTCAATGAGAACCAGAAAGGTAATATTGCTCCCACTAGCCTTCTTATAAACGCAAGATTCATCCTCGTTCTTGATTAAGCCAAATCCAATTACAGCTTCATCAAAACGAAGGATCCAACTCCGAGAAGTTCGTTTCAATCCAGAAATGGATTTCAACAACTTATAAATCTTTCCTTTATTCTTCGGATCGTCAAAACCTTTGGGCCGAGACATACAAACGTACTCAGTCAAATTTCCATTTAGGAAAGCGGTTTTGACATCCACTTGCCATATCTCGTAATTATGATACGCAGTTATGTCAAGAAGAATTTGGATCGATTTTGACCATAGCCACTAAGGAGAAGGTTTCCTCATAGTCAATCCATTGGATCTGCCTATAACCTTTCGCCACCATTTGAGCTTTGTAGGTCAGAGGGTTGCCGTCCATGTCCATCTTCACCTTGAAGATCCATTTGCATCCTATGGTCCTCACACCATTGATGGGATCAACCGGTTCCCAGACTCGGTTGTCCGACATGGATTGCATTTCCTCCCTCATGGCTCCCAGCCATAACTCGGAGTTGGGCCCATCCACGACTTCCTGAAAGGTGGCTGGATCATCGTGATCCACCATGACTTCATTGTCACCTCCGGATACCATATCTTGGAGGTGGAAGATTGATCCTTTCAAATCGCCTTGGACCTTCCAGAATTGTAACAGGAATTGGTTCTTACTCTACGACAATCTCTGGCTCCTTTCTACTAGGTTGCCAATTGGTTTAGACAGATCTGTACCATCCTGAATTTCTTCGAGATGCACAGTCCTCCCAATGACGTCTTTGGAAACAAAACTTCTTTTCCATAAAGACCCCACCCCAAGCGACGAACACCATGTTCTCACTGGGATTGTAGAAATAGTATCCCCTTGTTTCTTTGGGATACCACACGAAGGTGCATATCTCAGATCTTGGTTCGAGCTTAGTCGAAACCAAATGTTTCACATAAGCCTCGCAACCACAAATCTTTAGGAAGGACAAAGCGGGCATCATCTCGTACCATTTTTAAAATGGTGTCCCTTCCACACCATTCGTTGAAGCCCGATTCACTATGAATGCGGTCGTCTCTAGAGCAAAACCCCTAAAAGAGATTGGGAGATCAGTCCAACTAATCATGGAACAGACCATTGTCTAACAATGTCCTATTTCTCCGTTTGGCTACACCTTTCAACTACAGTGACCTAGGAGGAGTCCATTCCAAAAGGATCCCATTCTCTTTTAGATGATCTAATAACTCTGTGGTCAAGTATTTTCCACCTCGATCCAATCGAAGTGCCTTAATACCTTTGTCGAGCTGGTTTTCTACTATAGTCTTAAACTCTTTGAATTTATCAAAAGCTTCAGACTTATGTCTCACCGAATAGACATAACCATATTTACTGTAATCATCAGTAAATGTGATAAAGTAGCTAAAACCCCTCCTGGCAAGTGAACTTATTGGTCTACACACATTCGAGTGTATCAGCCCCAATAATTCACCCGCCCTTTCATCGCGATCGATAAAGGGCACTTTAGTCATTTTGCCCATCAAACAAACCTTGCACCTATCGATCGAATGGAATTCGAATGAACCTGAAAGCCCACACTTCTGAAGTGCTGATAGGCGCTTCTTGTTTATGCGACCCAAATGACAGTACCATAACAGAGTTAGGTTTAAATCGTTGGATTTAGACCTCTTGGTATTAACGGAATATATAGAACTTGAGGCATTGTTACCCATATCTAATATGTACAATCCTCCAACCATGTCAGTACTGGTATAAAACATATCATTGCATAGAACATTGAAAACTCCATTTCCAATATTAACATTATATCCTTCCTTGTCAAACACGGATACAGATATAATATTCCTACTAAAAGTAGGTATGCAATATACATTATACAATACTAAGACAAGGGCTCTTGGCAAAGCAAGACTCATGGATCCTACAGCAGTTGCCACAACTCTGAGGTCCATTTCGTGCTTTCCAAATCTCTCCTACTTTCAGCCACCATATATTAGTGCATGTGTGAGATTCAGTCATGGTATCTAATACCCATGAATCTTTGGAAGTAGAGAGATGTAGCTCTATAGAGTTAATACCGAATGAAGGCACGATCCCACCGCTCTTCCTTAGATCATCCAGGTTTCCTGATGAAGGCGCAGTCCTACTGCCCTTCTTCAGATCATCCAGGCTATTTGATGAAGGCGCAGTCCCACTGCCCTTCTTCAGATCAGCCGTGAACTTCCTGTAATCCCGGTTCCAATGACCAGGCTGTTGGCAGTAGAAGCAGACATTCTCAGGTGTCTCATCTTTCCTGCCAAGTGCGCATGGGCCCAGCCCTTGCCACTTCCAATTCCCTTGTTGACCATCAGAATATCCTTGGATCCCAGATCCCTGAGATATTCTTCTCAGCAGTTGATGACACTTCATGTAACTCTGATATGGTCTTAGAGACAGCCTTGTCAAGGACATATTCTTTGCGTTCAGACTTGAGGACTATCCTCAAAATTCTGTACCAGTCCAAATAGTTTGTCCCATTTAGCTTGACCCTGTCAAGAATGGTTTTTAATGACAAACTATTAATGTTCGCTGAATTTGCCATTTGATCTACAACAGATAAAATTCAATCAGTAAACTGAATAAATTTTATGAAGATCAAGCTTAAACACCAACAATCGATTCTAAACCTTTAGAATCTGAAACCAAGATCCTTGATTCACTCGATTAAGCTGAACTAATGCTCACCACTTAATCGAGCTATGTAGGTAGGACTCTATCCAATCACATCCAATGTGACTCTTGGCTAGGGTATGTACTTATGTACACGACTTACCCTATCTGTTACCCTAGCTCAACCTCAGGCCGAGAATCGTAGTCGGGTCCACCAATTTTCAACTATGGTTCGTCACTATGTAGGTGCTCCGCTAATGCGCACGACACCCACATATGTCGTCCAAACCTACTACCCCGCTTCCCCATGGATGCTCCGCTAATGCGCACGACACCCATAGGACGGGGAGGTAGTAAGGTGTTGATGATTGGGAGGTATCGGACATGACCCGCTTTTACTTGTCCAGTTGTGTTCAAAACTTTAGCACATCCTAGATGCGATGAGCACATCAACTACATTCCAAATGCAATGATGCCTCAAATTACATCCAATGTAATTCTTCCTTTGAACCCTTCAACTACATCCAATGCAATGACGGTTCTAAGGGTTCACACACAAGGATTAAAATTCCAATTTTATCTTTGCATATGAGGTGATATGCTCGGTAAATAAAGTTAAGCATGCAATTCTAAAACACATAGATTAATCATGCATAAACTAAACCAAGCATAAAGCGATAAATGTGCACATAATAGCCCCCTAAACTAACTCCCACTAGCTTCTTGAGCTCCACCGACTCCAAGCCGATGCCAACACCCGAAAAGCCACCAAATGACCTTTTCGCCCTTTCTTCATCTTGAGTAAAATATTACAATTTAATACACGACTCGCAGGTCGGGAATAAATAAATATTACAAACAAGTGGTTCGACGACCACACCTTGAAAGAATAATTACACGCTAACACTAACAGCTCGCAGGCCGTGAAAAGCGATAAATAATTAAATTGAGCTCGGGGCTATTATGTACACCATGCCAACATCACATCACACATCGTGTTATCAAACAAGCATGTTATTAAACATCATGTGATTTTCCGGTTTTAATTAATAGCCAAGTTTCGAAAATTTTTGATGCTCGGTTTATCGAAACCGTTCAAAAATGAAACTTTTGAACATTTGATCTTCGAGTTCGTCATGACGGTTCCAAACTCTTCATAACTAACAAAACGGTTTAGCCTTGGCATATCAACCATCCAATGGTCATGCTTGGCCTAGCTCCGTCCAACGGAGCCCCGTCGGTCCCGGTTTCGGCTCCCCGAGAGTCCCGCTCCCGAGACCCGAAAAATCAAAAAAAAATTCAAAATTTCCAGATTTGAAATAATTTTCAAAAATTCATTTTACATGCATTAAATCCATGAACAAGAATTTAAAACATGTTATCAAACAATTTAGCAAAACAACATGCCAAAAAACGAAACTTTCAAGCAAAACCGAAACTTTAAACACCGTCTTGTGAATCCCGAAGGTAGCACTGCTCTGATACCACTGTTGGGTCTCAAGGTAGGGTTGGAGATGAACCAACTCGCAGCGGAAAATCAAGGAAAACCAAGAGACGATTAAAACCATGAAACAACTAACAAATAATGGATTCACAAGAGAAAAATTCAGCACTAGTTCTTACCAAAACAAGAACACCGGGTAACGAATGATTGGCTTGAGTCTCCAAGACGCCTACGTATCCACATGGGAATCAAAGCCACGTAGTTCTTCTCTTTGAGGACTCAAGAACACAAACATGGAGGTGGAAACTAGCCAAACCCGAAATGGCCATGGAAGAGGGAGAGAAAATGTGTTTCCTATTCTTGTCTTGTGTTTGTTATGTTGAAAAAAGATGACTTAAACATAACAAAACCCATACTTGTCCAACTAAAGGCATGGGACAAGTATGGTGTCAAGTAAGGTGTAAATAGGACAAAGTATGGCAAGACAAGATTGGGTTAGGTGGTGAATCACCAACACCTTAATCCTTGTCTTGCTTGCTTAGTACTAATTAATCAAGACTTGATTAATTAGTTCCATGGGCTTTGGTTGCATGGGCCTTTCATGGGCCTCTTGGAACATGGCCCGTGGCCATTTCCAACGAGGTCCCATGATTCGCTCATCGCCTCCAAGCCTTCCATACCGGAAATATCCAACATTATCCGATGCGATCAATCCCAAGACTCCAAGCCTTGTCTCGATCCGTAAAGTCCTATTCACTTACGGGCACATGACCCAAAACCCAGTTTTGGTCATGTCCCGAGACAACTCCCTTTTGGCCATTCTCCATAAATGTGTCAATGAGTTTCATCCTCCGGTGTGACCCTTAGGTTTATGCATGTCAATAGATCAACGTAAAATCCCATTTTACTTGATCCTATTTAAGTGGCAACTAACGAGACTTTAGTATTGCCTGACACTACATAACGAATCGACCCTGTCGATTCTAACCTTTCCGTCGTCCCTGTCATTATCCTTTTATCTCCGATATCTTGATTGAGATAAGGCATAGAGCCGTCATCCTTATTATTCTCAATCACCGTTCCTTGATATGTGAGATGACTGAAGATATGATACCCAGTATCATGTGCATGGCCATGCTATTCTTCCAGTCACTCTCGATCAAGTGGCCGAGAACCGATATCTTTCCCATACCTTAGTATGAGGGATAAATCCCTTAGCCGTCTTTCGTGTCACTCATGTAGCCCGTCCCCAAGCCAATCCTGGCCGTTATGGAAGCCCTGTTACGGACAACATTAGGCTCAGGTCAAACTCAGTTGTTGACTACATAGCGATCACAAAGACTCCTTGGTCTAAGGATACATGACAAGCTACAACACTGAATATGTTCATGACTTAATCTATGGCACATATTCAGGGCGGGTCGTCCAATATCATGTCCCACATGATATCTATGATCAGACTCCGGAATCTCATTCCAATGACTAACAGAACGTAAGCCATAAAGAGCCATCTTTCATACTAGTCGCTTCTAGTGAAGCTTTGTTGACTAGGGACCCATCGAGTGTGATCTATCTCGATCTATGGTTCTATTCGCATGGTGGGCATAGATCAGAGCACGCATCGATATATTACTCCAACACATAAGTAATATAAAGCCGCTTTAATTTTATTGCTAACGATGATATATACATTTGGACATTTAGGATTGAACTACGGGCACTAAGACTAACAGTACCCTTAATGGGCTTACCAGTTTACATGGACAAAAGGCGATGATCTTAATACTCGGTTGGAGGTAAAGCTTGATAGGGATTTCATGTCTCCTTAAGCGGGAAGTTGATTCCGCCAAGCCTCGTTGCAGAACATGGGTTTCTCTACGTCTGATCATATGCCCATACTGCTTTGACTTTGACGGAGGACAATTCTCGAGGCCCAAGACAATTTAAGTTTGAGAATATGTGGACTGACCATCTAGAATGTGGGGAGTTGATTCAATCCGAATGGGGTAAACCGGGGATCATCACATTAAACATAATCTCAAGGACACCGGGCCTCTCTAGACGGTTGCGGTCAAACGGATTTTCGAGAAAATATCAATAAAATTCAAAAATACAAACGACAACTTGTGAATCATAATGATCGTACGAATCGACAAGGTATAAAGCATATGCTAGCCATATAAAAGTTATATAATCGGGCCTTGGCACAGTAGGAGGTGTTTTGGGGCCAACGAGCAAAGCAACACTGGTTGGAGGAAGGTGATCGGAACATCAAATTTTTTTAACGGTCATCTAACGAAAAGACAGTTGGGAAATAAGATCAGGGTTCTGGAAAATGATGACGGGATAGAAGTTTCGTGGGACACGGGTATGTAGGAGTTATTACTGAATTACTTCAGGCAGATCTTTACTACGGATCGTAACATGGATTACAACCTTCCCATGGCCAATCCCGCCATGATCTCATCAAAACATAATGGCACACTTATAGGGCTAGTCACAGATGAGGAGGTACGGGTGGCAGTGTTTCAAATGGGGTCATCCAAGTCACCGGGACCGGATGGACCCAATCTGAAATTTTTTCAGCACTACTGGGACACATTACCGCCTGAGGTCATCGATTTTGTTTGATTATCGGTAGCCACGGGACAGATTGATAGTGACATAAACAAGACTACCTTGGTTCTGATAACCAAAAAACAAACTGCCCAGAAGGTTGCAGACCTCCAACCTATTGCTTTGTGCAATGTCATCTTTTGGATTTTGTCAAAGGTGCTACCAAACTGCATCAAACCTTTATTGGATCCTATTATTTTAATAAACCAGGGGTTTTTGTTCCAGTCGGGCAATTCAGGATGATATCTTCATATCCTACGAGGTCATTCATGGTTTTCGTCGACGGACCCAAGGATCTAACAGGTTTATGGCCCTTAAACTCGATATGAGTAAGGCGTACAATCGTGTGGAGTGGCCCTTTATTCTGGCCATGATAGGATCTTTTTAGTTTTAGACCCAACTGGAAGTGTTTGGTACTCGCTTGTATGCACTCCATTCAGTACATGGTTAGCTCAGAAGGAAAGAACACCGCCCGTCTTACAATAGGCCGAGTTATTCAACAAGGCAACCCTCTATCCCCTTATTTGTTTTTATTATGTATGGAGGGTTTATCTTGTATGCTAGCTCACTCAGAACGAGAGGGGAATATACACGGGGTCTCGGTTCCAAAAAGGGCTCTGGTTATCTCACATATCTTTTTCGCAGATGATGCTACATTTTCTGCAGGGAAAACAATAAGGAGGCTGAGCAACTGCATCATATTCTTACGACTTTTTGGGACATGTCGGGGCAAGTTATCAATAATTCCAATTCGTCTATATTCTTTAGCGCCAACACATCATTGGCGAACCGTGCTATATGTTGTACAACTTTGGGGATATAGGAAATCTCTCAACCATCGATTTATTTGGGAGTTTCAAATATGCTCGGGAGAAGAAAGGGCCAAATGTTATTTGCGGGAGGCAAGGAGGTAATGATCCGTTCAGTCTTACAAGCCATGCTGATATATGTAATGAATGTCTTTTTGCTTCCTCGGGGCTCTATTAATCAGATACACATTGCACTGGCCCGATACTGGTGGGCGGTTACCCCGCGAGAAAAGAAGCCGATCATATGGAAAGATTGGGAAAATTTATGGAAGCAGAAGTAAGAGGGGCATGGATTTCAGGGACATGAGGGACATGAACATTGCCTTGTTAGCAAAAAAAGGGCTAGAAATTTTCTTACCCAACTGGATACTTTGGTGGCTCGAGTTTTTAAAGCTCGGTATTACCCGAAGGGTTACTTTCTCCCAATAGATGGAGGATGTAACCCGAGCCATATATGGACAGGGGTACGGGCTACACATAGTCTTCTTCATCAAGGCTTGCATCGGATTATTAGGGATGGCCGATTAACACTAGTTGAAGGTATCCCGTGGCTTTTGGGGAACGATCCTATCATACCCTCACACACGGATCTCACACTACATATGGTGTTCTCGGATCTTGCTACATTATAGGGGGAGTGGGATGAACCGAAGCTCCGACAAAATTTTCCCCAGGGGATTGTGGAGGATATACTACAGGTACCAGTCCCGATACCTCATCATGCCGATAAATGGTATTGGACACGCAATATGCGAGGTGTATACACCTGTAAGGAGGGGTATAGGGATCTATCACGGGAAAACGGAAAGTGGCATTATACAGGGGGAGTCATAGTCTGGATAGGTAACTGGGACCTGGACATACAACCTCGTACCAAGATCATCTTATGGCGGGATCTTTCGGGTACACTTCAGGTAGCGGAAAATCTCCAGAAAAAACATGCCCCGATTCCGGAGGACTGCCTCTTCTGCAGCACAGGGAGTGAGACAGCTTTAGACTTTCTCATGCACTACACTTCCGCACAGGGAGTTTGGGATTTGGCCAGTCTATAGGTTCCAATCCTTCCATATTATACACTGATTGATTGGCTCTCAGTAGTTCTGGCATTACCAAATATGGACACAAAAGGCAACATAACAATGACCACGTGGGAAATATGGAAAGCTATAAATGGGGTTGTTTGGGACCAATCTGACACGGTCCCTCAGAGCATCATCACTACAGTGTACAGTAACCAGCATAGTTGGACTGAGGCGCATCTAGGACAGGCGAAGCCGAGCATACATATCTGAAGCATACAAAAGGGATGCCCCCCGTCATGGACAACAATAAATATGGATGAAGCTACCTTTGCTGATTCAGGTCAGATCATATGGGGATGGATCTGTAGATCAGAGAAATTGGTCATTTTAAAAGGTCAAATTAGTACAGGTCAAGGACATTTAGGGGCTGAGTTTGCAGAGGCACAAGAAATCTTGCACGTCCTTCAGTGGGAACAGGATTTCTCTCGGTCCGGGATTTTAGTGTGCAGTGATGCACAATATGTGGTGCACTTGATCCAAGGGAATAATCAAGTCTTTCCCCTTTTGGGTCGGCTAGTTGATGGTTGTCAATCCACTTTATATTCTCTCGAGGATGTAAAACTCAAGTATATTCCTAAGGCAACGAACGAGGTAGTCTATTGGTTAGCCCAGGAGGCTCGTTCTGTGTCTGTTCATTCGTGGTCCGGATTCAATATTCTGGATGCACTTGGTTGTATTTTGAAACACTTCATATAGTAATATCCACATTCTACGTTTCAAAAAAAAGTGTGAAATTATTAATAAAATTATAAAGGTACCATTGCATTTTTTAAGAGGACAATAAGGTCTTAAAAAAACTTCTTAAGGGGACCAAATATATCAGATCGGCCTTAATTGTACCCTTGAAAATTAAAATTTAAAAATAATAATGAAATAACATAAAATCCAAGTTTTCGTCTCTCTTAAATTTCTTACTCTATTTTGTTAACATGGGTACGATTATTTTATTAATAATAAAACATTTCCTATGATTCAAAAAAGGACGTACACGATTGAAAATTTTTAATAAGTGAAAACGGGAACAAATATAGTTCCTTTAACATTTGGATCGTTGATCATATAACAATTGTCCTACTATTCTAGGTAGGGGGTATGGGTGGTTCCGTATTCTTCAGGTGAGTGAAACTTGAGATCCAGTTTACTTTCCTTATCTCGACTTGGTCAAACTTGCGGTGTCATGGCGGTTTGCCAAGGAGTGTCCGGGAAAAGGAAGAGACTAGGGTCGGCCAGGTGCCGAACACGAGGGGTTAGGGTGTGGCTCCTCTTTGACACCCTATGATACCCTAATGGTCTCATCATTGAGACCAACGAGGCTACTTTGCAAGCCTTGCGTCCGCCCTATCTAGTCCATTTCCCCTCTGAGGGTTAGAATTCTAGATTCCTCCTTCCCGATCTAGCGGAGGGGGTTAGCATGGCCCTACACATAGGGCCCTAGTGACTACGTGCGCCACGAACTTATCGTCGGATTTTGGATCATGCCTTCGATGGGTTTAGATGATCAGAGGGAGATGGAAGAGGCGTGGGACCTCAGCAAAACCTTTGTGGGTAGAGATTTGGACTTACGACGGAGGCGGTGGAAGAGACGGCAGTGTAAGTGACGATCGATTGGTTATCAAAGGAGACGAAGGAGGTACTCGATCAAAGATGGGCGGACGGGACAAGGCCACTACCGTGGTGGTGGTGGCATGGAGAAAGTTTCGGCCAAAAGAGATTCAGGGCTAAGGAGAAGGACGCATCGATCATTGGTACTACCGACAGGGTCAACACGCACGGGACTGGTGGAAGCGACAGAGAGGATGAGGGGTCTGGAACGGTGGTGGAGGTGATGGATGGGACGATGTCGGAGAGGAGGTCACAGGCAGCGATTTAAAACCGTAAAGGAGAAAGCGTCTTGTTCTTGAGATAATTAGTCCCAAAATTTTAAATTTCTTACTCTTTGTGCGACATAAGGAAGAAGAAAATTAAGGAATGTTTTTTTGAGCCAAGGAAGAGATTTTATTAATATAAAGGGGTCGAGAACTACCTTACATGAAGATACGATACTGAAACAAGATGAAATATAGTTTCAATGATAGTTTAAACAATAATCCTACATGTAAAGGACCAGTGTGTACTAGGGAGAATTTAGGGGTGGTTCCTTATTCCATCTTTGAGTGGCGCCATGTCTTCTTAGATCATTCACCGTCTCGACTTGACCAGCTATATTGTGTCGCAACCATCGGGCAAGGAGTATGTTAGAGAAAGAAGGAGACTGAATATCAGCAAAGGGTTGATTCATAACGTTCAGGGTGTATCTCCTCAGTGACACCCTGATATTCTTAGTGTCTACCTCGTTGTTTCATCATGTCGAATGTCCTCATCATCTGAATTTACAATCGTCAAGTGCGGGCTTTCTAAGACATAGGTTTCCGAGTCATTTGGGTCTTGAGATGAGACGTCCTAGCGGGGATCTAGGATCCGATGGAGTAGGGCCGGAGGATTGTACCGGTCAGCTGGTCGTAAGACCTTATTGGAGACATAGGTTTCGTGGTTCAGTGCCGGCTGCCTTAGGGTTGTGCTCGGAACATACAATCTATTGCAAATCGGATTCGTACCTGGAGTCCACATCCCTGCATGAGTTGTTTTAGATCCTCGTTCAAAAGGATTATTGAATGATGGATTAGGGAGTACTCGTTCATAATGGTGGATCGTCATTTACGAGAAAGTGTTGTCCTCGGGGCGCTAGGTTTCTTGCACGAGTCTCGGCCTTGGTCCTAGGATCCCTTTCCATTACATGGTGGCCTGGGTAGTACCAGCGTTGGGGTACGGCGTCGGTTCCCTCGGTGTTCTAAAAGTCGTTAGGCGCTAGTCGGACGGTTAAGGCCTTCGAGGATTAATCGTGGACTAGACGGAGATTAATCGGGGATTAATCGGAATTTTATTTTTATATATTTTTTAATTTTTTTACTAAATATATTACTATATATAGAAAGAAAATATAAATTTTATTATATTAACAAATATTTAAAAAAAAACTATAAAATATATATTACATTACATTATATCCATATATGATATATAAGATTTAAAAAGAAATAAACAACATTAATATCTTATAAAAAAATAACATTAATAAATAACATTTAAAAAAATATATATTTGGAACATGTCTTGAATGGATATAGTGTATAATATCAAATTAGACTTTGAGAGTAATTGGAATTAGAAGGGGCGCGATAGGTTTGCGGGAAAACACGGTAATCGCCACGCGGCGAAAGCTTAAGTTTGGGCCACTTGAACCGTTTTAGATTTTTGGTTTTTTCTTAACAAAAACTTATAAAATCCGACCCGTTGACCCAAATACCGACTTACCCGACTTATTTAGAGGAATCAGCCTACGCGACTAGGACCGTCCGACTATACCAAGTTGGGTCGGCTAACCTCTAAAAAGCGCCTAGGCACCGGCCTAGGCGACTCCCAGACGGGATTTTTAGAACAGAGGGTGCCCTACTATAGTGTGATGGTAGATCTTACATTGTCGATCTCTGTTTTGCCGCTTCATGGAGTGGTGTTCTTAGAGGTGTCTCCGTCAGCTTTCCATAGATAAACGGTTCTTCAATAGTTTCTATTGTTCGAGCAAACTTACTCAATGGTAGGCGACGAGAGTCCGTCGTGGTAGGTCGGTCCCGAGGTTGGTGGCACATCATCTCATGGGAAAGTTTAGGACGATAGTTGGTATTGGGGTGGATTCCTCTCTCGGGAGTATCCAGGGTCCCTACCGTGGAGGGCGGTTGACAGCGGACAAACGGGATGGTAGACGAGATAGAGTCGATAATGGAGGACGTATTTATTGTGTCTCTATGGTTGGTAGTAGCGACAGAATCGATCGAAATATGTGCTAGAAAGGAGGCGGTAGCTACATTCACAGAGAAAATCGTTACGGGAGATTGGGAGAGAAACTTTAGATTTTAATTTCTTTTAGAAAACTAACTAATATAAAATTAAAAAAAATATTTTTTATAAATAAATAAATTGTATAGAAATTACAAAAAAAAACAATCAGAGTATTCTGTTTTGTTTAAAAAAGACAAACACTTAAAAACATTTTTTTTAATTATCCTTTTTTTTATGCACTCATTCGACGGTGGGAAGTTTAATTACTTTAATATAAGGATAAAATGCATGTTTTTTATTTCGTTCACAGTCGAGCAACTTATAGTAACTTTTGTACAGAAGCGTCACGTGAGTCTGTGCATGGCGGGGTCCAGCTCAAGAAGTTCATTCTCACTGACATCCGCACTGTTCTCTGGATAATGGTAACGGCCAATTTCTCCTTTCTAACGGTCGAATTCTATAATGGAGGAGTTTTAAGATAACTGTTGAAATTCTTCAAAGAAAAAAAGATAACGGTTGAAATAATTATTATTTATAATTCAATTCGTGACTATTATAGTATTATTAGTCAAAAGAAAAGTTCAAATTTTATATTTTTTCCTCAAATTTTTAGTTAGAACTTAGAAGATGCTTTTTATGTATGAAAATTAATATAAGACAAAAGAAATAGGCTATTATTTTTTTTGAACATATAATTGGAAATTTATTAAATAAGAAAAAGCTTATAGATAAAGAGTCACCCATAAGCATTTTTTTATAAGCGATGATTTTAAACAAACTCTCATCTTTCAAGGAGAAAGACGAGAAAAAAGAGTGATACAACCCATAAAATGAGGATCGACTCAAATACCTTCCCGAAAAACAAACAAAACAAAAACATGTGCTCCACAGCACAAAGGTGAAACACCTAAGTTATCAACTAACGAAAAACAACTAGGTCCTCCCAAAAACTTGAAACGCTAGACCTCCGGCTTATCCCGAAGTTGCTTCAGGAGCTCCCACTTCTTCTGGCTTGCCTCCCTTTCACAACTTATAAATCTAGCCTTTGCGTTGTAATGATGGATGACAAAGAGTTGTTGTTTTATTCCTTTGAGCCTTCGACCTCTTTTTCGGGCGATTCTTGGCTCAAAGAGCTAGCTGGTTTGAGGTGAGAAGTAAAGTAGTCCCCTTAGAATTTGGGAGGCCGACTCTGACGCATTGAAGCACTAGATGGCTGATTCAAAAGTCAAACCTTATTCTGGGTCGGAGGTTTGAGAAGAGCCTCCTTCCAAGGACTGTCAGTATCCTCCAGAATTACTACTTGTTGAGACGACTGACCCACCTCTAAGGAGACATCCCCGATGTCCTTAGAACTCTGAACACAAGGTTTATCCGAAATGACTTGATATGAAGCCAAAATATTAGACAAAATCGGTGGAGAGTGACAATCTACGTTTTGTACCAAGATCAGCCCCACTCTCACTATGGCTGGTCGCAGGCCCAGACACTGTGTCGAGCCCAGACGCAAGGACCATAGGCCCATCTTGCTCAAGCCCGCGGTCTAACCCTCCAGCCTCATCGCGAGGGATGTCATCTGCAAAAATTCCACCCTCCTCTCCGCGTGAAGCGCTGCTTGTGCCTAAATAGATCTCCGAATAATCAATTGATACCCCCAAACCGCAAATCACATCTTCTTCCATTAAATCCGCGATTTCCAAAGACCAAATCGTATCCCCCGTGATTTGAGGCTCCACGGATGGGATGAGAATTTTCGTAGGATCCGAGATCTCCGGCGAAGAGAGAATTTTTTCTCCTGGAAAGATCGTCGATGGACCGGAGCTGCTCACCTTGCGATTCCTAGCAAGAACTACTGGCGGAACAGACCTCTTGTCCACAACCGATGCACGAGAATCCCAACCGTTTCCTTTACCTGTGATGCTCGCCATCCATAAGCATTACATAGGAGCAATTAAATCTAGTGAAATAAAAAGATAAGATTGAAGTCGTGATCCGTAGATATCGAAAGTTAAGCCTTATAACGAGATATACGAATAATCTAGGGATAATCAAAGGTGGAGTCATGCCACTCTAATAGCTACACAGATGTAGCTTATAATACTCATTATCTAATTCGACTTGGAACTGCTCGTGTTAAGAGGTCTAGAGCGTTTGAGGGGATAGCGGGAAATTAGGGAGAACTCTAGATAATGGACGGAGGGGGTCATCGAACTTGCACCGATGTTGGTAGGGCGAGATGTGTATCCCCGTACACAACCTGATGCTCAGTGATACACTTATCGTCCTATGTGGGGCCGTTGAGCAGCCCTCGCTATGAAGATTGTCGTACAAGTCGATCCCTAGCCAGTGGTGCGGCCAAATACTGGAAGCACACATGAGGGTTCTCTTGGTTGGGTAGGAGATCTTGTGTTGTACCAGACTCACTTGGTCCTAAAATATTTGAATCGGGAGGTAGTGGTACCGAGTAGATGCATACGTGCTCCCAACACCCCGAACGTGTTGGCTTGATAGACAGGAGATATTGATTCGTAATGTCGGGTTTCTGTCCCATCGGGATCAGGGACCGTGGTATGTTTGGCAAACCGATCAGTTCAAAGACCCTCATCATTCCTCGAGAGTCTGGATCGTTCGGTAGTAGTGGGGGTGGTTGGATGCATGTAAGGTCGTCCCCACCTTCATGTTGTTTGTTCATCAAGGTGACTATGATTTGGGTAGGGGGGGGGGGGGGAGGGGGGCTCGTTCAGGTGCCGCATGGAAGGTTGTGTGTGATGGCCAGACCGAGGGTTTCAGGGAAGGGAACAACCCCTGCATGCTTCGAGACAGAAGTGAGCCTCCCAAGTTGTCTCCTCATCGAGATGGGTGTCGTGGTCCCTAATCATACCATGGATCTAAGTAGGGATAGTCTTTCTATTTTCGTACCCAGTTCCCACGGTTTCCTTGACAACGGAGGTTGTGGCATCTCGTATTTGGACATGCAAGCCAACTATGGTGGAGGCGTTAGTATGGTGGTGGTTGAAGTAGCGACAATCGTTTCCTTCGATTCTTCGACCGTATCAAATTCAGAAGCCCACAAGGATGGGGTGACGGTGAAGCCCGAGGAGAGAGAAATCCCATGTGGTAGGCCTGTGTCCATGTTCCGAAGGTGATCGGTAGAGATATCCTTAGGTTGACCCTGGCAGAGGATATGTGCATGCGGTTGCGCTTCAATGGTCGGGAGACGTGTTTCGTCAATTGTGATGGTGAGGGTTGGGGATTCCCAATCATATGGAGTAGAGGCATTGAGGGTATACCCTAGAAAGGTGGCGGGAGATATGATAGGGTGTAAAGGGCACACATAGTGTTTCTCGTGTCTGGCCAAAGTCGTAGTGGCCGATCTCATTTCCTTCTCGGATGGATTGGTTTGATGAAGACTCTGGACATGGCCGACAACATAACCAGAGGGGGTAGTGGGTTCGGAGAGGGAAGGAGTTGGGGACATTATACTAGCGGTGTGGGGTGGTGGTAATAGGCATGATGGGCGGGCGACACGAGGGCGGTTGTGTCGGGTAGTAAGTGAGTAGGGGTGGAGGAGTCTCTAGGAGGGGCAGGTTGTATGACGACGATGCAACAGTTGGAGGGGATGTGAGAGGAGCGAAAGGAATAGAACTCCAGAAGCTCAAAAAGATATTTTTAGAGTTTTCTTTAAGTTAGAATAAATAGGCTATTATTTCAATATATATATACACATATATTTTAAAAAATAAATCCTGAAAAAAATATAATTGGATTGCGGTGAACGATTCTTAGTATCTGCAAGAATTCTCCATGTTAGGTCGTGATGTGCTCCCATATCTACAATATTTTCTCACGCAGTCGTGTACCTATCCCGAGGAAACTCTATCCCCTAGTCTAGTTATGACGTCACCTCTGCCTACAACCATCGTGCCTCTGTCCATCGCTCTTGCCCCTTCGTCGCCTACACCACCAATGGTTGAAGGCTTGGTTGTCTCACCACCACGCCCTTCCATGAACGTTGTTAGTCCATTAAAGGGTTGTCGAAAGAGGAGGCCAAATCCATCGAATCCAGCACCAACCATAATTTTGCTGCCACACACAACCATCGTGGCGTTCCATCGAGGGATCACTACGCCGGAGCCCCCGCTCTTGACACCAAGAAGGGGTCGGCCATCTAAAGTCCTAACTACTTTGGCGACAAACAATCCACCGCCACTCCTCGCCCTTACCCACGCTGACTGCCTTAAGTCACCGAGGCGTCTGAATTCTGGACCTCCATTGGAAGCGTTCCAGTTCAGCCAAGGACACTTATGTGGGAAAGAAAGAATCTCGCTTTGCATCCCGTTCCCACTACCGAACGTCGATCATGTTCCGACAAGACCCTCTCTTCCGGCTATACCAGATTACATATTCCGTTGGGAGTGTTCATCTACCGCCACCGGAATCAATCCTTGCACCGGCTATCCTGGTCCCGCCTAGTTTTCCTGTCTCATAGATGGCTAATCTCCAGGACATCCTCTCCACTTGATCAATAAATGAGTAATATGAAATGGAGGTGTTGGTCCGCTATGCGTCCGTGGATCCGAGTTTGCTGGCCCACCAATATTTTGGAATGGTCGGGAAGCTTATGGCTCCGCGTCCCCTAGAAGGAAACCCTATTGGGGATTATCACTAATGCATGGGGACGATCAACAGCGGGCTTGGTCATTAAGGACATCGAACCAGGGATATTCAAGTTCTACTTTGAATCTGATGAGGCTCACTCTTGGGTCAAGGGCTACAAACCCTGGGGCTTCTACGACCACCCACTGCTCCTTAGGGATATCGATCCAATGGCCCGAGACCTGCCTGACCTAAAATACTTGTAGTTGTGGGTCCATATCTACGACCTTCCACTACTGGTAATAACGAGGACAATTAGGGAGACGATTGGAGCTGCCTTAGGCATTTCTGTTGAGGTGTCGTGTGATCAATGGGGGAAATGCTAGGGAGGTGCGATCAAATTCCAATTCTGGCACTCTGTGGATCGCCCCTTACGTTGTAGTCTCCTACTACGCTTCGAGGAATTCTAGGACCTGATCCGGTGCTCCCTCATCTACACCAAATTGCCAACATTTTTGTGGTAATTATGGGCGGATTGGCTATGGGCCTCAGGCATGCGATCGGGAGATGTCAGGCGTCCCTCGTTTTGCACATCGCTATTGCAATTTTACCGAGACCATAAGCACATAAAATATGTGAAGGATTGGACGACCAATACAACCTAGAATTATCCACTTGGTTTGGGCCTTTGACCTAGAACACTATGCCTAAAGATCCCTTACCGCGAGGAAATGGCCCAATAGTAACCCAGAACACTGTACCTAATGGTATAGTTGATTAGGTTGCTGATCCATACCGAAAAACTTGGAGGTGGGCCAACCCTCGAGTAGTGAAAACGGAGCACTTCCGATGAGAAGTGTTGGAATGAATAGGTGGTCAGATGAAGAACCCGGTGATTATCAGGCGAAGGCTGGTAAACAGCCTCTCTAAGAGGGATGAGTGATATCATGGCTACAAGGACTTGACTTGGGAGGGGTCCCTGGTAAAAGCCATTCGTCCTTATGTTACTAATAAAGTCAGGTTCGGTTTTCAACCAGAAGAAACGAGTCATCTCCATGGGATCAAGCAGCGTTTAGGCCACTCCTTGAGCAGTCTTTATTAGTTTCTCCAGTGTAGTAGTTTTATTTCTGTTTGCCTCTTTGGCTTTTTTTTAAGCTCGAAATTTTTTATTAAAGAGAACCCAATTCCAAGAAGGAGAAATGAGAAGGAAAACAACCACTACAAATGAGCTCTGAAAAGAGATGAGAGTCCTAAACCCACAAAAACACAAGCTCAAATAAAATAAGATAAAGCCAATGAACAATTCCTCGAAAGACCTCGAACAGCGTCCCACCCAGACCCACAAATAGTACCTCAGGGTGACCTAGGTGAATCCTTTGGTATCAAAGAGACTAAGTGATATGTTCCCCTCCATTCAACTCATAGAAATGAACATATCTTCCCTATACGGTCCCTCGAATGAGTACTTGTGGGACATAAGAGGGAACAGGTGAAGCTTGAAAGAGACTAACGAATGGGAACTCACTGGACCTACAAAAAACCAACCACAAAGAACTCACACCTGGTGACGCCTCCGTTGAGGTCGAAGACACCACCCGGGCCGCCGATACCAATCAGGAAAAGATGAACCTGTTCTCAAAGATCCTACTTACCATAAGACACTATAACAATGAATAAGAAAAAACCGACTTATTCCAAACCTGCAGGTCTTTATAAAGAGCGTGCAATTTAAAGAACAGGTTGAAAGTCCTCAACAATGGGAAAAAAATTCTCATGATCAGTCCACGCGTTTAAAAACCGAGCTTGTCGGGCTCCCCAATTCATTTCATCAATAGATAACAATAATGGTCGATGATCGTATATCATACAGGGGAAGCCATACTAAGAGACATGGGAGAAAACATTCAAAAAATTTGTAGACAGAATGAACCTATCAATACCAAACATTTTACCACTACTGCAAATCCAGGTGTATAGTGATAGATCAATTAACCCCAATTCAACAACAAAAGATTGAAATATGCGCACATCATACACAACTGTTCGACAATCCAAGCTATCATTACTGCTGAGGTCCGAGTTAAAATCTCCACCCCATAACGTAATCTCTTCAATATGATATGTTTTATGAATTAAAGATTTCCAAATAGCATGCTTCAAACACGCTTTGTTCGGAGCATAAATGTTAATGATAGACAGAGGAACATAATTAGGTAGAAAAAACCCCAGACCGAATAACAGCAGTATCAACTACCTCAGTCGAAACTAACCGAAAGACTGAATCAAACCACAGGCTAAGAATACCGCTTGTAGTTTCAACCGGTGGGATGTAACAATAACTTCACCGACCCTGCAACCCAAAGCTATGAAGAGTAATATATTCAACCAACCCCAACTTGACTTCCTGCAACATAATAAAGATATGCTTCTGCTTATTAATAACATCCCTCAGACAACGACGTTTCTGAAAGGAATGAAGTCCTCTCATATTCCATGAGAGGACATGCATAATTCAGGAGCTGAGGTTGGCGTTCGATACGACGTCCTTATCACCACTTTCTGATAAACTTACTCTACCTCCTAGATAATCAATACAAGATACTACATGTTCATTCAAAATTGTGTTTGCCTGCGTAGTAACCTTTGATTTATTCTTACTTCTCATTTACCTCATGTATAACCAAGCATCCGGTTGTTTAGGGTTAGGATCAAGCGCATGAAAATAAGAGTTATGTACCCCTTTGCTCGTTCACGATCAAAGGATGTAGTACGAGATTGAGTCTCAACTATATAAGTCGACGAGACCGCCTAAGAGGAAGGTTCAGGAGTTCGCAACTGGTTTCTTGATTTGCACGGTTTTTGGTATAAAGGAAATGCAGTACTATTGACTTCCAAAGTAGGATAGGCGGCGATGTCTAAATGTTTGTCAGAAGAATCGCCTGGTTTCTAAATAATAAGATCTGACTGGGCCTCATCAACAACCCCTTAACAATCGGGATCCTCTTTTGAAAAGGAATTATACCCTCCGTCACTGTCAGAAAGTGTTGGTTCCTGTGTATTGAACGTTGGGGTAGGTTTCTGAAAATCGTCAAATCCCTTAATATGCAGAGGAAAATTTCCTTTTCCAATTGGTATCTCTTGCAAACTTGGGATTGAAGCAACACGAGTCTGTAATAGAACATAATTTGTACCAAGAAACACCGACGAGTTATCTAACTGATCTATAAACATAATCTGGCCTCGATCCTTGAAAAATTCTGCATAATGGTATGGACACAGCCAAAAAAATATAATGCCTGAGACTTGAAACCAGCACCATCGATCACCAAGCAAAGTCGACAATACAAGTAAAGAGAGAATTGAAAATCAAGACTTAAACTATTTCCACTTAGTCTCTCTAAGCTTTGAAGAAAAAACAACGTTCGAACATGTCAAAACCAAGATATTACTGTTCAAACGTCGGACTTCAACTCCTTTGGCTCCTGAAGCCTGCATTTCTTCCAAAACTATATCCAAACTGTACATGGATCGAAGAGAGACGATAATGCCATTCTCTACCAAAGACACCAAACTAAGTTGAACATCCACTCGCAAGGTTTGAGCTATATGAACAAGTGGATGAACTACCGACTTTGGTCGCCAAATTTCCATTTTCCTCGGTCCATCGACTCCCAAGCTTTTCGAGTAGTTAAAGACCACAAAAAGCTCAAAACCTTTTACTTCTCCATTCTGGCTGTTAATCAACAATTCTGCATCATAACGATTTTGGGTATGAATGAACCCAAAACATTTGCCTCTCATATATGGTGTCTTAATCACTACAAATTTAACAAGCTTTACAACACTACCAAAATAAGGATCAAACCATGATTGAGAGGTTTGAAAGGGCAGATTACAGATAAACACTTTTGTGTTTCGATCGCCTTTATTGTCTCTTCCATTGGGCGAACGAGAACCATCGAACTTCTTCATTTGTTTCCTCGGAACAACATTACTACGCTACGTTGGTGCAATTGGAACATCATTGTTACACTGCACTAGTCTGATCAGAGCAACACCAATTAAGATAGATTGCATTGTCGGTGTCGATGAACACCCAGCTACTTCGAAAACCATTTTCTATTGTGCAGTTATATTCAAATTACTTTTGAACAAACATGAATATAACAAAAGTCACTTCCAAGACATTAACGGTACTAGACGGTTACAGAGTTATTGTTCGGTCCTTTGAGAATTTCAAACATGTAATGACTCCTTTTTGAAATAATGAAATTCGTATTTTTCGCTCAAAAGAAAAAGATAACCTTGATTTTCATATTCCTGCATGAAAAAGGCAATGATATTAAAAAGAATGACTATGCTTTTAATTTGAATTTTGATGTAATGGCATTGTACTTTTATACGAAAGTCTTATTTGCTTACTTGTTCAAATTTTAGCATGAGTTAATATATTTTTTGATTGAAAGGTGTAATTTTATTAATTAATAAAATCAACTACACATATGTACGATAAGAAAATTCCTTACCATAAGGTAAGAGCGGACATCGAACAGAATCGTTCGCTGTTTTTTTAAAACTAGAATCGTCACAAACGGTATTGATATGCCACATAGGTAGGAAAGAAAGATGGTAGTAAGAGAGCAAAACTGGAAGTCATGCTCAAAAGCCCGAGCATGGACTACATGAGTAGTACAAGGAAAAGCTAGAACCAGGGACCCCTCTCGGAGCCAATCCTTGAAGCCTGAGGACATAACATTCCTCCTGACGAGGATGCTTACCAACCCTCGCCTGATCATCCCGGGATTCACCATCCGAACACCTCTTCACTCCACCGCTACTAACTGTAGCTCCAGAACCAGCTCTAGGCTCACCTCCAAGTCCAAGCCTACCTCTATGCCCATGCAAACCTGAAACTTCGGTTTCCTGGCCCCCATAGAACTGGTCAGTCCTCCCGTTGCTCTAATCGGGGTCCACCGCCCCGCCCTGGGTAATGCCACGAGCCCCCGAACCCTTAGGTACAATTTTCGGGGATACAAACCTGGTCATCAACCGAGACCTCTGGGTACTCCAGTTAGTCGCGTACGGTTTTGTGCCCATATCCCTTTAATCTCCAATATAGAGGAGTCAAACGTCGGCCCATTCATGATATCTCGGTCGCACTCTTGGACAATGTGTCCAATTATCCCATAATTGTAGAATAAGGAGGGTAGTTTGGTGTACGTGAGAGAGATCCGTACCAGGTCCAGAAACTCCTTGAACCTCGGCATCAATTGCTGGCGTAAGGGGCGCTCTACTAAGTGCCAGAACCGGACCTTCACCATTCCTCCCCAGTAGCTACCCCATTGATCGCTTGGGATCTTAGCACATATCCTGAGTGCCGCCCCAATGGTTTCCCCTGTCGCCATAGTCCACGCTAACAGAGGAAGCTTGTGGACGTGAACCCATAGTTGGATTCGGTCAAGAACATGAGGCTCCCTATCCATTGAATCTAAGTCCCAAAGGAGTAGTGGACTGCCGTCAAAACATCATGGCTCGTTGCTCCGGAACCATGCACGAGCCTCCTTAGATTCGAAGTAGAACCCAAAGATCCCAATACCAATGTTCTTGATCACTGGGCCCTCTACAGCTCTGCCCCGCGCCTTGGTTATGATCCAGAGTAACACCTCCTCCTAGGGCGGTTTAGAGGACCAGAGCTTACCCATCATCGTAAATTGTTGGTGGGCGATGACCGAGAGATCCACCGGGGAGTACGGAACGAGGATATTTGACTCCTCATCCTCCTCCTCTTCCTCCTCATCCTCCTCCTCCTCTTACTCCTCCTCCTCCTCCTCCTCCTCCTCCTCCTCCTCCTCCTCCTCCAAAGTGCAAGACGAGATGTCGTCCTGAAGACTAGTAAGGTTGGACTCAAGTGGTTCCGGTGGTGTTGGTGTCCCCTAAGCAGGGATGGCCTCGCGAGGTTTGAGCGCCCGATGTCGACGGTCCATACCTAGAGGCGTGGTAAGCAGAGCCGAATGGGAGGGATCCTCGCTGCATCAGGGGTTGTGGTCCCCTCAAGCAGTTCTTCCACAGCCGTCCTTCCGGCATCCACAATTTGAGCCTTGCCCTGGAGAAGATCTCGACACAATGGGGGTAGCGGGACCTCACCGAGAGAGGGGGCAACATTCAATGGAGGCGAAGGGCCATTGGACCTAGGACTCTCAAGTAGAGTAAGCGGTGTAGGAGATGGCGGTGGTGGATTGCTTGGCAAGGAAGCAAACGGAGACACCTTCACCGGCCGGCCTCTCCTAGGTTTCGCTAGCGGCGCATTAGAACCGAGGGAGAACGGTACGATCGTCGTTGAAAGGGGCAGCGCAGGTGCAGAGAATTATGGTGGAAAAGGCTGTGAATGGATTCCCGCAAGAGTTTGCTTGGGCTTCTTTCGACGTCGAGATTTTAATGGGGACTCCACCACCGAAGAAGGGCGAGGATGGGGGATTTCCGAAAAACACATGTGTACAGACGACGACGTGATTAGACCAAAAGAATTGCGGTTGTCAGAACAAACATAGATAGTTTTATAAGATTAGAGTTTATCTCGGACAGAAGCTCTCAACAAGTAGTGGGAGAGACAATTTTTGTTTGCTTCTTCAGTTTGTTCTGTTAATGGTATGAGTTAATATATAGTGTGTCGTCGTTTAAAAGAGTGGAGACTTAACATGTATTATGAAATTTGATAAACATGAGAAAATAATTCTTCTTCTTTTTTTGCTAGCACTTCACGTTATTTTTTTTACTTGGTGATGGGGTTACCTTTTGAATCATTAGAAATACAAAAGAACCCATAACTTGTTGTCAACAAGCACATGGCTGATTCTTGAGGTTGAACACATGAAACCAGATATAAACACAGAACACATATAAGAATATGTATTTGTGGTGCTTACATCTTTCAATACATGTCTAATTTAAATTTGTGGGGGTCCATGTGACAAGTAACATGTCCATGCTCGTGTCATGTGCTTTGGAATTAGATTCACCTTTATTATATATGTGCATCTTTATCTTCATATTATCCGAAGTTCTAGTAACTTGCAATGAACTTAAAAAAGAAAGAGTACACTCTCCAACTATTTATACTTTTAGGAACATGTAGATGATCATTTATTGAATCAAACAATATTTACATGTTTAGGAAACAAAAGATAAATGAAAGTTGTAAAGGTACAATTATAGAAGAACATGACTAGATTCTATTCCTGTAAATCATGCATCCAAATTGCATTATAAAGAGATCATTTAAGAGCTTGGACAATCATTAAGCATCTCTTAATATTCGAAAGAAAAATGAAAATAAATGTGTTTATTATGAGATATCAAACAAAAGAAAATTACAATTCGCTAGTTATTCTCTTAACTATGTCTAATTTTAAAAACCTTTTAATTCAAACCCTATCTTCTTCCCTTCTTTTTCAAGCGAAAGGTGTAATTCATTAATTTAAATTCAAATACATCTGAGTGCATCAAGAATAAATCCTTGAGTCGCTCCAAACCGATCTCATACGTGCTTAAAAGGATCCTTGAATAAGTGGTCGGAGTTGAAGACGTTGATGTCATTGTTCGAGCCAACCATCTTGAAAAACGAATGTCAAATCCATAAATTATGAGACGCTACAGCTTCCAGCATAACGGTTGGATACCCATGGTGGTCTCCCCTTCCATAGGCTCCTTGTAATGCGATTGGGCAATTCTTCCACTCCCAATCCATGCGGTCAAGACCCCAATCATGTCGGGGAACCCTCAGTTGTACTCTGATTCGAGTAATCGGGTTAAGTCATTCGTTGTTGGTTTACGCATGTACTCTTTCTTGAAACCCTCAAAAATGGCCTTGCAAAACCGTTTTACGCATTCGGGTATGGTACTTACCCTAACACGTAGTGATTCATCCAATGAATCAGCTAAGCACACATACGCTAGCATTCGTAACGCGGCGGTGCATTTCTGGTGCATTGATAACCCCATGCATCCTGCACCATCCGGCTTATGAACAAAGTAATCGTCATGCTCCGCTACCTTTTCCATAACCCGTTGAAAGAGTGGTCGGGACATACGGAATTGGCCCTAAACATATCGGGTCCATATGTTGGTTTCTCGTCGAAATAATCTTGCATTAGTCGGTTGTGGGCTTTGACACAACTTCTATCAATATGTCGTCGGGAACATTCACCACGTTCGAGTCTTTGCCTCAGCGTGTTGACCTTTTTCATTGCTCTCTCTATTATTCAGTTAGTCCTTCGCCGAATTCTTTACTCCATTGCACGAAGGTTGGCTTCCAACTCCTTCCTCAACTGAGCCTCGTTGTAGGAAATTTTTTATCCAAATATGTTTGAGAAATTTGGGATTTTGAGATAGTAGTGGAGATAAATTGGATAAAACTATTGGGGATTTGATGAATGGGGTTGGGGGTATTTATAGGTGGGTAAATTTTTTTAAAGGGTTTTTCGTATTTATTTTAATTAAAAAATAATTATTGTTACCGGACCGTTGGGGCGACAATTCGATTTTTTTCCTTTTGCCACGTGTCGGCGCCTGATTAGCATTGGTGCGATTTGCGAATCAGCGACTCACAAACGCGAGTCGTGGTTTGGCCCCCGAATCGCAAACCGGGATTTAATGAGTTACGAATCACGACTCACGCACGCACAACGTGCGAATTGCGATTCACGATTCACGATTCAGGACCTTATTTGCTCGTTGCACATACTCTAAGAGCACTTGCAGCACGCACACCACCTACCCGGACCACGATTCGTGACCCGCGACTCACAATTGTGAGTCGCTGATTCACGACTCCTGAGTTACAGCTGGCCAATCACAACCTGCCACACGTCCAATGGAGAGAAAAAAATCGGACCGTTGGCAACGGTAATTTTTTTTAATTAAATCAAATATAAACTTAATACAAGTTTTTCTCCACCTATAAATACTCATTCCCTCATTCATCAAACCACCCATACTTCTATCCAATTTCTCTCTTCTTTTACTACGAAAATACCAAAAATTTCACCCATATTTAGATACAAAATGTCCGACGATGAGTCTCGAATAACGGAGGAGTTGGAAGCCAAAGTTCACGCAATGAAGCAACAAATTCGGCGAAGGGCTGACAGAATGTTAGAGAGAGCAATGGCACAGATCAACGCATGAAGGGAAAGGATCGAACAAGGTGGAACTTCCCGGCGTATGATTGACAAAGGTCGTGTCAAAGCCCACAATCGAATGATGCTGTATTATTTCATCGAGGACCCAACTTATGTGTCCGATATGTTTAGGCTTCGATTCCATATGTCATGGCGACTCTTTCAATGGGTGATGAAAAAGGTAGCGGAGCATGACGATTACTTCATTCAGAAGCGGGACGTTGTAGGACGCATGGGGTTATCAACGCATCAGAAATGAAACGTCGAGATACGAATGCTAGTGTATGGGTGCTCGACCGATTTATTGGATGAAACCCTACGTATGGGGGTAAGTAGCATAATCCAATGTACTAAACGTTTTTGCAAGGCTTTTATTGAGTTATTTATGGAGGAATACAAGCGTAAACCAACACCGGAGGCCATAACCTGATTACTTGAATCGGGGTACGGACGAGGGTTCCCCGGTATGATTGGTAGTCTTGACTGCATGCATTAGGAGTAGAAATATCGACCAACCGCATTGCAAGGCTCCCATGACCGGGGAAAGCACCACGGGGATCCAGTTGTAACATCCCGTGATTTGTGGATTTAGCATTCGTTTTTTGGGATGGCTTGCTTGAACAACGACATAAATATCCTCAAAGCGGGCAACTTATTCAAGGGCACTTTTCATGGCCGAGACTTAACCGTGGAGTACGAGATCAACTAGCATCAGTACGACCAATCTTATTATTTAGTTGACGACATTTACCCAATAAGGAGTCTATTCGTGAAGTCGATTCGCATTCCCCATAATGGAAAAAAGAAATTGTTTGATAAAGTTAAAGAAGGTTGTCGGAAAGATATTGAACGAGCTTTTGGGTTCCTCCAAGCACAGTGGCACATAATTTTCCGACCTGCTCGTTTTTGGAAGAAGACGACTTTGACTGATATCATGCACCCTTGTATCATTCTACACAACATGATTGTAGAGGATGAACGCAACCGGTACGAAGCAGGAGATGACGGCTTGTATTTAGAGCCCCCTCCGGAAATACCAGATTGGACACCACCTGAACGATGGCATCAAGAAGGCCCCTTGCCTACCGCGAACGGTTGGGTGCTCGACTCAGTGTCAAAAATGATCTGACCCATCGACAACTCCAAGATGACCTTGTTGAGCACATATGGGTTGGTTTGGAACGACTTACCATGACTCAAACGACGAGTGAGATGATTCCTCTATGTACCAATTGTCTTGTCAAATGTATTATTCAGGGAGTAATAAAATTTCAAGTTTAATTATCCATTTTTGTTAGTTAATTATTTTATTAATTAGTTTTGTGTTTTAGTTAATTTTTTATTACTTAATTTTATTTAATATTTATTATTTTTAAATTTAATAAAAAAATTGAGCATTGAGCGAAAATTAAAACTATTATTAGACTCTGAATATCATTACATTACCGTGCATCAAGGAACCAATTCCCTGATCACTAAAGAAGGACAGTACGGAAATAATGTTCACCAATCATTTTCCTGATAAAACTGCCACTGGCGGTATTTGAATGTCATAGTCGTGATCGAATGCGAGGAATGCGAAAATGATACTGGAAATCCTACTCCTAAAATTGTTATCGCAGCAGTAATGGCCAAGGATTTCAACAGCAGTGGTGGGAGGCAAAACATCTACCTGGGACCCCTCCTTAGGCTAGTCCCAGATGCGTGGATGACCTAACATTCCCTCTGGCGGGACTGCTTCCCCGCCCTTTCCTGAACTTTCCTAGGTGCTCCAACTACTGACCTCTTCAGTGACCCCGACCTCGACGCGGTAACATCCACCGTCGGCGAGAGAGACGGACCCTTCTCGAAGTCCAGGACTTTTGATCGGCCCCGACACATGCCAGGTGGCGTCATTAGACAAGTAGGTATAATTGGTATCCTCTCCCGGTTGGGAAGACATTAACTCAGCCCTAGGGCTTCTGCCATAGTTCTCAGAAGTTCCTCTATTAGAGCCTTCCCCTTAGCCGGATCACGAACAAGGGGCGGTGGGGATGCAGAAGGCGCAAGTGGTACCACAACCCTAGGCGCTAGGTTCCCTCCATCCGAAAGGGTCATAGAAGGAAGAGCCGGAGTGACCGCCCTTACGGACAGAACAAGATCCGAAATAGTCGGAACCCTAGACAGCGGGCCCCCTAGTGATTCTTGGGGAGACGGTAGAGCCAATATCGGCCATACTAGTGGCGAACGAGAGTTGCTTGGGGAGGAAGCAACTCACCTAGGTCTTCCTCTCCTTGCTCTCTGAGCCACCGGTAGAGGGGATTGAGAGCCCATAGAGAACGAGATCACCACCGTCGAGATCCCGGTAGAGGGGGTCGGGCACGGGGGAAACAATGGAGGAAGACGGCCGAAGCAGAGGTTTCAATTTCCTCCTCCGTCGGTGCTTATCCCCCCCCCCCCCCGGTGCTGAGGGCAAAGCTCAGTCAGGACTAGGGCATACAGGAGTGGCGGGGCTACCTGTGGTAGAGGGAGGAGCATCAGAAGGCGGCACAGCACGTGGGAGAGCGACGACAGATGTAGAGGGAGGCTTCATAATAGCAGTCGGCTAGGGCTGGAGACTCGCTAAACGAGAGAGAATTAATAAAAATAATTAATTATTCAGTTAGCATTAAAATTACAAATTTTAGTAAAAAAACACTTTTGTAAATCATAATTCTTATACATAATATTCACATTATAAAACATAATTGAGTAAAAATTTAAAGTAAACCAAGACACGAGATATTAAAACTCTCTGCTAGGGTTTGTGAGTCTATCTGCGTCTCCTTCTCCATGGCTATGGCTATGGAAATTGTCATAGCCTATGCCATGGTTCTTCTTCTCTCTACTTCCCAATCTTCCTTTTGCACTTTCCCCTTAGATCCGGGACTTTTTTCTCTACTAGGGCTTCTTTCAAGTCACCCCCTAGCCACCGCGACGTTGGTCACCTCCCGCCATCAACGGAGCATCTCTCGATCTGTCTCGGTCTCTCCTCTTCCCCAGGGGTTAACGTCTCTACAGTCGTCGTCCCTGATGATGTCGTTGATGTCCTTGAAGTCGTCGACGCCCCTGTTGTTGTCGTCGCCGTCTCTGATGTCGCCGCCGTCCCTAGAGGCGTCCTTGAAGTTGCAGCAGCCGGCGCGTCCTCCTCCCTGGTCTCCACCGCCTCAACCGCCGCAACCGCCTTGTCCCCTTTCACGATTATGGCTCTGGCTAATCGAAAGGGTTTTAGTTATTTTGTCTGAGTTTGTCTTTGCAGAATCGATGCCTATCGAGCAGAGAATCAAGGACTTCTCCATCACCATTACTGTTGAGGTCCCTCAAGATCTCCGGTACCCCGTTTCTCCTCACCGTCTTCTCTCTTTGCCCAAGATGCAGCACCTGCCCATGGGACATCAAAATACCGTCTGTGATGGTTGTGATATGAAAATGCTCAGTGAACCACTGTTCATCCATACTGAACTTATCGTGGTCGAGGAGCATGTTCTTCGATGCACAACAATGTAATCGATTGTCTGTTTGAAATAATGAAAATCTGCACCTTTCGCTCAAAAAAATAAAACATTATTGAGTTTAAAAGACGTCGATTATAATTCATCCCAATTATCAAGATGTGATCCCATAGGTGAGCCTTTACCGTGTTCTCAGAATCAGGCTCCAACCAGTCTCTCCCTTTATCAGGTTTCTGCGACTCCTGCTTCATTAATTTAACCGCCAGGAGAGGCTTAAGAGATTAAGTAGTGCGTAATTGCATGGCTTTTCGATTAGTTTAATGAAGTGGGTGAGAGTGCCAGCATGGAAATTCTCGGCATCCAAAGCACGCACGTGACTCTACTTTACAGATAACAAGTCCTGTTTTACGGGGACAATCTCTTCTCTCCTGTCATTCTTTTATTTTATTGGACCATTATTATTTTTTAATTATATTCTACTGGATATTCGTACGATAGATATTTAAATATTCGAAGGAAAACAAAATTGGATTGCGATATGTATTTATTATTACCTCTCGTTTCGGGGGAGAAAACAACTCATAAGAAAAGGTCAATCTAGACTGCTGTGTAAGACTAATAGATTATCAAAGCTAGTGACCTCGGTTGATGATTTCAAGTCATTTATTTCTAGCAATTATTTTTGACTTATTAATAATCGAAATAACAAAACTGATGTGTTATATGGAAATTACAAATTTATCTATATGTCAATTCCTACACAAATAAAACTTAGACAAAGCTTTTCAGAATTCAGGGTTTCCTTCTTCTTTTAAAACGTTTTTTCCTTTAGCCGCCTCCTCCAATGCATCACTGAAGCCTCCTGTTTTCAAGTTTTCTGAAAACCCTTTATGGGTGCAGTAATACCCTTTTAGGGTTCGTTTTATTGTCGCCGTTCTTCATCCCTTCCCGAGACACCTCGCTGGCCTCCGATCACTCACGACCTCCTTCACCGGGTACGTCTCCCACTACACGCCCCCTCTCGGATCTATAACCTCTATCCGTGTCATTTCCATGGCGTCCGCCCCTCCAAGTCACCCCGACGCGGCGAACCCCCCCCCCCCCCCCCCCCCCCCCCCTCCTTCTGGATTTCCTCCCTGAGGTCGAGTTCACTACGCCGCCCGCCGCCCGGTCCTTTTCCATACCGGCCAGCCACCACGGCCTCGGGGGTAACGACGATCCGCCATTGAAGGATAAGTCAGGCTCATCCGAGATGGGAGCAATCGTCCCCTACGTACCACAGCCACCGGAGAAGAACGGGGAGGATCAGATGCATCAAGCGGAGGCTGGACAGCCTCCTATGCAGGAATGAGAAGACCCGGCAGGGATGGGTCTGGCCTATACCCACAGACCAAAGACAGCCAATGTTGGAAGGTCTCAGGAAGCCTGCAACTACATCCCTCTACAACTGGTCGTTTTTTATATTATCATATTTGTCTTTGGAACAATTTTATTTATGCTTTGTTTTGGTTAATTTTCTTTATGTCTCGTTGTTTTGAGACGTCGGTAAGGGGATGTCCTGAGTTATTGCCTACGAAATCAAGTAAGATATCTTTATGGGGTCCATGAGCGCTGGGCTTGCTACGGTCGCCCCGGACATAAATATGGAACCCAGGGCGGTTACACTCTACCTTGTATGGTGTCTTTCTTGCATTAATGCACTTCCCCGGTTACCCCTTTCAAAAAAAACTTTTTTGCTTTCAAAAAACCATTTTTGTCCTCCTTTGTTGCTATAGCCGCTCTTATCTTTTTCGATCACCATGACTCTATGTTCACCGTGATCGCCGAAACCTACCACTACCTCCCTCTTTTCAATTCATCGCTCGGCTATAACTCGACCAATCAAATAGGGCTCGTGGATCACCCCACGAGAGGAAAATGCTTCCCTCGTTGCTGAGCATTGTCGACTACCACATGAAATGACGTACTTACACCCTAGAGACCATCATCTTTGACTAGAGCCTCGAAACCAATCACGGTGATGTCGGATCGACACAGAGGAAAATGCGGACTCCGTCTTTCAATGGACCGTTAGAGAAGCAAAAATATACCCTAGAGACGCCATCTCCGACTAGAGCCTCGAACCCAACCTAAGACGCCGTCGGATCGACACGAACAAAGATGAGGACTCCGCCCTTCAATGGACCGTTAGAGATGCGGCAATATACCCTGGAAACCGCCATCTCCGACTAGAGCCTCGAGTCCAACCACGATGTCGCTGGATCGATACGGAGGTAGACGGGTACCTCGTCCTCCAATGAAGAACCAAAGAGGCGGCACTGAAAATGTGATCTCGGTGTCCCATTAAGGCAAAACGTTAACAGTAATCCTACTCCACCCCTACTACAGGAACTCCGACATCGGATCTTTCCCATGATGCCTATGAGCATCTATGCACCCTACCATACCTTGAGATGAAATACCTGACTCCCAACCATAGGCTGGGACGGATTGGGGATCCCGGACAAGCATACCCTCCCACTGGCATCTATTCCACCAATATGAATGGGTCCTCTTCGAGCCGATTGGTGATGGACTGAATGAACGAGACTCCGACCGTGTATCTTGGGTAACAATCATGTTGTTACGACTTCGAGTATCCCTCGATACCCGCCCATACATGAATCACACGGGAGATGTGAGATATCAACCTCGCACCTATCGGAGAACTAGGGACCGTGGGACTGAGCCTGGCACCGAGGAGACACCTAGGGCACGATGAGGGGACCCTCGTTTGTACCCTTCCCCTCTTCGGGTGGAGGAATCTTGCATCCCACACCAAAGGATGGAGGAACCCCGCCGGTATGCCTCCTCCCCAAGGGACGGATGGGTTTGATACTCTCACCCAAGGCAATCTAGAATCCATAGACATGATTGAGGAAGATGGCCCCGATGGGGTAGAAGCGAGGCACAATGAGCTGCCTCGCGGGTCACCATGAGTATCCTATGGCATCTTGGGGTGAAAACGAGGAGCCACACCCCGACCTCTGTGAGTCAGTTGCTTTTTGACTCCTAGTCTCCTCATTTCCCTGACATACTCCTTGATCGACTGCTCTGACATAGCAATACCGATCAAGTCGAGACAGGGAAAGTACAATTAATTCATCGTACTTCACACAACCAAAATAAGGAACCACCCTCTAGCATCTCCCTAGTTGAGACTAAGAGGATAAAATATGTTTCTCTCTCCCGTTTTAGCTTGGCTAATAAAAACTGAAGTGTAATCTGTTAGCTTGGTGAAGGCTAAAACGTACACTAAAAGAATTTTTATGGAATTAAAAAAGAAGACATAATTGGAATTTCATTTAACTTTCTAAAGGGACATGACATTAAACTACGTCTACTGAAATTTAAATCATCGAAATTTGAAATACAGAATTACAATGGAAAGTAATCATTGTTGGTAGTCTCCAAATATATACCAAATGTGCTCGATGAGGTACTCTTTCAATAGGTCATGAGTATGTTGATCGTGGATCCTATCGTTGTTTACAAGTATGACGTGGGTAGGGACGGGCGTGCCTAAAGTAAATCTTGCTCCATGTTGGTCATCATCTTCATCTATTTGCTAAATATGACCTTTGTATGTATGATGTTCTACATCCACAATCATATTTTGCATGATAACACATGCATTCATGATAAAATGAATTGATGATGAATTCCACATTCGGTTTGGACAAGTGATAATGTAAAACCGAGCTTGGAGAACCCCAAATGCTCGTTCCACATCCTTCCTACAAGCTTCTTGACGGGAAACAAAGTTCTTGTGCTTAGGGAGTAGAAGCAACAATATTTTTTTTCACAAAAATAAGGCATTATGGGTAAATTCTATCAACCAATTAATAAGGGAGATTGTACTCGTGTATATTTATCGTGAAAGTCATTGGTGGTTGTCATCCATTGACGACGTCAGAGAACAACCTGAAATGGTTAAGCACATTGATTTCGTTGTTTGATCCCACCATACCGAAAAACGTGTGTCATATCCCCAAGTCATGCGTAGGAACAACCTCGAGCATCAATGTTGGGACATTACCGTGATCTATACGTGAGTACATTACTTTTAATGCCATTAGGCAGTTCATCCACTGCCAATGCATGCAATCAAGACTACCTAACATCCCAGGGAATCCACGTGCCTCATTAACTACTAATATCTTATTCATATCCGCCTGGTTAGGCCTACGTAGATAGGTCAGGCCGAACACTTGAATTAAGCATTTGAAAAACTTTTTCATGCATTCAAGAGTTGTACTCTCACCTATTCAGAGGCACTCGTCAATGCCATTACCTTTAATTTGTAACACAATTGTCTAATAGCGGTAATACATTTCTGATGTGGAGAGAATGATACATGCCCCAAGGCGTCGCTGTCTCGTTGGAAGTATTTATGAATTTGTTCCAATGCAAATACAATATGAGTGAAAACACCCTTGGGCATTCGGAAACGAGGAAGAAATTGTACTTGGTTGTAAACCAGATGATCATAGAAGTAGTCACGCATTAGATGTTTATGCCCTACCACACGATCTCTCCTGATGTGGTACTTTTTTCTCACGGAGCGGCATTGCAAGTGGTGGGTTCATGACTCTATCAAACAACCTTTGAACCGCTGAGATGGATTCATGACTATATCAAACAACTTTGAACCGGTTGGGTTGGATTCATGATACTATTTTCGATTGCACGTTTAGGTTGTTGCTCGTGACGCCTAACATTGGTAAGAAACTACAAAAATTGTTCTTCAGAGTATTTCGTCATTGAATCAAAAAATGACAATATTGAGAACATGTCGGGATCGAAAGAGTAGAAGGGAGAGTTGTGATTTTCGAATGAAGCCATATCTGAATTTACAGAAACTTAGGTCCAATTAGAATAAATTTTGTCCATAAAATTTTATCCTTTTGATAAATTTTATTTTTGCTCCAAGTCAATCATTTGACAACTGCCAATCCAACGTCCAACTAGTCGTTGTTACGATATTTTCCAATGTCGATAACGTTAACGCCGTATAAAAACATCGTCTTTATCTTTAAGTATGCAACGTTTTTACCGCCGTTTACATAACGCCGATAAAACACCATCGTCGACTGAAAATGCTCTAATATAACTAATATTTTTACACATCCTCCTCCACAGTAAATATTTTACCTGTTTTATTTCTCAATCCTTTTTTTTGAAACGGGTAACCGGAGAATAGTATTAATACCCAAAGGTAATCAAACAAGAAAGGGTGTAAACGCCTGGGGTTCCAGATATGTGTCCGGACCGACTGTAGCAGGTCCAGCGCTCGTGGACCCATAATAATAGCCTACTTGAATTCGTTGGCAAACATTCAAGACAACTCCTTACCATCGTCTTAAAACAGTGAGACAGAAAATAAAAGTACCTAAAAAAATAAACGATAAATTGTTCCAGAAATAAAGCAGATAACCATAAAGCAAATAAAAGAGATGAGTTGTTGGTGCAGGCTGCCCGGGACCGCCCAGCACTGGCTGTCCCGAGTCTATAGGTATATTCCGACATCGGCTCCACCCACCCTGCCGGGTCGGGTCATCCCTGCATTGGAGGTTGTCCTGCCTCCACCTGCTTCTCCTGGTCCCCTACAGAGTTGTCCGACTGGGTGAAATCTGGTGGAGGGGGCAGATGATCAAGCGATTTCTTTGACCCCGGCGGGCGAGCATACAACGACCCGCTCCTTGTCTGCAGGGAAGATTTCTTGGCCTTTCCCCGAATAGGACCATCCTTCCCCAAAGCTTCCTTGGGGTCTTTCTCCTTCCCTACCCGAATCCCTGAGTTGTCTGCGGGTTCGTCAAGGGCAGCGGGGTTTCCAGCAGGGTGGATGTTAGCCAGATTGTCAGGCTTTGTAAAACCCGGTGGCCCTCCACAATCCCGGCCCACTCCATCCTGCAATAAATTGACTACCCCTCCTGAGGTAGTCTTAGCCAAATCGTCAGACTTCGAAGGAACGTCTGCAGCAGAAAAACCAACCCCCATGACGACCTCCCTAGAGCGGACCATAAGTTTCAAAGAGAGCCCATTCAGGAGATCGTCAACAACCGACGGTTCCCGAGAAAGGGGAGCATGTCATATCGTCTTCAGCAGCCTATCCACATCCAATTGTCTTGGTACCAGAATCGTAGTGTCATAACGGATCTCCTCCAGACCTATCCCCGGTAAGTGAGTCGTACACCCCGTAATCCGGTGTGTCATCCTCCCACACATGCGACAAAGATCCGTGAGCCTCTCATATTGAAGCTCAATCAGTGAGGAAGTAACAGTTTCTGGGAACCGAAGGCGGAGACGTCTCCGAAGAGGCTGGTTCAATTCCATCCGTACCCGTATCCATAGGAACATATCCTTCCGTAGGACAAACAGTATTGGAGCCGACACCACCTGGACACCAATGGTAGTAGCAATAAGACCCCGAACCTCCGGGGTTCTGGCCCTTGACGAGACGTTCATAGCTCGGACTCCCAGCTCAATGTGGTTAAACTCAATCTCGTTTGCCTGAACATACGACCTGAGGGGTTCCGGGAGCACCGGGAATCCCTTGAAAATCCAGGGCCCCCGATGCCGGAAATTCTCCATTGCCGCAGCAGACGGAAAATGATAACTCGTAACCTCCGGGGACATGAACTCAACCTGAATGCCGTCTACTTTCCATTTCTGCAGCATTATTGTGCAGACCGCATTCTGGTTATGGGTCCGATTTCCTGTAATCCGGGCCGCCAACAAGAACTGGTAAGTCCCATTTTTGATTGTCGGGACCGCCTCCACCGGGACCACCACTACATCGTCTTCATCCTCCCAGTCCGGGACCGGAGAAATACAGACCGAGCTCTCTCCCCCCTGACGCGCAGGAGGTCCGATCCCACTTGCCAAACGACTGGACCCGGCCGGGGGACGGTACCTGGACCCGGCCGCCGGCTACTGAGGTCGAGAGACAGGCGGTAGATCCTTGTGGACCATAACCGGCTCTGGCAGGCTCTGTCGAGGACACGACGGTGGCTGTGTCTCGAGTAAGGCAAGGGTCCCGGTCGGGACTCCGCCCGACTTGTCCTTCAGCGAGGTCAGGTTGCCGGTGGGCCGACCTTGTTCCGGCGGACGACGAGAAATAACAGGATGGGACGCCGGAAATGTTACCTCAGGAAAAAACCTCATCGCTGTCGGGGGCTGGGGCTGCTGAGGATCCTCAGTGGGCCAGCTCTGGGCTTCATCTTCCATTTCCGGGCAAGCAAGGCGTGAGGATGACGGATCTGATGAAACCACGGGCAGGAACAGGGAGGAGAACGCTCTAGGGTGCCGGCGTCGCTCGGATGGACGCAGAAGTTCGGAAATGATAGAGCTCGACGAGATCGGAAGGAGAGGGAGCAGTGAAACTGTGGAAGGGGCAAGGGGGACGATGCCAGGCAGCGAAGTCGGAGCTCAAACGGCGGCGGGCAGCGTGGGGGTGGACGGTGGCGAGGGAACCCTAGTTAGGGTAGAGAGAAAACCTCAGTGAAAAGGTAGCCGAACGTTTTTCTATTTTTTTTCTCACTCCTTAATATAGTCAACGAATTACAAATTGCATAGATAGTATCATAGTAACACTCTTGAAACAATGTGTGTAACTTATTTTGGAGTTATTCTACCTTAAACAAAGTAGACAAATATCCAATTAACTACCAGTTTAATTTTATCACTGATATGATAATGGTCTCATTCATACAATATTATCCGTCAAAATTGCAATATAATTATATTTTGGTACCCAAAGGCCGAAGTTGATGGATTTTTCGAAGAGTTAGTGTTTGGATAAAGACTAGAGTTGGAAGCTTATTCAAGGCACTGTCTCTATCAAGCAAATGCTGGCATGACGAACTCCTCCTCTCACGCGCTGGATGCGAGCGTGGAATTGACTCCAACATCGACTTTATCACATTAGATTCTAGACAAGAATTCCTCCCCACACACCTTGTTTGTCATTTACATTTCAATACCATTGCTGATATTTAGGGGAGTGATCAAGTTGAATCAAAATAAAAAAAATTAGAGACTAACAATTCTCTTCAAAATCAAATTAAGATTAAGATGATCAGATATTTAATGTATAAATAATAACATAAGTTAAATAAAAAATAGGCCTAAATATGTCTTAAAACAAGTTTTGTGCAATATTTTTTTATATATATATTTTTGAGATTAAGACGAGATCGAGAAATGTCACTTTTAAAATCTATGGTTATTTAATACTTTGTTTTTAACCGGTCATCGAACAAGGTCCACTCCGTCTGCGGCAAAATCTTAGCTGCACACCATTATTGTCATGACCATGACTATGGTTTTTACCATAGCATGCACCATGGCTCTAATCCTACTGATCACAACAGTGAGGATATCGAAGATGACGTCCTTAATCGCAGAATTCCCTGGTGAGGCTGCGACAACCGTTTGATGGGGGCAATGAAAGGCGGGTCCGACAATGGCCTCTCTTCTCTATCCGATCACAACCACGGTATTTCTCTACTTAGTCTAATAGACTTTATTTTGAGTTCAAGAGAGCATGAAGAGCTTTCAGGGCTAATCCGATATCGATCCCATCAACAAATAGTTTCGATTTACCGAGGTTTGGTTCTGGTACAACTCTACCAACCGAACACATGCACGAGCCATTGGGGAAAGGTCTCGGAGCAATACAGACGGTGGATTTGGGATCCGGGAAGAGAACTGATAGATTGGGGTTTGCATATGTGGCACCAACGACCGGACGAGTTGAATTTGGAGCAAAGGATGATACTGGAGGATCCGCTTTATTTCTGATGTTTCTATTCTGCTATTTCCTTTCGGTATTATTTTGGAATTCGATATTTGGTGTTTCGTTTCTGTTATTTCTTTTGGTTTGATCGGCTTGATCGTTGGGACTTTCGTTGTTGTTTAGGATGTAAACTAGACTGTTTCTACGGGTTCAGAGCGTTGGGTATCTTACGGAAGACCCAGATACTATTCTGTTCTCAAGACTTTTTATCCGCCACTTATATCGGTTCTCAACCTTTAATATAATATCATCCATCAGCTCTCCTTTAAGAAAAAAACACTTTGTACCTAAAAGAGAAGAAGCAAAGCAGGTCGTCACCAGCCTAAACGGCTTCAAGATCAACGGATTTACACTTTTTGTAGCCATTGCTCGGTGCCGAAAGGTCGTGCTGATGATGGAGAACCCAAAACAGAGCATTGGTGGTGTTACTCCAGAGCTCGGCGAGGGTGCTGCCGGAGTCTCCAAGAGTGAAGGGACCATGCTTCTGGGTGGCTTATGTGCCAGAGACTCGTCGGAGACAGTGGCTCGCGGTGGTTCTGGTTCACCGATCTCAGGTGTGATTCGAGATCCCGTAATACAAGGATTTTCAAACGTTGAAAATCACTCTGATCCGTTGGGTACGGGTGAGAATGATGTGATTGGAAATTTGGATGGTGGACTTGTATCAGATTCGACGGGATTTGTCGCTGCTGCAGAATCGCGTGTTACGCGTGAGGTTGAAGACGAAGTCGTCGGGTCAGTAGATGAAGCGGGGTCTGTACCTGGGCCTGACAGTGGGTAGGTAACTACTGGGCTTGAGCTGAAACTTCTGGGCTTGGGTTTGGGCCTGTCATGAGCCCAACTTTTTCAGCAGATCTGAGTAATCCCAATTTGTCTACTGGACCTGGGCTAAGGCCTAGTCTGAGCCCAATTGTTTCAACAAATCTTTTGGTTAATACAGTCGCTTTGAAAGTTCCGGTTCTTCAAAACCGATCTCCAACGCCATATGATCAAGCTCCTTTACCTATTGAGGTTCGTCAGAGTAGTCCGTGGAAGGAGATGCTTCTTCAACCGCCTCCGCCTAAGGGTCGTCATTCGAAGCAGTCTAGAACTTCGAATCGTTAGAGCCGACCTACACCTTTTTTAACGGATTATTATACTGTTGAAGTTAAACCATCGCGTTCTTTGGCTCTTGCGCGACCTGTAAATCCTGTGGACTTCGGGAAAATGATTTTACACTCTAAAGTTGAGCAGTTAGCTCATTCCGCTAAAGCCTTTGATGATCCGACCCTGACATCGGAAGGTGAAGAGTGGATTACAGATGATTGATTTTGTTCCCTTTATGGGTTTTTGGTTCGGGTTTTTTTTCCCGTAGCTCCTTCTGAGAGCTTCCTTGTAATGATTGTCTTTTGGTTAGATTTTGTTTGGATCTAATTTTTTTTTAATAAAATCTTTCGAGCTTATCTAGAAAAAGAAAAGATTAGTATGTAATAATTAGTCTTCAATACAACTCATAACAATTAATCATTCACACAAAACAAAAGAGTACTTAATAATAATTGTAATCATTTAATTAGGTCAAATAAATAAAAATTAGAGACGCCAACGAATACAGAAGCGCGTTGGGTAGAGAAACCGCATAAGGGTAGGCGCCAGAAGGAGGAGGGCTGTCCTCAAACTCAAAACCTCCTTTACATTCACACGCATTTGACTATAAACGCATCCTTAATCCCAACTCAATTGCAAAGCCTGAAAGTGAAACAAACAACCTTGGCTTCTTCCTCCACATTTTCAAGCTCTCTCTCTCTCTCCGAATTGGTCCCCAGTCCCCACAAACCCTTCCAAAGCATAAAGCAGCTGTGCCTCATTTCCCATATTTTGAAATATATAAAACCTCTCCCTTTCTCTCTCAAAAGAAGGAACTCTAGGTGTACCCATCAAAGAGAAAACCTCAAAATCCAGCTCTTTGAATATATTCAGCAACTGGGTTTGGCTTCAAAGTTGCAGAGCTTGAAAAGTTGTGCTGAAAGGTTGAAGCTTTAATATAAGAAAATGGTGCACAATCACCGGTACCAGGTGGTGAGGAAGTACCAGGTGCTGAGGAAAGGTGAGAAGTATGGAGGTGAGGAAGATGAAGAGTCTCAGACCACCACCTTGATTCTGGACTTCGGGAGCTTTGGATATTACTGCAAGAGGTGGAGGCCCAAGCTCCTCTCTCTCCTCCTTCTCTCCCTTCTCTCCTGCACCTTCATCTTAGCTCCTTACTTGTTCAGCTCTTGCTCTCTTCTGGGTAAGCATCTTTTCTATTTTTCTCTATTTCAGCTGTTATTTATTTATTTATTTATTTGCTTATATTCCTCTGTTTCTCTGTTCCTTGTATCTGTCTTGACATAGATTTCTGTTTCTTTTTTTGCAGATTCTTTTGGAGGGGAAAATGAAGACCATGTTGCTGGTGCAGATGTGAAAGTTCCCTTGTGTTCTTCAACTTCTAATGGTTAGTATTATCACCATTTTTTTTTTGCTTCTGATGGGCTGTTTTGGATCAAATAGATCACCACCTTTTTTCCCAGCTACATGTTTCCCCCTTTTTTTATTTATCCTAGAGTTTCAATCAAATAGTATCATCAACACAGTAGAGGATGATAGGTTTTTGTTGAAGATTATTCTGATTAGATAGTTCCTAAAGGTGGAGATTTTAGAAAATTGGAGTTTTGGTGTTTGGAGAAAAATACAAGACCTTCCTGGTATAGTTTTAGACATGGTTAATCAGTCTATGTTGGAGGCTCAGATCATCTCAGTTTTTATTATTCAATTCGTTATGTTATTGGGTTTTCAAGGGAATAACCAGACATTAGGTTGGTGTGCTTCTCTATCTGTCACACACAACTTGTATGATTCTTGACTTGAAATAATAAAAGGAATCTTGACTTTGGTCAAACTTAAGAATCAATATTGTAATATATGTCAATGATAATAGAATGTTTTATGCTTCTTTTCATGTTCTATGCTTAACAATTGTCATGGTAAATGCAGGAACCATATGCTGTGATAGACAAAGCAGTATCCGATCTGATATCTGTGTCATGAAAGGAGATGTGAGGACACAATCCTCATCCTTCTCTGTATTTCTATACGGTTCAGGAGACGGAAACGTCTCCATGAACCATCAAGGCAAAGTTATTTCTGAAGAGGAGCTCCAACACGAAAAGATCAGACCCTATACCCGAAAATGGGAGACCAGTGTGATGTCCACCATTGATGAATTACACCTCATTTCCAAGAACCAAAAGCCCAGTTCCCGCCCTCGGTGTGATGTGCAGCATGATGTCCCAGCAGTCTTCTTCTCTACTGGAGGCTACACTGGTAATGTTTATCACGAATTCAATGATGGGATTTTGCCTTTGTTCATTACTTCACAGCATTTGAAGAAGAAGGTTGTGTTTGTGATTCTTGAGTATCATGATTGGTGGATTATGAAATATGAGAATATCCTCGTCCATCTCTCGGATTATCCTCCCATAGATTACACTGGAGACAAGAGAACCCACTGCTTCCCAGAAGCTACTGTTGGTATGAGGATTCATGACGAGTTAACTCTGGATTCGTCGTTGATGGGAGGCAATGTAAGCATTGTTGATTTTCACAACCTTCTGGATCGAGCCTACTGGCCAAGAATCAGCGGTTTGATTCAAGAAGAGGAGCAAGAAATGAAGGAAAGAGAGAAACTCTCCCGCTCCCCACCACCAAAAGTGGGATTGAAACTCAAAAACAAAGGTCAGGACTTGTCGAAGAAACCCAAAATGGTTATCGTGTCAAGAAATGGGTCCAGAGCAATACTAAATGAGGACTCACTGGTGAAGCTGGCAGAGAAAATCGGGTTCAGGGTTGAAGTCTTGAGGCCCAGTCCAACGACTGAACTGGCAAAGATTTATCGGGCTCTTAATTCGAGTGATGTTATGGTGGGCGTTCACGGAGCTGCCATGACCCATTTCCTCTTCATGAAGCCCGGATCTGTGTTTATCCAAGTTGTTCCTCTTGGAACAGTCTGGGCAGCAGAGACCTATTATGGAGAGCCTGCAATGAAGCTTGGTTTGAAGTACATTGGCTACAAGATCGTTCCCAGAGAGAGCTCGTTGTACAATGACTATGAAAAAGATGACCCTGTTCTGAGAGACCCCGAAACTGTTTCGAACAGGGGATGGGAGTTCACTAAGAAGATCTATCTTGACAGGCAAAACGTGCAGTTGAACTTGGGTAGATTTCAGAAGCGGTTAGTCAGAGCTTATCACTACTCGAGGGCCAAAATCAACAGCAAAGTTCTCCCACAATAAATGTAGTTCCAATTCCAAAGGTTTTGAGTTGTCCCATTCTTTAATTGATTGATCCATGGATTGTATATTGTAGACACAAAATTACTTGCTAATAGAGTAGTTCTTTCTTTGCACATATAACTGAGTGAAACAAGTTTCTTTTATCAACACACAAATATTTCTTGTTACCTACCAGCCTAGTTATCTTTAAACGCAGAAATGGATTATTCATATCTCATTTCTCGCTCGCATTGCTGACTATTGGAGCCACCTTCATCAAAATGGGGGATTGCAGGCCGAGAAAGGACTGGTTTTCCATGATAAAACCTTGTAAAAAAAAATGTACCATTTGCTCATACCTCACATCCATTGCCATATTCCACCTTGAACTATTTTAGTTTATGTGATTCATTATTCAAATATTTTTTTTCATTCAATTTGTCACCATTATCTGTTGTGTCGAATCATTTTAAATCTAGTCATTAGAGAAAGTGCATCCCAACCAAGGCCGGCTTAAGGTTTAAGCAAGTTAAGCACCCGCTTAAGGCCTCAGATTGAAACTGAAAAAAAATCCATTATTGAATATAGATTTTTCTGATCTGAGTAAAAAAATGTAAAGCAAATGTACGGGAAATCCAATAAGTGTTGATTTGATATATCCTACTTCTTTGATACTTTATAGATAAAGTTCTTAGACATTCAAATGTAGATATGTATCTAAAGATAAGTCTTCAAAAATATCAATATTGTCTTATTGGAAGGGAAACATGACATAATTAATAACTTGTGCTGGAATGGCCTAACTTTGTACTAAAATGTTAAGTAAAAAAATTGGATCATTTATCGAAGAATAATTTATGAGACTAATAGACTAGAAGCATGAGTCTCGTTGGGTTTAACAATATTGAAACTCGGGGGGTACTAATATACATTACAAACGGTAAAGGTTGTGTAAGAAACCAATACTAACTTGACTAAAATACAAGTCAAAATAAAAAGAAACTCATCAAAAATTAATGCAATAAGTATGTAAGTTTCATTTCATGATTAAAGAATACAACTAGTATAGATGACTTTATATACCAATCATATGGAGTTGTATTGTCCAAGCTCCAGAGAAAATGATTTACTCGTAAAAGATTAAGATGCTTATCAATAATGGGCATAGAGATGCTCAACGGAGAGTCCACACTACAAAGAAATTATTACACACAGGAAATAGATATAATCAACAAAGAGGAAAGACCAAAAGGCATGAACATGAACGATTGTTTGTTTGTGATTCCTTAGTCACAAATCAAAAGGATCAATCGGCACGAGTTTGTTTATAAGCTTCTTTAAGCTTCAAAGAGCAACAATAGTTAAATGAACTTGGACATATATCATGAGGTAACCGAGAGAACGTGCTGACCTTGTCATATTTTGTTTGTGTTGGTTAACTAGTGGGTTTCGATACCGAATGTCCTTAGTGCTAGAAAATTCTCACCTAGATACTATCTTGCGTCATTAATGTAGGTTCTGACGGTTTTCTTATCTTTGGTTATATATGATTAATACTAGTTAGAGTCTAGAAGATGATGATAGTAAATATCTATACACGAGTTCACATATAAGCTAGCATAATTTGGTGTAATTTTCTAGGACTATATGAACCTATCATATCTAAACTTGACATGAAAATATATTGAATATTTGAGTTTTTTTATATATAGAATTCTAGACATTAAATCATATCCATCGGGGGTGTTTTGTTAGAAATTAATCTTTGTCACCTATTTAGATTTTTTAGTGTTATAAATAGACGTTGATGCTTATTTTCTCAATATGATATAGTGTAATACTTATATGAACAGATTTACTTATTATAATTTTCATAGGAAAAAAGACATCGATCAAATTCTCGCTTAAAGCCCCAAATATCATTGGGCCGACCCTGATCCCAACCCAAAAATTCATAATAGAAGAAAAAAAATATTAAAAACACAACTGATCTTAATTCGGTGTTGAGTCATTATAATCATCGCGCATATATTGACCATGTCAAGTAAGCATACATTTTTTCTATTATTAGTGCATGCATGCTATGCTTCCTAACATGTCAGCCCAATTCCTAGGCTCACTTGTAAACAAGTGATGCAATATGAGGTTGTTCAGGTTGTTTATCAGAGGGATATGATGGTGGTGATGATGAGCGGAGGAATGGTGGCAGTGGTAAGCCAGGCGGAAAAAGCGGCCCATCATATTCATTAGATCTGATAAATATAGCAAACATAATACCTGCATGTAGGAGGTACCAGCAAACCTTCCACCACTGCCCGTTCTCTCCCTCGGACATCTTCCTCAGTTCACCGATCGTCGATAGAACCGGGATAGAGAGGATCGTCTGGATTAACTGACCAGTATCACGCCGGTCGAACATCTTCACATAAAATGCTAGACCTAGAACCAGCACCGGGTAAATAGTTTCATTCCCTCCTAATGGAAAACCATGAAAGATCCAGGCTCCTGAGAAGGCCCACCATTGGAGGAAGTAGTGACCGAAGAAGTTAAACATGTAGCGAGCAAAACCTGTGGCGAGTGACTCCTTTGTGGTGATCTTGCTGAAGACTATAAGCACTCGCCAGAACACCGTCACCATAGCCTGACCTCCAGAAATGGAAATGGGGATGGGAACTCCATGAACATAATGATAATCAAACATCTTAAATTCCTCCGCTCATTAAACATCTTAATGATGCTTTTACAAATTTCTTTATAAACAGAAATACAATACTTTAGTTTATTCAGAAAATTGGACCCATGTGAATGGTAGGTTGTGGGGTGTGTGGTGCATGACCAAGAAGATGATTTTGGAGCGACGCTTGTTGGACCAGAGCTGATCCATGGGCCTGCTGCTGAACCGGGTACTGATGTCGAATTGGAGGGGGGCATGATTGTTGATGATGCAGCTGGAACGGGCTAGAGCCTGGTTGTGCGAGGAGTTGGGTCGAGCCTACAAAACAAGGAGAGCCTGGTCCAACAGTGTGATGAAATAAGGCCTCATGGTTTGAGTGTGCTGGAATGGGTCTTGCTGTATATATTGGCCTAAGACATGTTGTTGTGGACCAGTATTAGGAGTGGGCTGCTGGAAAATATGGCCAGTAGAGGCATGAGTCAAGTTGTGAGCTTGTTGATGATTAGGGCCCAATAGAGAAGGACCTGCAAAATTTGTAAGCCACAGAAGGACAATGGTATGCCGGTTGGGTAGGACGATAGTATTGACCAGAGTTACCTAAAATAGGATGGGATACAGATTGTCTGGAGCCCCGACAGTAAGTAAGCCCTTTACCACGACCTTTGCCTTTACCATGAACAGAAGAAGCGACGTGGTGGGTGTATAAAAAGGAGTCATTTTGGGGTGAGTTCAAAAGAAGTCGGGCTTGGTTATCTTCAGTCAAAAGTAAAATTGGGCAAACCTCAAGAAAAGATGGGAAGGTTGGTTTATTTTGTATTGTAATAACCACTCCCGGTCAACGCCAGTCAAATCTGCGAAAAACAGGAAAATTTAAAAAAATTCAGCAGACACTTGATTGAACCTAAATTTGACCCCGAGGGTCATACCGGACTTAAGTCGACCCCGATATCGACCAAAGTGAGTTCCGGGGGACTCAGGGCAACTTTCTGATCAATTTGGGAAATGTTGACTTTTCGCTGGAAAAGTCAACCGAGCGACGTTTTGGTCCGTTCTAGGATCGTTTTGGATCCAAATAGCTTATCCGTCATCGCAGCGGTCTTAGTTGAGCCGTTTCCTTGTAGCCCGCCAAGTTTCTTAATTTCTTGGAAAAAGTGCCCGTTCGGGGCCCGAAACGTCCGAATTTCGCGAATCTGATTGGAAAATATCTAGTAGATATTTTCCCAAAAGGTGTGGGACCCACCTTGCCACTTGTCAAATAAGTGGTGGTGTTAGGTTTTGGGGGGAAAATGAAGAGGAGAGATAAGGGAGGGGGGTCGGCCACAACTATCAAAAAAGGAAAAAAAAATAGAAAAAAAGGGAGAGTTAGTGTTAGAGAGAGAAGGAGAAGGAGAAGAAGGAGAAAAGAGAAGAAGCTAGGGTTCTTTTTACGTTTCCTCTCCATCCATCCCTTGGATCGTCTCAAGGCTAGGAGAAGTTGAACTCCCCTCGTTCTCCTCTACGGTATACACCGAACCGATTCTCGTTTTGATAAATTTTGGAAGTTAGGGTTTATGTAAAACTATTAGTTTAGGGTGTTTTGAGGTTGGGGGAATTGTTGGAGACGTTTTGGAGGTGTTTGGAGTCGAAGTATGACGTTTTCCGGTGACCGGAGGCTCGGGAGGAGCTCCGGCCACCGTGGGTGGTGGCCGGCCGGCCATGGGGTGGCTGGCCGGAGCTGGGACCAGCCACCACCATGGTGGCTGAGCCCCAATTTGAGCCCTAGGGCCCACGGCCAAGGGGATCCGGGTGGGGCCCACGTGCTCGGGTGCTCGGGTTTAGTGTTCAGGTGGTTTAAAACGTTCCCCGGATCATTTATCCACAACCGGATCGAAATTTGGAATTAAATTGCAAAAGTTGCATTTATCGGGTTTAGAAACTTTAAACGTTAATTATTTGACTCGGAAGTCGGAATTCGATTCCGTCGAGTGCCTAGGAACCCTTGAATTATTCTAAGACCGTAGAAACGAAAACGGGAATTTTTGGAGCCCCGGAAGGGCATTTCCAAAACCCGGGCAGATTCGCCATGTCGGGCGAATCGGGCCTTTACGCGTCCAATATCGATAATGTCGAGTAATTGGGAAGTTTGGGAGTGATCGACATTGTCGGGGTTACGTTTGGGCGTTAAGTTTATTGAATTTCAGCTTATTCCTGCGAGTTGTTAAGTGCCTTAAAATTATGTTCTTATTAGATCGTGCTGCAGAACGAGGGAAAGGAAAGCTAGGCGAGTGACTGAGATCACACCGGAGCTTGTTGGTTAGCTTTTGGAGAACACGCACGAGGTAGGGAAAAGTAGCCGGATCTCGGCCCTGACTAGGGAAAGTTAACAGTCGAATTGCATGTGACACTTGGGTGTCGTGGGTTAAGTAGGTTATCGAATATTAAAAATGCATGTGACACTTGGGGTGTCGTGGGTTAAGTAGGTTATCGAAGATTGGAAATGCATGTGACACTTAGTAGTGTCGTAGGAGCAGAGAACTTAACGTTATTAGAATTACTGGAGGCATATGACCATGCCCGGAGGTTGATTGCGAACTTATCGAGATTGGGAGTACTGGAGGCATATGACCATGCCCGGAGGTTGATTGTGAAACTGTTGATATTAGGACTGTTGGAGGCATTGGTTATGCCGGAGGTTGATTGTGTATTTTTGTGTCTTTGGTGGCCTTGAGGGCCCGTGTATTATTGTTGAGTTTTGGGTGGCCATGAGTGCCCGTGGGGTTGTTGAACCCGTGTCTTTACCTTTGGTGTTTTGGGTGGCCATGAGTGCCCGTGGGGTTGTTGAACTAGTGTCTTTACCTTTGGTGCTTTGGGTGGCCATGAGTGCCCGTGGGGTTGTTGAACCCGTGTCTTTATTGGCGGTGTGTCTTGGGAGGCCGTGAGTGCCTGTAGGGTTGTTGAGCCCGTGAGTTACTGTTTGTGTGTCTTGGGAGGCCGTGAGTGCCTGTGGGGTTGTTGAGCCCGTGAGTGACTGTTGGTAGCTTTGAGAGGCCGTGAGTGCCTGTGGGGTTGTTGAGCCCGTAAATTACTGTTGGTGGTTTGAGTGGCCGTGAGTGCCCGTGAGTTACTGTTGGTGTATCTTGGGAGGCCGTGAGTGCATGTGGGGCTGTTGAGTCCGTGTTTTACTGTTGGTGTCTTGGGTGGCCATGAGTGCCTGTAAGTGTTGAACCCGCGTTGTTACTGGTCGTTGAACTTGCTTGTGATTGTGGTTACTTGAGGTTGGGGGCCCACTTCATGAAACGGGGGTCCACGAGCACACGCGTCTGCATGTTCAGACAGGGTAGGGGGGCCGCCCGCCAAGAAAGGGGTCCTGGCCGCGCGTGTGTGGTTTGGGATTGTGAGCATTCTTTGGCAGGCCTGACCGAGTTAGAGTCTCGGGAGGTTGCGAGCGTTCTTTGGCTGGCCTGACCGAGTTAGAGTCTCGGGAAGTTGCGAGCGTTCTTTGGCTGGCCTGACCGAGTTAGAGTCTCGGGAGGTTGCGAGCGTTCTTTGGCTGGCCTGGCCGAGTTAGAGTCTCGGGAGGTTGCGAGCGTTCTTTGGCACCGAGCAGCTGGCAGGAATGCGATCCTTTGTGATCTTGTTTGGAGTGCGATCCTTCGTGATCTTGGTTGGTGTTGCGTATTTATCTGTCGTGTCTTTGGTGGAAGTCGTCAATGGTTGTGTCGGGTCTACATCACGAGTCCGAGTGTTGAGTCTGTTGAGGAAGGTAACCGTTGTACGCCATTTGAGTACTTGGGTTGGGGATTGTATTCCCGGTGTGGGTTGGTTTTGGGTGTTACCGGCTTTGTCTGCTGATTATGCCGTAGTCAGTCTGTTATCCGTGGTGGTGAGCGAATGCTCACCCCTAGTTTCTTTTCCTACAGGTACCGGTCGCAGGTTGGACAAGTTGAGCTTCCGAAGCTTGAAGAGCTGGGAGCGGGATTCTGGGTTTATTTGAGTCTAGCGACGGATACCATATTTTTGTCCACTTGTTAAGACGTGTTTTAAGTTGTAAATATTATTTTGATTAACTAAATGGAGATTTTAAAGTGTTTATTCAAAACAGGTTTCAAACGGTTTTATTATTTTAAATGTTCGCGTCCCGAGTTCGGTTTACTGAAATTGGGGCGTGACATGTATAACCTCAATGGTAGTTGAAAAACTTTCTGGTAAGTCATGTAAACATTGAATAACAAGTTCTTGATCTGAAACTGGGTAATCAATGTCAAGTAAAGAATCAGAGATCGACTTTAGTTTTTGACAATACTCAGCAATAGTCATCGTACCCTTCTTAAGATTTCGGAGTTGATATTGTAAATGAAGAGCACGCGAGAGTTTATTATCAGAAAAAAGTGACTCAATAATGGACCAAAGATCACGAGCATTAGCACCAGTTTTGAAAATATCATTAATGAGATCGTGATGCACATAAGCATAAATCCATGAAACTACCAGGGCATCTAGACGAAACCATTGAGGATCAACAAGGTTTTCAGGGGTAGGATCATCATCTATGTGATTAATGACCTCACGACCAACACAAAGGTTACGAAAAAATTCACACCAAAGTTTAAAACATGTGTCTCTAGTGGTGAGTTTGAATGGAATAAAATTGAGAGGATTAGTCACAAGATATGCATGGTGATTTGTAATTGAAGTGGTTGATGGAATAAGAAGTGTAGTGGTATTAGAAGTAGGAGAGGAGACGGGAGGAATACCTGTTTCTGTCATGGTGATGGCGCGAGTGGTGGCAAGAGAATGAGGACGGCTAGACGGTAGAGACGGGACGACTGGATCACCGGTGGCTATGTTTCAAAGAGGAATCAAAAGCCACTATTGTTGGCTTTTTGTGTGGTTGAAAAGGGGTTGTTGAGTGATGACAACAAATCGGAAAAAAAAATGGAGAACAAAGGACAAAATAGGAGGTGGTATGATGAAGGGTGTTTTGGACGTGAAGAGGTATGGGATGTTTAGGCTCTAATTACCATGTTGAATGGTAATAATCTCTTAATTATGTATTGATTGATTGTTTAATATATATAGTACAAGACAAGATACAATGAAGGAGAGATTTCCGAGATTGTGTATATCAATTAAGCAATCTAAACTAGAAAAGCTAATTAGGGATATACAAGGAAATAATTTGAAATACAAATCAAATATGTAACTGAAATATATTAGTTAACAAAGTGGTTGACTTAACCACCGTACATGCTCTTAGAATTCTTTTTATATATTATTTCTTGCACAATTATTTACCCCTATCAAATGGAGGAATGTACTCTAAACGTTAAGAGCACATTTCTTATTACATAGAAGAATATGAACTTATTTAAAAGACCAAGAGTAGAAAGATAAAAACATGAGAATGATGTTACTAAAGGTTCATTTCTAAAAAATCAATAAAATTAGAAGGGTTTTTTGTTTTGTAAAAAAATATGGAAGTAAAACAAAGTTAGGGTTGGAAAAACAAGAAGGTATAAATTTGAATAATATTTAAAGAGTTTTAAAATTTCAAGAAAAATGAATAACAAATAAATGTTATGATATGTATTCTATACTTTTTAGGTTAGATAGACACCCAATAAACATGTATAAGTTAAGGTAATCAAATATGATTAACATCAAAATATTAATTAGTTTAAGAGACTTTAGGGTTTTCCTTCTCTCATTTTTCTTTCTATCGCATCCTCTTTTTTCAACTCCCATTTCCGACATCTCATCATATCTCATGGCTTCCTCATCTGAGTTATCGTCATCCTCCTTTTCTCGGATTCGCAGGCCAGTTGTGGTGAAATCGAGAACTACCAAGGTCTCGTCTCCTCGCGTGCAAACCACCATCAACACCTCAATCTCTAAGAGGGGAATCCTTCCCAATGCCGCCGCCAGACATAAGGGCTCCTCTGCTCCTCTCTACGCGATGGAATCCATTATAAGACCAGCCGCAAACCTCTCTCGAGCTTCGATCACCGAAACATCGGGATGCAGGTCAGATCCGAGAGTCACATGTATAGCCATCGTTCCGGCCTCAGACCACAGTGGCGCCTCTACTACCGTGCAGCCATGCATATTCTGCTCCTCATCCTCCTCCAGAAAGAGATACTCTCGAGGCTATCTCGAACCACCTAAGGTCTCGTTGGAGGACAATGATGAGGAGGAGGCAGCCGTCGTGGTCCCCCATGAAGCAATCCCATCCATTTCGATGATCGGTACCGATTGTCTTTAGTGGGCAGGTTAATCGCTGAGATTCATTATACCCGAAGATTATATGTGGGGTGATGCTCAAGAACTGGCAGATCAACGATATGGACATATACGTCTCTACCAACGCCGCCGCCGGACACATAGGCTCCTATGATCCTCTCTACGCGATGGAATCCACTACATGACCAGCCGCAATCCTCTCACCACCTTCGATCACCGAAACATCGGGATGCAGGTCAGATCCGAGATCCTTAGTACTATGCATGGCCATCGTTCCGGCCTTAGATCACGGTGACGCCTCTACCACCGCGCATGGATGCATATTATGCTCCTCCTCCTCTAGCGAGAGATACTCTCGAGGCTATCTCGGACCATCTAGGGTCTTGTTGGAGGATGGCAATGATGAGGAGGCAGTCGTCGTGGTCCCTCGTGAAGCAATCCCATCCATGTTCGATGATCAAAACCGACTGTCTTTGGTGGGCAGGTTAATGTTGAGATCCGTTATACCCCGAAGATTCTATGTGGGGTGATGCTCAAGAACTGGCAGGTCAACGATATGGACATGGACGTCCTACCCAAGGACGTGGTCGCCTTTTGGTTCCCGACGGAAACCATCCTCAACGGAATCCTTCATAACGACCCTTGGACTTTCAGCGGATATCATCTTATCCTTCTCCCTTATGTACCATGCATGCAACTGGATAGTATCCCGTTCAGGTTTATGGAGATCTAGGTCTGGGCTTATAATGTTCCGGGGGATACCAGAAATGACTCCATCCGCTCCCTCCTTGCAAGCACGTTAGGGAAAGAGGTATCAGAGGCCCATATCCCAACTCCGAAGCCCTATAATGTTTTTTTGTGGTTCAGAGTTGGCATGGACGTGGACAGACCACTCAGGAGGAATTTTGGGACACCGACAAACTACTATAGTGGGGTTGCATTATGAAAGGCTTCTGGGTTATTGCGCCCGGTGTGGTAGGCTTACCCATCGGATCCAAATTTACATTGCTCAAATCCGGGGAGTCGGTAGAGAGGAGGTACACTTTGATGATTACTTACGTGCTCAAGTAGGGGTTGATACGGACAAATTGCTGCAAACCCGGTGGGGACCACCAAAATACCGCCTGGAACCCGGGGTGAAGGACTTGATGACGTCCCACATTGCTCAAATCCGGGGAGTCGGTAGAGAGGAGGTACACTTTGATGATTACTTACGTGCTCAAGTAGGGGTGGATACGGACAAATTGCTGCAAACCCGGTGGGGACCACCAAAATACCGCCTGGAACTCCGGGTGAAGGACTTGATGATGTCCCTTACTTTAGAACCGGAGCACCGGGAGAACCCAAGGGGAAGACAACTCCTTCTGTCGCTGGGTTTTCCTGCTCTCCCAACCGAGGGAAGGACGGACACACCGAATACTAGTGACATGGGGTCCCGAGGAGACACCTCCATTTTTTCAGGGGGCGCATCCAAGATCGTCAAATGGACGAGCGAGATCGCAAATACTCGTGACCTAGCTAACCTGGATCAAGAAGCTGGTCGGGAGGCGGAGGTGGGAGTACCGACCATTTTCATTGGGACTCCCACACTGTCCCTATTGCCTTCTCCGGATGCCCCGCAACAGATGATGATAGCAGCTGCTCGGGGGTGGGGTGGGGGGTGTGAGAAGCAAAAAGAGCCTCGAGAGCTGGGAGGTCTAGGACCCAAGGGGACGAAGATGCAGAAGACTAAGACTAAGACTAAGGCTAAGTCAGGCCAGGTTTATAGTCGGACAATCCAGGCCAAGCTCAAGAGGACTTTGGGAGCAACGGATCAGCTGACAGATCGCTTCCAACTAAGGGATGAGGAGGAGACTGAGGATGTTTCGGATTTGGCGAGGGCTGCAAAGCAGCCCTGCCAAGGTGGCCTACCCCTTATAACCCGGGATCGAGACAGACGATCTTTTCTTGGGAGCATAAGACTACACAAGAGGGTCCCGATTATCTTTCCTATTTTTATTTACTTATTTGTATTCAATACTTCATTGGATTTTGGTTTTCTGTGGTTGTTTCAAATAATTCACTTTGAAACTCAAAGTCGAGAATCAACACGACAAAATGATTATATCTTATGACGCTGGTAAAAACAATTGTTGATGGGCTTGGGTAGATTTCAGAAGCGACTGGTCAGAGCTTATCCCTACACGAGGGTCAGAATCAACCGCAAAGTTCTTCCACAATAAATGTAGTTCCAATGGTTTTGTGTTGCCCTATTCTTTAATTGATCGATCCACGGGTTGTATATTGTGTACTGAAAATTGCTAATATTACTTGGTACCAGCCCAGTCATCTTTGAACCAGCATCCAAAAGAAAAGAAGAAAGAGGAGACAGACAGAAATGGAATTAAAAAATTATTGAATCAAGTAAATCATGAATTAGTGAACACAGTATGTACTAAAAAAACTTGCATTGTATCTCCTTCATTCATTTTACGGTCAGCAAAACTCTCAATCAAAGACTTGTTGTCAGCAATGCATAATGTGCTTCGAGTCGAAGCATCAGTGCTTTGTTTCTCTACATCCATCTCTTTGCTGGAGGAGTCTTGGCAAGCCTATTATCATCTGTATCTATCAGAAAACACACAAACAAATTCAGACCACACCACAACAAAAACATAAATATGAGGCTGAAGATGATTGTTTTGTTTGGTCTACTCACTCAACTCAGCTTGCTGCCCTCCTCCTAGTGAAGACCTGCGAGAAGTTTGAGCGCCAGTTAGTGACTGTCTTCTCTGTGACTTCACGTCAACATTGTAACCAGGAAGAGGATTGTTTTTTGACTGCTGGGTTTCCACCAAATTCTGCCGGCTCCTGCATTTTCAGACACGAAAGATCAAGACAAGAAACATAGTATGGAATTGCACTTTCCCACAAGAGTGGTGTGACATACACACCTCTTCTCAGAACCATTTATCAGTTTCCCAATGGTCCTCAGTGATTTCCTCAGTTGAGAGCCACCTTTTCCACTAGTCATCATCGGTGTCTGAGACTCTGTACAAAGTGTGACCTCGCTTTTCATCACAATCTGAACCTCGTTTCTTGCACGCATTGCTGCTTCCGGGGTTTTTGGCAGCTGAAGAGAAGGGATTTGTGTCCTCCCATCTGTTTTAATCACCCGCTTCTGATAGGTTGAACTAGTAGGACTCCGTGGCACTTCACCCGCTTGACTATTATCCTTCCTCACTTGTCTCTGACCTTCCAAACTTAACCGCCTTGAACGAGTTGGTTCACAAGGGGTCTTAGTTCTCTTCCCATCTTCAAGATTCACCACCTTCACTGCACTGCGGTTCTCAATGCTCAACCTTCGAGTTCGTGGAGGGGTTACTGCAGAAGGAGACCTCGCTTCCCTTGCTTTACTGGTCTGCACACTCTGCCTCACCGTCCTCATGGCACTGCCGCTCTCAATGCTCAATCTTCGGGCACGTGGAGGAGTTCGCTCATTAGCTTCCCTGCTTGCCAATGCCTTCTTAAGGCTCTCAACCTGCAATTTTTATCCACATGATTTGCATCTCTCTTTCAGGAAAATAAGTAGAGAAAGACCTGCAGCCAAGATTACCTGTTCCTTGAGATGCAAGACCTCGCTGCTCTGCTTGTTTGCGCATGCAGCGCCAAGCTCAACAGTCGAAACTCTTTGAGCAAACTTTAAGGTACTGATTGTCTCCCCAAAGGAATCTTCTTCCGGACTCACATGAGCAATCATCAGCGTTTTAGCACGCCCGCCCAACGAGTCTTGCAAGAGGAGAGTGAGCTTGCTGTTCCTGTAAGGGATGTGAGAATTCTTCTGTGCCAACGCCATGATGACATCTCCCAAACAAGAAAGAGACTTGTTAATGTATTGCGCCTCCTTCAGCCTATCTCCAGTCACTTCTGACTTGTCAACCCTTTCGCTTCCTGCAAGGTCAACCAAGTGCAGGCAGCTCCTGAAAGTGCTTCCTGACACATCTTTACCCAGCACATGCACGGTCAAGATACTGCAATCACATAAATAGTCCACTTAATTTTGAAGAAATAGCTTCACTGGTCAAACAATTATTAATTTTGCTTAAAGAACAAACAAACATACCTGTGAGAACGGCTACTTTGGTGGTTCATTGCAGTGGAGCTGACAACTCGGTTAACCTCACCAAGTCTCATGAGGCTCAGAACATCTGTGGTAGACATCACAGGATGCATTATGGCATCTGGAAGAGCCAAACCATTGTCACTGACACAACTTCTTATCTCTAACTTGATGGTTGATGAGTCTTCTGCAAGAAGGTCCCGAACCTGCTCGTTGTATATCTCAACCATTTGAACGTAAATGTCATAACTTACAATGTCCTTTCTCTGCCTAGACATCTCGAACAGATCATTCAGAGCTAGATAATTAATCCCCGTATCCTTAGCTGACCCGCATGATGGACCACTCTGGAAAAATACCAAACAAGTTAAGCAACAATACATACACAACAAATCAAAACAGAGATTATAAATGAGAAGGCTAACTAACCATGGTATGGGTTTTCCCAGATCCAGTTTGGCCGTAAGCAAAAATGCATACATTGTAACCATCCATTACAGACCGTATCAATGGCTGAGTTTCATTGAATATCATCTCTAAAATAGAAAGAAAACCAAATCGGAGATTATAAGAGAAAAGAGTACCCAACAAGCAAAATGGGTAACTGGAGAGGAATGCTACCTTGGGTAGCGGTTGGACCAAACACTTGATTGAACTGAAAAGGTTTCCTTCCATCTTTTTGGGGCTTGGAAGGGTCCCACAGAACTAGTGAGCCATCGTCCCCAACAAAGTCTATCACGTTTCTTGTTTCAGCACCAAAGGAAGGTCTGATTCTGCAGTAAACTCGAATATTTCCTGCAGATATAATAATTAGGATGTATAAATGGGAAATGCAAATATGGAAAATGTAAATAATTAACTTTATGTTTAAAACCTTTTAAATCTTGAACCATGTTGTATAGCTTCCTGTTCTCTTTCACCACCCTGTGATAGCCAAGAGCAGCACTAGACATCTCATGTACTTGATTCCCTGAAACAATTTAACTTTCATCAGCCTAATTTAAACTTTCAATGATACACTTTGTAGATTCGAAGTTTGGGGTTTTATCCACATGTCATACCCAAATATCTCAGATCTCTCTCCAACTGGGTTTGCAAGTCTACAAACTCACTCTTTGTTCTTGATAACAAGTCCTTGAGAACCTGAAAAACGAATAGGGCGGTCTCAATCACAACATGTAAACCGTGAATTTAGTCATGCAATAAACAGTAAGTACAGGGAAAGAAAACACTTGCCACAAGTTCTTTTTCTTGCATTTGGAATAGACACTTGTGCCTACAGTTGTCTTTCTTTGAGCATGCTCTACAGCGCTGTAACATAATATAAACATCACATTCTTGTATAAATTTATTTGGAACATTTGTATAAAAATGTCAAGTGTTAAATGCTAAACCAGTATATAAAAAGAAAAGACTTCAACCGTAACAGTAAATAGGTCAACATTAACGTGCAATGTGAGGTAACTTTAACACTTCATAAATAAATGTGCATGAAGGGCTTCTAATCTATACTCTAACTTGAATCTTTCTGTGCAATGCAAGGCATAACGACCAAGAAAACATACCTCGGAATTTCCAACTGAAGTTATATCCTCTAGAGGTCCCGACCTTCGAAGGGAAGGTGAGCTATTTCTTTCTTTCAAACAACCTTCAAGCCCCGGTTTTAACTGTTAATGGACAAGAAGACATTAAGAAAAAATAGATAAGACCAATATAGTAAAAAGAAATAGCATATGAAGGTAGAAAAATTACCAAAAGATGGGGAAAAACTCAAGTTCCTACAGCTACACAAGTGAATAAGGACAAGGGATGCATGCATTTCCAGTAAAACTCACCTCAGCAAACTTGTTTTGAGCCTGATCCTCTAAACAACTAGACATGATCTTGCCGAATAACTTGACTGGATCCTGTAGCAAAACCAAATCTATTTTAAAATCTATTTCCATTTATCTGTCAATAAAAAGGAAACTTCAGAAATCAGCTCCAATGACCAATACCGGTTTCCCATTATGGTAAGTGGCGAGCAGATTGTTGTGTATGTTTTCCTTCGAGTCAACCATATGTTCAACAAGTGCCTTGACTATTGAATCTGCAAAATTTAATGCAAGATAGTGAGTAACAGTCATAAGGAGAACATACGCAAACAAAATTAGGACACCATCAAATACAAACTTGCTAACTGACCTTCAAGTTGCTTAGCATCACGGCCTACAGGTGGCTGATTTTCACAAGCAGAAGACATATCCAAGCGCCGGCAAGTGTCTGATGGGACTGAATCCGAGGTTTGTAAAGGGGCCCTGTTCGCTGAATGCATAACAACCATTGGAGATCTCATGTGTTTATAAAACCCATTCCCTCCACTCGCCAGCTTCCACTCATAGTACGCTTTTAGGGCTAATATGCAATCGGCAACCTTATTTGCTGATGCTGCCTCCAAAGAATCCTAATACATTCAATTAAACTCCATAAGTTCAGAAATGAAAACTAATCGCACATTTTTAGTTTCAGGTACAAGCATGCTCATATAGACATTGTTTGAAATATCTTAAATTACCCTTTCAAGATCAGAAGCTTCAAAAGCAGGCAGCTTCAACTCTTCAACTGCCACTAGAAAATTCCGAACATTCTCAAAGTACTGATAAGCGGGCAATGGCTGAGAATCCCAGGAATATGATTGTAGAGGTTGATGAATCTCCACAACCTTAACAAACATACATAAGTTCAAAAATTAGGGACAACACAACGAGAAGTCCATAACCGAGAGTTTATTTTGAACCCTAACCCTAACCCTAAGTTTAATTAGTCTCAGACAGGTAAGAATTAGAATTGCACATAGTTTATTATGACATGTTTTTTAGGGGAGACAAGCTATACTAGCAAGGAAAAGAAAACCTAATTTCCATTTAACCTCCATTTTCTCAGCAACCAAACAGGAACCAAATGATGATGATGATGATGATATCAGTAGTGTTGGTTACCTTAGGCACAGCTCCGGGTTTGATCTTGTTAATGGCTTTGCACAGAACCAGACCATTTCTCAAGCAAGAAATGAACTCTCTCTCGGATGGCTGATCAGACATGGCAAGCGGTCCCACGAGGTTGATGAGCCACTTGGCAGCTTCGAATCGCCTCCACACTGAGAAATCAGAAAGCATTACAGCCCAATTAAAGTAACAACCTTTTTTTTCATCAACATTGCCCCCAAACCAAAACTTTCTCTTTCGTTTCCCACCAACCAAACAGAACCGAAACCCAAAAGAATGAACAAGAACAAAGCAAAGAAAACCCTACCTGCTTCTTCTGCTTTTCTTGAAGCCAGATTGAAATCATGCGACCCATTTCTCATACAAACCTCCATGAAAATCCAATCTAATGGGTTCAAACAAAATGAATCAGAAAAACGAATTTTCCCGAGAAAACTGAAAAAAAATCTTCAACCAATGAGAGGAGGACCAATTCGATCTTTTACCGGTTCAATTCTGGGTGGCGAGCAAAACCCAGAGAGCAGAGGGAGCGAAAGTGACAGTAGAATCCAAAATTTCAGTTGAAAAGAAACAGAGAGTTTATACCAAGTGATGGCTATGGTCAGCGAACCTAGTTTGTACTCTGTGTCTACATATGCTACTCTGTTTCTTCTTTCGGCTCGGTGCTCGGTTTGGATCCGAGGCTGAGGCTACGCAACCGTAACGTTACTTTGGGTTTTTTGAATTCAAATCTGTGGGGTCACGTGCCTTGAGGTCAAAGACGGTAGATCAGCGTCGTCCATCCTGAAACCCAAGTAACCCCTAACCAATGGATACGATTCACTCGAGGGATTCGTGCATGGCAAACTCGCGTCTTAAATTCCTCATCGAGGGGTATAAAAGTCATTTTCTGAATATGTTAACATTTAGTAAACTAGAAAATGCATTTAAGTGTAGTTTTGAGCCTTTCCTCTGTGTTTTTTTGGTCGTGTTTTTTCACTGTCTTCTTTTCGAGGTAGTGAATAATAACGGTAGGTTCCTCTCCTTTCTCTTATTTCTATGGTCGGAGCTTACCCGAGTTTAGTTCTCTTCTACTTCTTCTTCACCCCTGATCTTAACGAATAACACCAAAATAATATAACTAATATTAAAATTATTATTACATTAAATTAAAAAATGACTACTTATTATTGCATATTTTGAAAATATTTTAAACAATTTCACACAATGAAAAATACATTTTTCGTTTTATACGATCATATTATCGTTCATCTATTGATCTCTCATTCGATTTTTCAACGAGTATTAATAGTATTAATACTCTCTCTTCAGGTACGATAATTTTTTTTTATCATACTATCTTTTGAAATGTTTATATATGATTATAGTAATTTTGTAAAGAACTACCTCAAAACTCAAATTTATGACAATCTAAAAGCATAAATATTTAAATAAAAAAATATTTTGTAGACTAACCAAAATAAGAAATTTAAATAAAAATAAAATAAAAAATAATTAAGAAATAAAAATAATTGAAATTTGGAGAGCATAATTGTAACATCTCTTCTTTATTATATTAAGGGTAAATTACAAATGCATACCCTTAAGTATGCACGTTTAACCGATGCATACCCTTAAGTTTAAAGTTAACCGATGCATACCCTGAAGTTTCATTAATTAACCCAGAACCCCTTTCGTCAGTCAGATCCGTCAGTTTACTATTCATTTTTTTTTTCAAAAATACCCAAAATGCCCTCAACACTGTTCATTTTTTTAATATTTTTTAAATAAAAATTAATTTAATAAAAAAAAACAAAATATCTAACCCTACTTATCTACTTCTCACTTTCTTCCGACCAATTTCTAAAAAGGCCTTATGCCAATATCGATTTTGAAAAAAACACTCACCCAATATGTATTTTGAAAAAAGGCCTTCAAGACCCTCAAGTCAACCAAAGTTGGTCAATGCCGAAACTACCCTTTTGTATTTGGTCAAAATCCCTAAAATGAGGGTAGCCCCCAATTTCGGCAGCCCCGTCCCCACCATTTTCAAACCCAGGCACCTCTGAAAACCAACACCGAGCGGCGTCCACCGCCGTCCACCGGACAGAGTGTGCCACTGAAGCAAGGTCCAAGTAAGTTCAATTCATCCTCATCCTCTTCCAATTTCGTAAATTTCAGTTATAGGTTTTAGTTGAACTTCGAATTGAGGATGGTTTAGGTTTAGAAATTGGCCCTTTTAAGTGGTATAAAGTAGTGAATGGATTGGAATGGAATAGGGGAGCGAGCAAAAACTATAAATTGGATTGGAATGGAATAGGGGAGCGAGCAGCAAAAACTGTAATTACCAGTAGGAGCCGCACGGGCAGAAGAGGTTGAAGACGGACCCCGCACGGGCGGAGGTTACCGTGCGGCCAGGTTAGGTAGAAGACAGAAATCGCACGGCTACACGCAGATGACATACCCGTGCGGTGGCATATGACATACAGGTGTAGTAACCGCACGGCCGTATACAGCCGTGCGGCAGCGCTTGTCAGTGCCCGTGCGGGTGGTTAGCAACCGTGCGGCCAGTTGCATATCCTGTAATTTGTAATATACTTTGTGAAGTTGTAATTGAAAGGTTTTGTAATTGTTGTTTTTGTTGTTACAGGAATGGGTAGAGTTGCAATACGTGTTACTTACGGTGGGGAATATAAGGTAGAGGGTGGCAAGTATAACTGGAAATCAGAAAACGAGGTAGTTTATAGTTTTCCTGTTGATTATAGTACAACACCGAACACAGTAAAGCAGCGCATTTATGCTAGGATCGGGGTGAAGGATAGTGAGACAAAATTAAAGCTTAGTTACGTACCTAAGGGGTTTGAAGGAGGATTGACGCCAGAGGAGATCATTGACAATGTTAGTCTTCAGTGTTTTATAATGGAGAACAGTAATTTAGAATCCAGGGTCACCTTACGTGTAGAACTAATCAAGAAAGATACCAATGGGGTCGTAGCTGAAACGGTGGAAGTTGAACAGGGGGTGCAATGTGTTGCAGTTGAGAATCCTGAACATGGAAACAGTGGGCGGGATAATTTTTTTGACGTTGATATTTGGAGTGGTGCGGGTGTTAATGAAAACCTAGTTATTCGGCGGCGTCCACCTAGAGAAAGTGATTCGGATTGGGGAGTATATTCAGAAGCATCATCTCCTACGCCACCACCGGTAAGGTTGGATGAAGATAACGGTCAAATTGTGGAGTATGTTGCTCGGAATCAGCAGTTTCCGATAGATACGGTTGATCCAGAACAAACCAGGATCGGATTTAGGGATGAGTCAGATTTAGTAGTTGGCAAAGAGTTTCGGGACAAGCAAGCAGTGATGATGTATCTGACAGAGCTTCAGCAGAAGAAGAATTTTCGGATACGCCGTGATAGATCAAACAAGGAATTATACGTTGCAAAATGTGTTAGCGATACTTGTGGATGGAGGGTGCGTGCAGCAAAGGATCGGGGATCAGATACTTTCACCATCAGAACCTATGAGTCTTTGCATACTTGTTAGACCAGTGATCGAAACACCCAAATAGGTCTTCTGACAACGAAACAAATTGCTTGTAGGTTGGCTAAAAAATATGCTGGTGGGAAAAAGATTCCTAGACCTTTGCTAGTTCAAGACGAATTGATGGGAGATGGTTTAGGCGAATACAAATACTGGAAATGCTGGAAGGCAAGAAAACTGGCGTTGATTAAACTTGTAGGGGATCCTGAATTAAGTTATGGATTACTCCCTCTGTATTTGGAACAGGTTCGAAAGCATAACGAAGGCGCAGTAACTCATTTGGAGGTGGATGAACACAATAGATTTAAATATGTTTTTGTAGCATATCGACCATGCATTACTGGTTTTAACACTGCTTTAAGGAAGGTGCTCGCAGTAGATGCGACGTTGTTGAAAACACAGTATCAAGGGATTATGATAATTGCTACAGGTCAAGATGGTAATCATCACCAATATCCAGTTGCATGGGCGATAATTCATGACTCGTAGAACAACGAGTCATGGGGATGGTTCTTCGAAAAGTTGAGGTCGTTGATCCCGGACGAGGAGGACTTGGTTATAATTTCCGATAGCATAAAAGTATCATCCATTCAGTGGCGACCCTCTACCCAACTGCTAAACATGGCCATTGTAGGTGGCATCTCACCCAAAATGTCAGAGATTATCATGGGGGTCAGCCGAAAGATAAATTGTCGAGTTTATTCGAAAAAATTGTTGATGCTTACACAGTGGAGAGGTTCCTAGCCAAGTTCGAAAAGTTGAAAGCAGTGTACCCCAAGGCAGCGCAATATCTGGAGACAACAAACCTAGAACGTCCTCAGTGGGCGAGAGCTTACTTCGAAGCCGCTCGGTACAATCTCATGACCACGAACGGTTCTGAGTGTATCAACAATGCAATACTAGAAGAGAGAAAGTGGCCTATTGTAGAGATGTTAAACGCCATGCAGAGACTGGTTAGTCATTGGTTCATGCTTCGTTTAGATGTGTTGGACAAATTACCTCCTTCCCAAGCTGTTACTCCTAAGGTAGAAAGTATCGTGTCAAGTAGGAATGAGCTAGTGAAGGACATCCGAATAATACCAATGAACCTACACGGGAAGTATCGGGTTAATAGTGAACAAAGTGACGTGTATGTTGATTTGGGGATGAAACGTTGTAGTTGTCGGGTGTTTGATCTGGATAGAATTCCTTGTGAACATGCCTTAGCGTGTTGTCAGCATGCTCGGGTAGAGATATATTCCTTGTGCTCGAAATATTACACAGTAGAAGCATGGGCTCTGGCATATAGTGGAACCATTTACCCAGTGTTGCGAGAAACAGAGTGGAATCTTGATGAGGTTTCGGCTGAAGGTCGTAGAGAGGTTCTCCCTCCAGATTATGAAGTGAGACGCGGTAGACTAACTGAAAGAAGAATCCCTTCAGCAGGTGAGGTGCCAAGAGCGGCTCAAGCGGCTTCGAAGCGTCCCCGAAAATGTGGGAATTGTTCTAATGTTGGTCACAACAAACGCACATGCCCTGGGCTTGCTTCTGTTAGAGCATCTGCTAGAGCATCTGCTGGAGCATCTACTGAGTAAGGATTTGAATTTCATTATGGTACTACTATTTGGTGAGTGAGGACAATATATGTATTTGATTATGCTACTATTTGGTGACTGAGTGTGCTACATGTATGTCATTATGCTAGTGTTTAGGTTTGATGTGAATCGCTTGGTGTTAATGGTTGCATTGTTCTGTGCGTTCATCATTTCCATGTCGGGTGTAGTGCATATTGTCGTGCGGTCAGTAGTGGGCACCGTGCGGCAGTACAACGAACAGTAGTATTGCTTTGAGCCACTGTGCGGTAATCATTGGTCACCGTGCGGTCGAACATAGAGAAATCATAATGCACAAGATGTGACCGCACGAATGGTTATTGACCTGTGCGGGTGACCCGTGCGGCACTATAACCATCCGTGCGATCAGTTCACCACCTGTAGTATTGATCTCTGATCCACCGTGCGACAGTACAAAAACCCGTGCGGCCTGATCACCACACGGTGTTTTACCTCAAACAATCAATAATTAGCCAGGTAATCCTAAACGAATTACCAACGCGCTGGACCCATGTCATAACCCGTGGTGAATGACAAGAGGAAGAACTCAAGCTGGTCAAGCTCTTCCACGAGTTTGGTAGCTTTCTGCATGTCTTCCTCTGACCAGGCTGTTGTATCGCCCGCCCGGACCTCCTCCCGAACCTCCTCTCGAAGTTGGACCGCCTTCGGAAGGATCCGTAGGAGAGCTGTCTTGATTTTCTCGAACCTCCACATCATCTCACCATGGTTGTGTGCAGCCATGGCTGATTTTCTGTTTATCAAGTGAATAGATGAAGTGAGAAAAGTGAGTGAACACTCACTCACATTTATAGGCGAGGTTGTTAGTGTGGTTAGTTGGTTCCATGAACTTTGGTGTGGTGGTTAGAGTAGATGGTTACATTGAATGTGAGCTGGTTAGGCACATCTTCCTTTGATGACCGCACGGTAACTGGTGCTGCCCGCACTGCATGAGGTCATTCATGACCGCACGGCTCGAGGTCATTTCTGTCAATCCCCCGCCGATGATGTAACTACTCCCTGTACAAAATCTAAACTTTCCAGTACAAAATCTGTGAATACCTATTCAATCACTACATCCAAGATAACTTTGCAGATTAATGTCTCCCATTAATATATCTCACCACCCACTCATCCACCCACTCCAACCCTCTTTACTCTTTACTCGCATTGAGCCTATAAATGTGGCTTATGAGGACCATTATTTGTACTCCAACAAACCTCACTTCCAGCCTATCAATTATCTGTCAAGTTTTCTCGGAATAGGTATTCGACGAATGTTCTTGCATTAACATGTTGTATATGTGTTTGTTGTTTTTAGTAGTGTAAGCATGTATATGTTTGTGACAGAATGGATCCCAACTGTGTGAACCGTGCGGAGCGTAGACTGAGGCGCTGGATTCGCCGGGAGCTAGCCGGAGAATACGTAACAATGTTGGCCGACGGCACCATAGTCAGAATACCCGAACGGCTCTACCAAGCACCGGAACCAGCATGGTCTATAGAGTACTACCGCTTAATTGAAGAATTCAATCAGAGCTTGGACCAACTGGAGGTAGTCATGCGCCAGAAACGTTTACCATGTCCTCCACTCCCTCCTGGTGAAAACCCATTTATTCAACCGCCGATTAACGAGGATGATCTGCTTCATTCTTTCGAGGAGCCTGCTTGGTTCCGGGGTTTCAGACAGTGGATGCTTCGAAACCAACAAATTGTACAGAGACTGATTGACAATCTACTTGCTGCGTAGGAGTGTATTTTGGATTTGAACTGTATTACTTATGCTACTTGGTTGAATGAAGTTTATGGTTGTTGGACTTAGCGAATGATGCCGCACGGGTTATTCTTTTCCGCGCGGTTATATATTCATGGACCCCGTGCGGGTGTGTTGATAGGCCGCATGGTTTAGACTGATAGCCGCACGGTCAGTTTTTGACCGCACGATTTATCAGAGACGGATGCAAAAATGACTTTGGAAGTTCAATTCCATTATTAGTGAAGTCGAAATCAGTTACATTAGATGGCAGAGAGTTGTCTAATAACTCTCTCGTCACATTCTTTCACCTAACCCATCCACTGAAGCCAACGCTGGAACCAAGCAGGCTCCTCGACGGAATCAAAGTCATCCTCAATCCAGTCTGTCCAACGAGGCCTTTGAAACGTGGGCCTAGGAGATGGTGCCACGTCTTTCTCACGTTCCAAGCGCTGAATGACTTTCAACCGCTCACATGCATCATGGGAACCAAGAGACGATTAAAACCATGAAACAACTAACAAAGAATGGATTCACAAGAGAAAAATTCAGCACTAGTTCTTACCAAAACAAGAACACCGGGTAACGAATGATTGGCTTGAGTCTCCAAGACGCCTACGTATCCACATGGGAATCAAAGCCACGTAGTTCTTCTCTTTGAGGACTCAAGAACACAAAAATGGAGGTGGGAGCTTGCCAAACCCGAAATTGCAAGGGAAGGGAGAGAGAAGTTGTATTTCCTATTCTTGTCTTGTGTTTGTTATGTTGAAAAAAGATGACTTAAACATAACAAAACCCATACTTGTCCAACTAAAGGCATGGGACAAGTATGGTGTCAAGTAAGGTGTAAATAGGACAAAGTATGGCAAGATAAGATTGGGTTAGGTGGTGAATCACCAACACCATAATCCTTGTCTTGCTTGCTTAGTACTAATTAATCAAGACTTGATTAATTAGTTCCATGGGCCTTGGTTGCATGGGCCTTTCATGGGCCTCTTGGAACATGGCCCGTGGCCATTTCCAACGAGGTCCCGTGATTCGCTCATCGCCTCCAAACCTTCCATACCGGAAATGTCCAACATTATCCGACGCGATCAATCCCAAGACTCCAAGCCTTGTCTCGATCCGTAAAGTCCTATTCACTTACGGGCACATGACCCAAAACCCAGTTTTGGTCATGTCCCGAGACAACTCCCTTTTGGCCATTCTCCATAAATGTGTCAATGAGTTTCATCCTCCGGTGTGACCCTTAGGTTTATGCATGTCAATAGATCAACGTAAAATACCATTTTACTTGATCATATTTAAGTGGCAACTAACGAGACTTTAGTATTGCCTGACACTACATAACGAATCGACCCTGTCGATTCTAACCTTTCCGTCGTCCCTGTCATTATCCTTTTATCTCCGATATCCTGATTGAGATAAGGCATAGAGCCGTCATCCTTATTATTCTCAATCACCGTTCCTTGATATGTGAGATGACTGAAGATATGATACCCAGTATCATGTGCATGGCCATGCTATTCTTCCAGTCACTCTCGATCAAGCGGCCGAGAACCGATATCTTTCCCATACCTTAGTATGAGGGATAAATCCCTTAGCCGTCTTTCGTGTAACTCATGTAGCCTGTCCCCAAGCCAATCCTGGCCGTTATGGAAGCCCTGTTACGGACAACGTTAGGCTCAGGTCAAACTCAGTTGTTGACTACATAGCGATCACAAAGACTCCTTGGTCTAAGGATACATGACAAGCTACAACACTGAATATGTTCATGACTTAATCTATGGCACATATTCAGGGCGGGTCGTCCAATATCATGTCCCACATGATATCTATGATCAGACTCCAGAATCCCATTCCAATGACTAACAGAACGTAAGCCATAAAGAGCCATCTTTCATACTAGTCGCTTCTAGTGAAGCTTTGTTGACTAGGGACCCATCGAGTGTGATCTATCTCGATCTATGGTTCTATTCGCATGGTGGGCATAGATCAGAGCACACATCGATATATTACTCCAACACATAAGTAATATAAAGCCGCTTTAATTTTATTGCTAACGATGATATATACATTTGGACATTTAGGATTGAACTACGGGCACTAAGACTAACACTCCGGCCCAAGAATACCCCGAACATGAAGAGCAAGGAGAAGAAGAGCCACCGGAAGAAGAAGAGCCTCCCGTACACGATTATCCAGTGCAAGGAGAAGGAGAAACTGAAGTATATGGTAGCGATACATTGAAAGGAGAAGGCAATACTGAAGTATATGGTAGCAATACAGTCAAAGTGTTTGGAGATACTGAACAATATGGTAGCGGTCAAAGTGTTTGTACATTCCTTTATGACCTGCCCGTACGGGTGTGTCGTTATCCGCACGGGTGTATAAGTAGACCGCACGGGTAACCATTTAGACCGGACGGGTATGTTGCTAGACCGCACAAGTTTAGAAGTAGACCGCACGGGTGTAGAAGTAGACCGGACGGGTTAGGTAGATATGTGACGCCACACGGTGTACTCACCGCAGTGCGGGTATATTATGTTTTTAGCATGGTCATGTTATTGACCGCACGGTTGAGTAGAGACAGATTCAAAAATTAAGCTCAAAGATGAAATCCATTATTGTTCAAGGCCATGACAATACATTACATGGCAGACAGTTGGTTAATAACACGGTCATCATGGTCTTTCATCTCAGCCATCCACTGAACCCAACGCGGGAACCAAGCAGGCTCCACGACCGAATCTAAGTCATCCACAATCCCGTATATCCAACCAGGACTTTCCAACGGGGGTCCAGGATATGGTGCGTCTTTCTCACGCATGAGGCGCTCAATGACTTCCCACCGGTCCATGGCGTCAAGGAGTCCTCGGTCGAACTCAAGCACCCATGCGGGTTCAGGTGGTGGGCACCTACGCGGGCGATGTCCTACTATGTTTCTTGTCACTTCGCGTCGCCTCCATCGTCGCTCAAGACGTGCATCGTGGTTTGGGTCCATGATGTCACAAACATAATATGGTTACAGCACTTAAACAAAAACACACATATACAAAAAATAAGAATGCATGAACACAAGTCAAATACCCGAGAAGAAGAGCTTGATGCCGTGTAGATGGAACGAAGTTAGTGAAGAGGTATGCTTTGAAGATGAAAATGAGGCTAATCAACCTCATTTATAGGAAATGTTTCAGGGTTTAGGCATTAATGTCGCTTGGGGAGTTGTTTCTAACACATTAATGGGTTCGACATTCAATGGTTGACTCATTAATGGTCAGTCCATCTTGTAGGTGAAAGCCCGTGCGACAGCAACCCGCACGGGTGCGAAACCCTAATTTCGACCCTTTTTGATCCCGCGCGGGTGTACGTATCATCCGCGCGGGTTGTTGTCAACTTTATGGACTGCACAGTACGTAGTCAAACATAACTCACAACCCATTAATGTATGGAAACAACTCCCGCTGCGACATGAATGCCTAAACCCTAACTCCATACCCATTAAAGTCTTAGCAACAACTCCCTGGGCTACATTAATATTGTTATCATAAATTTATGTATTTATATTTGATAATTATCAACGGCATACCCTGTTTTAAACAACTATCAAGAAGTAAAATAAAAGTTATATTTATTAATCCGAAAACCAAATACACTAAGTAGCCCGAAGAGTGTCAATGAGACTCAGCTCGATTTCTTTGTTCCGAACCATCCACTCTATGTAACCCTAGAACCAAGAAGGCTCATCGAAAGAATCAAGCAGGTCATCCTCTGTTACCGAAGGGTGTGGTACAAGAGGGTTTGCACCGTAAGGGGGTGGGGGACATGGTAGATGCTTGTCGCGCATGAGTCGCTCAATTTGTTCCAAGCGCTCATTTGCTTCTTCGAGTAAGCGGTAGTACTCGATCGACCATCCTGGTTCTGGTGCTTGATACAACCGTTCGGGAACGCGAACTATCCGGCCGTCACTGATTCTGGTGATGATTCTGGCATTCTGCTGTCGCCTCGAGGGGATGAAGCCAGGAAGAAGAGGATCGCGGTTCGGTTCCATCCTGTCCCAAACATATACACGCTTACACAACAAAAACAACTATGACGAGGGAAGCTTTGACGAGAGCAGTGAAGATAATGGGTGTGCTGAAGCCCATTTATGGGCGTAGCGACATTAATAGGCATGCCAAGTTATTGTTGGGGAATTAATAGGCATTCAGGGGTGTTGTTGGGATATTAACAGCATCCAAAGGCGTGGTTGAGACATTTATTGTGCCAACAATAAGAATATATTTTATTTCACAATATTAATATTGGACCCCGTGCGGCCTACCTACGGCCCTCACGGGTGCACACAGACGACGTCGGGTTGACAGCAAACCGTGCGGCCAACCCATGTCCCTCACGGGGGCACACAGACGACGTCGGGGTTGACAGCTAACCGTGCGGCCCGCAATCGGCCCGCACGGATGCTCAACACATATGTGAAAGTTGACAGTAAACCGTGCGGGTATTTCCTTATTCCCGCACGAGTTTCACAACATAAGTCAGGGTTGACAGCAACCCGTGCGGCCAACCCATGGACCCGTGCGGTCTTACATAGAGTTTTATACTAACCCCTCGTATAACCGCACGGTTTAGTGTCACACCCGCACGGCGGAATGCATTCCAACAATCATGCCAATCAACGCACAAGACATAAGTACCAAATAAGAAACACAATTACATTCAAATCCTTAATGTACCAAAACCTAAGTACCAAATACTCCAAAACCTTGTTGGCCTCACACTGTACGGCAATTATAAACAAATGCTTGATCTCCAAAACCTACAGAAGGAGTTGCCAGTTCGACATGGCCTCAATAGCGTACTTTTTCCGATACTGCTTCATAATGCTGTCTCGTAAGTGATTGTCGAACTCCATTCCTGCCAACTTCAGTTGGATCATCTTCAGCGTGCATATCCCAGTGTCGTCACGACTACCAAAATATACACCGGAAATGATAAACATTACATAAACTGTGTACCTATGCAAATTAAACGGAGGAAATTTCATACTTACACTTTTGTCTGATATACATCCGGGACCCTCAGGTGGGTGAATGGTTCCTCGTACAAGATCTTGTTCTCCTCGTCCAAGTATCCTGAATGTAACATCATCCTCGGAATCATGCAGGCATACGGCCTAATCAACAGCTTTAGCTCATCATCCGATGTCCACCAGTTGAAGTTGTCGTAGACATTAATGTTCCTTCCGGCTAGGTCCACCTCTAACAATATCCATGACCTACCCGCGGTCCCCTTCACGTGCTGTACTGGAAAATAAACCTTCTGCAACTTTTTCCAGGTTTTCCTAAACTCCACTGGAGTATGACCAAGAACATATTCCATCAACAGAGTCGAAGGCTTACCCTGCATGCCTGTCTCAAAGTCCACTCGGCATATCTCCTGGAACAACCCATCCAGTACAGAAGACTCCTGATCAGTGAAAACACCCTTATACAGGCGTTGTTGTTTCCGTCTCCCGTACAACTGATTTTCCATTTGCTGTGTGCAATGAAAATCAGTAACCAAGTAAATATTAGAATAAAAATGCATTTGTATTCAAAAATTTTAAGAACAGTTAGACAAAAGGTTATACAATAAATATAGTATACGAACCTCACAGGATACCGTTGTTCCAGCTTTCAAGAGGGTCTTGAAATATTGTTTACCCCTTGTGTCGTACGGAGTCGTGATTTCCTCGAACCCAACAAAGTTTGCCAACACCTTGGAATGTTTCTTAGCAACACTTTTGTACGCCCCGCTCGGATTCCACACTTTCTGCGACTGCATTTCTACGTGGGACACCTCGCGTACTCTCTTCCTCTTTCTTGAACTAGGACCCTTAGTGTCTGGCACGTGTACCGTGATGTGTGCAGTAGAGTTCTGGGGAGCTGCGACAGGCGGTGTAGGAGTGACTGGTACGACATCCATCCAGGATTCACTTGACTCTTCCCCAAGTCCTGCACCTGCTGCACCTTCAAGAGAAGTTTCATACCAGGAACTCGGTGTGCTCGTCCCCGACTTTGTCTGCTCTGCCGACGCTTCCACTGCCCCCTCTGCCGGTCCTTCTTGCTGTACCAGGTCCTGTAACACAGACTGTACCACCTCGGCATCCTGTACTCGTGCAAGGACATACTCACTTCCTCCTCCAGATGCGGCAACACGGTCTTCGGGTTCCCCAGTAGAACCAGTAGTCTCCATTTCCAGTATTTCTCTAGGAACGCCTGCAACTGGACCGGGAGGCCTTGACTGTGCACCATCATCCTGTCGAGATCCAGTGTCTGCTTCTACGGCACGTTCACGGGCAGCGGCGTTGGCTCGAAGTATCCTAAGGACCTCATCCATTTGAGTCCTTAACTCTGTATATTGCCCCTGAGCCCATGTCCGCATCTCTCGCATTTCATCTTTACAAGCTCGGATTTCTTCCAGGACAACTGACTGATCCACCGGTGCGGGCTCTCTGACATCTTCCCGTACGGGGTCTACCCGTACTTCTTCTCTGTCGGCTGTCTCCTCGACCGGCGGTGGCAAATCTACTCCTCCAGTTCCCTTTTCAGCAACCGGCTGAGCTGCAGGGTCCGGCTGCACTACCTCATCATCCCAATGGATGGATCCTCCATTCTCCAAAAATGCAGACAGACGGTCAATGTCGGAATTCGGATTCTTTTCTGGTAGTTGTCCGATATTCTGCATCCACGGGAGTAACATCTCCGCTGTCGTCGGGACGAGGACACTGTTGGCCACCTGCACCTGCATGGACATAACAATTACACTACATTGTTGTGGCCCAGCTAAATCAAACTTAGGTAAATCAGAATACCAAATTAACCTTTTTTTACCTCAACTTTTGCAAGTGCAGTGGTGACCTCTTCTGCAGACGGCGGCTTGGACCACTTCGGAGACCATTTGAAGAATCATGGCTGCTCCCCCGTGTAATCTTTATCTATGCATGCCCATAATTTTGCCACTTCTGGCATACACTCGAACGCCAATATCTGTGTAACATAAGTAGTCATTCAGAAACCCGTCAAATCATATATATATATATATATATATATATATATATTATTTTGCGGATAATAAAATTATCGGTAATTACTATTGTACGTACCGTCAAAACGGGAAGAAAACCACAAATGGTCCAGGTTGAACCGCTGGTTGCAGTGGCGGACGCAACATACTTTGCCTTCAAATCTCGCATGCAATCCTTCCTCAGCCATTCGAAGGCTACATACCCCCATAGGTACTTGTTGAACATCTCGAGGTTATCCGCTAACCCGAACCAACAATCAGACACCCATTGACCTCTTTTTCCACTCGGTACCAATGCATCTGCGACGAAGAGAAGTTGAGCCAGGTTGCAAATGTCTACATCTGGGGCTGACTTATTCCCTCGACTTTCAACCCGTTTAGTCACCAGTTCCTTCAACTTTGCCTCTAACGTCTCAGTCGACACACGCTCAACCTTTTTAAAATGTTTGGTCTTCAACACTGTGGACTTGAATTGTTGTTGGAGCGCTTCATCCTCATCGTTGGGTTGACTGCAATTCAACCCAGTTATCAGCGCAAAGTCCTTAAGGGTCAACCTGATCGGTCTCCCTTTAAACACAAACCACATCTCGGATGATCGTGGTATCTTCGTGCTCCTAGCCAATAGGGCCCACGCAAGGTTGTTGGCGTGCATCCACTTTTTTGGGATCTTAGTGAACCTCCCAAATGGACCCTCTTGGAGCAATTCAATTGTCGACTTGTCATCTTTCAAGCCTTTCACCCTTATTTCCAGCATTGTATAGTTGCACCTCTGACTGAGCCGACATTGGAACAACTGATCTTCTGTTAGTTCTGTTTCCAATCGTGGATAGTCCTGAGGTGGTTCCGAGGGAGTCGTACTTGGAACAGACCGAGAGGTACTAGCTGCCATTGTCTGAACAAGTACTACTACAATTCATCAGTACATGAAAATATGTACGTAAATGCAAATATCAACATAAACAAACAGTGTACCTCCCCGTGCGGGCAGCATACCCAGCCGCACGGCTGACAGAGGCGCCCTACACTAAATACCATTTTAACCATGCGGGATCAGAATGTGGCCGCGCGGCTATACAACGCGCCTGACAGCTGTCCTCCACATTCCAAAACGCCGTCGTTTTTAGAACCCGCGTGAGTTCGCGACACCGAAAACGACGTCGTTCCTTTGTCCCCGCGCGGTTTTTTCACTACGCCGCGCGGTTTACAAAGTCCCACCCCGTGCGGGTGTTCTCTCTCGGTATCCCAAAACTCCGTCGTTTCTTAGGCCCCACCCGAGTCCACAACGTGCACAACTCGAGGGCCCAAAACGCCGTCGTTTAAAGAACCCGTGCGGGCGGTGATCACTACCCGTGCGGTCTTCACACCTACTCCTTCCCGTGCGGGTGAACCGCGTGCTGTCGACTACCAAAACGCCACTGTTTCTGGTATGCCGCGAGGGAGATAACACTCCGCGCGGGTTACTGGTCCACAATTAAACTCTTGCCTTCTTCTCCAAGGGTCAACACCAGTCGTGCGGGGGACGGGGGACCTTGATCCTTCCCCGGCAAAGGCACCAAAACCACGGCGTTTTCCTCACCAAACACCGGTGGGCAACCCAGCACCGGCGATTTCTACTCCCTAGGGTTTCCATTTACTAATTCTACCCTAAATCTTACTTGCACTGCAATTAAATCGTACCTGGTTGGAAGTCGTTGTTGTGGAACTTAATCGCGACGGAGAAATTACCAGCGTCGTTGACGGTTGCTCGGATTTGCAGAGAGAGAGAGAGCGGTTTGATTTGATGAGTTTGAATGAAGAAGTGAGCGAGAGGGGAAGGAGTGGAGGGAAGTGAAGGGTCAGCCCGAGGGTATTTCAGTCCTTTCATCGTTTTTTTGGTCAAACGCGGTCAAACTGGGTCAAATGAAGGAAAAGTCAAAAATGGCAAAAGACGGAGGCTACCCCTCAAAATAGATATTGGCATAAGGTCTTTTGGATAAATCCTCCACTTTCTTCCTCACTCTTCAACCTCACAGAAACCTTTCCTTATCCTTCTCCCTCACGCCCTTCATCACTACCACCGAACCACTACATCCTCACCATCATCCGAGCTTCAAACACACAGTTCTTCCTCACTCTTCAGCCTCACCTTCCCAGATCTGACTTGTACAGAGCAGATCTAGTGGTTGCTGCTCCTCACACTGAGCTGGATGACTTCCCAGAGCAGTCTCGTCCGGTTTCATCTCCTGCAGCCGGAGTTGTCCGGTGTTGGGTCCTCTTGGGCCTCACCTGCTTGGATGCTCGTGAGTTGCGTCGTGGTTGGGTATTGTGAAGGGCTTGAATTGATTTTTTTTTTGCTCGGGCATGAGATTTGGATGAAGAGTTGTAACTTGAGTCTGAAAATGGAACTTGAATGACATTGGTTTGAATTCAATTTTGCATAACCATCAATTTTAAGAAGATGAACCAGTGATTTAAAAAATCATGAAATTAAAATTAAAAAAAGAAGTATTGAGGGAATCAAATAAAAATAGTAAAAGAAGTTGTTTAAAACAATAACGAGAAAATAATTTTAAAAACAGATTTTGTAAGATTTTTTCAAAATAACGAGTTAAAAAATCTGACATAAAAAATACAAGTAAAACTTATTTTATCAAATAAAAACATAATTTTTAAATAAAATATAATTTTTTTAAATAAAAATATGATTTTTTAAAAATAAAATATTTTTTGCAATTAAAAAAAATAAATTTAAATAAATTAATGAGAAAAAAACAAATAAATGAAATCAATTTAAAATAAATAATAAAGAAAAAAATAAAATAGTTAAAGAAAATGAATGGAAGGTTGTGTAATATTGATAGGTAGTTGAGGGCATTTTTGTCATTTAACAAAAAAAACTAACTTTAACTGACGGAAGGGGTTCTGGGTTAATTAATGAAACTTCAGGGTATGCATCGGTTAACTTTAAACTTAAGGGTATGCATTGGTTAAACGTGCATACTTAAGGGTATGTATTTCTAATTTACCCTTATATTAATTTTATAGATAATTAAGCTCATTATTTAAATTTATGTAATTTTTAAATTCTAATTACGGTAATAATACGAACAAACTTTTATAAATCAATTATAATTAGAGTTAAAATAAATTAAAACTAGTAGAAGAACAAAATAATTAGAAAACTAATATACAACTCAATCCAAAAGAAATTAAACATTTGTCTAAACAATGTTTTATTAAAATAAATAAATAATAATTCTGAGAAGATGCACAGTTGGATTTTCAAGTAAAATATATCATAAATATTAATTATTTCAAAATATAATAAACAAAACATGTGTAAAAAACAATGTATATTTTAAAAGTTGAGGGGGCACGTGCCCCCCTGGATTCTACATAAGTCCTCCTATGGGTGTAGGTACGCCCTTGCTAGTCGGTCCCTTAGAGCATGTACAACAGAAAGGACCTTGGTCAGGGAGTAGGAGCGCAGACCTTGTGCTGACTGGACAAAAGTCAGGGAGTGGGAGTGCAGAAAAGTGAGTGTTTTGCAACAGAAAGGACCTCGAGATCCTGGGAGTGCAGAACAATGCTGACTGGATTATTAATTGATATTTTGCTGTTTTATCTAATTATTTATCAGAAACCGTTTAAATTATATAAACAAATGTGAAAAAAATAATTAATGACAATAAATAAATAATAAATAAATTTAACACGAATAAAAATGAACATTTTAATAATGGAAAAGAAATCAATAAAATATGTGTATAGAATAATATGGTCAACTATATAATATTCATAGTAGTTGCTATAACGAAAAATCTTTGAGTCAGACCGGATATAAATACACACAAAAACGATAATATGGTCAAATATATATTACATAAAAATGTTATTTTATTTGAAATATCATCCAACACTAAATTATATAATATATAATCTATTAAAAAGAAGATTTGATTTTAAATTTTAATATGCATTTCATTACAAAATTAAAAGTATATCATATTGATTATAATGAAACATAATAACAAAAGCCTATCTAGCTCAATGGTAGAACACAAGGCTTTAAGTTGTGAGGTTGGGGGTTCGAATCCCACAATTAACAAAAAAATTTGTTCAAAAAAAAAAATCAGCGTGGGTGGAAGCCAGGTGTCAGCCCAAGAAAGGCCCAGCGTGGCCAGGGAGCGAAGGAGCGAGGAGTGCGGGCCGACCCGCGATCGAGGAGCGCTGGCTGAGGAGCGAGGAACGAGCCCAGTGTTTCTGGGGCGCGGACCGCAAAAAACGAAGCCCACAACGGAGCGGGCCTCACTCTTCGGCCCAGGCGCGCGCGAAATGGGGCGCGGGCACGCTCCGTTGTTCTTGCTCTTAAAGAAAAAAAGTGAGAACTCGGAATCTTTGTACAGGTATTGTCAATGCCTAGAAAGTGGAGAACCTAATAGTCAAACCCCTTTCATAGAAGATCTTGGCGTTTTATTTCCCCTTTGAAGCTGCTTTGGAGGGTATAAGGGCAAGGGAGCCATGATCCTTTTACGGGACAATGCTACTCCTTTCCCCCTCCTTCCTCGTACCCAACCGGAGCAACTACTATTCTGGCATATTCGTATGTTAGTGAAGGTTTATGATGTTCCGGTGGAGGTCAGAACTCCACAAATGAGGGCTTTCATAGCCTCAACGCTTGGAAGGGAGGTGGAAACCTTAGGGATGGAGGACCCAAATACTTCAACCCAGTCACGAGCGTGGTTTCCTTTCCTTGGGTTACGGCTAGATATTGACGTCACACGACCCTTTCGACGTCATCTCAAGCTTCAATTAGATGCGAACTCGGACCCCTAACGGTCCGACTTGAGTGTGAGGATCTCCCGACATTCTATCAACATTGTGGTCATCTTGGCCATGTAAACCAGACATGCAATGTCGCCCTCCTTAGGGTGGACAAACTGACGATTAGGTACAGGGGTTGGTGAGGGCCCCCTTGACCTCTAAACAGGAGTTGCCACCGTGCGTGGAACGGGACACTATGGACCCATTGACTCCGATAATTCTAACAGGTACTCCCTTGGGAACGTTTTTGTTTCCATTTTTTATAGGACCCTGGTGGCAAACGGACAACCATTTTCCCGTAGAACCTAGGACGGCCGAAACTGGTAACCCTGTGTGGGGCTGGTCAGCTGTTGAGTCTTCAATTATGCCTAAGTCCAAGGAGCCCATTGATGCACACCGGAGTGGAAAGGACGGAGACTGGGGTGGGGGAAAGGGACATGTTGTATGCTCGCACCTTTGACGCATACTCCACCTATTATCCCGCTTGACCCAAAGAATTCCATGTCCACCTTTGAAATTCTGATCGCATGATACTATTAAAGGAGATGTCACTTGGAGTGTTGCACCATGTAATCAGACATCCTTTTTTAATAGTCTGGTTGGAGACTATACTAAACATGAATACTTAAGTGTATGATGATTAGATGTCAAACTTGATGTTCTGACTTGTTTGTTGACATCTCACTATTCGAAGTATGGACAAAACAATAAACATAAAGGGATCAAACATACATAGGAACACATAATTGTTTACATAGTTCGGTATTTCATACCGACGTTTGGGGGAACTTTTCCAATGGAAAGGTTTACAGTATAAGTAATCAATACGCATACATGTTCTTAGATCATCCAGATCAACCATATGCTATTATTACAAAATGACAAACCTCGTTCAGGGACTCCCCTTAAACTTAAGATCCCATCTCAGTTCCACTCTTCAAGCACCAGCCGACTCGAATAGCTCTTGATCTTATGTGTTCGACGTGACTCTTCAATGTCCACCATGTAACTCAACTCCTTGACCATACATTGATTCAAGTGTGAGCATGTAACGTTCTCCTTTAATTTACTTCGTCTTGAATTTCTGCAATATGCCTAGGAACCTCAATCCATAAATTGAGGATCATAAATTGTCCTTCATGGACTTGCACCTGTGAATCTCACTCACGATATGGACGTTGAGTTTTGCAAGAGATTCGAATCGATCTTGAATGAATAGCCTTGTATTTATAGCTCTTCTCACCCTTATGTCGTGGCTCCTAGGTTTTGGTGACTTCAGAGTCACGTTGTAGCTAAATCTCTAGTTCCCTTGTTCACGAAACCTAAACTACTTCTTCATTCGAGCTTCATCTATCTCTCAACCCACACGAACTCATGGAGGTGGCGACAGATTTCATCATGACGGCAAATTCATTCTCCGGCAACGAGTCCTTCTCCCCGTGCTTCAGGGAACCCACGCCAGAAGAGTTCATCCGACCCCCGTCTTCTCTAATAGTAGATCTAGTCGGAAGCACTCTTCTCTACAATCATTCTTCTCCTGCTGGTGGCGGCTTGCGGCGCTAGGGTTTAGGCTCTCTCCTACGGTGGCGGCTCGCGGCGTTGAGGTTTGGGCGCTCTGTTCTCCAGCGTGTTGGTGCTGTTTCGTTCCCCGTTTGGGCAATCTAGACATGACCTCCGAAATGGACTAAGAAGTCGACGAGACCAGATGCGAGTCAGCGCGATGGTCGTTGTTGGTCGACCTCGAGAAGTCCCCTTCGTGGTCAGATCCAGTTGGGCTTTCCGGTGAGTTGTGGAGTTATTTTGGACGGCGATGATGGTCCCCTTGCTTCTGATTTGTTTATTTTTTGTGGGGGGGTGGGGGGGGGGGGGGGGGTGGATTCGGATGGTTCTTGGTGAATCGATCCATGTCTTAACAGTTTGATTATTGGTTCATGTATACAGACAAAATTGCTCCAATAACGTTGTGCCGGAGAAGACGAAGAGACGAGTGCATGCCATCGAGGGCTGAATCTAAGCCCCAATTCATCTTTTCTGTTTCTTTCCCTAATTTTCAATTATGTTTTTTTCCTTTGTTATTGTTTTGAATTTTACGCGAAGCTTGATTGAATTTCACAACCTGAAATTTCCTTTCTTGCTCAAATTTTTGAATAAATTAGATTATATTTATAAGGTTCCATTTTCCGGTACCCGAAACATCAACCCAATAAGTTTACCGGCAAGCTCATATGGTGTTCTTAAATAGGTTCATCCGTAGGGAACTGGAAGGAGACTTGGGAAGATGAATAGATTCATATCAATTATTTTTTAAAAAACTAAATGAAAAATTATATGTTTTAATAAATAATTATAAAAACAATTATTAATATTTTGAAAAACCAATAAAAAATTAGAAATAAAAAAAGAAAATAAAAAACATATTGAAGTTTTATAAAAAAAACAGTAACAAGAAAAATGGAAAAAAAGAACAAAACACAATTTAAAACAAAAATTAATGAAAATAAAAATAAAAATAAATAAAAAGTAGTTAAAATGAAAATAAAAAAAAATAAAAAATTAGTTATTAATAATTAATTAAAATGTTAATAAAAATTAAATTTAAAACTAAGGGTACAATAGTCTTTTTATTCTTTAGTCAAAAGTCGACTAAATTTGTATAAGGGCGAAATGCTCATTTAATTTTCTTCTGTTAGTTTTTTAACCTTAATGGCTCAAAACGTCCGTAGACCGAACATAAGGATACCAAATTAGAATAAAAAATCATAAGGGTACCAAAGCGTTTGTGGACCAAACATAAGGGTACCAAAAAGTATTTAACCCTTTATTTTACCTAAATAAATAATTTTATCCCATTTATTTATTTTTTCAACCTCTAATTCTTAGTCGACTTTTCTCGAGCATCGATTTTGTCGATCAACCGTGAAAATCTTATTTACTTCACCAAGCACCGATCAAAAAAACACTGCCAATAATTTATTTTTTTGTTGGCGTCGCATGGTTTCTCCACTGTTTTGTGACATGTAGCTTCGTTTTTTCTTTCCAATTCCTACTAATAATCTCTTTTTAACGGAAATAACTTCTATTTTTTGACAATTTATTATCTTTAAGTCCCTCGTCTTTTAAAAAAATCGTATTAAAACTTGAAAATAAAAGTAATTCATATGAAAGTGAACTAAAATATAAAAGAATGCATGAAACATTAGCTACTAGTTAAAAAGTAGGGTTATTTTCATCTCACTACCATAACTATGTGTTTTTTTTTTCATCTCACTACCCCAATTATTTTTTGTGGCACCTCACTACCTTAGCATGCATTTTTTTCACTTTCATACCCGTCGTCAATTTGCCATCCATTTTTGGATGAAAACACTTAAAAAGTCCATAATACCCTTCACTAATTAACAATCAAAATTTCAAAAGCATGTGATTGGTTTTAAAATTTTCTTTTAAAAAATCAGTTTTTAATGTCACAAAATACACAATAAGGTAGTGAGGTGCCACAAAAAATACATTCTACGCTAATGAAGTGTCACAAAAAATATTTAAAGGAGTGAGATGAAAAAAATCATGTAATTAAGATAATGAAATAAAAATAACCTTAAAAATTATATTGATCCTCTCATGCAAGAACGTTAGAGGGAAGATTGCTTATTAACTTGTACATTGGGTCATTATTACCCCCAAGCAAGAAGCCAAGTGTTAGTTGTGAAATTGCACCATTATGGTTTCCTCCTCGTACCTCGGATCGGATCAACGCTATTTAGGTTTTGTCTGATTATGTGGTTCTACACTTACATTCCATATGGGTTTGACCAAACTAAATCAAATTCATGTTTAATCATGAAAATAACAACTGCAATGCACAATTCCTTACCCATAAACATGAACTAATATATGTTTATGGATGATGATGACGACTATGATGTTGACGCTTATAACATTATAGATTATAAAAAAGATTAAAAGAGTAGTGGTGGTGAAACCTCCCGCGTGGCACAAGAATGTCATCGATTAAGCCAACCCTTGATTCCACAATGTTAGGCCACCGGTCTTAAGTCTACACTCTTGCATGCTTGCTTACATAATATTTTAATATCAAGTTTGGAACCGTCCATAATTTTATTGGAGAGGGATATGTTTTCATTTTTAATATATCAAAACTTGCAATGATTACTTATAAATTATGTAGAAAAGGTTCATTATTATGAATACTAAATGGTGTGAAACACACAAGCAAAAGTCTCACGTTGATCCTCAATATTTATAAAAACATGTAAGATTATTATAGCTTTTGGGAATACGATGGAAACAAAATGGTTTTTCATAGAGTTTATTTTCTATATTAGTATTCTCGCGGTTGTGCGAGTGATGAACAAAATCGCCTCTATACAGTATTAGTAACATATATCAATACTAATTGTATGTGGTATTAATTATTTTATCTAAACTTCTCTTTTCTCATTCTAAGAAAATAAAGATGGAAGTTATAGGTTTTACATCTGTGTTAACCACTCTTTCTTCAACTTCTTCTTCGACAACTTCCTCACCCAGCTATCTTCTCTCTCCTCGACCCTCTGAATCTATTTGAGAGCTAGACCAAACTTCACACCATTTTCTTCTTCCTTACTCTCAACCCCTCAATCCCGAGAGTTTTTCTTTTGAGTTTCTAACTGCTCTCCGGTCCAGAATGAAGGCGATATCACCATTGCCGAACCATTGATCGAGTTTATGGAAGAAAACGACGAAATCATCGAGGTCCCGACACGAACAATCCCAACTTTTGACTACGCTAGGTATCGGTTTGCTTTGGCCGGCTGTCTGCCCTACAAGGATCGTTTTAGCCCCAAAGCTCTCTATGGATTAATGACGACAACATGGGGTGTCCGGGGTCAATTTGTTTAACCTCTCTCCGACCTAATTCTCTCCTTCTTTTTCCCGTCCCAAGAATCGGTGGAGACCATTCAGGCCAAGGACCCTTGGACCTTCCACGACTCGGTCTTTCCCCTCACGTTGCTGCTACCGTGGACACAACTAGAAACCCTCATCTTCCAAACCCTACATATATATGTCCATACATTCAATATTCCTGTGGAGACCGAAACCTCCTAGATGTGAACTCTCATCATTTCAAATCAGAGAACGAAGGTTACGACCGGGAATCAGGCTTAGCGGCGGGGATGAGACGACTACCTTTGGCTTTGGGTGGTTCTGGACATCACAAGGCCTCTCCGGCGTCACTCCAACTTCAGTTTGAAGTCTTATGTGACACTATCACCGTACGACTGCAATATAAAAGCTACCAGATTTGTACTACCATTATGGACGTCTAGACCGCTCCTTCATCTCCTTTATGACATCCATTACGGGTGTCAAATTACATGCAATCCATTTTTCGAACTCCCTACGGGTCTATGGGTGGACAACTACCTTCATATGGATTGGGAGGAAAACCCACCAGTACCTCAACCCCTACCTCACTTGCATGCATAAGCGGACACCCTTTCCATCATTCTGGACCCGACCTTGACTTAGGGGATCCCTCACGATTGTGAACCTTTGGTTCCTCCAATCTCATCCCTTGCATGAGGTTCGTATTTTTCAAATTGGAGGTCGTCGGTTTTCCGACCTACAATCTTGCCTATTATCCTAGCTTCTAGTTGTTTCCCATCGTTGGGACAAAGAGGTTGGGAAGGACTTGAGAAGAGATTGGTGGGGTCTACCCCGCCCTAGTGGTTGCTCGAGCTACAACCTTGCCTAACTTGGGTCAGGCGACTAGCAAGGCAACCTCGCTACCAGGCACTGATGCTTTTCCACCACCATAGGTGCCCCAGGCAGATCCTCGAGCCATTGTTGTCATCGTCTACACCCTTCCAACCACCCCTAGCACTTCTACGATCACCATCTCCACCAACGGTGTCAAGCTCAAAACTATAACCCTTATCTACCCTGACAGAGTTGCCTTGTTTCATCATAGAAGATGTTTGGTAGGAAACCCGGACGAGATCTCCAAAACGAAGCAAGGTCGGGGGACCATCGACCCAACTCCCCCTCCCCCCGGAGATTCAAGAACGCAAAGGAACTATCAAGGGAGAAGGCCAAACGAGTCGCGACACTAAAAGACTGCCTAAAGAAGATAGTGTTTGATCTCCTAGATGTCGACCTAGATGGGAGGGACGCCTGACACTCACAATCATCTAGAGTTTCGATGAAGCCTTCCAAGCAGTCTCGTCGAGAATCGTGATTGACGGATGCTTGGATCAGAGAAAAAAATGAACGTTCTTCCAATTTAACTATGGGCCCATCTGGTCAGTTCATATCCCTAAGGAGAGGTACCCCAGTCTACCTCAATAGATCAAGAAAATCACCTGAAAGGGTATTTAAATCTTTGTCCTCATTTATTTGTACCAATTTGTAATTTATATTGTTGTTCTCTTAATTTGTCTGATAGGAGTTTGGTTTGTAACAAGAGTGTCGTGACACACTTATCTCTAATGGGATCCCAGATTATAATCTCGATTGGACGAATTTCAACCCACTTCATTTGTACTCAGTATTATTAATGAATGATCTCCGTATTACCATTTTCAAAAAAATTATTATATGTATAAAACTTGAAGAATATAAATTTTAGTAGCTCCTTGTCACACCTCCAATGAGATCCGGCAAAGATGGTTGACTTTTGATTGCACTAAACTACATATCAGCATCAAATCAAAGGTTGCAAGGAGGTAATAAGCATTACTTTCGATTGGCCGTTGGATTAGAGTGATGGTCGTAGAAACCAAAGTGGAGGGTGGAGATGAAGAGTTGGTGTGAAAATATTGCAGCAGCGCCAGCAGCAATATATATTGTCGGACCCACCCAGCAGCGAGATGATATTCAAGTGTATATAAATGATAAAAGTCACTCGCAAGCCTCCACAGCATTCCTTTTTTATTGGCGTCCACCTTCTCAGACACTATCATCACATTGTCGGCCTCTCTTGGAGGCATTTTCACAAACACCTTGTGCTCAAACAATGAAGACCCAAGAGGCGTCTCTGCGCAGAGCCAGCAGCTGCAACAGAAGCTCCAGTAGTAGTAAGATCATCCCTTCGTCTAGCTTCCCGAGGTCTTCGTCTCTGGCAGCCGAAACCCACGAGCCATCGGACATGCTCCTCGCCCGGAACGACTCGTCGTTCCAGCGCCTGAGCAAGACCCACGTGCGGGTCTCGTCGCTCCTGCGGTCCCTCCTCAACATCATCTCGCTGCCGACGTGCAAGTGGCTGACCCTCCCGGGGCACCTCTCCATGGCGCCGTCCCTCGGCCGGAAGGTCACCGGGACCCTCTTCGGCCACCGCCGGGGACACGTCAGCTTCGCGGTTCAGTACGAACCAAGATCGGAGCCGGTGCTGCTGCTGGAGTTCGCGACGTCGACGGCGGCGCTGGTGAGGGAGATGTCGTCGGGGCTGGTGAGGATCGCGCTGGAGTGCGAGAAGGGGGCGCGTGGGAGGCTGTTCCAGGAGCCCGTGTGGAGCATGTACTGCAACGGGAGGAAGTGCGGGTACGCGGTGTCGCGCGCGTGCGGGGAGTTCGACTGGCACGTGCTGAGGACGGTGCAGAGCGTGACGGCAGGGGCCGGGGTGATACCGCTGGTGGAGGACGGGAAGAAGGGGTCGGAGGGAGAGCTCATGTACATGAGGGCCAGGTTCGAACGAGTCGTAGGCGGCCGTGACTCGGAGGCCTTCTACATGATGAACCCAGATGGTACTGGAGGGCCTGAACTCAGTATTTTTCTATTAAGAATTTGATCATCATTATTTTAGAGTTATATTTTTATAGCTACACAAAATTTGAAAAAGAAAAGAAACAGTCTGTGTCACAGTTGTTGAGAAATAAACATACAAGATTGGAATACTTGTTGTATTGTAATTTTTTAATTACCAGTTTCTAGTTTTTTTTTATCTTGTAAATGGTGATTTGTTGAGAAAACATGTAACTAGTGTTAAGTACAATGTAAATTATTGAGTTATCATATATAGATATGGTTTGGGTAGTAGAGAAGAGGTCTTCTTACATATTTTTAACAATTTAAATTTCACGTTAAAAAAAAAACAATTTAAATTTCAAAAATTAAATTTTATATCGTACCATGAATACTGAAATGCAAGTCTTTACTGTTAAGTATATAAACATTTAAATCTAAAATATAAATATTTGATCATATAATTTTTTTTAATATTAGGATATAATCATTAGTAGTAAAAAGACATATACTTTCATGTACTTTAAATAATATTAATTCATTTCTCAACTTTGTTTTTGTTTTAAGTTATTATAATTTAAGTTTTGATGATGAAATTGTCCATCATATATGAAAAACACTATGAGAAATTTTTTTAAAAACTATTATGTCCATTTTATAGTTTTTTTTTTGAAATATAAGAAATACTTTCGTCGATAAATCTTAAACAAAAATAAAAATTATTAGAATAAATTGCTAAAATTTAAAATAAAGAGCATTTAAATATAATTTTCCCATAATAATAAGTGGGCATGAGTTGAGCTATATTAGAGATGTGGGCAACTTCATGCCAAGAATGATGACAAGAGTTGGCTTGACCTAAGTCATCATATTGCATATCCCACATGGGGAAGATCTATCTTGGTTCTTCCTAAAACTTTTATATATTACATGTATATGTAACACTTTTTTTGTGTACTGTACCATTATTACAAAGGAGAGACTTATTATTTATACACATTTTTCATTGATAAATTTAATTTTCAGTTATTTTCTTTGCTTATTTTTCATGGATATAAAAGGTAGGAACCACATCATTTAGAGGCTATAGCAGTCCATGTAGTTGATGTTTTAACGTGCTTAATACAACCATGTATATGTATAAATCTTATATAAGAACATGCACATTGTTTAGTGTTTAACACATTGGTACCCTTAACTAATTTAATCACTAAAAGGGACTTTAAGTTTTCAATCAGTAACACGTTAGTGTTTTCCGTCCATTTTTGGACGGAAAATGGTCATGTGCAATGCACATGACCTTAAACTTTTAAAAATGACAAAAATACCCCTCTAAGTTCAAACCCTAATTATTCTTTTACCTTATTTCTCCCACGCAACCTTCATCTCCCCCCATTTTATTTCATACATACGCCTCCTTCACCTCCCTCACCGTGAAAGTTTAAGGGTCATTTTTTGAAAGTTTAAGGTCATGACCATTTTCCGTCCAAAAATGGACGGAAAATACTAACGTGTTACTGATTGGAAACTGAAGATACTTTTTTAGTGATTAAATTAGTTAAGGGTACCAATGTGTTAAAAACATATAGTTAAGGGTATCAATATGATATTTTCCCTAAATCTTATATAAGAACATGCACAGTGTTTAGTGTCGAGTTTGAGTGACAAAGGATAATATTGTTTAATCCAGTTAAACTTTCAAGTCTAACGAGTTATTTTGTTTGATATTAAATGAAATAATAATTCATTTAATAAAATACATTTTGTTATCCTTTATTAAAAATCTAGAAGTTTCACTCAAAATAAAAATCTAGAAGTAAAAAAATATATAGAACAAACCCAATTCAATTTTACATATTTATTTTTTAGTTGATTAAAATCTCGACATACCATAATCATTATGAAAATACTTCCTATTATATATATCATCAAGACTCGATTGAAAAATCATGTGGAGGACCAATTAATAAATAATAGTATGATCGTGTGTGTATATATATAGAGAGATTTTAACGATAAACATGTTTTACAATACTTTTAAAATACAAACAAAAAATAGACTATGCTTTATAATAAATAGTCTTTATTATATTTGTATACTATATCTAATATTTTGAATGTTATTTTTATATTATTCTACTATCAGGACAAAGTTTATAAACTTTCATATGATCACGGCGCGCTTTGAGCCCTAAAACCAAAAAGAGAGAAGACTGAGAAAAACGTCGTTGCTGTTAGTATGGTGATTGATCACCAGATCATGCCATAATACCGGAGTGTGTCCAAAGTATGGTTCTTATGGGCACATTTGCAGGCCCTACTCGGCGAAGAATTGTTGTTCATTCGAGCATACGTCGTTTCCTTTGTCGGGAGTTCTCAGCAAGCCTAAGGTCAGGGATTCCTGTGGTGTTCTCTTAGGCTTTCTACGATGGGCTTTATCCGTTCCAGGTGGAGGGGAACGATACTCGAAGTGACTCGTGATCGCTGGATGGGATCGGGAGGCAAGGGCGAGACGGAGATCGGGTTCTGCAATTGCCAGATCCCGTGTGGTTTGTCGATGCCATGGGTGCAGGACGAGACTTTGTCACCGGAGATGGAAAGGGGATGCACGATCGCATCAAGTGGTGGGTTGGGGTGTTTGGGTGGTCGCCTATCACTGCATGTGGGTGTTGCAGACCGTCTTGTTGTGGTTGGTCTCGACGGTACTGGGATGGCCTCACATGGACTATTTCGCCGAGTGGAATAGAGTCTCTACCACTTGCGGCTCTTTCCAGGGATTGTGTTTGTGCGTGGAGATGGAGCCATCGTTTGGGGAATGCGGCCAACCGATGTCTATGAGGTGGCGGCCGGAGTTATACACGGTAATAGTGGGATCATGTGTGGAGCCCGGATGACTAATGTCAAGGACGTGGTAGATGGAGGTGTGCGCCGTGTGCGTGCACTTACGGACTCGAAGGCCTTTATGGAGTCAGATAGGGCATCAAGAGAACTGGCGAAGGGTGACAAGCACCCTTGCCTTTCCCAATGAGTTCTCGGGGGGTCGATGAGGGGTCTGCGGGTGCTCCCCTTCATCGACCATAGGGTGGTATCGGGTCCGACAAGTACCGACGCGATACTCTCCAATCATATCGGGAACCAACATTTTTATGTTTCTAAAGACTCTTATTATCATTAGTGGGGGGACGACGTCAGCTGGTTTTTCGGGAGGATGCTTGGTCCAATTGATCCATCTCATTCCCTGGTCAAAAGACTGCCCATGTCGTTACTCTCGGGCTCCAGCAATTGTTTCGGTGGTTTCGATCGTTTACGCAGTATTCCCCAAGAGCACAGTACAAAGTCGATTTGTGCTTTTTCTGACCATAGGGCTCACTCGGCCCTATCCTATAGTCTTCAGCCGTCGTACAGGTTTCCTATCGACACTCTTGAAGCACTTCGGTGAAAGAATATGTTTCCAATTTCGTATATGTCTCATGTTGTGTGGACTTTTTATATGTTTCTATACAATTATTTGATTGAATTTTGTTTTTCCTAGATGACCCGTTTTGAGTCAGTATTTTTGGAGCTTTTTGTTTATTAATATTACTCGTTTAAAGCTCAAAACAAAAAATCAAGATAAAATTTATCAGGTACGTGTACCTAATAATTACGCGTAGAGCAAAGTTTTTTTTATCAGCAAGTTTTTATTTATAGGGCAATTTTCATCTCAGTACCCTAACTATTGTGTTAGCGTCAATTCAGTACCCTAACTATTTTTAGCGTCACATCAGTACCCTAGAATGTCAATTTCCGTCTTTCCATCCATTTTGGATGGAAAATGCATGAAAAGTCTAAAATACCACTCACAAACAGTCAAATTTTCAAAATATGCCATTGGTTTCAAATTTTCTTTTTATTTATTTATTTATTTATTTTATAAAAAAATATTTATTATTTTATAAAAAATAGAATTTCCTTAAAAATATTTTTTTTATTTTATAAAATCAGTTTATATTTCAAAAAATATATTTTTTTATTTCAAAAAAACATATTTTATTTCAAAAATCAGTTTTATTATAAAAAAACAGTTTTATTTTAAAAAATCATTTTTTTAATTAAAAACAGTTTTATTCAAAAATCATTTTTATTTATATAAAAAATTTAATTAATACTTTTTTTTCTTTACCCTTCTCTCTCCTCAACTTGTCTCTCTCTCCTCCATTCTCAATCCTCCATTTTCGCAGCCACTCCTCCCCCATCTTCATCAAGTGAACCCATCAATCCTCCATCTTCATCAAGTGAACCCATCTTCGTTTCTCTCTCTCCTCAACTTCGTCTCTCTCTCTCTCCTCCATTTTCAATCCTCCATTTTCGCAGCCACTCCTCCCCCATCTTCTTCCTCGTGGCCGCAAGATCTGTGAGAGAGAGGGTGGAGGTGACGACAAGGCATGGGTTGTACGAAGTGCGAACACCTCGACACACGGCCACTCCGCCGTGTTAAGGATATTGGCACAACAACCATAACCCACTCTCCTAGTAAAAAAAGGAACAGATTATGTTTGTTGTGATATACCCTATATCTAGGAATGGTTGTTAGTTAGTTTGAGTTTATACTTGCTGTGTATATAAGCCATGTGAGTCATTTGTAAAAGTCACTGAATTACAATACAATTGCATAACGTTTATATGGTATCAGAGCACACCTTTTTCTCTGATTTTTCTACTTTGCTTGTTTCTTATGGCAGCCACAAGCACAACATCGCAGCTGCTTGCTCTTGCAAATACCACAGATTCGTCTCTCAATTTTCAGATTCCGTCCATCAACATCCGGCTTGACAAAGACAACTACTCCTTGTGGAGAACTACCATCGTTTCGGCTCTTGAAACTTTTGATCTTGAGTCCTTTATTTTGGATCCCAAACCACCTGAAGAGATCCTTTCCAAAACTACTGATGATGGAACTGTCACTAGCAAATCAAATCCAGAGTTTGCTATTTGGAGGAAGCGTGACATGTTTGTTTTATTATGGCTTAAATCTACCTTATCTGAACGTGCTCTTGCCATGGTCGCTCGGGCGACTTCATCTCATATGGCTTGGATAGCTATAGAGAAAACTTTTCAGGCACAAACTCGGGCTCGTCGGATGGCTATGAAAGTGCAACTACAAACTCTTTCCAAAGGGTCGATGACCATGATGGAATACATCGAACGAAAGCGTTCCATTGCTGATTCTCTTGCAGAAAGTCTACATCCCATCTCCGATGAAGATCTCATTGGCCATATTTTAAATGGTCTCGATTCATCCTATGGTGCTTTCGCTACTGCATTCATGATGAAGACTGACACAATATCCGTTGATGATCTCGCGGGATTATTGCTTCAAGAAGAAGCTCGTCTAGAACAAGAACTTGTTCGGCAGGCCTCCACTCCACCTCCATCTCAGTCACTCTCCTCTTCCTCGGCATTTTCGGTGCATCGTTCAAATGGGAGGCATGTTCCATCAACCAACAATCGGGGTTCTAGTGATTCGTCTATCTCACGCACTTTTGATTATCGTCGTCGTCGTGTTATATGTCAGCTATGCACCAAACCAGGTCACGAGGCAATTAATTGTTGGCAACGGTCCAATCAAACTGATTTTCCCTCTCGTCGTCCAAATCCGAGGGATCAATCGAGGCAAGCTAATCTGGTTCACCACAACAACAGTCCGTCTACAGTAGTGGATCCTGCTTGGTATTTCGACACTGGCGCCACCGATCACGTCTCTCCTGATCTTCACAAACTCAGCAGTGTTGAAGATTACAACGGAGATGACAAATTGCAAGTTGGAAACGGTAACCATTTGTCTATTTCTCATGTTGGCTCATGTTTTTTGCCTAATCTCAAATTGCCTAATGTGCTTATTGTACCCAATATCACTAAAAACCTTCTCAGTGTGTCTAAACTAACCCGTGATCATAATGTATTCATGGAGTTTTGGCCAACACATTGCTTTGTTAAGACTTTTCAGGGAAAAACAATTCTTCGAGGGGACGTTGAACATGGCTTGTATCGTCTTCCTTCCACCACCATCTTCCATTATGGCTCTTACCGGTGTTCGGACGTCCTTGCACGGTTGGCATCAACGACTTGCTCATCCTCATCTGTCTCTTTTGAGACGTCTTGTTTCTTCATTTCAACTTCCTATTTCCTCTAATAAATTTCCATCTGTTTGTGATTCTTGTCAACTAGGAAAGAGTCATCGCTTTCCTCTTGCTACATCTCATATTGCTTCTAATAAACCTTTTGAATTAATGTATTCGGATCTTTGGGGAGCTTCTCCTGAATTTTCTATCAACGGGCATCGTTATTTTGTTTTGTTCATTGATGATTGCACTAAATTTGTGTGGATCTATTTTTTGTCTCATAAATCTCAGGTGTTTTCGACATTTGTTCAATTCCGTACGATGATAAAAACACAATTTTCCGGTGATATTAAAAGTCTTCAAACTGATTGGGGAGGTGAATTTCGGAACGTATCAACCTTTCTTAAGAATTATGGAGTTGATCATCGGCTTTCTTGTCCTCATACTCAAGAACAAAATGGTGCGGTTGAACGTAGAAACCGTATCGTTGTTGAAAAGGGTCTCACTCTCTTAGCTCAATCTTCTTTACCACAAGAATTTTGGGAACACGCCTTCAAAACAGCCACATATCTCCATAATCGAACCATTACTCCATTACTCCATTATCAATCCCCTTATCAACGACTTTACAAAAAAATACCGGATTACAGTTTTCTCAAAACCTTTGGTTGCCTTTGTTACCCATTTCTTAGACCTTATAATGCCCACAAAATAGATTTTCGTTCTCTTCCATGTGTGTTCATTGGTTACAGTGCATCCCACAAAGGTTATCTTTGTTTTCATAAGCCCACATCTAGGATTTATATCTCACGACATGTTGTTTTTAATGAAGATGAATTTCCTTATGCTACTCCACAGGTTACATCAATTACTCATCCTCCTGACAGTCATTCACCTCTTATTTCTCCGTCTCTTCTTGAGCATGCCGTTGCTGCCTCTCCGTCAAGTTCCACCACACCGCCTAGTTCGCCTAGTTCTCCTCCACCACTAAACCACCCACCCACCCCGCAACCGGTCTCTCCAACACACAATATCAACCCTCATACTCAAGAACAACCAATACAAACACCAACTCCCCAAGTTCCTTCGTATTATAGACCCGCTGATAACAATCAACATTCTATGGTCACTCGCGCCCGTACAACCGACAACTCGATATTAATAATGCTTTCCTTAATGGTGACTTGTCAGAGGAGGTGTACACGAAACAACCAAGAAGCTTTGAGGATCCAAATTATCCTAACCATGTTTGTTGGTTACATAAGGCGATTTATGGTCTCAAACAAGCTCCTCGAGCTTGGTTTACTAAGCTCAAGAACTATCTTGTCATTCATGGGTTTCGTGCTTGCAAGTCGGACACATCCTTGTTTGTTCATATATCTTCCTCTACTATTATCTACATTCTTGTGTACGTGGATGATTTAATAATTACAGGAACAGATGAAGGTCTTGTTCAACGGTTCATCTCAAAATTGAATGAAGCTTTTGCACTTAAGGACCTTGGTGCTCTACAATTTTTCTTGGGCTTGCAGATCAAGAGAACTGCCACTGATCTTACTTTGTCACAACAAGGCTATATTCAAGATATTATTGCCCGTAGCAACATGTCCGACTCTACGCCAGTATCCACTCCAGCTGATCCACATTCTCGTCTCGTCCGTCAAGGGGATCTATTTTCTGATCCAAAGCTATTTAGGCGGGTTGTTGGCTCTCTACAATATGCCACTATTACTCGTCCTGATATAGCTTTTGCCGTCAATCGAGTGTGTCAATTTATGCATGCGCCAACTATTCTTCATTGGCAGGCAGTCAAACGGATTTTACGATACCTGAATGGCACGTTGCATCATTGCCTGCATTTTAAACCAACAACAGCAACTTCTCTTCTTGGTTTTTCGGATGCAGGATGGGTCTCGGACAGCGATGACAGCCGATCCCAATATGGTTTTGCAATCTTTCATGGCCCGAATCTAATAAGTTGGACTTCTCGTAAACAACGAGTAGTTGCTCGCTCCAGTACTGAAGCAGAATATCGGTCTCTTGCCTACACTGCCGCTGAATTGTTATGGCTCAAGCAACTTGTTTCGGATCTTCATGCTCCTATAACTCATCCTCCTCTGTTTGTTATGCGATAATGTTGGTTCCATTTTCATGAGCAAAAATCCAGTCATTAGCACAAGATCTAAACACATTTCTCTGGATTTCCATTTCATACGGGAACTAGTTGAATCGGAGGACCTCAAGATTTGTCATGTTTCTTCTGTTGATCAATTGGCTGACATATTCACTAAACCTCTCATGAAGGATCGCATGACTCTTCTTCGCAACAAGCTACAAGTTCGTCCCGTCCTTGAGCTTGTCGGGGGGTGTTAAGGATATTGGCACAACAATCATAACCCACTCTCCTAGTCAAAAAGGAACAGATTATGTTTGTTGTGATATACCCTATATCTAGGAATGGTTGTTAGTTAGTTTGAGTTTATACTTGCTGTGTATATAAGCCATGTGAGTCATTTGTAAAAGTCACTGAATTACAATACAATTGCATAACGTTTATACGCCGCCTCGCTTCACCCTCGGCTCCATCTTCGAGCCCAGATCCGGATTTGATTTTTTTGAGGGGATTCTTCTTCTGGGGTTTTAGGGTTGGGTATTTGGGGAAGAACAAATATTTCTGGGTTTCATTTTGATTTTTGCAGAATCTGAAACCAACCCCATATGAATCGAAACATATATTTGGGGACTTTTTTTTACAGAATCTGAAATGATGCTTGTTCCTTAAATGATATGGTGTTGATGATCAAGATTTGGAAATTTTGCTGATATGTATCATACGGATGTATAGAAACCATAAAGTGGAGTTGAATGATGGGTTCACTTGATGAAGATGGGGGAGGAGTGGCTGCGAAAATGGAGGATTGAGAATGGAGGAGAGAGAGACAAGTTGAGGAGAGACAAGGGTAAAGAAAAAAAAAGTATTAATTAAATTTTTTTATATAAATAAAAATGATTTTTGAATAAAAATGTTTTTAATAAAAAAATGATTTTTTAAAAATAAACTGGTTTTTTAAAAATAAAACTGATTTTTGAAATAAAAAATATATTTTTTGAAATATAAACTGATTTTATAAAATAAAAAATTAATATTTTTAAAGAAATTCTATTTTTTATAAAATAATAAATGTTTTTATAAAATAAATAAATAAAAAGAAAATTTGAAACCAATGGCATATTTTGAAAATTTGACTGTTTGTGAGGGGTATTTTAGACTTTTCATGCATTTTTCATCCAAAATGGATGGAAAGTTGACGGCGGGTACTAAAGTGACGGAAATTGACATTCTAGGGTACTGAGGTGACGCTAAAAATAGTCAGGGTACTGAATTGACTCTAACCCAATAGTTAGAGTACTGAGATGAAAATTGCCCTTATTTATATAAAAACCAAGTTTTCAAAAACATCGAAAACGAGCCTAAGGGCGAACCCTCCAGTACAGATTACAAACAGGAGTTTGCCAAACAGACAGCTCAAACCAGCAACCCAAAGGGTATAACACAATAATGGGCCTAGTACCCAGATTTAACTAACCTTAAGCACAATAGGAGTAAACCTAGTCCCAACAAGGGGTACTAAACAGAACAGTTCAGGGCAGAAAATAAACCACAAATAAAGCTCAGCCCAAACAAAACAAGTAACACGGGCCCAAGGCCCAAACCAAAACAAACCGGCCCATTGAGACAACAGAAGCCGCGTGCTCCTCGGGAGTGAACCCCGTGTGCTCCTCGGGCAGGGTTCTCGCGAGTTCCTCGGGCAATGCACCTTGATCGCCGCGCCACCACCGACGAAGAGATCAACAGTATAACTAGAACACCCTCCGAACACCACCAAGACCAGACGCCGCAACAAACAACGACCGACAATCCCTCCGAACACTCCCACGCCGACCTCACCGGACAAGAGCTCCACCAAACAGTGAGAGCCATTAATTCGCTCAGACATTACCGTAGAGGTAACATTCCTCCAGCCAACACTGGGAGGAGTCCTAGATGGGGAGGGCCGATATCTAAAAGATACCGAGCAAAAAGGATGAAACCATCCAATAGATCCAGTCCCAAACCCCAAAACCCCCAACAAAGGACCCAAGACCGCCGGTCAACACCGATTTGCGGTCAGTCCTTTATCTCCAAAAAGAAGAAAACGAGGAGGAGATGGGGATGGAAACCATTCTTGAGATGAGGAGATCTTCCGAGCCCTCAGAAGATTGAAGCCGCCGAGAACCCAAACCGAAACTCTAGGTGACAGAGCAGCGCGCAATAAGTAGAAACCCCAACCCAAACCCTATTCGTCGGAGACCACGACACTCCGACGAAGCCCGGAACTTCCAACCATGTCCGAGAATAAGAGAAGAAAGAGAGGAAAAAGAGACAGACACTACTCAACACAACACCACCCGAAACCCAACAGATCGGAGGGAACAAAGTTTTCATTTCCTTTTTCAGAGGTGAGAACTGTTTGATGGTTTTGTAAAGGGTTTCTAATTTTATCTGTAAATATTGCAATGCCTTTCGCTATATATGGAAATAAACAATATTACTTGTCTCCATTAATAGATAGGCATTAACATGTCATAGTGTTTGCATCTGTATTTATTTTAAAATATTACGGAATTTGTGTGGACGGTTTTGTTTGCTTTAGAACTCAGACGTGTATGCTTTTGTTCTATTCGATCAATTGAACCGAAGTATAAAGACAACACACCATCAAACATGCCAATATATATATACACAAACCTCGGTTGTCTCCGTCGCATAATTATGTTTTTGTTTATCAAGCAAAATAAATACATTAAAAAGAGATTGAGTGACACTTCTGATAGGAACCACCACCCATAATACAAAGAGAGAAAAGAAATTAAATACAAGTAAAAATCAAATCAATTAGTATATTGTGTTTTTGTAGTTGCGATTCAATTGCTTAACTTCTAAGTTTTAGTAATGTAATTAACATTTGTAGGACTAGACAACTGCATATGGATCGGATACCACAGGGTGTAGGTGAAAAATAAGCCGTGGATCGAACCAGTTCTGATACCATGTTAAAGCCCTATCCAATCCATAAGCTTGAACTGGGTGGAGACATCTATGTGTAAGACTAGACATCTACACGTCGGCCATAGCAGGACTGGACATCTGCATATGGACCGGAGACCACAGAGTGGAGGTGACAATCGGACCGTGGGCCGAACCAGCTTTGATACCATGTTAAAGCTCAATCCAATCTAAAAACTCGAATCAATGAGTGGAGGCATCGAGATATATATTGATGAGTCAATTTATACACACACTTTCGATGTGATACTTACACTTCAACAAATCAAGCTTTAAATCCTTTCATGTGTCCTAATAATGCACAACTTCAACTAGCACAAATGATAAGAAGTTAAAAAATGAAGGTAGAAAGGCACATGGGAAGAAGGTATACCCTTTGGTTACCAACACAATATCGAGCAAGATACGCCTCTGCTGGAAGAGCTTCAAATCAGATCCATGGATCCAAGAATAATAGCTGGTGGAACAGAATCATGCCTCTGCACTGCACTTTTCAAATAAAACCCATTTATATAATATATGTTTAATATTTATACATGTGAATCTAGTTTTAGGATAAGATATTTAAAGATATTTATGCTTCTAAAGATATTTCTGTATCATTTTCAGAAGATATTTTGCGGTGGAGCACAAGAGATGAAGAGATAGTTTTGTTAAGACACTTGGGTTAGATGCAGTACAACTGTCTGATCAAACATCCAAAAATATTATGAAAAATGTTCTTAGTGAGTACCAAGTCTTGAGTTTCGTATGTTGACGGGACAAAATAGTGAGACTTGGGACTCAGAATAGCGGGTGTTTTATAATGAGAGGCTCATTGTGAGGCTCACTATTTTAGTGGATGCTGACTTGTTAATTAATTGATATTTTGCTGTTTTATTTAATTTTTTATCAGAAACTGTTTAAATTATATAAAATATAAACAAATATGAAAAATAATAATTAATAACAGTAAAAAAAATAAGAAATAAATTTAATACGAATAAAAATGAACTTGAACTTTTAATCATCCCCTTTTAATACAACCCCAAAAAATACATGCTCAAGAATCATTGTGGTGGGTCGACATCCGATGGTGCTTGTTCTTGTCGAAGAGCTTCAAGTTCTCCTTCCAGGGTATTCAACACTCTTTGAAGTCGGGCCTTGCACGACCTATGCTCTTCCTTATCGTCTTCGGTGAAGTCGGAGGTATCCGTTTGCACCATGGACATGTACAAGGCGAAGTTTGCTTCCCACTTTTCAGTTAACTTGTGTATCATGCGGGTCCTTTCTGCCATGCCTTCTTGCCTTGTACGTTCCATCTCCGTGTAGGCATTCATTTGGGCTGTGAAGACGGTCGCCTTTTTTGATGCCCTCGCTGCCTTCTTTCCTTGCGGTCGCATTCGACGAGTTGGTTGAGGGGGACTTGCATCGGCCTCATGGGAGGGGGGTGTTTCGCTGAGAGTGACCTCACTCCCCTCGTTGTGATCTGAAGCTCTTCAGATCTTTCTTTCTTCGGTGTAGCTGCCCACATGTCCTTCGCATGTCTCATGTGGTCCTCATGGTTCTAGCCGCATCGGAGATCGGCCTTGGAGGTCTTCAGATAACCGAGGAACTTCCTTGTCTGCGACTGACATCTGGCCCAATGTTTCTTGATAGCATTCCACTTGTAGCGGCGGTGGCATCCGGTCGCATTGAACCTCCTCTCAATATTGCACCAAAATGTGTTTCCGGCTTGAGAGTTTCCCTTAATCGCGTCTTTTGTAGTCGTGAGCCAGCACTCTATGAGGTGTTTTTCTTCCTCGATGGTCTATGTCCTTCGATCCTGTGGTGCTGCTCTGGGTCGTCGTTGGGAAAGTCCGACAGAGGATGACTGCGACGACCTATGGGTGACGCCTACGTCGGGTACTAGGTGGTCGGGGTAGTTGTAGAATTGTAGTGGAAGATGGAATTGTGGCGGCATTTGGAATTGTGGCGACATTTGGAATTGTGGCGGCATCTAATACCCTTGTGCGTTGAATTGTTGTGGACGGAATTGACCTTGGAAATATGAAATTACAAAACTTTATTACAAAAGTATTCTAAAAATTAATTAAAAAAATACAATAAATGAAAATGAATTGAAAAAAATACAGTAAATGAAAATGAATTAAAAAAATACAATAAATGAAACACTTAACGGTAGTTTGCAATTACCTGAGCTCGAACCCGGTTGCATGTATGTCGTGAAAGCGGAGTTCTCACGAGGGTCCGTTAGAATTTCGTGGAAATTTCGTGCTAGTTCGTCGGGGGTGAATCCTACTTCGTCACCAGCTGATTGTGCACGGGACCCTTCGTCGCCCGATATTTTTTACGAGAATATTGGAAAATGAGAGAGTAGAATGTGGGAATGGGAGAGTGAAATTGGACAATGTGTGAGTGATGAGTGGAAAAAATGAGGTTGGGGTATTTATAGGGTTTAAATTGTAGTATACTTAATTAAAAAAGGTTAATGTTTCGGATTTTTTTTCTGACGCAGGGACACGTGGCGCCACGGGATTGGACAGGAGCCCGGCAAGGGACGCGGGCTGTGGCCCTGCCCGCGTTTTTGCGGGCCGCGTAAAAGCCGTCCCATAATGGGATGGCCCGCGTTCCGCGGTCCGCAAAAACACGAGCCGAACCTCAGAACCGGCCCATTGTTCCTGCTCTTAAAAAGGATGAACAGCTAGGTCGACATAGCCCATACAATTGTATCGTCCACGTCAAAAATATATATTTAAACATCAATGTAAGTTCTTGGCTTTGAACGCCCTTTAATGTAGATGAGAACTAATTTATTCCATCCAATTTATGTACAATTCATGTAAATAAACCACCAGTGAACAAACTCAATCAAGAGTAAACTCACCACCATGTCTGAAACCCATTGTAGAAAGAAAAAAGAAGGAGAAAATAGGTTCATCATTTATGTAACATAAAACAAATTGCAAGTAAAAGGAGGTAAATAACCTAGACTAGTCTTCTCTCTCGAGTGTTGAGAGCCTACCTTAGCCCTATTCTGTCCTAGCTGTTATGGAGCTTCAGTCTACCATCCCTGCTACTACGCCGCTTGGGATTGTCGGCTTTGCAGTCCCCGTTTTCGCCTATCTCATCCAACTGACACCCTCGTAGACCACACCTGGTGCAAGGTTTAAATACGGATGGGAATGGAGGAGCGTTCCACAACCCTCGGCGTCTTCGCTTCTCTTCCCCGCCTCGAGGTTTCGTCGCCTCGAGGCCCGACCGCCATCAGTCCCCGACCCCTTTTGTTGGTGTCGCCTGGGCTCCCTGCTCCGGAGAGCATGCCGCTTCCACCATCGCGTGCGCCTCCCCTTCGGCGCGTATCTCCCCCGCAAGGATTCCCCCAGTCGATGTCAATCGGGTCTTTTGACCCATCCCCGCCTCCGCAGCATGGTGCCCTAGGTCGGGATGCACTGGTGCGGGGGGATCGGATGCCATCAGCCTCACTCCATGGAGTAACGTGCCATCGACCAAACCTTAACCCGTCTCCCCGAGATCACCACGACCTTGCTCTGGGGGCTGGGTTAACGAGGACACAGCGTGGAGAAGCACGTCCGCTGACTGCCCCCACTCGGTTCGTGCAGGCGGGGATGCTTCAGGACGTGACGGAGACCCGAGTGTTCTCCTCGGTCACACTGATGGAAACCCGGTCTCAACGCTTGGTTTCTGACCGCTATGGGGTGAGAAGGAGCCACGAGGCGACGCGACGTCAGCCGAACCCTAACCCATCTTCTTGGGCCCACCACGACCTTGTTGTGGTGGCTGGGGTGTATGGGGAATGACATGGAGGTGCACTGTTGCAGGAGACCCCCCTCGCTCTTTGACTATGAGGTTGATCAAGGAAATAACGGAGACCTTGGCGTTTTCCTCGATCACGGTCACGAAGACTCGACTTCAACGGAACCGACCCCGATCCCGCCAATAGAGCATGTGGCTCAGTCCGGACATCTGTGTCGACCCGATACCCTCAGAGGCATCTCCCGACATACCAGTGAGGACTGCTGCACTTCAATCCGACACGAGGGCCTCGCCCACGCACCAGACGTCCGGCTGGGGTGACGCCGCACTCGGTTGGAGGAGATGCAAGTGCATTGGGTCGGGAGCAGGAGGCATCGGCCCCAACCCTAGTGACAATAGACCCGATACCTAAGGCTTGGTCATCTTGAGGGATGAGGATCGGGGTAACAATGGACCCGGTACATAACTCGGACCCCCGAGCTTTAACCTGGGATGTCGGGCAAGTACCTGGGATAAGCCCCCTAGGTGGTCCTATGCGAGAGCCCCGACTTTTGTACACGGGAACATCCGGCGGGCGGCTGGTGGAGATCAGCCCTCTACTGATTCGATTGTTGTCATGCGATCGAGGGAGGGGAGTGGAAGTGGAGGTGGTGGTCGTTCCCACCCAGGAGTGCATGCTGTGGAGGCCCCGACATCACTGCCTAGGAGGAGCGCAACTGCTGATGAATGAGGAGGGATAGTGCCTGCGTCTGGCTGGCACGACAACTCACAGGCGGGGGAGATGCCTCACTAAGAGGAATGAGGCATAAGCAGAGCATCAAGGACTGGCCTTGGGAGGGGTCCCTAGATGATGCATTTCCTTCCACCAACACTACTACTGTCGAGGTTCCTCAAGATCTCTGGTACCCTGCTCCCCCTCCCCGCCTTCTATTTTTTCCCATAGGGCGTCAAAATATCGTCCATGATGGTTCTAGTACTACAAGGTCAGTGAACCACTGTTTGATCATACTGCCCTTTCATGCTCGAGGAGCATGTTCCTCGAGGCATTTTGATGTAATCGTTCTTAAATAGTAATAAAATTGCACCATCGTTCAAAAAAAAAATTACAAGTAAAAAATGATACACTCAAGTGTCGTTTCTATGAATACTATTTTTACAAAAAATTAAGGTGGGAAGGACAACTTAGTGGACTTCTGACCCTTTGTATTGCCAACTACATCCATAGTCTCCGTTTTTTTATCAGCGAAAGCATATGGAATTAACTTTTAAGGAAAAAGTTACACAACAAAGAATCTCAACCTAGGTACAGTTTGAGAAAAAAAGCAAGACAAAAAACAACAGAAACCGAGTGAGAATGGGTACGCAGACCCAGAGTGAATGGGTACGCAGACCCTGTGTGAATGGGTACGCAGACCCTGAGTGAAAGTGAGTGGGTACGCAGACCCTGAGTGAGTGTGAATGGGTACGCCGACCTTGAGTGAATGGGTATGCAGACCCTGAGTGAAAGGGTACGCAGACCCTGTGAGCAAATGTATGGGTACGCAGACCCAGAGAGAATGAGTACGCAGACTCAGAGTGAATGGGGGTACGCAGACCTAGAAGTGAATGGGTACGCAGACCCAGAAGTGAATGGGTACGCAGACCCTGAAGTGCAAGGGTACGCAGACTCTGAAGAGTGAAGGGGGTAAGCAGACCCGAGAAAGAAAAAAGATGGATAAAAAAGGAGACTCACACCCGAATCAAGCCACCATGAGGCACACAAGGAAGAAAAGGTCAAAACCCAAAAATTCCAAACAAAAAGCACAAAGGAAACTCAGTCTCCGTATTGAAGTGGACGATGACATTCAGGTTGTTGAACACTGAAACATTCGCGATTATCAACCTGTTAAACAAACATCCAGGGTGTTGAAAACTCAATATACAAATCACCTATTGGTATATAACACTGTCAACCATTAAAACATGTTAGCATTCTTTAAGGTGCAATCAACATGAATTTAAGAGGGTAAATAATGGATCTGAAGCCGTTAATCACTTGAGAATATTTCAATGATACTGAGCTGAGGGGTATATTTCAAACAAAATACCGGATGGATGCGACTCGGCAGAAGAATGAAGAACTTGGAACAGATATCTTGGACATAGGGTATGAATCACATGCATACAGACTCAATAAGTGAGAAGAAAGAATGGATCTAGCGCGTGTGGATCATTGCTGAGCTATTTTAGCGGCCGTCGAAATTGATTGTTGCTCTGCCTGTTGGCTTTGGTGTCTCCTTGTTTGGGTTCGGGTTGGATCGTAGTCGGTATCATTACAGGCCTTCTCCTTCAGGTCCTCGCTGTCGGTATCATTCAGCATGCATTTCAGCTTCGGTTTCTCGGAATTTGAGACTTGATTGTGTCAGCTTGGAGTTTGGAGCTCGTTCTCGGTAGAAATACCGATCCTCCCCCTTTTGGGCCTCTTTTCGGTGTTGTCCGGAATTAGGTTTCGGAGGGCTGAGTGCGAGCTTCATTGTCTGCTCTGTTTCTCGCGGGCTTTTTTGGAGGAGCTTCTCGTGAGTCATTGGAGGTGTTTGGCTCTAGCTCAGGTCGTGGGACGCGCTTGAACTTCCTTTAGGGTTTGGATCGTTGCTGAGCTATTCTAGCTGCTTCTGGTGCTTCGCCTTCTGCTTTTCTAAGGTTTCAGCTTGTCACCTTCTTTGCTTGACTAGTTCTCTCTTCCAATTTCTTTGCATATCTATGTGTTTTGGCTTCGCTTCTTCTCGACCTAGTGTGGTTCAATCTTGTCGGTAAAAGGTGTTGGCCGCTGGCGAGGTTCTTGGGCGATGTTTGCCTCTTCAGAAGCCAATTGCAAAGGTTTGTTTTGTTAGTTGGGTTTGGGAGTCCTTTTCTTTCAAAGTTAGGATCTAGTTTGTCACTGGGTCTTGGCTTGAGCAGTATGAAGTTCTCTCCTCAAAGTGCTTCATGGTGGTAAGATTTGGGTATTCTAGACTCGTTTTTAGAACTTTGAGCTTCATGGTGGACATATATGAGTTTTAGACCTGTTGTGCCTTTTAGCTTTTTCGGAGTGCTTCTGCTGTGGTTTTTGGTTGTTTAAGTTCCTCTGGGTTGGTTTTCACCTTCTGGCTGTTGTATTTCTTTCTGGGTGTTCGACTGTATTCTTAGCCCGGTGTGGGTTGTCTTCTTGGTTGTTGGTTGTGCCCGATAATGAAGGTTGCGTCCTTCTAGGGTTTTTGAAGTCTATAGTCAGACTAGTGTACTCCTCTTCTTCCTCATGAGTGTTAATTTAAATTTGCTTTGCCGATAAAAAAAGAGAGAATGGATTCATCACAACTCACTTATCTTGCATTGCTCTAGATGCCCCTAATTGATCCCTACGTACAAGTAAATGAACATGTCGAGCGTATTTAGTTAAGTATAATGCTTCCTCGGTAGTCGTATCACCTCCTCCAACTACATCAAGAACTTGCCCCTTAAACAATGATGATGCTCCATCACATATAGCTCAAGCACTAATTCCCCTACACCAAAATTCATCTTCACGGGGTAGACTGAGCCTTCGTTTACCGATAAATTCTGGAATATTCCGTTAAAATGGATGGAATACATAAGGATAGTAATTTCGTTGAAAAAACTAACTGATGACCGTGGTCAAAAGATAGGATAGTTTAAAGGCATGGACAATACATAAGAGTAACTTTCGGCAATCAACCTATGTTTCAATAACAATAATATGAACACAAATCACTGTAGCAACATAAATACGTAGCTATAAAACAACGACATACATCAAATTAAAATATCACCTTCGTTTACTACTTTTTATGGTAAATGATCTATGTTTTAAATCAAGGGATAATTGTCCTAAACTACCTTAAAGTTTCGTTCACAAACGGATTGGTGCACAAAGTTTCGTCTACGTTGTGTGGCTACACTATAGTTTTGTCCACATACTTCTGTTAGAAAAACGGACGAAATATTTCTATTTATATTGTGCATGTGACCCATGTGCCCGTTAAGGGTAAAATAAAATTACCATTTTACCCTAAACATTTGAACCCCTTGATTTTTGTAATGGAAAATACGATTTTACCTTTTTTAATAATAATAAAATAAATAATAAATAAATAAAAACTTTCAATTCCCAGAGTTACAGGATCCACAATGGAATTGTTTGGCTTAACGACTTCCATTTTCATTACCTTTTTAATCACCTACGAAACAATGACATTCAATCTAAACCTAATTCGGCCTCTTAACCATTCTTGAACCCACGAACTTTAAAGGCGACACCACACTAGCGTGAGAGAAGCTTCATCCTTTGTCTCCGGCATCCACGACGAGACCACACCAGCGTCCTTTTTAATCGTTTTTCGTCTCCGGCATGAATCGTTGAACGAAGAACCAGATCTAGGCGGGTGACGACGAGTGGGTGTTCTCAGCCACTACCCGCTCGCCTTCCCCTTTCCTCAATTGATGCCACCATGCTGGAAAATGATCTTCAAAGAACACATATTTGGCTTTGGTCTGCCACGTCGTCGTATATATCCTGAAGCACAGACGCAAACCTAGAAGGTTGAACGATGGATTTGGGGGTGTCAGGCTTGCAACACCTTGGAGATGAAACGCAGCGCATCGACTAAAGATCTGCGAGGGAGGGAGGAGAGGTGGCAGTGACGTGGCGCTGAAGTGGAGAGGCCATTCAGGCTTTTGAGAGTTTGTTAGGATTCTGTTAAGCTTTAGCCGATAAATAGACATCGTGTGGCATGAGTCAACAGATATAAAAGGCTCTGCGTGGCGTGTAGTTCATTATCTTCTTCATTGTGTGAGTTTGTACCAACAGAAAATCAGAGATAGCTTGGCATGTTTCCAAAGCGCTTTTGTACTTCTTCACCCAAATTCAATAAAGAGAAACGAGTTAGAGTCTTAACAGTGGTATTAGACCCACAATCCATGGCAACAATGACACGAGCTATAGACCTCGATGAGATGGCATGAAGAGCATAAGCGGCGAGCATTCAACAACTCAACGCGCCGATGACTGATCTCTCGGAGCAGTTTCAGACGCTTCGTCCTCAGGTGGAAGCATTGGCCGCGTGGCAGGGCGTACGGAGGGGCAACTCAAAGAAATCTCCACGACGTTGTAGGCGATGCCGGTGATGCTTCAGAACCTGCCCGGCATAGTGGACGCATCGAGAGAGGGAGACGAGACGGATCAGAGCCACACGAACGACGACTCGAAAGCCTTGAGAGACCAGAATATCGCAGAACAAGAGTTTCGCCCGATCCACCACCAGTGGAGCCTCTCTGACAATCACGCGATCTACCACCAGGGAAGCCCCTCCGGACGGAACCACATGTAGAATAAAGGTTCAGAGAAGAATCACTGTGAGCTCGCTGCGACGAACGGTAACGGGACAATCAACCGGAAGATAGAGCATTCAGACACCGTGACGGAGGTGATCAAGGTAGAGATGACAGAGATATGAGGCGAGACAACCACAACTTACAACTCATGTTGTCTCAGATCCAATTCCTAGTGCTCGACGGTATTGGAGATCAAGCATGGATCAGAAAATGAAACAATTATTTTTCTTGTGTGTAGGACCAGAAGAATTGAAGGTGAGGCTCGCCTGAATACATTTCACCGTCCGAGTAGAAGTCTGGTTCCAAGACTACAAGCGGAGCTTGAGGTAGTTCACATGGGACCAGATGCTTCAGGATTTGGTTTGCAAGTTCGATAAAGGACGAACCAAGGATGTTATCTCCAATTTCAAGCACTTGAAGCAATAAGTCATGGTTCAGGACTATGAGGAGAATCTTGACGAGCTTAGAGGAATGATGGTGGCATGAAATCTATGGCTAATTGAGGAATTTTTTGTCTCCGACTTCATCGGAGGCCTCAAGCCGCATCTCAGGGCTGACGTGGCAGTGCTAGAGCCAAAAATACTGAGTTGAGCCATGTTCTTGGCTCGCATGGAGGAACAGAGGTCCGGTCAACGGTGGGGAAACACTCAACCTCGACCTCCAGATAATGGACAATCAACGACTCGTTAGAGATCGTTCGGAGCAGCTCCCATAGTGCCGTGGGGTCGCGAAGCTCAGCGTTAGAACACCGGACCAACTACGCAAGCAACAAGGGCTCCACATCCATTGACTGTGGGGACGAACGGAAGAGGGAAGTTATCGGTCAGGAACATCAATTCAGAGTATTACGAAGAGCGTCGCAAGCAAGGCATGTGCTATACGTGCCCAGGGAGATATTCTCGAACACATATATGTCCAAACCGACAGTAAATGTTCATGCTCATTCGAGATGACGATCCACTAATTGAGAAGATGGGAACAGAGTCGTGGCATGTAGAGGAAGAAATGGACTGGATAGAAGAAGAGCATGTGCTACAACGTGGGAAGGAACGAGATCAACCATGGTCCGGGAGGAGACTCTCAGATCAACTCAAGAAGGCCGGACACCGGCGCTACACGTTGAGGCCATCATAGGGCGCAACTTCGTGTCTGCACTAGTGGATACGGGAGCAACAACCTGTTTTTGTGACGAGCAAGTAGCTCGACATATCGGAGTGACCATTCAACCGTCGCTGGAAACTCAGATCAAACTAGGACACAACAATAAGTTCTAATGCACCAGCCAAGGCAGGATCACGTGGCAATTGGGACCATGCACCTTCACTTGGGGGTTCCTTGCTATGCCTTTGGGGGATTGTGAGTCGTACTGAGGACGAATTGGATGCGCCCAGTCAACCCCATCATTTTTTATTTTGTCGAAAGGACAATTTCCATCAAGGTGCAAGGTCAGGCGCAAGTGCTGAGTGAGCATCGCCCAACCAGACTAGTCTGACCCATCACTGAGAAGGGGTTCCACAAGAAGCTCAGTGCGGGAGGCATGCCTTCATCGACCAATTTTATGGAGGGAAAACTGTCACGCCCCAAATCCGGTGTTGGCCGGACTCGAGACGTGAACTAAAGGAAACAATAAAACAAGAAAAATAAAGAAATTTAAACAACAAAAACTTCGAATTTAGTTCCAAAATAAACATTTGATAATACGAGTCAAACGCTCAAATCCAAATGAATAAAACATCGTTTAGTTCATAAACAGAAAATACGTCTCTAAAAGATAAGCCCCCCGACTCTCGATGAGCTTCCGAGCTCTAAGATGTCCTCTAGACCGACTCACCATCGAAACCTGTAAAACAGTAAAAACAGAGGGGGGGGGGGGGGGGGGGGGGGGGGTGAGCTTACGCTCAGTAGGAAAAAGTAGTAAAGGGAAGGGCTTCCGTTCCGTTACCAAAGTTACTTAATTATTAACACTTACTAATAATGACAACATGAATAGAGATCAGCAGAAACACAACTTGTTCGACAATAGAAACAATGATAAAGAACACACGAATATGTAAATCGTGATACTCCGATCACCACACACAACTCAACATATCGCACCGGAAACGCACATCGGTGTTGGGTCTCGAGGTAGGGTTGGAGATGAACCAACTCGCAGCGGAAAATCATTGAAAACCAAGAGACGATTAAAACCATGAAACAAATAACAAAGAATGGATTCACAAGAGAAAAATTCAGCACTAGTTCTTACCAAAACAAGAACACCGGGTAACGAATGATTGGCTTGAGTCTCCAAGACGCCTACGTATCCACATGGGAATCAAAGCCACGTAGTTCTTCTCTTTTAGGACTCAAGAACACAAAAATGGAGGTGGGAGCTTACCTCAGTTCAGTTATTCACTGATTAGGTGGATACGCCGTAATACATGTTTGGATTTGTTATGCGATCTGGGCTTTTAGCTTGCGCAATGACCCTTGTGTGTTGTCACAAAATGGATTCACCGGGCTGTATGGGTTTTTAATTACACCCAACCCTGCCGTGAATTTCCAAATCCACATAGCCTCCTTAGCTGCCTCTGCAGCATCCATGTACTTGGCCTCTATCGTAGATTCGGAAATGGTATCTTGCTTTACGCTCTCCCAGCTAAAGCTCTGCCATTCAGCATAAACACATATCCTGACTGACTTCTAAAGTCATCTGGATTTGTCTTGGAAAACTAGTGTCTACTCATCCTTCGACGACTAGTTCAGCATCATCTTTCCCTCGGGTTAGACTGATGTCTACTGGTACAACATAAGGCTTACGAGATGTCCGGTCTCATACATGTCATGGCATATATGATCGATCCTGCCCCCAAGTGCATAAGATTCTCATCATCCTTTTCATCTCATCAAGTGTCTTAGGACACTGAGTCTTGCTGAGATGAATGCCATGACTAGTGGGTAAGAGTCCTTTCTTTGAATCGAGCATTAAGAACCTACTCAATGCCTTGTTCACATAGGTTCCCTGACTTAAATCCAAGACCCTCTTGGTGCGATCTCTACATATCTTAATCCTTAAGATATAAGAAGCATCGCCTAAGTTCTTTGTTGAAAAACACTTCCTCAACCAAGCTTTAGTCTCGTGCAAGGTTGGGATGTCGTTTTCAATGAGAACTAGAAAGGTAATCTTGCTCCCACTAGCCTTCTTATAAACGCAAGATTCATCCTCGTTCTTGATTTAAGCCAAATCCAATTACAACTTCATCAAAACGAACGATCCAACTCCGAGAAGTTTGTTTCAATCCATAAATGGATTTCAAGAACTAATAAATCTTTCCCTTATTCTTCAGATCGTCAAAACCTTTGGGCCGAGACATACAAACGTACTCAGTCAAATATCCATTTGAAAGTGGTTTTGACATCCACTTTCCATATATCGTAATTATGATACACATTTATGTCGAGAAGAATTTGGATTGATTTTGACCATAGCCACTAGGGAGAAGGTTTCCTCATAGTCAATCCATTGGATCTGCCTATAACCTTTTGCCACCAGTTGAGCTTTGTAGGTCAGAGGGTTGTCGTCCATGTCCATCTTCACCTTGAAGATCCATTTGCATCCGATGGTCCTCACTCCATTGATGGGATCAACCGGTTCCTAGACTCGGTTGTCCGGCATGGATTGCATTTCCTCCCTTATGGCTCCCAGCCATAACTCGGAGTCGGGCCCATCCACGACTTCTTGAAAGGTGACTGGATCATCGTGATCCACCATGACTTCATTGTCACCTCCGGATACCATATCTTGGAGGTGGAAGATTGATCCTTTCAAATTGCCTTGGACCTTCCGGAATCGTAACATGAATTGGTTCTTACTCTACGACAATCTTTCGCTCCTTTCTACTGGGTTGTCAATTGGTTTAGACAGATCTGTACCATCCTGAATTTCTTCGAGATGCACAGTCCTCCCAATAACGTCTTTGGGAACAAAACTCCTTTTCCATAAAGACTCCACCCCAAGCGACGAACACCATGTTCTCACTGGGATTGTAGAAGTAGTATCCCCTTGTTGTTTTCGGATACCACACGAAGGTGAATATTTCAGATCTTGGTTCGAGCTTAGTCGAAACCAAATGTTTCACATAAGCCTCGCAACCACAAATCTTTAGGAAGGACAAAGCGAGCATCATCCGTACCATTTTTAAAATGGTGTCCCTTCCACACCCTTCGTCAAAGTCCGATTCACTATGAATGCAATCGTCTCTAGAGCATAACCTCAGAAAGAGATTGGGAGATCAGTCCAACTAATCATGGAACAGACCATTGTCAAAGAATGTCCAATTTCTCCGTTTGGCTACACCTTTCAACTATAATGTCCAAGGAGGAGTCCATTCCAAAAGGATCCCATTATCTTTTAGATGATCTAATAACTCTGTGGTCAAGTATTTTTCACCTCGATCCAATCGAAGTGCCTTAATACATTTGTCGAGCTGGTTTTCTACTTTAGTCTTAAACTCTTTGAATTTATCAAAAGCTTCAGACTTATGTCTCACCGAATAGACATAACCATATTTACTGTAATCATCAGTAAATGTGATAAAGTAGCTAAAACTCCTCCTGGCAAGTGAACTTATTGGTCTACACACATTCGAGTGTATCAGCCCCAATAATTCACCCGCCCATTCACCGCGATCGATAAATGGCGCTTTAGTCATTTTCCCATCAAACAAACCTTGCACCTATCGATCGAATGGAATTAGAATGGACCTGAAAGCCCGCACTTCTAAAGTGCTGATATGCGCTTCTTGTTTATGCGGCCCAAATGACAGTGCCATAATAGAGTTAGGTTTAAATAATTGGATTTAGACCTCTTGGTATTAATGTAATATATAGAACTTGAGGCATTGTTACCCACATCTAATATGTACAATCCTCCAACCAAGTCAGTACTTGTATAAAACATATCATTGCATAGAACATTGAAAACTCCATTTCCAATATTAACATTATATCCTTCCTTGTCAAACACGGATACAGATATAATATTCCTACTAAAAGTAGGTATGCAATATACATTATACAATACTAAGACAAGGCCACTTGACAAAGCAAGACTCATGGATCCTACAGCAGTTGCCACAACTCTGAGGTCCACTTCGTGCTTTCCAAACTTCTCCTACTTTCAGCCACCATATATTAGTGCATGTGTGAGATTCACTCCTGGTATCTAATAACCATGAATCTTTGAAAGTAGAGAGATGTAGCTCTATAGAGTTAATACCGAATGAAGGCACGGTCCCACCGCCCTTCCTTTGATCATCCAGGTTTCCTGATGAAGGTGCAGTCCTACTGCCCTTCTTCAGATCATCCAGGCTATTTGATGAAGGCGCAGTCCCACTGCTCTTCTTCAGATCAACCGTGAACTTCCTGTAATCTCGGTTGCAATGACCAGGCTGTTGGCAGTAGAAGCAGACATTCTCAGGTGTCTCATCTTCCTGCCAAGTGCGCATGAGCCCCGCCCTTGCCACTTCCAATTCCCTTGTTGACCATCAGAATATCCTTGGATCCTAGATCCCTGATATATTCTTCTCAGCAGTTAATGACACTTCATGTAACTCTGATATGGTCTTAGAGACAGCCTTGTCAAGGACATATTCTTTGCGTTCAGACTTGAGGACTATCCTCAAAATTCTGTACCAGTCCAAATAATTTGTCCCATTTAGTTTGACCCTGTCAAGAATGGTTTTTAATGACAAACTATTAATGTTCGCTGAATTTGTCATTTGATCTACAACAGATAAAATTCAATCAGTAAACTGAATAAATTTTATGAAGATCAAGCTTTAAACACCAACAATCGATTCTGTACCTTTAGAATCTAAACCGAGATTCGTGATTCACTCGATCAAGCTGAACGAAGGCTCACCACTCAATCGAGTTATGTAGGTAGGACCCCGTTCAATCACATCCAATGTGACTCTTGGATAGGGTATGTACTTAAGTACACGGCATACCTTATCTGATACCCTAGCTCAACCCTAGCTGAGAATCGTAGTCGGGTCCACCAATTTTCAACTATTACCCGCCACTATGTAGGTGCTCCGCTAAGGCGCACGACACCCACATATGTCGTCCAAACCTACTACCCCGCCTTCCCATGGATGCTCCGCTAAGGCGCACGACACCCATAGGACGGGGAGGTAGTAAGGTGTTGAGAATTGGGAGGTATCGGACATGACCCATTTTTACTTGTCCGGTTGTGTTTAAAACTTTTGGCACATCCTAGATGCGATGAGCACATCAACTACATTGCAAATGTAATGATGCCTCCAATTACATCTAATGTAATTCTTCCTTCGAACCCGTCAACTACATCTAATGTAATGACGGTTCTAAGAGCTCACAAACAAGGATTAAAATTCCAATTTTATCTTTGCATGTGAGGTGATATGCTCGGTAAATAAAGTTAAGCATGCAATTCTAAAAGACATAGAATTAATCATGCATAAAATAAACCAAGCATAAAACGATAAATGTGCACATAATAGCCCCCTAAACTAACTCCCACTAGCTTCTTGAGCTCCAGCGACTCCAAGCCGAAGCCAACACCCGAAAAGCCACCAAATGACCTTTTCGCCCTTTCTTCGTCTTGAGCAAAAAAAAATACAATTTAATACACGACTCGCAGGTCGGGAATAAATAAATATTACAAACAAGTGGTTCGACGACCACACCTTGAAAGAATAATTACACGCTAACTCTAACGGCTCGCATGCCGTGAAAAGCGATAAATAATTAATAAGAGCCCGGGGCTATAATGTGCACCACGCCAACATCACATCACACATCGTGTTATCAAACAAGCATGTTATCAAACATCATGTGATTTTCCGGTTTTAATTAATAGCCAAGTTTCGAAAATTTTTGATGCTCGGTTTATCGAAACCGTTCAAAAATGAAACTTTTGAACATTTGATCTTCGAGTTCGTCATGACGGTTCCAAACTCGTCATAACTAACAAAACGGTTTAGCCTTGGCATATCAACCATCAAATGGTCATGCCTGGCCTAGCTCCGTCCAACGGAGCCCCGTTCGGTCCCGGTTTCGGCTCCCCGAGAGTCCCGCTCCCGAGACCCGAAAAATCAAATTTTTTTCAAAATTTCCAGATTTGAAATAATTTTCAAAAATTCATTTTAAATTTATTAAATCCATAAACAAGAATTTAAAACATGTTATCAAACAATTTAGCAAAACAACATGCCAAAAACGAAACTTTCAACCAAAACCGAAACTTTGAACACCGTCTTGTGAATCCCGAAGGTAGCACGGCTCTGATACCACTGTTAGGTCTCGAGGTAGGGTTGGAGATGAACCAACTGGCAGCGGAAAATCAATGAAAACCAAGAGACGATTAAAACCATGAAACAACTAACAAAGAATGGATTCACAAGAGAAAAATTCAGCACTAGTTCTTACCAAAACAAGAACACCGGGTAACGAGTGATTGGCTTGAGTCTCCAAGACGCCTACGTATCCACATGTGAATTAAAGCCACGTAGTTCTTCTCTTTGAGGACTCAAGAACACAAAAATGGAGGTGGGAGCTTGCCAAACCCGAAATTGCAAGGTAAGGGGGAGAGAAGTTGTGTTTCCTATTCTTGTCTTGTGTTTGTTATGTTGAAAAAAGATGACTTAAACATAACAAACCCCATACTTGTCCAACTAAAGGCATGGGACAAGCATGGTGACAAGTAAGGTGTAAATAGGACAAAGTATGACAAGACAAGATTGGGTTAGGTGGTGAATCACCAACACCTTAATCCTTGTCTTGCTTACTTAGTACTAATTAATCAAGACTTGATTAATTAGTTCCATGGGCCTTGGTTGCATGGACCTTTCATGGGCCTCTTAGAACATGGCCCGTGGCCATTTCCAACGAGGTCCCGTGATGCGCTCATCGCCTCCAAGCCTTCCATACCGGAAATGTCCAACATTATCCGACGCGATCAATCCCAAGACTCAAGCCTTGTCTCGATCCGTAAAGTCCTATTCACTTACGGGCACATGACCCAAAACCCAATTTTGGTCATGTCCCGAGACAACTCCCTTTTGGCCATTCTCCATAAATGTGTCAATGAGTTTCATCCTCCGGTGTGACCCTTAGGTTTATGCATGTCAATAGATCAACGTAAAATCCCATTTTACTTGATCCTATTTAAGTGGAAACTAACGAGACTTTAGTATTGCCTGACACTGCATAACGAATCGACCCTGTCGATTCTAACCTTTCCGTCGTCCCTGTCATTATCCTTTTATCTCCGATATCCAGATTGAGATAAGGCATAGAGCCGTCATCCTTATTATTCTCAATCACTGTTCCTTGATATGTGAGATGACTGAATATATGATACCCAATATCATGTGCATGGCCATGCTATTCATTCAGCCACTCTCGATCAAGCGGCCGAGAACCGATATCTTTCCCATACCGTAGTATGAGGGATAAATCCCTTAGCCGTCTTTCGTATCACTCATGCAGTCCGTCCCCAAGCCAATCCTGGCCGTTATGGAAGTCCTGTTATGGACAACGTTAGGCTCAGGTCAAACTCCGTTGTTTACTGCATAGCGATCACAAAGACTCCTTGGTCTAAGGATACATGACAAGCTACGACAATGAATATGTTCATGACTTGATCTATGGCACATATTCATGTCGGGTCGTCCAATATCATGTCCCACATGATATCTATGATCAGACTCCGGAATCCCATTCCAATGACTAACAGAACGTAAGCCATAAAGAGCCATCTTTCATACTAGTCGCTTCTAATGAAGCTTTGTTGACTAGGGACCCATCGAGTGTGATCTATCTCGATATATGGTTCTAATCGCATTGTGGGCATAGATCAGAGCACACATCGATATATTACTCCAACACATAAGCAATATAAAGCCACTTTAATTTTATTGCTAATGATGATATATACATTTGGACATTTAGGATTGAACTACGTGCACTAAGACTAACAATCGGCCTAGATATCTTCCCGGAACACACAACATCGGGGTGAAACCACATACATCATACCGAAAACGCACATCGGCCTATATGTCTTCCCGGAAACGCACCCTTTGGGCAAGCAACAATACACCATACCAAAAACGCACATCGGCCTAGGTGTCTTCCCGGAAACACACCTCAGGGAAACAACAACATACCTCATACCGGAAACGCACATCGGCCTAGAGATCTTCCCGGAAACGAACCCTCGGGGTGAAGTCAAACAATATATCGTACCGAAAACGCACATCGGCCTAGATATCTTCTCGGAAACACACCTCGGGGTACACACTCACACCACACAATAGCATACCGAACACAATACCACGAACTCAACATACCAACAAAACTTACCGGCACAACTTACCAAGCATACCACATCGTTCTATCATTCACCCGATCAAATCACAAGACAACATTCATATCACATTCAACACATTCATTCAACCAATCATGTCACGAAGCAACCATTCATATCACATTCATCATACTTCATATAGCCTATATGATTCTTAAATTAACCAAAGAATATACTATACCTCGACATTTATTGACTATTAACCACAATCAATACAGACAACACACAAACCTAAGGCCCGACATGGCCACATGTGAATCTACATCACGACAATTCCCATAATTGAAATCGGTTATTCTAGTTAATCACATCCTATATGCAAACTAAGACTTTACCGGTTATTAACGTCCTATATGCATACTATCAACATTCTTTAAGTAAAAGCGGAAATTACTACTCTTTCCTACCTCGAGTGCTTTCCAAACGTTTAGCCACACAAACGCCTAGTGATCTCCTCCTCCGAGCTCGAGAATAAAGTCTAGGATCATAAATTAATGCTAGAATTAATAAATAAATTAAGGTTGGTTTTAAAGAGAAATACATAAATTACCCCTAACGATAAAACTTGGGCCAAGAGGTAAATTGGGCCCGAACAAGGCCCACTTTGGGCAGCCCACAGATCCAGCACCCGTCCCGGACCGCGCCACTCAGAGGCCCGGAACCAGGCCCAGACCGTGCCCCTCAGAGGCCAGGCACCAGGCCCGGACCGTGCCCCTCAAAGGGCCGGTCTGGGACCCGGACCGTGCCGCTAAGAGGACCGGTACCGAGTCCGGACCGTGCCGCTCAGAGGGCTGGCACCAAGCCCGGACCGTGCCGCTCAGAGGGCTGGCCAGAGGCCCTTTCCGTGCCAAATCTAGGCAGACCCAAACTCCTTCTTCCCCAAATTTGTTTCCACGAAAATCTACTTCAAAAACTCCATTTCTAACATCATCAAACTTCAAATACAATCACAAAAACCCCCAAACTACAATACCCATAATGGGTTTCCTCTAAACATCAACAATCAAATGATTTCTAACCAAAACCTTCCTTAAACTTCATCAAAACAACCATCTAACAACAAATAGAACAAAACCTATCTAGTTCATGCAATTTCCATGAAAACACATAACCTTAAATTGATTGAAAGTGGATTGTTAGAGTTCACTTACCTTGGAAATGGGAAGATGATGAAGATGGAGGTGTTTTGGAGAGGTTTGGTGAAGAAAATCCTTCAAAGTTGTTTCATTTCTTCACTATCTTCTTCTCCAAGAAATGAAGCTCCCAAGCTCTCCCTTCCTCTTGTGATTTTCGGCCACCAAGGAGAATTATGAGCTGAAATGTTGTCCCGTGTGAGTCTTAAACCTAAGGTTGCATTTACCAAAAGGTCCCCCTTGCTCATTTCTTCTAATTTGGCACTTATATGGGAAAATGGGTCATTAAAGACCCATTTCTTCTTCTCCAAGCCACTATGGACAAGTGTCCTAGTGGGGGCCACCTTGCCCTTAATAAAATCCAGCACCTTTAATTTGATTAGGTTTAGTCGTTAACTAGCCTTAGATTGACCCGAGTTTGACTTTTTCGCAAAGACAGTCATTTGAAAGGAAACGACCCAACTAAGCTAACCGTAACGACGGCTAAGCATTTTGGGTCCCGGAAAGGTCCCGAATGACTCCCAGAGTCATCAGTTGACTTTTCCGGTCGAAGGTCAACTTTCGCCAAAAATCACCGGTTCGACCGGGATCGACCGGGGGCGGTTCTTACAATCTACCCCCTTAAAAGAATTTCGTCCTCGAAATTTAAAACGAAAGTACATCAAGGGTCAAACAGGATGGGGTACTTCGCGCAGACCTCATCCTCACGCTCCCAGGTCGACTCTGCTCCGTGGTGTCGCCACTGCACCCGTACCTGTGGGATAGTATTGCCACGCAAGACCTGCTCTCGCATATCCAGAATCCTGACTGGCTGCTCCTCATACGAAACATCCTCAGCTACCTCGATGTCCGTCCACTCAATAACGTGGGAGGGGTCCGTAGTGTACTTCCGCAGTTGGGAAACCTGGAAGACGTTATGACCGTTCCCAAGTTGCGGTGGCAATGCAAGACGATAAGCAACAGCTCCCACTCTGCCCAAAACCTCAAAAGGTCCGATAAACCGCGGGGCCAACTTGCCTCAGCCGCGGTTGAACCGCAATAGTACCTTCTTCGGGCTCACCCACAGAAACACGTGATCACCAACTGTAAACTCGAGAGGTCGGCGCCGTCTATCAGCGTAACTCTTCTTTCGGCTCTACGCGGTCCTCAACCGATTTCGAATCAACGCGACCTTCTCGGTTATCTCCCGGACAAGATTCGGACCAAGCAAACTCATGTCTCCCACATCTGCCCAACACACGGGCGAACGACACGGCCTGCCATACAACGCCTCAAACGGTGCCATCCCAATACTAGCCTGGAAGCTGTTGTTGTATGCGAACTCGACTAATGGTAAGTGATCCTCCCATGATCCTCGCAGAATGTCCTCTAAGATATGAATCGTGCGCTCTGACTGACCATCTGTCTACGGGTGGTACGCTGTACTAAGTAGGACCTCGACCCCCAATGATCTCTGCAAACTCTCCCAAAACCTGGAGGTGAATCGACGATCTCTGTCGGACATGACCGACACTGGCACTCCGTGAAGTCAGATAATCTCTCGACCGTACAAACGACTCAAAGTGTCAACCGTATCGGTCATCCTCATGGCTAAGAAGTGTGCCGACTTGGTCATTCGATCGACCACTACCCAAACTGTGTCGTGCCCTCTCGGCGACCTCGGTAAGTCGCACACAAAGTCCATCGTGACGTGCTCCCACTTCCACTGCGCGATCGGTAGTGGTTGTAATAACTCGGCGGGATGTTGATGCTCGACCTTCACTTGCTGACAAGTAAGGCATCTCGAGACGAACTCCGCAACTGCTCTCCGCATCTCGCTCCACCAAAACTTCCGTCTGCCATCTTGATTCATCTTGGTGCCACCCGGGTGCACATCAGGACGAGAGTGATGAGACTCCCTCAAGACATCGTCTCTACAGCTACGTGGCCCAAACACCCTTCCTCGGTAACGTAGACCTAGATCAGTACCTTGCTCCCAGCCCTCGGCGTCAAGACCGTTGGTAATCCTCTCCCGGATCTCCGCCATCTCAACATTCTCGGCCTGTGCCTCCAGCACACGAGTAACTAGGGTGGGCTGAGCCATCAGCGAACACATAGTCACGCCATCGGTGACCTCATCTAGCTCAAGTCTAAACGAGCTCAACTCCTCCATCATGTCCCACTCTCTGACTGATATACCGGCCAGGCAGTGGACCGACTTCCTACTCAGGGCATCGGCGACAACGTTCGCCTTGCCCGGGTGGTAGAGTAGCTCGAAGTCGTACTCCTCAAGCAGCTCCATCCACCGCCTCTGGCTCATGTTCAGGTCGCGCTGGGAGAAGATGTACTTGAGACTCTTGTGATCCGAGAACACCCAGAATCGCTCTCCATACAAGTAGTGTCGCCAGCTCTTCAGCGTGAAGACGACTGCTACCGACTCTAAGTCATAGGTAGGGTAGTTACGCTCATGTGTCTTCAACTATCAAGAGCCATAAGCAATTAACTTCCCAGACTGCATCAACACACTACCTAGTCCCTCACCGGACGCATCACAATACACATCATATGGGCACGGTAGTTAGACGAGCCTTCAGCTCGGTAAAGGAGTGCTCACACTCATCAGTCCACACAAACTCGGCTACCTTGCGTGTCATGGCAGTCATCGGCGTGGCCAGGCGTGAGAAGTCCTAGACGAACCGTCGCTAGTATCCAACCAAGCCTAAGAAGCTGCGGATCTCAAAGACACTCGTGGGTCGCGCCCACTTCGAGACTGCGTCGATCTTCGCCGGATCGACCAGTATACCCTCTCAGGACACGGCATGCCCGAGGAACTTCACCTCGGCGAGCCAAAACTCGCACTTCTCCAGGTTCCCGTACAATTGGTGAGTGCGCAAAAACGTCAAAACAGTCCTCAGGTGCTCCTCATGCGCCTCCTCACTCGGCGAATATATCAAAATGTCATCTATGAATACCACGACGAACTGGTCCAGGTACGGTCGGAAAATACCGTTTATCAGGTCCATGAACGCTGCAGGCGCGTTCGTCAACCCGAACGGCATCACTAGGAACTCGTAGTGCCCGTATCGAGTCCGAAATGCGGTCTTCGCCACATCCTCCTCCCGAACTCTCAACTGATAATACCCTGATCATAGATCAATCTTCGAGAAGCACTTTGCTCCTCTCAGCTGATCGAACAAGTCATCGATCCTCGGTATCGGGTAACGGTTCTTCACCGTGACCCGATTCAACTTCCGGTAATCGATGCACATCCTCAGCGCTTCACCCTTCTTCTTCACGAAGAGGGCGGGTACTCCCCACGGTGAAGCACTCGGATGGATGAATCCCTTCTCCCGAAGCTCCTCGAGTTGTCGCTTCAGCTCGACCAACTCGGCTGGTGCAAACCGGTATGGGGCCATGGATATCGGCGCCGTCCCCGGTATCAAGTCGATCCTAAACTCAACCTCGCGCACCGGCGGTAATCCTGATAACTCCTCCGGAAATACCTCCGGGAACTCGCACACTACCCGTGGCAGCTCTCTGCTCTGAATGGTCGTCACCTCATCTCCAACGGGCAATGCTGACAGGAGAACTCCGCTCCTACTACGCAAGATACAAGTGACGATCGTGTCGCCCGATACCATTGTCACCTGTCGCCGGTAGTAATCTATCGACGCTCGGTACCTCGCGAGCCAATCCATCCCCAAGATAACGTCAAAAACAGTCATGTCCAACACAAGAAAATCACCAATAAACGGGCAATCAGCCACTCTAATCTCACATGCACGACATACGCTACTCAGGACTACATCTCCCGTAACCGAGGTGTCAAGACATAAAGGTCTACTCAAAGATTCTACCATCAATCCCAACATACCAGCGAAAGAAGGAGAGATGAAAGAATGTGAAGCCCTAGTATCGATTAAGAAAGACGCCCAAGAATTGTAAAGCAAGCACGTACCCTGAGTGGTCTTATGACCGGAGTAGCGTCCCTCTGCTCTAGAGTCAGTGACCGCATACACCCAGCCCTGCTGTGTCTGAGGTCCTCCCCTCGGGGGTGGTGGAAGGGTCATCCGCTGTGGAGCCCTCTGCTGATGTCTCCGCGCTAACGCACTCGCTGCCTGTCGTGGGGCTCTCGGAGCCAGAGCCTGGCACGGGCGAAACGGTGGTGTCTGGCTGGGTTGCGTCTGTTGTGGTCGCTGCACTGGCCCTCCTCCAAGCCGGTCGGGACACACAGTAGAGATGTGTCCTAGTCGACCGCAGTGGTAGCATGTCCTCTCATCGGCACGCTGCCTCTCCTCGATCCTCGTCAGGTGACCCGCTGGGCGATCTGCAGGTCCACCACTCCTCGTACAATCTCGGGCCAGATGACCCAACTGCCTGTAAGGGAGCACATCTACGCTAACGGGGCAGGTCCAACGGACGCTACTGCTCCGACCTGTCGCATCCCACCAGACTGGGCCTGTGGCTGGAAGGATCCTGAGGTCCTCTGCCTCCTCGGATCGCGACCCTCAAACGACCTAAGGAAGCCACTCGGTCTCGGCCTGCTCTCCCGAGCCCTGGCGGTCTCTCGGAAGTGCCGCTCCACTGTTAGTGCCTGGTCTACTAGCTTAGTGTACACGTCCTAAAGGCAATGACTCGGTCCACGATCGACGGAAGGAGCCCCCCTCGAATCGTCTACATCAGAGTGCCTCAGTCGGCACCAACTCCGGTGCGAAGCGAGACAGGGAAGTCAACCTCGCCTCATACTCCGATACAGACATCCCCCTCTGGCGCAACTCTAGGAACTGATGATGTTAGTCCTCACGGGCTGATCCAGGAACAGTATTCCGAACAACTGAAAGTCGTCTCCCACCCTGCGCTGCTCACACTGCCACCAATAGTATGCCTCATCCCTCAGCTGGAATGCTGCAAAGGATACCCTCATGTGATCGTCTACGATCCCCGACGTATCCAAGTTGCGGGTGATCTGTCCCAGCCAACTCTCAGCTGCCTCGGGATCTGGCTCCCCGGAAAAGATAGGAGTACGCAGCCTGAGGAAGTCCCTCATCGCTTGGGTTGTGTAACCATCGGCCAGACTCGGCCTCACAGCAGCAGTTTTAGTGGCACCAGGCACAATCTCTGGTGTCGATGCTGCAGTCTCCCTCTGGGCGCTGATCGCCGCGAGAACTGTGCGTACCAGCTCCTCCAGAGCGGTCTCCTGGGTCGGCTCTACGACCGGAGGACCTCTGGGTGGTAGCCCTGACGGTCCAGCCTCAACTCCCTGGTGCTCCTCAGCGGAGTCACCTTGGACACTGGTTTACCCTGCCGACCCAATGGCAGGTGGCTGCCCTCGGCCCCTAACTGGCCGGCTCCTAGTGCCTCGCGGTACGTAGGCAGGTGTCATGTCGTATATCCACTGCACGGATAACGCACATGTTCAGTTTCTTAATTTTTAAAAAGCGGCTTGCTTAAAACAGTAAATTTCACACACGTTTCACAAGGGTCATACTTGGACCAACATTATACTTAGTCGCAGCATAGTTGTAGTTAATTTCATATAATCAAATAAGTCTGCACATAATTCAACCATCTCACATAGGAGTCACACAATCCACAACTCACGCAATAATACTTTAACGGAAGTCTCAACGTCAACTTAATTCCACAAGTACAAACCTCAACTCGGTTTCAGGGTTCTCAACTACGTTTAGCCACACGGACGCCTAGTGATCTCCTCCTTCGAGCTCGAGAATAAAGTCGAGGATCATAATCTAATGCTAGAATTAATAAACAAATTAAGGTTGGTTTTAAAGAGAAATACCTAAATTACCCCTAACGATAAATCTTGGCCAAGAGGTGAATTGGGCCCGAACAAGTCCCACTTTGGGCAGCCCACAGATCCAGCAAACGGCCCGGACCACGCCCCTCAGAGGCCCGGAACTAGGCTCGGACCGTGCCCCTTAGAGGCCCGGAACTAGGCTCGGACCGTGCCCCTCAGAGGCCCGACACTAGGCCCGGACCGTGCCCCTCAGAGGGCCGGTCTAGGACCCGGATCGTGCCGCTCAGAGGGCCGGTCAGAGGCCCTTTCCGTGCCAAATCTGGGCAGACCTAAACTCCTTCTTCCCCAACTTCGTTTCCACGAAAATCTACTTCAAAAACTCCATTTCTAACATCATCAAACTCCAAAAACAGTCACAAAACCCCCCAAACTTCAATACCCATAATAGATTTCCTCCAAACATCAACAATCAAATGATTTCTAACCAAAACCTTCCTTAAACTTCATCAAAACAACCATCTAACAACAAATAGAACAAAACCTATCTAGTTCATGCAATTTCCATGAAAACACATAACCTTAAATTGATTGAAAATGGATTGTTAGAGTTCACTAACCTTGGGAATAGGAAGAGGATGAAGATGGAGGTGTTTTAGAGAGGTTTGGTGAAGAAAATCTTTCAAAGTTGCTTCCTTTCTTCACTATCTTCTTCTCCAAGCAATGAAGCTCCCAAGCTCTCCCTTCCTCTTGTGATTTTTGGCCACCAAGGAGAATTATGAGCTGAAATGTTGTCCCATGTGAGTCTTAAACCTAAGGTTGCATTTACCAAAAGGTCCCCCTTGCTCCTTTCTTCTAATTTGGCACTTATGAGGGCAAATGGGTCATTAGAGACACATTTCTTCTCCTCCAAGCCACTATGGACAAATGTCCTAGTGGGGGCCACCTTGCCCTTAATAAAATCCAGCACCTTTAATTTGATTAGGTTTAGTCGTTAATTAGCCTTAGTTTGACCCAAGTTTGACTTTTTTGCAAAGATAGTCATTTGAAAGGAAACGACTCAACTAAGCTAACCGTAACGACGGCTAAGATTTTTGGGTCCCGGAAAGGTCCCGAATGACTCCCAGAGTCATCAATTGACTTTTCCGGCCGAAGGTCAACTTTCGCCAAAAATCACCGGTTCAACCGGAATCGACCGGGGGCGGTTCTTACAAAAACACAGCAAGCCATCAATCCTAAGCTCGAGGTTACAACATTGTTTAGAAGCGAACCAAGACATCTTCGTTGTGTCGTCTCAACTACCACCACATCGCGAACATGATCACAAGATCCCAATCGTGCTAGGCTCTAAGCCACCGTCCGTGTAGCCTTACCGATACAACGAGGAATAGAAAGAAACGATTGAGCCATTGGTTTCAAAGATGATACACACCGATATCAACAAGAGAAGCTATAGTCCGTATTCATTTCCCGTCCTCTTATTCAAGAAGAAAGATGGGATGTGGCGCTTCTGCGTCGACTACAGAGCATTAAACACTATCACCATCAAAGATCGGTTCTCAATCCCAACGGTAGATGAGCTTCTGGTAGAGGAGCTTCTAGATGAACTTGCAGATAACCAAGTGTTCTCCAAGATAGACCTTAGGGTTGGGTATCACCAGATCAGAATTGACGAGGAATATGAGCACAACATGGATTTTTGAACTCACGACGGGCACTACGAGTTCCGCATGATGCCGTTCAGGTTGACCAACGCGCCGGTGAGCTTTCAGAGCTTGATGAACAATGTGTTCAGAGATTACCTTAGCTGGTTCGTTTTGTTCTTGTTCGATGACATCCTCGTGTATAGACGAGATGAAGCTATCCACCTACATAATTTACAAGCCGTGTTTGATAGACTCCAGGAAAATAGTCTTCGCAAAGAGATCCAAATGCTCTTTTGGGGTACGATTCGTTGAATACCTTGGGCATTCCATATCCGGTGATGGCGGGGCAACGAAACTAGATAAAATCATGGCCATTGAAGAGTGGCTAACGCCCAAATCAGTCAAGGACGTGCGTGGTTTTCTTGGGCTTTCTGGATACTACAAGAGATTCGTCCAAGACTATTGGCAAATCGCGAAGCCACTTACTGAGTTTCTCAAGAAAAATTGGGGTTTCGTTGGACATTATTAGAAGAATAGAGCTATAGAGCTCTTCAAAAGGGTCTCATCACAGCTCCAGTCTTGGCCTTTCTGGACTTCACGAACAAATTCGTGGTTGAAACAGATGCGTCGGATTGTGACATTGGAGCATTATTCATGCAAGAAGGCATGCCATTAGCATTTCTCAGCAAGGCACTGAGACCTAGAAACGCAGGGTTGTCGACGTATGAGAAAGAAATGCTCTCGATGATCCTCATAGCGCAAAAATGGAGACAATATCTTCAAGGGATAATTTTATTTTAGTACCCTAAAATTTTTGGATTTCGTTTTTAGTATCCTAAATGTTTTTTGTGCCACTTCAGTACCCTAAATCTTTGTTTATTCCAGTTTAGTACCCAACGTCTGATTTTTTATCTATAAAAAATTATTTTTTTGTCAAAAATTCAATTTGTTTAAACTACCGAAGGGTAGTTTTAGTATTATTATAAAAGATAGGGTCATGTGCAAGGCACATGACGTTTTTCCATCCCAAAATGGATGGAAAATCAGACATTGGGTACTAAACTGGAATAAACAAAGATTTAGGGTACTGAAGTGGCACAAAAAACATTTAGGGTACTAAAAACGAAATCCGAAAGTTTTAGGGTACTAAAATGGAATTATCCCTATCTTCAACAATGGGAGTTCATCGTACGCACAGACCACCAAAGCTTTAAATTCCTTATGGAACAGAGGTTGGTCACCTCATTTCAACACAAGTGGCTGGCCAAGATGTTTGGACTCTCCTACAGGATAGAGTACAAGTCTGGCACGACATACAGACTGGCCGATGCATTGTCACGACGACCTTGTCAATGAGCGGCTTGACACTACTGAGGCAGAGCTTAACAACAATACCTTGATGAGCACAAGGGCCAACATAATCATCTCCATGTCTACGAAGTAAATTAGGTGCCCTATACAATGCACTACTAGCCTATATGGTTGTATTGTAGTGTGGCAAAAAGGAATGTAATCATTGTTAGATGAATTTAGTTGTGGTGAACAAGCTCATGGACATATATGAAAAACATTCATATCAATTGATAATAGGTTTATATATGAATTTATCGATAGTCTGATTGCTAGTCCTATTGCATAACATGTTCTTGCATCTTCATTCTCAAAATATGACATATGTCTTCCATTCTTATTTTGAAAACAAAAATATAAAAGTAAGACTCTGGCTCCAGAGATGGTCATGGTATCGGAGCTGGAACAGGAAACACTTATCGGCAATAGGGACAATTGTTGTGTCCCATTGTCATCCACAACTCCACACAAGTTAGATGTAGTGGACCACACCCGCAGCAAGGCATAAGGACGACGAAGGATCCCTCGTCGGGAATCTCAAAGTAGATGTGGCAGTCGTCGCGTCCTCTTCATCTACATCCGTATCAGCTACAAAGAACGTAGTTACCGGAAGCTCCAAGCGGTGCCGTTTAACTTCGGGGTGGTGAACCTGAACGACGCCTTACCCACACAATAGCTACCAACAGTATTGCTACACATCAGGGGCGGATTTAGAGGGATATAGGGTACGCCTTGGCATACCATCATCCAAAAGAGTTACATAGAGACGTACAGTTTTCAATTACCTTCGATTTGATATCTAACAGACCTAAATCAGAGTTCGTATGAAAAAAGTTATGATCATTTTAAGATTTGTCTTGCATGTAGTTTGCACGTGATTTGCATTGGAATGTACGTATTTTTCATGTGAGTGTAGGGTCATTTATTTTGCTACCACATTTAGCAATGGTTAATAGCATACCCTAAATTTTATTTCTGGATTCTCCCTTACTACGCATGCACTAAGGAGGATAAGGGCTACCTTAATGTTCTCCTCCTCCGATTGCCCCATCCCTTAGGATGCTGCTCGTGCCGACAATGGGGGAGGTGTTGCATCACCACTCTCGAACCGAATACTGGTGTCCATGTCAATGAGCGGTTGACACTGCTGAGGCAGATCTTACAGCAATACCTTAATGAGCACAAGGGCCAACATGATCATCTCCATGTCTACGAAGTAAATTGGGTTCCCTATACAATGCACTACTAGCCTATATGATTGTATTGTAGTGTGGCAAAAAGGAATGTAATCATTGTTAGATGAATTTAGTTGTGGTGAACGAGCTCATGGACATATATGAAAAACATTCATATCAATTGATAACAGGTTCATATATGAATTTATCGATAGTCTGATTGCTAGTCCTGTTGCATAACATGTTCTTGCATCTTCATTCTCAAAATATGACATTTGTCTTCCATTCTTATTTTGAAAACAAAAATATAAAAGTAAGACTCTGGCTCTAGAGATGGTCATGGTGTCGGAGCTGGAACGGGAAACACCTATCGGCAATGGGGACAATTGTTGTGTCCCATTGTCATCCACAACTCCACACAAGTTAGATGTAGTGGACCACACCCGCAGCAAGGCATAAGGACGACGAAGGAGCTCTCGCCGTGAATCTCAAAGTAGATGCGGCAGTCGTCGCGTCCTCGTTATCTACATCCGTATCAGCTACACAGAACGTAGTTACCGGAAGCTTCAAGCGGTGTCTATTAACTTCGGGGTGGTGAACCTGAACGACGCCTTACCCACACAATAGCTACCAACAGTATTGCTACACATCAGGGGTGGATTTAGAGGGATATAGGGTACTTCTTGGCATACCATCATCCAAAAGAGTTACATAAAGACATACAGTTTTCAATTACCTTCGGTTTGATATCTAACAGGCCTAAATCAGAGTTTGTATGAAAAAAGTTATGATCATTTTAAGATTTGTCTTGCATGTAGTTTGCACGTGATTTGCATTGGAATGTACGTAGTTTTCATGTGAGTGTAGGGTCATTTATTTTGCTACCACATTTAGCAATGGTTAATAGCATACCCTAAATTTTGTTTCTGGATTCTCTCTTGCTACGCATGCACTAAGGAGGATAAGGGCTACCTTAGTGTTCTCCTCCTCCGACTGCCCCATCCCTTAGGCTGTTGCTCGTGCCGACGATGGGGGAGGTGTTGCATCACCACTCTCGAACCCAATACTAGTGCCCATGTCAATGATCGGCTTGACACTGCTGAGGCAGAGCTTAACATCAATACCTTGTTGAGCACAAGGGCCAACATGATCATCTCCATGTCTACGAAGTAAATTGGGTTCCCTATACAATGCACTACTAGCCTATATGATTGTATTGTAGTGTGGCAAAAAGGAATGTAATCATTGTTAGATGAATTTAGTTGTGGTGAACGAGCTCATGGACATATATGAAAAACATTCATATCAATTGATAACAGGTTCATATATGAATTTATCGATAGTCTGATTGCTAGTCCTGTTGCATAACATGTTCTTGCATCTTCATTCTCAAAATATGACATTTGTCTTCCATTCTTATTTTGAAAACAAAAATATAAAAGTAAGACTCTGGCTCCAGAGATGGTCATGGTGTCGGAGCTGGAACGGGAAACACCTATCGGCAATGGGGACAATTGTTGTGTCCCATTGTCATCCACAACTCCACACAAGTTAGATGTAGTGGACCACACCCGCAGCAAGGCATAAGGACGACGAAGGAGCTCTCGCCGTGAATCTCAAAGTAGATGCGGCAGTCGTCGCGTCCTCGTCATCTACATCCGTATCAGCTACACAGAACGTAGTTACCGGAAGCTCCTAGCGGTGTCTATTAACTTCGGGGTGGTGAACCTGAACGACGCCTTACCCACACAATAGCTACCAACAGTATTGCTACACATCAGGGGTGGATTTTGAGGGATATAAGGTACGCCTTGGCATACCATCATCCAAAAGAATTACATAAAGACATACAATTTTCAATTCCTTCGGTTTGATATCTAACAGGCCTAAATCAGAGTTCGTATGAAAAAATTATGATCATTTTAAGATTTGTCTTACATGTAGTTTGCACGTGATTTGCATTGGAATGTACTTAGTTTTCATGTGAGTGTAGGGTCATTTATTTTGCTGCCACATTTAGCAATGGTTAATAGCATACCTTAAATTTTATTTCTGGATTCTCTCTTGCTACGCATGCACTAAGGAGTATAAGGGCTACCTTAGTGTTCTCCTCCTCCGACTGCCCCATCCCTTAGGCTGTTGCTCGTGCCGACGATGGGGGAGGTGTTGCATCACCACTCTCGAACCCAATACTGGTGCCCATGTCAATGAGCGGCTTGACACTGCTGAGGCAGATCTTAACATCAATACCTTGATGAGCACAAGGGCCAACATGATCATCTCCATGTCTACGAAGTAAATTGAGTTCCCTATACAATGCACTACTAGCCTATATGATTGTATTGTAGTGTGGCAAAAAGGAATGTAATCATTGTTAGATGAATTTAGTTGTGGTGAACGAGCTCATGGACATATATGAAAAACATTCATATCAATTGATAACAGGTGTTAGTCTTAGTGCCCGTAGTTCAATCCTAAATGTCCAAATGTATATATCATCGTTAGCAATAAAATTAAAGCGGCTTTATATTACTTATGTGTTGGAGTAATATATCGATGTGTGCTCTGATCTATGCCCACCATGCGAATAGAACCATAGATCGAGATAGATCACACTCGATGGGTCCCTAGTCAACAAAGCTTCACTAGAAGCGACTAGTATGAAAGATGGCTCTTTATGGCTTACGTTCTGTTAGTCATTGGAATGAGATTCCGGAGTCTGATCATAGATATCATGTGGGACATGATATTGGACGACCCGCCCTGAATATGTGCCATAGATTAAGTCATGAACATATTCAGTGTTGTAGTTTGTCATGTATCCTTAGACCAAGGAGTCTTTGTGATCGCTATGTAGTCAACAACTGAGTTTGACCTGAGCCTAACGTTGTCCATAACAGGGCTTCCATAACGGCCAGGATTGGCTTGGGGACGGGCTACATGAGTGACACGAAAGGCGGCTAAGGGATTTATCCCTCATACTGAGGTATGGGAAAGATATCGGTTCTCGGCCGCTTGATCGAGAGTGACTGAAAGAATAGCATGGCCATGCACATGATACTGGGTATCATATCTTCAGTCATCTCACATATCAAGGAACGGTGATTGAGAATAATAAGGATGACGGCTCTATGCCTTATCTCAATCAGGATATCGGAGATAAAAGGATAATGACAGGGATGACGGAAAGGTTAGAATCGACAGGGTTGATTCGTTATGCAGTGTCAGGCAATACTAAAGTCTCGTTAGTTGCCACTTAAATAGGATCAAGTAAAATGGGATTTTACGTTGATCTATTGACATGCATAAACCTAAGGGTCACACCGGAGGATGAAACTCATTGACACATTTATGGAGGATGGCCAAAAGGGAGTTGTCTCGGGACATGACCAAAACTGGGTTTTGGGTCATGTGCTCGTACGTGAATAGGACTTTACGGATCGAGACAAGGCTTGGAGTCTTGGGATTGATCGCGTCGGATAATGTTGGACATTTCCGGTATGGAAGGCTTGGAGGCGATGAGCGAATCACGGGACCTCGTTAGAAATGGCCACGGGCCATGTTCCAAGAGGCCCATGAAAGGCCCATGCAACCAAGGCCCATGGAACTAACTAATCAAGTCTTGATTAATTAGTACTAAGTAAGCAAGACAAAGATTAAGGTGTTGGTGATTCACCACCTAACCCAATCTTGTCTTGCCATACTTTGTCCTATTTACACCTTACTTGACACCATACTTGTCCCATGCCTTTAGTTGGACAAGTATGGGTTTTGTTATGTTTAAGTCATCTTTTTTCAACATAACAAACACAAGACAAGAATAGGAAACACATTTTCTCTCCCTCTTCCATGGCCATTTCGGGTTTGGCTAGTTTCCACCTCCATTTTTGTGTTCTTGAGTCCTCAAAGAGAAGAACTACGTGGCTTTGATTCCCATGTGGATACGTAGGCGTCTTGGAGACTCAAGCCAATCATTCGTTAACCGGTGTTCTTGTTTTGGTAAGAACTAGTGCTGAATTTTTCTCTTGTGAATCCATTCTTTGTTAGTTGTTTCATGGTTTTAATCGTCTCTTGGTTTTCCTTGATTTTCCGCTGCGAGTTGGTTCATCTCCAACCCTACCTCGAGACCCAACAACAGGTTCATATATGAATTTATCGATAGTCTGATTGCTAGTCCTGTTGCATAACATGTTCTTACATCTTCATTCTCAAAATATGACATTTATCTTCCATTCTTATTTTGAAAACAAAAATATAAAAGTAAGACTCTGGCTCCAGAGATGGTCATGGTGTCGGAGCTGGAACGGGAAACACCTATCGGCAATGGGGACAATTGTTGTGTCCCATTGTCATCCACAACTCCACACAAGTTAGATGTAGTGGACCACACCCGCAGCAAGGCATAAGGACTACGAAGGAGCTCTCGCCGTGAATCTCAAAGTAGATGCGGCAGTCGTCGCGTCCTCGTTATCTACATCCGTATCAGCTACACAGAACGTAGTTACCGGAAGCTCCTAGCGGTGTCTATTAACTTCGGGGTGGTGAACCTGAACGACGCCTTACCCACACAATAGCTACCAACAGTATTGCTACACATCAGGGGTGGATTTAGAGGGATATAGGGTACGCCTTGGCATACCATCATCCAAAAGAATTACATAAAGACATACAATTTTCAATTCCTTCGGTTTGATATCTAACAGGCCTAAATCAGAGTTTGTATGAAAAAGTTATGATCATTTTAAGATTTGTCTTGCATGTAGTTTGCACGTGATTTGCATTGGAATGTACGTAGTTTTCATGTGAGTGTAGGGTCATTTATTTTGCTACCACATTTAGCAATGGTTAATAGCATACCCTAAATTTTGTTTCTGGATTCTCTCTTGCTACGCATGCACTAAGGAGGATAAGGGATACCTTAGTGTTCTCCTCCTCCGACTGCCCCATCCCTTAGGCTGTTGCTCGTGCCGACGATGGGGGAGGTGTTGCATCACCACTCTCGAACCCAATACTAGTGCCCATGTCAATGATCGGCTTGACACTGCTGAGGCAGAGCTTAACATCAATACCTTGTTGAGCACAAGGGCCAACATGATCATCTCCATGTCTACGAAGTAAATTGGGTTCCCTATACAATGCACTACTAGCCTATATGATTGTATTGTAGTGTGGCAAAAAGGAATGTAATCATTGTTAGATGAATTTAGTTGTGGTGAACGAGCTCATGGACATATATGAAAAACATTCATATCAATTGATAACAGGTTCATATATGAATTTATCGATAGTCTGATTGCTAGTCCTGTTGCATAACATGTTCTTGCATCTTCATTCTCAAAATATGACATTTGTCTTCCATTCTTATTTTGAAAACAAAAATATAAAAGTAAGACTCTGGCTCCAGAGATGGTCATGGTGTCGGAGCTGGAACGGGAAACACCTATCGGCAATGGGGACAATTGTTGTGTCCCATTGTCATCCACAACTCCACACAAGTTAGATGTAGTGGACCACACCCGCAGCAAGGCATAAGGACGACGAAGGAGCCCTCGCCGTGAATATCAAAGCAGATGCGGCAGTCGTCGCGTCCTCTCATCTACATACGTATCAGCTACACAGAACGTAGTTACCGGAAGCTCCAAACGGTGTCTATTAACTTCGGGGTGGTGAACCTGAACGACGCCTTACCCACACAATAGCTACCAACAATATTGCTACACATCAGGGGCGGATTTAGAGGGATATAGGGTACGCCTTGGCATACCATCATCCAAAAGAATTACATAAATACGTACAGCTTTCAATTACCTTCGGTTTGATATCTAACAGGCCTAAATCAGAGTTCGTATGAAAAAGTTATGATCATTTTAAGATTTGTCTTGCATGTAGTTTGCATGTGATTTGCATTGGAATGTACGTAGTTTTCATGTGAGTGTAGGGTCATTTATTTTGGTACCACATTTAGCAATGATTAATAGCATACCCTAAATTTTATTTCTGGATTCTCCCTTGCTACACATGCACTAAAGAGGATAAGGGTTACCTTAGTGTTCTCTTCCTCCTCCGACTGCCCCATCCCTTAGGCTGCTGCTCGTGGCGACGATGGGGGAGGTGTTGCATCACCACTCTCAAACCCAATACTAGTGTCCATGTCAATGAGCGGCTTGACACTATTGAGGCAGAGCTTAACAGCAATACCTTGATGAGCGCAAGGCCCAACATGATCATCTCCATGTGGAAGAATGCAGAAGATGGTTTGCATTACCAACATCTCCATGTAATTTAAACAAGTGTTTACGTGTTCCAAATGCAGAATTGGACACGAATTTGCATTTGGTGGGTTCATGCATGCTCGAAATAGATGGAGTGTGTATAATTTCAATTATGCAATTTAAACTCTACGATATACCTTGGCAGCGTGTTCTTATGAAACATTCGTGCACAATTGCGGTTTTACACGACTATGTGCGAAGACCAGAAAAGATGTTACAGCTACGCAGGTTAAGCTGGTTCGAAGACAAGCACAACACCGTTCTAAGGAGAAACAAAATAAGACTCCTTTTGTTGGCCCGAACCGACCACCACAAATGAATATGAACTTATCGTTGCCATCACGCGACAACATCAATCTCTGAGAAGAGTACGTTGGAGTAGGAGCTTGGGATGGTGTCGAGGTCAGAGGCTCTGTTTTGGCTTTTTGAATTTGAATTCAGTTAGAATTCTGATTCAATCTCTGGATCGTGTAAGGGACTCGAATGCCATCTCTATTCCATCTTCATCGCAGGATGGTACTATTGTTGTTATTGCGGATTCAACGTAGCGTGGATCGGTACTTGGGTTAGGCAGTGAAGCCTCTTCGTTCCTGGGGATTCAAATCGTGTCTGAGCAGGTATTGGCTTCTTCTGTTGGACACAAAGTAGTTTCAATAGACTGAAACTCCAAATTCGGGGTTGCAGGCCCATTTGGAATTGGATTCGCAGCTTTTTGTATCAGTTGCTCCTCTTGATGTGCTTGTTCCGTTTGTTCCGATTCCGGACGACGGATGTTGAATTTATGAAGACGGAGGTTGCGCTTATGGAGGGCAGGAATCTTATAGGTTGTTCGTGGAAGGACGTCCTAAGGGTCGGTCTCATAGGCACTTAGCGGCATCTCTCCCGTCAACCATTACTACAACACTAGATCACGAACACGCTTTTTGAGTCGTGAAAGAACACGCTCTTTGATCAGCCTCTTCGCCGCTTGCGGGTGTCTCGTCGCCGCCTGGCCGTTCGTCCATGGTGATGACAAGTGTTCCTCCTCCCTGCCCCTCGCGAATTCTGGTGAGTCCTTTAAAGGGGTGTCAGAAGAAGAAGGTTAAGGCCTCATCTATGGCTTCTCCAATACCGCAATCCTCGCCGCTACCACCACCATCGTTGCAACCACCTCTGATCCAACCGCCACCGTTGCACCAACAACCACTAGTGGCTTCATCGTTACCGGGAGAGATGACTAAGATCCCTTCTCCAATGGTCACCCTCTCTCTCGAGAACTGATGATGGTGGTCCTATGTCATCGTTGATTGGGGAGGTCAGCACTGGTATGCCGTCGACCAGCCTCCGGAAGAAGACTTTCCATCTACAGGCCCTCCCGCCACTCCTACTACCGAATGCGGATCGGATTCCGCTCATCTCGTCCATTCCCATCACGGAGTTTCTACGGTTCAGGGATGGGCTGGTGTCGGCGACGATCCTTGCCCCCCCCCCCCCATGGCTCTGGGACCAGCACCACCTAAGTATCCGATCCGGGTCCGAGGTCTTTTTACCATCAATAACACCGAAACTTCAATTTTGGCTCAAGTTCTAACCTAACGCCTAGAAAGGTAAGAGCGAAACTACATGTAGCAATAGCAAACATAGCACACGAAGAAGAAGAGTGCTAATCCGAAAAAAAAAATCGTATCCGATCAGGACCCGCTCCATTTAAATCTACTACGGTCGAGAATGGACAAAATCCGTATTTGGATTCCGGATATCTGGGCTCCGGATCCAAAACTAATTACCCACGATTACTGGATATTATCCGTTCCGGATTATATCATACTAGGCCTATTGTCACGCCCCGAAAGATCATCAAGTTTTGTCGCGCACAGACGCACGTATTTTGTCCACGCTCGTTGGAACCGTCCAACGTCATCTGGTCCGAAGCACGGTGTGGCGTGCTAGGGTTTCCTCGTCATGCTCGTTACGTCACAGCCTTGTATCCGTGGCCACCCAAGACCAAGCAAAGGTGACAAAAATCCATGCATGCATAATTCTTGGAGCCATTGGACTTGCTTACTTGACATGGTGTTTACTTGTGCCCTGTGCATGGATATTCAAGCTAATGGTTGCTTAGCACATGGAAGCACATGCCAACTCTTCCCAAATACATGGAGAGCACACGATCACGTTTGGAAGCCATACTCCATGCTCACGGGTTCAACTCCTTAATAAAGAAGGAAGGTGCTCTTAATTGCAAGCATGAGGTGGCGTCCTCACTTTCCTCAAGCCACGCATGTTGCTACCTTCTCCATGAAGATTGCTTAGCCTGTAGTATTAATTGTGGTGTTGCCTTAGCCATTAAGGCTTATAAGTTGTAGCCGAGTAGTATAAATAAGGTAGTTGAGGTTAGTTGTAATTCATCCAACCCATTGTAATTCCTAGACTTGTATAATGTACTCGTAGCATTGTAACAAACCCTTTTCCATATTAATGCCAAACGAGTTTTAAGCTCACACCATACCTTGTTCTTATTCTCGTCATAGTGGTGGTTTATATTGTTGACTATCTTAGTCTGATAATGTTAGCTTCCGTAGTGCAACGAGTACTTAAGCTTCAACTACTTCATTTTTAGCTCATGCATGGTTCTTAATGTGTATTCTTTTGGTATTGTTATACAATCTCACTGTGTTTTTTCAAATAATCTATAGAATGACAGTGATCCAGTTGAAGAGCGTGAAGACGATACAACAATCTTAACTAATGCAAGGTAATGAGGTGAATGCTTATGGGGATTGTTTGGGGAGTTACTCGTGAATTGATGTTGACCAATATGTTGAACTATCATTTTTTTCTCAGAAATGTAAGGTTTATATTTTGTCCCATTAATTTGATATCATAAAGTATGATTTTTTTTTTTGATCAGCAAGTTTTTGTTTTTTATTAAAACCAGGTTTTTGAAGTGGAAAACAAGGTCAAGGGATAGTCCCTCATCTATTACAACCTAAGAGAGCCAAGAAAGCCTCCAAAACACAACTCTAAGCAAGAGTTCAATATTGAAGAAGACTTGCCGTGCAAGGCAACCAAAACAAAGCAATTAACAATTAAATTTACACTACCTCATTTGAACCATTCCTTGCCGTACAAGGCAAGTCAGAACCGAACAAAAAGGATTAAACTTAGAATCAGTCACACCATCAGATAAAACCAATACTCCCCAAAGTTTTGCAGTTTCAAGCCCTCATCCAACCATTATGCAGCAAAAGAGTTGTTCAGCAAAACAAACTGAGCCTCCTTCTTTAGCCCTTTAAGTATGAATCAAATCCAAGTAGAAGAGAAGGGAAGTGATGTTAAACAGTAGGCCAAAAATGCAGATCATTATGCAGAACCCCCAGTAGTGTACAAAACTTCAGTCCCCATCAGGTGAAAGAGGAATCAAAAGATAGACCACCCAAAACCAAAACAGAAAAGGACACTCAACCTAACTATACCCACACTTAAGAAAAAAGGAGGGAGAGAAAGAAAGAAAAGAGAACCCTCACACACCCAAGAACTGATAAAACAGAAAAAACCCAACAGTGTTGACTAACCTCACTAAGCTAACCTCACCACAGTCCATCCCAACCCAGCCCACCCCAACCCAAAACCCCACCACAAATGACCAATCCAATCAAATGGAACCCAAGTTAAGTAGGCTCAGAATGGGATCCTTAAACCAGTTGAGGAAAGAGAAGGATTGGCCATTCTTAAAATGAGCCCACAGAATTTGATAAGACTGACTTTGGATTTGTTGTACAACCAAGTCTGCATTGGGAAATTCTCCTCTGAATATTACAGCATTTCTGCATAACCAGATCTTCCAGATGATTATAGAAAATAAGAGGCTCCAATGTTTTCTCACCCTAGCTGGAGAAATGTCTTTCCAAGAAATAAACCAATGATGTTTGTTATCTGGTAAAGCAGTGTAAAATCCCCACCAGTGTAAACACTGCATCCATATAGAGTTACTCAAATGACAATTGAGAAACAGGTGATCTAATTCCTCAGGTTCTTCACCACAGAAAGGACACCACACATTATTATTATAGATGCCCCTGGCTAATAGAAAGCATTTTGTAGGTATGGCCCTCATACAAAGTAACCAGGCAAAGGCTGTAATTTTTTGGGGCAACAGAGGAGCCCAAAGTAAGATAGGCCAATCCAGGTTCTCTCCCACTCTAGCATCCAATAACTCATACATTTTATGCACTGAAAAACCCTTAGGATCATATTTCCAAGCCACAGCATCCTCAACAGATTGAAGATGAAAAATATTCAGGTGGTCACACAATAGGGAAAAAAGATGCAATTCCCAGCCCCTCAAATCCCTCCTAAAAATAAGAATCCAGTCTTCATCAATCCAAAACTTAGAAACCAAGGTGTTCTTCTGTGTGCTCAGATGGAATAATCTCTGGAAAGTAAATTTCAAAGGGGTTTGTATTAACCAAATGTCTTCCCAGAATAAGACTTTATCACCAGAATTCACAGTCCAATTCAATCCCACAGCTCCAACTGAATTAGCAAAAGTAGGACAATCCAGTAATGAGGAAATATGTCTGAGAAAAGATTTGTCATCATGAATCATTAGCTTACTTAAATCCCAAGCAGAGGCATCCCAACCATATTTAGCACATAATAATTGTTTCCATAATGAATCTTTCTCTAAAGCAAATCTCCACCACCATCTAGCAAGTAGAGCCTTGTTCATAATGTGCAAATTTTTTATTCCTAAACCCCCCTCCTTCTTAGGTCTGCAAATCAGGTTCCACTTGACCCTATGAAGGACTTTTTTAGAGATAGTCCCATTCCATAAAAATCTCCTCTGCCAAGCCTCCATTTCCTTAATCACACCTTTGGGAGCTCTAAAGAGAGACATATAATATAAGGGAAGAGAACTGAGAGAGGACTTGATTAGTGTAATCCTTCCCCCAAAAGACTTAGCCCTAGCCTGCCACAGATTGAGTTTCTTCTTGAATTTCATGATCACAGGTTCCCAAGTTTTTTTCCTTCTGGGATTAGCCCCCAATTGAAAACCAAGATAATTAAAGGGAAAATGTAACTCAGAACACCCCAAAATCTCACAAACCACCTCCACATTAATGGTATTAGCATTCATAACCATCACTTGTGACTTATGAAAATTGATCTTCAAACCTGTGGCTTTTTGTAAACAGTTGAGTATGTGCTTCAAATTGGTGACTTGAGAAATGCCTGCCTCAATAAATATCAGTGTATCATCTGCAAATTGCAGATGAGAGATAACTGGACCTTGGTCATTACATCTAATACCATTAAACATCCCAGAATTAATTCCTTTGGTCATCAGTTGATGCAGTGATTCAGCCACAAGTGCAAATAACAAAGGTGAGAGTGAACAACCTTGCCTCAGGCCTCTGAGTAATGGAAAGTCAGCAGAAGGAGATCCATTAATGAGCACTAATGACCAAGCCTTAATGCATTCAGCTATCCAATCAATCCATGGAGAACCAAATCCCATGACTTGTAAAATTTTGAGAAGGGCTCCCCAATGAACATGATCATATGCCTTTTCAAAGTCCACCTTCAGAATAATTACCTCCTTCATGGTATGTTTGATATAGTGAATTAATTCAGTGGCAATTAATATCCCATCCAGAATTTGTCTTCCTGAAATGAATCCTAACGGTACATCATGTACCAAAAAATCCATAACCTTTTTCAACCTGGCAGCCAACACCTTGGATATCAATATGGTTAGAATCAGTTTTTGCCAACAGACATGCCTCTTGTTCATGACTTTTGATGGACAAGTCACAGCGATATTTATACATGTCTCTGGTCCCCAATTTCACATTATCAGTCTCATACACCATCTTAGAGAGAGAGTGAATACAAGGAATTGGAAGATCAAGAGAAGGAGTCTTCATCATTCTCAAAGTGTCTTCCTTAATTCAACAAGAATGGCTAAAGGTATTTCTAATCACTAATTCCACGTTTTTAATGCTTAAGCATGTTTGTTTGATCACATGATTAATCCTCTGCCTTGTTTGCATTTTCAAGTTTATCAATTTTTTTGGGTTTTGTTGATCTTGCATTGTTTTTGTATTTTGTTTATGGGAATCATCTAGAAATTAGATTTCCTTAAGTTCTGGGCTTAAAAACGAATGTTTTGATGCCTTAATGAGGGAGAACCCGTCGGATCGGATTTGGGTCTGAAACCGGGTCGTTTTTGACCCGGCTGGAGGTTGAAGATGAAGCTGACCCGTTTTCAGGTCGTTGACCGGGTTATGGACCCAGTTCTGGGTCGGATTTCGGGTCTGGTGCTGGGTATTTAAAAAATAAAATTTATCCCACTGGGACTCGAACCCAGGAACCACTGAGCTTCAGTAACGCCTTATCCACTGGGCCGAGTTGTTTTGTTGATCAATCTGTTCAAGAACATTATTTATGTTCTGTTTCTGCAACATGACTTGAAAAACAAATAAAACTAACGTAAGGAGACTCGAACCTAAGACCTGACTAGTAATAAAGGAAGACGTCACCACTGAGCTAGAGCTAATTTCTGTTAATTTAGCTCAGTAGAATGTATTAGTTCTAGTACTAGCTCAGTTTGACCTTTTAGTCCAAAATGATCTTTTCTTGGTGATAGGTTTCCCGTTAATACCGATTCATGTATGCACTATTATTTATATAAAGAGTAGCCACAACATCTTTAAATTTATAATCAATGCGTATGAATTGAATCATTAAAATTGTGGTTAATTATATTGGATTTAATAGAATCGATCCCACAAGATATTTTAATAAAATCTATATAATTAATCAGAATAAAATATCAAAATTATATTTCCTAATCTACCCACATGAATTAGGAAAAGGAACATGATTTTGATAGTTTTATTGGTTGTTATGTATGAATATTCTATTTGCGTATAACTTTAGCCCACATGCAAGTTGTACGTCGATAGATTCATTGTTGTATGAATATTCTATTTGCATATGACTTTAGCCCACATGCAAGTTGTATGTCGATAGATACATTTTGTATGCTTATGTTTGTAAAGCATGATAGTTAGTCTCATTTATGTTTTTATTTTATTTTATACTATGCATGTAATACTTGCGGCATCGAACTATTTAAATCATAATTACCTCAAAGTAGAGTTTCCCATGCTGAATGGGGAAAACTACTTCATCTGGAAAGAGAGGGTACTTATGTGTATATGCAATGTTTTGTTACGTGTGACTTTAGCCCACAGGCAAGTTGTTCGTTGATAAATACGTTTTGTATGCATAAGGGGATTGGTGGAGAAGTATGGAAATGCTTGTTCGCTTTTCGCAGCGATTGATGAGAAATTCCAGACTTCGGATAAATCCTTAGCTATTACTCTCATAGGACAGTTTTCCTCTGTTAAGCTCACGTGTCTCCGTGATGTGCGCGAGCACATCATGAGAATAAGGAATATTGCGGAAAAATTAAAAACATTGGAAGTCGAGATGTTTGTCACCTTCTTGGTGCATTACATTTTGAACACCCTTTCTCATCAATTTGGCAATTTTCAAAATATCTTACAACACACATAAGGTTAAATGGCCGATGAATGAACTCATGACTATGTGTGTTCAAGAGGAGAGACGATTGATGATGAAACAAGGTGAGACTATAATGCTTAACCTGGGAGAAGGCAAAATGACATCCTAAGGACGAGTCCAATGTGGTTGATGTTCATGTTAACGCATGGTGGATTGAATATGGTTCTTCAATCCACGTTTCAACATCGATGCAGGAAATGAGCGATGCATTTATTCAGGCAATAAAATGCGCTCAGTTGTTAAATATGTTGGAACGTGCCAAATAACTTTGTCTAGTGGTTACTTATTAACTTTGCATAATACATTCTGTGTACCTGGATTTGCCAGGAATTTAACATTTATATCTAAACTATTGCCTCTTAGCTATGCCTTTAATTTCCGTAATACATCAATAAATTTGATGTTATGGGAAATGAAATTTTGTGCAATGGTTTATTTAAGATGAATGTGCAAAGTAACACCACTAACTCAGTTATATATATTGAAACTGGCACAAAACGATGCGTTGAAAATGAGGAATCTTCTATGTTGTGGCATCGGAGATTGAGACATATCTCGATGGATAAAATCAAGATATTAGTAAAAGATGGTGTGCTTAGTACTCTAGACTTTTCTGATTTCGAGGTTTGTGTGGATTGCATAAAGGGAAAGCAAACCAAGATATCCAAAAGGTGTGCACACAGAAGTTTCGAATTACTTGAAATCATCCATACAGATATTTGTTGTCCCGACATGGATATACAAAGTGGTCTGAAATACTTCATCTCCTTTATTGATGACTTCTCACGGTATATGTATGTTTATATGCTTCACCACAAAAGTGAAGCATTAGACGTATTTATGATTTTCAAAGTAGAAAATTGAAAATCAATGTGAGAAGAAAATCAAGATTGTCAGTAGTGACAGAGGAGGAGAAAACTAAGGTAGATACATCGAAGGTGGTCAAGCATCGGGTCCGTTGGCTAATTTTCTTCATGAGCATGGAATAGTTGCTCAATACACCAATCTAGGATCTCCTAGCGAGAATGGTGTAGCTGAAAGAAGAAACCGAACTTTGATGGAGATGGTGAGGAGTATGCGTAGTAATACGAATCTCCCGTTATTCTTGTGGATTAACGCACTTAAGACGACTGCGTACATATTAAACCGTGTTCCAACCAAGTCTGTTTCAAAGACACCTTTTGAATTATTCAAGGGTTGGATACCAAGTTTACACCATGTATGCATATGGGGATACCCGTCTGAAGTGAGGATGTATAACCCAGAAGGAAATAAACTGGATCCTAGAACCCTTAGCGGTTATTTTGTTGGATATGCGGAACGATCCAAGGGATATAGATTTTACTGTCCATCTCATAGCACCAGGATTGTGGAATCAAGAAATGCGAAGTTTCTTAAGAATGATTTGATCAGTGGGAGGAATCGGTTGCAGAGCTCAAATTCTGAAACTATTACTGAGCAACCTACTACATTAGTCGATCAAATCGTTGTCTTTAGAGTTCAAATTTAGATTGATCTCTAACTTTCCATATGTTGATAATGATCTAGTAAATCAAGTTGTTCAGGAAGAACCTTTGGTCAATGAACAACTAGTTGGTCAACCTGATCCTTAGGAAAATGTTGATCCAACATTAAGGAGATCTACTAGAATGAGGAAATCAATAATCCATGGGGACTACTATGTGTATCTACAAGAATTAGACTTTAATGTCGGAGCCGAAAATGATCCTGAGACGTTTTTCCAAGCCATAAGTTGTAATGAATCGAGTCAATGGTATGATGCTATGAATGATGAAATGAATTCGAAGGCATCAAATGAAGTTTGGGATATTGTCAAGTTACCTAAAGGGGCGAAAGCCATTGGATGTAAATAGGTCTTTAAAACCAAGAAAGACTCATCCGGTAACATCGAGAGAAATAAGGCCAAACTAGTTGCCAAAGGATTTAATCAAAGGAAGGAATCGATTACAAGGAGACTCTTTCTCTTGTATCAAAGATAGATTCGCTTCGGGTAATCATGTCACTAGTTGCATACTTTGACTTGGAATTACAACAAATGGATGTAAAAACGACATTTCTAAACGGAGAACTAAAGGAAGAGTTGTTCATGAAACATTTAGTTCCTAGAAGGATTCACCTCTAGCAATGGTGAGCCTTTAGTTTGTAAGCTTTAAAGATCAATCTACGGTTTGAAACAAGTCTCACGTCAATGGTATTTGAAGTTTCATGATGATATTTCTTCATTCGGTTTCGAAGAAAAGTTATGGACAATTGTATATACCAGAAGGTTAGTGGGAGCAAAACTTGTTTCCTAATATTATATGTAGATGATATCTTGCTTACTAGTAACGATAGGAATATGGTTTTGGAGGTGAAACAATTTCTATCCAAGAACTTTGATATGAAAGATTTAGGTGATGCATCTTACGCCATTGGGATAAAGGTACATCACGATAGAGTAGTCGGTACTCTGGGTATGTCTCAAGAGATACACATCAACAAAGTTTTGGAAAGTTTTCAGATGATAGATTGTTCACCCAATGTAGCTTCTATTGTGAAATGCGATAAATTCAGCTTAAACCAATGTTCGGAAAAAATGGCATGGAACGGGAACAAATGAGGAACATTCCCTATGATTCAGCTATTGGAATCTTAATGTATGCACATGTCTGAACTAGAACAGATATTGCATTCATTGTGGGTATGTTGGGAGATATCAAAGTAATCCAGGCATTAAGCATTGGAAAGCTGCAAAGAAGGTATTGTGTTACCTTAAGGGGGCTCGAGATTACATGCTAGTATATAGACGAACAAACAATCTGGAAATGATCGGCTATTCTAATGCTGACTTCTCTGGTTGTGTTGATTCATGGAAATCAACTTCTGGATACATTTTTATGTTGGCCAGTGGAGTTGGGTCGTGGAGAAGTTCCAAACAGTCCTTGACAGTTACTTCTACCATAGAAGCCGAGTTCGTGTGTATGGATTAAGAGTTTCATTTTCAAGCTTAGAATCATGGATTCTATTAGCAGGCCCCTAAAGCTGTATTGCGATAATTCAGCTGTTGTGTTCATGGATAAGAACCACAAAGTGGAAGTCGAAACGAGCATATCGACATAAAGTATTTGTTCTTAAGAGAACACGTAAAAGACAAAACGGTTATCGTTAAGCATATTAGTATTGGCTTAATGATAGCGGATCCTCAGACAAAGGCTAGCCACCAGGAAAAAAAAATAGAGGATCATGTTAAGAGTATGGGACTTGGTTTCCAGATGTAAACTTTTCGTTATTGAAACGATGTTTGTCTTTTGAAACTCTTGTTGCAAAGATGATTGTTATTTATAAATGTGTAGACATTCAGTATATGATTACATTGGTCAATCACGAAATCATCAATTAAGTTTGGACCAAGAATAAACATCGGGTTTATTCATTAATTATGAGGAACGAATGTATTGTAATACATGGGAGATACTACTTGTTTTAATTAGAGGACATACAACCATGATTCATGCATTTGGGTTCCTTATTGTGTTGGCATTTTGGCAACAATATTGATCAAGTGGGAGAATGTAAGGTTTATATTTTGTCCCATTAATTTGATATCATAAAGTATGATCAATATGGTTAGAATCAGTTTTTGCCAACAGACATGCCTCTTGTTTATGACTTTTGATGGACAAGTCACAGAGGTATTTATACATGTCTCTGGTCTCCAATTTCATATTCAATTTCACATTAGCAGTCTCATACACCATTTTAGAGAGAGAGTGAATACAAGGAATTGGAAGATCAAGAGAAGGAGTCTTCATCATTCTCAAAGTGTCTTCCTTAATTCAACAACAATGGTTGGAGGTATTTCTATTCACTAATTCCGCGTTTTTAATGCTTAAGCATGTTTGTTTGATCACATGATTAAGTGTTTACAAGAAACCAAGCTAATGAAGATGTTGAAGAAATTTCCCATGATTTAGTGTTCAGTAAAGATGACTTTGATGAGTATGAAGATGATTCAGAAAGTGGTGGATATCTTTAAGAGGTTTTGATCAATATTACGTGATAACTCATGAGTTTTCATCAGCCTCTAATTTTAAACATTTCATGGGCCTATTCATGTTAATTGTATTATCAAATCATCAGGACTCAAGCCTCACACATGTTGGTACAAGTGAAAATGGAAACCATCTAGAAGGTGAAGATAGCAGTACCTAACTTTTTTCTAACATAAAAGAAGCATGCGCTTTTTCTTCTTTTTTTGCCTCTTCTATTAATATTTCGGTGAACTTATGTGCAGAAAAGAAACGGGGTCGGCAAAATCATCCTCTGGGTGACGTTGGTGGCGCATCGAACGTGGCGAGGGGGGACAATCATATGGATCGGAGGCAGGAGGTCCCATGCAGACGATCGTGACCGGGCGGGCTGGGGTGGGGCGATACACAGGTCGACAGATAAGGAAGAGTAGTGTCGGAAGGAATGGTGGCGTCGTCTTAGTGGACATGAACGAGAGAAGGCCGAGATGAAAAAGAGAGAAGAAATCCTAGAGATTATGAATGTAAATTATTGTTTCCATTTACATGTTTTAATTATGTCTAAACTTATATATATATATGGTTGGTATCAGGTACAAACCCCCCTTGTTGTGCAAACTACGAACCAATCTGAGCCATAGGATCCCCCAAAGTGATGTCAGCAGAGCGCACCAGATGCTGACACGTGGACAATAAATATATAAAACACCGCACCTTATTGTGCAAACTACGAACTCACCAGGTGCTGACACGTGGCGCGCACAGTGCTGATAGTTTGCGCAGCACGATGCTAATAGTTTAGCACAAATGCAAACTATTAGCACTGTGCGCGCCACGTGTCAGCACCTGGTGAGTTCGTAGTTTGCACAATAAGGGTGATTTTTACTGGATAGCTACCCTATATATATATATACCTGATAACTATCCTATATATATATATCCGAAAACAAACTCTAGATTTCAAAATAATAGAAAACCCCGATCATTTTTAAACAAAATATAATAAATCATCAAGCTCATCAATAACAATACGATTCAAGGACAATTGGTTTACAAAATGTCGGGAAACCAACGGACCTGATGCCTCTAATTAGAGTGAAAAACAAGAATTTAAAATCTCCGTGTGTGTATGAGTCCGAGTGACTTTATAGAAATATATAAAAATATATTTAATTATACGTGTATCAAACCCACGTTTCACTTCAGGCCTTCACGTCCAGTGTGGGCTATCATATCACCATGCAACGATCAATTGGCCCATTAACAGCCCATATAGTAAGAATCGCTTAAACTTTTAAAATTTTGCATAAGCCACCATCAATAAAACCGAAACTTCAATTTTGGCCCAAGTTCTAACCTAGCGTCTAGAAAGGCAAAAGCGAAACTACCTGTAGTAGTGACAAACATAACACACGAAGAAGAAGAGTGCTAGCTGGAATTTACTACTGCAAAATACATCGAGTGACACTACTTTCAAAGTAGTGTCTAGTGTCTTTGTAGTTAGAACTTAAGAGACGGTACTTATTGTAGCGTCTTCCAAGATCTTAAGTAAGGTTACATTTTAAAGTAGTGTCTCTTAAGTTAAAACTTGGAAGAGTAGGGTATCTTTAGTGGAAACTTAAAAGGCTATACTTAAGGTAGTGTCTTCCAAGTTCACTTAAGAGACACTACATTTAGAGTAGCGTCTCTTTAGTCATCTGCTTATTGAACCGTTTAGGTGGATTGAACTTAGGAGAGACTACATTTAAAATGCAGCGTCTCTTAAGTTTTCAGATTTTTAAACACCTTCCTTCTTGGAATATCTTGGAACCTTGGAAATGTATGATTTCTTTGATTAATAGATAAATTTTGTTGGAAATTGGTTTATTCAATTTAAAGGGATGTTAATTAGTTTATAGAAAAATTAGTTATGCGGTTTATGTAATTTATATTATATGTATAGTAGAGAAAATACATGTTCATGATCAAATTGTTTATTTGCAAATGTTGATTTAAATGTATAATTGTTTGATAATTAGTTTATATTATAGTAGAAATTAGTTTGATAATTAGTTTTTATTAGTAGAAATTAGTTTGGAATCATTATTATGCATGATCGTATTATTTGTTCGAATAGTTTATTTAAAATAAATTAATTAGCTAAATAATATTTTAAATTATTGTATAAATACGAATAAATTTGGAATCATATAATCTTTTATTGGTCAACATCGTATCATTTGTTTGAATTGTGATTTAGTTTTGCATGTGTTATATTGTGTTTTATTTATTGCGATATATAGGGAAATATGGATCGAAGTTGGATGGATTTGCAAAATAGGCGCAACAAAGAATATGTAGATGGGTGGGAAGATTTAGACAGTATTTTGAAGAGAACGGGACACCGTGGGATAACAAGTATAGATGTCCGTGTAACAAATGTGTCAACATGAAGTGGTGGGACGCCCATAATATTTACATACATTTGTTGAAGCATGTAATCGTTAAAGGGTACACAAGATGGATCTATCATGGTGAAGTGAATGATTTTCGTACTTTGGATGACCACAGAGCATCAAAGAGAAGACTAGATAATGTCGCATCTAATAGTGCGGTTAACCAAGACATGGATGATGTTCACGTGAATCCAAGAGGTGTTGATGATGAGGTGATGGTTGATGAGTTAGCAACTCGAAACTACAGTCAACTAATGATAGATGGGGACATTCCATTGTATAAAGGTTCAACTGAAAGGAAACTGAGCACTATATTGAAGTTGATATCCTTAAAGAAAAAAATGGTTGGTCGAATGAATCTGTTGATAATCATTGTGAACATGTGAAGAATATTATCTAAAAATAACGAAAAAAATGTATCGAAAAAACAGGAAAAAAAGAGAATAATGGGTGGGAATTGAAACTGTTCTAGTACTAAAGTCACACTACTATTAAAAAGAGTGTTGCTCAAGAATGAACTAAAGCCACACTACTTTTTAATATATACAAACCCTAAGAGCATCTGCATCAAGGAGGTAGAAACCCTGAACCTTTTGGCTGAACCCTCTGTTGACTAGGCATGGTTCTGCCCCCTGCCCCCCCTAAACAGAGTGTGCTCCACATTAGAGGGGCAAGTATGGGGGCAGAGTTTTCAGAAGTTCTGATTGTGTAATTAATTAAACTTTTAACTGAATCTGTTAACTCTATTTTTAAATCAACAACTACTAAATTAAATAGAAATAAAATTCATAAATAGAAATAAAACTTCATTAATAAAATACAAAATTTAAAAAGTACATAACTTAAAAAAATACATATCTAAATTTTTTTTTACATAATTAGGCATCCTCATTAATGTGATCAATTTGTTTATGAAGTTTCGAATTTGAGCCATTCATACCTGCATTATTTCCAAATGATGGTCCTTCTGTTCCGGGGTAAAATCGGACGTGTCCGTAGCCTTCATATCTTTAACTTCCTGCATATATTTTTCAATTTTTCTGGTCAAGAGTCACGGTAAGCTTCGCCTTCTCACACCTCCCCTGATCCATTTGGATGAGATACGATGCTCTGTCTGCTAAACTCTTCCCCATCCTCTTCGCGACCTTATTGCCAATTGGGCGTTCTCATGGAGGCGGCATGCCAATTGGGGAACTTGTACCCCCGGTTGGGAACTTGGAGCGATTGGGGAACTTGGACGTCCAACTGGTTGCTCGTCACCACTTATATGTGTGACATTATCATCGTCGGTGGGGAGTGAAGTGGGTGGGGTTGTGCTGCTGTAACTGCCGGACTAGTCCAATCGTCGTCGAAGTACCCCCGACTTCACCTTCATCTGCCTAGAACTTGTCATCATTTCCAACGGCTGTATCCAATGGTGGAGCTTGAAAATCTTTGGCTCTTTTTTTATAACCATTGTGTGGATTCGATGGAGTTACATCACCCACTCCCTAAACTTTTCTTCGTTCCAGCCGTTATGACCTACCTGGGCCCTCTCCTTCCTCATCAGTGTGATATACCGTTTGACTCTTGTAGCACCTTTGTTGAAATGGCTCTTGACGGCTTCACTGTCCACTGATTGGTTGGGAAATTCCCATCTTTGCACAAGCGCCTCTTCACTGTGCTCTAGAATGTGTTCCCATCTTGAGAGGTTCCGTTGACGGGGTCGTGCGTTGTGCGTAGCCAGACGTTAATCGGGAGCATATCCACTTCAAGGGGGCCATTTTCTTCACCTTTCTGGTGTCGCCCGGGTCCTCGGTCCCACGAATGATGAAGTAGACGACAGGCGGGTTCCGGTGGCGACCAGCATCGAGAATTGTTGTTGGCCGAAATAGTTGGCCCCCATGTTGTACGCGTCGAACAGTGGGCGGGTGAATACCCCAGTCGTGTTTGGCGGTTGTCCAATTGGATTGGGTGGTTGTCCTATTGGATTGGCCGGTTGTCCCATTGGGTAGGACGGTTGTCCTATTCCACCTACGTTGATATTTAAATTTTAATTACAATTAAAAATGGATAGTTCAAACTTTGAACATACATAATCAAAACAAAACCATAATTTAACTACAATTGAACATACATGAAATTTAAATTAACGAAGTGATTAATATTTAAATTAATGAAATGAATAAAATTATAATTCATGAAATTACCTTGGCCCCAAAGAGTGGTCATGTATTGGTTGAACGCCTTAGGGTTCCAACCACCGGTTGAGGTGAATCCGATTTGCGACATCTGTACGTAAGTCGACCCGGATTGATTGGTGGTCGCACATTGTTGATTGATGTTCGCACCTTGTTCATCAATGTTTTCCTCCTCGTCCGTATTGAAAACTTGGTGTTCCGGCGGTTGAGTGAAATTGTCGTCAGACATTATCGATCGGATTTTGCAAAGACGATATGAATGTGAGAGAGTGAGGTTTGAGAGAATTTGGAAGTTTGTTGTGTGGATTTGGTGAAATGGGGTGAGGGGTATTTATAGTGGTTGAAGAAGTGTATTTTTAATTTATTTTGTATTTAATTTTAAAAAAGGGTAGTCGTTGCCGACCGTTGTTGAGAGCAACGATATTTTTTTTTTCCGGCCTGGACACGTGGCAAGCTGCCACTGGGCAGCAGAGAGGCGCGAGGTTGCGGGGCTGATTTTGGCCTCGCGCCTCAACCCCCTGAACCAGAGCCCAACCCCTCCTGCTCCGCGCCCCTCACGCTCCCCTCCCCACACCGAGCGAACCCCGAACCCGAAACCCTCTTCCCTTCTGCTCCCGCCCCGGCTTCGCCACCACGCCCCCTTGATGTGGATGCTCTAACTTAGAGCATGTACAATGGAAAGACCCTGGGTGAGGCCCTGGCCTTGAGGCCCTTGTGCTGAATGGACAAAAGTGAGGCCATAGTGTCACGCCCCAAATCCGGGTTTTGACCAGACTCGAGACGCGAACTTAAAATACATAAATAAAGGACAATTTAAAATAGGTAATTCTCAAAATATAGTAATAAACCAAAACGGAAGTGTCAACAGCTCATTAAAACCGATACATAAGGTTTAGTTCAAAATTAACTCCACGTCTCTTGACCTACTAGACAAGACCCTCGCCAGCTCCCAAGCTCAGCTGTGTCCTGCTAGTATAAATCTCGCTCAACACCTGAAAGACAACAAGTAAGGGTGGGTGAGCTTTCGCTCAGCAGAAAAACTAGTTAAGGTAATGAACATCGGCTCACTACCACGAGTAATCGTCCAATTAGGGCATACTAGTACAACACAACTAACTGTCAAACCGGGTCTCATAACCACACTTACAACGCACTCAAACGACCACTTGCACACAATGAAACATTAACTAAACAGCAGCCGTATAACACACAAAAGCAACCAGCACACGTCCTGTACCGCAGTCCCCGAACTCCGCCGGCTGTACACAGCCCGACTCCATCATATCATACCGGAATGCCCCTCGGTCGCGATGGGACACATATCATCGGGACTCCCGGAAATGCTCCCACAAGAAACACATATCATCGGAACTCCCGGAAATGTCTCCAAAGAGACACAGATCATGGGGGAAGGAACACGACACCTAGTGCCAAACATGACCCGTAGGCCCAATACGACCCGTAGGCCCAATACGACCCGGAGGCCCAACACTACCCGTAGGCCCAATACGACCCGGAGGCCCAACACGACTCGTAGGCCCAACACGACCCGGAGGCCCAACCACAACCGTCGGCCTAGATGTCTTACACCAGCATACCCCCTCGATGTAGGCATCGTACCAGAATAACACACCGGGGGACCGCGCATACGTGGGACCACATCGTCGGCCTAGGTACTGCCCCACACCGGCATACCCCCTCGGTGCAGGTACCATACCGGAATACAACTTCTCTTGGAACACACATCAAGATAATATCACGCATCGTAATGCCATCGATCAAACACGGCTCAACAAGTCCAACAATCTTATCACAGTCACACATCACTTCGGTCTATCACTCATCCGACCATATCACAACCAATGATTCACATCATATCAATCACGACACACTTGCCCAAGCAAAGCAACAACATGTTACACCGAAATACATCATGACTAGACTCTTAATCACACTCACAATCATATACACACACAACTGTCCCGAACTTAGCATCACTTACCGACACCACACTCAACGTGGTAACCCCACCGGCTCAACCGGTATCCATTCCCCAATATCCCCACATTTCAACATGTCATATATACACACAATCAAACCAATTAATTCACCAATGTGCATCACGAAGTTCACTTCTACCTGTTTTCATGCTTGTTATTTATTAACCGTTTAAACAACACAGAGCACACAAGCAGACATAATCAGCAAACAATCCTAAGGCTCGACATGGCCATTCTACCAGCACGGCAATTTCCCGGAATATTGAAAGCGACTAAACTAGTGAATCACATCTTATATGTCAACTATGATCTTTCCAGTTTTATTATAACCTAGCATGCATACTAGTAACTTTCCGCAATTAAACCGGTATTCGCTATTTCCCTACCTCAAGAAGAACCAACAACTACGTCTCCTAGCTGTTGACGTCCGGGCCTACCTCCGGTCTTCTCGGGCGAAGTCAAAGTATGATTTTAACAAGTAAAAGTCACAATCAGTCCCGGTACAATCCGAATCAGTCCTCTAATTATCAATTTAGTCCTTTAAATCTCCGTTTTAAATTATTTCAGTTAATTAAACAATTAATTAATCTACTCGACCCGAATCCGAGAACCGGACCCGAATCTGACGTGGTCCAAACACTGACCCGAACCTGACCTAGAACCGACTCGGACCCGACTCCAAACCCGACCCAGACCCGAGTCAGGCCCGGTTCAGACCCGAGTCCAGAAGCATGGGCCTGGCCCAAAAGCCTGCACTGGCCCGAGGTCGTTGTCACGCCCCAAATCCGGTTTTGGCCGGACTCGAGACGTGACTTGAGATGACAACCGATAATAATAAAACAATAATAAAACTCTTTAAAAACCCAAGTAAGTTCCAAACGATTACTCAAATAAAAGGTTCAAGAATGTCAAATAAGGAGTCAAAGCTCAACATGAAGTATGAGGTAAATAAGGTTCAACATGATAGACCACAACGTCTCTAGAACAACACTCAAAACATCCCGAAGCTCCCACGCCCCGAATCCACTAATCATCAAGCAATCCTGTAAAACAGTAACCAAACAAAGGGGTGAGCTTACGCTCAGTGGGGAAAATAGCAAAAAAGCGGTTAACACCTTTTAATAACCTGGGTATAACACAACTGAACTCGAATTTCAAACCTGCATAATTCAATAGATAAAATAGAGGGACGGACGAATGTTCCACGTTTTAAGAAGATAATAATTACTACCGAAAATCAAGAGAAGAACAATTAAATATCATAATGGAAAGTTAAGCCCGACACTCCGATCCACATTTATCTTGTATCATGTCGAATTTTCCCTCGATTCAGAGAAGACACATATCATCGGGTTACCGGAAGCGTCCTCAAGGAAACACATATCGTCGGCATCCCCGGAAACGTCCTCAAAGGATCATATGTCATCGGGGCATAGATCATCAGGGAAAAACAGGGTAGACTTCCGGGTATGCTCCCGCAGGACGCATACATCCGGGGGGAAACAACGCCTAACCATTCCCCGCAGGGTAACCATCCACTTTCCCCGCATGGTCCACCACCAATGCCCCACAGGGTCCAATAACCAATGCCCCGCAGGGTCCAATAACCAATGCCCCTCAGGGTTCAACCATCAATATCCCGCAGGATCAACCAACCAATGCCCCCAGGGTCCACCAATCAATATCCCTTGGCTATGATACTATCGGATTACCCCCCCCCCCCCCCCCCCCCCCCCCGATGTAAGTACCATACCAAACAAACAAACATCTTAAGGACACGAACAAGAGAATCACATATCAACCCATCGAACAACCAAAGCTTAGTAAATCCCACTTTCATCACCACAAGCACCCAAGAGGTTCACATATCTTCACACTTACCATTATACTTACCAATCACGATCCATCGGTCCATCGATCACCTGATCGTACCGTTTGGCACAATCATTCATACTCGATCACCCATTCAATCATTCAAGTATTTATTCAATCATCCAATTATTCAAGCATTCAATCAATAAATTCAAACATACGATTCAGCTAGTTTCATTAGGCTTTTAATTTATCTTAAAACTAAGCAAGCAAGCATGTGAGGCAACCACAACCAATCCTATGGCTCATCACGGCCTTTCTACCAGTAAAGCAATTTCCCAAGTATTGAAAGCGAGTTAAACTAGTTATTCACATCCTACACATGCATACTAGACACGTCCGTTTATTAGTAATGGAAAAACGATTATTCTAGTGATTCTTACATGCAACTAGACCTTTCCGATTTTATTAACCTAATAGCATACTAAGTATTTAAGTGCACGAGAAGTTTAGTATATCCCCTACCTTGCGGTCTTCCTCTAAAACTCTTCGCTGTAGTAATCCGGTCTAATCTCCTCGTCGTCCGCTCACGGGTCCAAAATCCTTGTCTTCCTCCGAGCTTTGTCCCACGGTTTTGGACCATAACAATACCAAAATTAGTAAATCAACGGAGTAGTCTTCAACTTAAATTAAAAACAGTTCTCTATTAGCAGAAATTGAGTCAAAGGAATGATCTTGAAACCGGTTTGGACTCAAAAGAAAGGTTTTGGTTCAGAAGTTCAAATCCGGAATGCGGTCCGGAACGCACCACAGGCCGTGCCGGAACCTGGCACGGACCGTATCACAGACCGGCCCGGTATCCAGCACGGACCGCGCGACGCACCGGCCCGGAGTCTGACACGGACCATGTGAGATACCGTGCCGGACTCAAGCCCGTTCCGCGCCGCGTACCGTGCCGGTCCCTGGCCCGTCTCGTGCGGCCTGCCGTGCCGGCACATGGCCCGGTCCGGGTTACGTTCCGTACCGAACCAGTCCAGGATCTTCCCCTTTCTTCCCCAACTCGAGTTCCATGAAAATCAGACCAAAATCTTCATTTCTAACTTCTCCCAACTCCAAAATGTTCATCAAAAACCTTCAAACCTCAACACCCTCAATGAGTTTCATCAAAACTTCAACCAACACAAACAAAACAACCTAACTTCACTATTTCTTCTTCAAACAACAATCCAAGGAGCTAGTTCTTCAAATTCAAGCCAAAACCCACAAAACCCAAAACTTGAAAGTGGATGAAATGAGAAGTTAAGAGCATCCATACCTCTAGGAAGATGCGATGATGATGAAGATTGAAGGAAAATGGAGAAGAAATGGTCAAGAACAAGGCCAAAGTTGCTTTCTTTCCTCTCTTTCTTCTTCCTCAAGAAATGGAACTCTCCCTTCTTCTCTCCCTTGGTGGGTTTCGGCTACAACACCAAATAATGAGCTGAATTGTCTCACTCTAATACTTTAAAAGACCTAGATAGCTAAATGACCAAAAGCCTTCTCAAGTATTAACCACTTAAAGGCATTTGGGAGGGGTAAAAGGTCATTTTAACTCAAATTCTTCTCATCCAAGGCTCTAATGCCATGTGGCATTGTAGGAGCTACTTTCTCTTAATTTAATTTCGGCTGTCCAAATTTAAGTCGAAAAAGTCAATAAAAAGTCCAATTTTGACCCAGAGTTGACCAGTACAATATTACAGTCAAACTGAAGGAAATGGCCTAACTAATCTAGCAGTGATGACGGATAAGCTTTTTTGGGCCCGGAAAGGTCCCGAATGACTTCCTGAGTCATCGATTGACTTTTCTGGCTGAAGGTCAAACTTGGCTAGAATTCATCGGTTAGACTGGGATCGACCGGGGCGGTTCTTACAGTCGTCTTGGCCTAGGGCCGTCCGGGCCCAAAGCCCGTCCTTGGCCCAATGGCCATCCTGGCCCAAGCCCATGGCTTAGGCGAGTCCGAGCTCGAGCCTGGCTCGAACCATCTTCGGCGAGGGTTCCGGCTGGTCGTGGCGACGGGCGGCGTTAGGAGAGCTCGAAGAAGGAGAAACGAATGCTGCGAAGGGCGTCAGGGCTCCGACGAAGCCTTGGCCATGACGTGGGTGCCTGGAGCGCGACCTAGCCTCTTTCCACGTCTCAGATCTGACGAGCACGAGAGGTTCTCCGGCGAGGGAGCTCTCGGTCGTCGACGTTCCAGCGAAGCTCGCCCAATCGAGTTTTGCACGGTGGATTTCATGGCGGTGAGAGGTCGGAGAAGCTGAAAGGGGCGAGAGGGAGCACGAAACCTCGTCGTTTCCTCCGTCGCCGGTGCGGTTCGAGTTCGGGCGTCGAACCAGAGAGGGTTTCTCCGGCGAGGAGTCTCGATTCCGTGCGTGGTGTGGCTCGATCCGTACACGGAGGTGAGATGGCGAGGCGACGTCGCGTGAGGGAGAGAGAGAGGAGAGAGGCCTGAGAGAGGGAGAAGAGAGAAGATGAAACTTCTCGGTTTTTGTGCGCGACTGAGTGAAGAAGACGATGAATAGGGTTTTGGAGAGGTTGGGCTTCGCGTGGGTTGGGCTCGGGCACGCGTGGTGTGGGCTTGGCCCGTGAGCGCTGGGTTGGGCCTGAGTTAGCTTGACCCAGCTGCTTCTTTCTCTTCTCTCTTTTTTTGTCATTCTTTTGCATTTGTTCCATTTTTAATTCGTTTTCCAACCACGACGTTTCAATCGACGATTTTAAAATTTTAATTCTTTAAACTAGGGCGGTCTTTACACCTAGGGCCTCAGAATAATGGGTGTTTTGCAATGAGAGGCCCTGGGTGAGGCCCTGGGGCTGAGGCCCTTGTGCTGAGTGGATGCTAAGTTGTTATTAATTGATATTTTGTTGTTTTATTTAATTCTTTATTAGAAACCGTTTAAATTATTTAAAATATAAACAAATGTGAAAAAAATAATTAATGACAATAAATAAATTTAACAGGAATAAAAATTAACTTTTAATTTTATTGAGCCCCTTTTAATACAACCCACAAAAAATACATGCTCAAGAATCATCCCATGTTGGGTCGACATCCGGTGGTGGTTGTTGTCATCGAAGATCGTTAAGTTCACCTTCAAGGGCATCCAAGACTCTTCGCGTTTGGGCCTTCATTGCCTTGTGGTCTGCCAAATCTTCTTTGGTGAAGTTGGAGGTATCAGTATTAAACAAAGTCATGTAGAAGACCATGTTTGCTTCCCACTTTTCGGTTATCTTGTGTAGCATGCGGATCCTTTCTGCCTGGCGTTCGGATCGTGTACGTTCAGCCTCCTGCCGTGTACGTTCCATCTCGACGAAGGCAGTCATTTGGGCCGTGAGGACGGTCGCCTTTTTTGATGTCTTCACTGCCTTCTTTCCTTGCGGTCGCGTTCGACGAGGGGGACTTGGGGCGGCCTTAGGGGATGGGGGTGTGTCGCTGAGAGGGACCTCAGTCCCCTCGTAGTGGTCGGAAGCTCTCCATTCTGGTTGTAGGGACTCACCACTAAGAGGTGTGTAATCGTCCCATGTGCTTGTGGGTAGGGTTGAGCTATAAGCCTCAGCCTCATCCAACCGTTGTCGTTGTTGGCGTGCTTGTTCTTGGCAGACATTACCCATTATGCCTTCCTCGGCAGCGAACTTCTTATTGCCCTCGAGCTTCGCAACCTAATGATCCAGGTTGAACTTTGCTGGGTGGTCACGAGGTCTGTCGTCCTTCGGTACAGCTGCCCACATCTCCTTCGCACGTCTCATGTGCTCATCGTGGTTAGCCCCACTGGCGTACTCGGCCTTGGAGGTCTTCAAATACCCGAGGAACCTCCTTGTCTGCGAGGAGCCTCTGCCCCAACGTTTCTTGAGAGATCCCAGTCGCGATCGCGGAGACTTGCCTTCGAGGTGTACTTCCTCTCGATATTGCACCAGAATGTGTTTCTGGCTTGAGAGTTTCCCTTGATGGTGTCTTTTGTAGTACTCAGTCAGCAGTCTATGAGGTGTATGTCTTCCTCCTTGGTGAATACCCGCGCATCCGGTTGTGCTACTCGGGGTCGCCGTTGGGAAGGTCCGGCAGAGGATGGTCGGGGGACGACTACGTCGGGTAGTGGGTGCTCGGGGTAGTTGTAGAATTGGGGTGACATCTAGAACCCTTGTCCTTGTGGGTTCATTCCAAATGTTGGCATCATTCCAAATTGATGCGGGATTTTGAACCTTGGCGCCATTTGGAATTGTTGTGGACGGAATTGCCCTAAACAATAAATTATTGCAATAAATGAATTAAAAAATTACAACACATTACTTAAAAAAATACAATAAAATAATTAAAAAAAATCAATAAATACATTAAAGGGTTATTATCATCTGAGTACCCTAAAAATACTTAGTTTACATCTGAGTACCCTAACCAAACTTTATGACACCTCAGTACCCTAACGAAACATTTTGTGTCAACTTAGTACCCGCCGTTAGTTTCTGTCTATTTTCCATCCATTTTTCCATCCAAACACATAAAATGTCCAAAATACCCCTCACTAACAGTCAAATTTTCATACCCATGCCATTGAATTTCAAAAACTATTTATATTTTTTTTATTTTATAAAAATCAGTTTTTTTTTCATAAAAATTAGATTTTATTTAAAAAAATCAGATATTATTTTCTAAAAAATCAATTTTTATTTAGAAAATCATATTTTATTTTAAAAAAAATCAGTTTTATTTTTAAAAAACAGTTTCATTTTATAAAAATATTTTTCTTTTAAAAAATCAGTGTTTTATTTTAAAAAAATCAGTGTTTTATTTTAAAAAAATCAATTTTATTTAAAAAATAAATCATTTTTACATTTAAAAAATCAGTTTTATTTCAAAAAATCTGTTTTTATTTAAAACAAATCATTTTATTAATTTCCAATTTCACATATTATTACAATAATTAATTTCACATATTACAATTTCACATATTCTTTTTTTAAAATAATTTTTTTTTCTCTTTGTTTACTCCATCTCCTCCATTGATCCCCAATTCTTCCTCCATATATCACTTTTCTTAATTTTTAATTATATAAAAAATTCGGCAAGCACAATATTTTGCAGATCTAGTTCTTCAATTTTGAAGAACTATTCGAGATGGCTTGATATTAAACTCACATCGTTGGATTGAGAAGAACAAACCAGATATGGAGTAGAAGAACGGATTTAGAACCCAAACTAAAACCCCCAAAATTTTCTCATTAATTTATTCCTAAACCCAAACAAAAAGCCAGATCTGCTTTGTCCCAAACCCGAACCCAAGTAACAATCTAAATCTAATAAAAAAAACAAATCCTTCACGATTCAATATGGTTTCTGGAGATCTAGAGAAGCACTCCCAAAACCTTTACCTTTCATTATTTCTAGAATTGGGGGAGATCCAACCTGAAAAAAATGGAAGATGAAGCAATTTTTTTTATAGAGAAATGGATATGCATGTGTTCAAATCGGATCTAGAAGTGGTAGATATTGATATATCCAAGCCGTACGAGAGGTGGTTCTTCTCCGACGATTGGTGGTTCTTCTCTTGCGGTGGTGGTTCTTCACGGGCACGGAGAGGAAAATGAACAGAATAGAAGATGAAGATGAAGTGTGGATTTGAAATAATGAATAAAGGTAAAGTGAGTGTAGATGAGTACACGAAGTAAGATGAAAAAAGATTTAGGTTAAATGGGATTTAATGTACAGATGGTGTGTAAATGAAATAGAGGCGTAGATTAGGATTTAGTTGTGTCAAGGGTAGTTCTGCCATTTAAAAAAAATAAGGGTCATGTGCCAGACACATGACCATTTTCCATCCAAAATGGATGGAAAACTAACGGCGGGTACTAAGTTGAAACAAAATATTTCGTTTGGGTACTTATGTGTCACAAAGTTTGGTTAGGGTACTCAGATAAAAACCAAGTATTTTTAGGGTACTCGGATGACATTAACCCTACATTAAATAAATACAATACATGAATTAAAAAAATAAAATAAATAAAAAATTAGTTTGCACTTACCTGAGCTCGACCCCGGTTGCGAGTATGTCGTGAAAGCAGAGTTGTCACGAGCCTCCGTTAGAATGTCTTGCAAATTCTGTGCTAGTTCGTCGGGGCTGAATCCGACTTCGTCACCAGCTGAGTGTGCACGGGACCCTGCGTCGCCCGACATTTTTCATGAGAATAATTGAAATGAGAGAGGAGAATGTGGGAATGGGAGAGTGAAATTGGAGAATGGTGTGGAAAAAATGAGGTTGTGGTATTTACAGGGTTTTAATTTGTTGAATTTGAGTTAAAAAAATATAGTCGTTACCGACCGTTTGGAAACGGTCGGTTGTGGATGCCAGGTGTCGCCACGGGAGAGGGTCAGCGCGAGCGAGGGGCGAGGGGCGCGGGCTGAGGCCCGGACCGCGTGAATCAGGGCCGCGGGCCGCATAAATTCCGCCCCACAGTGGGACGGCCCGAGGGCCGCAGACAGCGAGCACGTGGGTCGGGGGAGAGGGCCGGCCCGTTGTGCGTGCTCTCAGCTCATTAGAGCATGAAAAACAGAAATGACCTTGGTGAGGTCCTGAGAGTGCAGAACTTGTGCTGACTAGAAAAAAGTGAGGTCCTGGGAGTGCAGAAAAGTGAGTGTTTTGCAACAGAAAGACCCTCTGAGGTCCTGGGAGTACAGAATAGTGCTGAATGGATTATTAATTGATATTTTGCTGTTTTATTTAATTCTTTATCAGAAACCGTTTAAATTATTATAATTTAAACAATTTTGGAAATAAATAATTAATGACGATAAATAATTAATAAATAAATTTAAGACAATAATTGACTTTTAATTTTATTCAACCCATTTTAATACAAAAAAAAATACAAGTTCAAGAATCATTCTCTGTTCGGTCGACATCCCGTGGTGGGGGTTGTCGTCGAAGATCATCAATTTCACCTTTAAGGGTTGCCATGAGTTGTCGCAGTTGGGACTTGCACCACTTATGCTCTGTCATACCCTCTTCGTCGAAGGAAGATGTATCCTTGTCCAACAGGGACCTGTAGGTGGCGAAGTTTGCTTCCCACTGTTGGGTTAATGGGTGTATCATGCGGGTCCTTTCTGCATATTGTTCGGCACGTGTACGTTCAGCCTCCAGCCGTGAACGTTCCAGCTGGGCGAAGGCAGACATTTGGGCCGTGAGGACGGTCGCCTTGTTTGAGGCCTTCGCTGCCTTCTTCCCTTGCGGTCGGGTTCGGCGAGGGGGACTTGGGGCGGCCTCAGGGGATGAGGGTGTGTCGCTGAGAGGGACTTCAATCCCCTCGTAGTTGTCGCTTGCTCCTCATTTTGGTGGTTGCGACTCACCACTAAGAGGTGTGCACTCCTCCCTTGTGCTTGTGGGTGGGGTTGAGCTGTAAGCCCCAGCCTTATCCAACCGTTGTCGTTGTTGGCGTACTTGACGGCGGACATTTCCCATTGTGCCCTCCTCGGCAGTGAACTTCACGACGCCCTCGAGCCTCCTCACCCAATGATCCAGGTCGAACTTTAGTGGGTGGTCACCCATTTTCCCTACATACGCCCACATTTCCTTCACAAGTTTCATGTGCTCGTCCTGGTTGGCGCCGCTCAGATTCTCGTCCTTGGACCTCTTCAAATAGCCGATGAACCTCCTTGTCTGAGAGGAACCTTTGAGCCAACGTTTCTTGATAGCTGGCCAGAGGCGCTCTGGGAGCCTCCCTTCGAGTTGTATTTCCTCGTAACTTCGCACCAGAATGTGTTGCCCTTGATGGGGTCTTTTGTAGTACTCAACCAACAACTTATGAGGTGAAGGTCCTCCTCCTTGCTGAATGTCCGGCCCACCGGATATGGTGCTTGGGGTTGGCCTCAGGGTTGGGCTCGAGCCCGGGCAGGGGCTCGGGGTCGTCGTTGGGAAGGTCCGGCAGAGGATGGTTGGGGGAGGTCTACGTCGGGTTTAGTGTACCCGGGGTAGTTGTAGAATTGGGGTGGCATCGAGAACCCTTGTCCTTGTGGGTTCATTCCAAACAGTGGCGTCTAGAACCCTTGTGGGTGCATACCAAATCGTGATGGCACCTGGAACCCTGACGCCATTTGAAATTGTTGGGGACGGTATTGCCCTAGTACAAAAAATTAATACAATAAATTAAGTGGAAAAAATTAATACAATGCATTAATATAATAATTTAATAAAAAAATTAATACAATAAATGAATTAAAAAATTACTTAATACTCTCCGAACAATTACAAGACTTGTGTCTTCAAAATCCAAACAACTGTAAGGGCAAAGAGCCCCAGACAATAAGAAATGCATACCTCTACCCGCAATGAATGATTTAGTAGGGACAACTTCCAAACAAGATAATTACACAAAGGGTATACTTTATCTCACTACTCTAAAAATACTTGCGTTTCGTCTCACTATCATAACCAAACTTTATTGCACCTCACTACCCTAACTATCATTTTAGTTTCAGTTTTACCCGCCATCAATTTTCCATCCATTTTGTATGGAAAATGGTCATGTGCCTGGCACATGACCCTATATTAAAAAAAAATACCCAAAATACTCTTTAGTCTTTACCTCTTTAAACCCTAATACCCTCTGTTTTTTTTCTTTTTCTTTACTTTTACTCTTCATACCGATTCAAGCTCTCCATTTTTTCCTGTGTTTTCTTTTTCTTTTTGTTTAAACTCGCGTGTTCTCCCTCACCTTCTCAAGCTCGGCACCTCCACCGATTCAAGCTCCCCGAATCATTTTATTCAGATCCTATTGCTCTCTTATCTTCTTCCTCACACAAGTCACAACCTCCTTCAGAGCTCCCACCACCTCACCCCGCCGGACATCACCACCTCTACCTCGACACATAGATCCAGCCTCGTCGCACCAGAACCGGCCTCTCCGATCTCTTCCATCTCCGTATCCAAAGCTCAAGTGGAAGTGGGAGCCTCACAGAAAATCACGACTTCGAGCTCCCAGTCGGAGATCTGACACTCGGGCACGATGGCCACAAAACGGCAACAAGCCTCGACCTTCGCTCGCCCTTGGCTCGTCGTGAGACACTCGGATCGTCATGTCCACCACCGTCGTGCGTCGTCAGTTTTCCAGGTTTTGCAGGTTTTGGAAGGCTCTGCTCAACTGGATTGAATTTTTTTGGGGGGTTTTGTGAATCTGAGGTTGGAAAAAAAATTGAAACTGTGTTTTGGGATTTCAGATATGTGTTTCCAGCCATGGGTTTTTTTTTTGAACCTGATGTTGGAAATGAAGATCAGAACAAAGTTGTGAAGAGTGAAAGTTATGTTTAGAGATTGTGAAAATTCAGTTTTGTTGGGTGTAAATCTGCAACGATATTATTTATGTAATTTTATATCAACTTAGTCAAGGAACAAAAATAAAAAAGCGATTGTGAATCTGGGTTCGTCCAAAAATATATTGGGAATCTGGGTTTGTAGCCTGTTCATGAGGCTTTGGGAAGGAGACGAACAATCAATTTTTTTTTAATTTATTAAAGATTGAAAAATATGAATAGGTAAAACAGTTAAAGAAAATTATAAATGAAAATTGTTCGATTCTGATGAACATGGCAACATGATTTTTTTAAAGAAAAAAATTCTGAATCTGGTTATTAAGAAAACAATAAATTTTTTGATGAATTTGGTTATTAAATTTATGAATTTTATAAAGAATCAATACTGATTTGAAAATAAAAACTGATATTTTAAAATAAAAACTAAATTTTAAAATAAAAAACATATTTTTTTTAAAATAAAATCTGACTTTTAAAAATAAAATCTCATTTTTTTTAAAAATTGATTTTTAAAAATAAAATCTGATTTTTTAAATAAAAACTAAATTTTATAAAATAAAATCTGATTTTTTAAATAAAATATTGATTTATATAAAATAAATAAATAAAAAGAATTTTTGAAAACCAATGACATGCTTTTGAAAATTCGAGTGTTAGTGAGAGATATTTTGGACTTTTTACCATTTTCCATCCAAAAATGGATGTCAAGTTGACGGCGGGTATGAAAGTGCAACTAAAAGTTTCGCTAGGGTAGTGAGGTGCAACAAAGTTTGGTAAAGGTAGTGAGACAAAAATCAAGTATTTTTAGGGTAGTGAGATGAAGTTTATCCTTACACGAATGCAAAGATTTTAGGATGCATATTAAGAGTCCAAAGAAATCTTTCCCATTCTTCATCAGCCTTACCCTTATCTTTCAAACGAAAAGCCCTTATTATCCCCATCCAAACCACTATGTCACTCCCTAATGTCTTCAAATAAACCAAGTTGATCAATCTATAGAGTTGATAAAATTCTCCCACTTTTAAGATTACGTGTTACGTTAACACGACGGAAAACAAAATATTATTTTATCAGGTAATCCTAGAAAAATTTAGATCTGCATGTATCAATTAAAACTAGGGGTAAATGCCCAGTTGTACTAGTTTATATGTAACATCGATGACTACTTATTACCATCAATTTCTATTCGTACTTCAAATTCAATATGGACTCTAACTAGATATATAAAAATGAAGAAGAAGCTTTTCATTTTTTTTCATCCAGATATAAAATAAAGGGTTAATTTTTCAAAACTACATTAAAATTTTGTCCACTAACGGATACATGCATAACGTTTTGTCCACGCTTTATGGTTGCATTATAAGGTTTTGTCCACGACTTTTTCAATTTTGACGTCATAGGGATGTTCAGAACGATGGTCTAGGCAATACTTCCCGGATTCAATAGATTTGTGAGCAATACTTTAATGTACCCACGAAAGTGGGGACAAAACTTTAATGCACTCACAAAAGTGTGGACGAAGCTTCAGTGCACCATACAACGTGGACAAAACTTCTATGCACCATACAACATGAACAAAACTTTATGCATGCATCCGTTTATGGACAGAACTTGAATTTAGTTTTGGACAATTAACCCAAAATTAAAAATACATAAGAAAAAAAAATAACAATAAAAAAACAGTTACATCGCCTAGAAGCGTATAAGTGGATCTACCAAAAACTCCAGACGTCGAATGAGTGACATGACCACTTATTATCTTGTTTCATCATGAAATGAAACTTTTATAATATATTTTTTTTTTGATAGGCTAAAGATTTTATTCAGCATTCGTTCTATAAGTGAATAGAACGAAGCAAAAGAAACTGACCCCAAGGCAGAGCCAATTCTCCAAACCAAAACAGCTACGAAAGCTTAACAAGAGTCCAAATACAAAACCAACAATTAAACAACCAAACTGAGCAAAAACGAAAAACAAAAGAAACATCAGGTAATCCTCCTTTGCTGCTGCCTCTTCCCACTCCACAAGCACCAAGCTGGATCTCTAACCCAATCCTCATAAGTCACCCCTGATCGGAGCGAGCCTGAATTCCAACAAACCCCAAAAGAATGAGCCTGAACTTTCGCTAACACCCCATTTTCACTCTCCGTGACCTGATTAAAAACTACACCATTCCGAGTAACCCAAATAGACCATAATGTCACATAAGCAACCCGAACCCAACCCAACCACCACTTCCTCGACCCCAACCCCTTCCACCAAAGTAAAACTTCTCCTACCCGACTCGGCATAGGACCCCACACCTTCCACCATAAAAACACCATACTCCAGATCTTCCAAGCAAACTCACAGTGTAATAAAACATGATCAACAGATTCAAAAAATAGCATGCATAAAGGACATAACATACTATTTAAAGAGATCTGCATACCCCTGCTCTCCAGAAACTCCTTGGTAGGAAGGGCGTTGTGCGCTGCCAGCCACACGAACACACAGAATTTCGGTGGAACATTCTTCACCCACAGAATCGAAGCTCATTCCACAGTAGGTACACCCCCGGCCGGCCCCACCAAGCACTGATACGCAGAGGCGACCGAGAAGCCTTTAGCATTCTTCTCCCAGATCAGACAATCCTCCAAATCAGGTCTCAACACCGCTCCATCCACCAAACCCATCAAAACCAAGGCTTGCTCATCTTCCCAAGGGTCAAGCTCACGCAGGTACCCAATTCTCCAAACACCCGAATACTAGAAGAAGTGCACCTTCTCGAACTTCGCCGCAGCCACCGAATAAAGATGCGGAAAGCGGTAACGTAAGGAGGAGGAACCTACCCACACATCATCCCAGAAAGCTATCCGGTCTCCCTTCCCCAATCTCCAGTGAACACTCTGGTTCCCAAAAAGAGCCTCAAAGCTAGGATCAGAAGCCAAAGAAATGATATGATTAACCAGGAAAGAGGAACATGGTTTATCAACCTTAAACAAATCCCAATCAGAAACGTCCCAGCCAAACAGTGCACAAACAACCTTTTTCCAAAGAGAGTCAGAGTCACAAGCAAACCTCCACAACCACTTGGCCAGCAAACTAGCATTCATTGCTCCCAACCTCCTAATACCGAGACCACATTCCTCCTTGGATGTACACACCACACTCCAGCGAACCTTGCAGAACATCTTCCCAGTATAAGGGTTAGTCCACAGAAACCTCCTCTGCCAAGCTTCCAATACCGAAATCACCTTTTTAGGGGCTTTCAGAAGCGACATAAAGAACAGAGGGAGAGCTGATAATGTTGACTTAATTAAGACAATTCGACCCGCCATATTCAGGTTCTTGAGTTTCCACAGACCAAGAGCTTTCTTAAACTTCTCTACTACTGGGTCACAGGCCAAAATCCTCCTCGGGTTAACACCCAACCAGAAGCCCAAATACTTCATAGGTAACGATCCCACCTGACAACCCAAGGACCGGGCCACCTCGTCCTCCAAACAAACTCTCTCATTCAGCACCACAGCGGTTGACTTAGAAAATTTTATTTTCAGACCCGACCCCTTCTGAAACTTCTCCAACAGGTCTTTAATGAAAAGAAGACCCGCCATATCACCTTTAATGAACAGTAGGGTGTCATCTGCAAATTGCAAATGGGAAACGACAAGGCCGGCCGAACCTACTTGTACACCCCGAAACTCCCCAGCTCTCAACCCGTCCTCCAAGAGTTGATGAAGCCCCTCAGCAGCAATTAAGAATAGGAACGGAGACAATGGACACCCTTGCCGAATGCCATTACAAATCTGAAAATCTGAGCTCGGCGACCCATTAATCAATACAGACAACGAGGCTCGAAAACATCCCTGCATCCAGGATCTCCATAAATTGCCAAACCCCATCTCCAACAAAACCTTATCAATAAACCCCCAATGTACTTTATCATAGGCCTTTTCAAAATCCAATTTAAGTAATACCACCTCCTCTTTCGAACGCTTCAACTCATTAATCAACTCTGAGGCTATCAAAACCCCGTCAACCAACTGCCTCCCTGCCACAAACCCACTATGGGTATCACTAATCAAACCCGGGAGAACCTTCTTAAGTCTATTTTCCAGAACCTTGGCCAAAATCTTGTACGGGCTAGATATCAAGCTGATCGGACGGAAATCATCAAAGCCGGTAATAGCACTTGACTTAGGGATCAAGGTCAAAAAAGACGAGTTAATCCCTTTGTCAAGTCTCCCTAAAGCCTGAAAAGATAACAAAAAGTTACACACATCCAAGCCAACAATTTTCCAACACACCTGGAAAAACCTCAAGGAGAAACCATCGGGGCCGGGAGCCTTCTCTCCCCCACAATCTTTCACAACCTGGAAAATCTCCTGCACCTCAAAAGCCGACTCCAACCACCTCGCCTGAACCGTAGAGATGTGGCGAAAAGGTAGGTGTGGTAGATCAACATGAACCCCCGGATCGACCTCAAAACGCTTGGCGAAATGTTCGGCCGCCGCCCGTTTGATGTCCCCCGGGGTGTCCAAAGTAACGTGATCCACCCGAATGCTAGATATCCGGTTACGAGATGCCCGATAATTAGCAATTCGATGAAAGAAACGGGAACAACGATCACCTCCTTTGAACCATCTAAATCTAGCCTTTTGGCTCCATATCTTAGCCAGCCACCGAGTCTTTTGAATTAACAGAGCTCGACACCTGGCCCTGCTAGCCCGCTCCGTCCCATCCAAAACCCTCTCCTCCAAAATGGCATCCCATCTTTCCAACTCAGCAGTCAAAGCAGCAACATCTGTATCCATCCTACCAAATACCTCTGTGTTCCATACCTGCAAATCCCTCCTCAGGCTCCTCAACTTAGACCATAAAACAAAACTGGGATCGCCAGAGAAAGAATAGGACTCCCATAAGAACCTGACCGTCGGGATATATGACCTGTGCTCAAGCCAAGCATTGATAAAGCGAAGAGGCTTCGGCCCCCCAATTAACAACCTCCACACCCAACACCACTGGCCGATGATCCGAAACCCCTCTTGGGAGACCCCGTTGAACCAACAAACCAAGAACAGAGAGAGCCTCAGAAGAGACCAAAAACCTGTCAAGACGAGAGGCTTTTGATCCCGTATCATACCAAGTATACTTAGACCCGATCATCGCAAGATCCAACAGCCCCAAATCCTCAATAAAAGCAGAGAAAGCTACAGCATCGGCTCTCTTGAAACTACTACCCCGACGTTCCTCAACAGAAAGCACAGAATTAAAATCACCACCCACAATGAGAAAGTCATGGAAGGAGTCCCGTAAATCCACCAAAGTATTCCACAGAGCCCGTCTCTCCCGAGACGAATTGGGGGCGTACACATTCAAAACAGTACAGGGGAGCTGGGAGCTAACAATCAAACCGTTCCAGCAAATCACATTATGTTCAAAATGAGCCGAAACTTTATGGAAAACAGTCAATTTCCAAGCTAATAAAACCCCACCAGCCGACCCATCCGCGGGTACCCAATCCACACCCCAATCAGAGCCAAAACCACAAGAACGGAGGACACCACAATCAACAACACTCAGTTTGGTTTCTTGAATTAAAACTAAATCAACCGAATTAGACAACACACATTTTTTAATGCAATTCCGCTTCAAATCGGAATGCATACCTCTCACGTTCCACGTGAGGAACCTCATCAAAATAATTACTCAGACGAACCCGAAACAGGCGTTAAAACAGTACCTGTGTTCGAATCCGAGACCTCCTCCTCCTCACTGCCAGACCCGTCTGCTAAAAACAAATTTGTCTTCGGCACCTCAATGTCAAGGCAATCGAACTGTTCCAAAACCAAAGGTCCGATATCTAAGGCCTTCTTTCCCACCTTCTTACAATAGCTCCAATCACCCGAGCTTCCTTTCAATTTCTTAGCAAAGTCAACTATGAACCGGCCGGAGTGATCACATGTGCTTGCCGATCCCGACTTGGGAGTTGTTTGATAAAAAACCGCCGGCTGAACTGCTGAACGAAGCTTGGGATGCTTCCTCGGCCGGCCACGGCCCCGTTTAATTGCTGACACAGGGACAACTGCCACCGGCGACCCAACACACTGCAGACCACCAACTGCTATGGATGACCCAGGATCGGTCTGCAACAAGTGCTTCATGCCCAAGTCGGACGAACTGGCACACTCCTTCTGGGATTGCGATTGTACACCAGCACTAGCCCTGTTTTGGACGCAACTATCGCGTTTTGCAGCAGGAAACGAATCACGCAATTGAGAGAAAGGCGTGATCGCCAGCCCAAAACCCTCTCTAACTAGGCTTGGCGTATGCATCGAATTACCGGCCCGTTCAGATAACGTGCCTTCACTGGAGAACGAAACAGGGGATGCAACTGATCTCTTCAGCACCCGAAAAGGAACAGAAGAAGAAGGCACATGTTTCAGCAAAACGGGAAAGGAAGAGACGTCCAGCTCTAAACTTACTTCAACCGGGGAGACCTGCACCTCAGAGCAGTGTACCAAGGCGAATGCACGCTCCATTGAATCACCAGCATCAGAGGTGTCGACAATACTAACCACCTCACCGAGAAAGCCAGCCACAAGCCAAAAATTCTCAATGTCCCAACCATGGAACGGAACACCCGTAATCTCCAACCAAACGAACACCCCTGGTTTCAATAAAATCTCAGTAGTAGGAACAACAAGATCGAACCAAGTTTTCAACCAATCTTCCCCTTGCAACCTCAAAGACTCTGCAAAAGCCGAGTCCGGGCATGAGAGTAAGAACACCCTATTCCCAAAACCCCGGACTTCGACGTCACGGACCCCTTCTCGTCCTATCGCTTCTTGGATTGCATTCACAGAGCACTCATTTCTAGCAATCCCCAAAAGCCCCTTCTCCACCAACATTTGATGATGAGGGATCACAGTTCCCTTGCACACTCGACCGGCCATCACGCCTACACGCTTCTTACCAACAGGGTTGGAGGGTTTATTCTTATCATGAGCAACCAACAATCGATGCCCCTTGGCAATAGAACCATGGCAACGTGCCACGATTAGGTTTGCATCCGCTTCGGTTTTCGCATATACGAAACCAAAAAACTTCCCTTTGGCATTTGCTCGACGAACGACATTCGCCTTAACCACCACACTGACACAATTACAGTAATCTCGCAGCCAAACATCGTCCACACCGAACGGAAGATTGAACACAAACAGTTTGTGTGTACCTTGAGATTCCTGTGGTTTAAAGGTCCGATCACCTGCACCAGAATCCAATTGAGCCAAACCGGGACGCCCTAACACAGTCGGGTTCGAAACGCCCTCTTCAACAGCAGCCCCAACAACCCTTCTCACCGGCGATCGGACTCCCACAGCCCCGACATCCCTTCTCTCAGGCGATCGGACTCCCACTCCTCCATACGCCGCCGCTAACTCCGCTGCCCTAGGGAATGAGACCCGTCTCCCTTCGATCACAACATCACTGAAGGTCGGTGTGATCGCCGCTCCTCCAGAAATCGTCGACGCCGGCGAAGTGATCAGTGGCGTTGATCCCTACGCGACGGACCCTCTCGCACTCTCCTGTTCTCTCGCACTCTCCTTTTCTCTCATTTTCTAGTTTTTACTTTTATAATATATACCTCTTCTATTAGCTTGAATTTACTTGTTAGTCTTGGTTCCTTTCGTTTGATCTCTCTCATAATTCACCTAATATAATTAAATCTCTGTCCATGGAGGTTATATGTTTTGTCCTGTGAGCTTTTTTTATAAATAATTCTTTTAGGTATTGAAACTTTTTCCATTCATGCCTAGGAGATAAGTTGTGAGTTAGTTCAAGCAATTGCTGAACCAGGAGAGGTTTCGACAATTTCGTCGGAAGCCACAGCTCCGTCACCGACTGGTGTGGGTATTGTGGAGAACGAGTCTTTCTCCAGTAGTACACAGTTTACAGATAAAGGTGATCAAGGGATTGTGGGACATTCAAATCCAAAGTTCATTGTTGAAGTTCAGTAACGGATTTGTATCTAGACTTTGCGGCTACCATTGTCCAGACTTTTGTACAAACCACCATTGTTAAGATTCAAGTGCAAAGTTTATTGTTGAATATTCTGGGACTTTTGGGCTAAATTATTACTAAAATTTAACTTTAAATGAAGAATAGCAATATTGTCTTTTGGTTAGGTTTGAAACAAAATTTACTCATTGTTAGGCTAAAGGTGTTGCATCAAATGTTTAAGGACCTTTAGTTTTATGGACCTTCTTTTGTTCAGGGCTTAATGATGTTTCTTAACTCTCTTAAGGCCAGGGTCGGCTCTATTATAAATTTTTCGTGGTGTCATCATTTTTTAACGTGGGGCACTAATAGCTTTTATTGTAACAATAAATAGCATAGAATCTCTCTCTCTCTCTCTCACACACTCACACACACATACATATATATATATAGACGGGATAACGTACAAACCGCCCTTATTGTACGAATTGTGAATTCACAAGAAGGTGACACGTGTCATTTTCGCGCATGCGTGGTACTGGTACTTCTCACACACAGGTGCTGGTACAATACACACACAAGTGCTGGTAAAAATGTTTATTAGTTCTAGAAAAACTGATTTACAATCAAAGCCTCGTCCTAATACAGTAAGTAAAGTAATTCCAAAGCCCTAGTTCAAAAAAAGGAAACCAGAAAACCCAAAAAAAAATCGTCCAGAATCTAAAAGTATAATTTTGACCCTCTAGATGACCTCAGATGACCGAAAAACATTGTACATCACAACATAGCTGTGTGTTTTGCTTGTAAGGCCGTTTCAACCTAACAAATGTTAGGGTTTTGTCAAATTCTGACACTGACTTCTTTCAGGTTCTCAAACGGTCGATTCAATATATATACGATTTGGACTACACAGATACAGGTACCTTTCATGCACAAGTGCTGGTTCTTCATATACACAAGCGCTGGTACTACATATACACGAGTGCTGGTCTCACATGTATGAGCACTTGCGCGTTGGTACCAACACTTTGTATGCGCCAAAAAGGACATGTGTCAGTATTTGTATGAAGGGGTACTAGCGATTTGCATGGGGAGTACTAGAGCTTGTACGTGCGCGAAAAGACCACGTGTCACCTAGGTTTTCCAAGAGAGGATGGTGATAAGTGGGGTGGTTGGGGGCGGTGATGGACGTCCCAAGGGCGGGAGGTTCTAGAGGGCGACTGATTGCCCGAGAGCGGCGACTGGTTACCCGAGAGCGGCGACGATACCTATGTAGCTGATGCTATAAGAAAGGGGATCATGATCAGCGATGTGGGTTGAAGTTGTGACGACAAAGATGAAGTTGTGACGACAAAGAGCAAGTCGTGGTGAGGGGGAAAGATGGTGTATCGGAAGAAGAGACCGTGCCCGAAAGAAGTACCGTCAATTTTAAAGAGAGAAAATAGGATAGACAAAGAACATCCTTTCTACAAATATGGGAGTTAACTGAATAATATCTAAAACTTGACATTTTATATTGCATATCTCTAAAAACAAATGATATGTGCAACTACAGTCGTACGACCTTAAAGGAACCTCGAGCATTTGACAACATTTTCTACCACGAGGAATGTTTCCATGAAAAAGAACAACTAACTAATAAGAATGTATTTGATTTTTTTGGTTTAGGTTTTAATTCAATGTCTCTATGAACATAGGTACTAACTATGATGATTCTGAAACCTTAGGGAGAAAGTGGCACAAGAAAAAAGTCGGGCGGCGGCTCAGCATTCATCTCTGTCGCCGCTTCGCTATGGGTGGGGGCTCATCCATGGAGAGTGGGGTAAGTGTTCACCATATTGATTTCAAGCATGATTTTCACATTTTTGGTTGTACAGGGATGGCATGTTGTGGGCTGTGTACAATTTCTATCTAGCGCTTTTTGGATCGGGTGACAAGGGAGTTTGATCATTGGTGGTGTTGGGTGCGATACTAGGTAGACGAGGGCTAGAGGGTTACCCTCAGTTGACTAGTTTGGTCTTGTGGAGGTGTTACGAATGACCCAACCGTGGATTAAGGGGCAAAGGACGGCGGGACATGGTAGTGGCGGGGGTCGACGCAAGTTTCCTCTTGTAAGGTTTGTCAAGGCGGCTCCGGGATCGGTGTGGTTTGGGGTGTGGAGGTGTTCAGGTGTCCGATCATCGGTGGTGACGGTCTATTTAGAACATCGAGACGTCGTAGGTCACGGCTACGTCAGGGGATTCTTGGGTGGGCAAGATAATGGCGATAGTAGTGGAGGGGAACAGAGTAGAGGCAATAGGAGTATTCGATTGGTGCTTCGATCCACAAATGTTGTTCATTTGATTGTAGAGTGGACATGTACCATAGAGACCTTGTTCTAAGTCGGCGAAAATTATATCTGTCTGCTGTAAGTGCTCGGATGAGTTCTGATCCGATGTGAATTCTGGGCACTGACTCAGAGGGACCGGCGGGGTCCAATGAACGGAAAATTCAATTGGTGAGGGGCGGAACACACCCTCTCCTCGATCAATGAGAACTTAGAGGTCTAGTGGGGGGTCTGCCAGTAATACCGCCTCACTGGACGTAGGGTGGCATCGGTTCCACCAAGTACAGGCACGACATTCTCCTACCATATCGAGAACCACCAAATTACATTTTTAAAGGACATCATTATCATCAGGGGGACGTTGTCAATTGATTTCTCGGGAGGATGCATAGTCCAATTGATCTATCCCAGTCTCTGGTTACAAGACTGTCCAGACCAACACTCTCGGGCTTCAGCGTTTGTTTTTATGGTCTCGACTATCAATGCAATTTTCTCTTGGAGTACAATCCAGAGTACCGGTCTCAATCTTCCAGAAAGGGCCCCTCTTTGTCCTACCTTCCCGTTTAGATTCCTTGTACCGGTTTCTTTGAACGTTATTGCATTATCACATTCTCGACAACCTATTGAAGCATTTCGGCCAATTAGCTTTTATTTTAATGCCTGTTTATTCACCTCATGATGTTAGGGCTTGTTTTTCTTGATATTATTTTCTCTTATAACTTATAATATATAGCTTCGTATTCCTCTAAAAAAAACTACAAGGATTCGCATTTAGGATATCAAGTACCACAGCTCAAAAAACCATACGGGTCTTCTCTCTGGTTTTCTGAAACCACACCGCCGCAGCCATATTCTCCATGCCTGTTAATCTAGAGATAGAAAACTTGTGACCAACATCAAAAACATAATGCCTGCTAATCTAGAGATAGAAAAGGGTAATATTTATTTTGGATACAATCGTTGAAAATTCATTACATGGTTCTTCAAACGTAACCGAGACCATTAAAACAAAACACAATGCCCGCTAATCTGGAGATGGAAAAGGGTAATATTTATTTTGGATATAATCGTTGAAAATTCATTACATGGTTCTTCAGACGTAACCGAGACCATTTAAACCTCATTCTAAGATGATGTGATCCTTTGAGTGTTGTAGGGAGCCATGGTATGGTTTCTTGTAGGAATTGGCGAGACAGGTCTTGGTATTACCAGTCCACTCTCCCAAGTCCAAACCGAACCATCAAAATCCTTCAATTCTTTAATAGATTAATTTTTTTGATGTTGGGAGGCCGACACATGAAATGACTTAGTGTTGCGGTCCCCATCTACTAACCGATATTGTTTGGCCCTTTTACGTCAAAATTTAGAAATCTGATCGAGCGTGTGATCGAATAGAGTTTGTAGAGCCCCTTTTTTTTCGGGATTGATCCCCTTTTCTTTTGATGCTTGATTGATCCCCTTTCCCGTTGAGAAAGAGAATATCCCTCTCATAAGCTTGGATCATTCGGATGAGTTCGTTGTATTCATCCCTACCCCAATCACCCAAAGCAGCACCCACTTCTTTTGTCGTATACATGATCGACCGATTCCCTGTCGGACCCCATACTGGTTGAATCAGATAATCACATCTAGGATCCTCTTCCAAACATTATAAAAATGGAATAGTCTATCGGCTTGAAGCACCACCTGAATCTCCGTATCCAATAAGATAGGTACTTAATCTAACGTGGAAATCCCCATATTCTCAAGTTAACCATCATGTCAACCTTTTGTAGTGACTCAGAGATAAAAGCTTTGTCAAGATGGACCTTCATTTGTGTAGATGGCTCGCTGATACTCAGTTAAGTGTACTTATACCCTTGCAGTGATAGATTATGTAACTGGAGTTCCCCCATTACGCTCTGAAAGTCGACAATCAAGGTGGATGGGTAGGGATCCCCCCCTCCCAGCCTCTCCCTCATATGTAAGATACGATTGAAATCCCTCATAAGAACCCACCAGTCCCAATTCACATCTTAAGACTCTACCAATGATCTGAGTAGATCCTAGGTCTTCCATTTACTCTCCCTCTAGGCTTCATCGTAAATACCCATCAACCAGAATTCATCCATTCTAATCGCCAAAATCCGAACGTCAATGTGACGGTTCCCCGTCCCTAGTACCGTGACCTCGACCACCTTCTTCTATAACATCATAAGACCATCCGTCGCAACTACACATTCTCCATGTTAACCAGGTTGGAGTTTCAAAGTACCCAATCGGTACACCGGGGTGGACGTCTCGCATTGGAAAATTTCATGCGGGGGGAACCTCCCACGACCCATTTAAGAGATTGGGTTGTCGCCGATTTTCCAAGCCCCGAAATTTCTAGGCCAAAATTCTCATTTGGACAAGAGAAGGAGTAGACGTGGAAATACACTCGGTTACATCCCCAATCACCCAACTCCACAATCCACATAAAGAACTAAAAATAACAAAGTGTAGAGTACATAACTCACCTACAGTTAATGGAAACTGGGTGCTATGATCTCATCCCCTCTACCAAAGTTACCGACAGTTTTCCTAGATCACATAGCCGAACTTCCCTGACCCCTAACCACCATGACAGACGTACCCTACGCCACTCCTAAACTCTCAGCCAAATGTCCACGAAAGTAACCTCTACCTGGATACGAGAATAGTCTCATCTCGGTCATGTCGTTTCCGAACTCCACAAACTAGCAACCCTACTTGCGGCAACAACCTACGGCCTGACATGGTCGCAAACCCTAAAACACATATGTTCAATTGGGGTCCACGGTACGTTGAAATTATTGTGAACATGCCACTTTTATTATTAGCTTTAATAATAAAAATGATAAGAGTGTGAATAATTTTTGCGGATGTAAAGACGAAAAATAATAGATTACCCTAATTTTTTTTTTATAAGCGAAAATTTATTAGTCATTTTTTCCCAAAAGTCAGTAAAACAAGAAAAGAAGACTACCTTAACAAGGGGTCTTCCCAAAACCGAAACATGCTCAAAAGAGCTACAAACAATGAGAAAACAAAAAACAAAAACAAGCGGGAGAGTAGACAACGCCTCCTAGCCTATTTATTTAACAGGTCCAGGCAAGAAAACCGATTCGACATCGGGATAGGACTAAGATCAAATCATGTCAGGTCAGGGTCATCCTCGTCCGTACTACCCTCGACGTCCTTCAGCATAGGATGCGGGTTGAACTGGTCGAGCACCCGAGAACCCAGGCTACCTGCCTTTTTGACAACTTTCGAGCTGAAACTCCATTCACCCGAACTGTTTTTTCTTGCAATATCAACCGTAAAGCTTCCGGGAACGCCTCCTTTATCAGTACTAGTCTTGGCTCTTGTCTGATAAAAAACAACTACAGGGACAATTTTCTTCGGCTGACCTTTTTTTGGACGTCCACGTTTCCTTGGTTCCTCTAGAATCGTGGGTTTAGCCAAGGCTTCCTTCCAAGGGCTACCTTGAAACATACCGCCCAAGTTTGAATCACCCCGAGGAAAATCCTCCATAGAGGGACCGTCTTTAGCCTGTGCACCTAAACCCGAGCCCACAACAGGTGACGGGCCCAAGTCAGACCCAATTCACTGAAAACTATCAGCCAAAGAGGGTTCACAAGCCAGTTGGGCTTGACCTATATTAGCAGAACTAATACAAGGCCCAAAAACCTGAATTGAGCCCAGAGTACCAGCTGGCCCAGCCTCAGGCCCAGTTGGGCTATTCATAAACGAAATCGACCCACTCAACACGTCTTCTTCCCCATGCGTTTCAGAAACCTGCCGCAAATCTCATATCTCCTCCAAAATAGGGAAACAATTCGAAACAACAAGAATCACGGGAGCGGGGATCACAGGAGTGAGGATAACTGGATCGGGAATCACGGGAAGAGATACTGGCGCAACCGAGGTCCGCTTTCCTTCTAACTCCGGCGAGACGACGACTGCAGATCTAACTTGACGAGCTAACGCAACCATTAACGAATGTCCTTTGAAGTTTAACCCTCCCTTGTTTCGTTGATGGCGTCGAAACAGGGACAAAGTTCAAGCTCTGTTTTCGCTAAGCTACCCCATCAACGCCCGAATCGCCGGGAGAAACAACCGGTACGTCGCCAAGACGTCCAGATACAGAAGAATCTGGGATGGACTCCGTCCCGGTCGCACCCAGTTTCTCTGCCAGAAGGTCGGCCATGCTCTGTTTTGCTGCGAGCAAAACAGAGGGCTTCTCTGGTACTGAAGCGTCAACATCTACAGAGCCCACCGGCTTCGATGAAGTTGCTGGAACATCCCCTTTACCACATCGAGCCTTCCTTCCCTTTCATACCTCACCCATGCCTATGACGCCGGTAGCAATGGTATAGTACTCCTTGTAAAGGGATAATAACTCACTGCAAAACTGGGAAAAGGAAACAGGGTCCCTACCTTTGAACCGGTGAGGAGCTTGTCGGCGATCAAAGTTCACCCATTTCGCCATTTCGGTTCTGAACTTAATACATAGATTACCCTAATTATTATTTTGAGATAAAACTTATTTTATTTAGAGAAGTCTCTAGAAACCAGAGTTAAGACAAAATGTGGACCTAATCTATCCCAACTAACAAAATTCCTCTCTACAATAGCCATTTTTACGAGAGAATGAGCTACATGATTACCCTACCTCTTCACCGAAGCCAAACACAAAGAGGTCAATTTTTTGAATCAAAGACACAATTTCATCAAACTACTTCTCCATAAGCACCCTGAAATTCTGACCAGGTGCAACAATAGCATGTCAATCAGGATGTTATGACATGTGGACTAACATCTTTCTTTGTGCCTAAATCAAAAAATAGTAAACATTGACAATTATACGAGGACACACAATTGTGACCTAGTTTGGTGCAACATCACCTACGTCTAGGGGCACTCTACTGGTGGAATGGTTTTCACTTTAATGTAATAATCAACATACAAGTTTCTAAAATCATCCAGATCAAACCTATGCTATTATTACACAGTGACAAACCTATATAACGGTTCCCCTTGAATCCAAGCTCCTCGCTCAATTCTATTCTTCAAGCACCTCGGTCTTAGATTGTTATTCTTCTTATACAAGAGATAGTGATCCTCAATCACAAGTACATAACTTCATTACTTGTTCGATTATGAGACGAGATACGAGCACACAAGCATTTATTTTTCTTCAATTCATTTAGTTTCTCAACACACTAGTCCAACACGCTTGAGAACACTGAACTCATGAATGCAAGAAGAATGCACAAGAGTAGTCTCCTTAGACAAAATGATTGTCAGATAAAATGTGTTGCGATCAACTCAATATATATAGCTCTTTTTCTCTTCAAAACGCGCGCTAACTAGGCTTTTACTAACCTTGGAGTTATGGTTACGCTGAACTCTAGTTTTCTTGTTCAGCAGAATTTCCCAAAAGTAATCCATAAGGATCTTTGTTCATATCTTCTGATTTTGAAAAGAATGCAATCTCGTTTCCTAATACGAGTAGAACTCTAATAATGAGTATTTACAAGTGAATAAAATATATCTTCATCACCAGATAAAGATGGACACGTTCTGGATATACTCAATAAATTCCACGCGCGTGTGTTGTCATACACTATCATGTCAATGACATTCTGTGCTGACATATTCGCTTAGCTTCGCACCGGTTGCACACAGATGATGTCTACTAACATTCTAGTTAACATCTTGCTTGACTCAAATATAGCCAATACATATGTAACAAGACACCCAATACTTCTTTATTCTTTCAAGAAAATACCGCACCAAAAGAGTCAACTTCAGCAAAAAAACACATTCAAGTTCTTGGAATTGTATAATAAAATGCCATGATAGTGAGCGATTAGCTCAGGTCCCTCTGGTTTAAAAGGTCCTTCTAGGTAATGCATGGAACCTGCGACCAAATATCCACCCAAATCTCGAATTGTAACCCCTATCCCCATTCTGAAATTTGCCACGCTAGCGTCTATGCTTACTTTCATCTTTCCTACCAGAAGAGGAAACCATCGGGAGCGAGGCCGGTATATAGTATATCGGTGAGAAAGGTGGAGAATTGTCATGGTAAGATTAAAGCTTTCAATCCATTCAATACTCTGCAAAGAAATTTGATCGGCTTTTTGAACTATTCCTCCAAATAAAGTTTTATTTCGTTCCCACCAGACAGTATGATAGATCCCGAGCCATTAAGAAAATTTTCGGATGAGAAGGATGCCCTATCGAAGGAGATTAAGGATTTGCCGTTAGGAAGAACAAAATTTGTGGAAGGCAAAGAAAACAAACAAGATTCCCAAACCTCTTTTTTTAAATCACACCTAATTAGAACAAGGTACTCCAATTCCACTTTCACCCTACAGATTCGACATTGCTATGTTAAATTTATACCACGCGTCTTATATTTGTTACCGTCGGGAGAGTAAATTAAACCACATTCTCCATCCAAAAATCTTGAGGTCTATCGAGGCAGACAGTTTACATAACTACGACCACAAGTCATTAGGATTCGTATTAGAGGAGTTACAGTGATTGCTTTTGGTAGCTAATTTCTAGGTTGATTGGATCGTATACTGACCCGATTTATGAGGCTCATAAATCCATCTAGTCATTCCTCGAAACCATGGTTGTGGGATTCTAGGAACTTGCCATGCATCAATAGGCCATAAAACTTCGTCAATACGATCAAAATTCCACCCACCCATCTCATTTATGAAGTCAACAACAATGACAGGTAAAAGTGACTTGTTTGGGGTGATAACCGGGAGATGATTTGGTGTATTTAATTCTTAATAAAAAAGAAAAGATAATTCACATGATGTCGAGTTATATTTATTAAGAAATTAAAAAATAAGTCCTCTGCTATGGTTTCCAAGCCACTAGCACATGCGGCTGATGTTCCCCAAACTCGTTGTCGTAACTCTCGGCCTAGGTCCGGTCATCCTCCGTCGCAATGGCGTTGTTCTGCTACTTTTCTATAACCAACCCCCAGTCTACATCTAACTCAAGTCCCAGCAAACTTTGTGCAGCCGTTAGCCAGATCTATTAGGGTTTTCTTTGTGCATCCGCTATCCACCGCGTTGTTGGCTCCCCCTCGCCACTAAAAACGTGTATCCGGTCTTGGTTCCATCCCCCTCTACAATCCTGATGGTTTCCGCTTGCGTCTCCTCGACATCAGTCGTCATCCCCGTCTCGGATCCCTTCTTCTCGATCTCTATCCCTGTTCTTGGTCAAGATGATCGAATGATTTTGTTTTATTTTACCCGTTTTGTTCTTTTTTGCAATGTTAATGATTAGTGAGCAAAGATTCAAGGTTTCTACCCAATGATTCGGGGACTTTTACCGGAAGGGATCCCTGTATCACACCTACCATCGTCGCTCTCCTCCCGTTGAAACTAATGAGGCCAGGTTTGTTTTTCAACCAGACAAAATGAGCACTCGCCATGAGATCAAGCAGCGTTCAGGCCACACCTTGAGCAGTCTTCATTAGTTTCGTTAGTTCTGTAACTTAATTTCTATTTCCCTTTTACTTTTATAAGTCATGTTACACGATCACCCTGTCTCATAGTTATTATTCGGGACCCTTCAAAAAACTCAAATATATAATGATTTTTTTTTTGGATAAGCGCGAAAATTTTCATTTGAAAAGAAGTGAGATCCAAAGAGGATCAACCCGAAAGACAACAATTACAAAGGAGCTCTCAGAAGGAGCTGCAGGAACAATTCCTGAAACAAAACCGAAAGGGAAACATAAAATCACCCATTAGTAACCCACTCTTCTTCTTCCGAAGTCAAGGTCGGATCGTCAAAAGCCTTAGTGTGATGAGCTAGTTGGGAGGCTTGATTTGCCGCATAGGCTAACCGAGCATCTTGCACCTGCTTCCCAATGTCCACTGGATTAACCAACCGCTCCCGACTCCGGGAATGGGCTGATTTGATTTGAACGATGTAATAATCCCCGAAGAATTTGGGAGGTCGACTATGACTATTCGAAAATCTAGTAGGGAGCTTCGAGTGACGTCCCTTGTCAGAGGGTTTGAGTAGAGCCTCCTTCCACGGACTGATCTGTTGAACTTCGTTAGGATCGCTAATTATCGCCTGAATCTGGCCAAAAGGAGCAGGGCCCAAACCAAGCCTATCAATATTACCATCTGATGGGTTGGCTTGAAGGCTCACAAATGTACCCTTTGGGACTGTGTCAAGCGGCCAAAAATCGCACTTCATTGATTCAGCCTCAGGTTGCGCCGCAAAGAACGAAACTGAACTCTGACGTGATACACCATCTCCTGATTCTACGCAATTCGAATCACCAGACTGGGACGTAAATAACGCTTCCTGATTTGAAATCAAATCTCCATTGACCTTAAACCCTGGTTCATCGCGATTGACTACCGAGATTGCAGGAGATGAAGCCCGAACTCCGTCCAACTTTTCCATCGCAACAGTTGCTGGAATCACAGGACTATCAACCGGAAAGACACCATTCCGACCGAGCTGGGTACCATCGGATGTCATCAGACCAACCTATGTACAAAGCGTTTGAACGCCACCGTGTTCCAGCGACCCCGTCCCCATGCTATGTTCCACAAGTTTGATCTCAACGGCACCTCCCATACTCCGGTGCGCCTCCAATGGCAGAACAATCGCCTCCTGATCATCAGAGGTCGTCAAGGTTTGCTTCTGCAATGAACCCAAAGCAATAACACCTACTGGTTTCATGCTCTGTTTTGGAGCTCCGATGAGAGAATCGGGTTTCCTACGCCTGGCGATGGCTACAAATATAAGATGACCATTCACCTTCATCCCGTTCATGCTTTGAACAGCTTGGACAGTCGATTCCTTCGATCGGAAATGAACGAATCCAAACAACTGATTGTTGTGATTTGGTCTACTCACTACAGACGAGGACAATACCTCTCCAAAAGGTATGAAGGTGTTGCACAACCACTCCTCCGTAGTCCCGTACGGTAAATTACAAACAAATATTTCTTCGTCGATGAGTTTGACCTTCCTTGGACGCCTGCCTCTTCTGGGTTTAGACTTCCCTAACCAATCTGGAACTACAGAGTCCTCCTGCACCATATCGGAGGTTACCTTCTCCTGTGTGACCTTTACAGTGGACACCTTGGCTGGAAAAATCTCTGCCTCTGGAGCTTGACGAGCACGGTGACGTTGACGATGTTTCAGGCCGGACAGGCGAGAATCACTCGGGATCGTATTCTTGGCTTGACCCACTGTCGAGACAATTTAACAATAAGAATTGTATGCCATAGTAGGATCGTACAAAAAGAGGAGAAGGACAGGAGCTTCCTCCTTTGAGTGTCATCACATTCAGAGACAAAAGCTACAATGACACTTTTTATGATGTAATTAAATTATGTTGTAATTCCATTGATATAAACACTAAAAAATACATATCATAGTGTTGCTGAGCCAAACCATGAATACAAGACAAAAGCACAGTAGGAAGCTCTATTTCACTGTTTTTCTTCAACCATTAGCATGTACATGAAGGGTCTATTTATAGGCAACGATAAAAGCTTCCGAGAGAAGTTTTGCTTAAGCTTAGTCATTTACATAACCTATGAATCTTTGGTAACATGCCACGTACCCTGCAAGTTGCTAATAATTTTACTCTTGTCATCAATTGATAAGAAAGGTGGGGTCCATATATTTTACAACACTCCCCCTTGGACACCACCGATCATAACGTTAGATGTACTTTAAGCTGCCTCGTTAAAAACCTTTTCAGGAAAACCCTGTGGGACAAAAACTGAACAAGGGAAAAAGAGTGCAGTGTACGAAATGTGCTTGAAGTTGCGCTTGATGTTGCCTCGTTAAAAACCTTTCCAAGAAAACCATGTGGGACAAAACTTGGATAAGGGAAAAAGAGTACAGCGCACAAAACTTGTCTCCCCCTGACTTCAGGCAGGTTACTTTGGTTGTTTGGTTGAGTGGACGCATCCTAATCTTTAACATTAACTCCTCATCAAGTAGATGTCCGAAAAATCATATTGAGTAGAGTGTTTCTTCCATTCACTCACTTCTGGTAAGCTGGACGTGCATAACAGCTGCCTCGTTAAAAACCTTTTCAGGAAAACCTCGTGGGACAAAACCTGAATAAGGGATAAAGAGGGCAGCGCACGGAAACATACTCCCCCTGACTGTCGCTCCCCCTGAAGACCAAATGAGTAATCTCGGCTACTTGCAAAGTCGACTCATATTATCTTGTAAACTGACTTTCCCAAAATCGATATTGCCTAAATTTCAGTAAATCAAACATGCAGGATTTTTACTACGTTATTCTGATTGACGTCAATCTCATGACTCTTCTGGAGTTCATGATAAAAGGATTTCAGAGCACTTAGTGGTTGCAACCAAAACACTGAACACTGTAAACTGTCTTCCCAAACTATAACTGTCCCGGGACATGCTTTACAGATCTGCTTCTTTCTCAAAACCGGTAAATAGTTTCTGAGCTCAAAACTGGCTAGCACATTTACTGCGAATTTTCTGTCAGGCCTTGTGCATTATAAAGTCTCAAATTTAGATATGGTACTTCAGGACCAAATATCTTTTCATCTCTTTGAGACAAATGAGATCCTCTTTAGGATCTAAATATCGATCGATCGTTTGAATATTAAGTCGAAACTGCTTCAGGCGTTTCATAGCATATACATATTTATGGATCCATTTGAAATATGCTCGATCTTCTAGCCGAGACATTACTTCATCATTAAAGCTTTTATTTGAAAGTCTTTCTTTAGACATACTGCAGTTTCAAGGACCTCTTAAGGAGTCCATATATTATCGACCCACACTGCTTACTGAGTACATGGTTTCTCATACCATGTATCATTGCCTCATGCAAATCAAACCCTTCAGAGAGTCACTTCTCTAGATAATCATAAATCCTTTGGGGAATGGCATTGCTTCTGGCAATTTTAATTTTCAAGGGATTTGCTTTAGACAAGTTGCAATGCTTCAAGCAATGCATGAGTTTTGCTTCAGGCAAACTACAATGCTTCAAGCAATGCAGGTCCTTCGGGAACTTTTATAAATGTTGGCACTTAAAAGTACCATTAGCAATGGGTACGTATATCTAATATACCATGGTGATCACACAACACAACTTTATCAAAAGTTGGCTTTAAGTCATTTGAGAAAAATACCTTTATAAGGTGTGCTTTATATTCAGCATCTTTGTTTTCTCATTCATCTATACCCAGCTGGGAAAACATCTTTCGATGTGTTGATCATGATTTTGAACATTCGACATTATGCCAATAAGTCAATTCTTCTGGATTGACATTTTCTCGTGTTTTCCAAACATGCTTTAAATGATATTAGTCAACACCACGTGGTTCAATGTCAAAATCATCTATCATTTCATTTTCATGAAAATGTAATGCTTTTACCAATGGATATCGATTTTCGATTCCATGGTGCTCAATATGTGAGAACAATATGCATTTGCTCATTCCTTTGTTCTTCTGGAGCTAACGCTTTTGTTTGAACTGATATTCTTCTTAAATCAATCTCGAGAATAAGTTTATATCATGCTCATTCACGATCTGCCTTTTTGGCATGAGCGATTGATTCTTCCAGAATCAACAGTTTTTCTTAAACCGATAATCTGTTGGAACATATTCCGGTAGTGAAGACATATTATGTTCATCATTAAAACTCGCCTAATTCTTTGTCTCTTGGAATCAATATTGTTTGATCTAAGTACCCTCTCACGCTTCTGGCAAGTAAAAGAGGAGTTATTCCCCGCTTTCACAAAACTTTTAAATCTTTGCTGGTATCTTGGTATGACCTTATTATTTTGGGATAACTCCGAATCCAAACGGTGTGGGAAAGGTGTATTTCACGTCCTAACTGTGACTCACCTTTTGTCACACGTCCTATACCAAAGGTGGTGTCATTTTACAAAACATGACAAATGACACCAAAAAAAGTGGTATAACGTTCGCATTCGATGGGTTTTCCTCTTAATTTTTGTATAATTTGCGTTTATCAGTGCCCTACAAGAGGTAGGTGGTATAAATTTACCAAAAAACACTTTTTTGTGTATAGCATTCGGTCTGCAACATTTTTCAAATGTGCGAGCTTATGTACTTCAGGTGTCACGCCCTAAATTCGGTAGAACCGAACCCGGAACGCGAACGTTTAAGACAATAAAACATTTTCAAATCTTTTGAATAAATCGCTTTAAAACCACCATTTAGTTAAACAAAATAATAATTTACAACTCAAAAGTACGTCCCAACAAGCGGACAAAATACAAGGCGTACGTCGCTAGACTCAAAAGGAAACCCGGACTCCCGCTCCTAGCTCTTCAAGCTTCGAGAGCTCACCTAGTCCGTCCCGCGACCACTACCTGTAGGAAAAGCAGCTAGGGGTGAGCGTTCACTCACCACCACGGATAACAGACCGACTACGGCATACTAGCAGACAATGCCGGTAACACCAACAACAAACCCAGCATCGGGGACTACTATCCCCAACTCAAGTAACCCGACTGACACACAACTGTTACTTTCTCCAACCGACTCAACACTCGGACACGTACTGTAGACCGGACACAACGATTACGATTTCCTCCAAGGACACGAAAGATACTCACGCAACACCCAAGATCACAAAGGATCGCACACCAAACAAGATCGCAAAGGATCGCACTCCAGCTACTCAGTAACCCCCTGCCCTTTTCCCAACACGACGGTTGGATCAGGCGGCCGACCTGTCGCACTTTTCCCAACACGACGGTTGGATCAGGCTGTCGACCTGTCGCACTTTTCCCGACACCCAATCGGATCAGGCTGTCGACCTATCGCACTTTTCCCATCACGACGGTTGGATCAGGCGGTCGACCTGTCGCACTTTTTTCGACACAAAGTTGGATCAGGCTGTCGACCTGTCAATCACCAACCCCAGGTAACCACAATCACAATCACAAGCAAAGTTCAACAACAACAACAACACCAGTTTAACACTCCACAGGCAATCATGGCCACCCAAGACACCAACGGTAAAACACGGGTTCAACAACCCCACGGGCACTCATGGCCACCCAAAACACCAACGGTAAAACACGGGTTCAACAACCCCACGGGCACTCATGGCCACCCAAAACACCAACGGTAAAACACGGGTTCAACAACCCCACGGGCACTCATGGCCACCCAAGACACCAATAGTAAAGACACGGGTTCAACAACCCCACGGGCACTCATGGCCACCCAAGACACGGGCTCAACAACCCCACGGGCACTCATGGCCACCCAAGACACACCAACAGTAAAGACACGGGCTCAACAACCCCACGGGTACTCATGGCCACCCAAGACACACCAACAATAAAGACACGGGCTCAACAACCCCACGGGCACTCATGGCCACCCAAGACACAAACTAAACAATCAACTTGCGGGCATAACCAAATGCCTCCAGTAATTCTAATATCGATAAGTTCACTGCTCCTATGACACTACTAAGTGTCACATGCATTCTATTGTTCGATACGTTCCCGTATCATACGACACCACACGGTGTCGCCTGCCCTTCTATTATTCGATAAACTTACTTAACCCACGACACCCAAGTGTCACATGCATTTCTACTGTTAACTTTCCCTAGTCAGGGCCGAGATCCGGCTACTTTTCCCTACCTCGTATGCTTTCCCCAAAAGCTCACAATCAAGCTCCGGCGTGATCTCGATCACTCGCCTAGCTTTCCCTTTCCTCTGTCGGTGGCACGATCTAATAAGAACACAATTTAAAACACTTTTAAGCTTGCAGGCATAAACTGAATTGTAATAAACTTGACGCCCAAAAGTAACCCCGACAATGTCGATCACTCCCAAACTTCTCAATTACTCGACATTGTCGATAATGGACCCGGAAAGGCCCATTTCGCCCGACTTGGCGAATCTGCCCGGGATTGGAAAACGCCCTTCCGGGGCTTCGAAAATTCCCGTTTTCGTTTCTACGGTCTTAGAATAATTCAAGGGTTCCTATGCACTCGACGGAGTCACTTTCCTACTTCCGACTAATTTAATTCGTGTTTAAAGTTTCTAAACCCGTCAATTACAACTTTCACAATTTAATTCCAAAATTCGTTCCGGGTGTGGATTAACTACTTGGGGAACGTCCTAAACCACCCGAACACGAAAACCCAATACCCGAGCGTGTGGGCCCCACCCGGCCATCTTTGGCCGTGGGTGGCTAGGGCCGGTTTTGGGCCGTTCACCACCATGGTGGCCAGCCCTAGCTCCGGCCAGCCACCCCCCCAACTCCGGCAGCCACCATACACGGTGGCCGGAGCTCACCCGAGCCTCCGGTCACCGGAAAACGTTCGTTCTTCGCTCTAAAACGTCTCCAACGAACCCCGCACCTCAATTTACCCATAGTTTACTCGTTTTAACCCAAACCCTAAACTTTAAACGTACCAAAATGAAAATCGAAAGGGTACTCACCGTAGGGAATGACGGTGGGAGCTCGATTCCATGATCGTTGAGACGATCCACCGGTTGGATCGTCGGAAAATAACAAAACCCTAACCTTCTCTTCTCTTTTTCTCTCCTTCTTCTTTCTTCTTTCCTCTCTCCACTTCTTCCTTTTTTTTAGAATGGCCGAACACACCACACAACAATTCCTTATCTTTTGTTTTAAAAACCAAACCTATCCCTTAATTACAAAACTACCATCCAAGTCTTCCTTTGTTTTGTTCAATGTTACCTAACACCACCACATTGGTGACATGTGGCAAGTTGGTCCCACCCCTTTTTAGAAATTCGGCTGTTTCGGGCCCCGAACGGGCACTTTTTCCAAGAAATTACGAAACTTCACGGGCTACAAGGAAACGGCTCAACTAAGACCGTTGTGACGACAGCTAAGCTTTTTGGATCCAAAACGGACCTCGAATGGACCAAAACGTCGCTCGGTTGACTTTTCCAGCAAAAAGTCAACCTTTCTCAAATTGGTCAGAAAGTTGCCCTGAGTCCCCCGGAACTCACTTTGGTCGATATCGGGGTCAACTTAAGTCCGTTATGACCTTCGGGGTCAAATTTAGGTTAATTTAAGTGTCTGTCCAAAAATTTTAAATTTTCCTGTTTTTCGCCGATTTGACTGACGTTGACTGGGAGTGGTTCTTACATCAGGTACATATGATGAGACAAAAATAAATTTCTCAAGAACATTTCATGCCTTACTTCGAGAAGACATTTTCTCTTCACTTCAAGGTGAACGATATCGTCTCATCAAAATGAAACTAACATATCATGCAATAAACATCTTGTCCTTCAGGGAATCAAGATACCAGCATTTTCAAGGCGATCGATTATATAAAGCGTGTCAACAACTTAGCAAATGCAATGTTACAGGATAAGACCATCTTCTAGATGCATTTCTTATAAAGTAAGTATCAAGATACCATAAGACCATCTTCTGGATGCGTCTCTTATAAAATAAGTATGGTTATATATATGCTCATGAATTATGTACTTGAGTAATTAAAATTTCATACTAAAATTGTCTTTAGATGGTTGGACCATTAATTTCCCTTGAGAACAAGTTGTACATGATATCTCATTGGACATTAGGATCTTCCGGCCCTTTAATGAATGTCCACATGAATCCTACGCATCATCGTTGATCTAGGATGACCAAGACGATTATATCAAAGCATCAAAATATCTAGACTAATGAACTTCTAGTTCATAGTCGCGTAGGTTTCAATTGCTCTTATGGTTGTATAACACAAACCTGATGATAGAGCCTGTAATTTATTTTTCAAGTACATGCTTTCACCATATTTATCACTTTTGGTGATATAGAGAAACTCAGTCTCATTTGTGGTCTCAACATGGCACGTATGTCGTTAACACTGAGCAGATGCTTCTGGATCTACTTTAACATTGAGTAGATACTTCTGGATCTACTTTCATATAGAGCATTAATGCTTAACTTCATTGTAAATCTCAATGACATGGTGGCTCTTCCGGAGCCTTTAGTTGCACTAATGGCACCCAAAATATTGTTAACCTTTATCTCAATCAACTGTTTCTCACTCGTTAGGGCGTATTGTGCAGTGATACATATATCATTATCAATTTTTTTTCGCACATGAATTGATCGCTTCAGGTATCCATATATAATAGGAGAAATGAATCATGATTATATCGATCACATCGTTATATAGAGTCATCTGAGACATAAAATTCATTTAGATGTTCCAGATCTAGGTCATCAATAGACTTTATCTCTATCACCCTTTTCTTTTTCCCTTGTTTGATGCTTGATGTAAAGTCATCTAAACATTTGGTCATACAACATGTAATCGACCAATGATCTCTCCCGTCTCATATATAACATATACTTCCATCGCTTTTGGGAGTTCAATTCTATAAGAAACTTTCTTTATGCATTTCGCATTTGTCCCACTTCGGGTGGGATTTCGAGATCAAAAGTTATAATACATGCGAGAATGATCGAGGCTCAATATGTCCCGATTCTAGAATTACCATCATGATTTATCCCATTCACTTATGGGAACGGTATACTACCAACATGGCAAGTTTGATGGTTTTTCAGTAATAACTCATTATTTCGGCAATGAGTATACAGGAAATTAACTTCGAATATATAAGTTCGTGTTTCCCGATATTAATGTTGTTGGAGCATGTGGGATAAAGGAACAAATATATTTCTTTATATCCAAACTAATAAGGCGATGTTAGGTAATAATATATCCTTTAAATGAATTATAAGGCTTATATGAACTTCTGGTCATATAAATAACATAAATAACAAGATTGCACCTTGAATCAGAATCTCAAGCTCTAAATCAAGAGAATGGTAGAGATTCAAATCGGGATTGGTGTACTTGGACACCTATGAAGCAGCAACAGCGCTCTCGACAGTTGGGGCGGAAGCTCTTTTCCGGCGAGCTTGACCCCTTGCCGTTCACCTTGTTCTGTTCGACTATCCTGTCTTTGTACACTGAGTATGTGTCTCTCTTCAACGCTCGACAGATGGATAGTCGGACAAAGAAGCAACGTCCGGTCAGTCCAAACCAGGGTTCCCGTGGAGACAAAAAAGTCCGACCAGTCCGGGATCAGAAACGTCCTCGCCCAGGCATCAAGCTTCGTGCTATGGAAGAGGCTGTGAATCCACCCCTCTCTACCCCCTTTTCGATCGTTGACGAGGAGGTTCCAAAGGAGGCCGGTGGTGTGTACATAACTGAGGATCGCCGACGACGGACCAGAGCTCGGTTTGTGTTGAGCGACGCTGAGATTTACGTACGGAATCTACCTTATCCACTCTCCGAAGACTCGTTCAGGGGTATATTTCTACCTTTTGGTGAGATCGAGTCTCTGTCACTGCTTAAGAGACCGAACAAGAAGGGATATTTTTTTGGTTTCGTGCATTTTACGTCGAATTCTGCAGCTTCTCAGGCAACTACAACGCTGAATGATTTTAAGTTGAGTGGTCATGTTCTTTTCGTGGCTTTTTCGCGGTGTTTTATGCGATCTCCGGCGACTGAGACAGTCGAGCTCGTAAAACAGAGCACATGCTCTGTTTTACGTCTTGATCCGGAAGCTCCTTCTGGGGAACTACCTCGGGCGTTTGGTGAGGGGAAGGAGCGTCCTCGTGAGTCCAGGTCCAGAACCTCGACGGCGGCCACTTCATCGATGCTTCCTCAGGTCGCCGGCAACTTGCAACGATCAGCTCCAATTGTTTCCGGTTCTGGCACTGATCCCCTGATTCAAGGCATTTCGAATCCGAAAGAGATTCCCAATTTGAATGGGTTTCCTTTTTCGAATCAATATCCTACTGTTTCGGGAGCATCAGTACCGAAATTCCCAGCGTCACAAGCTTCGTCTCCGATCGTGTCACTGTTACAGGATCGTGTGCAAATATGTGGGCTTGGAGAACATGATTTGGGCTTGATTCTTCAGGGTGGGCCTGGTCCAGGTAGAGAAGGCTTGGCTGCTGACCAGAGCAGATTGGGTTTGTCAATTGAAGATAACAGGCCTATTTTGGGTGAGTTAAGCCCAACCAAAAAGGCTCTTTCGTTGGCCCGTGAGGATCCAAGTTTGGCTACCATTTTTACTCGTGTTGGGAATGCTTTAGGCCCATCAGATGTGAGATCGGACCTATTGGAAAACGATTTCCCTTCTAGGGCTGGTGAACCGTTTCTGGAAGTCGGGTTGCAAGGAAGTCCTTGGAAGGAAGCTTTGGAAAAACCGGCCGAGCCAAAGAAGCGTGGACGTCCAAAGAAGTGTCATTCGAAGGCGATTGTCCCACCAACTGTGGTCTATCAGACAAGAGCCAGGACTTCTGCCGAAAGAGGGGATAAACTGGGACGTTTTATTGTGGACATTGCCAAAAAAGATAGTTCGGGAAAGTGGAGTTACAGCTCAAGAATTGGCCATAAACCTGTTGATCTTTGTGCTTTGGCGTTGGACACCGAGGTCAGGAAGAATAAGGAGTCTATGGAACCGACTTCAGAACTTGATTTATCCCCCGTTCTGGTTTCTAACCGGTTTTCTTGTTTGAATCCGGACAGGAAGTAGGCTGGTTGTTTTCTCTTGTTCTCTGTTTTCTTTTTGTACTTCGCTCTTTGGAGCTGGTAATGGTTTGAAGAAAAGATCTTTTTTTTTATCCTTTCTTTCTTTGTTCTATAGCCTTGTAGAACATTTGCTTAATAAAATCTTTAGCCTATCAAAATAAAAAAAAGAATCTCAAGCTCTTGTGAAATTTAATTCGGTATGAACTTCTGGCCATACGACATTTAATAATATTGCACATATCAAATTCTTTTTAAAAGAATGGTTCATTACATTTATTTCAGATTCTATGAAACTTTAAGTCTGTATGAACTTCTGGCCATACGACATTTAGAAATGGTGCACATATAAATTTCCACTTGAACGATGGTGCAATGAACTTATCTCAAATCCCGTGAAATGTTAAGTCTGTATGAACTTCTGGTCCTACGACATTCAACAATGGTGAACATAACCGTTTCACTGGAACAATTAATTTAATGAACTTGTATTTGACGGTTTTGGAACTTCAGATCCAAAGTATCATGCTATTTGTAAGCTTCGGGTTACAAATATACAACATTTGAATAATCATAATTAAATATATAAAACCACACGATGAGCGAACTCATAGGGTGAACATAATAAACGCAGAAATTAAATATATGTATAACCTCACAACGAGCAAACTCGCGGGGTATAATAAATATATAAATCAAGTATATACATAACCGCACAACGAGCGAACTCGCGGGGGTAAGCATAATAATCGCTGAAATTAAATATATAAATATAACCGCACAACAAGCAAGCTCGTGGGGTAGACATATGAAATATAAATAACTTCATATAAAATTTTAGGCTTCAGGCCTTGGACACAAGTTACAGGCTTCAGGACAGTGGTTTCTGCTTGTGACTTTAATACAAGTTGCATGCTTCAGTCCTATGGTCTATATTCTACCTTTACAAACATTTTACAGGCTTCGGGCCTGTGGTTTGTCAATCGGTCTTAAATACAAGTACTAAGCTTCAGGATTGTGATTTATCGTTTTACCGTAAAAAGGAAAGTATCAAGCTTCAAGCTTGTAATTTATCATTTGGCCGTATAGGCAAGCATCAGGCTTCAAACCTGTGATTTACCAATTGGTCTTAAATAAAATCATCAAGCCTCGGGCTTGTGATTTATCGTTTGACCATAAAAATGCAACTATCAAGCTACATGCTTGTAATTTATTATTTGGCCGTACATGCAAGTATTAATTTTCGGGCATATATTTTTTTTATTTGGCCGTTAAATCACGTATCAAGCTTCGGCATGCGATTTTCATTTGGCCATTAAAGCACATATCAAGCATCGGCCTACGATTTTTCATTTGGAGCTTCTGGTCTCAAATGATCCAGTTTTGATACAAAACCGCTTCACAAATGACGTTAGTAAAATAAATCAATATAAACGAAAATTTTAATATATAACGAGATTTTGATACTGGAACATTTTCTGATGTGAAAGATCCAAAATATTTTTGGCGATCACAGAGCATACTTAATAAAAGCTGATGTAACTAAAATATGAAATGAACACAGATACACTTCACGAGTATCGTTAGTAAATAATGTTAACGAATTAAAACTATAAAATTTTGATACCTGAGCGAACGAGCAGTTCGTGCTGATAACGTGTTGTAATTCCATTGATATAAACACTAAAAAATACATATCATAGTGTTGGTGAACCATACCATGAATACAAGACAAAAACACAGTAGGAAGCTCTGTTTCACTGTATTTCTTCAACCATTAGCATGTACCTGAAGGGTCTTTTATAGGCAGTAATAAAAGCTTCCGAGAGAAGTTTTGCTTAAACTTAGTCATTTACATAACATATGAATCTTTGATAACATGCCACGTACCCTGCAAGTTGCTAATAATTTTACTCTTATTTTTCTTTCAAAAAAAATATAGTTATTAACAAATTAACATTGGAATCTTACTCACATTTAAGGGATAAGAGGTCGGCACATGGAATTTCGAGTACCATTAATGTTAAAGCGTGTAGAACATGTATACTTTAATCTTTAACTTGAAAATTTTAAATCACTTCTGTATCGAAGTAAAATCCCGCAGGTGCCTACCACGTGATTCTCTTCACTTCAAAATCTCAGGTAAACCACTACACAAGTCAAGTCATGCATACACATTTCTTTAATAATTCCCAACTTCCAGGTACCGACCCTATGAAATACCAGCATATTCTATAAACATGCATCACTTGTTTGAAATTTAAATCCAAACACGAGCGAATCACGGCCACCAATAAACGGCTCGTTCCTGCCTCGAATTGAGACCTAATTTGTAAACTATGTAGTGTCATGTCATGTATATCATTAGCTTTTTATGTACTGTATTAAAGATGGATTTCATGTCTATCAGCAAATATTTGGATTGTTAGTATGTTATTTTAAAATTTCAAGTATCGAGTTTTAATATGATATCATAATGTTATTTTTTTATGCCCTCGGGCTAATACTTTTGTCACCTACATTTTTTATGACTCTGACTTTTAGAAACTTAAAATGGTATCGACGTAGGTGAAATCTATTGAAAATAATTCTAATCTTATACATCATAGAGTATTGTTAGATAAAAGTGAGTTAGGACAAGGAAAGAACGGGTCAACTTAATGCACAATTTTTTTATTGGATCGACTCTATCCTAGAACTATGGAAAGACTAGTTTTGTATTCTAGAAAGTGTGACATTTCAACGAGATATCACGAGCTAAAGGGACAATGAGTGAATTATAAATTATAGCTCAAATATCACCTATTAAACTTGATTGTTGAGAAAAATACACTATATTGAAAAATGGCTCCTTTGCCTTGTTGTGTTTTAGTCAAAGTCTCACATAGTAAGTGTGAGACATTTTTGGAGAGCTTATAATACACTCCTTGCTCCTCCTTGTTCAAGACTTGTTAGTGGGCTCTATGGTAAGTGGGCCGAATCGGGCCTCGCGCGTAGGCGTCATCCTCCGTCTAGGTCGAGATGGTTCGGGTTCGAGTTCTGGTGTAGCCCCCTCGGGGCGGGCTAAAACTTATTAAAATATTATTTTTTTTTAGAAAAATATTTTTTTTCTGATTTTCTTAAGGACTCTTTTCAAAACATTTTGAACTAGTCGTAACGGTAAATCTTAGGCTTTTAAGTGGGTTCCGTCTCATGATTATTTATGGTTTTACGTTTCTACCTCTACGTTCTCATCCTTTAAATACTAGGCTCTGATTCATTTTCTTCTCACGTTTTACATTACAATCAGAGCCAAACTTATACATTTTTTCTCTCCCATTTATTCTACTTATCTTGCACCCGTTCTGGTTACTGTTCCACTACTTCCACATCCGGTAGAGCGAGTGGGCGTGCGACTGGGTAGAGCTGTGTTATCATTGGGGAGAAACCGCTGCTAATCACCACCTCGGTCACGCCAGAATTATTGTTCCCAAGTCAGTGGACTTTGCTGCCACGCGACAACTTCTTTTCTCGCTTTCTGCACGTCATACCGGTTGGTCGTTCCAATCTATGATTGCTTGTTTTATTCACATTTGTTTTGTTATGCAATTCATTATCAGTTCTGCATATATTAAACCTACAATTTGAAAGCAATAATTATTTACTATATCGTGAATTGTAATAACGAACATGAACATGAATATGAATATGCATGCCAATATGAATTCTATACATATTGTTGTTGTTCGTACTTTTAATTATTTTTCCTGAGTTGAACCTCTTGATGGTACTAATTACCGTTGTTGGTCTTAAAAGTTAATGATATTTTTCGAACAACCTGATATTGATTAGGTGTTGTTGAGTGAACCCCCCCCCCCCCCCCCTCGTTCCTATATTTGCTACCCCTGGTGCCACTCTGTTAAATGCCTCCATTGTTGGGGACAATAAGGCCAAACTTAATAAATTTATTAAGGACAATAAAACTGTCTGGTGCCAGATTCTGAGCTATGTCACCAACACCCTATTCAACTTGTATTGTGTTCACAAGTCTATCAAATTTAGGTAGGAGACTTTGGAGAAGAAGTATGAGCCTGAAGACATTAGGAAGAAGAAGTACGTTGTGGACAAGTCGTTTTCTTTCCAGATGGTTGACAACTGATCTATGATAGACCAGGTCCATGTTTACGAGGACCTATCTACCGATATTGTCAATGATGGTATGGAGATGAACGAGGTGTTCCTCGCCCATGTGCTGTTGGAGAAGTTTCCACCGTTGTGGAAGGACTACCGCAACCACCTCAAACATAGAGAGAAGGATCAGACGCTTCAAGACCTTATCAGTCATGTGAAGATCGAGGAAGAAAATAGTTTGAAGGACGCTCTGAGTTCCTTCCCGCCACCTTTGTCGCCTCCGACGGGAAAGGCCAACATCGGGGAGTCTAGTGGGCCGTCTTGATATACCAAGTTCAAATCGAAGCCTAAGACCAAGGAATCTCCCAAGCAAGGACCTCTCAATAACGGCAACAAGTTCGTGAAGCCCTCTACTGCTATTCGGAAACTGAAGCAGAATCTGTTGTGCTATGTTTGCGGTCAAGCTGGACACAAGGCCTACTAGTGCATGAAACGTCAAGACTTTAAGAAGAATGATGCAAGGGCCTACTTTGCTGAAGATGATGACATCGTAGTTACTATAGTAGTAGTAGAGGTCATGCTGGTTCACAATAATGTTGAATGGGTGTTGGAATCCGCATCTACGCGTCATCTTTGCCACTCCAAGGAGCTGTTCTACGAGTTTGAAGCAACTGCACCTGGTGAAGTTGTTCACATCGGGGATGACTCCATTGCAGTGATTACTAGAAGCGGGAAGATCATGCTGAAACTAACATCCGAGAAGACTCGTGTTCTCAGTAATGCCTTGTGTGTTCCCACTCTGCGACACAACCTTGTCTCTGACCTCTCTTGATGAAAGCTGGACTGAAGACTATAATCGAGAAAGATATTGTTGTATTCACAAAGAATGAGGAATTTGTGGGGAAGGGGTATTACTGTGGTAGTCTTTTCCTTTTGAATGTTAATCATGTTATTTAGAACAATAAGATTTCCGCTTCTGCTTATATCACTGAGTCTCTTGATTTATGACATGGTAAATTAGGACATGTTAATGTTTCCTCGATTAAACAACTAAGAAACATGTCGAATATACCATCGTTCTCTACCTCTAAACTATCGAAGTGTGAAGTTTGCGTAGAGGATAAATTTACTTAAAAAACTTCGAACCCGTCTTAATAAGACACATGAACCTTCTTGAATTAATCCATGCCGATCTTGCGGATTTCAAGAACACTAGGAGCAAGGGAGGCAAACATTATTATGTTACCTTCATCTACGATTCTCTAGGTTCACGAGAGTTTATATTCTTTCTACAAATGATGAAGCCGAAGAGATGTTCATCAAGTATAAGAATGATGTAGAAAACCAACTCGAGAGGAAGATCAAGAGAGTTATATCTGATAGAGGATAAGAGTATGACTCAAACTTCTTGAAAGATGTTTGTGAATAAAGTGGTATCATTCATGAAACTAGTGCGCCATACATGCCTCAACAAAATAGAGTAGTTGAACGTAAGAACCGAACATTGAAGAGCATAATGAATGTGTTGCTTCTAAGTTCAGTCCTTCCTGATGAAATGTGGTGGGAAGCGATTTTATCTGCTTGTCACATACTTAATCGTGTGCCGCACAAGAAGCTTGATAAAACTCCCTACGAATTATGGAAGGGTTACGCTCCTAACCTAAGGTTTCTCAGAGTGTGGGGGTGTTTGGTAAAAGTAGGCATGACTGACCCTAAGAGAACCAATATCGGATCCAATACCTATGATTTTATATTCATAGGCTATGCTCAAAACAGCGCAGCGTACCGTTTCATGTCTCTAAATCACCGCTCGATTTCTGAGGCTAGAGATGATGAGTTCTTCGAACACATCTTTCCAATGAAGAGGAATGTTTTTGTTGATCCGATTGAACCCACTATCCTCTTTCCTTCGCTTCGTGATAGGTGGGTTGTCGAAAGCTCCACTTCGCGTGGTCAAGTTGGGAAACCAAGGAGAAGTAAGAGAGCCGGGACTGAGAAGAACTTTGGAGAAGACTTCGTCACCTTATTTCTCTCCGAAGTTGATCCCGTGGATGTTATTTCAAACGAGGTAGTTTCAGCCTTCCTGTTAGAAGAAGATCCAAAAACCTATAGTGATGCTTTGAGGTATGTTGATGCTAACCTTTGGAAAGAAGCTATCAAGGCCAAACTTGATTCTATTGTATCAAATCAAACTTGGGATCTAGTAGACTTACCTAAGAGTTCCAAAGCCATTAGTAGTAAGTGGATCTTTAAGTGAAAGATGAGAACTGATGGTACATTAGAGGTTCAAGTCAAGACTCGTGGTTAGAGGCTTTACACAAAGAAAATACGTCGATTACTTTGACATGTATTCTCTTGTGACCAAGATCGCAACAATAAGGTCTCTTGTTTCTTTAGCTTCCATTCACGACTTGATAATTCATCATATGGATGTCAAGACCGCCTTCTTGAATGGTGATTTGAAGGAAGAGATCTATATGTCCCAACCCGAGGGTTTTGTGAGCACTGGTTAAGAGAAAAATGTGTGTAAACTAAAGAAGTCCATGTATGGTCTGAAACAAGCACCTAAACAATGGTATGAGAAATTCAATCGAACTTTGGTTACAGACGGGTACAAGGTGAACAACTTTGATTCCTGTGTGTAATCGAAGATGACGGAATCAGGTTGTGTGATTAGACGTCTATATGTCGACGACATGCTAATTCTTGGTAATAATATCGGTGTTCTGAACCATACCAAGAAATTCTTTTCGTCTCATTTTGAGATCAAGGACTTAGGAGAAGCTGATGTCATTTTAGGTGTTAAGGTTATTAGAAACACCAATGGCATCTCCTTGAGTCAATCTCATTACGTTCAGAAAGTGTTGAAGAAATTCAATCACTTTGACGTTATACCTGCTAAAACTCCCTATGATCCAAACATACACCTAAAAAAGAACTTGGGTGACAATTTTTCACAAGTTGAGTACGCCAAGATTATAGGAAATGTGATGTTCCTCATGAATTGTACTCAACTAGAAACTGCTTACTCGGTAAGCATGTTGAGTCGGTATACTCATAACCCGAGTAAAGAGCATTGGAATGTCTTACATCATTTGCTGAAGTACCTGAAAGGGACTACGATTTGGTCCCTGTATTACAATACATTTCCAACTGCTTTGGAAGGATACGGTGATGCAAATTAGGTTTTAGGTAATGATGAAATCAGCTCGACGAGTAGTTATGTGTTCACCTTGGGTGGAGATGCTATATCGTGGAAGTCTTCAAAGCAGACTTGTATGGACCGCTCTACCATGGAGTCTGAGTTCATTTCCCTTGAGTTGGCTGGACAAGAAGCAGATTGGTTGAGAAACTTACTAGCAGACGTGTCTGTGTAGGGAAGGCAAGTTGTGCTTGTCTCATAACACTGTGTTTCGAAAGTGGTTATTTGCATTGCGAAGAATAATGTGTATAATGGTAAGAAGAGACACATTTGTATTAGGCACGGTGTCGTTAGACAATTCCTAAAAAATTGAGTGATTTCTTTCGAATTTGTGAGATCCGAAAGAAATCTAGTTGATCCTTTCACTAAGGGTCAGCCAAAGAGAATACTCTTTGATATGTCGAGAGGGATGAGGCTCATTCCCACAGGTCAAGAAAGTATGGATGACATATGCTAGTGTTCATATGCATTCATACTATTCTTGATGCACTACATCTCCTATTCCAATGACATTAGTAGTGCTTGATGATCTATAACCAGGTTTGGTGGTGCTTTGAGACGCACTTGATAGATCTTCATAATAATCTATAACCAGTATTGGTGGTTCTTGTGAGAGCACTTAATAAATTGTAATCCATAACCAGTTTTGGTGGTGTTATAGAGACGCATTTAATGGATTCCGTTGATAGGATGGACTTTATGTCCTTAATAGCTCAAGACTCGATTGGGATAATGCTAGTGAGAAGTATTTGATGAGCTACCTACCTGTGTGTGATGGTGGGCCACCATTTATGGAAGACTTGGGGGTAGAAGTCTTTCTAGAGAACTCATTAAAACCAAGGTATACAAATGGTCTTTAATAGTGTTTCTGAAAGTTTCGCAGATTTAGTGGGATCTGAAGTATGGTATGTGTTGTGTGATGTATCAACCGAAACTAAATTCAAGGTTTTATTCACTTACTTTAAGAAGGTTGTTATCACATCTCACTATCCATCAATTCAAATCGAAAGGTACTGATGTTTAAGTACCTCACCTTCCTTTAACCAGAACATTTATGGTGTCTTCTTTTACTTAAAATGTTTTCCTGTATTTTCGGCAATTGTCTCCACTTGTGGGGGATTGTTGGAAAATGACTCATTTTCCTTGTTGTGTTTTAGCCAAAGTCTGACATTGGAAGTGTGGGACATTTTTGAAGAGCTTATAATAGACTCCTTGCTCCTCCTTGTTCAATACTTGTTAGTGGGCTCTATGGAGAATGGGTCGGGCCTCTCGTGCACCGCCGTCGCCGTCCATTTGGGACGGGTCGGGCTCAGGTTCTGGTTCAGGTGGAGCCCCTGTGGGGCGGGCTGAAACACATTAAAATATTATTTTTTGGAAAATGCTTTTTTACTGATTTTCTTAAAAAGGACTCTTTTCAAACTTTTTCAAAACATTTTGAACGAGTCCTAATGGAAAATTTGTGGCTTTTAAGTGAGTTCCTTTTTTCCTTGATTTGTTGAAACGGGAAATATCATGATTAATTATGGTTTTACGTTTATACCCATGCGTTCTCAGTCTTTGAATACCAGCCTTTGATTCATTTGGTTCTCATATTTTACACTGCAATCAGAGCCAAACTTATAGACTTTTCTCTCTCGTTTTTTCCACTTATCTTGCACCCGTTCTGGTTACTGTTCCACTACTTTCACATCTTGAAGAGCGAGTGGGCGCGCGGCTGGGTAAAGTTGTGTTATTTGTGGGGAGCAACCGCTGCTGATTGATACCACAGTCACGCCGAAAATATTTCTTTCAAGTCAGTGGACTTTGCTGTCACGCCATAGCCTTGTTTCTTATTTTCTACACGTCATACTAGTTGGTCGTTTTAATTTATGATTTCTTGTTTTATTCACATTTGTTTTGTTCCGCAATTCATTATCCGTTCTACATATATTAAACCTACACACTATTTGTATAAGTCTCACATGGAAAGATTGTCACATTTTTTTTGGGATTATATAGAGAAGTCTTTCTTATTATATTTGAATTGCTTAGAAGTAAGGCTCTCTCTCGCGCAAGTGTATGAGGGGTACAAATTCAAGGTCAAGAAACAAAACATGCTTCAAATCATTTGGATTTGGGCCCGTGCGTTAGTTATGTTTTGCTCTGCCCAGTATTAAGCTCTCATCAATTAATATCATTATTGGAAATTGATATGTCGTAAAGAAATTTACGAAATTAATGTTTCCAAAATTAACCTACCTCTCAATTATCTCTGCTTTTCCCTATTTATCTGCTTTATTCATTATTCGGATACATAGAAAATTCCCCTTTCTCACTAGATTAGAGCTCTTGTTATCTTCTCCTTCGATGACACTTCTCGTACATAGTTTGAGTTCGCCAAACGTTGTTGTTGTTGTATTTTGGCAGACTTTGCTCATACGGGGAAATAAATAGTCTTAAGGAACCCGATTCACGGGTCACGACAAACCACTTCCTTCTTCGATCATCGTGTAAGGTTATTGTGTTTATTTTCATTACTTATTGCGATTTTGTTCTTCATCTTACTCTGTGTAATTCTTCCATTTTCATTTATAATAATTACTTGCATTTGTCTAGTTACTGTTATTTATGGACTAACTCGTCTAACACCTTAAATTTTCCAATGATTGGAAATTGTTGACAAATTATATTTAGTTTTTTTTGTCAAACAACGTGAATAATTGTTAGTTAAATATTGATTGTTCGATTCGTTAAATTATATATATGGATGACAAAATTAAGAAGAACACTAAATCTGTGGTTGGTTTTGGTTCAATTGGGTCTACCCCCAGCATGAAGCTCCTCGCCCACTAGTGCTTGTGCCTTTGACACAGACTAAGAAACAAGAAAAGTTCTCTAGAGCGAACTTCAAGATGTGGCACTTAAAGATGATGTTCTACTTGACTGTGCTAAACATGGCACACCTTCTGAAAGAGGATCCACCCCGAGTTTGGAGAGGATGAAGTCAATGCAACCACACAATTGGCTCTTGATGCATGGAATCATTCAGATTTCATGTGTCAAAATGGGATAATGAATGGACTGTGTGATGCACTTTATCATGTGTACAGTACATCGAAGACATCTAAAGAATTATGGAATTCTTTGGAAAAGACGCATAAGACTGAAGATGTTGGATCAAAAAAGTATTTAGTTTCCAAATTATTTCGCTTTGTAGTGTTGACTCTAAAACCATAGCTAGTTAAGTTCAGCATCTCCAACTAACTATTCAAGGAATATTAGTTGAGAACATGGATATTAATAAAATCTTCCAAGTGGCTTCTATCATTCATAAGCTACCACCAAACTGGAAGGAGTTTAAGAACTACCTAATGCACAAGCGAAAGGAAATGACTATGGAGCACTTGATTGTTAGACTTCGAATTGAGGAAGACAACAAAGGTGCTTCTAAGAAATTCTCCTATGATGATGGTCCCTTTAAAAGCAAGAGTGAATATAGTGAAAAATAAGAAGGACAATTGGAAGGGCAAGAAGCCCCAAAATAGGTCCAATGTAGGACCAAAAGGAGCTAAAAAACCCAAGTTTACTAGAAAATGATATAATCGCAACAAAACAGGGCACATGTCCACTGAATGCAGGCAACCAAAGAAAATCAAGATAAATGAGACAAATGTTATGGAAGCAATTACACGAGATGTATCTGAAATTGACTTGTGTGCCTAGGCCAAGGATTTCATGTAGGTCACAAGTAATGAATAATAAAAGAAATTAAAGACGTTTCTTTTGCTTATATGATCAAGTCATATTGTATGACATGGTAGACTTGGACACGTTAACTATGAAGCATTGTGTAGGTTAATCAACTTGGATCGTATCTCTAAGTTTCAAATCGGTTTCAAACATAAATGTGAAGTTTGTGTTGAATAAAAAAAGGTCCTCATTTCATAATCAACAAAGTAAAAATCGACCATTTGATCTAATACGTATCGACCTTTGTGACTTTAAATCTAGTCCAACAAGAGAAGGAAATAAATATTTTATTACGTTCATTGATGATAGCACAAAGTATAGTTATGTATATTTGCTAAAGAGAAAAAATGAAGCTTTAGATAAATTTATTATCTTTAAGAAGGAAGTAGAAAACACACTTGAAAAATAGAGCAAAGTGATTAGAAGTGATCGTGGATGGAGAATATGTTAAACCATTTGGTGAGTATTGCTCCCAACATGGAATTGTTCATGAGATAACCCCATCATAGTATCCTTAGTCATATGGAGTAGTAGAGTTGAAAAATTGCACATTAAAAGAAATGATGAACGTTATGCTAAACAACTCTTATCCATTGGAAAGCTTTTCGGCTCAGTCCTTTCGATCTAGGGAGAGGAACTTGGGGCTTCGTTTGGGCGCGCTTTTGTCTTGATTCATAGTGAAAAAGTTTTGAGGGGGCAAGGAGGTACAAATGGTCCTTAATGAAATTATGTTTCGTGTCTTTGTTCGAGACAGTGAAGAATGTAGATTCCCTAGTATTTTGAGATCAGTAGATTTGGTCGGTGACCAGTTCATTCTGACGATAATTCTGAGTCTAATTCAGAAGTTAGTGTTGTAAGATCGACCTCCTTTATGGGTGCATGGTCTAAGGAGGGTGACGATCCTTCAAAATCATCACCTTCTACTCCAGAGTTCTTGGAGACCGTCGATCCTAACGAGTTCTTTGTCCTTCCGATAGTTCATCAGTGTGAGACAATGTCGTTTATCGAGTTTTATGACCCTCTCCCATCTCCCTCCACTGGAAACACGTTTATTGAGGATGATTTCACAGTTGAGGGTCGGGGTTGGAAGAATAAGAGGAGACCTAGAGGTCAAGGGAAAAAGACGGCCGCAACAAAAGTTTTTTTTAATCAAATTCAGCCCAAGTATAGCAACAAGGATAGAGGCGGTGTGGTTTCGATCGTTTCGGCGGGTAAGGTGGTTCATCGTGCTTTGGACTCTTACTTGGCCATGGGTTTTACTCTCATGGATAAGTCCTTGAGTTCTGAGGTTGGGGTTCAAGATGAGATCTGATCGTCGGTCCTTTGTGATGGTCCAACTTTGGTATGATTGGTTCGGATGGTCTCGTCTCTATTTTTGTTGCTCCCACTGGTGGTCGGGTTTGTTTCCATTTTGCTTTGTATTTTTGTTCCGTAGTATGGGTTGTTCTTTTTTGTGGTTTCTTGTTTTTGTTTTGGTTATTCCCTCCATGTGGGAAGTGTTAGCTCTTGTGAAAGTTTTTTTTATCTCTTTTGAGTTTCGTTTTGGTCGTCAGTATGAGGCCTTTTTTCGAGTGCTTCTCTTTGTCTTGTTTTTCCATCTCAGGATAATAAGAGATTAACAAAATTTTCTCTTATCAAAAAAATATCTGATTTATAGATTTTGTTCACAAGAATGGGACATTATTAAAGGGAAGTGTAGAGTCCTGGTACAAAGTGCGTGAACATGTTTTTTTTTCCAAAAACTATTGATATTCATACATATTTGTTTTTTTATTAGCAAAAAATAACAATGTTATTCCAACCAATATTACAATCCATAGGAGAAGTACAAAAGAAGGAAGAGCAGCCCAAAGATCAAGAAAGATAAAGCAACAGACATAAAAAAGAGAAAATTGGGAACCCCAAAAGATTTGGGGAACCCAACAACCACCCTTCCTAGGGAACTCCGCTGATCAATTACTCCAAGCACCACACGTTAGATTGGAGAACGGAACCCTACCGAAAAAGCACTCAAGTCGGTGTGAGACGTCCGGAACGCCGATTGATGCTCAGAGCGAAAAAAAACACCTTGTCAGGACTAGAAAGAGCTTAAGAAGGTTGAGGTACGTCAGGGTCCAACACTCAGGGAACATCGACGAAGAGGAATTGATATGGAGGAAAATTGAAGCTGCAACGAGAACAGTGGACTAAGGTGAGCAATAAGATGTCCGGTAGGGCGAGCCAGCGAGAACCCCGACAACAGGCTCAACAAGTCAATGTGGAAGGAGGAGGTGCCAACGGGAGGCGTACCACCGGGGGAGGAACACCCACAAGAACCCAAGGCCTAAGAGGAACTATGGAAAGGAGGAGACAAATAGGAGCTTTGGCAAGGAGAAGTCGGAGGAGATGGAGCTCGGCAGGACTACAAGCGTGCTAGGAATGAACCTGGGCAGTAAAGACGTAGATCTGACTAGGAAGATGAGATGGTCAAGAGGAGGCAGAACGAGAGGACCCAAAGCAAGTCGAGGATCAGTGGCGTGGGGAGAGAATCGCGAGCCAATGAAGCATAACTGAAGACTAACGAGAATGAGCACACCCAAGCCCGAACATGAGAAAGGGAAAGCGAGGGAGGCGGACAAGAGGGGCACGAAAAGGTGTAAGAGGAGGTCCGACGGTCTCTAAGAGAATGAGACCACCGACGGCGGAAAGAGAGTGGGAGGCCAAGAGATGGGGGTTTCTAGAGAGCTTCACACGCATTTGTTGGAATTTGGGATCATACAAGATTACAGAATATGAACTCAACACAGTGAATATAATCAATTGCTAACTTTAGTTGATCATAGTTAACAGTTTTGAGATGATCATGGCTCATCTAGTAATGTAGTTATGGATGATGAAGTTGCACCATTCGTCCAATACATTGGTGATATGAATCCATTTCGTGTCAGAGATGACATTCCTCTTGCTAGTATTGCTCCTATAACTAATCCAACTAGATCAAGTTAACAACAAGAAATTATAATATGTTGATGGAGGAACATCAAATTCCCTTATATGAAGGTAGAAAAGAAACAAAATTTATAGCAAGTACTTATGTGACGCGGCCTAGGCAACACATGTTCTATGGCCCAAGCATTTGAGTGGCGCATGTAACCCTTTGAACGACGCTAACTCGACATCACTTAAATATGTCTTATATTCTTGATATATTTTTACTAAAATGATATTTCAGTTCGTTTGTCATTATTTTATAGTTTGAATGCTGAATGTCGTCGCGTCGCGATATATTTTTTTCTCATTGGACATGTCCACCCGGGACCAGACTCGCATTCCCTCGGTGTCGAGTAATCATAATTGGAAGGCATTAGCTTCTCTCACAAGTCCTGCTGCACCTAGTCTTGGAGAGGTCTTATCAAATCTCACTTGACAACTGTCTCAAGCATACGCAAACCCGAATGGGTGACTAAGGATGCCAATTTTGAAAATCGCTCAGGGGAGAATGAGTAGGGAGGGGAGGATACCTGGAAAAAGAAGATGAAGGGGTTGTACAGGCACAATCCCGACCTAACGAACCCATGGGGTGAAGATATTGATGCAATGGAATGCTTAGACGGGTAAGGTTTAATGCTAGATTCCAGATAAGAGTATCATCAAAGATCTCATAACCATCATTCATGGCTACACATCGATGATCGCCTCCAAATTTGATCGTCTTCTGAAAGATGCCAAATGCAAACTGTACGCGAAGCTTATCATAAGTAAATTAAATATTCAATAGTAGGAAAAATGCAGTTTTTTTTTTGTTTTATTTAACTACGTGTTATATTCTTTTTTACGCAAGCCTTGTACATTTACGAAAAAAAGTATGAACCATTTATATTTTGGATAAAACGTGAATCAAAAAATAGCTACAAAGAATGGAAGCATTAGGAAAGGCATGGAAGGAAAAAATGTATCGAAAAGAACAAGACTGACAATATCTTGAATCCGATGCCTCAGATCCCGCAAGAATTCATTTACCCCCTACACGAGTTCAGATGGCTTCTCGGCCACTTCTTGTTGAAACAATTTCAGATAATGACCCTTACACGTTGCAATTAAAAATATGTTTATTTCATTTTTGTTATTAATTACTTATATTCTAAATGGTAGAAAGCTAGTTAGAGTGCAAAGGAATTTCAAACGCACAACAAGTTGAAACACCGAACATGAAGTAAGTTTTTCGAAAAGGAGATAACGGCCAAAACCCCAACCAACTGAACTTCACATAATTATTGTTCTTATAGAGTACCCGCCAACCGATAAGAATGGGTACAACCTATCACGCTCGGTATGTTTTTCACCTTCAATTCTTTCTTTTGTTTGATTTTCAATAACTGGCTTCTTGGTAAGTTCTCATTGTTCCTCATATCAAGATTTAAGAATCAAGGAAAGATGCGATAGATGTCGTATCTGCCACATAAGAGTCTGAAGAAAATTATGTGGATTCATCCTAAACTGTTGTGCTTGATATTCTCTTAATTGAAATGCTCTTTGAAAAATCTGGCGGGTGAAAGGAAGAGTGCAATAAGGAGTTGGGAGGAAGGTCCTCCTCCCAAAACCCGGGGAAGATGTGGGTTGCTCGAGCACGACGTCTTTGTAATTCTCTCAACATATACAACATATTAGTGTTGTCTCAAAGAATCAACGAAACGGACCGCCATGGGTAATGTACGCCAACAACGACAACGCTTGGATGAGTTGACGGAATCGTGAGTTTAGACGGCTTTTTATAGTTTCTGAGAAATTCCAAACCTATTATGTTGGGAATTGAGACCAAACGTTAGCCTAAGTTAGAATCTGATAATGAAATATTTGTAAAGATTAGAAAACAAAGTTATCCATTCTTTTAATTACAATAGGTTCACATAAATGAATGTATAAAATAGAAAGAAAGAAAAAAAGACAACCCGACACATATCACGGCTAACTTTGTGGCCCTTAAACGTGACCTCATGTTTGAATTAAATTTTAGTATATTATATAAAAATAATAATTTATCCACACACACCATATTTCCATAAATACCCACCATCCCCACATGACACACTTGAATTGCTTTCCCTCTACTTATGATCTCCTTCTAGTCTCGAAACCAGAAGAAAAAGAAAACCAACCATGGCTTTGCAACTCACTCTCCTCTTTCTTCTCCTCTCCCTCCTCAACGCCTCCTTCACCGCAGCAAGATCTCCAAGATATCTCGACCGTAAGTGTACCTTTTCTATTCGTTGGTTCGACTCTTCTATTGTTATTGCATTGAAGTGATATATATGATGGTGATATTTTGAACCTCTTAATTGTAGAAATGCTCCCAAATGGCGACTTCGAAGAATCTCCGAAGGCGTCGAATATGAAGAAAACGGTGATCGTAGGCAAAGACTCGCTCCCGCAATGGACCATCAGCGGACTGGTGGAGTACGTGAAGGGTGGGCCCCAGCCGGGCGGGTTCTACTTCGCGGTGCCACGTGGGGACCACGCAGTGAGGCTGGGCAACGAGGCGTCCATCTCCCAAAACGTCGTCGTCCGACAAAACTCCACCTACGCACTGACCTTCGGCGCCACCCGGACCTGCGCTCAGGACGAGGTGCTGAGGATCGGAGTCTCCGGCGGCGGGTCAGCAGATCTCCCGATTCAGACACTGTACAGTACAAACGGAGGCGACACTTATGCGTGGGCTTTCAAGGCAAGTTCCAACGTTGTCAAGATCACGTTCCACAACCCTGGGGTCCAGGAGGACCCCGCCTGTGGGCCCCTCTTGGATGTCATTGCCATCAAAGAGATCCCCCCTCTCAAGTACAAACCAGGTACTCATTCTATTGTCCTGCTCTTCTTTTTCTTTAGATCTCAAATCTATTACTTTTATTTTTATATTAATCAGTAACTTTAAGTTGGTGACTTTTTTCTGCCGACAATAAAGTAAAAACAAATATACCGTAATCTAGAATGTTTAATAATTATTTATCTTAAATCCAAGGTTTATTTTTTCCTTTTGATGCAAATTGGGTTTACACTGGTGGTACGGTTTGTGTGCACTAGTTACACATTTGAAGTATACAATTTGCACGATTTGATGTGTCCGTTATGTGGTACAGTTTGGTGTGCAAGTTGTTTGCACGTTTTAGGACGTCCTGTTTTGCGGTCTGGTTTCAATAGGGAGTCAGTAATATTATAGGCTAGCTAGTCTGGAGTTTGTAATATTTATCGTTCGTTTGTGCGCTTTTATCAGATTGTACGTCTGTCACTTTGATGGATATGTAAAATTGATGCCTCCCGTTTTTCATAAAAAAAATCTAATTTTAAACTTGCCTTATTGTTTGTATAGGCAACTTGGTGAAAAACGGAGACTTCGAAATTGGTCCACATTTGTTCAAGAACTTCTCGACGGGAGTTCTAATTCCTCCGAAGCAACAAGACATGATCTCCCCCCTCCCTGGGTGGATCATCGAGTCCCTCAAACCCGTAAAGTACATCGATAGCAAGCACTTCTTCGTGCCCTCGGGCCTCGCCGGCGTCGAATTGGTTGCCGGGAAGGAGAGCGCCATGGCACAGATCATCATGACCGTCGCCAACAAATGGTACACCTTGAGCTTCGTCATCGGGGACGCCAAAAACGGGTGCCACGGGTCGATGATGGTTGAGGCTTTCGCGGCCAAGCACAGCTTCAAGGTGCCCTACAAATCCACCGGAAAGGGTGGGCTCAAGAGGGCCACTTTCAAGTTCCAAGCTGCGTCCAATAGGACGAGGATCACATTTTACAGTGCCTATTACCACACCAAGCTCAATGATTTTGGTCATATGTGCGGCCCTGTCTTGGACAACGTTGTTGTCTCTTAAATTAGTTCTTATCAGTTTTTTTTTTCTTTCTTTCCTGTTTCGGTTTTGGTTTATGTGAGTTTGAGTCGTAAGTGTGCATCAAATTTGTGCTTTGATTTGTCATGATAAGTTAATAACTAGACTTCTTATGACAGCTACAATAGGCTTCCCTCTACCTTTATGACATGTTATAAATAGTTCCTCGATTAATTACCTTATTTCCTCGGTTATAATCAAATTTATCTTTGTCAAAATGCTAGTGTTCAAGTCCCAAATGGTCAATTTTTAAACATGGGTGTATGGGATTAATGCTCAAGTCCCAACAAAATAAGTTTATTTATGTTCAATACATATTTTGTTATTCTATGACAATTTCTAATAAATTATATATAGAATGATTCAAAAAAATTATATTTTATAATTAAAGAAATGCCGAGAGTTTTCCGCTAGAAATACAATAATATAACTTTCAACTAGATCAAAAGTAAGTACAGGCAAGGACTAGAAAATACATGTCTAGAGTCATTGAATTTTTCTTTAAAATAACCGTTGATTCCAAGCTTGGAATGGCTCCAAGCTCCCAAAAGTAAATTGCAAAATCAACTCCTTTAACTTTAAGAAAAGCATGTTCCCTAAGAGCACGTCCAACGGATCGATCCTCGCTCCGACCCGCGCGCTCGTGGTCTGCGGCTCTCGGGCCGTCCCCGGTTTTGTGGGATAGAAAATAGAGGGCTAAATCCTAGTTGATTAGGCTCTGGTACTCACTTTTTCTTTTGTCAAATAAGTATCACACAAATAAGGACATAACTCACCTACACTAATGGAGATAGGGAAGGAAAAATACGTTGCCAAAGATGGTCAAATAGGGAAGTTTGTTGAGGAAGAAACTAACTTAGATTTTGAATCGACGATCAGGGAGGGTTTACAAGCAACTTATGAAGGAAAATAAATCATGGATGGCAAGAAGCTGTTCTTCAAACAGAATTCCAACGAAAGGATGGAAAACTCTGATATCGGTGGCTATCTCCTCCCAATAAATTCTTGCCGAGAAATAAGAGAGGAGCTTAGATGGAGCTCATGGATGTTCATATCTTAGTCAGAGGAATGAGATAGAAGCTTCTATTTTGCACCCCACAAGATTTTTGTCTTCAACATTCCCGATGAATCAGCTAAGAATGGTTTTGTATTCCATCTTCAGCTTGGCAGGAGATATTGGGTCTCGATGGACAGTATGAACATACAATCGTAGTGGAAAAATAACTCGAGACCATGTAAGCCATTAAACACTACCAAAGTTAGAAACATAAAACAAAACAAAATCAATATTCCTTACCAAATGAAGAACATTGAGTAAGGAATGATCGAGCTTGAGTCTCCAAGACGCCTACATATCCACTTGGTAATCAAAGCCACATACTTCTTCTCAAGAGGAATCAAGAACACCAAAAATGGAGGAAGAACACCCCTTGGCCGAACCTATAGGGGATAAGGGAGAAAGTTGTGTTTCCTATTTGTGTTTTCTGTTTATTATGTTTGAAAATAATGACTTAAACAAGTAAATCCCATCAAACTGATAAACAAATAGTATAGGATAAGCATAATGATAAGAATGGTGTTAGATGGGAGTTGGTGGTGCCTTAATCTATTCTTGCTTAATTAGAACTTAATTAATTAAGGATTAATTAACTAATTCCATGGGTTTTTGGTGGCATAGGTCGCCCATGGGCCTCGCGGGTGATGGCTCGTGGCCATTCCCAACGAGGTCTCGTGACGCGCTCATCGCCTCCACGTCTTCCATCCCGGATATGTCCAACATTATCCAACGCGATAAATCCTTAGACTCCAAGCCTTGTCCCGATCCGTAATGTCCTAAATTCTTACGGGCACATGACCCAAAACCCAGTTTTGGTCATGTCCCGAGACAACTTCCCTTTTGGCCATTCTCCATAAATGTGTTAATGAGTTTCATCCTCCGGTGTGACCCTTAGGTTTATGCATGTCGGTAAATCAACGTAAAATTTCATTTTACTTGATCCTACATAAGTGGCAACTAACGAGACTTTAGTATTGCATGACACTGCGTAACGAACCGATCTTGTCGATTCTAACCTTTCTGTCGTCTATGTCACTATCCTTTTATCTCCGATATCATGATTGAGATAAGGCATAGAACTGTCATCCTTATTATTCTCAATCATTGTTCCTTGATATGTGAGATGACTAAATCGTTGATACCCAGTATCATGTGCATGGTCATGCTATTCTTTCAGCCACTCTCGATCAGGCGACCGAGAATCGATATTTTTCGTATATCGTAGTATAAGGGATAAATTCCTTATTCGTCTTTCATTTCACTCATGTAATCCGTCCCCAAGCTAATCATGGCTGTTATGTAAACCCTATCACAGGCAGTGTTGGGCTTAGGTCAAACTCTATTGTTTACTGCATAGTAATCATAAAGACTCTTTGGTCTAAGGATACATGAAAAGCTACGACAATGAATATGTTCATGACTGATTTATGGCACATTTTCATGTCGGGTCCTCCAATATCATATCCCACATGATATCTATGATCATACTCCGGAATCCCATTCCAATTACTAATAGAACGTGAGCCATAAATAGCCATCTTTCATACTAGTCGCTTCTAGCGAAGCTTTGTTGACTAGGGACCCATCGAGTGTGATCTATCTCGCTCTATGGTTCTACTCGCATGATGGGCATAGATCGTAACACACATTGATATATTACTTCAATATATAAGTAATATAAAGCCGCTTTAATTTTATTGCTAACGATGATATATATACATTTGGACATTTACGATTGAACTACGGGCACTAAGACTAACAAGAGAGGTGTAGAAGATTCAAATCCCCTTGTTTCCTAATAAAGCGGGAAAGTTTTGTATAACTTTTTGAGTGAGTATGGACATTTATAGAGCTGTTGAGATGTTCGATTGTACAAAACTTGGTGGCCTGACTCTGTTTGTGGCTCAAGTAAGAGAAAAGTCTAGATACATTGTCAAGTTTGTGGATTCGACAAATCCGATACATAAGGAAGATATAAGGAATCTTTTGAGAAAGAAGTACTAGAAACGCTTTGCAAAATCTTGATTATAGGTGTGGAAGACATGGCTTTAAAGAACATGGCCAGGAAAGCTTGGATGGGTGTCAATAATATCATCTGAAAAACGTTTGTGATTTAACAGAAGATTGGTGTTAAAGGGATCCTGGATCTTGAGTCAAGCCAAGATGTCATCCAAGATGTCAGCAACCATCATTGTGAAACCAGAGCAGAGCTAATAGAAGATGTCAACACATGATGTCAATGACATTACAGTGGTTGGCAGTATACGGGCGAGAATTAATTGAAGATATCTATTGCACATCCATCTTTATTAAGTGAAGATATGTTTCTTTTCTTATAGATACTCATTGATTAGAGTTCTACTTGTATTAGGAAACAAGATGATTTACCTTCCAAAATCAGTAGAGATATATGCAGATTATTATTGATCGATTTAAGGAAGTGTTGCTAAACAAGGAAACTAGAGATTCGGCTTGAAAATTCTGGTTAGGTGCAGTAGTAAGATGTCGTCCAGGATGTTATGACTTGTCACCTAACATCTTGCTTCAAAACAGTAGGGAGAAATAAACAATAAGAACAATCAAGCACATAAAGAAACAGAGATTTGTTACCCAGTGCGGTGCATCATCACCTACGTCTAAGGGCACTTCGCTAGTGGAATGGTTTTAACATACAAGTTGTCAGATCATCCAGATCAACCCTATATTACTATTGAAAAGTGAAAAACCTATCTCAAGTTCTCCCCCTGAATCCGAGCTCCTCACTTGATCCCACTCTTCAAGCTCCTCGGTCTTAGATTGCTTTGAGCCCTTCCGTCTCAAATTAGTTTTTTGTTCTTCAACGGGGTTCGTGAATCTTCCACGGTTCACAACCCGAAAAAACAACTCAATAACTCAATAGTTATGAATAGAGTTTGAGTGCGATATCGTTGTTATTTGTTCAACACTTTCAGCCTCCCAACATGCTAGTCCAACACGCTTGCGAGCTCTAAAGGTTAAAACAAAGAACAAAAGCCAATGACCATAAGGCCACTATGGCGTCGACTGATATGTTAATGGTAGTGTTGACCAACAACAACTAATAGAATATCTCTTGCCTTTTATAGTTGCTCCAACTTGTAAAACGTGCCTCCTAAGTCTTCTTCATCCTAAGACTCACGATCAACACATATCACCAAGTTTCCTTAACCTGGTACGATTCCTAAAGCAAACAGATCCCTTTTGTTATAGAATAATATTCTAGTTAGGAAACAGTCCCTAAATCCGAATTTGATGCTTGGAATAGAAGTATCTTTAAAATATGAAACATTATATACTTATCTTTAAATAAAGGAGCGCGCGATCCTTATCTTCAAATTATGCCACGTGCGCGCTCGAGATGTCAATGACATTCGGCCTAACATATTTGACCAAATAGCGATCAAACGAAGCTCTGACTATGTTCACGAGTTATATAGCTCATATCGCTTGTAAACGTTCCCCCTAGGGTTTCCTTAGTCCTTGGACTCGTGATCAAACTAGATCTCAATGTTTCCTTAAGTTGACTAGATCACTATCGTAGAATATCTTCACTTTTAGGAAATAAATTTTCAAGTTTCCTTGTGATATAATACTTGCTAAATAGATCAAATATCTATTAGATAAGTATCTTGAAGTTTGGGAAACGAATCTTACTTCCTAAAATGAATAGAACTCTAACTCATAAGTATCTTCACGTTTAGTAAGAAAATCTCCAAACTAGGAAACCAATCTATAGCACCGGATACGCACAGGATGTTTGTTGACATCTGGATTGATATACTTTTCTATCTTTGCTGTTGGGCACACACATGATGTCTAATGACGTCTTGGTTAACATCTTTCTTGACTCAAATGTAGCCAACACAGATGTAACAACAATCTCTCCCTTGGGCTATTTTTGAGGCAAGCACCAAAGGCCTCCATATGTTCTTTCATTCAGAGTCGGAGAGATGTCAACATGCACTTCACCTTGATATTCTTTAGTTTGTCATGCATGCACACACTGTCTCTTGTCATCTAGATTAACATCTTGCTTGACAAGAACATTGCCAACCTAAATGTAACAAGAATCACCCCCATTGGCAATTTTTGTAGACGAGCACTTTAGCCACTTCAATCCGGGAATGAAAAGAGATCGAGAAGAATGTCCTCGTGTTATCCTCTCGTTTTGACTAAGCATGTGACTAATGTTCCTAATGATAATACCCACCGGAGAAGCTAGTGGTTCACTTGTCTTGATCATATTTAGTAGGACCTTGGCATCGGGCCGAATAACAATTGGGTCTATCCCTAGAGTGTGTGTATTTCGTAGAGCCGTTCCTAAAGTGCATGCTTCAATCATGATCGGGGACCAACAGCCCGGGAGAACCCTGTTAGCTGTGATGCCCACAATACCAACTGATCGTGCAATCATACCCCAGGCAGACTTATCGGAATCCTGGAAGACAACGCCATCCACATTGATGCCACCGTACCTAATGGAGGGCGTACCCATTTAAACAACCATTGAGGGAATACCGGGTGTGGAGTCATGATGTTATCATTTGCTTCCTACCATACTGCGAGGTTGGTTTTTGCAGCCGAGATCACCCCCAGAGCAGAGGGCATTGTGCCCCCCATATTAGAGCATTTCGTTCCTTCCATATTTCCCATAAGACATTGAGAATCTCCGCGATCCGGCCCATAGCCGCACCTACTACAGTGGATTCCCACCATGACTAAAAATAACATTAATCGCATATGGTGGGATCCCTACCAATTGTGCCCATCATGTTTTCACAAAGCCAAAAGATAGGAATAGATGGCTAACCATCTCTTGACAAAAACCACAGATACCACAAATAGGAGAGGCCGGAACATACCTACGAACTAGATAAGATGCCACTTACAGAGTATCTATAAGGCACCTCCACGGAAAAACCCGTAGACGTGGTGGTACTGGAATTTTCCACAAAGATTCTCATGTGGTTGTCGTAGTGTGTGCCTAGTATGGTGGCGAGTATGCATTGAAACCGAATACCCTTCTTTCGTCGAATAAAGGTTCATCCTCTCAATCGTCCAATCCCATGCATCTCTATAGCGATTATCAAAGAGAGGAACCTGGAGGATATTCTCTCGGTCCGTCGCATTAAATAGACGACAAAGGAGATAAACGTCCCAGCAATAAGACCTGGGCACCATAAGGTCGGCGACAAGGGCTCCGTCCAGAGTGCCACCTGATGATTCAATTTCGAGCACAGTTCCAATCAACAATAGTTTCCCTTTAATCAAAGTATCCCGTCCGTCCCCAATAACGATATGAAGACCCTTCCGTAAGAGTTCTTGTCTGGAGAAAATACTATCCCATGTAAATCTTGGGTTGAGCCCAATTCATGCGTGTAGGAAATTGGTGGTTGGTAAATAACAGGCTTTGAGGACCCGAGACACGAGAGATTGAGGAAAGTGGATGAAACCCCAGGCATGTGTCCCAAGGAGGGAAATATTCACATCTTGTAGGTGACGAAATGTCATACCCCCACTCTCATTCGACATATAGAGCTTATCTCAATCTTTCCAAATAATTGGTCTAGCTGATTTACACCCCCCCCCCAACATACACACACACCAGAAGTGGGCCAGCGTAACATGTATGTGATCCATAGTTCGACGGGGAACTCAAAAACCTGTTATTATATAAATTGGTAGAGATGTAAGAACCGAACGGATCATAACTTCTCGTCTCGTTGGAGAAAGGAGTTTTCCATCCCATGACCTGATTCACGTAAGGATTTGATCCCCAACATATGTCATAGCCGCATTCTAGTTCCGTCCAATCATATTAAAGACCTAGAGATACATGGATGTAGCTGAAGTATCGGCAATCGAAAGAATCTCAGAGCACTCTTGGCGCATATTAGTTGGAGTGTTGGAGCTGAAAATATAGATGATTTGTGTAAATTCGGGACCTACCCCAACTATTGCCCAAAACCCTGTTGGGTTTCATTTGTAGTAGCCCTGCAGATGATATAGCAATCATCAGTAAAGAAAATATTTGATACCTTAAGGGCTCCCCTAGAAACCTGGACGTCATCGATCAAGAAAGCTCCTACGCTTGCTAAAGAAGATTAGACAGGCCCTCCATACAAAGGAGAAACAAGTATGAGGTTAAAGGGTGCTCTTGGCGGATACCTCGAGTGGGGAGAAATCGGGCGTGTCCCGACCTCCTAAGGACACTGAATATCGGATTGGCTTCATACAACATGTCACGCCCCAATTTCAGAGAACCGAACTCGGGACGCGAACATTTTAAAACATAAACACTTGAACCTGTTTGAATAAAAGCTCTGACATTTCCATTTACTTCTCAAAATAATAATAGTGTTTACAATACAAAAACGCCCCCAACAAATGGACAAGGTACAACATCCGTCACTAGACTCGACAAAAGTAAAGACCAGACTCCGCTCCAAGCCCCATGAACTTCAAGAGCTAACCTAGTCCGTCCGGCGATCAGTACCTGTAGGAAAAGCAGCTAGGGGTGAGCGTTCGCTCACCTCCACGGATAACAGACTGACTATGGCATAATTAGCAGAAAAAGCCAGTAACACTAAAACCAAACCCAACACCGGGACTACAGTCCCCAACTCAAGTACTCAACTGACCCACAACCCGTCACCTTCCTCAACAGACTCGACACTCGATAAAAATAGTGTAAACCCGACACGACTATCGACGACTTCCTCAAGGACACGACAGAAAGACTACACAACGCCAAACAAGATCACAAAGGATCGCACACCAGCTGCTCAGTAACCAATCTCAATCAGGTCAGGGTTCGACCTATCGCAATTCCTCGACACGAAGTCGGATCAGGCTGTCGACCTTTCAAACTCGCAATTCATCGACACTAAGTCGGATCAGGCTGTCGACCTTTAGAACTCGCAATTCATCGACACTAAGTCGGATCAGGCTGTCGACCTTTAGAACTCGCAATTCATCGACACTAAGTCGGATCAGGCTGTCGACCTTTAGAACTCACCACCCCAGGTAACCACAATCACAATCACAGGAAAGTTCAATCACACAGGCACTCAAGACCACTCAAGACACCTCAACAGTCAAGACTCGGGTTCAACAACCCCACGGGCACTCACTGCCACTCAAGACACTTCAACAGTCAAGACTCGGGTTCAACAACCCCACGGGCACTCACTGCCACTCAAGACACACCAACTGTCAAGACTCGGGTTCAACAACCCCACGTCACTTACTGCCACTCAAGACACCAAATTAAATACACGGCTCTCATGGCCACCCAGACTCAACAATAAATAACACGGGCTCTCAAGGCCACCCAAACTCCACAATAATTAACACGGGCTCTCAAGGCCACCCAAACTCAACAATAAATAACACGGGCTCTCAAGGCCACCCAAACTCAACAATAAAGAGCACACAACAACCTCCGGCATACTCGATGCCTCCAACAGTCCTAAAATCACTAGCTTCACAAACAACCTCCGGGCATGGTCATATGCCTCCAGTAAATCAATTACGCTAAGTTCTCTGCTCCTACGACACTACTAAGTGTCACATGCCTTTCTCATAATTACTAAGTTCCCGTAACATGCTTTTCTAATAATCACTACAATCCCGTATCATGCTTTTCTAATAATTAAATAAATCTAAATAACCCACGACACCCCGGTGTCACATGCAATTCTACTATTAACTTTCCCTAATCAGGGCCGAGATCCGGCTACTTTTCCCTACCTCGTAGATAAATCCAAAAGCGCTCCAACAACACCCGAAGTACACCCACTCACTCGCCGAGCTTCCCTTTGCCTCGGTCCGTAGCACGATCTAAAAGAACACAAATTCAAAGTACTTTTAAACTAGTACGAATAAACCGAAAATTAATAAACTTAACGCCCAAACGTAACCCCGACAATGCCGATCACTCCCAAACTTCCCAATTACTCGATATTGCCGATAAAGGACCCGTAAGGGCCAGATTCGCCCGACATGGCGAATCTGCCCGGTTTTGGTTAATTGCCTTCCGGGGCTCCAAAAGCCCCCGTTTTCGTTTCTACGGTCTTAGAATATTTCAAGGAACCCAACGCACTTGACGGAATTGAATTCCGACTTCTAAGTCAATTAATTAACGTTTAAAGTTTCCCAAAACCCGTTAATTACAACTTCTCCAAATTAATTCCAAATTTCGATTCGATTAGGAATAAGTGGTCCGGGGGACGTTTTAAACCACCCGAACATTAAAACCCGAGCAACCGAGCACGTGGGCCCCACCCAAGAGGCTTGGCCGAGACCCTACACCTCTAAAACGTCTAAAACGTCTCCAACACCTCCAAAACGTCCATACAACCCTAACCCATAGTTTATAACCAAACCCTAGCTTTTGATAAATAATCGAAACGAGAATCGGGTTAGGTCTTACCAACAAGGGGAAGACGTTTTCTCCTTGCTTTGAAACGATCCAACGGTTGAATAATCTCTCAAACCCTAGCTTTTAATCTTCTATCTTCTTCTCCACCTTCTTCTCTCTCTAACTCTCTTCTTCTCTCTAATTTAAACAACTAACAACTAACAACTAATTAAAAAACTAAACTTTTTCCCTTTTAAAACCCCATTCTCGGCTACAACTCACCACCACACCTTTTCCCCCCAAAACTAACACCACCACATTTAGGACATGTGTCAAGGTGGGTCCCACACCTTTTGGAAAATATCTAGTTGATATTTTCCAATCAGTTTCGCGAAAATCGGACGTTTCGGGCCCCGAACGGGCACTTTTTCCAAGAAATTACGAAACTTGACGGGCTACTAGGAAACGGCCCAACTAAGACCGCTACGACGACGGCTAAGCTTTTCGGGTCCAAAACGGTCCTCGAATGGACCAAAACGTCGCTCGAGTGACTTTTCCAGCGAAAAATCAATCTTTCCCAAATTGACCAGAATGTTGCCCTGAGTCCCCCGTAACTCATTTTAGTCGATAACTGGGTCAACTTAAGTCCGGCATGACCCTCGGGGTCAATTTAAGTTAAGTTAAGTGTCTGTCTTAATTTTTTTTAAAATTTTCCTGTTTTTCGCAGGTTTGACTGACGTTGACCAGAAGTGGTTATTACAGTCTACCCCCCTTAAAGGAATTTCGTCCGCGAAATTTAAAACAGACATACCTCGGGAGTCGAACAGGCCGGGATACTTCGCGCGAACCTCGTCCTCGCGTTCCCACGTCGACTCAGCTCCGTGATGCTTCCACTGCACTCGGACCATGCGGATAATCTTGCCTCCCCGCAGAATCTGCTGCCGTGTGTCCATGATCCGAATCGGCTGCTCCTCATAGGAGACATCATCAGCCACCTCGATATCAGTCCATTCGATGACGTGGGAGGGGTCTGCGTTGTACTGCCGCAACTGGGATACGTGGAAGACGTTATGTACTCTCCCAAGCTGCGGTGGCAACGCCAGACGATAAGCCACGGCTCCCACTCTGTCTAAGATCTGGAACGGGCCTATGTACCTCGGAGCCAACTTTCCCCCGCTGCGCCTGAACCGCACCAGCCCCTTCCTCGGGCTCACCTTCAGGAACACGTGATCCCCGACTGCAAACTCAAGAGGTCGACGTCGCCTGTCTGCATAACTCTTCTGCCGGCTCTGCGCGGTCCTCAACCGATCGCGGATCAATGCGACCTTCTCCGTCGTCTCTCTGACAAGATCTGGCCCCAGCAGACTCTTGTCCCCCACCTCTGCCCAGCATACTGGTGACCGACACGGCCTACCATACAACGCTTCGAACGGTGCCATCCCGATACTGGCCAGGAAGCTATTGTTGTAGGCGAACTCGGCCAATGGCAGGTGGGTCTCCCAAGATCCCCTGAAATCCAGCACACATGCTCGCAGCATGTCCTCCAAGATCTGAATGGTACGCTCAGACTGACCGTCTGTCTGAGGATGATGTGCTGTGCTGAGTAGGACCTCTGTCCCTAGTGCCTTCTGCAGACTCGGCCAGAACCTGGACGTGAAGCGGGGATCCCTGTCAGACACTATCGACACCGGGACCCCGTGGAGGCGCACTATCTCCTAGATATACAGACTGCTCAACTTGTCGACCGGGTCTGTCATCCTCATAGCCAGAAAGTGGGCCGACTTGGTCAACCGGTCGACTACCACCCACACGGCGTCGTTACCCTTGGGCGATCTCGGTAGTCCACACACGAAATCCATCGTAATGTGCTCCCACTTCCACTGAGCAATCGGTAATGGCTGTAACAATCCCGCGAGACGCTGATGCTCTGCCTTCACCTGCTGACAGACAAGGCATCTCGACACAAACTCTGCGACTGCTCTCCTCATGCCGCGCCACCAGTAGTGCCTCCTAAGGTCACGGTACATCTTGGTGCCCCCCGGATGCACTGTGAGACGCGAATGGTGTGCCTCTCGTAACACGGCGTCTCTCCAGTTAACTGGTACGAACAGCCCCCCGCGGTACCGTAGTCCCCAATCAGTACTGTCCTGCCAGCCCACCACCTCGTCACCCCTGACGACTCTCTCGCGGATCTCTGATGCTTCGACGTCCTCCCTCTGCGCCTGCAACACTTGGGCAAGCAGTGAGGGCTGAGCCACTAGGGAGCACATGGCAACACCGCCAGTAACCTCCTCTAGCTCAAGCCCGAATGTGCTCAGCTCCCCCATCATGCCCCACTCTCGGACAGATATGCTGGCGAGGCTCGGAGCCGACTTCCTACTAAAGGCGTCGGCGACAACGTTCGCCTTGCCTGGGTGGTAGTGTAGCTCGAAGTCGTACTCCTCGAGTAGTTCCATCCACCGTCGCTGACGCATGTTCAGGTCTCGCTGGGAAAATATGTACTTGAGGCTCTTGTGATCCGAGAACACCTGAAACCCCTCGCCGTACAGATAATATCGCTAGCTCTTTAGCGCAAACACGACTGCTGCTAGCTCCAAGTCGTGGGTAGGATAGTTGCGCTCGTGTATCTTCAACTGCCTGGAGCCATAAGCCACAACTCTGCCCGACTGCATCAGCACGCAACCCAGTCCCTCTCCGGATGCGTCGCAGTAAACATCATAGCCAATCCCTCGCTCGGGCACCACTAACACTGGAGCTGTAGTCAGTCGAGTCTTCAACTCCGCGAACGCACGCTCACAGTCATCTGTCCACACGAACCCAACACCCTTGCGTGTTAACAGAGTCATCGGTGCGGCTAGTCGTGCAAAATCCTGGACAAATCGTCTATAGTAGCCTGCCAATCCCAGAAAGCTACGGATCTCGAAAACACTCGTGGGCCGTGCCCACTTCGAGATCGCGTCGATCTTCGACGGATCGACCAGGATACCGTCACGGGATACGATGTGGCCGAGGAACCTCACCTCAGAGAGCCAGAACTCGCACTTCTCCCGGTTGGCATATAGCTGATGCTTGCGCAGTAGTGTCAGAACAGCCCTCAGATGTGTCTTATGCGCCGCCTCGTTCTGCGAATATATCAGGATGTCGTCCACGAACACCACCACAAACTGATCTAGGTACGGCCGGAAGATGCTGTTCATCAGGTCCATGAATGCTGCAGGCGCGTTCGTTAGTCCGAACGGCATCACCAGGAACTCGTAATGCCCATAGCGTATCCGGAATGCAGTCTTTGCGACGTCCCCCTCACGGACTCGCAACTGATAATAACCGGATCGCAGATCGATCTTCAAGAAGTGAGTCGCCCCTCTCAACTGGTCAAACAAGTCATCGATCCTCGGCATCGGGTACCGGTTCTTCACCGTAACCCGGTTCAGCTTCCGGTAATCTATACACATCCGTAGCTCTCCACTCTTCTTCTTCACGAAGAGTGCTGGTGCTCCCCACGGCGATGCACTCGGACGGATAAACCCCTTCTACTGAAGCTCCTCCAGTTGACGCTTCAGCTCAGTCAACTCTGCCGGCGCAAACCTGTAAGGCGCCATCGATATCGCCGCCGTTCCCGGCACTAGGTCAATCCCGAACTCCACCTCACGAATCGGTGGCAGCCCGCTCAACTCCTCAGGAAAGACCTCGGGGAACTCGCATACCACTCTCGGTAACTCTCGGCTCTGCACAGCCGGTACTTCCTCCTCTGCGGACAACGCCGACAGGAGGACCCCACTCTTACTCCCCAGCACACACGTCACCTTCGTGCCACCCACTGTCACTGTCACTCGTCGTCTGTAGCAATCGATGTTGGCTCGGTACCTCGACAGCCAATCCATACCCAAGATCACATCAAAGGTAGTCATCCCCAACACGAGAAGGTCACCAGGGCAAGGACAGTCTGCGACTCTAATCTCGCAGGCACGACATACTCTAGTCAACGATGCACCACCCCCAACTGGGGTGTCTAGGCATAGGGGTGGACTCAACGGCTCTAAGCTCAGCCCCAACCTCTCAGCACTATCCGACGAAATAAAAGAGTGTGATGCCCCGGTATCAAACAAGAATAAAGCCCATAAATGATACAATAAACACGTACCCTGGATGGTCTCCCGGTACGTGCTAGGCCCTGGGGCTCTGGAGTCGGTGACTGCATATACTCTCCCCTGCGAGGCCTGCTGCCGAAGACTCGGCGCACCGGCCGCTGAATACCCGTGACTCTGCTACTGTCTCGGAATCGGTGCGCTCGTAGACGGCCGTGATGATCTCGGCTGCTGACCCTGTCGAGGGCGACCTCTGGGCGACTGTACTGTCCGCGACTGCTGCGGTCGCTGCACTGATGTCTCCCCCAACTGCTCTCGGCACCACGCCATAGTGTGACCGGCCCGGCCGCATCGGTAACAGCTGATCTCGTCAGCCCTCGACCCCGAGCCCTGGCCTGTCCGGCTAGTAGCTGGTACTACCGCGGTTCCTCCCCTCGTCGGACAGTCTCGCTGTGAGTGGTCTGGCTGCCCGCAGTGATAGCATGACGGCCTCCTCTCTGAGGCGACTGGCCCCACTGATGCCACTGACCCCTGCTGTCTCAATCCACTCTGATGAGGCGGTGGTCGGAAGGATCCCGCGGTCCTCTGCCTCCGCGAGTCTCGTGAGTCTGACGGCCCTGCCCAACTGATCGGCCGAGGTCAGACCTCACGGCCCCTGGCTGCATCCCGGGCGCCCTGCTCCACTGTAGCCGCAGTGTCCACGAGGTCGGTATATTTCCGTATCCTCAAGGCGAGAACCTGGTTCCGGATGCCCAGCCTCAGTCCGTCCTGGAACCGCAGGCAACGGTTCGTCTCGCTTGTCACCATCTCGGGCGCGAATCTGGCCAAGGCTGTGAACCTGGCCTCGTACTCCCCTACCGTCATCCCCCCTTGCTCCAGGTCTAAGAACTGCCGATGTCGCTCCAGCCGAGCCGACTCGGGGAAGTACTGTGCCATGAATACCTCCTGGAATACGCTGTAGTCGTATCCGACCGTGTCCTTCACCCGCCCCCACCAGTGGTAGGCGCTCTCTCTCAGCTGATGGGCCGCGAAGGACACTCTCCGACGGCCATCCTCGACACCCGATGTGTCCAAGTCTCGTGTGACCTGCTCTATCCATCGCTCGGCCAGGTCGGGATTCGGCTCCCCGACAAAAACAGGTATCCCGAGCTTCAGGAAATCTAGTAGCGCTCGGGAGGTAAGATCCTCTGTCTGAGCGGCCCTCACCGGGACTGCGGCTGCCTCTGGTGCTGGCGAAGCCGACTCTCGGCTGGCGATGATCGCCACCAAACTCTGAACGGTCCTGGTAAGCTCATCCAGGGCAGTCATCACTGGAGGGTCTGCGACTGGCGGAACACTGGGGGTGCCTGCAGACGGCCCCGCATCACTCCTCCTGTCTTCTCCGACAGGAGTACCCTGTGCCTCCGCATAGTCGACGGGCTCGACGGTCGGCACCCTCCCTGGTGCCCCTGCTGACCATCCCCGCCGGCCTCGCGTGGGTGCCTGGCCCCGTGTTCCTGATGGTCGTCCCCGCTTACCGCGAGCCATAAACAGTATCCTCTGCACGGATACACGCAAACGTTCAGTTTGCGAACTTAAATAAAAACGACAGTACAAAAGCACTAACGTCCACCCGCTTAAGCTTGCACTAACGTGCTTATCACTAAAGCGCTACACCGCTCAAGCTAAACGTACTTTATATACTAGCATTAGTAAACGAGACCTCAACGAGACCGCACCGACGTGCACCAAACAAGCGACGGCAAACCAACCCACACAACACGACGACCCCCGTTCACCGGGCCAATCAAAATCGAACCTTGCCCACCGGGCCAACCAAAATCAAACATACGCCCATAGGGCCAATCAAGTTCAAGACATGCCAACAGGGCCAACAATTTTAAAACCTTCACCCTTTCATTTTAAAACTTCGTTCCTTGACATCACGTAGTTACAACCCGGTTCAGGCGTCCCCGAACCACGTTGTACCGACTTGACATCAACACCGTCACGTTCGACTACAGGAGCGCTCCTAAGTCGACCCGCGACAGTTAAAAACAGTTCACGCAATCACACACAATCAGTATGCCAGCAACAAAATACTGTAACATACGCACAAACACAAACAAGACTCAAGACATGACGGGTCTACACCGACTCGACTCTCCCCCCCTAAGTGACGGACAGTCCGAGGTTTGAAACCTCGAGCTCTGATACCAAGCTGTCACGCCCCAATTTCAGAGAACCGAACTCGGGACGCGAACATTTTAAAACATAAACACTTGAACCTGTTTGAATAAAAGCTCTGACATTTCCATTTACTTCTCAAAATAATAATAGTGTTTACAATACAAAAACGCCCCCAACAAATGGACAAGGTACAACATCCGTCACTAGACTCGACAAAAGTAAAGACCAGACTCCGCTCCAAGCCCCATGAACTTCAAGAGCTAACCTAGTCCGTCCGGCGATCAGTACCTGTAGGAAAAGCAGCTAGGGGTGAGCGTTCGCTCACCTCCACGGATAACAGACTGACTATGGCATAATTAGCAGAAAAAGCCAGTAACACTAAAACCAAACCCAACACCGGGACTACAGTCCCCAACTCAAGTACTCAACTGACCCACAACCCGTCACCTTCCTCAACAGACTCGACACTCGATAAAAATAGTGTAAACCCGACACGACTATCGACGACTTCCTCAAGGACACGACAGAAAGACTACACAACGCCAAACAAGATCACAAAGGATCGCACACCAGCTGCTCAGTAACCAATCTCAATCAGGTCAGGGTTCGACCTATCGCAATTCCTCGACACGAAGTCGGATCAGGCTGTCGACCTTTCAAACTCGCAATTCATCGACACTAAGTCGGATCAGGCTGTCGACCTTTAGAACGCGCAATTCATCGACACTAAGTCGGATCAGGCTGTCGACCTTTAGAACTCGCAATTCATCGACACTAAGTCGGATCAGGCTGTCGACCTTTAGAACTCACCACCCCAGGTAACCACAATCACAATCACAGGCAAGTTCAATCACACAGGCACTCAAGACCACTCAAGACACCTCAACAGTCAAGACTCGGGTTCAACAACCCCACGGGCACTCACTGCCACTCAAGACACTTCAACAGTCAAGACTCGGGTTCAACAACCCCACGGGCACTCACTGCCACTCAAGACACACCAACGGTCAAGACTCGGGTTCAACAACCCCACGTCACTTACTGCCACTCAAGACACCAAATTAAATACACGGCTCTCATGGCCACCCAGACTCAACAATAAATAACACGGGCTCTCAAGGCCACCCAAACTCCACAATAATTAACACGGGCTCTCAAGGCCACCCAAACTCAACAATAAATAACACGGGCTCTCAAGGCCACCCAAACTCAACAATAAAGAGCACACAACAACCTCCGGCATACTCGATGCCTCCAACAGTCCTAAAATCACTAGCTTCACAAACAACCTCCGGGCATGGTCATATGCCTCCAGTAAATCAATTACGCTAAGTTCTCTGCTCCTACGACACTACTAAGTGTCACATGCCTTTCTCATAATTACTAAGTTCCCGTAACATGCTTTTCTAATAATCACTACAATCCCGTATCATGCTTTTCTAATAATTAAATAAATCTAAATAACCCACGACACCCCGGTGTCACATGCAATTCTACTATTAACTTTCCCTAATCAGGGCCGAGATCCGGCTACTTTTCCCTACCTCGTAGATAAATCCAAAAGCGCTCCAACAACACCCGAAGTACACCCACTCACTCGCCGAGCTTCCCTTTGCCTCGGTCCGTAGCACGATCTAAAAGAACACAAATTCAAAGTACTTTTAAACTAGTACGAATAAACCGAAAATTAATAAACTTAACGCCCAAACGTAACCCCGACAATGCCGATCACTCCCAAACTTCCCAATTACTCGATATTGCCGATAAAGGACCCGTAAGGGCCAGATTCGCCCGACATGGCGAATCTGCCCGGTTTTGGTTAATTGCCTTCCGGGGATCCAAAAGCCCCCGTTTTCGTTTCTACGGTCTTAGAATATTTCAAGGAACCCAACGCACTTGACGGAATTGAATTCCGACTTCTAAGTCAATTAATTAACGTTTAAAGTTTCCCAAAACCCGTTAATTACAACTTCTCCAAATTAATTCCAAATTTCGATTCGATTAGGAATAAGTGGTCCGGGGGACGTTTTAAACCACCCGAACATTAAAACCCGAGCAACCGAGCACGTGGGCCCCACCCAAGAGGCTTGGCCGAGACCCTAGGGTTTGAGGGGGGGCTCGGCCACCATGTGGTGGCTGCTGCCAGCTCCGGCCAGCCACCTCATGGCCGGCCGGCCACCACCCACGGGGGCCGGAGCTCCTCCCGAGCCTCCGGTCACCGGAAAACGTGCCATTACACTCCCAAACACCTCTAAAACGTCTCCAACACCTCCAAAACGTCCATACAACCCTAACCCATAGTTTATAACCAAACCCTAGCTTTTGATAAATAATCGAAACGAGAATCGGGTTAGGTCTTACCAACAAGGGGAAGACGTTTTCTCCTTGCTTTGAAACGATCCAACGGTTGAATAATCTCTCAAACCCTAGCTTTTAATCTTCTATCTTCTTCTCCACCTTCTTCTCTCTCTAACTCTCTTCTTCTCTCTAATTTAAACAACTAACAACTAATTAAAAAACTAAACTTTTTCCCTTTTAAAACCCCATTCTCGGCTACAACTCACCACCACACCTTTTCCCCCCAAAACTAACACCACCACATTTAGGACATGTGTCAAGGTGGGTCCCACACCTTTTGGAAAATATCTAGTTGATATTTTCCAATCAGTTTCGCGAAAATCGGACGTTTCGGGCCCCGAACGGGCACTTTTTCCAAGAAATTACGAAACTTGACGGGCTACTAGGAAACGGCCCAACTAAGACCGCTACGACGACGGCTAAGCTTTTCGAGTCCAAAACGGTCCTCGAATGGACCAAAACGTCGCTCGAGTGACTTTTCCAGCGAAAAATCAATCTTTCCCAAATTGACCAGAATGTTGCCCTGAGTCCCCCGTAACTCATTTTAGTCGATAACTGGGTCAACTTAAGTCCGGCATGACCCTCGGGGTCAATTTAAGTTAAGTTAAGTGTCTGTCTTAAATTTTTTTTAAATTTTCCTGTTTTTCGCAGGTTTGACTGACGTTGACCAGAAGTGGTTATTACACAACAGGCTACCAACTCAATCCAATATGCCGAGAATCCAAGCTTGGTCACAACCATCAGCAAATAGTCTTATTCGACCCTATCATAAAGATTGCTCATGGCCAGTTTTAGAGCCATAAAACCCAGGGCACCCTGTCTTTTCCTCCTTAAGTAGTGTATAATTTCGAACAAGATAAGAACAGTATCCTAGATACAACGACCTGATATGAAGGCCCCTTACGATTACGATATCACATGCTGAAGGAGAGGACGAAGTCTATTGGCCATGACCTTCGATAAGATCCGAAAGATGACATTGCAAAGTGCTATGGGAATTAAATTTGTAACCACGTCTGGATCCGGTCGTTTAGTAATAAGGACGATAGAAGTGTCGTTCAGCTCCGGGTCAAAGGCTCTCGTCGTGATGACTCCCTCTATGAAACGAATGACCTCTTCCACCACCGAAGGCCAATAATGCTGATAGAACCGTGGGTGAAGGCCATCCAAATAAAAAAATGATAAGTTATGATATTATTAATATTTGAAATTTGAGATAAATTACAAAGATGAGGACGTACCTCCCAAAAGAGGGTCTTCCCGAGACGAAAACACTTTTCAACGAAAAGCAACAGAACAAACCAATCTCAAAACAAAACAACTGAAACCTAACAAACACCTCCAAAAAAGATACAAAAGACAATCAAACAGTCACTACAGCTGCCCTGTAGTGACAAACCGTATCCAAATCTCCTTTCTACGTTGTGCTTCTCGAATTTCTTGTTCACTTTGAGTATTGGTTTGAGTTTGTATGGTATAACTACAAAGATGCAAGTGTTTTTTCTTCCTGATCCCTTTGGCTTTCTTATCGATTACAGGAGATAAAGCAGAAAATACTTGATCGTTGACCACCACTTCCTCTACATCCTATGTCGCGGTAGGAACAAAATATCTCTTTCCTTACTCAAAGACCTTGATTTAGTAACGATATGATCTGCTATAGGTTTCGGGGACCGACTCAAACGATTTGGGGGATTGAGTAGGACATCCTTCCATGGACTATCACTACAATCCCCAACCATTCTTCCAACTTCAACCAAACATGGATTTAGGTATTGTTCTGTCCCGACCACATCCTCTATCACATTGCAATATGTGAGATTAGAACTTGTAAGCTCCACCTCTGCTTGAGTAGGCTCACCCACACGCTCGACAACTGATTTAGCTACATTCACCCTAGGCCCAACCACTAAGAACTCTTAATGGGCCTGCACTTGTTTCAAGCCCACATCCACTTCATTCATTGTACCTTGGAACCCTTTAAGCGATTGATCCAGAGTAAAGTTTACTTGATCCTTTTTCATGTTTGCACCCGATTTTGTTTCCATCAAACCAGAGATCACAGGATATGAATATTTAAGATTGAATACAAAATTGGAATTGAAATCGCGATGATCACGCTTAGTGATCGGATTACCCACAAAAACGGCTGCAAAATTTTCTCCCGGAGCTCAAAGACGCCAGCAGGTACTTCCGACAAGCTGTCCACGCGCTCCAGGTTTTTATCCCACCGGGATTTTTGTGTAAGGGTATGAAAGACATTTTGTAAGGGTATTGGGTCCGAGCATACATGTGTGGCCTTCGCCGCCTCTATTTCACTGATGTTTGAATAGGGGAGCTTTTTTTTGCGTCATACAACCGAGATTTCCTTTTACCAGGCCGGGAAATAGAAACAAAGATTTTATGGCCATTGTATTTAAACCCATTGAGTGAATCGATCATCAACGAAGTGGTTTTCTTAATCTTGAACTTGACAAAACCGAAGAAATATCCTTGTCTGTTTTGTCTCTTAAGAACAATGAAGGAAACAACCTGGCCATAGAAACCCATCATATTCCTTACCCACTCTGAAGTCGTTCCATATGGGAAGTTATGAACAAAAACCTCTATGCTCTGATCCGATTTAGCTGCTTCCGATTTCATGGTTACCTGCTTACGGTTCAACAAGGCAACAATTGTGCTTTTCCGATTGGAGACAATACCTTCATATCACTACCGTTCTCCAACGATCTCCTCTCCCCCGCTTCAGGATTCTCCCAAAAAGTTCCCTTAGTGACGGCCGAGAAAGACAGCTCTTTAGAGCCAAACGCCCTCTCTAGCAGTTTAGCAGGGACCTTTAACTTGGCCGAAACCTTCTTTGGTCTAACCGGGACCTTCGTCTTTACCCTCGACTTGGCCTAAACCTCCTTCGACTTGACCGGGACCTTCGATTTGGCTGGAGCAGCGTCTTAGAGACCGTCCTTGGTGGCTTGAAGAACGAGACTAGCCATGGAAGACGTTGCAACCGTTTGGCAATACTATCCATATAGAGAGACTGAAACGGAATAAAAGAAAGAAAACGGGAGCAAATCAGCCATCGAACTGAGAAAGTGTTCTTAGATGAAAAACTTGTCCATAAGACCATCCGGATATTAGAATAAATAATATTTGTCTAACTAATTACGTCTTTATTCGCAATTTATTTGAGTCAACAAAAGCAATTCCGCTTCATTTTTTATCACCAATAAACCGAACATTTTCTAATAAAACGCAACGGAACGAATCTCAAACATACACGATTGAAACAATTATCGATCAAAATCTTCCTATTCTCCTAAATTCTGTAATCTCTCACATAGCAGAACAAAAAAGCAAGTCAGAAGTATCCACACCGCAGCTGTCCATCTGGTTAGCTTCTCCGGCGGACACATGGCGCTCCTCCTCGGCCCGGAGGCGGCGGTGTTGAGCGTTGGACGGAGGGTGGTAGTAGAGACGTGCCGTCTGAGGGCAATGAGAGTGAAATCTAGCTGCTATTCTCACCCCCAAATCCAACAATTCTACGCACCTCCCCATATTTTATCGCTCGACAAGTCAAATATGTGAGACGCAGAACTGAATGTGTTTGTGGAAATTGAGAGACTTGGAGATTGCTTATATAGCTTCCAAGTTCCTTGGTCGTCCATGACTTTTGCTCTCTTTCCTTTCAAGTTTCTTTTTCTTCCGCGTGGGCTCTATATTTTCAACTCAACTACCTTTTTCCTCCACCAACAATTATTCATTACTTGTATATTTCAACCAATATGGCTCGAGCAATTTGACTAGAAGAATTGGTATTTAAAAAATAGCTTTATTTCAACCAAGACCATACTTACCATATGTTTTCTTTTCAAAGCACATCTACCCATTCAAATTATCAACTTTTAATTATTATATAAATATAAAAACACATTAATGAAAATAAAATATCAATACACCAACTTTTATTTTTATTAATATGTATTTATACTTATATATTAAGAAAGAGTGAGAACAAGAAGAAGTATTTGAGATGAGAAAAGAGTAGAGGAGATAATTGGAGGTGAGAGTTTGGAGTTTAAAGTTTTACGCGGTTGAGAGGAAATGAGAAACAAGAAGAGGATAAGAGATAAGGGTTTGAGTTTAGTTATGTTTAGTTAGTATGTATGAAAGGATATTTATGTCATTTAATAAAAATAAAACATCATGTGCTTTGCACATGATTGTTTCCATCCAAAATTTAACACCGTTAGACTAAAGTGAAAAAAAATAGAAGTTAAAGGAATTAAATGTCACAAAAAATAGTTAGGGGGTGATGTGAAAAACGGTAAAAGTTGGCGAGGGTTGTGTGTCATTTTCCCTTTTATTTTCAAAGCACATCTACCTAGGGGTGGGCATTGGGTGGTTAACCACCCAATGGAACTCTTTACGAACTCAACCCGATATTATCGGTTTGATATATCTTGGAACCAGTCTCACCCCCAAAACCAATTTTTTACAGTGAAACCAACTAGTTCACTGACCGGTTGGTTAATGGTTTTAACCAAACAACCACTTTACTACATATAAGTCCAAATTTTGATACCAATAATCATACACATATTTCTATTTCAAGCCAAAAAAATATTACCACATTCTACAAAACAAAAGAAAAGTTACATATAAGTCATCATGTTCAATGTTAACAATCCGTGTAACACAGAAGAGTGCTTATGTGCCATTCATCTACATCAGATCAATGGCTATTATGAAACCACATGTATATGATGAACAATGCCGGTTTGGTTGGTTAACCGATGGTTTGACGTTTCAAGAACCGACAACCAACCATTAACTTTTCGGTTCGACCGTCAAGAACCAGCAATCAACCGTTAATTTTCCGGTTTCGGGTTTTTCGGTGCAGTTTCCGGTTGGTGGTGGTTCGTTTTAACGGTTTCGATTTTTTTTTGTCCACCCCTACATCTACCCATTTCAAATTACCATCCAGGGCATCAATATTTTTTTAACAGAAAAAATAATGTAATAAATCAGTAACGTGGATTTCAAGAAGAAAACCACATATCACCAAACTAATAATGAAAACAACAAATGTTCAAAATTCCGAAAGTGATGAAGAAACAAAAAAAACAATGAGTCTGTTGCACCAGTTCTACTACTTTGATCAACAATACATTCCGAAATTTTTCGATACCAACAAAAGAAAGTTTTGAGAAGTTAGATATTTATGTTTGTACGACATATAATTGATATAAATTTTTACCCCCTAAATATCCAAAATACACAATAAGTAGACAAAGTAGAACAAAAACAATTGGGTCTAGTTGCATCAAATACCATTATCAAGTCACAAGTTTGCTACCCTAGATTCATAAAATATTAAAAGGCCAAGTAAAATACTATACCCGGTATAAACGATTATTAAGTCAAAAATTGATCCATCGTAACTTCTTTTTTTTATCGGCAAAGCATATTTAAATTGAAACCTCTCACAAGGCGAAAGAAGAGTTACAAGAACAGATCTGTCTACAGACCCCAAAACCCCAAAATTGGACGCAGCCAATTGTAAGAGCAAGGCACAACAACCACAAAAAAACAATACAACGAAGGGCTTACAACCCAAAGAAGATACAACTCAGAACCCAACAAGGGGTAATACAAACTACACCCATAAGATAACAAGATTGACAAACACCCGAAACAACAACCCAACATGGGCGCTAACCCCAGAAACCAACCGGGTAAACAACCAACAACCAGAATGGACAACCAAAGCGAACAACAACAAGGAAAACCGCCAAGAGATCACCCTCCTCCCTCCTAGCAATCATCAGCAATGCAGTTTTCCTAAAATCCAAGGCAAGGCTCGAGCTGAGCGTTCCGAAACCACGATCGGTAATCCCTCGCCAGCCAACACCTAATGAGGACCCAAGGGGGAAGGCCTGTAATAATACCGAACTCGAACAAACCTGAATCCAGACAAAACTGATACCAAAGCCAACCAGAAAGCGCAGCGCCAAAAAGAAAACTCAATCAACAACCCTTCAAGAACCGCACACCTAAATGTCATTCTCCGAAACTCGCCCTCAATCCTCCAAAACAAATCCGGCCAACACCAAGAAGAGCCCCAAAAGGAAGGACCAGTATTTCTACGAAGAACGCGACCAGACATCCTAGCTAGCAGAGGAAATCATCACTACTAGGAATCCAATGCTGAAACTCGAGCTGAGCGTTCCGCTACCGTAAACGGTAGCCCCTCGCCGGCCAGCACCAAGCGAGTACCCAAAGGGGAAGGCCTGTAATTATACCGAGCTCGAGCCAACCCGGACCCTGATAGATCTAATACATAAGCCAACAGAGGAAAACGACTCAACACCTAGAGCAGTCTTTCAAGCCACGAAAATCAGCTGCTGCCACACGCACCTACGCACCCCCACTTTCGCCGGAGAGTCCCAAAAAAGGACTCGAGAACCCAGGAAGTGTCCCCCAATGGGGAAACAACCTGAGCAGAGACACCACCAAGTCTCTGACCAGTCCGACATGAAGCAGGTGAAGGGGGACAAAGAACACGTGCAAGAACCACCAACAGCCAACGGGAACGAAGCCGAAACGAAGGAGAAACTGATCAAACCTTGCCGGAACTCTTGATCCGCTCCGACCTGGAAACGAACCTCCTTCCTAAATCACTGCAACAACCACATCACGAAGGACAATAGCTTCATCGCAACTGCACCAAAGGATCTCACAAGTCTGTCGGCCTAATGGCTCAGAATCAATTCTTGTAAAAGAAGACAACAATATAAACTGTCCAAGACTTCAAGGAGAGTCTAAGAACTCTAAGCCCTGCATTACGATAGCACTTGAACCGTCACCACCATGAGTTGTTGCTGCAACTCCACTGAAATTGAAACCTTGCACTTGATTATAGTACTTTACTTGGGAAACCTTATGACGTAATAGTTTCGTTGTTCAATCCAACTAATTACCATACTACAAATCATATAAAGTTTACTTATCTCAGGACCAGAACATGAAACTAATGTTCTCAATCCAACGCCATATGGACATTTGAAATAGAGAGGGTAATATACTCAACCATGCAACTATGGCGAACCTCCATTGATGAACCCCAAGTTGGCACTCGGAACACCCGACGAGGTCAGAGCCAAAACCAGATCTAGGACCGATGAACGATTTCAGCGAAAACTTATCGACAACCTCTACCAGTTAAGACATTGAGACCCACGAGCAGCCTCGACCAGAGGAGCCAGACCGAGTGGAGCTCCGACGTTGGGAGGATGAGCATGTCGATCTGTCCGCTCAGTACAGAAGAAACGCTCAGTACAGCAGCAGCAAGGAAAGGGGGTCGAGAAGGCAGAAGGGGAAGGCTGGAAAGGGGGTCCTCGCCGGCGGCTTCAACAAAGGGAATTGAAAAAGAGAGAAAAGCTACAGTAACCCTAGGAAGGGCCTGAATTTTTGATCCATCATAACTTTTATTCTCACGTATATACCTAATAAGAAATCAAACACCAGAAAAAATGAAAAGAGCCGCCACGCTCTCTGACCTAGAAGAGAAAAACAAAAAACAGTGGCGGCGCCGCTGCTACCATGATGGATACTCACCATATCATGTCCTAGGGTAGGCTTGGGCAGGCGCTCAAGCTAGTTTGCACTATGGGACTGTGGAGCTCTCTCGTAGTTAATGGCAGCAGAGAGGATTTTTCGATGGACGGCGACAACTGAATTGTTCCTACGGTGAAAGCGGTCACCTCCATCAGTGGTGCATCCAGGATACCTTTCTCTGGTTCACTAATTAGGTGGGTCCACTTGGGCTCGGTCCGATGACAATGGTGGAGCTCGTTCTCTCCGTACAAGCGGCGGTGGAGGAATATCCGGTGATACGGAAGGAGGAGAGGCATGAGGCGGCGGCTACTGATGTTCCAGAGTCGCAATCCTACGAAACTGAGACTGGGCGGTCGGACGGACGTTGGGAGAAGGTGACCTAGCGGCGGTGGGACGACAAAGATCTACTTAGGGTTCCAATCGGGATGCAGGACGTGGGCCTCCAAAAGGGGCCGGTGGGCCGAGGTCCAGCCAAAGAGGGACTATGGGCCCAGGGGTACCAGGATCGCAACACGAGTGTCCAAGAAGGAATGTGACCGGGTTGGGTCAGGGTAGCGGGTCGTCGCGGGTCTGGGCAGAGACAGGTCAAGGTTCCCGGGCCGGGGTAAGGTCGGATCAGGACCCCGGGACCTGGGGAGCTCGGGTCGGGCCGGGTCTGGTCGGGTGGTCCGTCTAGGCTTCTCATCCAGGTCGGGTTTCACCTTTTTGGCCGGTTAGAGAGGGAGACAGAGGAGGAGGATTCGGAGGACTCAACTCGGTCTGATGGAGCATCATATACAGCGGCAGGGGGCTCTAAGCACCTCCGCCTCCCGGAATGAGTCCGAAGTGGTCCAGAGGAGGGTCGGGCGGTTGCACCGCCTTTCTGGATGTAAGGTGGCAGCGGTACCACCAAGAACTGGCATGGTACTCCCCTACCAGCTCGGAGGTCAGCAATCCCGCGTTTTGGACCTCTACCACTACCAGTCAAGGGAGGACGACGCACGCTGATATCCTAGGGGAATACCCAGTCCACCACTACAAGTCTCAATAATGGGCCTGCTCGACCCTTGTCACCCCGTTTGGAACTGTTGTATCGGTGATAGTTAGACGCTACCGTAATACCACCCTCCGGACAACTACTGAATCTATTAGAGTGACTTTATTTTATGTTCTATTGTTAGTTTCAAGTTCTTTTTTCCCGCGTTTCACACTTGTAAACACTTTTAGTTTATAATATTACCTCGTTTTACTCACACACAAAAAGTCAAACACCATATACTTACTTGTTTTATTTATTTTAGGATAAAAAACTGTCAAAAAATAGGAATGTTCTTGAGATAACTATTGATTTAATGGGGTTTTGTGTCCTAATAATAAATAAAAGAGGTAAGTATATGGAGTTTGACCGTCTAGCAAGTATGCACGTAGAAATAAAAATCACGACCCGTCAAACTTTAAAACAATAGGTCATTATGGTTTTCCAGCCGTAAACATGAAGTCCCATTTTTTTTAAGAATGAACAATTGGTATTATAATTAATAAAAAAAGTGTTTACAAAGCAGGCAAGAAATAAAACATTGAAAACCAAATAACAAAAAGTAAATGAGTTCCCGCAATGAAGGACACTTGGACAGAAAACTAAAGCATTCAAGTCATCGACTACCTCCTGAAGGCGCTTGGAAAGTGATAATGCGGTAGCACCTATTGACACTGATACAACGAATCCAGACATGTGGAAGCTAGGACAGAGCAGGGCCCTTTACCGTTAACAGATGATGGTGGATAGAATACTCCCCCAGGTTGTCAGTGTGCATCGTCCTCCCTTGAGTGATAAAGGTAGGGCTTCAAAACGCGGGATTGCTGACCCTTGAGCTGGTAGAAAAGTATCGTGCCGGCTTTTGGTGGAACCGCTGCCACCTTACGTCCAGAGGGGTGGTACAACCGTCGGACCCCCCTCTGGACCTCTTCGGACTCATTCCGCAAGACGAGGGTGCTTAGAGCCCCCCACCACTACATATGATGCCCCGTCTGGAATGTCGATTGTTCGTGATCGACCCAAAAAATAAGACCCGACCCGATTGTGGAACCTAGATGACTCACTCCTCTTATCCGACCCGGCCCAAGAGCCTTGATCCGACCCGTCCCAGGCACGATAGCCTTGAGCAGGCCCTACCCAAGCCCGTGAGCCATCTCCGATCTGTTGCCCAATTTTTTATTTAGTGTAATGAACTGATTTTATTTATAAGGAATAGTCCAACGTTATTAAGTGGGTGGAGGAAAATTACCAAAACAAAGATGGGCTTGCTTGTATTCCCATCTATATTCCGCATTTACCTAATTCATGACTTCGTAAACTTGTAAGGCTCTTTCCATAAAGGCGGACCAATGAAGACAACGTCAAATATTCGTTGGTTCTCGTTTCATAGTTGCCGCGTTACTTTGACGGTACATATCTTGAAAAAGTTTCTTCCAACCTAATGTGGCCCCTAATTCAGCATTTCTCAAATGTACAAATAAACTTCTGTGGCGTTCACTTTTATTTTATTTTGGTATCCTTTCCTTTCCCACCTTTGTATCTAATACCTATTCATATTAACAAGAAAAAGATGCATAGAATACAAAATGAAGGAAGCAGACAATTCAGGATTTTAGGGCAAACAAGCACAGCAATTCAGTAATGAAAAATATCAATTTAGTTTTGAAAACAATCTCTTTATTCTCAGTATCACAATCAATGGTTTATTTGAGTTTTTACTTGAATAAGAACTATTCATGTATAATTATTTTCATCAGATGTATTCATTACAATTATTTGCATAAAAAATCCTAGAATAGGCAAATTGTACATGTACATCTGGGTGGGCTTGAAGCCTTTGTTGTCTAAAGACTAAACTTTATAGTCTACAAGTGACACAAACTATTTAACTTACCATGAATTTGGTTGGATGTCAGTAGAGGTTATCAATTTCTCAGGACGAGACTGAAACAATAGGAATTAATGCAACAGCATAATTGACCAACAAAAAAGAAGAAAAAATCAATTGTTTAATTAAATGATTTGATGGTTGCTTATGGCTCAAATTTAATCCTACAAATTCACCCTTACAAAAAAGTCTATATTGGCGTCTAAGGCTAAGATTGTCCAATAGCTTCGGCATAAGGAATGTCGAAATTTAAACTTCAAAGTTGGCCGGTTCTTGTTTCAAAAAGAAGAAATAAAACATTGATGGCCATTCAAGATTGCCACCAATTCTGTACCTAACGGCAACAAACAGCTCTTAACTTTTTGGGACTTCAGAATAAATGCAGGACCCAAACCAGACAGTGACTCATAATCAGCAATAGCAATATAATAGAACAATCTCACAGTGGCACATAACCAGAAATATAATAGAACAATCTCTAAACAGATATATAATAGAGCCATCTGCATCATGAATGGCTGAGCAAAGCCATTGCACTATCTGATTTAAAGAGTTTCAGAGTATATATTTTTCCTGGCAATCAAAATTCATATGTAGGTAATACCATAAGAATGATATATATGCACCTCTCTATATATATATATGTATTTTCCAGGCACTGGATTGATAGGTTTGTGAAGCTTATGTTCTTAGTATTTTACTTAAAACTATATATTTACCTAGCAATCCTTCATATCAAAATTTCCCTCTGTAAATGGGATTGACCAGGCTAAAGCCAGGTCTAGGCTGCTAGCTATACTTTGTCAATATGGGTCAAGCTATCTGCATTTCAACAAGCATTGTTAGAATATCAGTGGCCTAGATGCAAATATTTACCACCTAATTATAATTACTATCACAAAGGTCAAACACTGTATAGTTTCCATGTCTCTCTTGGCAATTTTTGGGTTGCATTTGTTCTAAGTGATTTTGATATTGTTCATGTTATGTGGTGCTTGTTGAACCTAAATTCAATCAATATATGAGTGAAGAGCATTTACCGTGTAAACATATGGGTCGATTCGCCCTCCAGTTCCATATCTCCGGACCTCTTCCCGCTTCAGCAGCCTGCCACAAAAGATGTACCTCTGAAAAAAGCATACAAACTCTACACAAATTGACTATCAGGATCTAACAGTGATGATCAGTGGGAAGTTATTTGACCTTCCAGGAATCGGAAATATAACATTTATGGTACATAGATCACATTGATAAGCATGCGGGTTAAAGATGATTGGACTATGCTGGTTTCAATACAGACTACACTAAAAATCAGCGAACGAATCCAAACTGATGAAATGCAAACCTCGGAGCAAGTTCAAAGAAGACAAAAGAAAAGAGAAGGGGAGAGAAGATATTACATTCTGAGTGCTTTGCTTGTGTCAGGGCTGTCACCTAGCAATTGACGAATCTTGACCTCCGAAGAAGAGCCACCAGAGAGCAACCTGAGAATAGATTGAGCTTTGCGGCGCAAGTGAGCTGAACCGATGTGCTTTCTCTTCTTCTCATCACGAGCAACCGCGTGATTCGGCTGATCCGTCATGTTGCAGCTTGGCGCCCTTGACGAAGTCCCGCTAGAGCTGATTGAGAAGCTCGAAACCTCCGTGAGATCTGACGTTGAGGACGCCGCTGCCGTACTGCTGGAGGAGATCTTCCAAGCGTCAGAGACCACGCAGACCTTGGTACGACTCTTTCGTGCCACCTGCTAGAAATTGTTGGATACGAATTCAGATTCAAATTTAGACTGAATTGCGATATCGATTTGTACTGAACACCAGAATTCCAAATGTGGAACTGAATCAGAGGTAAGACAGAGTAGAACTCAGGTTGTTTTAGAGGACAGTGGCTCCAATTTGAAATGCTAGAGCATGAATCGAGAAATATAAGCGCAGAATTCACAACCAAACAAATAAATCTCACCTGATCAAATGAACAAAATCAAATTGAAGATTCAAGATCTCGTGAAGCTAAATTTTAGCAAATCAACAAACGGATCAAAATGCCAGAGTACGGATCAAACCCAAACAAAACGCAGATACTATCAGATTCTACATAGCCGAAAGAGAAACAGATCAGAACCGAGAACTAGTTGAACCTGGAGGTTGATCCTCATCATTTGGAGATCTCGGATGTCATCGGTGGATCCGTAACTGGTCAGAGACGAAACGGACGACTTAGATTCGGCGGATACTAAGCTCTCCTCACACTTGACTTTTCTCCGACCTTCGACAGAAGCAGCATCGGAAAAACGCCTGAACAGAGCACACTGATCAGAGAAAAAAACAAACAGGTGTTACAGAAACTCAGATCCAACAGAAATGAGATCTACTGTGGGGGAGGAGGAGGACAGAGAGAAGGAGGCGTGGTGGAGAGGAGGAGGAGAGCTGAAGCCACGGTGAGCTCCAGAGGATTCGGAAATGGCGATTTCATGCTTCAAGAATCACAACACGCACTCTCTCTCTCGTGTTTGGAATTGGCGGGACGATCCAAATATTTTTGAATTTCTGTTTCTGTGCATTTTCTCTTCTTTATACCCGTCTCAAAACCCATCACTATACCAAAACGATATGTCGTTTCCAGGGTAGAGCACTAGGCCGAGAATGGGCTGTTCTGAAATGGACTGGCAGGAATGTCTTGCTAACACAATTTGGGCCTTCAGAGCTCGCTTTACTTAGGCCTAATAGTACTTTGTTGAAAATGAAAGTCATATCATCTCACAATTCTTTTTTTTTTGAGACAATATAACGGTTCTTATCATGGTCGTGAAAATCGTCAGACGCTAATCGAACGGTGAGGATCCCTAAGTATTATAGGGGAGACGGGGATCGGGGCGAAAGGGGTGCGGTCCATGGAGGAAGGTCATACTTCAAGTACTAGGTCTGCTAGCCCTTCATGGATTGTCTCATCTATCACTCTGGAAAAGAAGAGAAAATTTGCAAGAGAAACTCGTTAAAACCAGACGAAGGCTGGTAAACAATTCCGGTAGAAGAAATGTTAGATATCGGAGGTTTTAGGGACCTACTGAGGGAGGGGTCCCTATCTCAAGCCCATCCTCCATGTATTACTGTTGAGTTCAGGTTCGATCACACTTCTCACGATAAAAAGAGTTATTTCCATGGAATCAAACAGTGTTTAGACACCACTTTGAGCGGTTCTTCTCAGTTTATCAAGTTATTGTATTTTTTTAAATCGTCTGTAATTATAATCAATATATTTCAAAGTTTTTTGAACAAAATATTTTGGAACCATGCTCATTGTAATTACTCTTCTTAACTTTCGTTCAAAAGATTACACCATAAACGTATTGTGGATTTAAACATGATTAAGTGAAAAAAGTAGGGTTAAATATCGAAACTTACTCTTAAGTATTGGTCACGAACACTATACCACCCACGTTTTCAAAATGAACACTACACTACCCTTAAGTATTGGTCACGCGATTTTGTTAGTAAAAATGGACGGAATTTTTCATTCCGTTAGTCATATGACCTCAAGTGTCATATAATGGATGGTAAAATGATGTTTCCCCTAAATTATATGACCTATACACATTTTTATAAGGAACATTACCATTGTACCCTCGTTATTGTTCCTTATAAAATGTATAGAGGTCTAATACTTAAGGGCAAAAAACGTCATTTTACCATCCATTATATGACACTTGAAATAATATGACTAACGGAATGGAAAATTCCGTTCATTTTTAGTAACAAAATTGCGTGACCAATATTTAAGGGTAGTGTAATGTTCATTTTTAAAACGTGAGTAATGTAGTATTCGTGACCAATACTTAAAAGTAAGTTTTAATATTTAGCCCAAAAACGTAATATCTCTTGTTCTAATGGCCCAAACATAATTATTGGCGGTTAGGAAGTCTAGATGGGAAATTAGGTTACAGACATCCATCACCTGCACCTGCTATTTCCCAATCCCACCAATCACTATCTTCCTATTATTATACTCGTGATCAATCAAATTGTTAAATTTAACTATTGAAACGAAAAAGGAAACAGAAGCAGAAGACGAAGACCACACACCAACCTCTACTAGCAAGCAGAGGAGGAAGAAGAGAGATAGAGAGTTGCATTTAAGCTTAAGAAACCCAATACCTGTCGGCAGCTACACCTTACGTCTCCCTCAGAGATCCACCAATTTGTTCTCAGATCGCCATTGTTGTTACGGCTCTGTAGCAAAGCCATTTCAGCCGTGGAGTCAAGACATCAGGACTGAGCTTCCCCGAGCTGCGAAAATAGAAAGTGTAGTGTGGTGGAGGGCTTGAAGAGAGTGTCAGATTTTGTTTTTCTTGGGTTCAACTCAATGTTGGTCCAGGACCGTGCAAATCCGAATCAGAATCCGAATCCCAAAACCCAGAAAACCCAGATCAGAACGCTGCCCACTCTGCACCCTGGTCGATTCTCCGAATCCAAAAGCCTCGATTTCTCCACATGGGTCTCCGAGAATCTGTACAAGATCGCCACCGTCGTTCTGCTTATCGCCACCGTCGCCTTGTTCTTCTTCCTCCGAAACGTCGGTGACTCTGCTGCTCTTTTCTGCTTCCAGACGGAGGTCACGAAACTCGAGAAGATCCAACGCCCTCAAATAAATTGGAACTCTATCGCTCCCATCGCCGACAAATCCTCTCCGTACGGGAATTTCCGGTCCGAGCAGTGGATCGTCGTCTCCGTCTCGAGATACCCGACCGATTCGCTCCGCAGTCTGCTCAAGATCAAGGGATGGCAGGTGCTCGCCATTGGCAATTCCAGGACGCCTGCGGATTGGGCGCTCAAAGGTGCGATTTTCTTGTCTCTGGAACAGCAATCTAGTTTAGGGTTTAAGGTTCTCGATTACCTTCCATATGATTCATATGTTAGGAAAACTGTTGGGTACCTCTTCGCGATCCAGCATGGTGCGAAGAAGATCTTCGATGCTGATGATCGCGGGGAGGTGATTGATGGGGATATGAGTAAGCATTTTGATGTGGAGTTGGTGGGAGAGAGTGCTAGGCAAGAGGCAATCTTGCAGTATAGCCATGAAAATCCAAACAGGACTGTTGTGAACCCATACGTCCATTTCGGGCAGAGGACAGTTTGGCCAAGGGGATTGCCATTGGAGAATGTAGGTGAAGTTGGGCATGAAGAGTTTTACACTGAAGTGTATGGTGGCAAGCAGTTTATTCAGCAGGGGATTTCGAATGGACTACCTGATGTAGATTCCGTGTTCTATTTTACAAGGAAATCTGGTCTGGAGGCCTTTGATATCAGGTTTGATGAGGAGGCACCTAAAGTGGCCCTGCCACAAGGTATGATGGCGCCGCTCAATTCTTTTAATACTTTGTACCATTCATCAGCATTTTGGGCTCTGATGCTTCCTGTATCTATTAGCTCAATGGCTTCTGATGTGTTAAGGGGTTACTGGGGACAGAGGCTTTTATGGGAACTTGGTGGTTATGTTGTAGTTTATCCTCCAACTGTTCACCGGAGTGATAAAATTGAGGCATACCCATTTTCAGAAGAGAAAGATCTTCATGTGAATGTAGGCCGTTTAGTTAACTTCTTAGTATCATGGAGATCGCGTAAGCATAGGTTATTTGAAATTATTCTGGAACTAAGTTACACTATGGCTGAGGAAGGTTTTTGGACTGAAAAGGATGTGAAGTTTACTGCTGCTTGGCTTGAAGACTTGCTTGCCATTGGTTACCAGCAACCAAGGCTAATGTCCATAGAGTTGGATCGACCACGAGCAAGTATTGGCCATGGGGATCGGAAGGAATTTATTCCTCAGAAACTACCATCTGTTCATCTTGGTGTCGAAGAAACTGGGACGGTGAACTACGAGATTGGGAATCTGATTAACTGGAGGAAAAATTTCGGGAATGTTGTGCTTATTATGTTTTGTAGTGGACCTGTGGAGCGCACTGCTCTGGAATGGAGATTGCTCTATGGGAGGATATTTAAAACTGTGATTATTTTGTCTGAGCAGAAGAATCTAGATCTTGCCGTCAAAGAAGGAAAATTAGATCTGATATACAAGTAAGTTGTTAATTAATGATTTTTCGTTTCATTTAGTATCACATCTTTTTGCTGATTTTTGGTCTGTCTGAGAAATGATTTAGGCAATCAATGATACTATGATCTATTCTGCCTTTGATGTGTTATTTGAGCATATAGATGAACTAAGAATCAGGTGATTTTGTTGGTCGCTATATTAGAGTATGTGCCCATAGCAAATCTGATCCATGGAATTCTGAACATCATGTAAAATGGTTGAACATACTTTTAAAGTAAGTGTAAGACCTTGCCATAAATATTTTACTTTTATTACTTGATTAACTCTAACTCGCTAGGGTTGTATAGCCATCAACTTCATATAAATGGATGACATCTGACCATTGACTTTCTTATAATTTGATTGCTATCATTCATCTAGTATATCCATTGGCACGGATAGCTATGACATGGTTACACTTCAGTTATTTAGGAAACAAGACTATGCTTTGCTAAATTAAATCAATGACCATCGGGAAACTCTTTTCCTTGGTAATCATGTTGTGTGCTCTTTTGTTCTTCTGCATGCGCTATTCATGATAACTCTGGAAACACATCTGTAAATATTAAATTCTAGCTTCTCACTTGTCCTCTTGGCATTTATGTTCCTGATCACCCTCTTAATGCATATTAGCTTAATATTGAGCATGGTTTTATTTGATTATTAATTTTTATTACTGTCTATTCTGTTTTTAGGCATCTTCCAAAGATATTTAGTCAATATGCCAGTGCAGAAGGATTCTTATTCCTCCAGGACAATACCATTCTGAATTACTGGAATCTGATGCAAGCAGACAAGTTGAAGCTCTGGATCACTAACAAGGTACAATGGCTTTCGATCTGTTGCCCATGGCATATTTATTACATTTTGGCCTAGATTTTCACATATTCTTTCCCCAAGTGTTTCCCTTTGAGGAAAATTTCCATTTCCGTGAAAACAGTTACTGTAACGGTGTGAACCCTTATTTCTCCTATTCTTGACATCCAAAGCAAGGGAAAGCAAGTCATGCATTGAAGTTAGGGATAGTGTGGAAGAAAGAGACAAACTACGGCATTTGACTTTATGTCACTGTGATACCATTTGGGGACAAACAAATAAAAAGAGGGTAATTACATGTCACCACCCATAACAGAGTTAGATTTACTCGAAATGTCGATAAAGCCCTTGTTTAAAATTCAAAAAACAATTAAAGAAATATTTAAGGGGCATGGCGTCATTTTTTCAGGTTTTATTAAAAAGAAAAACATTCGAGGGGTATTTTCTGTGTTTTTGAAAAAGATGAGATTTTTTTCTGTAATTTTTAACAGATGTTAAGGTTTCAATGGTGACATGATTCGACCCTTTGACATGCCACCAGTATCATGTCACCAAATCCATGAGTAATTTTTTTTCCTCGGGTCACTGTTCGTTTCCCTTTCCCTGATGTGTTTTCTGGTGATTAGGTATCCAAGTCTTGGAGTACAGTGTCAATAAACAACAACGATGAATGGTTTTCAAAACAAGCGGATATGGTAAAGAAAGTTGTGGGAATGATGCCAGTTCAGTTCCAAGTGAGTTACAAGGAAGCTGCAGCAAAAGATGAGCAGAGCCTGACGATATGCAGTTGTGAAGTATTCTACATTCCGCGGCACTTTGTTGGTGACTTTGTGGATCTTGTTAATCTGGTGGGCAGTTTGGAAATCCATCACAAGGTTGCAATACCCATGTTCTTCATGTCAATGGATTCCCCACAAAATTTTGACTCGGTGCTTGATGTGATGGTTTACGAGAACGAGCAGCCTTCCAAGAACTCCACGAGCCTATACTCGGCGCAGGCACCGGCGGTCCACCCGTGGAGTGTGTCCAGTGAGGGAGATTTCATAAAGCTCATCAGAATAATGGCTGAAGGTGACCCTTTGCTGATGGAGCTAGTTTGATAGCAGAGTAGGGGAAGAAAAAAGAAGTGTCAATTTGTAACTGTTGTAAGAAATTCAGTTTTTGTTTTTCCTGGTTGATTGATCTATTCTTCTTTAGGGGGAAGGGGAGGGGGAGGGAGGGTTATATTTTTCTTCTTTCAGAAAGCGTTCTTAAGTGTAGATTTTTCGATTGTGTTCAACTTCTCATGTCTCAGTAATGAAAAAAAGTAAGTGTTGCTAACCTTGACCTTGTAGCCTGGTGGTCATGGTCTGAGTCACAGCGGCGGTATTAAAAAAACCATTCACATCAGTATCATATTTTCATCCCCAAAAATTGCATTTTGGGTTACATTTTGTGTAAGAGTTGGAATGGAATTGAGAATTAACTATGATTCCCAAACCTATTGTGAAATCATATCATAAGCACATACATTGATTCACATTTATAAGAGGATCAAACTGCAAGGAAATGGAAATGAACATTAGAGAAATGCCGAAATTGCCTAATCAAAATGAACATTATATAGTACAGTTGCCAAACTAAGTTACTACAAGCACTGCAGTTCAGGGGTGAATACACTCCAGTCTTCACGTACTCAAACGACGTAGTTTTGTCTTATTTGCTAGCTTTGTTTCGGGCCCAATCCAAATCTGCCAAGTTGGTTTTGGGTTACTTCCAGTTCCTGAAACTTGTTACTCCTAAAACGCTAAAACCCTAAAGCAAGCACGGGGACGAACCAGAGACCAAGCAATGACGTGCAACACGTCGACGTGCCAGTCCAATTGCTACAGAGATGAAGACGAACCTGTCAAGCTGCTGGCTCCGGCGGAGAACACCAAGCCAATCGCTGATACCAATCTCTGCATCAAGTGCAAGGCCAACGAGCCCATTCCTAGCAGCGGCGGCGACGGAGGCCTTCACTGCGCCGATTGCTTCCGCGCCAATCTCTTCGGAAAGTTCCGTCTCTCCGTTACTTCTCACGCCATGATTACTCCTTCCGATAACGTCCTCGTAGCTTTCTCCGGCGGCCCTTCCTCCAGGTAATTTACAAACCAAACATTTATTCTTTTTACTCGATTTTGAATATGATCTGTATTGATATTTACGGTTTCAGGGTGGCTTTACAGTTTGTACACGAGTTGCAGTATAGAGCACAGAAGAATTTTGATGCGAGTAGAGATCGGTCGCTCCCTGTTTTTGGCGTTGGAGTTGCATTTGTTGATGAAACTTCTCTTCATAAACTTTCTAATCATGAAATCAGTCAAGTGATTGAAGAAATGAGATTGACTGTGTCAAATCTATCCCCGCCAGCTAAAAAATTGCATATTGTTCCAATTGCAAGTGCTTACTCTTCTGATTCTGAAGATGGAAGGGACAAGTTGAAAGTGTTGCTTGATGGGATTTTGGATCCCACTGGGAAGGAAGATTTTCTGCTACATTTGAGACTGTTGTGCTTGCAAAAGGTTTAGCTTTGATGTACTGTTCTCAGTAGTTAGCATATGGGATTATGTGCTAAAGACTGTACATTTAGCAATTTCTTTGCTTTTCTATGTAGGTTGCAGCTGAAAACGGGTACAACAGAATTGTGCTAGGATCATGCACATCCAGGATTGCTTGCCATGTCCTTTCTGCTACTGTAAAGGTTAGTTCTTAGTAAGATTCAATTGTAATCCTTGTATAAGGAAACACTATCCCAATCAGGAAGAAGACATTGGCATGTGTATAGATGTAATACTTCTAGTCTTGAATAGTGGAGTTCTTATGGCATATGCATCAGCTGAGAGCATGGTTTCTGCTCTCAGGTGTCACGTCTCATTTGTAAAATGCATTCATTTTTAGTGTAGGGACTTGGATGTTTATGATCCACTGCCAGCTGACTTATTTATGAACGGTCAATTACTTGTTCTGGTACCCGCCAAATTTGTGTGTCAATTGTTATCTTTAGATTAGATACATTAGGAGTAAAAATATATTTTATTCTTAAAGATTATTTGTGTGTTTTGGTTAACACGTTATAGGTGATCACTTTTGTATGGTAAATTGGTTCAGTGTCGTTTTATAAAATATTCTTACTCAAAAGATGTACCTCTTATATTAACACTGCCGCCTACCAGGTTTGAATCCCTTGAACCTAGGACCCAAGCATTAATCACTTGTACAAGTAGGCATTGGTTAGATATACCTCATTTGCCTGAGACTCACATTGTAGTCATCTGTTGGCTCTTCATTTTGTTTAACCACAATGCTCACTTTTGAATGAAACCCTATCACAGTTAGTTTCTGTGAGCCATAGATAATGTTCTGATTTTGTTCTGTAATGAAATTTTGTAAAGGAAACAACTAGTTCTTTAGCAAGCATTATTGATACCCCTTGCCCATGCTAAAACCACATGTGCTTTTGCCAGGGTCAAGGTTACTCCTTGTCAGCAGACATACAGTATGTTGATGCAAGGTGGCAAGCTCCCATAGTACTTCCTCTTCGTGACTGTCTCTTACAGGAGATTAACATGCTATGTCATCTTGATGGGTTTGTAATTCATACCTGTATCTGTATTTTTCTAGCATAACCAATTATAGACTATATTTTATTTTCATTTATTCTCTGGCATGCGTGTTTTTTGTAATAGATATACATAACATCTGAATGATGGATTTGATCCTATATTGGCAGGGCAGTCTAAAGACTATGGAGGTGTTCAGTAGTAATGGATCTGGCATCAATGGTTTGGTGTCTTCATTTGTAAGACTATTGCAGGTAGAAAATGGGGATTTAAATATCTGATGAGGTTTGTATTTTTGGGGTGCTATTTAGGAAGGATCCTTCTATTGTCAAGTAGACACTGCCCCTTCTTGAGGACACTGTGATAGGTAGTTTAGGAGGCTTTGTGAATAGGGGGGCGCTTACTTGTCCACCTAATTACTTTCTGGGTCAAGTTTTGGAGGACAGTTTCAGAGACTGTAATAGACTATTAACCTGAGATTCTATTTTAACGTTGATCAATTTTATTTTTTTGAAGAGGAAAGTGTTTTTTTTAGCATTTGAGAAACTTTGGAACTTGTTTTATCATTGTCTTCAATGGCAAGTCCCTGATAGCATTTTTATTTTACAGGAAGAGAATCCTTCCCGGGAGTGCACAATTGTAAGGACAGGTGGAAAGCTTACTCCATTTCATTTCAATAGGATTCCAGAAATAAATGATGCTACTGTTCCTCTGGCTACCCGGAGGCGTCAAAAGAGATTCAACATCAAGCCTAGTGAATCTATATCCTCGGAATTCTTCTGTCCTATTTGCAATAGCCCATTAAACAAACCTGACATGCTAAGTTTGAGCGGTCTTGAGAATCACCAGAGGGATTCTGATATTTTTGGTTCTTCCTGCTGTGCAAGTTGCCAGTTTCAGATACTTCCCAAGGATTCTTCATCAATGGAGCATTTCTATTCACTTCTACCCCAACCATTGATTGCACGAACAAAGCTTGATAATGCTGACAAACTTAGCCGTCTAAGGTGAGAATATACTACTCTCTTTTATTTTTTTCAATACGATGATAGTAGCGTTTACTACTTGCCTTAATATATACAAATAAATAAAAACTCAATTTGTCAGTAGAAAGTGAGGAGTCAAGTCGGATGAAATATTTTGTTGGACCTGATCATTTTCGGTAGCAACTGAGATGAAAATATTTTGTACCACTGAACTTGAAAATGCGCAACACATTGCTTGAATCATGAAATTACTGTTATTGGATATTCCAGAGTGGAGGTTGTGCAAGTGTGGATTCACCAATATTTATGTCACTTTTCAATTATGGTGCTTAAAGTTAAGCCTCTATGCTGAATGTTTAGCTCTTATAGTAAAACTACAATAATATTTGCAATGTGGTTACATCGTTATATGAGCCGTGGATCTAAATTGTTTGCGAGCAAAATGGTTTTGCATCTACAGGCACGTAAGAACAATTCCATAATTTTAGTCTGAATACTGTAGGTCACATCCCAAGATGCACATATTACATTCAGTTGACTCATTTGTCTGATTTTGTTGTCATTGCGTCCAACATTCTTTTATTTACCTGAAAATAGAACAATTAAGTTCTTATTATAGTTTAGATTAAATTTAACTCTGTTTTAAATTGTTGTTTCAGGGAGCAAATACAAGACTGCTTGCTTTCAGATGGTGAAGTTGAAACTTAAATTGATTTTCCTTTTCTGGGATCTTCCTGATATATTTGTTTATTAGGGTGTGTTGTACTAATTACTTTGCTTTCACATTGTCAGCTTGTAAGTGATACATGTTTTAAGTATTATATTGCATTACTTGTTTAAGTTCTATATTTAGATTGTCTGGATTACTTTGAACCAAACATAATGATAATAATGTTAAATGTGATTGATTTCAACATGTTTAGGGTCATGGATGACACATCCTTGAGAGTTATTATGATAGCATTGCATATTCTTATTAATCTTCATTTTCATTAAAATCGAGCAAGATCAAAGGTAGTTTTGCCACCAAGTTAGGTTTATATACTAAGGTCTTGTTTTCATTGTAAGTAATTTGTAAATTGTCATGGATGAACAGTATATAAAGGTACATTAACATTATAGGTGGGGGTGAGCTGTCTGGGTAAGGACCTTACCTGTCTGTTGTCTACTTAAATAATGCAATTTATATCTCATCTGCATAGTACACTACACACCACCACTAGACCTCCATCTTCCTGTGCATGTCCTCTTTACTTTAAAGGTCTTCACTTTCGAGGTATGGTGATGGTACAGTATCAGAAAGTGGCCTTTGAACTTTTATTAAGATATCGTTTTAATATCTTGCTCTACAAACTAAAATTTTCAATCATTTAAAAAAGTAAATTTGGATATGCAACATGAATCCATAAGCTACATTTTATTGAGTAATCTCTCTCTTGTTTTTCATAACTTGATGGAATCAAATGATCCAATTGTCTTTTATTTATTAATCAACCAACCCATCATCATTGTCTTGATTTCTTAGCCAAACAACATTCTCTGTGAGGTCTATGTTTAAGTGTTAACGTTACTTTCGCATCATCGGTAAGCAATTTGTATTCTGATGATATAAATCATCATCTTTTGGATTTAGTCAAATTGACTATACACATCATTTTTTTTTGAATCGGTGTGACGGTGATATTTCATTAATAATGGTGAATCTAAATAGAGCGAGATAAAATGCATAATTGAGATTATACCGTCGTTTTTTTTACTACAAACCAAACTTTTATCAAGCAAATTAGGAGGACAGCAACATAAACAATATATTGGTACAATTAAATAATTTTTTTGGTGGATCTCTTGACATGCTGAGGTAGTCCAGGGTACCTCTCTTTAAGGAATATGACCCGATCAAATGGGCCCACAAGCATACCAGAAAAACATTCCATTTTCCCTCTGATCCCGACAATTGTCAATCATGATTCCCGACGGGATCGTTTGGCAACCTCCGTCGAAGCTCTAGATGATGGAGAGTGTCAGCCGCCTTTTCCATCCAAGTCAACGTCTAAGTAGTTTAAACACCCTTTTCTTTAGGCGGTCTTTCAGTTCCACGACCTATTTGGCATTCTCCCTTGACAACTCCTTTACATTCTTGAATCTTCGAGGCCCTGAGAGAGGAATTAGGTCAATAGTCCCTTGGGTTTGCTTTGCTTTTGAGGTCCGGTCAAGGTTTTCTGTCGGTCGTCCTCCACCATGTGGTAGGGCAACAATGCCGAGGGTGGTGGGGGTTACGACTCTGAGATTGACGGTGACGACGGTGGTAGGGGTGCTTGGCGTGGTAGGATGAGCCTATACGATGGTAGTAAGGAGCCAGATATTCTAATTGGGATACCCGAGATGGTAGAAAAGCGTTAGTTACTGGTAACAAGGTTGCCTTGCTAGTCGTCTAGCCTAAGTTAGGCAAGACTATAAGCCAAGCAACTAGCAAGGGCGGAGTAGACCCTACCATTCCCTTACCAGGTCCTTCCCGGCCTCTATGTCCCAATGATGGGGCATGGATAGAGGCTGGGACAGTAGGCAAGATTGTAGGCTGAGATACTAACAACCTCTAATTTAGAGAAATCGAATCCCGGATCCCAACTCCACTAACTTATCGCCCCAAAACCATCTCCAAGTGGCTCGTGGGGGTGTTCGGTTGATAACAATTTATCAAAATCAAGTCTCGACAAATCGAAGCCGTAAACTATGGAGGTCGGTTCGTGAGTAAATCTGAGGGTTCATTATAGTCTTTTCGACTCTGTGTTACCTCGATCGATGACGATGAAGAGAGTAACCACCTGTGGCTCGCCCGATTGAAGCGTAGATCTAGCAACGGTGGAGGGACACAACAAGGACGATGGCGGCTGTGCTTGGACAGGGGAAAGTTACAGTTATTGTGCAGGCGAAAACGACTGCTGAAAAAGGGGCTCAGTAAGGAAAAAAGGAGGAAGAGAGAGCTCCATCGAAACCTCCATGGACAAAGCTATGGATGTCGTCGACGACGGCTAGGGTTTTGGGGGTAAGGGTTCTTGCAGAACTTAAAAAGAGAAGTCCAATTTTCTTGCCCGCCACCAACAAATTTAATAGTTTTGATATTAGTTATTGTTTAAGGTTTGAGATTATTATCATTTTAAATTTAGTTATGTTGTTCACAATATTTATAAGAAGAAGAAAAAGTCGATTAAGAGGCCAATGACTATCGTATAAATCGAGAAATATGTTGTTTTATTGTGTTGGCAATGAAAGTATTTTAAACATTTTCAAAATATGTATATTTGACGTCATATTTTGTAATAAGTATTAAATATAATATTTTATACAATATTAATATTTTCGATGTTATTTTTACGTAATTATTATTACAACAAAAAATAGTCGGTGCCCCCTCATTGAAAACGCTGGATCAGCCACTACTTGGCGTTGTTAAAGGTCGGGACTGTTGCTGTCAAGGCTTCGATGATTTTGTTAATTTCGTTCACAAACTCGATCGGTGGCTCAAATATGGTGACCACAGTCATCCGAGACAAGAGAGCAGCTAGGATCTTTGAGGTGGAGCTTGAGACCATTGAGGTGGAGACTGAAATGGAATAAGATGGTAGGAAGCTTGGTCTAGCTCTCAATATTTATACAGAGGGTCGAGGAGAGAGGAGAATGGTAGATGAAAGAGGTCAAGAACCGACAAGGGAAAGAAGTTGGTACATAAATAAGATCCAAAAACTCCGTAAAAAAGAGAGAAAGAAGAATGACTTGATTATACACCTAATTAGAATTTATGTTGATTTCTTTTTTGAAACGAGAATTTATGTTGATAAAGTAATGAATATTTAGCGGTGAGTTGACATGAGTTCAATTAATAAGTACATATAATAATATTAACGTTATGATCAAAAGGGCATGTTTTGTCGGTAAAGAAAAGATTAAGGTGGCCACGAAACGAAAGCAACGGAAAAAAAGGTGGTACCACTAGCACCGTGACCGGGTCTTTGCCATAAATAACAGAGGTCTATTTTTTCTCTTCAAATTTCTCTCTGCAACTACAAATCTTGATTGCCGCAAAAACCAATAATTCTCCCTCTCTCTTTATCGCCAGCTTTCCTCTTCCATTACCATTTCTCTCGTCCCCATCGTCGTCTTCGCCTGTTCGCAGAGCTCTTTCAGGTATGTTGATAGTCGATTTCGGTCCCGTTCCCGTGGATTTTGAGTTGCGCTCTTCACATCCTCACTGCAGATCCTTCTCATTTTACCTACCGCATTACGATTCCTCTTGTTCTATTTCACCTGAATCCGGTTTGCTTTCGTGATCTTTGTTGTTGCTGTTGCTGTTGTTGTTTGTGCTTCGATCTGTCGCATTATGTCTTTTCGTTGATTATCTTCAATGTTAGGCTAGGCTTGAATTGGCTTGAATTGAATTTGATGTGTATCTATGGCGATATTTGAATTTTAAGTGCAATTCATGACGACCTTAATGTTGAGTTGAGTTGCAGATATGTCACTAGTTGAGTATGGTTGCTTGGAATTTGGAATTGTATTAAGATTGATAGTTGGAGTTCAAATTGCATCTCATGGGTTTGATTTCATCCACTTGGGTTTCGTCTTTTATTTGTTCCTCGGTCTTGAACTTATGTAATTATATCGCCTTTAATTTCTGTTAGCTTGCCAAAAGTTGGGGAAATTAGCAGATAGTACTTAAAAAAACAAATTAAGCAAATAAATGACAAGGCATGCTCGTAGCTTCTGCTTAACCTAGTTAGTTTGTTACTAAGTTCTTGTCAATGCAGCTGCAGCCAGCATCGTTAGATGACATCATAGTATATGCTGTAACATAGCCACGTCATACATTTGTTGTGATTAATATTTTATTTTCTTGACATATGTATAACCTATCATATTTTGTTACTTGCAGTGCATTGTCTTGGAAATTCCTTATACTGGAAAGTGGTAGTCTATTTTATTTTTACCAAAATCTAGCGGTAGCGAAGAAGAATCCGAGGAGATGGCTACGAAGCCTTTGGACCCTGCATTTCAGGGTGTTGGTTCAAAGATGTATCCTTTGTATAATGAATACTTAAATGTTACTTGCGAGCAATAGTTTTTTCTTCTTTTCTTTTCGGAGGGAAGTGATCGTTTATAATATTTACTTCCACGTCCTATATTATAATGTGATAAAATGACTGAATGAGTTTTTTTATGTATGATTTTGTTGAGTTTCAAAATTGTACCCCTTTTCATCATAAGAATGTTAAACTTAACATCTCGCAGAGGAACTGAAATTTGGCGAATTGAGAACTTTCAGCCGGTTCCAGTGCCAAAGTCTGAACATGGAAGATTCTATATGGGGGATTCTTACATTGTTTTACAGGTATGAAAGTCCATTTTCTCTTGCATTTTTCTCATTTATTTTGGTATCTACACTTTTCAGTTTAGGCTATAGTCTTAGCTTTTATTCCATCCGTTGAAACTCAAATTTCATCTAAAGCTTTAGTTTAATTTTAACGCTACAATATATATCATATCTAAATAAAAAAACAGAACCATCTCATTTGTTTCTCAATAGCCATGAGATGATCAGCTTAGGGCTATTTTGTACAAGTAGAAGTTATGTCTTGGTCCAAGTGGGAATAGCATTTATCTTATGCATGTCCATAGATAGAGTTCTGGAAATCCAAACACCTCAAAGATATCAAGATAGGAATTTATCAAATGAACCCAACTCCTTTATATGCGGTAAGAGTCCATTGATGGGAAGTCGACGGGGAAAGCTTGAATCCAATCCTTACTGTGATGAATATGGGTTTGGTTGAAGTTCTTGGGGAATCCTAGAACTTTATATGGATTATTGATAAGATCATCAATTATTTCTTGAAAATTGATCTCTCCCCTAGATGAACCTTATAGCCGAGAGAAAGCGTGAACCAAATAGAAGAGCTCACCCCACTCATAAGTGAATGTTTCATAGTAGTCTCATTAGACTGTAAGTGTTTCTTTGTATATCCAGGTAGTGGGTTGGAGCATAAACTAATATATTCCTCTTACTGAGCTCATCTGGGTCTTGATTCTGCAAAAATGATAGTAACTGTGGGATTGAAGAATATGATATACATGCCTGTGTCGTGGTGGTTATTAGTAGTTGAGTATGGTTCATGACACAATAATTTAAATCTCATTTCTTGCATAAGCACATTTTGGGGCTGCAGGTTTGCCGGTTGCCTGCTGCGATCAGAACTCGTAAACTGATGTGTAATTTTTTCAGGCTACTATTCTTATGAGGCTTTTCATTAAATTTATATTTTTCCTTGGTTTCTGTTAGTTTGTGTGCACCTTAGGGGCTAAGTCTAGGGAAAAATGTTCCTGGTGAATAGTGGGATAAAACAAGTTATCAAGTCCCCCCCATAGGACTCCTCCTTTTTTTGGCAAAGGAACTGCCTTGGTGCTTTTTCACTTAATTTTGTTGATGTTTTTTTTGTAGACCTCTGGCAGAAGTGGTGCTTTTTTGTATGACATACACTTCTGGATTGGAAAAGATACAAGTCAGGTGCTCCGCCCACCCCCTAATGTTATGCATGTTTAGGAAATCTAATTTACCTTAATTTCATTTATATCTAATATCATAATTGTTTTAAATTGACATTAATCTTCTTATCATAGGATGAAGCTGGTGCGGCAGCTATCAAAACTGTTGAACTCGATGTCAGTCTTGGAGGCCGTGCTGTGCAGCATCGGGAACTTCAAGGCCTTGAGTCAGACAAGTTCTTGACATACTTTAAACCATGTATTATACCATTGGAGGGAGGTGTTGCATCTGGATTTAAAACACCCGAGGAAGATAAATTTGAAACTCGGATGTATATCTGCAAGGGTAAACGAGCAATCAGGATGAAGCAGGTTTCATATTTCTCCTAACAGAATTTTTATGACCACCAATTGACATTTGTGAATTTGAGTCTTTTGCGGATCAAGGGTTTTTACTATTTTTTGTTTGTGTAGATCCCTTTTGCTCGGTCTTCACTGAATCATGATGATGTATTTATCTTGGACACAGAGAATAAGATTTTTCAGTTCAATGGCGCAAATTCTAATATCCAGGAAAGGGCTAAGGCTTTGGAAGTTATTCAGGTTTTAAAGGAAAAGTATCATGGTGGGGTGTGTGATGTTGCCATTGTTGGTAAGACCTCAAGTATTAATGATTAGTGTTTTATGATTTTTTTTCTTGTATGATATGTTTCTGTATCAGGTCGCCTTTTCTGGCTAATACTAACAGGTCTCAATTCACATTTTAAGAGTTTCCTGGAAACTATTTATTACTTATTAACGAAAACCTGGTGTTACAATTCCAGATGATGGGAAGTTGGATACTGAGTCAGACTCAGGTGAGTTCTGGGTCAATATGGGTGGTTTTGCTCCAATTGGCAAGAAGGTTGCCAGTGAAGATGATATTATTCCAGAAGCCACTCCTGCTAAATTATTTAGGTATCCTATCATTTTGGCAAATATATCAGTGTATGTAGGTGTTCATTTCTTATACAAATATGGTTTTTCATTGAGATGTTAGGATTGAGGTGCTTTAGTTATATTACAGTAGGCTGTATTTTTATTTCAAGTGTTGCCAACCATCCAACATGAACTTCAGTTCGAATGTGTCTGGTGACATTTGCGTATTTCTTGTTCCCTTGTCTCTTTTGCATTAGTATATGTATGCACAAATATTGTTACGTGATATGATATCTCATTTTGGCATAAATGTTGTGTTTACATCACTGTGTATCAAAATGTGGCATCTCTGCCTATGTTAAATCAAGTTGCTAATCCGTAATTATTGGTTTATGTAGTATTACCGGTGAAAAAGTAGAACCTGTAGAAGGTGATCTATCCAAATCCCTGTTAGAGAACAATAAGTGCTTTTTACTGGATTGTGGGTCGGAGGTATTCGTTTGGGTAGGCCGTTCAACACAAGTGGATGAGAGAAAAGCTGCTAACCAAGCTGCTGAGGTACTGTTGGAACACTTACTTTTTTTACGTGTTACTGAAATATATAGCTTCTCATGTTTGGACACTTCCCCCAGGAGTTCGTTTCTAGCCAAAACAGGCCAAAAGCAACACGTATAACCCGTCTGATTCAAGGTTTTGAGACACATTCATTTAAGGCCAAGTTTGGTTCTTGGCCGGCAGGGTCAGCAGGTGCTGGTGTTGACGAGGGAAGAGGAAAAGTAGCAGGTAGTGGTTGCCTTCTCAGTATTGAATTAAACTATGGTTTTTTCTCGGTCAAGTTTCTTGATGCCATATTTTATGTACTGTTAGCTTTGCTCAAGCAACAAGGTGGTGGCAAGGGTGCAGCAAAAAGTGCCCCTGGAGAAGAAGAAGTTCCACCTCTACTTGAAGGCGGTGGAAAGATGGAGGTTTAGTTGACATATGTTTTGTGTGGCTTTGTAGTTTGATAATGATTATGTTTATGTGTTTCAGAATATTAAATACTGCTTGCTTTCCAGGTATGGTACATTGATGGGAGTGCCAAGACTCCATTGCCTAAAGAAGATTATGGCAAATTTCACTCGGGAGATTGCTACATTGTACTATATATATATTCAGGTGATAGGAAAGAAGATTTCTTTTTATGCTGCTGGATTGGGAAGGATAGTGTTGAGGTAATTTGTACAGTTCCATTCTAGATCTGAAGTACTTTAGAGAACCGTTTCTATGCTTACATCATATTATCTGGATTCTCGAAGACACACGGATTAGTAAACTAATACAGCATCTATCCTATGGTAATCATTAGTTTATAACATAAAACTATTCTCTTAGGAAAGATGTATAAAGGTGATTGCATGTTAAGAATTGGTGATCGCATTTTGCTCATTTGTTTGTTATGTATAATTCTTCAAAAGGAGTACCATTGATTCTAGGGAGATGATAATATACCAACGCGTAGCTGAAAATTGACTTTAATCTCTACTATTATATGCTAGGAGTTTGTCTCTGACAGAATTCTTGTTTAAGTTAGCGCCAGATATCTTCTTTGTAATTGTTCTTTCCGCAAAAAAGCCAATGATTTTTTTTTACATGGTTTCAGATGTAGTCAATTATATTCAGAAAACCTTATCTGCAACTATGTTAGTTAATATGCTACACCTCCTCCCCTGACGTGAACATAATCCACATTTGCTGTGGTTTTCTCCTAAGTGTAGTGATATTCACCTCCTGAACCATGTCAGTTTGTGCTGCCACTTGTTAATCAATGTTAAGTTTTCTAGACTTTCTCCACCTTGTCTGCACCATTTCTTATATGGACTGTGTGTTTTCCAACCAACCTGACATGGACGATTTAATTCATTGCACAGTTTTTTTTTTCTTTCTGCCATATATTGGTAAGTAGACGAGTTTGATGATGCTTGTGAGTGAACCATTGCTGTTTTGAAAATTCACATTTGTTAAAAATCACTTTTATTGTTATTATTATCTATAATCTAATGTTTATACGGTGCCTCAGTCAGTGTCCATTTCCTACTCGGTTTCTATTCTGTGTGGTACACTTTTGCAGTTGGTTAAAATTCGGTCCTATTGTAGCTAAATATGTATGTTAACATGGTTATATTTTCTTGTCCAGGAGGACCAAAAGACTGCAGCTCAGTTGGCTAACACAATGTTTAACTCACTGAAGGGCAGACCCACTCAGGTTTGTTGTAATTGAGGGTGGATCTACAACATTTAGTCTTGTTGTACAACTATAAGATTTTAAGAATACCGGAAAAGAACATGTTTAGTAGCAAGGGGCCAGTAGGATTAGGTTATTGTTGCTCCTTTGTATGGATTGTAGAAGCTAAAATTTGGAGCTAGACAGGTTCCTGCAGATGATGATATGGCAGCTTGATCAAATGTGAGTTTTTGTGTCACATCGGAGAAATATGGGGGTTGAGTGAGCGTTATGTGCATTTTGGACCTATGGCCTCCTGGGCTAGTCTTTGCTTGTTTCCCCTCCCTAAAACTTGCTTCTGGAAAAGTTGGGGGCCACCCATGATACTGTGGCAAGGATCCAATAATCCAAGTAACTAAAATTCCAACCCACGCTAGACCCAACTATGTCTCTGGACCCTATTTGTAAAACTATATATTGATTCGGAAAGAATGTTGTCTGGCGTTGCTGCCATATCTATCTACTTACCATAATACCATCCAAATTACACTTTAGTTAATTTTTATATTAGTATATATATTCAATGTTTCACCTGTCTGAATATGCTACCTGCAGGGGTTCATATTTCAAGATAAAGAGCCACCACAATTTGTTGCACTTTTTCAGCCTATGGTGGTACTTAAGGTAATATCCTGTAGTACCGCGTTCTAAATACTATAAAATGCTTAATTTGAAGTCAAGTGTTTTAACCAACTCTTATTTGGTTAAATTTTTTTTCTCTCTAGGGCGGTTTGGGATCAGGTTACAAAAATTTAGTGGCAGAAAAAGGTGTGAATGATGATACTTACACATCAAATTGTGTTGCCCTCATTCGAGTATATGGGCCTTCAGCTCATAACAGTAAAGCAGTGCAAGTTGATGCGGTATGTGCTTATTTGTTTTATTCTGTTGGGTCTTTATTTATAAATTACTTTTTCCAAACAAAACATATTGGTTTCCTCTTGGGAGTAGCTCAAAAAAATAAGTTTGAAAATTGAACACTACTTAATTTTGCCATGGTATTCCCCCTTTATCCCTCATTTAACATGGTATTAGGAACCGATGTAAGTAGTAAGCTAATAGATATAATTGGACATTTGTAATAACTAAACACTTGAGCCTTCTAAATGTGAGCCTTATTTATGTTGTGCCTCAAAATGAAAAATGAGGATAGTATCATGATGGTCTGAAGCAAGCAATATTTGGCATCCATTTCATTTGTCAGGATTTTTGTTGTAAACTAGTCTTTGTTATGGTCACTGTTTAGAAACCATGTAGCATCTTTTTTCATGGGATAATTGTCCAAAACTACCCTAAAGTTTCGTCCACAAACGAGTTGATGCACAAAGTTTCGTCCACGCTTTGTGGCTACCCTGAAGTTTTGTCCACAACTTTTTTAGTTTTGACGTAATAGGGATGTTCAGCATGATGGTCTGAGACCTCTGGGCAAGTGCTTCCCGGATTGAATAGAAGCTTGGACAAAACTTCAATGCACCCACAAAAGCGTGGGCAAAACTTCAATGCATCCACAAAAGTGTGGACAAAACTTCAGGGTAGCCACACAGCGTGGACAAAACTTTGTGCATCAACTCATTTGTGGACGAAACTTTAGGGTAGTTTTGGACAATTATCCCATGAAAAAAGATGCTACATGGTTTCTAAACAGTGACCATAACAAAGACTAGTTTACAACAAAAATCCTGACAAATGAAATGGATGCCAAATATTGCTTGCTTCAGACCATCATGATACTATCCTCATTTTTCATTTTGAGGCACAACATAAATAAGGCTCACATTTAGAAGGCTCAAGTGTTTAGTTATTACAAATGTCCAATTATATCTATTAGCTTACTACTTACATCGGTTTCTAATATCAAGCTTATTTAGTCTCAACCTTACTTATGTAGAAGCAAGGGTGCACCAAACATTTTTTTTTCTTAAAGAACTTTTTAAGATTGATGTATCAAGCATGAACTCTCTTATGTAGAAGAGAACTCATAATAGTGTGACCCCCACCTTTAGAGAGGCCCTAGAAGAGCAGAATCGAGAGAGAGAGAGAGGCCCAAGAAGGGAAGAATAGAGAGAAGCCCAACAGATATTGGGCATAAATTGGAGTGAGGTACCACTGGGACTTGAACCGGGTCTCCAAGACCTTAGTTCAAGTGTGGTATCTACTTATTGTAGAACGCTTCTAGTATTTCCGTCACTTTAAGCAATATGTTTATACATTATCCCCCTGTTCTCTTACTGTAGCCATCTCCTATATATGTTGTCCCTTGTCATAGTCCACTGAAATTTTTGGTTTATGATCAACTTGCTGTTGTATAGGAGCCAGCATCATTGAATTCTAAGGAATGTTTCCTGCTGCAAACTGGATCTTCTCTTTTCATATGGCTTGGAAAAGAGAGTGCCCATGAGAAGCAGCAATTGGCTGCAAAGTTTGCAGAATTTTTGAAGGTGTGCCAGTTAAGCTTAACCTGTCAAGTTCTCATTTGTTAATTTAAGTTAATGTTTAAGTCAATTTAGAAGTCAGAGCTATAAATACTTGCATATCTTGTTATTTCGAGTTCACTTTTAACCATTGAGAAATTTATGACTTTGCTTGGTACAATACTTCCTTGATTATTATAATATTGAATGGTAGATAAGAATAAATGAAGTGATGCAACTGTATAAGTACTTACAATTACGAATTTTGGTCGGAACATGTTGGGTTCTTAGTGTACTAAGCAATTATATAGAGCTTATGAAAGTATTATTATCTTTTTCTCTCTGGTATATCCCCTTATCAATTAAACATTTTTTGGGTTACAAATTCAGCCAGGGGTCACTTTGAAACATGCTAAAGAAGGAACCGAGACACAAGCCTTTTGGTTTGCACTTGGAGGGAAACAAAGTTATGTAAGCAAAAAAACTCCTCGAGAGACTGTTAGAGATCCCCACTTGTTCACATATTCGTTCAATAAAGGTGCTGTTTCTTATTCAAATGTCCTTGTCTGCAATAATACTTTTGGTTGCCTAATTTTTCATTGTTACTACTTGTGTATAAAACTAATGATTTCTTCTTTTATTGCCATTACCATTGTCATTTCAATCAGAGGGAAAGTTTCAGGTGAGTTCTACACTGCAATTATTGTTGGAACTTTCATATCAATCCATCCATTTGTACATATACGTACGTGTTTGTGCACGCGTAGAATTTTGGATTAGACATTTAATGGCCTGCATTTATTTCTTTGTTGTGTTTGTCAGGTTGATGAGGTTTACAACTTTAATCAAGATGACCTATTGACCGAGGATGTTCTGATACTTGACACACGGGGTGAAGTTTTTGTTTGGGTTGGTCAAGGTGTAGAACCCAAGGAAAAGCAAGCTGCTTTCGATATTGGGCGGGTAATGTTTAAACCTATATTTACTCTGTCCTGTTATGTTTCCATCATGTTTTCTCTTCATTTATTATAGAAGTTATTCACAGAAATACATAGAGTTGGCTGCATCTCTTGAGGGGTTGAATCGGAATGTACCACTTTACAAAATCACTGAAGGGAATGAACCGAGCTTCTTTACAAAGTACTTTTCATGGGATACTGCAAAAGCAACTGTATGTGATGCCATGATTTCTCTATCTTCCTCTTCTGACTTATTATCACTTGAAAATTTTCCTTTAGTCATTTATGGTGTTATTTCCTTGCATAACCATGCAATATTTCAGATTGACACTATATACAGATGATATACCCAAGGAATAAAGAAACTTGAAAAGACTATTTCTAGAACACAATGCTTAGTTGGATACTTTAGGTCCTAATTTCAGCTCTTATCGTAACACAAGCATCATTTCTGAAGTAGTTACCTAAGAAATTGAGAGGAAGGATGACAACTTTGAGCATAAGCAAGCTCAAAACAATGGTTCATGAAGTTTTCTATTGCCATGCATTTTAATCATATTTCAAGGTTATAGTGTGCAACAAGACCAACTAGTTTATAAAATCTCAGAAACTTATTGTACAATGTTAAGCTTTTGTATGTTGATAAAGGTTACTGTGTGAGGTAAGTAAAGGTTTCTGAATATAACTAGAGAATGATCACACAAAAAGACTCCATCAGTCACTGTTGCTTTGCATCTCAATAGTGTTCTGTTACTGAGACATTCATTCCTATATCGTAATATATATGTTTGATTGAATTACTGATGTTGACTGTTGTGAATGCATCCTGACCATCTTTCTCATGGAACACAGGTTCCAGGAAATTCATTCCAAAAGAAAGTAGCAATACTCTTTGGGGCTGGCCAGGTTCCAGAGGTGAGCACAAGTTACTGTGCAATCTTGTCTAGCATGCATATTTGGAAATTTACTTGTGAATGAAGTCGATGTTGCTTTTATTCATATGATATATTCTGTATGGTGTTGTTGGAGCAGGATAAGTCGGGTGGGGGTAACAAAGGAGCAACTCAAAGGGCTGAGGCTTTAGCTGCTCTAAATTCTGCCTTCAATCCAGGTGGTGGAGGCAGCAGCCAGGTAATAAGCAATAAGCAGTTGTTGATTGGTAATCGAAATCGAAATCGAAATCCAGGTGACTGAAGTTGAGATGATGTTATGTGACAGAGTGTGGGGAAAAAGGCAGGTGGTGGTGGGGGAAAACAACGAAAAGCAGCAGTAGCTGCACTCTCACAGTCACTGACAGCTGAAAAGCTGGCCTCTCCTACCAAACCAGAGGAATCAGAAGGGGAAGAGGCCACTCAAGAATCAGAACCAAGTGGAGGAGATGCCCAGGAGGAAGAAACGGACGAGAACCTCCTCAACCCCAAAGACAATACCTTCACTTATGACCAGGTCAAGGCCAAATCTGAGAATCCAGTCGAGGGAATCGACCACAAAAAGCGAGAGGTCAGTCACTATCCAAACCAAACCAAAACAAACCAAACCAAACCGCTACTACTACTACTAGTACTAGTACTCACTCACTTACATTTACATTTCTTTCATTCATCATCACTCATTGTGTTTGTGCAGGCTTACTTGTCGGACGAGGAGTTCCAGAGCATATTCGGTATGCCAAAGGAGGAGTTCTACAAATTACCAAAATGGAAGCAAGGCCAGATAAAGAAGAAACATGATCTCTTCTGAAGAGATCAAATAAACCCCTTTGCGTTTTCATTTGTGAAAGCATGAATATATGTTTCAAGAGTGTTTCTTTTTCTTTCTTTCTTTGCCCCTGCTACTTCTCCGCCTTGTGCTTCATTGTAGTGTCTTTAACAGAAGCAGCCAGAGGTCAATTTTCTTTCATTTTTGTTTGTATTAAATCTTACTCTTATTCTTATTCTAAAACGAATGAAGCTTATTCTTTGCTACTTCATTTATTCGGTGGAGTTATTTGAATATTATACCTATGTTTGGACCTGATCAACCGTTACGACTCTAAATTGAGAATAAAACTGGGAATCCAAATGGAAATGGAATAAAATAGTGAGAATTACATCTGTCCTTCCTTCCTTCAAAGTAAAAGGAAAATTGGATTAAATATGCCTCAAAGTACATCATATTTTTTTTAATATGTTTCTATAGTTTATAATTGGAAATCTATGCTTTTTACAAATTTTAAGACAAAAATACCCCTATATATTATAATTTAAAACATTATTTTTTTTTATCTCATTCCTCTTCTTTTTTTCACTCACCGTGACCTGTATATACAACATTCTTTTTTCCTAACAAGATAAGGAATAGTAGAAATCATTTAACGTGAGAGGAAATATAGATGATCTAAACACATGGTTGCAAATTGATCATAATCACAATTCTAATCGGCAACGTCTCGTTCAAATTCAAAAGTGGTGAGAAGAAAAAAAGTATATGAGAATTGAGGAGGAATCAGATTTATGATCGGGCACGGAGGAGAGGTACTTGTCTAAGGAACTATTTTCCATGCAATCAATAGAAGCATTCTTTTGGATCCTTGTCACTGAAACTCGATAAGATGCACTTTAACATTATGTATTACATGGGAGTCCCGGCCCGATCAGTACCACCGATCAATCATTACCGACGAGTAGCACTAAGTCGATCCGTTACTCGATCGTGCCGCTCCCAAAAATCGTCATCAAGGCCTAATCTCTGATGCTGTACTTCATTGGAGATGATTGGGATTTTGAACGAGATGATGCTGATTAGCAATGTGATTGTGACCGTTTGTAACCATGGATCTGGATAATCTACGTCTCCTCCCACGTTTTATGATTTCTGTTGTTCCTTATTTTTTGGGAAAATTGTATATACAAGTCACAGTGAGTGAAAAAAAGGAAAAGAGACGATGAGATAAAGAAAATTGTTTTAAGTTATAATAGGGGTATTTTTGTCTTAGAATTTACAAAAAGCATAGAATTTCAATTTTAAACTATTGAAGCATATTAAAAAAATATGATGTACTTTAAGGCCTATTTAATCAAATTTCCCAAGTAAAATCACATCTCTTGTTAAATAAATAAACACTATTTAAATCCATTGGAAATTGATATTTGAGGTCAGTTCTTTGAATAATGTTGAAATTAAGTAAATTTGGGATAATTATAATTACCTACCTCAAGTATCCACGATTATCGGATGAGTACCCTCATGTTTTTCTGTAACTGATGCACACCCTGAAGTTGCAACTTGTAACGAATTACCCTGCCATCTAATTTTCCGTCCGTTTTACTGTTAACTTTTGTAGAAATGCCCAAAATGCCTTTTTTTATTAAAAGCTACCAGAATTTCATTAACAGGGAAATAGTGTCGATACAATTTAGAGCCCCAGTAGGTCCCTGTACAAAAAAAAAACTCTAGAACAAGTGAGTCGTTAATAACGGTGTGGAAAAAGTCATATAGGCATACTGAAATTAAACTAGGTGGAAGACGAAACTGATGAGGACTGCTCAAGGTGTTACCTAAACGTTGCATACTCTGTAGAGTGTGACCGAACTTGAATTCATCAGTAACAATATTGGTGGGACGAGAGCGACGATGGTAGATGTGATTCAGGGATCCCTCCCGGTAGTCCCTGAATCCTTGGGTAGAAGCCCTGAATCTTCGCTCATTAATCATTAACCCAAAAGGAACCAAACAGGTAAAGTAAAAAAAAAAATAAGTCGATCTTCTTGACCCAGAACCGGAAAATAGATCGAGGAGAGGGCCTCGGTGGAGGCCAAAGAGGTGGATACACCGTTGGCGAAGTCATGGGGGTGGAGGCAGATTAGGTGCAGGTATCTTAGGCGGGGGCAGCAACAATATTGGAATCAATCAGTGTCGAGGAGAGAAACCAGTCGGCAGCCCATGAGGATTGCAAGGGGACCGGTACAGGACTGGGAGACACGTCGCTGGTGGCGGGGAAAGGCCAGAGACAAGGTGGCTAGTGGCGGTTTGATAGACACCCTAGCAGAACTCTTCATGCGGAGATAGAACTTTGTATATAAAACCCTAGCAGGGTGCACGACAACAACTACCTGATCTGATTGCGGCGCAGTCGCTGATGCACGAGATCCAGTTAGAGCTTCCAAGACGAGAGCAACGGGTGCTCGCATTCCCGTTGGCGCGCTAAAGCACGGTGGCGACATCGTGAAGGACGGACCGCTAGAATCATTAAAATATTTTAAGAAAACAATTATTTTGGAAATTCAGTTTTTATTTAGAAAAAAACAATTTTATTAAGATCAAAATTTTATTTTAAGAAATAATTTTTATTTCTAAAAGATCCAAATTTTATTTATAAATAAATATATATTAATCATATTATAATATTTAAAAATATATAAATTTAATGCCAAAGATGAGACAGGAATGAAAATCCCACTACAACCGGAGAGATTATTGAGCCATTGAATGCATTTAACTCTTAGTGGTAAATATCTAGGTCCGGGAAACAGATGAGCCACTCCATTTACAATTTGAATGAGCATAAGAAGCAATGGCTTAAGATCACAATCCTGTATGTTTGCGGACACAAATGTAACCCGGAGATCAAGGCATGTGCCTCTCCATCATCCGTCGGAATCGTCGCTCAACTGATCGTATTTGGGCTGCCATCTGCTCATATGTCAGCAATTGGGCTGCCATCTCCGCATGCGTCGGCTCCGGGGAGCCAGCTCCTCGTACGTCATCTCCTCAGCGTCGGACATAACCTCGTCGTCGGACATTTTCAAAAATAGCAAGTAGGAAGTGATTATGAAAGAGTGAAAGTAGAGAATGGTGTGAGAAAAATGAGGAATGAGGTTGGGTATTTATAGTTAAAATTATCTGATTTTTGAATTAAAAAAAATAGTCGTTGCAAAATTAGTCGTTGGAGGGGCAGACTCGCCGGCGCCACGTGGCGGCACAGGAGGCTGCCAGCGCAGCGCGGGCGCGACGGGTCGAGGACCGGCCAGCGGGCAGCAACCGGGGAGCGCAGCGCGCGTATCGGGGAGCGGGAGCGCGTTTCTGGGGAGCGGGAGCGCGTTTTTTCGCTCCTACAGCGGGACGGCCCGCGTTCCGCGGTCCTCACGCACGCGGAGTGGGGCGCGGGTGCGACCTGTTGTACATGCTCTCAGGGAGGGAGGGAGGCTCGAACTGAAAGAGAAAAAGAAAAGGAATAAGAGCAGGAACAGGGGAACGGCCCCGCTCCCCGCTCCGCGCGCGCACGGTCCGAGGACCGCGGTCCGACCCGTTGTGGAGCCGAAAAAACGCAGTCCCGCTCCCCAAACACGCGCTCCCGCTCCCCGATCCTCGCTCCCCTCTCGCTGGCCGAGCACGCTGGCCGCGCTCCTCTCTCCCTCGCTGCGCTGGACGCCTGCGGTGCCGCCACGTGTCCACCCGATCGTTGGCAACGGTCAAAAAACGGCTATTTTTTTAATTAAAAATCAGCAAAAAAAGCCTATAAATACCCGTCCCTCTTCTCATTTTTCCCACACCAATCTCCACTTTCACTATCCAACTTCACTCTCTCCTTCCCAAATTCTCCTCTCTCGTTTCAATTATTCTCGTGAAAAATGTCAGGCGACGCTGGGTCTCGTGCACAGTCAGCTGGTGACGAAGTCGGATTCAACCCCGACGAACTGGCACATAATTTTCAAGACATGCTAGGGGACAATCGGGACAACTCCGATTTCTCTTCATACTCGCAATCGGGGTCGAGTTCAGGTAAATACAAACGTATTATTTATGTAACGTAAATTTTTTTGTTGCATACATAAACAAAATTGGAGCAAAGGGAAAAGCCAAAATATGTTGAAGATGCCATTACCAGTACAGTCAATAATACAGTCTATATGATACAAAAAGAATTAAAGAATTGATACAGAGAGACAAATTAAGAACTCATCAACCTTGCCCCAACTCTAAAGTATGGCCTTTTGTTCATTTGCTAGTCCTTTTTAGTGGGTCTAGTTATTTCTTTTTAGTATAAACAAATCACCTACGAAGCAATCAATATCAGTACGTATATAAATATACTTTGGAGCTCGGATCCATGGAAAGCCTCTGAAATCAAGCGCTCACTATTTGTACTCCTATCTTCTCTTCTATCTCACCAAAATGTATGTATAGTTATAGTTTAGTCTCGTACTTCTACAGGATCAACAGCCGGCAGCTTTCAAGAAGTGATCGTAAGGACTCGCCCCTGGTAGCCTGAAGGAATTAGGATTCTCCAGGTACTGCGTTGGGCATGTGTTTGAGCCTTGATCGTTTTTATTAGCCTGCATTTTAGACTCAATCAGGTTTCGATGATGTTAGGAGCTCGAGAGAGAAAACGCTAATATGAAGAAAGGAGCATAGTACCCCTATTGAACCGGCGTCGAATTGGGACTGAGAGGCCATATTGTCCAGTTCATCCTCATTTTGCAGAGAGAAGGTCAAAGTGTCCTGCCTCTCTTGTGTGCTTATCAGATTGGAAATCTTCTCTTTCTTTTCCATTTGTAGCGCCTCACAGCGATGTGCCAGTTCCTTGTAAGAGACATCATCGATTGCAGACGAGACTGAGGGCTTAGCAACTTCATTTGCTGTCTCCTTAACCTGTAAATATAAAAGAGCTCATTATTGTGCTTTTTGAAGCAGTTAGAGCTGAAAAGGAGTTGAGGGTGTAGTTAACATACTGATTCCATTAGTGTTTTGACACTGGGAAGTGTAGGGGGATCTACCGCCTGGCCTGAGTTACCTTTCTTCTGACCTGTATCATTAAAATCGTCATCCAATGGTTCCTGCAAAATGAGAGGCAAGTTATGGAAACTCCAATCCACAAAGTACAAAAATAATGGAAGGAAGTGATGTAATGAAATTACCTCCTTGGTTGGTTTACCGTTGTCTGAATTATTCTGATACATTTTGAGTGGATCGTCCATGAACAAGGCTCCGAGGGGACATCCATCGTCTGGTATGAATTCATTCAGCAATTGCTCTCTGATGGTAGATGCTTCATTCTGCAACAAGAACCAAATTTTATGTTATCTTCTTTTTCCTTTTTCTTTTTCGTTTCTTCTATTTTAAAGAATTTCAATGCAATAATCCTCACCTTGCGTAAATCTTCCATGCTCTTGACGATATAAGCAACACAAGATTCCCAATTTTGGTCCTCGGGAATCTTTACTTGTGAAAGAAATCTTGAAGCAGAAATATCATCTTCTTTGGATCCATAAGGTACTGTGAGCTTATTTTTCACTGCCCGTAACTTGCTATCTTCAACCAAAAATAGATATGGTTCAACCTGTACAATACAGACGAGTTCCACAAAAAAGAAACCACCAATACTGATTAGAATACCCAAGACTTGAAGGCTGGATCAGAGAATAAATTTGAGCTCAAGATAAAGGTTGGCATACCTTCTTATCGTTTAGTACTGTTTTAGCACATCGAGTAAGAGGTAGAATATTGAATGTTTTCGACGAAAAGAGAATCATTGCATGTGCCAAGGTAAAAAGGGATCTCCGACGAGATGGTGGCACTTGCCCTACAAATGCAACAAGTGTTGGTATATATATGACTAGAGTCAAGTTTTCATACCCCAATAATGCTAATCGACTCATGTTCCGGGTTTTTTTCATAACAACGAATTTACCATTAAGTATCCACAGCACAAGTTTGTAACAAACGTTATGTCCAGACTACTGGATAAAACCACATATCATCAAAAGAAGAATGCACTATTTATAATTTGAAGAATCCAGCCTTCATGCATGTTGGCCCTGAGCAATTATATTATATGAGTAAGATAATATAATAAAGCATCTATTTTTTAGTTGATCACATAAAGCCCTCATACGTTCTCCTCACAAACAGGTCATGTATCGGGAGCAGAAGTCCCTTCGAAATTCATTAGATGATTCCGGGCCGGAATCGAGACTTTTTCCGGACAGGAGTAACTGTTGGAAGGCCGGAAGTACTGTTCCGGTGAGAGAAAAAAAGGAGGAAAAAAAAGGTGAAACTAAGCCCTAAGGCTCTGATACCATGTTGAATCTCAAAGTTGTAGTGATATTATTGATAATAAACTTGTCCAAATACATAAGTAGAGGTCCCTTTATATAGGGTAGTAATCCTACACAATAAGGAAATAAATATAACTATAGGAATAGGAAATATCCTAATTTCCTATCTCTAACAAGTTCTACATTGCTTTTGAACTCTCTCCATCCCAAAATAATTGTCCCATTTGAGTATGTGCTAGAATTTCCCCATGTTGCTACTCAGCAAGTGGTTATAAATAACTCATAAGAGGGATATTATTAGTGATTTATGGAAAACCAACTTCTTAAGAAGGAAAGTTGACACTTAGTTTGGGTCACCTAACTGAAGAAAAGATAACTTATTTTGGGGGGGTGGAATAGATAGTAAAATCTTTTTTTTTAAAAAACAAGCAAAGATAGTTCAATGTAGTTCATTAGTCTATTAGGAGATTGAAACCAGATACAATTATATAGAGCAAATGATTATGAAGAGTAACACAACCAGAGGAGCTTACCTCCTGCCGTGAGAGACATGTTTCGCAAGGAAAATGCTAACTGGAAACTCCGAACTATAGTCTCGTGACTGGAGTTCTGCAACAAATTTAAATACGTAAAAAAAGGGAATTCAAAAGCTCCCCCGAATTTCCCGATACAGCAATCTATCAATCACCTTGTCTCGAGAGTACAGCAGTACTAAGCTGTATGTATGAGCAATTGCTTCAAAGTTTTCAGGCTTATTTGCAGGTGAGAGAGACTGAGCCCAAATTGACGAGAGTAAGAGGGTAATCTGGCGGCTACTTATCCTCAGGGAACGGGCCTGTTGCAGTTCAAGAAAATAACATACCAAGTCAGTTTTTTTAATATCTATATCTCAACATCTGAGATGAAAAAAGGTGCTGCTAAAACTAACCTGTTCCGTGGTTGAAGTATACATGGGATCTGTTTTCATTGTCACGGCAGGGGCATTTCGGGTACTATATGTTCGACTTAAAGATGACTTCAACCTTTGCACCACCCCATTGCCAGGGCTGGCCCCATTGCCAACTACTTTTTTGTTCTCTTGACCCATTTCCTTTGAGTTAAATTTGTTCTTTTTAATCTTGTCAAAAAGAGCAGCTGAAGATGAAAATACAGAGATTGTTCTCGAGAGTGTCCGTGCAAGATCTGAAGCTTTCTTTGGATTGACAGTGTCTGTGGATGAACGAGGACAAACAGAGGAGGGCACAAGAACAACTGACAAGATGCGATGAGCTCCAATTCGTGTCTCGTAGTCTTGATGGACCATGGCCAGGAGTAACTGATAAAACAAAGCCTCCGGGAATGCCTGAGGAAGTAAATAAAAGTAAATTATACAAGAAAAGATTGCAATAGCTATGAAAGCAAGGTGCAAAACTTATTGGAAATAGGAGGACCATGATTGAGCTACTTGCCTTGTTTTGATATGACAAATTCGGTAAAGAGGCAACAATTTGTGCACTACGATACACAGCAGAAATTGTAGTTCGAGACACTATAGTAATATCTGAGATGTTCTCCAACATCACAGCCATAATATCAAGAATTGGACCTGCATCCCCAACCTGTTTACAGTAGCCCAATCAGTTTTGTTCAAATATTAGAAATCATAGAGCTTTAGATGTAGGGTAACTCAAATAAAACAGAAGATAGCACCACCTTATTCAACAACTCTACAAGACACCCATCCAACACTTCACTGAATTTTTTGTGCCATTTTATTGCATCAGCACCCACTTTGGCATCATCTCGTGAGAAGTGATAACTCTTTCGTAAATGCCTTATCACATCACTTACTGCACCATTGATTGCAATAGAAGCCTCAATCTTAGCCTGTGTAGCAAGGGAGGTTGTAATGTTAACAATATCTAGCTGCATGTTGGGTTGTTTGATGATATTCTTATGATCGAGATGCTTGATTAATATCGACAGCAAAACATGTGTATTTTGCCCTACAGATTAAAAGAAAGAAATAAGGTAAAACAATTCATACTTTAAAGTTTATAATGAAAATAAATCATATACACTGGAAAAATAGCATCTAAAAATAATAAAATAAGGATAAAACATCAGAAATACTTAAATGATGAATGTAATTTATATAAGTACCAGAGTTCTCTATCAAAAACTGCATATCCTTTAGGACAGGGAAGGCAAGACCACAATCAGGAGACCATAAATTTCCATTATCAAAGTAACGAAATAAAGTATCAAGAACACGACGTATTGTTGTAGCCTCCTTGGCCAGCTTGGCCATGTTATGTAGGCAAACTGTGGACCAAAAACATGGGTTCTTGGCTTCTTCCCTACCAGAATAAATATATTTTAGATTTTTTAAGGTGATAACTGAAACACTAGAATATGTGACAAGTGATTAGGAGCATATAAATAAAATTAATGGATCACATTCAGAGAATTTTGTGATAAGAGTTTACGCTGTCACAGTCACTTGGCCTTTTTCATCAACGATGCTCCTCCAAGAAGGAAAACTTAGTGTGCTATCAGGCGAAGAGTCATTCTTTATCACTTCTTGCACCCAGCGGTTCTCTGAACCTTTCTTGTTACTGCTGCCAGCTGAGTTTTTCTGAGAGCCTCCGTAATTTTCCAAAACCACTGAAACAATCTATTTAATGAAGGAAAAATGTCAAAAGGGATGAAAAGTGGTCCTCAAGTTGCAAGAACTAAAGATGTTTCCTCAGTATAACCTTACAAACGAATTAAATATAGATAAAAGCGAAACTTGATAAATGAATTCTGAACGGCACAGTCAGCTGTGCTGGAGTTCTTGAGAATTAAAGGTTGAAGTATCGCCAATACATCTGACGAAATTGGAGATTGCTATTCCATTTGAGAAACTGAAAATGAAAGTCTACAATGCTTTTGACAATCTCTTATAAATCTTCTAAGAGCTCAAAGTTCAGGAGTATACTATACAGCAACTTGTAACCAAAGATTAATTGACCAAGTAGTCAGGTGCTTGAACCTTTGCCCTGGTGGCCGGGGTTCAAGCCTCGGTGGCAGTATAAATTCACCATTAAAAAAAACAACTTGCAGAAAGAATAGTATATTGATACAAAATCAGTAAGAAGCTGAAGAGATTTGTCTCAGACAAGACCAGATAGCAAGGAGGTAAGAAACACGGGTCCTAATAGACAGTAAGAGTTGAAAGCGCTTTGTTCTGTTTGCACATACTTCCTTAATTGGAATTTCTTGGATGATAAGTTTTCTTCTGAGAATCACTGTTTTACCAGTTTTTTTTTTTGCAACACCGGTGATGTTGAGCTGTCTTCAATACCAAACTTATCATTCTCAAAGCAAGCATCCTTTAATTTTTCTTAGACCATTAACTATATTGTGGACGAAAAAAAATTAAAGTTTATCCACATATGCCGATTTGGTAGGTAAACTTATATCAGTGATCATGAGCATAAACTTTGTTTAGAGAGAAATAAAAATGAAAGTAAATTACTATGACTTCCCTCAAGGTTCAAGGAGACATCAATGACCTCCCTCCTTGTGAAATGCTATAGAGTATAGAGCTTCCTTTTTTGTTCAAAGTAGCACTTTTTAAAAAAATTAAGATGAAAAATAATCATGTATATGTTACTAGACAGGATAATAAAAAGGACGAAGTGAGCCTTTTATATCTTAGTAAGGTTATCAAGATAATAATAAATATTCAAGTCTAGAGCAGTGCTGATGAAAGGAAGAGAGGTCCATAGCATTTTCCCAAGGAAGGAGGTCATTAGCTTTATTTCCGACCTCGAGGGAGGTAATGGTAATTCACTGAAAAGGAAATAGCCTTGATTGTTATCTTTTATAGTTAAGTTGTAAACCCAATATCAAAATAACTTAAGCAATTTATCTCACTGCAAAGAATTCCACTCATTCAAAAAGATAAGGGATAATTGTCAAAACATGCACTTATGTTTCGTCCACAAACGAAATAGTGCACAATGTTTCATCCACGTCGTCTGGCTACCCTTATGAATCGTCCACGCACTTCTGTCAGTAAAATTAACAGAATATTCGAATCTGTAGCCTCACGTGCTATCATGTGCTTGTGTCTGAAATTTTTTTTTGGACGAAATTGCCCTAACAATCCTCAGCCACTCATTTTTTTGGACGAAATTCTTATTTTTGAATTTCAAACCAAAAGGGAAAAATTGTCAATTCAGGTTCTGCTGTTACACTTTTCTAACAGAAGTGCGTGGACGATTCATAAGGGTAGCCAGACGACGTGGACAAAACATTGTGCACTATTTCGTTTGTGGACGAAACATAAGTGCATGTTTTGACAATTATCCCAAAAGATAAATATCGAGATTCACCGTCAATAGGCAACAAGCTATATAATAATGTGATCAACTTTCAGGAAGGTTTTACGAAGTTCAGAACTCTGCTTACATTGTCAAATTCAACTGAGATATGTGAATGTTCACCCATAAACCAAACCTACAAAATGGATCATCCGAATCACATTAGTATTTATGAAGTGATATAAACCTTGAGTTAACAAATAATGTGGACTTCACAAATGAAATGCAATACAGCATGTAATATAATCATCCCAGAAGTTGTGGTAGAATGAAGCTATACCATTGAAGAAAGGGATTGTAAGCCCGCAGAACGTAGATGTTTTGCTCTTTCATCCTCTCCACTTTCTTGAGCTACCTGACAAAGTTTTGGAATAAAGCCTTCTAAGTTGAACATATAAGTTCCATCCCTCTGCAAAGTTAGTTACATAATAAATGTTCAAAACCGTCATCAAGTAAAAAACTACTATGATAGATGGTAAATTCATTTGAAGATAAGAATTGTGTGCTCAGATGACTAAGAGATGGATATCTAAAATAATCACCCACCAACTACACGAACCTGATTAATTACGAAGTCAAACAGGGTAAGACATCCTATAATTCTCATTTCATCCTGCCGTGTTTGATCCAGTAGAGTGTGCATTATGCTTAGTAAGCTACTTGCAAACAGAGGCCTGCAAAATTGTTAATAAAGAGGATGTGATATCGATTTGGGATGAATTGGCATGATAATATTGCAAGTCCTTTAGCATCATAGAAATTTAGAACTAAACCTTCTATGTGAGGGTATGTATACCAGTAAAATGCTGTAGTACAGGTTATAGAAAGGTAAGACCTAGGATAAGGAAGATAAGCACGAAAAGGTGGTCCATAAAACTTGACTACCTTCACAAACAAGCTGACAAAAAAGTAGTACAGTTGGATGGAGTTTCACAAACAAAAATGTTCCTAGACTATGAGCAAAACCATCAATACCTCCATTGAGGTTTCACATTAAACACAACTGAGGTTTCTTACCAAATGTTGAAGTATAAGTCCCACATAGAAAGTGTATGGACAAATTGAACACTTGATAAGTATATTAGTGCCTCCACCCATCAGTTCGAGCTTTTGGGTTGGATAGGGCTTTAACAGGGTATTAGAGTTGGTTCGGCCCATGGCCCGTTTGCCACCTCCACCTTGTGGTTTGCGGTCCATATGCAGATGTCAAGTCCTGCTATGGCCCACGTGTAGATGTCCGGTCCTACACGTGAGGGGGAGTGTTGAAGTATAAGTCCCACATAGAAAGTGTATGGACAAATTGAACACTTGATAAGCATATTAGTGCCTCCACCCATCAGTTCGAGCTTTTGGGTTGGATAGGGCTTTATCACCAACATATCAAATACCTAGATGGGCTGTCGATTGTGTATTAATCAGTTTATGAACATTCCATGACCTACAAATCTAAGGTAAAGCAATGAACACAAAGGTCCATAGAAAAGAAATTAGGTCCACAAGGACACCACCAAATTCCTGTCCAACATTTAAGGAACAAAAGATACCACATCCTCATCCAACAAATTGCTTAGTGTTCTAGGCAGCTTAAAACTACTGGTGTGATTACATGCTGGGGTGTTTATTTCCGCCATGTTATTTAAGTTAGGTCAACTTCCTTGACCTATACATAATGATACATGGAGATACATGAAAATTGAATGAGACTGTTAGAATAGTTACCATTAAATTGCAATTGCGGACTTATTGCCCAAGTAAACTTGAGAGCTTGATGTCTTTCCTATTTCTAGTTTAATTCTTATTTTAGTGTAGGTCAAATGCCTATAAGCGACGGTCTCTCATTATACTTAATAGTTAAAATTACCATTAAACTATATCAATTTTATTCTATTTTAACAACACACTGTAAGCACTTTGAAATTAAGGACTTATAAAATCTGGCTAAATAGCCTCATAAATTCTTGAACTAGAATCTAGATATAGATATGGCAAGGGCATGGAAAGACGTTACTGTGGTTATGCATTTCATAATTTTCGCAGATCAGCATCTAAAAATCATTTATTGGTTTCTTGATATTGAATCTTTTTCATCACAAGTAACCTGGTCATTTTTCCTGCTCAGTTTTGAATACGTCAAACAAGATACATAAGTTAATGTTATGTAATATGGAGAAATGTCTTCGAAGTTTTCACTACAGGGTCGCTAAGAAGGTTGAACAAGAAAAGGAGCATTTTAACACCAGTCACACGGTTAGCTAAAGATGTCCCCATGCCACTAGCAGAACAAATTTAATCTGAAAGGCATTTATGAGGAAATGTGGAGAATGAGAGAAGAATGAACTCACATTTGCTCCCTACAAGAACTTAACAACTTCCTGTAGATACACATGACGGTTTTTGCACGTTTGAAATGCTCATTTCTTAATTCCTTGTAACACCTTTGCTCAAGAGAACTTGTGATCTGATATCAAATTACTAACTTGTATTAGCAAGGAAACAGTATACTTACACACATTTTAAATAAATAAACAAATAGAGACAACCAGGGTATCACATGGACCAGGAATGAACTCTTCCCCAAAAAAATACATACTGAAAATCATAGAGTTAAATAAATTCAGATGTCCAAACTGATCTGGACAGCATTTCAGCTCCTATTTAATCTCTATGAGGAATAATTTGTGCGAGGCAACATTGCCCAACACCCCAGCTAATAAAAGTTGCGTAAATATTCCATTTAAGTAAAGTTAGAAATTACTATTTAAAGGCTTGGCATAAGATATATAGCCAATACCTTTGGTACACGCATGGGATTTCTAGCAGCATATTCACACAGTTTACCAATCTTCCTGTCATTTGGTTCTTCATTCTGTAAAAAAAATAATCAAAAGATGAATCCCAGAAATTTATTGAAGAGAGGGAAAATAAGCATGACAAACAAATATCAGTATCTTAAAAATAGAGTCAAAATTTGGGTAAACCAACAACTATCATTCATTTCAGATGTAGCGTGATTGCTTTGGGGGTACTCATTTACAAAAAGCGGGGACTGAATGTTAAGTTTCTAAGTAGTAACTTCTAAGGGAAAATAACAAAGTTTGCTTATCCAGATACGAGGACATGAAAAGAAAATATAAAGTTGATCTCATCAAATGTAGAAGCTGGCCAACTACTAGAAAATGCATTAGTATTTATTCAAGATCACAAACAGAAGTTGCAGAGTTGAAATGACATTAAGCGCAACAAAATGAGGAGTCACAAGAAGAAGATAAGCACTTTTAGTCTCACTTTTGTCCAAAAGGTCAGCAAGTAAAGACCCCAACATTGGCTTCAAGAAGTCCCAAAACCCTAAGTTGATACGAGACTGCCCTAATGAGAGAATAGGATAAAAATAACATCATCGCAACCAAAACAGATAAAAAAATGTACTTCTTTTGCAAATATAATCTCTATTTATCAACCAGGCGAACCCGGCAATAGAATCTAAGAAGTGAGTCAGGAAAAATAGAAGAGGGAATGGGGAAAAGATAACTCAAGTATCCGTTGAACTACTCTAAGCAGTCAAGAAATTATGGGCTCTTCAAACTAAAGCAGACTGGAGACCACATCTTTCACATTGTGGAAGAAGTAAAAAACAAACATGGTGGAAAGGGGGTTTTAACTACAGATAACAGATATTGAGGTGAAAGCTTATGTCATTAGGAGATCATTTACATATTTAGTCCATCCAATACAACCAACTATCTGATTAGAAAAGCTATATTGACGGGATTTAAAGCTATGAACAAGATTAGAAAACATAACTAAAACTAGCATTTAAAAACAAAAATGTTTGAAGTAATGAACAGAAAACAACCCAAAAACGATATGAAATTCATATTCATCAACAACAACAACCCACATACACATAGAGAAAACAGAAAATAAATAATTTAAAATCCCAGACCAACCAACCAACCTGGTGGCCTTTAGGAAATATTTCTGCAAGGAGCTGCTTGTACCTCTTGACCGGCTGCCGGGAGCGGGGCCTAATCCCCGGACAACAGTAACAAAGGTTCCCACATGCCGGAATCACTTGCCTCGAAAATATCCCCGAAACAACACTCATTTTTCTTTCTTCTCCTAAAATTAAATCTCCGATTTCTTCCTTTTGTTTAACTTTCTTTCCCTTCCGAAGCAATCGGTGACTGAAATTTCCAGCGCCGAGAAGGGAAAGAAAGGCAACAAACTAACCTCGAAACCCAATCACCAGCTCCGGCGATTACCACCGACCTTTTTGCCACCAAAAAAATCGCTTAAACCTCCTGATCAAAATCCACGACAAAAATATAAACCCATTGTCCGATTCGGAAAACAAAAAAAAAATTGAGAAAATCAAATGAAATGAGATCATCAAGACCTGAAAGAGCAGATCGGAGGTTGGAAAACCGCCCTGGCTATGGAAGAATGTACCAGATGTTCAGCATTTTCCACCGCTAAATTTACGAATCAATAGCTGTTTCTCTCTCCGTCTTTCGATTTTTTTCTTTTTTCTTTTTTGTATATATACTGTTGTATTTTCCGGCGCCTGGATTTAAGCTTTCCACTTTTTTCGACGGTTGCTTCGTGGGACCCAAATATCGTCGTCGTTACTGTCCTCTGATGACGTGGCCACACATCTGTCTGTGTTTGGCTCTGTTTGTTTTTGGCGCGGACAGACCAGCCGCCGTTACTTTGTTACGTCCGATTTAAATCTTACTTTTTCCACTGTTTAGTAGTGCTTCTATGAGTATCTAGATTCACAAACATGCTTGTCGACTTTTTTTTGTAACAAGAGTGGTACGTGGTATTACTTGAAATGCCTTAAAATACAATGCAGTGCATCCGGTATTCGTGTATCAAACCATGTTAGAACGGGTTTCTCTGATTGGCCAGTGGGCAGTCCTGTTCGCAGTTCTATGGATAAACTCGAGTTTAACATCCTCGAGTGACAGTATAAGAGTGCCTCCTTTGGGGAACATAGTTTCGTCAAGTCCAGCCAAATAATAGGTCAGTCGGCACTTGGTGTGCCCGCCCACTAGTATCGTGTCAGTGCCGCATGAATATTATATATCGAGGAACGCGGTAACAGAAAGACACTCATAGCATAAATTGGCATGGACTGGAGTATAGACTTTATCATTACCTCATGACTTAATTTATTAGTCCCAACATATTCTTAATAGATTTGTTCATGTTTTGAAATATTTGACTTATTAAGTTTGTCTTCATATTAAAATAGGTTATCATTTTCTTGAAATTTAGGTTTAGTCATCAATCTTTCTTATAATCCGAAATCGATAAAATCAATCTGTTTCGAAAATTTGTTGTTGTCTTTCTCGGCGCTCCACTTACTAACCACTAGAGAATGGAGAAGGTCCTCCTCGTCCTCCTCTTCTTTGTTGATAGTGTTGGAATATACAAATCTGAAATTTTTAATGGAGACTAACGAGATCTTGATGAGTAATAACCTGAAAAATATCAGTATCGGTGTTGGACACGAAATCCTTAAACCCGGCTTTACATGTTTGGTTATTTTTTGCATCATCGATACCGAACAACCAACTATGCATACCCCTACATGAATAAATTGGAAATAGTATATTTGGCTGTTCTTTTGCTAAATTTGTCCTTTCAAGTCTGTAGAATTTTGTAAAATATTTAAGGCGATAGTTGCATGAATAAATTGGATCATATATTTAGTAATTATTTTGATAAATTTGTCATTTGACGCTATATGCAATTATGTTCATGTCCATAGTCAAGATAAACTACGGGAATTTTTCGACAACTTTGCAGTCACTCCCAAGAAAGTTATTGTTTGGTTACATAGAAACTCAAACTAGAGAGAAACTGATTGTTATATATAGGGCCAAATAATGCACAATTTCAACAAATACATCAAAATATAGAGTAAAAATGATCAAATTAGAATCACATTCAAAATGAGCAAGTATTGAAGGAAGCTGTAGAAATAATAAAGCTGAAAAGAAAGCTATCTGTAATGTTACAACACTATCCACATGCTCTACTTAACATGAACAGGAATGGGAACTAGAAAACACCTCAAGGCTCAAATACAATTTGAATTTGAGCACAGCCTTCAGAGATGATATTCAAACACTTGACCTATCCTATAAATATCAGAGCGAAATAAGAAGACAAGAAACAAACAGACAATACTAAGCTTTTGAAGTACCTCTATGTTCTCTCTCAATGTGCTCCACAAGAGTCACAGCATCACGAAACCCTCTACTACACTTCGGGCAGACATCAATGGCCAAGTTCCTAACACCACTTTGATTATGACTCCTTTCATGGGCTTTTTCCACGTGATCAATCAAACTAGAGACAGAGGAGAACTTTGCATGACACTGAGGGCATTCTTCCACACTTCTGCTTCCGCCATCACTGCTCTGTCCCATCTGCAAGGCTTGGCTGAGCTCACTACTCAACTTTGTCATGCTCGCCTCAGCTTTGGCTCTGACAGTTGAAGCTGCATTGAGGAAGCTCGAAGCCCACCTAGATGAGGAAGATGCACCATGGGCTCGGTTGGAGTTTGGGTCTTCTTTTTTGTTCAAGCTTAAGAGACTCCTGAATGGGAAACCCGTTTCGGGCTTCTTTGGGCCAGGGCACTTGTGGTCGGGCCCAAACCTGTGCTTCAAGCAATGGTCTGAAGTGCAGTCCCTGCACTTGATTGTGTTTGAGAATGTTAGGAGCTCCCTGCAGCCAGGTACGGGGCATTTTTTCTTTTTGGTGACTTTCTCGTAATTTGATGGATCACATTCGGTGTTGACATGAGACTCCCAACTAATATTTGGGTCTTCATCAGGGACAAGACGGACTCCTTTGGCACATAGTGGGCAGATGACAACAGTAACACCTTGATAGTCGGCTTTTGGACATTTGTGCTTAATGTAGCTTCTGTGCTCCAAACAGAATACCTGAAAGAAATTGGAAACAGATCCATACAACAACTAATTTAACTCAATCCGAAACCTGAGACCGTACGTGCAGGTGCAAAAATACAAACATGTCATGTAGTCTCACACTGGTATCAAAATAGAATGCTTTACTAGCTACCTAATAGTATCAAGTTGAGTAGTTATATATGCAGTCTGCATTACCCAATTACCATTTACAAAACACTACATCTAATAGATTGATTTACACGCTAAATGGCATTCTGAAAATAGATATGCAAGCATGTTCATCATAAATTCTCACACGAGCGAAGGTGAATGCATGTGTAAAACATATACATAGCATGTCACTGTCCCGAAATTCAAAGTACAAAATAACAATATAAAACTCAGTTTACCAGTAATACATGTAGCCTCATTTCCCATGTATCAACACACACAATTATCAAATGAAGTTGATTGGCTTGCTAAAATGTGAAGGCAATTAGACAAGAAAAAATGAAAAATGCACCCTTATGGTCTAATACTACTATACCATTAGATGTGAGATTCTAATTACCATACATTAACAACATTCAAGCATGTGCATCATAAAAGCAAGACTAAATTAGAAGCCAGCATAAATGGCTACACTAAAAAACTGAGCTGAACAAACCCAATAGAAAGAGTAGCATTGTTCCCCAATTGAAATGACCAAGTATGATTTCCTTCCCTAAACCAAATACTCCAACCAGTCCCAAAATAAGTGCTATTTTCCAAAAGAACTAATAGTCTTACCTTTTTGTGTTTGATTTTGCACCATTTAACCCACAAATTCAATTAATCAGCTAAACCCAATAAATCCGAAAACGATTGCTCCTAAGACTAACCAACCTCTTCTTAATGTGAAGCAAAGTAACAAAGTAGAGTAGAAAAGATACAAGCTTTACAATATCTATACAGTAAACAAATAAAATACCAGGCGGCAACGATCGCAGGTGAAGGGGAGGAAGTCAATCTGTTTGCAGACGTCGACGCTGCAATGCTTTCCCAGATCGGGAAACTGAGGAGTTCCCATCAGATCTGGATGCCCCAAAATCAATATAGTTCAGCAATACAGAGAAGAAGACAAAGAAGGCTGAGAAATCAAGGAGGAGACCGAGACGGACAAGTGGGAACTGGGCTCGAATGAATGTACCGAGTACAGCGAAATGGAATCGAAAGCTAGAGAGAGATGAGGAAGAAGACGGGTCGGAGAGAGTTGAGAAGTCGCCGGTCGTCCCTTCCGAGTCCTCTCTGTCAGCGTTTCTTTTTCCTTTGGGTTTCACGAATATATTGTTGATAATTGCTGTGTACGCTTTTGGTTTCGTACAACGCTACGAGACGACAAAGGATTGACCCGTTCACCTAACTGGGTCGGGTCTATACGCGCATTCTGTACGTTAACTCCGTCTCTCAAGATTTAAACGCGATTATCCTACATCTTTCATCAGCCAACGGGTTGTCACGATTTGATTATGGGAAATTTGATCCTCTTTTTTTTTGAACTAACAACAAATATATTATTATAAATATTTGTTTGAAGGTCCTTACTCAAAATAGATTAACCATTATGTTAGGATTAAGTGTCTCCTCTTTTTTTATATACCACTCGTTGTTTTGTCGTCTAGTTTATATGTCGGTCTTCTTGACGACCCTCCGCTCGCCATCTTAAGCATCATTGATTTAACCTGACCAGCGTGACCCTTGTACTCTGCATGCCATGTCGAGTACCAATAAACCTGACCATCACCATCCCTACTATTCCGCTCCCCACCCATGTGTTACTTTACTCTATTGGTGTCATGTCGTCGGCCCCACCTCAAGGGTTCATAAAATCAGAAGAAGAAGAAGAAGAAGAAGAAGAAGAAGAAGAAGAAGAAGAAGAAGAAGAAGAAGAAGAAAAGATATCACCCACATCTTATGTCTCATTTCTCCCGACCGATTTCACTTATGGTTGCTTCTCATTCCCCCATTTCGTTAGTGTCGTCCACGACTGCTCCCATCGTACCATTGTTGGGCACAATTGATCGGGTATCCACAACTCCCACCTTCATTGCACCCAAGGTGTGTCGGCCCGGTGCCACAGGGTACCCTAGGTCTACCGGGGTTCATCCCAAGATCTAGCGCTCATACCCCTCTCTCCACCTTTGACCCGACCGACCATACCCATCGCTAGTACTACTAAATATGGCTTGGCCTACCCCTTTCACCGGGGAGGAAGTATTGGCGCATTATTCTTTGTTCTCGACATGATGATGCTTTTCACTTTCATGATGACGTTTCTGTAAATAATATAGAGTAGTTGTTAAGTCTCAATTAATGAACTCTTCACTAATGGGGTAGTTGGGAAGTCTCAATACTTGTGTATAAATAGTTGTAAGTTGTTCATAATCAAATCAAGTTGAATGAGAACTACTTTTCATTTCTACATGGTATCAGAGCTGTGGTTATCAGCTCTAGGAGTTTAGGGAGTAGAAGGAGCAAACTTATATTTGTGCCCCGGTGTGCACAAGGTTACACTGCTCAAGTGTGCAGTTTGGTGTCTTTCCGACGTGATTTATTTCTCACCTCCCGTTCCATAAAATAAAGGTGGTTCAAGGCAGCATACATCTGATATTTCAACCCCGTCTGACCACCACCGAAGTCTCACTTGTCGAGACAAGCATCTGGAGTTTTTTGAAATTCTTATTCCTGATTTACAAGGTACTGTGCATTTTTTCTCACCTCCGACAAGTGAAGCTTATGTAGTGAGTTTCTGACGTTTTTGTCTGCACTGCACACACAGTCGCGCTGTGATCCACACGCCGCCGTCAGTTCTACAAAAAAGAATAGTTCTTCAGTTTTGCCTCCGCTGCAAGTTTTATCCGAAGATCAAGAGTTCTATTAAGATGGAAAGCAACCCTAGACATTGGAATCGAGGAACCACGTTTAGTTGGTATTAGAGTGATGAGTATGATCAATTTCGTCAATACCTAAACACACTCACACACTCGTCTTACTCTGTCACCTCTGTCTTCAAGTCAGGTAATCTGCCTACGTGTCTTTATTACATCATAATCTTCTTCCCAATGGGTCCTTGATTCCGGTGCCACAAATCACATGACAGGTAATCCTAAATTACTTAACACTTATGAGTCTCATAGTTCGTGTTCTTCAGTAACTTTAGTTGATGGATCTGAATGTCCCATTCTCGGTTCTGGGAAAGTTCACCTATCACCTTCCATTTCCTTACCATCTGTCTTAAGTTTTCCTGGATTTTCTTTAATCTAATGTCCACCAGTAAATTATTCGTGCCCTCAACTGTTGTGTCTCATTTTACCCCACCACCAATCGCTTGTTCAGCCTCCTTAATCTTGTTTGAAGCTCATTGTCGTTCCGGTCACCCATCACTCCCGGTTCTGAAATGCCTCTATCCTCAGTTTGAAAGGGTACAATCTTTCAATTGTGAAGCATGTCGGTTAGCTAAACATTATCGTCTCCCCTTTACTTCTAGAGTCAAGAAAAGAGTGTGTTCCCCTTTTGAATTAGTTCATTTTGATGTTTGGGGTTCGTCGCCCGTGGTGTCTAAAACTAGAGTTCAATATTTTGCCTCTTTTGTGGATGATTTTTCCCGCATTATATGGCTTTATTTCATGAAAAATCGTATCCAAGTTATTTTCTCATTTTACTGTTTTTTGTACTGAAATACAAACCCAGTTTGGTACTAATGTTCGCATTTTGAGAAATAACAATACAAAAAAGTATTTTTCTGAGTCATTCACTACTTACATGACTCAGAATAGTATCCTTTATGAATCTTCATGTGTTGATATTTCATCTCAAAATAGTGATGCTGAAAAAAAGAATAGACATCTTACAATTGACAAAAGGATACAGGATAGTTAACCCAAAAACTTACAATTGAACTATTTTGGGTAAACTACAAATGCATACCCCTAAACTTGTCACGTTTAACCGATGATTACCCTGAAGTTTAAGGTTAACTGATGCATACCCTAAAGTTACGAGTTGTAACTCAAAACCCCTCCGTCAGCTAAAATGACGAAAATACTCTCAACTACACTTCAATAATTATGTTAAAAAAATTATTTAAAAATTACTTTTGTTACATATATATATTTACTTATTAAATGACTTCATTTTTATTTAAAAAATAACTTCATTTATATATTTTTTTTAAATCATTGAGGGTATTTTCGTCATTTTAGCTGATAAAAGGGGTTTTTAGTTACAAGTCGTATCAGTTAACTTTAAACTTCAGAGTATGCATCAGTTAACTTTAAACTTCAGAGTAATCATCGGTTAAACGTGCCAACTTCAGGGTATGCATTTGTAGTTTACCCAACTATTTTTCTTCGTAAAAACTTACAATGAATCATTTCCCATCTTTAAAACCCTTTATCTTTATCAGAAATTAGTCGTGTGACCGTTCATGACATTAACTCATTTTTGAAAATGACAGTTTTACACTCTACAATATAGTGTTTCATCATCTATAACTAGCAGTGCACGTGTTTTGCAATTTAAAGCCCTTATGAATACACTTCAATAAGGGTATGATAAACTTTTTGCAAAAAATTAGCCCCTATGTTAGATTTGAAAGAAAATAATCACCTTAAGTTATTGCGAAGTAAAATAACCATAACTTTCTGCAAAACACATATAGTTGACGGTACGTTTTGCAATTATCCCTATTGTAAATAAACCCTGGACTGAAATAAATTTATCATCCATTACAGTAGAAGATAATTATGTCATGAAAATTTAATCCAACAGACATGAATAACTGTTTCGGCATAAAAACTTAAGAAACTAAAATATCTCAGACTCACAAAACCAGGAGCATGCTTAAACTTAACAACCTCTAACAAAATATTACTTTTGGGCAACCTCATGCTGCTTCAACCGCATCCTCAGGCACAGCAGCCCTCAGAGTCTTTAGAGACAAGAGGTCGGTGTACTCTTGAAATGGGGACTTGGTAAAGCGAGTCTCTCTCCAGAAGTCGGGAGTAAGGAAGCCATAAGTTTTCAATAGGCAATCAAAGGTTGCCTGTAGGAATGAGGAAAAAGAAATAATTGAGTGGACCTTAAACATCAAAGTTACGAGGATTAATAAGAAATAGAGTGCATATTGTACATTCAGTGGGTCAAATTCAACAATTGGATTCAACCAACAAACAGAAGAAACTGGGTTAAAGAGGAAATAAACAAAATAAATAGTCACCTAAGCTAAAAAGAACAATGCAGCAACCCATTTTACTATAAGAATGGGTAGCTAGCAACCGTCATGGTTAAAGGTTAGACTTTGGAGCTGAAAAAAAATAAACTATTCAAAGTTCATGGTATCATTATGTTTCCAGAAGAATTATACCAAAATTGACAACTAGGACCACAATTTAAATGAAAATGCATTGCAATCTTCAGCAATTAAATCTAAAACCCCATCATAGCTACAAGCAATACAACGTCTGGCAGGTAAAGAGTGCATAATGCTACAGATCAGAAATTATTGTAACCAATTAAAATAGCTAGAACCATTACAATTAGTCAGTTCAAGATCAAATACAAGGACTACAATAAAACACCATCAAATTCACAACAATATTGGAAGACATCAAATTGATAAAATATATTACCAAATCAAACAGGCATAATTATATATAGCGGATTATAGATCATACCTTGACAAAGTTTCCAAGGGTCTTAGTTGATCCCCTTGAGGATGTGAAGACATCCTCAATACCTGCGAACTGCAGAACCTTCTTGGGAACCCTAGCAGCGACAATACCTGCACCACGGGGAGCTGGAACCATCCTCACAGTGACGGAACCACACTTTCCGGTGACCTTGCAGGGCACGGTGTGTGGCTTTCCGATCTTGTTACCCCAGTAGCCCCTCCTGACGGGTATAACAGATAGCTTAGCCAATATGATTGCTCCGCGGATGGCGGTAGCGACCTCTTTACTGCATTTGACGCCGAGACCGACGTGGCCATTTCCGTCGCCGACAACGACGAAGGCCTTGAATCTGGTCCTTTGACCTGCACGGGTCTGCTTCTGGACGGGCATGATCTTCATCACCTCGTCCTTGAGGCTAGGGCCGACAAGGGTATCAATGATTTGGTGCTCCTTGATCGGGAGCGAGTGGAGGTAGATATGCTCCAAGGATGGGATTTTACCTTCCTTGACGAGACGGCCAAGCTTGGTGACGGGGACCCACTTCTCTTCTTCCTCGCGGCGAGGTCCACGGCGACGGCCACCACGGGGACCACGGTCTCCGCGACCACGGAATCCACGCTCGCCGCGGCCACGATCTCCTCCTCTGTCTGCCATTTCTGGGGATGAATGTGAGGTATGGGAAGAAAACGTTGAAGACGGAGACGATGAGATTTATAAATATGGTGGAGAGTGGGCGAGAACTAGGGTTTGGGGTTGTGCTAGTTCTGGGAGTGTTTGGTTGCTGGTTGGGAGTGTGATTCGTGTTGATTCAGATGTTCCAGTGTGGGAGTATTGTTAGCCTACTGGGTCGAATCCTGTGTCTT